>CM055118.1:341849791-344249791 GCA_029206835.1 Rana muscosa | reverse complement strand
CCTATCCATTCATCAAAAAAGTATAAAAAGCGAAATAAAGACACTACACAAGTTTTTGACAATTCCTTTATTAAAAAATAAAAAACAATGTCCACAGATGTAGATCCATCTTCAATCATGCTGCCCGCCGGATCCGTAAAAAGAAAATAAAAAACCTTTGAGTCTTATCAAAGGCTCCCGCATCTGCCTGCTCCTCCCATCTGACATTTCTTAAATAACTAAGGGGCAGGGCCACCCGACGACCCTCACCGGGTGGCATCGCCTTCTTGTGACGTCACTGAACGTCACCCTTCAGGTCTGGTATGGATTTTAAGAAGAACCCCATGCTAAAATTATAAAAAAAACAGTGTGGGCCCCCCCAAAATCCATACCAGACCTTTTTATGAGCATGCAGCCTGGCAGGCCAGGAAAGGGGGGGTAGGAGCTGCTCCAATGCACCTTGACCCCATGTTGATGGGGACAATTGCCGCTTCCCCACAAATCTGGGCGGTGGTTGTGGGGGTCTGCGGGCGGGGGGCTTAAAGGAATCTGGGAGCCCCCTTTAACAAATTCCTGGCCCCCCTCTATTTGAATGATTATGGGGTACATAGTACCCCTATCCATTTACCAAAAAAAGTGTAAAAAGTGAATAAAGACACTACACAAGTTTTTCACAATTCCTTTATTAAAAAAGAAAATATGCCTGCTCCTCCATCTGACATTTCTTAAATAGTTAAGGAGTGGGGCCACCCAGTGACATCACCAGGTGACCGAGGCATGCTGGGTCACTGATGTCACAAAGGGGCAGGGTCACCGGATGATTTGGGGGGGACACCATTCTTTTTACAATTTTGGCGTGGGCCTGGTATGGATTGGGAGGGATCCCTCGCAGTTTTTTTATTTCTGAATTTTCTATGGCCAGCATTCTTTTGTTTACATTTCAGCTCTCATCGGGGAAGCCTACTGACAGGTGATTGCATTGTTATACAGTATGTCTCTCATGGTTGTCAGCTGTCAGCTGACCATCATCATGCCTTTTTTTCAAAATTGTATTTTTATTAAAGTTTTAACAGGTTGACATTACAGAGATAAAAAGCAAAAAATAAGTACAGACATATGAAAGATGAAACATTCAGATATCCACATAAAGCAAGTCAATTAACATAGGCATTTGGAGAGAACATGTATTAAGACTTAGCAAACATGATACATGCATAGGTAAAGTTTGTATAGCATGCATAGTAATATAGAGCACAATTATTTATCAACCCCAGAATAGTACTGGGGTATTACCAGTGTAGCACTACCCCCGTAGGAGCTGCTGGTTTAGTTTTTGGGCCTGCAATCTGCCAGTCAACCCCCAGAATTTGTCTCAGTCCCCTCTGGCACAAATGGGCAATAATATGATTGAGGACCCCAATTGGCTGTCAGGGACCTCAATGATGTATACACAACAATATAGGCAATAAAAGTAAATGTTACCTTGATGTTGTTCCCCTGCCACTCAACTGCAAAGACAGAGTTCCACACAAATTGTAGCTTAACCAAAGGTGATATTTTTACTTGGTAAAGAAATTAGATAATGATTATACAATAGGCATTCAATACATACAGCTCCCTGTATAACTCAATGAAGGAAATACCATTGGTTCAAATTACCTCTGAGATCCGACCCTGTTAACTGGGGACCAGATCTGAGCGAGGGTGTGGTGGAGGAATCTCCCAGTATGGTAACATCAACACTGGGGCACCTCTCCATCAAGTCTCACACAAGCAGCAGAAAAAACAAAGTGACACAAACAGCTATTATTATTATGCAATATCACAATTCTATGGCCCCCCCTAGTGGATAGTTCAATTGACGCGTGTCCTATAGCAACCACTTGCAAAGATAGGAAATTAGATGACCATTCCTTTCAAGAGTCATGTATCTTCAGCTAGCCACGTTGGTGCACATAAAGATTTGTAATCCAAAAGATAGGGTGCAGAAACAACTTTTAATTGAAACACACAGACTGACAGTACAAGGGGTACTAGTTTCCCCAAGGTGTTTAGTTCCTACGTGTAGAGATGTAAGCACCCGCAATATAAGCAAAGCTTTTAATAGTCACACTCCTGGCAGTCAGTTAATTAAGTTTATGGGCAAGTGCCCGCTCACCAGATGAGGCCTTGTCTTTCTGCTTTTCCTCCCAGTCCGGAATCCTCCGTCAATGGTCCGTCCCTCTGTGTCACGAGGCCCCTGGTCCTTCAGCCGGCCATCCCCTGGATAGTGGTGGACAAAAAGGCTCTGGATGCTGCGAGCTGCAGACCGATTTTCCTCCGGTTCATCAGCGAGACTGTTACACAGGGATCCCCCTTTGGCTAGGCGATCCGCTCTCAGTCTCCGTAGGCCCAGGCTTCTCTGGCCTAGGTATACTCACAGCAGGCCTTAGCACAGGCCTCCTGCCGGCTTGAAGATGGCGTCCAGAGAGAGCGTGCTATACGGCGCGCTGGCCTTAAAAAGGTCCTCCCATCAGGCTCTGGTAGCACAGTGGCCTTGTGGGTAATGTAGTCTCTGTGCTACCTACTGCAACGGAGTCTTTGTCTCTAAGGCCCCTTTCACACTGAGGCGTTTTTGCTGCGTTTTTGCTGTAAAAATAGCACTGTAAAAATGCCTGAAATAATCCTGCCCCATCATTCTCAATGTGAAAGCCCTAAGGGCTTTCACACTGAGGCGTTTTGCTGGCTGTGCGTTGGAAAAAATCCTGCAAACAGCTTCTTTGTAGCATCTTTAGGGCGCTAAAAATAACGCTGTAAAAACGCCTATCTCCATTGAAATGAATGAGTAACGCGGTAAAAACGTGGTAAAACACATAGGCGTCAGCGCTATTTTTACCGCGAACGCGGTAAACACGCATAGGCGTTATCGCTATTTTAGCACTAACGCGGTAAAAACGCGGTAATAACGCTAATCATTTTTAGCGCGTTATTGCAACGCCTCAGTGAGAAAGGGGCCTTAAGGAAAATAAGCCGTCTAGCCTCTGTTAAAATATGTACATGTAGGTGTAGTGCAGCAACAACAATTCACAGAGACGGGTGCAGTAAGGAACTTGTATTGAAGTATGCATAAACAATTCACAAAAGAACCCAGAGGGAAGACCACCCAACCGGGCACACTCACAGTTTTCAGCAAGGTGAATGGAGTGATGCTCAGCCGGACTGACAGCGCCTGCTAAAAGAGCGGAAAGCAGCCCGGTCGTCTCGTACCCAATCAGGAGGATGTCCAGAGGAGTCGCAGACCTATGTTTTCCCTCCTCATGAGGAACCTTTACCTACTCCTAACACTGTCCCTAACAGGCAGGGTACCTTTCCCTACACTTCCCACTCACGAAATGGGCACCAAACCTGGAAGCCTGCGACTTAAATGGGCTCTGCCTGACCCAAGATGGCCACCAGAGTCACATGGGGTGGCAGCATCCAATAGGATAGTGTTAGGGACGTGCTGGCCATAGCATTGCTGGTACTGAAGGGGGAAAGCTTGGTGCGCATGCGCAATGAATGTTGGCAGTGGGTGTTGTGTTACACTATGTGATTATTCTTGCTCTGTGTCTTTAAGATCTGTCCCCTTCTGTCTAGCTGAACTCTCTCTCTCACCGTAGTTCTTTATATATCTCCTCCACTTCCTGATTCTGGTCATTACTCCTGTATTTCTTCCATGCTAAACATCTTACATGTGGCTTACAACTGCAACGTTTTTCTATCTATGAATATCCATCATTAAATGGAACATTCAAAAGGATTCATCGTCTGTCGTCCTAACTGTGAGTTTATTCATTGAGTTAAACTGCCTGCATCAATGCAAGGGATGAATATCAAACCAGCTTGAGTAAGGCCTACTTAAACCTGGAGATGAACTTTATCGCTTTGTAGTTGAGACAGAACAGTAGAAAAACGGAGTTTCACAGCCTAATTACAAGATTTCTGCATGTCAGTACTGAAACAGACAAGATTTACTGCCCTCATAGCAAGACAGAAGGGACAGAGCAGCACATGGCAGCCTTATAGCCTGAGACAATCTGCACAGTGTCATATTTCAGCACACAGATCCTGCCTGCTTTCACAGTCAGTCTGCTATCATGAGTGACCAAGCTTCTGCATGTGAACTCACATCTCCTTCCTCACAAGTTCCTGAAGAAACTGAGTTACCCAAACGCTCAGTTAAACCCACTTGGAAAGTAATGGAGAATTATGAAGCTTCAAGGACTGAATTGTCAAATAGCTTGGAATTAGTCTGGGAGAAAATCCTTGCTGAAGCCAATACAGTGTCTGTTGAACGTGAACTACTGACACTAGAGGGCGCCATTAAACAACTTTCTGCCTCATATGAGCTTTATCAGCTTACCAGCATCAAATTCACTAATGTCTTACAAAACATGAATTCAGAAAGTGCGATGATGCAATTAAAGTGCGTCAATGCTCTCAATATTGAAAGAGACAGTTTTATCCAGCAAACCAGATTAAAGGCAGAAGCAAAAATAAAGCTGTTACAGGACACTGCATCTCACAGATCTGTTTCCACCAGACGTTCTAAAAACTCGTCAAGATCCCATAGTTCAAGATACTCAACACTCAGTGAGCGACTTATTAATGCCCGCGCTGAAGTGGAAGCCAGCAAAGTGCAGGTGGCATATGCAGAAAAAAGGGCAGAGTTGGAAGCGCAGTCAGCACGTCAAAGAGCAGAGTTGGAAGCTCAGAGAGCAGAGTCGGAAGCTCAGTCAGCACGTCAAAGAGCAACAATGGAAACCTTAAATGAACAGTGTAAACATGACGCAGCTATGGCAAAGCTAAGGGTCCTACAGCAAGCTATCAGTGCAGACGAAGGTGCAAGTGAGAAAGACAGCATTAACCTAAGCATAGCAGATATGGAAGACCCCCCCAAACGCACTAAAGACTATGTCCTAAGCCACTGCAGTGCACACTCCATTGTCTCCAATGCTCCCGACTACATAGAGACTCCTTCACAGCTTCAAGTTAAAGAGGTTCCAGCAACTTCCTGCACTCAAAATCACTCCACTGCATTTCCTACCTGTCTACCTTGCCTGCCTTCATACGTCACAGAGCATCAGCGCAAGCTTCAGGCAAGTCATCAATCTCCAGTCATCGATACAGCCTTGAATCAACGTACCATTGGAACAACTGACTTCAAGCAAGCAACTCACCTGGATGCATCTGCTGCACCATATTTCCCTGTGTCCTTTAACAACAATGTCAAAGATAACGCAATCAGCACCATACAGCCAACAGCATCTCACATAAAGGCGGAGACAACTGAGACAGAAGAGTTTGTGAGGTACATGCTTCGCAGAGAGCTCACAAAGACTGGTCTTACAAGTTTTGATGACCAACCTGAGAACTACAGAAGTTGGAAATGTGCCTTCAGAACTACAATCAGCAATATTGGCATTACAGCTGATCAAGAATTGAATCTGCTGATCAAATGGCTTGGTCCTCTATCTGCTGCACGTGTTAAGCCATTAAGATCGGTTTTCATGGACAATCCTACTGCAGGCCTCACAGCTGCATGGGAGCGACTAGAGCAAAGTTATGGCAGTCCAGAAGCTATAGAAAATGCTTTGTTCATGCGTCTGGAAACTTTCCCAAAGATATTCGGTAAGGACAACAAGGAGTTCCAGAGACTGAGTGACCTTCTCCTTGAGCTTCAGCTAGCCAAGACAGACCCAAAACTACCTGGACTCAGTTACCTTGACACTCCAAGAGGGGTAAACCCAATTGTCTCCAAGCTCCCGTATGGTTTGCAAGAGAAATGGACTGCACTAGGGTCATCATACAAAAGAGAGAACAAGGTTTCCTTCCCACCATTCTCTTTCTTCTGTGAATTCATCAGGAAAATTGCAGAGACCAAGAACGATCCAAGTTTTTCCTACGGTGAGTACAGCCTCTTCTCACCCTTTCCTAAGAGTACCAGTCTTCAGGGCAACTATAGAAACCATAGAGGCCCAGTGTCCGTGAAAAAGACTGACATCCTTCCCACTCCTACCACAGTTCTGGCCATGAACAAACAGAGTAGGAAGATTGAAAACCCCAACAGAGAGTGTCCCATACACAAGAAGCCACACCCCCTCAATAAATGTATTGGCTTTAGGAAAAGGCCTCTGGAAGAGCGCAAGGAGCTTTTAAAGACATTTAGGGTATGTTTCAGGTGCTGTGCTTCTACAGAACATTTTGCAAGGGACTGTAATGTGTCCATCAAGTGCATAGAGTGTGGCTCTGAAGAACATGTGCAAGCCCTCCATCCTCTTGAGCCCAGCTCTGCACAACCTGCCAACACTCCTCCCAGGTTAACGCATGGCTGGGAGAATACAGACCAAGTGCCTAATTCTACCATCATTTCTTCATCCTGCACTGAAGTTTGTGGAGAAGACCGCTGTGGTAAGTCCTGTGCTAAGATATGCTTGGTGAACATATACCACAAGGATCAACCAGAAAAGTCTCTAAAGGCATATGCTATCTTAGACGATCAGAGCAATCGATCACTTGCAAAATCGGAATTGTTCAATCTATTTGAAATAAAAGGCGAAGCTCATCCTTACACCTTGGGTACCTGTAGTGGAACTATAGAGGTTTCTGGAAGAAGGGCTCATGGACTCATGGTATCTTCTCTCAAAGGTAACTTGCAATTACCCTTACCTACACTTGTTGAGTGCAATCAGATACCTGCTAACAGGGAAGAAATCCCTACTCCAGCTGCTGCTTTCCATCACCCTCACCTCAAGGTAATAGCAAATGAGATACCGCCGCTTGACAAAGATGCTCAGATCCTTCTTCTGTTAGGAAGAGACATTCTAATGCCCCATACACACGATCGTTTTTCATGCCGTTAAAAATGCCATTTTAAAAAATGGCCATTAAAAATGATCGTGTGTAGGCTCCAGAGCATTTTTAACGACGTGAAAAACGGCCATTAAAAATTCCGGACATGCTCTCTTTTTTCACGTCGTTTTTCATGTCGTTTTTTTTAACGACGTGAAAAACGACAGTGTGTATGCTTTCACGACGTGAAAGAAAACGCGCATGCTCAGAATCAAGTATGAGACGGGAGCGCTCGTTCTGGTAAAACTAGCGTTCGTAATGGAGATAGCACATTCATTACACAGTAACGGACTGAAAAGCGCGAATCGTCGCTCAACAAACTTTACTAACATGAAGGGTGGCGCCATTCGAACGGAACTTCCCCTTTATAGTGCCGTCGTACGTGTTGAACGTCACTGCGCTTTGCTTGATCGTTTTTTTTAATGATAGTGTGTACGCAAGGCAGGCTTGAGAGGAAACATGAAAAAAAACGAGGAGAAAAACGTCGGTTTAAAAAATGACATTAAAAACGATCGTGTGTACAGGGCATAAGAGTTCACAAGGTACACAGACAAGTCAGCGGACCCCCAGATGCCCCATTTGCCCAGCGCACAGATCTAGGGTGGGTCATCATAGGCAATGTCTGCATAGGCAAAATGAAAAGACCTACCAACATTTCGTCATTCAAGACAAATGTTCTGCCAAATGGCCGAAACACTTACTTTGAGCCATGCCCACATCACTACTGGGTGAAAGAGAAGATAGCCAGCCACGAATGGCAACATGGTATCTCAGGTGACACAAGCCCTTTCTCCTGCCATGATGGCGACTTCGGCTCTACAGTGTTTAATGCAACCAGTGAAGATGACATACTGGCTCCTTCAATGGAAGACAAAGAATTCATCAAGGTAATGGACAATGAGTTCTTTCAAGATGACTCCAATAACTGGGTAGCACCCCTACCCTTTCGTCTCCCAAGAGAGAGGTTGCCCAACAACTTACAGCAGGCCATCAGTAGATTCTCCTCCTTAAAGCGAAACTTAAGCAGGAAACCAGAGATGCAAAAGCACTTTGTGGACTTTATGCAAAATGTATTTGACAGAGATCATGCAGAGCCTGCTCCCCCACTAAAGGAGGGAGAAGAATGCTGGTACCTTCCATCCTTTGGCGTGTATCACCCATGCAAACCTGACCAAATCAGAGTTGTCTTTGATTCCAGTGCTCAGCACAAAGGTGTTTCTCTTAACAACATGCTCCTTACTGGACCCAACTTGAACAACAGTCTAATAGGAGTCTTGATTCGTTTCAGACAAGAGCCTGTAGCAGTAATGGCCGACATTCAACAGATGTTTCACTGCTTCATCGTCAGAGAAGACAACAGAAACTACCTCAGGTTTCTATGGCACAAGGACAATGACCTCAACAAGGAAGTTATAGATTATCGCATGAAGGTACATGTCTTCGGGAACAGTCCTTCCCCAGCAGTGGCAACTTATGGGCTAAGGAAAACAGCTCAGACTGGAGAAGTTGAATATGGATCTGATGCCCATCAATTTGTTGAAAGAAACTTCTACGTTGACGACGCACTTAAGTCCTTTCCAACTGCTAAAGAAGCAATTGATCTTCTCACCAGAACAAAGGAGATGCTGTCTGTAGCAAACCTTAGACTGCACAAGATTATATCCAACAGCCAGGAACTTATGAATGCCTTTCACTCTGAGGACTATGCCACTAGTCTAAAAAACCTTGACTTAGGTACAGATGTGCCTCCTGTACAGCGAAGTCTGGGTTTGTTGTGGAACATCAAGCAAGACAAATTCACCTTCCAAGTGTCAACTTGTGACAAACCCTTCATTAAGAGAGGAGTCCTGTCCGTGGTGAATAGCATCTATGACCCACTGGGTTTCCTTGCTCCAGTTACCATTCAAGGTTCCAGTTCAACTGCTAACCGGAGAGAGATTCATATTTTCCCTGATGCATCAGTTGAAGCTATTGCTGCAGTAGCCTATTTGAAGACCTCTGAACTGAATGGAGAATCACACTGTAGTTTTGTCCTAGGCAAGGCAAAACTCACTCCCAAGCCTGTACATACCATACCAAGACTTGAACTTTGTGCAGCCGTGCTAGCAGTAGAAATTGCCGAGGTCATACGAAGTGAAATTGACACTAGAATTGATTCTTACACCTTCTATACAGACAGTAAGGTAGTACTTGGTTACATAAACAACCAAACAAAACAATTTTATGTGTACGTCAGCAACAGGGTTGAACATATCAAGAGATTCTCTCTACCAAGTCAATGGCATCACTTTCTCACTGAACTCAACCCAGCTGACTGTGGGACCAGAGCCGTGTCACCTGCCGCTCTTCAGGACAGCTTATGGCTGTCACCTCCAAGGTTTCTGTGTGAGGACTTTTACTTACTCCCTATTGACACCACCTATGGGCTAGTAAACCCTGAAGATGATAAGGAAATAAGAACTGTGAACACCTCACTCCACACTTCTGTAAGTACAAAACAGAAGCTGCGGTCACACCGTTATGAGCATCGATGGAAGCAGGTACAGCATCTAGCCAATGTGTTCTGGCATCGCTGGAAGAAAAAGTATCTTCATCACCTTCAAGGTCGTAACAAATGGCAAGCATCTAAGCCGAATCTTAAGGTTGGAGACCTCATCCTTCTAAAAGACAAGGAAGTTTGTCGGAATGAGTGGCCTATGGGTCTTATTACTAAAGTTATGCACAGCGGCGATAACAAAGTCCGGAAGGTAGAAGTTAAGGTAACCAAGGGAGGATCGACACGAACCTTTAGTCGACCAATTACAGCGTTAGTACTCCTTTTGCCAAGTGAGTGACTTGTGCAAGGACTAGCCATGCTGTTGGCATGGCGGGGAGTACATTGCTGCCATCTACAGGTTCTACTCAGAGCTTTGGAATTATTTGAAGACATCATACTGTGACTTTATGTTCTTCATCCTGTTGAACTTACGTTTATTATTTGCTTGTTGCATGTTTTTCATTACAGGTTCCAGGACATTCGTCAGTATTGGACTTTTGTAAAATATATATTTTAGTTTGAGGTTATGAAATCTAAAGATTTCAGACGGGGAGTGTTGTGTTACACTATGTGATTATTCTTGCTCTGTGTCTTTAAGATCTGTCCCCTTCTTTCTAGCTGAACTCTCTCTCTCACCGTAGTTCTTTATATATCTCCTCCACTTCCTGATTCTGGTCATTACTCCTGTATTTCTTCCATGCTAAACATCTTACATGTGGCTTACAACTGCAACGTTTTTCTATCTATGAATATCCATCATTAAACGGAACATTCGAAAGGATTCATCGTCTGTCGTCCTAACTGTGAGTTTATTCATTGAGTTAAACTGCCTGTATCGATGCAAGGGATGAATATCAAACCAGCTTGAGTAAGGCCTACTTAAACCTGGAGATGAACTTTATCGCTTTGTAGTTGAGACAGAACAGTGGGCATAACTGTTAAGCCTCGTACACACGACCGGTTTTCTTGGCAAGAAACGACAAGAAAACTGCTGGCAGATTTTTTTGCCGACAAAACCGTTCGTGTGTATGGTTTCTCGTTGAGAAAACTGCCGGGAATCTTGACGAGAAAAATAGAGAACCTGCTCTCTATTTTCTCGTCAGGATTCTCGTTTTTCTCGTCAGGATTCTCGTCTGTTTCCCGACGAGAAAACCGGTCGTGTGTATGCTTTCCGAGTCTTAAAAAAACGCGCATGCTCAGAATCAAGTATGAGACGGGAGCGCTACTCCTGGTAAAACTAGCATTCATAATGGAGATAGCACATTCGTCATGCTGTAACGGACTGAAAAGCACGAAGACTGAAAAGCGCGAATCGTCTCTCCCCAAACTTTTACTAACACGCGGTAACTAGGGATGAGCTCGGTGTTCGAGTCGAACATACGTTCGACTCGAACATCGGCTGTTCGATCGTTCGACGAAGATCGAACGATTTGGGCCGTTCGCGCCTAATTCGAGTGACGCGAACGGCCCACAATGCACTACGCCATCGCAGTGTCATCCAGGCGCTGTGATTGGCCAAGCATGCACTGTGACCCCGCATGCTTGGCCAATCACAGCGCCGGCAGCGAGGAGAGCAATGATTGGCCACAGGCAGGATGCCTGTGGCCAATTATTGCTGAGGGTGTTTAGTACACGCCCCACACTATAAAAGGCCGCCAGCACGGCGGCCTAGTGTAGTGTGTTCTGGAGCAGGGAAAGAGAAGCATAGGCAGGGACAGTGACATTTTTTTTTCTTGCTTAACCTGGATTCCTTTAGTTTAGGGAAAGAGAAGGATAGGTAGGGAGAGTGTCAGTGTGTTTTACTGTGCAAATCCTTGTTTCTAGGGACAGGGAAGGACAGTGAGGGAAATTCTCCTTGTGCTATAGTGTGCTAAAGCATTGATCATCAACCATCTTTAAAAAATCATTTTTTCTAGGGACAGAAAACTATAGGTAGGGAGAGTGTCAGTGTGTTTTACTGTGATAATCCTTGTTTCTAGGGACAGGGAAGGACAGTGAGGGAAATTCTCCTTGTGCTATAGTGTGCTAAAGCATTGATCATCAACCATCTTTAAAAAAACATTTTTTCTAGGGACAGAAAACTATAGGTAGGGAGAGTGTCAGTGTGTTTTACTGTGCTAATCCTTGTTTCTAGGGACAGGGAAGGACAGTGAGGGAAATTCTCCTTGTGCTATAGTGTGCTAAAGCATTGATCATCAACCGTCTTTAAAAAATCATTTTTTCTAGGGACAGAAAACTATAGGTAGGGAGAGTGTCAGTGTGTTTTACTGTGCGAATCCTTGTTTCTAGGGACATGGAAGGACAGTGAGGGAAATTCTCCTTGTGCTATAGTGTGCTAAAGCATTGATCATCAACTGTCTTTAAAAAAACATTTTTTCTAGGGACAGAAAACTATAGGTAGGAAGAGTGTCAGTTTCTTTCACTGTGATAATCCTTGTTTCTAGGGACAGGGAAGGACAGTGAGGGAAATTCTCCTTGTGCTATAGTGTGCTAAAGCATTGATCATCAACCGTCTTTAAAAAATCATTTTTTCTAGGGACAGAAAACTATAGGTAGGGAGAGTGTCAGTGTGTTTTACTGTGCGAATCCTTGTTTCTAGGGACAGGGAAGGACAGTGAGGGAAATTCTCCTTGTGCTATAGTGTGCTAAAGCATTGATCATCAACCATCTTTAAAAAAACATTTTTTCTAGGGACAGAAAACTATAGGTAGGAAGAGTGTCAGTTTCTTTCACTGTGATAATCCTTGTTTCTAGGGACAGGGAAGGACAGTGAGGGAATTCTCCTTGTGCTATAGTGTGCTAAAGCATTGATCATCAACCATCTTTAAGAAATCATTTTTTCTAGGGACAGAAAACTATAGGTAGGGAGAGTGTCAGTGTGTTTTACTGTGATAATCCTTGTTTCTAGGGACAGGGAAGGACAGTGAGGGAAATTCTCCTTGTGCTATAGTGTGCTAAAGCATTGATCATCAACCATCTTTAAAAAAACATTTTTTCTAGGGACAGAAAACTATAGGTAGGGAGAGTGTCAGTGTGTTTTACTGTGCTAATCCTTGTTTCTAGGGACAGGGAAGGACAGTGAGGGAAATTCTCCTTGTGCTATAGTGTGCTAAAGCATTGATCATCAACCGTCTTTAAAAAATCATTTTTTCTAGGGACAGAAAACTATAGGTAGGGAGAGTGTCAGTGTGTTTTACTGTGCGAATCCTTGTTTCTAGGGACAGGGAAGGACAGTGAGGGAAATTCTCCTTGTGCTATAGTGTGCTAAAGCATTGATCATCAACCGTCTTTAAAAAAACATTTTTTCTAGGGACAGAAAACTATAGGTAGGAAGAGTGTCAGTTTCTTTCACTGTGATAATCCTTGTTTCTAGGGACAGGGAAGGACAGTGAGGGAAATTCTCCTTGTGCTATAGTGTGCTAAAGCATTGATCATCAACCGTCTTTAAAAAATCATTTTTTCTAGGGACAGAAAACTATAGGTAGGGAGAGTGTCAGTGTGTTTTACTGTGCGAATCCTTGTTTCTAGGGACAGGGAAGGACAGTGAGGGAAATTCTCCTTGTGCTATAGTGTGCTAAAGCATTGATCATCAACCATCTTTAAAAAAACATTTTTTCTAGGGACAGAAAACTATAGGTAGGAAGAGTGTCAGTTTCTTTCACTGTGATAATCCTTGTTTCTAGGGACAGGGAAGGACAGTGAGGGAAATTCTCCTTGTGCTATAGTGTGCTAAAGCATTGATCATCAACCATCTTTAAAAAAACATTTTTTCTAGGGACAGAAAACTATAGGTAGGAAGAGTGTCAGTTTCTTTCACTGTGATAATCCTTGTTTCTAGGGACAGGGAAGGACAGTGAGGGAAATTCTCCTTGTGCTATAGTGTGCTAAAGCATTGATCATCAACCGTCTTTAAAAAAACATTTTTTCTAGGGACAGAAAACTATAGGTAGGAAGAGTGTCAGTTTCTTTCACTGTGATAATCCTTGTTTCTAGGGACAGGGAAGGACAGTGAGGGAAATTCTCCTTGTGCTATAGTGTGCTAAAGCATTGATCATCAACCGTCTTTAAAAAAACATTTTTTCTAGGGACAGAAAACTATAGGTAGGAAGAGTGTCAGTTTCTTTCACTGTGATAATCCTTGTTTCTAGGGACAGGGAAGGACAGTGAGGGAAATTCTCCTTGTGCTATAGTGTGCTAAAGCATTGATCATCAACCATCTTTAAAAAAACATTTTTTCTAGGGACAGAAAACTATAGGTAGGAAGAGTGTCAGTTTCTTTCACTGTGATAATCCTTGTTTCTAGGGACAGGGAAGGACAGTGAGGGAAATTCTCCTTGTGCTATAGTGTGCTAAAGCATTGATCATCAACCATCTTTAAAAAAACTTTTTTTCTAGGGACAGAAAACAATAGGTAGGGAGAGTGTCAGTGTGTTTTACTGTGCGAATCCTTGTTTCTAGGGACAGGGAAGGACAGTGAGGGAAATTCTCCTTGTGCTATAGTGTGCTAAAGCATTGATCATCAACCATCTTTAAAAAAACATTTTTTCTAGGGACAGAAAACTATAGGTAGGGAGAGTGTCAGTGTGTTTTACTGTGCTAATCCTTGTTTCTAGGGACAGGGAAGGACAGTGAGGGAAATTCTCCTTGTGCTATAGTGTGCTAAAGCATTGATCATCAACCGTCTTTAAAAAATCATTTTTTCTAGGGACAGAAAACTATAGGTAGGGAGAGTGTCAGTGTGTTTTACTGTGCGAATCCTTGTTTCTAGGGACATGGAAGGACAGTGAGGGAAATTCTCCTTGTGCTATAGTGTGCTAAAGCATTGATCATCAACTGTCTTTAAAAAAACATTTTTTCTAGGGACAGAAAACTATAGGTAGGAAGAGTGTCAGTTTCTTTCACTGTGATAATCCTTGTTTCTAGGGACAGGGAAGGACAGTGAGGGAAATTCTCCTTGTGCTATAGTGTGCTAAAGCATTGATCATCAACCGTCTTTAAAAAATCATTTTTTCTAGGGACAGAAAACTATAGGTAGGGAGAGTGTCAGTGTGTTTTACTGTGCGAATCCTTGTTTCTAGGGACAGGGAAGGACAGTGAGGGAAATTCTCCTTGTGCTATAGTGTGCTAAAGCATTGATCATCAACCATCTTTAAAAAAACATTTTTTCTAGGGACAGAAAACTATAGGTAGGAAGAGTGTCAGTTTCTTTCACTGTGATAATCCTTGTTTCTAGGGACAGGGAAGGACAGTGAGGGAAATTCTCCTTGTGCTATAGTGTGCTAAAGCATTGATCATCAACCATCTTTAAGAAATCATTTTTTCTAGGGACAGAAAACTATAGGTAGGGAGAGTGTCAGTGTGTTTTACTGTGATAATCCTTGTTTCTAGGGACAGGGAAGGACAGTGAGGGAAATTCTCCTTGTGCTATAGTGTGCTAAAGCATTGATCATCAACCATCTTTAAAAAAACATTTTTTCTAGGGACAGAAAACTATAGGTAGGGAGAGTGTCAGTGTGTTTTACTGTGCTAATCCTTGTTTCTAGGGACAGGGAAGGACAGTGAGGGAAATTCTCCTTGTGCTATAGTGTGCTAAAGCATTGATCATCAACCGTCTTTAAAAAATCATTTTTTCTAGGGACAGAAAACTATAGGTAGGGAGAGTGTCAGTGTGTTTTACTGTGCGAATCCTTGTTTCTAGGGACAGGGAAGGACAGTGAGGGAAATTCTCCTTGTGCTATAGTGTGCTAAAGCATTGATCATCTACCGTCTTTAAAAAAACATTTTTTCTAGGGACAGAAAACTATAGGTAGGAAGAGTGTCAGTTTCTTTCACTGTGATAATCCTTGTTTCTAGGGACAGGGAAGGACAGTGAGGGAAATTCTCCTTGTGCTATAGTGTGCTAAAGCATTGATCATCAACCGTCTTTAAAAAATCATTTTTTCTAGGGACAGAAAACTATAGGTAGGGAGAGTGTCAGTGTGTTTTACTGTGCGAATCCTTGTTTCTAGGGACAGGGAAGGACAGTGAGGGAAATTCTCCTTGTGCTATAGTGTGCTAAAGCATTGATCATCAACCATCTTTAAAAAAACATTTTTTCTAGGGACAGAAAACTATAGGTAGGAAGAGTGTCAGTTTC
This sequence comes from Rana muscosa, assembly GCA_029206835.1. Taxonomy (NCBI): domain Eukaryota; kingdom Metazoa; phylum Chordata; class Amphibia; order Anura; family Ranidae; genus Rana; species Rana muscosa. The sequence continues at coordinate 344,234,270 of CM055118.1, read as the reverse complement.
TTTCACTGTGATAATCCTTGTTTCTAGGGACAGGGAAGGACAGTGAGGGAAATTCTCCTTGTGCTATAGTGTGCTAAAGAATTGATCATCAACCATCTTTAAAAAAACATTTTTTCTAGGGACAGAAAACTATAGGTAGGAAGAGTGTCAGTTTCTTTCACTGTGATAATCCTTGTTTCTAGGGACAGGGAAGGACAGTGAGGGAAATTCTCCTTGTGCTATAGTGTGCTAAAGCATTGATCATCAACCGTCTTTAAAAAAACATTTTTTCTAGGGACAGAAAACTATAGGTAGGAAGAGTGTCAGTTTCTTTCACTGTGATAATCCTTGTTTCTAGGGACAGGGAAGGACAGTGAGGGAAATTCTCCTTGTGCTATAGTGTGCTAAAGCATTGATCATCAACCGTCTTTAAAAAAACATTTTTTCTAGGGACAGAAAACTATAGGTAGGAAGAGTGTCAGTTTCTTTCACTGTGATAATCCTTGTTTCTAGGGACAGGGAAGGACAGTGAGGGAAATTCTCCTTGTGCTATAGTGTGCTAAAGCATTGATCATCAACCATCTTTACAAAAACTTTTTTTCTAGGGACAGAAAACTATAGGTAGGAAGAGTGTCAGTTTCTTTCACTGTGATAATCCTTGTTTCTAGGGACAGGGAAGGACAGTGAGGGAAATTCTCCTTGTGCTATAGTGTGCTAAAGCATTGATCATCAACCATCTTTAAAAAAACTTTTTTTCTAGGGACAGAAAACAATAGGTAGGGAGAGTGTCAGTGTGTTTTACTGTGCGAATCCTTGTTTCTAGGGACAGGGAAGGACAGTGAGGGAAATTCTCCTTGTGCTATAGTGTGCTAAAGCATTGATCATCAACCATCTTTAAAAAAACATTTTTTCTAGGGACAGAAAACTATAGGTAGGAAGAGTGTCAGTTTCTTTCACTGTGATAATCCTTGTTTCTAGGGACAGGGAAGGACAGTGAGGGAAATTCTCCTTGTGCTATAGTGTGCTAAAGAATTGATCATCAACCATCTTTAAAAAAACATTTTTTCTAGGGACAGAAAACTATAGGTAGGAAGAGTGTCAGTTTCTTTCACTGTGATAATCCTTGTTTCTAGGGACAGGGAAGGACAGTGAGGGAAATTCTCCTTGTGCTATAGTGTGCTAAAGCATTGATCATCAACCGTCTTTAAAAAAACATTTTTTCTAGGGACAGAAAACTATAGGTAGGAAGAGTGTCAGTTTCTTTCACTGTGATAATCCTTGTTTCTAGGGACAGGGAAGGACAGTGAGGGAAATTCTCCTTGTGCTATAGTGTGCTAAAGCATTGATCATCAACCGTCTTTAAAAAAACATTTTTTCTAGGGACAGAAAACTATAGGTAGGAAGAGTGTCAGTTTCTTTCACTGTGATAATCCTTGTTTCTAGGGACAGGGAAGGACAGTGAGGGAAATTCTCCTTGTGCTATAGTGTGCTAAAGCATTGATCATCAACCATCTTTAAAAAAACTTTTTTTCTAGGGACAGAAAACTATAGGTAGGAAGAGTGTCAGTTTCTTTCACTGTGATAATCCTTGTTTCTAGGGACAGGGAAGGACAGTGAGGGAAATTCTCCTTGTGCTATAGTGTGCTAAAGCATTGATCATCAACCATCTTTAAAAAAACTTTTTTTCTAGGGACAGAAAACAATAGGTAGGGAGAGTGTCAGTGTGTTTTACTGTGCGAATCCTTGTTTCTAGGGACAGGGAAGGACAGTGAGGGAAATTCTCCTTGTGCTATAGTGTGCTAAAGCATTGATCATCAACCATCTTTAAAAAAACATTTTTTCTAGGGACAGAAAACTATAGGTAGGAAGAGTGTCAGTTTCTTTCACTGTGATAATCCTTGTTTCTAGGGACAGGGAAGGACAGTGAGGGAAATTCTCCTTGTGCTATAGTGTGCTAAAGCATTGATCATCAACCGTCTTTAAAAAAACATTTTTTCTAGGGACAGAAAACTATAGGTAGGAAGAGTGTCAGTTTCTTTCACTGTGATAATCCTTGTTTCTAGGGACAGGGAAGGACAGTGAGGGAAATTCTCCTTGTGCTATAGTGTGCTAAAGCATTGATCATCAACCATCTTTAAAAAAACTTTTTTTCTAGGGACAGAAAACTATAGGTAGGAAGAGTGTCAGTTTCTTTCACTGTGATAATCCTTGTTTCTAGGGACAGGGAAGGACAGTGAGGGAAATTCTCCTTGTGCTATAGTGTGCTAAAGCATTGATCATCAACCGTCTTTAAAAAATCATTTTTTCTAGAGACAGAAAACTATAGGTAGGGAGAGTGTCAGTGTGTTTTACTGTGCGAATCCTTGTTTCTAGGGACAGGGAAGGACAGTGAGGGAAATTCTCCTTGTGCTATAGTGTGCTAAAGCATTGATCATCAACCATCTTTAAAAAAACATTTTTTCTAGGGACAGAAAACTATAGGTAGGAAGAGTGTCAGTTTCTTTCACTGTGATAATCCTTGTTTCTAGGGACAGGGAAGGACAGTGAGGGAAATTCTCCTTGTGCTATAGTGTGCTAAAGCATTGATCATCAACCATCTTTAAGAAATCATTTTTTCTAGGGACAGAAAACTATAGGTAGGGAGAGTGTCAGTGTGTTTTACTGTGATAATCCTTGTTTCTAGGGACAGGGAAGGACAGTGAGGGAAATTCTCCTTGTGCTATAGTGTGCTAAAGCATTGATCATCAACCAACACCTGAAGGTAGCCCTTATTGCTTTTTTCCCATCTCCCTGCAGGCCATCTATTAGAATGTCTGGAAGGCAAACAAGGAGAGGCAGACAGTCAGGAGGCAATAAAAGAGGGCAAGCAGGCTCTGTGTCTGGGGGCAACAGTGCTGGTCGTGGACGCGGTGCATTGTCATCAGCACATGGCCATGGGACACGCTTGTCCTTCTTTTCGGCAGCTGGACATGTTGAGCCACATCATGCCGAAGACTTGGTAGAGTGGATGACCAAGCCCTCCTCCTCCTCCTCATCCTCTCTCACCCAGGCTCAGGGTACTGGCAAAGCAGCTGCCAAAGCGTCCTCTTCCCTGGTATCAATGTCAGACTCATCATCAGTCACTCCTTCCCTAGACCCACCATGTCCTCCTCCTGAGGAGTCCCCCGAACTGTTTGAGCACAGTGTTGGGTACATGCTCCAGGAGGATGCCCAGCGTTTCGAAGGGTCTGATGATGAAACCCAGCTACAGGAAGGCAGTAGCGTGAGAGCAGACAGAGGGGATGCTCAAGAAGGACACCAATCTGGCAGTCATGTTCCAGCAGCTGCAGCATACTGCCAGATTGGCTCCAGTGATGAGGAGGGAGGGGATGATGAGGTCACTGACTCCACGTGGGTGCCTAATAGGAGAGAGGAGGAGGAGGAGGATGAGGAGGAGGCACATCTCCAACGAGGCAGGATGCCCTTTGGTGGCCAGCGTAAGGGCAGTACACCGACGGAATCACACCGCAGAGCTCCGCCTGTGCAGGGCGCTGCCTCTGCCCGTCATTCAAAAAGTTCTTTGGTGTGGGCCTTTTTTGAGGCTAGTGCATCAGATCGCACAGCTGCTGTTTGCAACATATGTCTCAAGCGTATATCGCGTGGCCAAAACATCAGCCGCTTGGGTACCACATGCCTGACCAGACATATGTTGACCTGCCATGCAGCTCGTTGGCAAGCCTACCTCAAAGACCCACACCAAAGAACAAAGCGGACCTCTCCTTGCACCGCATCAGCTGGGATCTCCAACCCCACTATAACTTCAGTCCTCTCTGAAACATGCACTGAGAGGAATGAAGGTGTAGAATTAGGTGTGTCACAGCCAAGTAGTTGCGGCCACTCTGCTAGCAGTACACCGACGTCCGATTCTAGCAGGCAAATTTCCCTGCCCCAGCTGCTGGACCGTCGAAAGAAGTTCACTCCCAGCCATCCACATGCCCAGCGGTTGAATGCTAGCTTGGCTAAATTGCTAGCGCTTCAACTGCTGCCTTTTCAGTTGGTAGACTCGGCCCCCTTCCGTGAGTTTGTGCAATGTGCGGTTCCTCAGTGGCAGGTTCCCAAACGCCACTTTTTCTCACGGAAGGCTATTCCGGCTCTCTACCGGCATGTGGAAGGCAATGTCTTGGCCTCGCTGGACAGGGCGGTCAGCGGTAAGGTGCATATTACCGCTGACTCATGGTCCAGCAGGCATGGACAGGGACGTTACCTTTCTTTTACGGCCCATTGGGTCACTCTTTTGGCAGCTGGGAAGGATGCAGGACAAGGTGCAGTAGTGTTGGAGGTTGTTCCACCGCCACGCCTCCAAAATGCTACTACTGGTTGTGACACACCTCTCTCCTCCACCCCCTCCTCTTCTTCTTCCCCCATGGCCTCTTCCTGTGGTTTGTCCTCTGAACCAGCGGTGCTCCGTAGCCGTTCAAGGGGCTACGCAAGTACGCAGGCAAAAAGATGCCATGCCGTGCTTGCGCTGGTGTGTTTGGGGGACAGAAGCCACACTGGGGCAGAGGTCCTGTCTGCTCTGCAGGGCCAGGCCGAGAGGTGGTTGACGCCACGCCAGCTTAAGCCAGGAATGGTGGTTTGCGACAATGGCACCAACCTCCTCTCCGCCCTCCGACAGGGACAACTGACCCATGTGCCCTGTGTGGCTCACGTCCTTAACCTGGTGGTGCAGCGGTTCTTGGGCAGGTACCCGGGCTTACAGGATGTCCTGAGGCAGGCCAGGAAAGTCTGTGTGCATTTCCGCAGATCTTATAATGCCAGTGCTCGCCTGGCTGAGCTGCAAAAGGAGTTGAACCTGCCCAAGAACCGCCTTATATGTGACATGCCCACCAGGTGGAACTCAACGTTGGCCATGCTGCAGCGGCTGCACACGCAGCAGAGGGCCATCAATGAGTACCTGTGCGACTACGGCACCAGGACAGGGTCAGGGGAGCTTGTTTTTTTTTCTCCACGCCAGTGGGGCATGATCAGGGATGCATGCACTGTCCTGGCACCATTTGAGGAGGCCACGAGGATGGTGAGCAGTGACAGTGCATGCATCAGTGACACTGTACCTCTTGTCCACCTGTTGGAGCACACGCTGCGTGGAATAATGGACAGGGCACTTGAGGCAGAACAGAGGCAGGAAGAGGAGGACTTCCTTGCCTCTCAAGGCCCCCTTTACCCAGACAGTGTTCCTTCTGTCCCACCCATCGCACAGGAAGAGGAGGAGGAGGAGGAGGAGGAGGAGGATTGTGTCAGCATGGAGGTGGAGGCTGGCACTCAGCATCATCAGCAGCAGTCTTTTAGGGATGATTTACAGTCCCAAGAAACCAGTGGACTTGTACGTGGCTGGGAGGAGGTGGCTGCGGATCATGTCGTCCTTAGTGACCCAGAGGACTCCGGACCGAATGCCTCAGCAAACCTACGCTGCATGGCCTCCCTGATCCTGCAAAGTCTGCGGAAGGATCCTCGTATTCTTCGGATCAAGGAGAGGGACCATTACTGGCTGGCCACTCTCCTTGATCCACGGTACAAGGGTAAGGTTGCGGACCTTATGTTACCGTCGCAGAGGGAGCAGAGGATGAGACAACTCCGGGAGGCCTTGCAGAAAGGTCTGTGCAACGCGTTCCCAGAGACTGGGAGGTTACAAACTCCTGGTCCTGGACAACGAGTTGCTGAGGCTTCGGCCAGTCAAAGAAGGAGCGGTGGGGAAGGTGGCCGTCTGACCGATGCGTTCAGACAATTCTTTAGTCCGCAGCCCCAAAGTATGATCGGTTCCAGCAACCATCGCCAGCGTCTGATAAACATGGTGCAGGAATATCTAGGGGCAAGGTCAGACTTGGACACCTTCCCCACCGAAAATCCTCTGGCTTACTGGGTCTTGAGGATGGATCACTGGCCAGAGCTTGCACAGTATGCAATTGAGCTACTGGCCTGTCCTGCATCCAGCGTTCTTTCGGAACGTACATTCAGTGCTGCTGGAGGATTTGTCACGGATCACAGGGTGCGCCTGTCCACCGACTCGGTTGATCGACTGACTTTCATCAAGATGAACCAGTCTTGGATCACCACCAGCTACCACACACCTGATGCTGATATAACAGACTAATTGATTTTAACATGTCACATCCCTTCAAGACTGATGCTGATGCTGAGTGCCTGTGCTGTTATGTTGACTGGCTATCCTCCTCCTCCGAGTCCTCAATGATACGATTGATGATGATAGCTTGGAAGATCATTTTTGTTTATGGGTGCCGCCACCAGTGGCTAAGGCCCAATTTTTCAGCCCCTGTTTTACAGGGGCGTGTAATTACAATTTTTTTAGCAATAATTTGCCATAGGGCTCATTGCTGTGCTCCAAGTACAGTATCTGTGAGGGGTTGGAGTGTTGTGCCACCAGTGCCTAAGGCCTAATTTTTCAGCCCCTGTTTAACAGGGGCGTGTCATTACAATTTTTGAAGCAATACTTTGCAACAGGGCTCATTGCTGTGCTCCAAGTACAGTATCTGTGAGGGGTTGTAGTGTTGTGCCACCAGTGCCTAAGGCCCAATTTTTCAGCCCCTGTTCAACAGGGGCATGTAATTACAATTCTTGATCTAATAATTCACAGCAGGGCCCATTGCTGCACCCACCAAGAGTAACTCTGAGGGCTTACAGTGTTGTGGCAACGCCACCACCACCACCACCACGAAAGGCCCAATTTTTCAGCCCCTGTTCAAAAGGGGCATGTAATTACAATTCTTGATCTAATAATTCACAGCAGGGCCCATTCCTGCACCCACCAAGAGTAACTCTGAGGGCTTACAGTGTTGTGGCAACGCCACCACCACCACCACCACGAAAGGCCCAATTTTTCAGCCCCTGTTCAAAAGGGGCATGTAATTACAATTCTTGATCTAATAATTCACAGCAGGGCCCATTCCTGCACCCACCAAGAGTAACTCTGAGGGCTTACAGTGTTGTGGCAACACCACCACCACCACCACCACCACGAAAGGCCCAATTTTTCAGCCCCTGTTCAACAGGGGCATGCAATTACAATTCTTGATCTAATAATTCACAGCAGGGCCCATTGCTGCACCCACCAAGAGTAACTGTCAGGGCTTACAGTGTTGTGGCACCAACACCACCATCAAAGGCCCAATTTTTACTACCACTGTTCAACAATTATATGTAATTAAAATTCCTGATATAATAGTTGACAGCAGGGCGTTCCAGCACCAACCAAGAGTAACTGTGAGTGCTTACAGTGTTGTGCCAACACCAACAACTAAGGGGCCTATTTCTGCAGAGTATATACGGCAGGTCCCTACTTTCAAACATCCAACTTACAAACGACTCCTACTTGCAAACGCAAGAAGACAACAGGAAGTGAGAGGAAATCTACCCCTTGGAAGGAAAATTCTCTCCTGTAAGAATTAATATGGGAGAAAGGTGTCTCCTCTGTACTGATGCTTTATCAGCAATCCTTGTTTCAAGAAAAACACCACATTTCAAAAACAGTTGTCATTGGGACGGAAAGTGAGGTGAAATGTTCTGAACAGGGGCACAGACAGCAAAACAAATGTTACAGGGGTGATAACCCTTACCTATGTTTTCCAAAAAGTTTAAAAATAGATTTTTGGGCTGGAGCTACACTTAAACAATGTACCTGTTCAAAATTACAAACAGATTCTACATAAGAACAAACCTACAGTCCCTGTCTTGTATGCACCGCCTGTATACGGCTGTTCAGAGTATATAGGGCCTTTTTTATTTTATGTGCGGGGTTCCCCTTAATATCCATACAAGACCCAAAGGGGCTGGTAATGGGCTGGGGTAGGGGGGGGGGGGGGTCATGGGGTAGCTATGCCATTTTTCTTAAAGATTTTCATCCATATTACCGGGACCAGACATTACATTAAAGCCGCAAGCAGTTTTAAATGGCTTTTTTTTCCTTTAGAAGTGTCATTTTGTGCAGGGACAGTTCTAAACACGGGAAACACGTGGCACTTCACAGGCATACTTTAGACACCCCCCAGGTACGATATTTAAAGGAATATTTGACTTTTTTTTTCACTTTATGCATCATTAAAATGACTGCTCCCGAAAAACGACCGTTTTTAAAACTTCTTTTTGCATTGATACATGTCCCCTGGTGCAGAACCCGGGTTCCCAAACCCTTTTTAGGACAATAACATGCATAATAGTCGTTATAATTAGCACTTTAGAATTCGAACGTTCGCATCCATTGTATTTAATAGGGTTCTAATGTTCGTACGAACTTTCGGTCCGTTCGCGGGTTCTGGTGCGAACCGAACCCGGGGGTGTTCGGCTCATCACTAGCGGTAACACAAGATCAGCAAAAGCAGCCCAAGGGGTGGCGCCATTAGAATCAAACTTCCCCTTTATACTGCCGTCGTACGTGTTGTATGTCACCGCGCTTTAGACCGACGAGATTTTGGATTGACAGTGTGTATGCAAGGAAAGCTTGACAAGAATCCCGTCAAGCTTGACAAGAATCTCGTCGAGAAAACCAACGTTTCTTTTAACGACGGGATTCTCGGTCGTTTGTACAGGGCTTAACACTTGGTGAATGCCAAATCCAGCAGCTCTGATACTCCAGCAGCACTGGAAGATTACTGCTGTCACCACCAGCACAAGGGAAACATCACATTAAATATAAGTATGGTCCCTAGTACTTATATAACTGCTTAAAAAGTGTTAGCTGGAGTTCGGCTTTTATTTCTTAGTCACTTATGTAAATTCTATCCACATTTACTATTCCCTTTTAACACCATCCTCTCCACATAGTGACAATGCTACTGTCCCAGGGTGGCTACATTGCACCCTCCATAGCTACAGTTGTACTTACAGTAGGTTTGCTTGTAGTTATAAACATATTTTCCCTGTTTGGAAGCTTTGCCCGTTACCTTTGACACAAGAAGGGTTGAATCAATTGCATGCTGCAGTGACCTTTTTTTTAAAAGACCTGATGGGAATATTTGGGGAAGACTATGAACAATGGTTGGCTATGGAGTGTCTTCAACCCTGGGGGTGGCCATTTGGGTGGACCAATATGTATACTGGACAGGTTATGATTAGCTGAAGGAAGACACAGAGGAAGGGGATATGGACTGCTGTGCATCCTGGAACAACAAGAGCCTACTGGGAGGAACTGAGACTTGTGGGGAATGTAGTTCCCAGTGAGGCTGAATCATTATTACAGATAGACTCTGGGAATAAATATCCAAGAATTACCAGAGCTCCATGGAGAGGAAAAAGAAGGTCTGTTCTCGGGCTTGAGGCAGATCTGGTGAGGACAGACTGTGCTGCAGGCTGTAAGCAGAGCATTTTGCCACTGAATCAGGGATGCAGAGAGCTGGAGTTGCAGACATCTCCTGACATATGAGAAGGCTATTGTCATTGACTGATGCTGCTCCCTGATCGTTGGGGAGAATAATACTGCCACTGACACAGCTGAGCCACTGAAAGAGACCAGCTATCACCCCAGGAGTTGGTGAGAGGCTGCTGGCCAAACCTCACTATACCCTATTAAGGAGAAACAGAAATGTTTGTGTCATGATCACTTAGTGCCCCTGTTTCTCATTCCATCACCTGGGTGGTGGCTGTTGCGTTTCCTCCCTGTCTGTGTTCACCTGTTGGCTAATTAATCTGGTCAGTCACCTGATATAAGCAAACCGAACACTCTATCCCTCGCTTGTGATAAAGGACAGAGACCTGTATGTTCTGATGAAGCCTTCTGTTTGCCTGCACTACTTATCTGTTAGATTTCCCTGTGTATGACCAGGATCAGATATCAGACCACCCCAGAACTCTGTCTGCCTTATTACCTGGACCGTCTTAGAATCACGCTATCTGCTAAACTGCAAGTACCTGTTTGCTTCGTTCAGTTTGCGTCTCTGCCTGGGTGGGTTGGCCAGACACTATAGCATTGTGTTTAAGTCCTGGGGGCAACCAAGTACCGGTAAGCCTGCTTGCCTTAAGGGAAAGGGGGCTGCTATAGGTGAAGTGCACAGTAGCCAGCTATAGTGTCTGACCACCTGCGTTGGGGTAGACGTGACATTTGTGATAGTTTGCTTGGGACGGTGCAGGCACCTATACCCAGGGTAGGAGGATGAGTATTCCAAGGCCAGATTTGGGCCCCAAAATACTGCCCATTAGGGAAAGCATTTGATAAACACTTTTGAACTATTACTGTTAACTATTATCTTTGTAGACAGAGCCTTACTAAGTACAGTAAAACCTCATCCTATAGGCCCATCTCCCTCCTTTGCTCAGACGCTAAAATATTGGCCAAAATAATGGCAATTAGGTTAAACAAAATTATTTCAAGACTAATACACCAAGATCAAACTGGGTTTATCCCCAGTAGATTAACTAGTATGAATATTAGAAGGGTATTCCTTAACCTACAAACTCCAACACAGAATATGGGTACTAGGGATGAGCTTCGAGTTCGAGTCGAACTCATGTTCGACTCGAACATTGCCTGTTCGCCCGTTCGCCGAACAGCGAACAAATTGGGGTGTTCGCGGCAAATTCGAAAAATCTATGGGAGAAATCTAAAGTGCTAATTATAAAGGCTTATATGCAAGTTATTGTCCTAAAAAGTGTTTGGGGACCGGGGTCCTGCCCCAGGGGACATGTATCAATGCAAAAAGAAGTTTTAAAAACGGCCGTTTTTTCGGGAGCAGTGATTTTAATAATGCTTAAAATGAAAAAATAACAGTGAAATATTCCTTTAAATTTCGTACCTGGGGGGTGTGTATGATATGCATGTGAAGTGGCGCATGTTTCCCGTGCTTAGAACTGTCCCTGCAAAAAATGTCATTTTTGAAAGAAAAAAAGTCATTTAAAACTGACTCGCGGCTATTAATGAATTGTCGGCTCCCGGCAATACATACAAAAGTCATTGATAAAAAAAAAAAAAAAAGGCGTGGGGGTTCCCCAGAATTCAATTACCAGGCCCTTCAGGTCTGGAATGGATATCAAGGGGAACCCCGCCGCAAATGTAAAAAAAAATTGACGTGGGGTTCCCCCAAATATCCATTCCCTTCAGATCTGGCATGGATTTTAAGGGGAACTCCACCCCAAATTTTAAAAAAATGGCGTGGAGTCCCCCTAAAAATCCATACCAGACCCCTTATCCGAGCACGCAACCTGGCCGGCCGCAGGGGAAAAGGGGGGGACGAGAGAGCGGCCCCCCCTCCCTCCTGAACCGTACCAAGCCACATGCCCTCAACATGGGGAGGATGTCCCCATGTTGATGGGGACAAGGGCCTCATCCCCACAACCCTTGCCCGGTGGTTGTGGGGGTCTGCGGGCGGGGGGCTTATCGGAATCTGGAAGACCCCTTTAACAAAGGGGACCCCCAGATCCCGCCCCCCCCTATGTGAATTGGTAAGGGGTACATTGTACCCCTACCATTTCACGAAGAAAGCGTAAAAAAATGTTTAAAAAAAACACACAAACACCTTGAAAAAGTCCTTTATTTAAAATAATAAAAAAAAAACAAAAAACATTCCAGCGCTGAAATCCAGTGTCCCGTGGCGATCCCGATGTCCAGCGCTGTCCTTCATTGGTTGTGCCTGAGCGGACCTGATGGGGAACTCCCTCTCAGTATTTTAAATGTATAGACCCGCCCCTTCTAAAGTTCCCCATCAGGTCCGCTCCCTCGGTATGTCGGACCCGCCTACGTCATTGGCTTGAGCGGGGAACTTCCTTCACTGTGTAATTTAAATTTACATAGTGAAGGAAGTTCCCCGCTCAAGCCAATGATGTAGGCGGGTCCGACATACCGAGGGGGCGGACCTGATGAGGAACTGCTCTCACTTTGGTAATACATGTATAAACCCGCCCCTTCTCATGTTCCGCATCTGGTCCGCTGAGCGGACCTGATGGGGAACTTTAGAAGGGGCGGGTCTATACATTTAAAATACTGAGAGGGAGTTCCCCATCAGGTCCGCTCAGGCACAACCAATAAAGGACAGCGCTGGACATCGGGATCGCCGCGGGACACTGGATTTCACCGCTGGAATGTTTTTTTATTTTTTTTTAAATAAAGGACTTTTTCAAGGTGTTTGTGTGTTTTTTTTAAACATTTTTTTACGCTTTCTTTGTGAAATGGTAGGGGTACAATGTACCCCTTACCAATTCACATAGGGGGGGGGCGGGATCTGGGGGTCCCCTTTGTTAAAGGGGTCTTCCAGATACCGATAAGCCCCCCGCCCGCAGACCCCCACAACCACCGGGCAAGGGTTGTGGGGATGAGGCCCTTGTCCCCATCAACATGGGGACATCCTCCCCATGTTGAGGGCATGTGGCTTGGTACGGTTCAGGAGGGAGGGGGGGCCGCTCTCTCGTCCCCCCCTTTTCCCCTGCGGCCGGCCAGGTTGCGTGCTCGGATAAGGGGTCTGGTATGGATTTTTAGGGGGACTCCACGCCATTTTTTTTAAATTTGGGGTGGAGTTCCCCTTAAAATCCATGCCAGATCTGAAGGGCCTGGAATGGATATGTGGGGGAACCCCACGTCAATTTTTTTTAAAATTTGCAGCAGGGTTCCCCTTAATATCCATTCCAGACCTGAAGGGCCTGGTAATTGAATTCTGGGGAACCCCCACTTTTTTTTATTTTATTTTTTATCAATGACTTTTGAATGTATTGCCGGGAGCCGACAATTCATTAATAGCTGCAAATCAGTTTTAAATGACTTTTTTTCTTTCAAAAATGACATTTTTTGCAGGGACAGTTCTAAGCACGGGAAACATGTGCCACTTTACATGCATATCATACACACCCCCCAGGTACGAAATTTAAAGGAATATTTCACTTTTATTTTTTCATTTTAAGCATTATTAAAATCACTGCTCCCGAAAAAACGGCCGTTTTTAAAACTTTTTTTTGCATTGATACATGTCCCCTGGGGCAGGACCCGGGTCCCCAAACACTTTTTAGGACAATAACTTGCATATCAGCCTTTATAATTAACACTTTAGATTTCGAACGTTCGAGTCCATTGTATTTAATAGGGTTCTAAAGTTTACACGAACATTTTGTCTGTTCGCAGGTTCTGGTGCGAACCGAACAGGGGGGTGTTCGGCTCATCCCTGATGGGTACTAGGGCAGTTATGTGCTTAGATGTGGTCAAGGCGTTTGATAGCTTGGAGTGGGGATATATCTGGCATGCTCTAGGAGCATTTGGTTTTGGTCCGTCAGTTATTAGATGGATAAAAATCCTGTATAGTGACCCAAGCACAAAAATTTGAGTCAACAGTGATTACTCAGGTAAGATTAAATTGGAGAGGGGCACAAGGCAGGGGTGTCCATTGTCACCCCTGCGTTTTGCACTAGCAATGGAGCCATTGGCCACAGCAATAAGAACGAATACAAAAATAAAAGGATTTGTGAGACCGACAGGAGAAGAGAGAATCGCATTATATGCGGATGATGTTCTTCTCTTCTTGGGGGACACAGATCATTCCCTTAAGCAGGCTATGAGTATCTTTGGAGAATTTGGTAGACTCTCGGGATTGGTTATAAATTGGGAAAAATCAGCCTTGATGCCGGTGGACCCGATTGCCAATCAAACCTTTGTAGAAATACCCCAATTAGAAATGGTGGATACAATGAAATACCTGGGAATACATATAACAATTGACCCAAATAAATATATAAATAACAATATAGTGCCCCTCCTGTCTAAATTTAAAAATAAAATTCAAATATGGAGGCGGCTCCCACTGTCAGTTGCAGGGAGATGTAACCTGATCAAAATGCTGTGGATGCCACAATTATTATATGTATTGCATAATACACCAACGTGGATACATAAGAAATGGTTTAGGAAAATTGACACACTATTTAGAGAATTAATATGGAAAGGAGGCCAGGCGAGGATAGGACTACAGACCCTGCAACTATCAACAAGGGAGGGAGGTATGGCGGTACCACACCCACAGTGCTACTTCCTGGCAGCACAGCTGCAGCATATAGGAATGAGACCAGAGATGGGAGGGGATACAAATGGGCGGTTGATGACAATGGGGTCACCCCACAAGTTGGTGATGGAGGCATTGGAGGCAAACTCATTTTTATACAAATCCCCTACGGTCAAGATGATAATAAAGGTGTGGAAAGCTGTGAAAGCAATAGGGGGATTAGAAGGAGAGACAGAATATACACCCCTTTGGGATAATAGGAATCTTCAGGAGCTGGAGCCGATGGGGAAAATGAAGGAATGGGAAAAGGAGGGGGATAACTAGGCTGGCCCAGCTGTATGAGGGAGAAATCCTAAAAACATTCGCTAAACTTGGAGAGGAATATGATGTCCCTAAACATACATTTTATAGATATTTGCAAATTAGACATGCATTAAATAAGCAGTTTGATAGACAGGGACCAATCTGGCACAAATCCCCTATCTTTCAGAGATTGGGCAATCAGAGTGAGACCGGGGGCCGTATATCCGAAATATACCCACATTTATGCAAAGGAAGTATTACAACTCCTGAACATCTTAAAAGTAGAGGGAAATGGGAGGAAGATCTGGGGCCCATATCCGGGGGGCAATGGAAAAAGGTACTAGAGAGTGGACACCTTGTATCTGTGTCACCGGCCCAGAAGTTTTCATTCTTAATGCTATTACATAGGACATATTATACACCAAAAAGGCTGTTTGATTTTGGATGGAGAACAGATGCAGGGTGTCCCAGATGTCAGGACACAGGGGTCCTGATACATATGCTATGGAGGTGCCCGAAATTATTTAGGTATTGGACAGGGGTACTAGATAGCATAAATAGGCACATATATGACAACAATAGAAATGGACCCTAGAATGTATGTCCTGGGACTAGAGGAGGGAACAAGCAGAGCGACCAGTATAACAAAAGCAGTGCTTAGATGCCTTTTTCACGCCAGAAAATTGATAGCGCAAAGATGGCAGGCAGAAGACCCCCCCTCAGTGAGAGAATGGGCTAATATAGTCACCGCAACAATATGGAAGGAGAGGGTAGTATATATTAAGAGAGGGAACACAAGAGAGTTTGAAAAGGTGTGGAACCCGTGGTTGGAAAAAATAGGGATACCCCTGTAAAGCGGAGAGTGAGATAAGGAAAATAAATGAAAACAAAAATAAACTTTGAATAATGTGTAAAAATGGAAGAAAAACCTAATATGAGAAATAGTAAGGGGGGAGGGGGGAAGGAGGGAGGGATGAGGATCAATAGAGTGAAAATTACACTGATAACATTTTGCTAATTTATTGTTGTGAAAAATAAATATATAAAAGCACGTATAATGTTAATTTGAATATATAAGAAAATTAATAAAGAGAATATAAATAAATAAAAAAAGTACAGTAAAACCTTGATTTGAGAGTAACTTGGTTTGAGAGTGTTTTGCAAGACAAGCAAAATTTTTAACGACATTTTGACTTGATACAGTGCCTTGAAAAAGTATTCATACCCCTTGACATTTTCCACATTTTGTCATGTTCCAACCAAAAACGTAAATGTATTTT
Organism: Rana muscosa; assembly: GCA_029206835.1. Classification (NCBI taxonomy): domain Eukaryota; kingdom Metazoa; phylum Chordata; class Amphibia; order Anura; family Ranidae; genus Rana; species Rana muscosa. Next base: position 344,218,750 of record CM055118.1, on the reverse strand, counting down.
ATTGGGATTTTATGTGATAGACCAACACAAAGTGGCACATATTTGTGAAGTGGAAGATAAATGATTTTTAAAACATTTTTACAAATAAATATGTGAAAAGTGTGGAGTGCATTTTCTATTCAGCCCTCTTTACTTTGATACCCCTAACTAAAATCTAGTGGAACCAATTGCCTTCAGAAGTCACCTAATTAGTAAATAGAGTCCACCTGTGTGTAATTTTAATCTCAGTATAAATACAGCTGTTCTGTGAATCCCACAGGCCTCGTACACACGACCGTTTTTCTCGTCCAAAACAGTCAAGAAAAGTGCCACGAGAGTTTTTTTGTCTAGAAAAAAGTTCGTGTGTATGGTTTTACGACGAGAAAATTGCCGAGAATCTCGACGAGAAAATAGAGAACCTGCTCTCTATTTTCTCGTCAGGATTCCAGATTTCCTCGTCGTGTTTCTCGTCGGCCTGTTTTGTGACGAGAAAATGGTTCGTGTGTATGCTTTTACGACTCTTCCAAAAGCGCGCATGCTCACAAGCAACTATGAGACGGGAGCGCATCTTCTGGTAAAACAAGCCTTCGTAATGGAGAGAGCATATTCGTCACGCTCAAAAATATTTCATCGTTTAAATGTTCTGCATTGAAATCTTCGTTAGAATGTTACATTAATCAAAACGAGTGACCTTCTTTTGCTGCTGATATTCACACAGAGTTATGCCTTATTTTTAACCTTTTTCATGCTGCTCTTTATAAGATTTATGTGTATTATATCGTGCAAGTTTTTAGGAATAATTTAAATGGTTAGATTTTTCAAAATGATGTTAATTATAATTTCACAATGTTTTGATAGTGATCTCCCATTTAATTTTGGAATCTATATTAGTTAAATTTCCCACCATGTTTTTGTGCTAATCAGATTTAGTTATTCTTTTGGGGGGGTGATATCTGTCCCTTTTATTGTCAGTCAAATGTATCTGCTTACTCCAAAGCTTGATTTTGTTTATTTAAAAATACACATAGTCAAGTATGAACTTAAACAAAAATCACATTTATTCATGTTTATAAATTAAATAAAGAGAAGGCAGCGCTGGAGAAGCTGCTGCCATTTGTGCATCCCAGGGACCCCAGAGCACACAGCAACCCTGTGTGGACACTAAAATTGGGAGCTTGAGAAGGCCAACATTTCTGAACACAATCTGATGCTGGCCTCCCAGAGGTCAGGAACAGCAGCAGGTGATATATATGTCCCAAGTGTGTGGTACTACAACAGGCTGCCTTCTGTCCGACCACAATGAAGCAAGGCCATCACTTCCTCTTCTTCCTGGCAACCTTCCCTGCAGCCTTTCCTGAAGCCTTCCCTGCAGCCTTCCTTCTTCGTTTGGCTGGAGGCTGGCCCACTGGAGGGGTACTCCTGTCAGGAGGAGGAGGTGGAGGTGTAGCAGAAGGGGGTGGGGCAGAAGAAGAAGGTGGAGGTGTAGCAGAAGGGGGTGGGGCGGAAGAAGAAGGTGGAGGTGTAGCAGAAGGGGGTGGGGCAGAAGGTGGAGGTGTAGCAGAAGGGGGTGGGGCAGAAGAAGAAGGTGGAGGTGTAGTAGAAGGGGGTGGGGCAGAAGGTGGAGGTGTAGCAGAAGGGGGTGGGGCAGAAGGTGGAGGTGTAGCAGAAGGGGGTGGGGCAGAAGGTGGAGGTGTAGCAGAAGGGGGTGGGGCAGAAGAAGAAGGTGGAGGTGTAGCAGAAGGGGGTGGGGCAGAAGAAGAAGGTGGAGGTGGAGGTTGAAGTTGGGTCAGTTGGGCCACCTCACATATGGCGGTATTGGGTGTAATTTTCTCCATCACCCCCTTGTTGAGCAAGGTGATGAGCAGGGGCTCGCATAGGAGGCATTGCTTCATGCTCATCACCTTGAACTTAGCCTCCACTAGGCCGGCAATGGCCTCTTCAGGGGATGTGGGCTCCTTGAGGGTGGCATGGGCCTCTTTAATAAGGGCCATTGCTGCCTCACTGGTGGTCCTGTCCCTCCTGCCTCTTTTGTGAAGCCGGATGGGAGGCACCTGGGATCTGGTGCTTCTCCTTTGCCCTGCCACCTCCTGTCTGCCACTGGGCCCTGCCACCTCCTGTCTGCCACTGGGCCCTGCCACCTCCTGGCTGGCACTGGGCCCTGCCACCTCCTGGCTGCCACTGGGCCCTTCCTCCTCCTGCCTGACAGTTTCCAGACCCTCCTCCTGGCTGATTTCATCCTGTGTATGAAAAAGGAACATAGTTTAATATGTTGGTTTAATCTTTGCATCAAACTTTGTAATCCTGATTGAAGCAATTAGAATGTAAATGCATAAATCCTTGCTTTAAATTTACCACTACATCAGATTGACTATTTAGCACCCAATTAAGTGCAGAATAATGTCTACAGATCTTGATTTCACTTGTGGAATCCAAAATAATGTATGTTTCTCATCCTGACATATTTGTCAAACATTAATTTTATCCCAATACATTTTCAGTTAATACTATACCTGCCTCCAGATGGCCAAATCAGGATCATCCAGGATGGCTGCCTCCTCTTGCTCCAGAGAAGGCTCAGGTTGGCTGCAGGGAAGTCTGGGGGGAAGAGTGGAGAGTGATGGCCTTGTGTCAATGTGGTCATCCAGGAAGGACATCCTGTTGTAGTACCACAAAATCGGGACATAAACATCATCTGCTGCTGCTCCTGACCTCTGAGAAGCCAGCACCTTAGAGCGTTCAGTCCTGTAGGTACCTCTCAAGCTCCCAATTTTAGTGTCCACTTGTTTTGCTGTGGCTGTGGGCACCTTGGTATGCACAAATGGGAGCAGCTTCTCCAGCGCTGCTTTTCTCACCCCTTTTTTTTTATGGATGGGGTTTTTCGTCTCCCACAGAGCCGGCAGCTCCCTTACCCGGTCAATAAATTCCGCCAGGAACTCTTTGTCGCTAATAAAGACATTCATATTGTATCTGCAAGTTAAATAAATTATATTTAACTAATGTGAGGCAAACAGTCTAACCTCCTTAACATCCTAGTCACCATATATATCCTCCAACAATCTCAAGACAGTATAGGCCAACAATTTTTACAAGTCACAAAATCACATACCTTCGTTCGCATGTCCGTCACTTGAACTCCTCTCTCCGCACACCGAACGTACTATAGTCACATGTGTGTTTGCTATATACACACCACGCATGCGTCAAAATTCAAACACGTCGCTCCGCACACGTCGCCCGCCCATGACGTTCTAACTAACATCTTTTCCCCGCCCCTTCTCTTTCGGTGCGCAGACAGATATGGCGGAGTTACAGCAGGTGTCTGATAATTCCGCAACTAACGAGGAGACAAGCCCGGAGACTGAGGACACATCACGATCAAGGAGGAGATTCAAGGCATCAAATATGTCTTTGGCAGAGATGGCGGAGATGGTGGACATCTTGCTCAAGGCTGATTATGATGCCAAGCATGGGCCGTATAGCAAACCAAATAGAAGGAAGGCCAAAATCCTCACTAAAGTTGTGAAGAGTCTGAGGGCGAAGTTCGGGGTGAAACGCTCAAATGAGCAGCTCAGAAAGAGGTGGTCAGACCTCAAACTGAGGGAGCCAGACCAGTTGAGGAGCATAAAGAGGATGTTCGCTAAAAGTAAGTAAAATGTAGACTTTTCTGCTATTAATCTTTTTATAAACTGACATGTTTTTTTATTTTTTTCTCATATTGGACTCCCTTCCAAAATGTAATATTTTGAACTTGGTTGGGCACAGTAATCGTTCGTTACGTTACCGACACTTCGTTCGGCCACTATCCGCGGTTTTGGCTTATTTTAGAGCCACAAAAGTAATTAGACATCTGCCATTTTTGATCAAATATTGTTGATAATTTTTTAGTCTAGATGATGTGTTTGTAAAGAGAATGAAATGCAAACTTTTATCAGTGTAAAGGAGAGGACAATCAGCAGCTGCTTCCACATCTGTACTTTGGAGCACTATAGTGTGGGCCACCAGACCCGCCTTTTTTGGGTGTCCCACACAGGTGCATCAGAGAATTTTTGTGGTGCCTCCATGTCAAAAAAATTACATCCAAATGTGAATACTAAACATATTTGGGGTCATAAATAATGCATTCTTCTTTAAATTCCGCACAAACACACACTTGTACCCCACTTCCAAGCAATTTAGCCTGTTTTTATTTTAACAATGAGATTTACAGTGTGATAAATAGACCTTTGGTTTTATTCTCATAGGGGAGAGAAGACTGGGAGGAGGACACTCCAGGGAGCACATGCACCCCACAACTTCCAAGCAACCCCAAACTCCCAAAGACCCACAACCGTAAGATGTGCAGGAAGTTGAGGTGGAGGAAGGAGAAGTGCAGGAAGGAGAGGTGGATGACGTTGTGGATCTGGTCACCACAACAGGTCAGTATCTGTCACCACAGCTTCAGGTAAGAGAGGTAGGCCTGCAGAGTTATAATACATTTTTTTTTGGTTTTTAGGGGATGTAAATGTTGTGAAGGATAGTACACGGTTCTCTGCTGACAGTGCCCTCCGCCTCATCCAGCAAGTGATGGAATGTAGCACGGAACTGGACCTAATTAAACAAAGAATCCATGTGATGGAACAAACATTTAAAGACATTCTCGATGTTTTGGGGAGAATTCAATAAGCCATCCAAACACATTTGTTTTTACATGTTTGTTTTTGTAATTTTTGTAATTTTTTTTGACTATCAAACCAGCCAAAAATTGAATATGCACACAGTGTGTCAACATGTGCTATCTGCCATCAGGGGATATCCATGTACGTCTTTTGTGGGTGCAACCCCTTCCTCGTATCAAAAGTCGGTGAACTGAGGAAGGGGATTCACCCCCAAAACACGTCCATTGATCACCCCTGATGGCAGATAGCACATGTTGACAATAGGGATCAGGATTGTAAACTTCCTAGATGAAAAAAATCCCAAATGTGTGCATATTCAATTTTTGGCTGGCCAAGGGGTGGCAGGACCCCATATTAGGACGGGCACATAGAGACATAGTTTGTGTAAGTGAATGTCTCCGATTGCTCAGAGGTATCCAATGTTGTAATTTTTGAAATGCAACTGTTATTTTTGTATTTTCATAAGCAAAAAATTGCCGGGTTGGGGCCAGGCCAACCCAAAAGTAAAAAAAAAAAAAAAAATGAAGAGAATGTGCACAGAGTAAAATATTTGACCACAAACAACGTGTAGCTTCTTTTTATAATACCCTCTAAGCTTATTTGGTTCTTTTGTAAGGTTACATAGTGAAATGGTTGTTATTTACTAAAGTAAAATACACTTGCCACTACAAATGCACAAAGACAAACTAGGAGACAGGAAAGAACAAATAATTAAAGGTTTAAACAAGCTTTTTATTGGGATACTTAGACATAGGCTGGCATAGGAATTGCCCCCCTACCCGTGAAATACTCCATGTATTTGTCCCGAACCTCACGGGCATTTTGGGGGGGCAAGCCAAGACGCGCAGATTCCAGGCCCGGAAGGGGATTTGCAGGGGAAAGTCCAGCCTCTGGCAAAACTGAGGCCATATATGAATTAGATTTGCGGCAAAGAAAATTGTGTAGCACACAGCAGCATAACACTACATAGTTTATTTTGTAGTCCGCCAAGTGGATGGAAGTCATAAAAAGGCGGAACCGGCTGGCCATTATGCCGAAGGCATTTTCAACGACTCTTCGGCCCCTGGCCAGCCGGTAATTGAACACCCTCTTCTCTGGGGTCAGGGTCCTCTGTGGAAATGGCCTCATAAGATGCCGTCCGAGTCCGAAGGCTTCATCAGCCAAAAAAACAAAGGGGAGTCCTTCAATATTCCCTGCATCCGGTGGCAATGCAAGGTCGTCACTCTGGAGACGGAGGGCAAACTCCGTCTGGATGAAGGATCCCCCATCGGACATCCGGCCATTCTTCCCTACATCAACATAGAGGAATTCATACCGTGCTGACACCACCGCCATCAGCACAATCCTATGAAACCCCTTGTAGTTGTAGTAGTAGGACCCAGAACGGGGTGGCGGCATGATGCGGACGTGCTTCCCGTCTATGGCATCACCGCAGTTGGGGAAGTCCCACCGCGTGGCAAACTCCGATTCCACAGTCTGCCATTCCTGTGGCGTGGAAGGAAGCTGTGGAGTGAAACAAGATGAAATAATATTAGAAAAACAAAGTCATACATTACAAGGAAATTCTATCCCAAAAAATTAGAGGCCAACATCAATCAAATTATACGTTTATTAAGGTGTTTAAAAAAAGTATAATGGAAGGCTCATTTATCATATTCATCACCCCCTCTGATGGGCCATTACTAAATTATTTTGGGGGGGGGAGATGTGTTTGGCCACAGGATAGCATTGCAGTGGCGGTGCGTCCAGAGTGGGCGCTGGAGCACTGCCCCCTCTCTCCTGTGCCCATCACTCAGAACAATACATAGGTTCATGCGTTGCATGAACCTATGTATTGTCTATGCCGCACACTATTCAGGTGGATGGCCTCTTGTAAAGCGACCGACATATGAATCATTGCGGCATTTAGGGGGTTAAAATTGCATAGCAGAAACAGGTAGTAAAATAGTCTTGCACATTACAACCTGAGGGATGTAATTGGCTTCCTAAAAGAAAAATCGGGGACGCAGGGGGGGGGGGGGGCATTCCTTGGGTAAACACTGACAGGCTGCTCTGCCAATCATGTTCACCAAGTCTGTTTAATGGTAACATGATTGGCTGATGCAACATGAAGGGAAGGAGAAGACATTAAGGACAGAAGAAGGATGGCGCTGACCACAAGAAGGTAAGTGCAGGGCTGGGGGGAAACTGGCTGCATTAGAGGGGACTAAATGGCTGCATTTGTGGGAACAAAATGGCTGCATTGGAGGGGACAACTGGGGGCGTTTAATAGGCACCAGAGCAAAAAAGGAGGAAGTTTATTTCCTAAATTGGGGTTTGAACCCCCAAACATTTGGAGCAACAGGCACCCCTGCTGGAAAAGTTAGTGAAGGGAAATATTTATGGAGGAGAAAAAAGGGGCAATCTAAAGCTTCCAACATGCATGGGGACAAAGGGGACATTCTCAGCATATTACAATCATGGTAATTAGGGAAGGATGAAAGAAATACAATACATTAGCATACATGTAATACATAAAATGTGATGTTAAGGGAGCAAACTTACCCTAATATAGTCCTCCTGCAGGACTTGGATGATGGCAGAACAGGTGTCTGGGATTATGAGGCCCAGAGCCTGGGGGAGATGCCTGTGGTGAACTTCAAGTCCTGAAGACTTCTCCCTGTCGCCAGGTAACGCAACGTGGCGATGAGCCTCTGCTCAGCACTGATGGCTTCCCGCATAACGGTGTCCTTCCTGGTAATATAGGGGGACACCAAAGCCAACAGTTCCTGAAAAACAGGGTCAGACATCCGCAGAAAATTCCTGTAGTCCTCAGGATTATTCTCGACAATCTCCCACAGCAGAGGCATGTGGCAGAATTGGTCCCGCTGGAGCAACCAATTCTTGGTCCAGGAACTCCTCCTCACACCATTCATGGACTGGTCTTGGTCCAAAACAAGCAGACCAACACCAAGCGCACGCACAGCACGAACTCGACGACGAGAACGTCCAGGCGACATGGCTAGGAAACGGTCGTCTAATCAGAACGTACAGAACAGAACGCACTTTAGAACAGCAAGGCCTATGAATAACGAACTGAAAATCAGAAACGAACAGGCAAGAACACACTGAAAAACAGATACAACCTGCCTAGACGCCCTGAAAGTCAAGATACGAACCCACAAGCACAAACTGAACGGCAGAAAACGATCTGAAAAGTACGAAGACTGAAAAGCGCGAATCGTCTCTTCCCAAACTTTTACTTCACACGCGGTAACACAAGATCAGCAAAAGCAGCCCAAGGGGTGGCGCCAAGAAAAAAGATCTTCTCCTTTATAGTGCTGTCGTACATGCTGGACGTGAGCGCGGAGAACAACGAGGAAATTGGGAAATGACAGTGTGTACGCATAGAAAGCTTGACGAGAAAATCGACAAGCTTAACAAGAATCTCGTCGAAAAAAACGACGTGTTTTTTACGACGAGAAACTCGGTCGTGTGTACGAGGGCTCAGAGTTTTATTAGAGAAGCTTAGTGAACAAACAGCATAATGAAGGCTAAGGAACACACCAGACAGGTCAGGGATAAAGTTGTGGAGAAGTTTAAATCAGAGTTAGATTATAAAAAAATATCCCAAGCTTTTAACATCTCAAGGAGCTCTGTTCAATCCATCATCCAAAAAAAGAAGGATTATGGCACAGGCCAGGCAAGGAGAGCATTAATCAGAGAAGCAGTCAAGAGGCCCATGGTAACTCTGGAGGAGCTGCAGAGACAACTATTAGTCGTGCACTCCACAAATCTGACCTTTATGGAAAAGTGGCAAGAAGAAAGTCATAAGAAGTCCCATTTGCAGTTTGCAAGAAGCTATGTGGGGGACACAGCAAACATGTGGAAGAAGGTGCTCTGGTCAGATGAGACCAAAATTTTACTTTTTGGCCTAAAAGGAAAACGCTAAATGTGGCAGAAAACTAACAACACATCACCCCGAACACACCATCCCCACCATCCCCACCATGAAACATATTGTGTAACCAAAAAATGTCCATCCACAAATAGCAGCCTCTACAAGGGGATTAGAAGAAAAATCCAACACGAGCTACAGTGTATAAAAGAGAAGAGAGGCTCCTCTAAGTGTAGAAATATGTTTATATTTAATGAAGGTACAACATTTAGCAACTCACATGGTTGATGATTAAAACAGGTACATCTAAGTATGGAGGAAGTATGGAGGAATCCGGGGTAAAGCTGTCTCTTTTATACTCTGTAGCACCTTCTGTATTTTGCTTCTAATTTTGCTTCTAATCCTCTTGTAGAGGCTGCTATTTATGGTTACACCTTCTGTATTTTGCTTCTAATCCTCTTGTAGAGGCTGCTATTTATGGTTACACCTTCTGTATTTTGCTTCTAATCCTCTTGTAGAGGCTGCTATTTATGGTTACACAACCTATCACATTGCTAAAATCTTTTTATATGGACTATAAACTGAAGGACTTAGGAATAAATGGTTGTGGAACGAATCTGAGTTTGCATTATTCCTATGGGGAAATTCGCTTTGATATACAAGGGCTTTGGATTACAAGCATGTTTCCAGAACGAATTATGCTCACAATATAAGGTTTTACTGTATAGTGCTTACGGGTCATTCTTTGATCTGTTAGTTTAATACCAACTGTCTATTTTATTACTGTCAGGACTGCTGCAAGGATTTTTGACGCCCTAGGTGAAACCTAATTTTGCCCCCCGGCTCCACCCCTGACGACACCCCCTTTGCCCTGCCCATGCATACCCCCCTTTTTAATGAAGCGCCCATCAAATGCAGCCTCACTAGCACCAATCAAATGCAGCCTACCAGCGCCCATCAATGCAGCCTACCAGTGCTCATCAATGAATGTTTGCTTGCTTCCATTCATTTGGGAGTCGGGACACAGTCCTCTGCCGCCACTGCGCCTCTGACATTATGTCCAAATGGAGCGGCGGCTGCCTGCTGATGATGAGACTTAGTTGTTTGCTGCAGAGAGAAGAGAGTAGGAACACCAGTGGCTGGGAACGCCCTAGGCGGCTACCTAGTTTGCCTAGTGGTAGCACCGGCCCTGGCTACTGTTTTACTTACTTATTTGTTTGAGAGGTTATTGCCATTTCCCTTTTAGTAGTATTACATGTATTGTTGCAATAAATATCCTCTTTTCAGACCTGGTGTGCCTGAGAGCATGGTGCTGCTTACAGAGTTGTGGACTCTGGGAACAGGTGACAGTTCTACACAGTGGAGGAGTGAGTGTAGCCACGCTAAGACAGGAGGTGTGTTACTGGCCAGATCACCAGGTGAAAAGGAAATTAAAAGCCTAAAAAAGTAAAACTGCTTCTGCCACCATATCTAATGCCCTGTACACACGATCGGATTTCCGATGGAATAAAATCCGATGGATTTTTCCATCGGAAATCCGATGAAGCTGACTTCCATCAGTCTTGCCAACACAACATCAGTCAAAAATCCGACCGTCCCAAACGCTGTGACGTAAAACACTCCGAAGAGCCGAGAAAATGAAGTTCAATGCTTCTGAGCATGCGTCAACTTGATTCTGAGCATGCGTGGGGTTTTTCTCCGATGGAGTTCCCCACAGACGATCGGAATTTGCTATAGTTTTTTTTTTTCATCGGTAAAATTTAAAACATGTTCTATTTTTTTATACCGATGGAAAAAAGACCGATGGGGCCCACACACGATCGGTTTGTCCGATGAAAAAAGTCCATCGGTCTTTTTTCATCAGAAAAAACGATCGTGTGTACGCGGCATAAGGATTGGTAAACTGCACTATATTAAAAAAAATTATTGGATTAACATGCACTTTAACTTGTTTGGAAAGCTTCTGTAGTGCCCTCCTAGATAGATTGCTTTAGGTTCTGTAAACATTTGAGCAGTTTGTAATTACATTGGATAGTTCTGCATCTCACTGATTGCAGGTTTGACTACCCCCTGCCTTCTGGAGGATTCTGGAATGTAATGGGCTTGGAGAGTCAGATTTACAGCCTGAATTTTTTTTAGATTTTATTGAGAAATATAAAAACAGTACATATCAATAAATCAATAAAACAGTTTTTTTGTAAAAAAACATTTTACAGCGTAATTGAGATAAATAACATGTAATCAAAGGGTCTTGGATACCTAGCTACGAATTATAGTAGGGCAGTATCTATCGTCAATAAGGAAGCAACTGGATGGATCTTGTTTATAAGTTCTCCTAGGATTACAAGATGAAACAACAGGAAGTAATGAAAAAAAAAAAAAAAAACAAGATAAAAAAAAAAAAAAAAAGGAGGGAGGTTAATGAGTGTAAGGGAGGGGGAGAGGGCACCATTGTTGGAGAGTAATTATGATTGATTGTTTTCTTCACGGTGTTAGTAGAGAGGGTTTTGAGATGGATGGTAAAGAGGCTTGTGGAGTAAGTTGAATATAGATGACAGTTAGAATCCACTGGTGGTATATTGTCCGTCAGAGGAGACCGCCTCCTCTGGGCTCGAGAGGGGGGATGACCCAAAATATGAGAACGGAAATTGGTCAAAGTTGGAAATATCCTCTGGAGAGAGAGCTGAGAGCATGAACGGTTACCACCTGGAGAAAAAACTTGATTTAGCTCTTTCATGTCTGAAATCGGTGTTGAATCGATCTTTAAATAGTAGGAGTAGGAGTTCCCATTTGATTTGGGCGATATTAGGACAGTGCGATGAGGTCCAGTTTTTTAGAATGGCTCTCCGAGCGATCAGAAGGCAATTTAGTGACCAGTCCTTGTGGGAGGGGAGTTTTTTTGAGCTTTCAGTGGCAGTTGTAGATGAAGTTGCATTTTGGGACCAAGGAAGGAGTTGGAGGTCCCAGTGGCCAAAGATGAGAAGCAGTGGGTCCTTTGGGAGTTTTAATAGTGTTACTTCAAAAATGTAGGATAGTACCTGATCCCAAAAGGTAGAGATGTAGGAGCATGCCCGGAAACGATGAGACAGGGATGGTTTCGGTTGCTGGCAGAGAGGGCAGATGGCAGCATTCAGATCTGTTTTGGAAGAGAGGAAAGGTATATAGGCTCTGTGTATGAACTTTAGCTTGGTTTCCCTCCACATTTCATTGGGAGTCAGTTGGTGTTATGTGTTGAGACCTTAAAGAGCCTGAATATTTATGTGGTTCCAGCTAATCCCTGGGGGAGTCTGAGAGCTGGGGCAGCCCTGTTCTTGTCCAGGAGGAGAAAATCCCAGCCTTAGGGGTGCTGCCCCTCTGGGTAGTCCAGCTTTACTTCTCCATTTGGTCATCTAGGTCCCCGTTATGCTAAAGCTAAGGGTCTGTTCCAGTGCTCATTTAGGTCCCAGCTGTGTTAGAGCTAGGGGCCTATTCTACTGAATTTTGCAAAAGGGATTTCACGGAAGCCTCGTACACACGAACGAGTTTCTCAGCAAAAACCAGCAATAAACTTGCTGGCAGAGATTTGTTGCCGAGAAATTTGTTCGTGTGTATGGTTTCTCGTCAAGAAAAGCGACAAGAATCTCGACGAGAAAATAGAGATCCTGCTCTCTATTTTCTCGTCGAGATTCTCGTCAGCCTGTTTCTCGACGAGAAAATTGTGTGTGTGTGTACACTTACCTTTTCGCCGGGAAGCCCGCGCATGCTCGAAATGACTTTGACGCATGCGCGGTAGCTTCCTAGGCATAGGTAGGGTAAACCAAGATGGCGGCGACGGCATCAAATGTGACGAGCGCATGCTCGTCGTATTCGATGACGTCACCGCGTTCGCCCCATTCAAAGAACCGCGGGTTCTTTGAATCGAGCGTGTGTACACTCGGCCGGGACAAGTTTCTTGTCCAAGAATCTCGTCGAAAAAAACAACATGTTTTTTTCGACGAGAATCTCGGCCGTGTGTACGAGGCTTAAGGATCTGATCTGGGGAGTTCACAGGAGAAATGTCTGGCTGATATTGGAAGGAGGCATCCAAGTATCCAGGTACATTTGTGAGTACAGACTGGTGTGTAGGATCCTAGTGATTGTGTGTTGCTACTATTTGTTTTTTGCCTTAGTGCCAGTCTCAAATTGGAGATATTTTCTATGGTGTCTCAGTGTGGCTTGGTTCCTTATTGGTTGCGGGAGGGACTGTACTAAAAAGCTTTGAAAAAGTGAGAAGTGCCCTTGTGTGTCTGTATTGTGCTACTGGAGTATCCCACAGCAAAATAAAGCATCAAAAGGATATCTCTAGACCAAGGGTCTCCAAACTTTCTAAACAAAGGGCCGGTTTACTGTCCTTCAGATTTTAGGGGGGCCGGAATGTGGCCATTGGGAGTAGAAAAGGTCCCGATATCATTGAGAGAAAAATAATGCCCCATTGTTTGTCTCAGTGGTAGTAATTGTGCCCCATGATTTGTGTCACTGGGAGGAGTTGTGCCCCATCATTGGTGTCATTGGGAAAAATTGTGCCCCATCATTGGTGTCAGTGGGAGGAATTGTGAACCATTGTTGGAACCACTTGGAAGAATTTTCCCCTATCATAGGTGTCATTGGACCCCATTATTGGTGTCATTAGAAGAAATTGATCCCCATCGTTGATGTCATTGGGAGGAATTGTGCCCCATTATTGGTGTCATTGTGGGAATTGTGCCCCAACATTGGTGTCATTGGGCCTCATTAGGAGAAATTGTGCCCCATCGTTGGCATCATTAGGGGGACTAGTGCCCCATCTTTGGTGTAATTGGGAGGAATTGTGTCCCTTCATTGCTGTGAGTGGGGGGAGGAATTATGTCCCATTGTTGGTATCGGTGGATGAAACAGTGCCCCGAGGGCTGCATAAAAGCAAGCAAAGGGCCGCATCTGGCCCCCGGGCCACAGTTTGGAGATCTCTGCCCTATACTTATCATTGAGCCAGAGGAGTGACTGAGACTGTGTGCCTAGCTGCGTATATAATCTAGATTGGGAGAAGAACCTAGGGCAAAATAGTGGGCCCTTTCAAGGGTGAGTGCTACACCTCCATCTTTATTAACTGATGATAGCCAATAAAGGGAACACCAAATCTTCCGTATTGATGGCCTACAGGTGCAACACTGTTAACCACAGAGTTAACTACAACACAAACCAATTAAAACATACAACAGTATTTCCAAGACTACAATGATTATAGGAAAATTTGTAAGCTGAGTCCCTTTTATGGGAATTCTCGGTCTCCCCTGGGCAAACTCATCTCATTATTAGCAAGCTATAAAATCCCTTCTGCTCTTGCCTGTCATAGAGCCAGTTTGCCATATCACCCGACACGTGTCTGCAATTCATGTACTTCCAGACGGTCAACACATACTAGTCTTCTTATGATAGTGAAGGAAGTCCAATATTAGTATAGAAAAGGTGGACTGAATTAAATGTGTGGATTGCAGTAGGGAGCTCTTCTGGAAATCTGGAGATGAGGTAAGGACACATATACAGCGAGGGGAAAAAAAGTATTTGATCTCCTGCTGATTTTATATGTTTGCCCACTGACAAATAAATGATCAGTCTATGATTTCAATGGTAGGTTTATTTTAACAGTTAGAGACAGAATAACAACAAAAAAATCCTGAAAAACGCATTTCAAAAAAGTTATAAAATAATTTGCAATTTAATGAGTGAAATACGTGTTTGACCCCTTCCCAAAACATGACTTAGTACTTGGTGTCAAAATCCTTGTCACATCACAGAGATCAGACATTTCTTGTAGTTGGCATCCAGGTTTGCACACATCTCAGAAGGTATTTTCCCCCACTCCTCTTTGCATATCCTCTCCAAGTCATTAAGGTTTCGTGCTTCATCTTAAACCACTTCTTTGTTGCCTTGGTCGTGTGTTTAGGTCACTGTCATGCTGGAATAACCATCCACGACCCATTTTCAATACCCTGGCTGAGGCAAGGAGGTTCTCACCCAATATTTGAGAGTACATGGCGCCGTCCATCGTCCCTTTGATGCAGTGAAGTTGTCCTGTCCCCTTAGCAGAAAACCCCCCCAAAGCATAATGTTTCCACCTCCATGTTTCACAGTGGGGATGGTGTTCTTGGGGTCATAGGCAGCATTCCTCCTCCTCCAAACACGGCGAGTTGAGTTGATGCCAAAGAGCTCAATTTTGGTCTCATCTGACCACAACACTTTCACCCAGTTCTCCTCTGAATCATTCAGATGTTCATTAGCAAACTTCAGACAGACCTGTACATGTGCTTTCTTGAGCAGGGGGACCTTGTAGGCGCAGCAGGATTTCAGTCCTTCATGGCGTAGTGTGTTACCAATTGTTTTCTTGGTGACTGTGGTCCCAGCCGCCTTGAGATCATTGGCAAGATTCTCCCGTGTAGTTCTGGGCGGATTCCTCACCATTCTCATGATCATTAAAACTCCACGAGGTGAGATCCTCCATGGAGCCCCAGACTGAGGGAGATTGACCGTTATTTTGTGTTTCTTCCATTTGCGAATAATCACACCAACTGTTGTCACCCTCTCACCAAGCCACTTGGCGATGGTCTTGTAGCCTATTCCAGCCGTATGTATTTCTACAATCTTGTCCCTGACATCCCTGGATGGCTCTTTGGTCTTGGCCATGGTGGAGAGATTGGAATCTGATTGATTGCTTCTGTGGACAGGTATCTTTTTATACAGGTAACAAGCTGAGATTAGGAGTACTCCTTTTAAGAGAGTGCTCCTAATCTCAGCTCGTTATAGAAGATACCTTGGAGCCAGAAATCTTGCTGACTGATAGGGGATCAATTACTTATTTCACTCATTAACACGCAAATCAATTTAACTTTTTTGAAATGCGTTTTTCTGGATATTTTTGTTTTTATTCGGTACCTCACTGTTAGAATAAACCTCCCAATAAAATTATAGACTGATCATTTCTTTGTCAGTGGGCAAACGTACAAAATCAGCGGGGGATCAAATACTTTTTTCCCTTACTGTATATCACAGTATATCCAATCTGTCTAGTGGCAGTTATTAAAGGTTACACATAGGTTTTCATTCTATGCAGATATAACATTATTGACAATGCTGCTTAGTAATCTTAAGCTTAGTAGGCTTAATTCTTTATTGCATCTATGTTTGGCCAACCATTCTGCTTTTTGACATCCTGAAAAATTAAAGTAATTACTTTCATCACTTATTGTTATTTTTCGTTCAAATTGAAAAGGAATTGATTTGACTGTTAGATTCCAAGCTCTTAAGAGCAGGGCCCTCTTAACTTCTTGTATTGTATTGTATTGTAACTGTACTGTTTCCCTTTATATTCTATGCAAACAATTGGCACTATATAAATCCTGTATAATAATAATTAGACATGACAGAAATTTTCAGTTGTTCTCAATTTGTTAGTAGAGAATGTGGTAGAATATAAAAATGTTTTTGTTTTGTGCATTTGTGCAAAGTAAGTGTAAGTTTAGATTAAATTCAATTTATGTTAAGTTAAATTGCACATACAATAACATTTGATCACCTTTAAATGGGCAATGTATATTACAAGTAATCTCTGTACACTAAAACCTTGGATTGCGAGCATAATTCGTTCCTGGAAGCATGCTTGTAATCCAAAGCACTTGTATATCAAAGCAAATTTTCCCATTAAAAAAAATGGAAACTCAAATAATTTGATCCACAACCATTTATTCATAAGTCCTTCAGTTTCTAGTCCATATAAAAAAATTATAGCAATGTAATAAGTTGTGTAACCATAAAATGTTAATCCACAAATGGCAGCCTCCCCAAGGGGATTAGAAGCAAAATCCAGCAGGAGCCACAGAGTATAAAAAATAAGAGAGGCACCTCTTAAGCCCTGTACACACGATCGGATTTCCGATGGAATAAAATCCGATGTATTTTTCCATCGGACTTCCGATGAAGCTGACTTCCATCAGTCTTGCCTACACACCATCAGTCAAAAATACGACCGTTCCAAACGCCGTGACGTAAAACACTCCGACGAGCTGAGAAAAATTAAGTTCAATGCTTCTGAGCATGCGTCAACTTGATTCTGAGCATGCGTGGGTTTTTTCCCCAATGGAGTTCCACACAGACGATCGGAATTTGCTATTGTTTTTTTTCCATCGGATAAATTTAAAACATGTTCTGTTTTTAATCATCGATGGAAAAAAGGCCGATGGGGCCCATACACGATCGGTTTGTCCGATGAAAAAAGTCTATCTAACTTTTCATTGGTAAAACCGATTGTGTGTACAGGGCTTAAGTGTAGCAATATGGTTATATTTAATAAAGGTACAACATTTAGCAACTCACATGGTTGATGATTAAAAGAGGCACATCTAAGTATGCAGGCATCCGGGGTAAAGCGATCCACATAGACCATCCTCCTCACCGCTGTCTCTCACCGCTGTCAGTCTGCAATCATGACCGGGAAGCTCTACCCTGCAGTAGAGCGATCTAAAAATGAGGCTTGAACCGCTCGTGGAAGGGACAACAACAATGGTGGTGAGGAGGATGGTCTTTGTGGACACCTTTACCCCAGATGCCTGCATACTTAGATGTACCTGTTTTAATCATCAACCATGTGAGTTTCTAAATGTTGTACCTTCATTAAATGTAACCGAATTGCTACACTTAGAGGCACCTCTCTTCTCTTTTATACTCAGTTGTGACATGACGCTACTCTTATATCAAGACATCGCTTATATATCAAGTCAAAATTTTGTTAAAAATGTTGCTTGTCTTGCAAAACACTCTCAAACCAAGGTTTTACCGTAATTCATTTCCAGTAAGTTTCTCACTGTAATCTTTCAGATATTTATTCAACATTGAGGCCTATGTGGCCTGTTTAGGGTGCCCACACACAGATACACTGATAATCTATAACTTTATGACCAGGAGCGTCCAGTCCATTAGGGGCGCAGGGGTCCCGCCCCCTTGCAGGGCGCCTGACTCATAGGTTTCTGTGAGGTTTTCTTTCGAAACACATGATAAGAGCCTAATGCCCCATACACACGATCGTTTTTCATGCCGTTAAAAATGCCATTTTAAAAAATGGCCATTAACCACTTGACCACTGGGCACTTAAACCCCCTTAATAACCAGACCAATTTTCAGCTTTCGGTGCTCTCACATTTTGAATGACAATTACTCAGTCATACAACACTGTACCCATATGAAATTTTTGTCCTTTTTTTCACACAAATAGAGCTTTCTTTTGGTGGTATTTAATCACTGTTGGGTTTTTTATTTTTTGCGCTATAAGAGAAAAAAGACTGAAAATTTTGTAAAAAAATGATTTTTTTTTTCGTTTCTGTTATAAAATTTTACAAATTACTATTTTTTCTTCATAAATTTTGGCCAAAATTTATACTGCTACATATCTTTGGTAAAAATAAGTACAAATTGGTGGATATTATTTGGTCTTTGTGAAAGTTATAGAGTCCACAAGCTATGGTGCCAATATCTGAAAATTGATCACACCTGAAGTACTGACGGCCTATCTCAATTCTTGAGACCCTAACATGTCAGAAAAGTACAAATACCCCCCAAATGACCCCTTTTTGGAAAGAAGACATTCCAAGGTATTCAGAAAGAGGCATTGTGAGTTTTTTGAAGTTGTCATTTTTTCCCACAATTCTTTGCAAAATCAAGATTTTTTTTTCTCTTTTTTTTTTTTCACAAAATTGTCATATTAGCAGGTTATTTCTCACACACAGCATATGCATTCCACAAATTACACCCCAAAACACATTCTGCTATTACTCCCGAGTATGGCGATACCACATGTGTGAGACTTTTACACAGCGTGGCCACATACAGAGGCCCAACATGCAGGGAGCACCTTCAGGCGTTCTGGAGCACCAAGGCCAATTCTGACATTTCTCTCCTACATGTAAAAATCATCATTTATTTGCTAGAAAATTACATAGAACCCCAAAACATTATATATGTTTTTTTAGCAAAGACCTTAGAGAATATAATGGTGGTTGTTGCAACTTTTTATCTCGCAGGATATTTGCGCAGCAATTTTTTTAACACGTTTTTTACGGAAAAAAAATGTTCTGTGCTTAAAAAAAAAAAAAAAACAGTAAAGTTAGCCCAATGTTTTTGCATAATGTGAAAGATGAAGTTACGCCGAGTAAATAGATACCTAACATGTCGCCCTTAAAAATTGCACACACTCGTGGAATGGCGCCAAACTTCGCTACTTAAAAAATCCCCATAGGCGACGCTTTAAATATTTTTACTGGTTACATGTTTTGAGTTACAGAGGAGGTCTAGGGCCAAAATGATTGCTCTCGCTCTAACGTTCGCAGAGATACCTCACATGTGTGGTTTGAAAACCGTTTTCATATGTGGGCGGGACTTACGTATGCGTTCGCTTCTGTATGCGAGCTCACGGGGACAGGGGCGCTTTAAAAAAATATATATTTTATTCTTCATTTTACTTTATTTATTTTAGTTTGACATGTTTTTCCGCCCTAAACATTTTTTTGATCACTTTTATACCTATTACAAGGAACGTAAACATCCCTTGTAATAGGAATATGGCATGACAGGTCCTCTTTACAGTGAGATATGGGGGGGGGGGGGGTGTCAATAAGACCCCACATCTCACCTCTAGGCTGGGAAGCCTGAAAAAAATACAAAAAAAAAAACAACAATCCTGGCTTTGATCGTAGCGGTGAGTCGATAGAAGCACCGGAGGGCGGCGGGGGGGGGGGCCCATCCCCTCTCGCCTCCCGTAAGAATGATCAAGCGGCGGAACAGCCGCTATGATTGTTCTTATGGTGTAGGGAATCGCCGGCTGAAAAAGCTAATATCTGAATGATGCCTGTAGCTGCTCCCATCATTCAGATATCCCCGCACAAAGTCAAGGACGTCATATGACGGCCGGAGGGCAGGAAGTGGTTATTGCAGAGTATTGCCGGGCATTGCGGAGTATTGCCGGGCATTGCGGAGTATTGCCGGGCATTGCGGAGTATTGCAGGGCATTGCGGAGTATTGCGGACTATGGCAGGGTATTGCGGTGTATGGCAGGGTATTGCGGTGTATGGCAGGGTATTGCACGGGTATTGCACAGGGTATTGTGGAGGGTATTGCACAGGGTATTGTGGAGGGTATTGCAGAGTATTGTGGAGGGTATTGCAGAGTATTGTGGAGGGTATTGCAGAGTATTGTGGCGGGTATTGCAGAGTATTGTGGCGGGTATTGCAGAGTATTGTGGCGGGTATTGCAGAGTATTGTGGCGGGTATTGCAGAGTATTGTGGCGGGTATTGCAGAGTATTGTGGCGGGTATTGCAGAGTATTGTGCAGGGTATTGCACAGTATTGTGCAGGGTATTGCAGAGTATTTTGCAGAGTATTGCGCAGGGTATTGCAAGTATTGCGCAGGGTATTGCAGAGTATTGCGCAGGGTATTGCAGAGTATTGTGCAGGGTATTGCAGAGTATTGTGCAGGGTATTGCAGAGTATTGTGCAGGGTATTGCAGAGTATTGTGCAGGGTATTGCAGAGTATTGTGCAGGGTATTGCAGAGTATTGCACCAGGGTATTGCAGAGTATTGTGCAGGGTATTGCAGAGTATTGCACCAGGGTATTGCAGAGTATTTCGCAGGGTATTGCAGAGTATTTCGCAGGGTATTGCAGAGTATTTCGCAGGGTATTGCAGAGTATTGCACCAGGGTATTGCAGAGTATTGCACCAGGGTATTGCAGAGTATTGCACCAGGGTATTGCAGAGTATTGGCAGGGTATTTTGCAGAGTATTGGCAGGGTGTATTGCAGAGTATTGGCAGGGTATAGCACAGGGATGGCTGAGCAGGGATGGATGGATGGATGGATCTGTGACTGCAATTGTCACAGATCCAGCCCACAGTGCTGCTGCTGCCATCCGCTCCCTCCCCCTCCCCTCTCACACTGTACCGATCGGTACAGAGAGGGGAGGGAGGAACCGGCGTCATCAAATGACGCCGGTCTGTTTACAAGTGATTGCTCCGTCATTTGACGGAGCGATCACGTGGTAAACGGCCGCTATCAGCGGCGATTTACCGCGATTCGTGATCCGCCGGGTCCTCTGGACCCGGCGGTCACGGAGTTTCCCGTGTGCGCGCCCCAGGGGGCGCGCGGGAGCGCGATTTTGGGAGGACGTTATATAACGTCCTCCCAGAGTTAAGCAACCA
This sequence comes from Rana muscosa, assembly GCA_029206835.1. Taxonomy (NCBI): domain Eukaryota; kingdom Metazoa; phylum Chordata; class Amphibia; order Anura; family Ranidae; genus Rana; species Rana muscosa. The sequence continues at coordinate 344,198,008 of CM055118.1, read as the reverse complement.
CCTTGTCGACGTTATTTGTCGGCAGGTGGTTGTTAAGTGGTTAAAAATGATCGTGTGTAGGCTCCAGAGCATTTTTAACGACGTGAAAAACGGCCATTAAAAATTCCGGACATGCTCTCTTTTTTCATGTCGTTTTTCATGTCGTTTTTTTTAACGACGTGAAAAACGATAGTGTGTATGCTGTCACAACGTGAAAAAAAACGCGCATGCTCAGAATCAAGTATGAGACGGGAGCGCTCGTTCTGGTAAAACTAGCGTTCGTAATGGAGATAGCACATTCATTACACAGTAACGGACTGAAAAGCGCGAATCGTCGCTCAACAAACTTTACTAACATGAAGGGTGGCGCCATTCGAACGGAACTTCCCCTTTATAGTGCCGTCGTACGTGTTGAACGTCACTGCGCTTTGCTTGATCGTTTTTTTTAATGATAGTGTGTACGCAAGGCAGGCTTGAGAGGAAAATGAAAAAAAACGAGGAGAAAAACGGCGGTTTAAAAAATGACATTATAAACAATCGTGTGTACGGGGCATTAGGCTTTAATTGGCTTGAAAAAAGGTTGGGCTCGGGGCGCAGTGCTCTGCGGTACTCCGGCTTCTTATCCAGGCCAGTCAGGACATAAGGCGGGTCGGGTTGGCCAAGAGGAAAAGCAGAGGAAGTTGCGGAGAGGCTGAGTGGAGAGGGACCATCACTTTGGAGGGGCTGAGTGCGGGGGGGGGGACCATCACCGTGGAGAGTGAGTGCATTGGACCATCACTGTGGAGGGGCTGAGTGCAGGGGGACCATCACCATGGAGTGTGAGTGAAGGGGACCATCACCGTGGAGGGGCTGAGTGCAGGGGACCATCACCGTGGAGGGGCTGAGTGCAGGGGGACCATCACCGTGGAGGGGCTGAGTGCGGGGGGCCATTACTGTGGATGGGCTGAGTGCAGGGGGACCGTCACCACGGAGAGGCTGAGTGCGGGCGGACCTTGGGGGGGGGTTTGTTAGCACCAGCCACCACTGTTTATGACCACTGATAGGTTAAGTGAATAACACTGAGTTTCTTGTTACAATGGCATTGGAAATTTGGTGGAATATATTGGGCAGCAAATAAGCATGTCAATGAAGTTAATTTGTTGAAAGCAGAAAAAATAAGTGTAGCAAGGTGCTATATTTAGGGGGGAGCATCTGAGTGGTAACTAGGCTCAGATGCACTAATTGTTAGGTTTCATGGACCATTTCTGTCCCTGGGAGATAGTACTGATGTGCAGTTCCCTGGGGCCTATAGGTGGCGCTGTTGCCATAGGCCCGGGTTGAACCGTGGGTTGTGCTTTTTTTTGTCCCCTCTCGGCAGCAGTACGGCGGGGCGGGGAACCTGCTGTGCCTGTCGGGAGAGGGTATAAAAAGGGGCAGCCATCTTCCAGGGGGGGTCCACGCCCAGGCACCTTAGGCCTGGGTGTGTGTGTGTGTGTCGCCTCCGGGTTCCCTAGGCCCGGAGGCCTGGGTCAGCGTCGTTGGTTCCGCGCCCAGGCACCTTAGGCCCGGGAGTGTGTGTTGTCTCTGGGTGCCTCAGGCCTGGAGACGAAGCTGCTGTTTCCATCCCAGACACCTTCAGTCTGGGGTGAGGTACTTTGGCGAGGGCCTGGAACCCAGCAACCTTCGGCTGGGGTTCGCTAAGGATCGAGGCTCCCAGGGATCTGCCTTGCGAGGGGACCCGTATCCAGGATCGAGGAGGCCAGGGAGGTGACCCTTTCTGAACGACCCAGCGCAGAGTCGTGGTGACAGAGGGGGCCTCTGGTAACTCTCCGGAGGGATGTTCTTATCCTAAAGAAAGGGGCCAAGTTACTCAAAGAAGGAAGTGCGGGTTCTTTATGTCATAGTGGCAGTGACTCTATGCACACCAGGTCAGTGGCAGTGACCTGCAACTATTCACCAGGTCAGTGGCAGTGACCAACCTCATGGTCCGTGGCAGGGACCATGCGCCAAGCCTGTTCGTGCAAACCAGAACAGGAGAAACCTTGAATTAAGTTTGTGCCTGGACCTCCTCCCACCTTATCTGACCCGTGTTTGTCTCAACCTGTCTGTTCTCAAAGAGACTATTTATTGCCCTTATGAATAAATAAGAAGTTGGACTTTTCAGTTGGTGTGGACAGTTGCTCACTGGGGAGAACTAAGGACTTGTTTCTGGCTACCCCAGAAACGAGATCAGCTCTGGAGGTTTTCAAACACTGGCTGCAGGCAGGGCCGAGAAACTAACACCGCTCCACCTCCCCATCCAGGAGGGTACGGGCTTGTGGTGCGGTGTGCCTCAGTCTTTTCCTGCGAAGGAGCCAACTATAAGAAAAACAGGTAAAGGCTGGGGTGGGTGTGCTACATACGCAAAATGTGTATAAATCTATTAGAAGTACACTTTTTATTATGTAAGGTGAAATATACAGAGGCACCTTCTGGATCTAGCAGAGTGGTTGTGCATCACCCAAAGCATGAGCGTCTGATTTCTCCCACACCAAACATGGACTACTTATCTGCCTGATGATATCTCACCATATGTGAGTGGATTTTATTATTCCATTCTGTAATAAATAAACCTACAGCCTGCAGAGAAACGGACTGGGGAATCTCTGCCCTCAGTCCCTTTCTCTGTCCCAAAAGTGAGACATCAGGGGTTTGTTTAGAAAGCTGGACAAATGTCATTAATCCTTATCTGCATACTTGTTCCAGGTCAGTGATTCCCAATATCAAATCCAATGGTTTAGCATGACAACCAGGTACAGTAGCTAGCATTTTGTGAAAGAGAGGTGAGCAAAGGCTCTCTCATTGCCTCTGTTACAACAAGTTTCCTTTAACTTTGTTATTCGTTATTTGTTGATTGCGGACCAGGACAATAAATACACACAGACTTAAAGAAAATAAAAAAATCAGTATTCATACCTTTTCTGCAGGTGATCCGACCCGATCTCCAGTGGCGGTAGCTCTGCAGAGGAAACGTCCAACAACGGCTGTGAAATGAATGGGAAGTGACATCACCCATAGAGTTACTATGGGGCTACCGTTGACAGACGTGTCCTCTGCACCTGCCCACACAGAGAAGCCTCGGCTAACAGCTCAGCGTGGGATCAGAGCTTTCGTCGCTGAAAATTGGGTCAGATTGCCTGTAGAAAAGGTATGTATACTGATTTTTTATTTTCAGGGCTAGATAGGTTAGTGTTTTTTTTTAAGTTTTAGCATGGACTTCCACTTTAAATAACAATAAAAAAGAAAATAGCAAGAAAAAAAAATCAGTTTTGATCACCAGTCTATTGGATGTTTTCTCAAGCCTCGTACACACGACCGATTTTCTCGTCCAAAACAGTCAAGAAAAGTGCCGCAAGAGTTTTTTTGTCTAGAAAAACGTTCGTGTGTATGGTTTTACGACGAGAAACTTGCCGAGAATCTCGACGAGAAAATAGAGATCCTGCTCTCTATTTTCTCGTCAGGATTCCAGATTTACTCGTCGTGTTTCTCGTCGGCCTGTTTTGTGACGAGAAAATGGTTCGTGTGTATGCTTTTACGACTCTTCCAAAAGCGCGCATGCTCACAAGCAACTATGAGACGGGAGCGCATCTTCTGGTAAAACAAGCCTTCATAATGGAGAGAGCTCATTCGTCACACTCATAAATATTTCATCGTTTAAATGTTCTGCATTGAAATCTTCGTTAGAATGTTACATTAATCAAAATGAGTGACCTTCTTTTGCTGCTGATATTCACACAGAGTTGTGCCTTATTTTTAACCTTTTTCATGCTGCTCTTTATAAGATTTATGTGTATTATATCGTGCAAGTTTTTAGGAATAATTTAAATGGTTAGATTTTTCAAAATGATGTTAATTCTAATTTCTCAATGTTTTGATAGCGATCTCCCATTTAATTTTGGAATCTATATTATTTAAATTTCCCACCATGTTTTTGTGCTAATCATATTTAGTTATTCTTTTGGGGGGGTGATATCTGTGCCTTTTATTGTCAGTCAAATGTATCTGCTTACTCCAAAGCTTGATTTTGTTTATTTAAAAATACACATAGTCAAGTATGAACTTAAACAAAAGTCACATTTATTCATGTTTATAAATTAAATAAAGAGAAGGCAGCGCTGGAGAAGCTGCTGCCATTTGTGCATCCCAGGGACCCCAGAGCACACAGCAACCCTGTGTGGACACTAAAATTGGGAGCTTGAGAAGGCCCACATTTCTGAACACAATCTGATGCTGGCCTCCCAGAGGTCAGGAACAGCAGCAGGTGAGATATATGTCCCAAGTGTGTGGTACTACAACAGGCTGCCTTCTGTCCGACCACAATGAAGCAAGGCCATCACTTCCTCTTCTTCCTGGCAACCTTCCCTGCAGCCTTTCCTGAAGCCTTTCCTGAAGCCTTTCCTGCAGCCTTTCCTGCAGCCTTCCTTCTTCGTTTGGCTGGAGGCTGGCCCACTGGAGGGGTACTCCAGTCAGGAGGAGGAGGTGGAGGTGTAGAAGAAGGGGGTGGGGCAGAAGAAGAAGGTGGAGGTGTAGCAGAAGGGGGTGGGGCAGAAGAAGAAGGTGGAGGTGTAGCAGAAGGGGGTGGGGCAGAAGAAGAAGGTGGAGGTGTAGCAGAAGGGGGTGGGGCAGAAGGTGGAGGTGTAGCAGAAGGGGGTGGGGCAGAAGGTGGAGGTGTAGCAGAAGGGGGTGGGGCAGAAGGTGGAGGTGTAGCAGAAGGGGGTGGGGCAGAAGGTGGAGGTGTAGCAGAAGGGGGTGGGGCAGAAGGTGGAGGTGTAGCAGAAGGGGGTGGGGCAGAAGGTGGAGGTGTAGCAGAAGGGGGTGGGGCAGAAGAGGAAGGTGGAGGTGGAGGTTGAGGTTGGGTCAGTTGGACCACCTCACATATGGCGGTATTGGGGGTAATTTGCTCCATCACCCCCTTGTTGAGCAAGGTGATGAGCAGGGGCTCGCATAGGAGGCGTTGCTCCATGCTCATCACCTTGAACTTAGCCTCCACTAGGCCGGCAATGGCCTCTTCAGGGGATGTGGGCTCCTTGAGGGTGGCATGGGCCTCTTTAATAAGGGCCATTGCTGCCTCACTGGTGGTCCTGTCCCTCCTGCCTCTTTTGGGAAGCCGGATGGGATGCACCTGGGATCTGGTGCTTCTCCTTTGCCCTGCCACCTCCTGGCTGCCACTGGGCCCTGCCACCTCCTGGCTGCCACTGGGCCCTGCCACCTCCTGGCTGCCACTGGGCCCTGCCACCTCCTGGCTGCCACTGGGCCCTTCCTCCTCCTGCCTGACAGTTTCCAGACCCTCCTCCTGGCTGATTTCATCCTGTGTATGAAAAAGGAACATAGTTTAATATGTTAGTTTAATCTTTGCATCAAACTTTGTAATCCTGATGGAAGCAATTAGAATGTAAATGCATAAATCCTTGCTTTAAATTTACCACTACATCAGCTTAACTATTTACCACACAATTAAGTGCAGAATAATGTCTACAGATCCTGATTTTACTTGTGGAATACAAAATAATGTATGTTTCTCATCCTGACATATTTGGGAAACATTAATTTTATCCCAATACATTTTCAGTTAATACTATACCTGGCTCCAGATGGACAAATCAGGATCATCCAGGATGGCTGCCTCCTCTTGCTCCAGAGAAGGCTCAGGTTGGCTGCAGGGAAGTCTGGGGGGAAGAGTGGAGAGTGATGGCCTTGTCTCAATGTGGTCGTCCAGGAAGGACATCCTGTTGTAGTACCACAAAATCGGGACATAAACATCATCTGCTGCTGCTCCTGACCTCTGAGAAGCCAGGACCTTAGAGCGTTCAGTCCTGTAGGTACCTCTCAAGCTCCCAATTTTAGTGTCCACTTGTTTTGCTGTGGCTGTGGGCACCTTGGTATGCACAAATGGGAGCAGCTTCTCCAGCGCTGCTTTTCTCACCCCTTTTTTTTTATGGATGGGGTTTTTCGTCTCCCACAGAGCCGGCAGCTCCCTTACCCGGTCAATAAATTCCGCCAGGAACTCTTTGTCGCTAATAAAGACATTCATATTGTATCTGCAAGTAAAATAAATTATATTAAAATAATGTGAGGCAAACAGTCTAACCTCCTTCACATCCTAGTCACCATATATATCCTCCAACAATCTCAAGACAGTATAGACCAACAATTTTTACAAGTCACAAAATCACATACCTTCGTTCGCACGTCCGTCACTTGAACTCCTCTCTCCGCACACCGAACGTACTATAGTCACATGTGTGTTTGCTATATACACACCACGCATGCGTCAAAATTCGAACACGCCGCTCCGCACACGTCGCCCGCCCATGACGTTCTAACTTACATCTTTTCCCCGCCCCTTCTCTTTCGGCGCGCAGACAGATATGGCGGAGTTACAGCAGGTGTCTGATAATTACGCAACTAGCGAGGAGACAAGCCCGGAGACCGAGGACACGTCACGATCAAGGAGGAGATTCAAGGCATCGAATATGTCTTTGGCGGAGATGGCGGAGATGGTGGACATCTTGGTCAAGGCTGATTATGATGCCAAGCATGGGCCGTATAGCAAACCAAATAGAAGGAAGGCCAAAATACTCACTAAAGTTGTGAAGAGTCTGAGGGCGAAGTTCGGGGTGAAACGCTCAAATGAGCAGCTCAGAAAGAGGTGGTCAGACCTCAAACTGAGGGAGCCAGACCAGTTGAGGAGCATAAAGAGGATGCTCGCTAAAAGTAAGTAAAATGACGACGTTTCTGCTATTAATATTTTTAGAAACTGACATGTTTTTTTTTTTTATCATATTGGACTCCCTTCCAAAATGTAATATTTTGAACTAGGTTGGGCACAGTAATCGTTCGTTACGTTACCGACACTTCGTTCGGCCACTATCCGTGGTTTTGTCTTATTTAAGAGCCACAAAAGTAATTAGACATCTGCCATTTTTGATCAAGTATTGTGGATAATTTTTTAGTCTAGATGATGTGTTTGTAAAGAGAATGAAATGCAAACTTTTATCAGTGTAAAGGAGAGGACACTCAGCAGCTGCTTCCACATCTGTACTTTGGAGCACTATAGTGTGGGCCAACAGACCCGCCTTTTTTGGGTGTCCCACACAGGTGCATCAGAGTTTTTTTGTGGTGCCTCCATGTCCAAAAAATTACATCCAAATGTGAATACTAAACATATTTGGGGTCATAAATAATGCATTCTTCTTTAAATTCCGCACAAACACACACTTGTACCCCACTTCCAAACAATTTATCCTTTTTTTATTTTAACAAGGAGATTTACAGTGTGGTACCTTTGGTTTTATTCTCATAGGGGAGAGAAGACTGGGAGGAGGACACTCCAGGGAGCACATGCACCCCACAACTTCCAAACAACACCAAATTCCCAAAGACCCACAACCGAAAGATGTGCAGGAAGTTGAGGTGGAGGAAGGAGAAGTGCAGGAAGGAGAGGTGGATGACGTTGTGGATCTGGTCACCACAACAGGTCAGTATCTGACACCACAGCTTAAGGTAAGCGAGGTAGGCCTGCAGAGTTTTATTAATTTTTTTTTTTGGTTTTTAGGGGATGTAAATGTTGTGAAGGATAGCACACGGTTCTCTGCTGACAGTGCCCTCCGCCTCATCCAGCAAGTGATGGAATGTAGCACGGAACTGGACCTAATTAAACAAAGAATCCATGTGATGGAACAAACATTTAAAGACATTCTCAATGTTTTGGGGAGAATTCAATAAGCCATCCAAACACATTTGTTTTTACATGTTTGTTTTTATATTTTTTTCTAATTTTTGGAGTAACAAACCAGCCAAAAATTGAATATGCACACAGTGTGTGAACATGTGCTATCTGCCATCAGGGGATATCCATGTACGTCTTTTGTGGGTGCAACCCCTTCCTCGTATCAAAAGTCGGTGAACTGAGGAAGGGGATGCACCCCCAAAACACGTCCATTGATCACCCCTGATGGCAGATAGCACATGTTGACAATAGGGATCAGGATTGTAAACTTCCTATATTAAAAAAAATTAAAAATGTGTGCATATTCAATTTTTGGCTGGGCAAGGGGTGGCAGGACCCCATATTAGGACGGGCACATAGAGACATAGTTTGTGTAAGTGAATGTCTCCGATTGCTCAGAGGTATCCAATGTTGTAATTTTTGAAATGCAAGTGATATTTTTGTATTTTCATAAGCCAAAAATTGCCGGGTTGTGGCCAGGCCAACCCCAAAGTAAAAAAAAAGAAAAAAAAATTAAGAGAATGTGCACAGAGTAAAATATTTGACCACAAACAACGTGTAGCTTCTTTTTATAATACCCTCTAAGCTTATTTGGTTCTTTTGTAAGGTTACATAGTGAAATGGTTGTTATTTACTAAAGTAAAATACACTTGCCACTACAAATGCACAAAGACAAACTAGGAGACAGGAAAGAACAAATAATTAAAGGTTTAAACAAGATTTTTATTGGGATACTTAGACATAGGCTGGCATAGGAATTGCCCCCCTACCCGTGAAATACTCCATGTATTTGTCCCGAACCACACGGGCATTTTGGGGGGGCAAGCCAAGACGGGCAGATTCCAGGCCCGGAAGGCGATTTGCAGGGGAAAGTCCAGCCTCTGGCAAAACTGAGGCCATATAGGAATTTGATTTTTGGCTCAGAAAGTTGTGTAGCACACAGCAGCATAACACTACATAGTTTATTTTGTAGTCCGCCAAGTGGATGGAAGTCATAAAAAGGCGGAACCGGCTGGCCATTATGCCGAAGGCATTTTCAACGACTCTTCGGGCCCTGGCCAGCCGGTAATTGAACACCCTCTTCTCTGGGGTCAAGGTCCTCTGAGGAAATGGCCTCATAAGATGCCGTCCGAGTCCGAAGGCTTCATCAGCCAAGAAAACAAAGGGGAGTCCTTCAATATTCCCTGCATCCGGTGGCAATGCAAGGTCGTCACTCTGGAGACGGAGGGCAAACTCCGTCTGGATGAAGGATCCCCCATCGGACATCCGGCCATTCTTCCCTACATCAACATAGAGGAATTCATACCGTGCTGACACCACCGCCATCAGCACAATGCTATGAAACCCCTTGTAGTTGTAGTAGTAGGACCCAGAACGGGGTGGCGGCACGATGCGGACGTGCTTCCCGTCTATGGCACCACCGCAGTTGGGGAACTCCGATGCCACAGTCTGCCATTCCTGTGGCGTGGAAGGAAGCTGTGGAGTGAAACAAGATGAAATAATATTAGAAAAACAAAGGCATACATTACAAGGAAATTCTATCCCAAAAAATTAGAGACCAACATCAATCTAATTATACGTTTATTAAGGTGTGTAAAAAAAGTATAATGGAAGGCTCATTTATCATATTCATCACACCCTCTGATGGGCCATTACTAAATTAATTTGGGGGGGGGGGAGATGTGTTTGGCCACAGGATAGCATTGCAGTGGCGGTGCGTCCAGAGTGGGCGCTGGAGCACTGCCCCCTCTCTCCTGTGCCCATCACTCAGAACAATACATAGGTTCATGCGTTGCATGAACCTATGTATTGTCTATGCCGCACACTATTCAGGTGGATGGCCTCTTGTAAAGCGACCGACATATGAATCATTGCGGCATTTAGGGGGTTAAAATTGCAGAGCAGAAACAGGTATTAAAATAGTCTTGCAAATTACAACCTGAGGGATGTAATTGGCTTCCTCAAAGAAAAATCGGGGACGCAAGGAGGGGGGCATTCCTTGTGTAAACACTGACAGGCTGCTCTGCCAATCATGTTCACCAAGTCTGTTTAATGGTAACATGATTGGCTGATGCAACATGAAGGGAAGGAGAAGACATCAAGGACAGAAGAGGGATGGCGCTGACCACAAGAAGGTAAGTGCAGGGCTGGGGGGAAACTGGCTGCATTAGAGGGGACTAAATGGCTGCATTTGAGGGAACAAAATGGCTGCATTGGAGGGGACAACTGGGGGCGTTTATTAGTCAACAGAGCAAAAAAGGAGGAAGTTTATTTCCTAAATTGGGGTTTGAACCCCCCAACATTTGGAGCAACAGTCGCCCCTGCTGGAAAAGTTAGTGAAGGGAAATATTTAGGGAGGAGAAAAAAGGGGCAATCTAAAGCTTCCAACATGCATGGGGACAAAGGGGACATTCTCAGCATATTACAATCATGGTAATTAGGGAAGGATGAAAGAAATACAATACATTAGCATACATGTAATACCTAAAATGTGATGTTAAGGGAGCAAACTTACCCTAATATAGTCCCCCTGCAGGACTTGGATGATGGCAGAACAGGTGTCTGGGATTATGAGGCCCAGAGCCTGGGGGGAGATGCCTGTGGTGAACTTCAAGTCCTGAAGACTTCTCCCTGTCGCCAGGTAACGCAACGTGGTGATGAGCCTCTGCTCAGCACTGATGGCTTCCCGCATAACGGTGTCCTTCCTGGTAATATAGGGGGACACCAAAGCCAACAGTTCCTGAAAAACGGGGTCAGACATCCTCAGAAAATTCCTGTAGTCCTCAGGATTATTCTCGACGATCTCCCGCAGCAGAGGCATGTGGCAGATTTGGTCCCGCTGGAGCAACCAATTCTTGGTCCATGAACTCCTCCTCACACCATTCATGGACTGGTCTTGGTCCAAAACAAGCAGACCAACACCAAGCGCACGCACAGCATGAACTCGACGACGAGAACGTCCAGACGACATGGCTAGGAAACGGTCGTCTAATCAGAACGTACAGAACAGAACGCACTTTAGAACAGCAAGGCCTATGAATAAAATCAGAAACGAACAGGCAATAACGCACTGTAAAACAGATACGACCTGCCTAGACGCCCTGAAAGTCAAGATACGAACCCACAAGCACAAACTGAACGGCAGAAAACGATCTGAAAAGTACGAAGACTGAAAAGCGCGAATCGTCTCTTCCCAAACTTTTACTTCACACGCGGTAACACGAGATCAGCAAAAGCAGCCCAAGGGGTGGCACCAAGAAAAAAGATCTTCCCCTTTATAGTGCCGTCGTACGTGCTGGACGTGAGCGCAGAGAACAACGAGGAAACGAGGTACGCATAGAAAGCTTGACGAGAAAATCGACAAGCTTAACAAGAATCTCGTCGAAAAAAACGACGTGTTTTTTACGACGAGAAAATCGGTCGTGTGTACGAGGCCTGAGTCTCAAAAAATGCTTATCAGAGGTGGTAGGCCATGTGTATGTACTGTAAGCTGACTCTTTTAAAGTTGCAGTTTAATTTGTCTATATTTTACCTACCTTAGTTCTTCCTTTCCTGCCTTATCAACAGGCTAGGGATATGTTTATATAAAACCTTTCTATTTTCATGACACGCCATATTTTAGATCTAGTGATTTCATCATATGCAATGCAGGCAGATCATGACTGGTGGGAAGGGCTGGAAGGGTGCTGTACATTCTGAAAATATTATAGCACCCTTTCTTAGTACTCATGGAGCCTGACCTAGGTAATGTCCACATGTAATGATAAGCCTCCATAGCTGAAGGAACTGAAATCTAATGATTGAAAAGGGTGGGCAAGGGATAGGAAAGGGCTGGATGATGCGCAACATCCTCAAAATAGGAAGTTGGGAGATCTTTTTGACTTGCTGCAGCTTTTAATGCACACATAAAGACACAAGGTGGGGAGAACTAGTAGGTTCAGGTCTGGTCATTGACCAGTCCTGAACCTACTAGCTCTCCCTCACCTTGTGTCTTTATGCCCCAGGTTGGCATGGTGTCCACCATAGCATTTGCAGTGGCAGAGCACTGTAGGACTAGCCATAAGAGGGATTACTTTGATGTAGTTTGGCCAGCTTAAGCATGTATTCCAATATGTGTGAACTAAAAATCCCAGTTTTTCATTGCATAGTTTGCTGGAAAGGGTGTATAACAGTGTGCAGTGGATCCATCCAGAATATGTAGTGTTAATATGGGGGCACACCCCTTTAGCACCTGATAGTTTAAATACATGTACAAGCTATTGGGATTTGAGCACAGGTATATCTTTTCTCTGTGTAATATGTATCACATGTGCTTTACATTGTGTATCCTTCACCCAGATTGATCTTTCAAGTGTACTGGTCTCTGTGGCATATTATTCTGACCTATGTCATGCCAACTTCTCATTTGGACCAGATGGTGAGCAGACTGAGTGGCTTGAGCCTTGTTGGAGCCACACAGAGCGGAGATGTGCTAATTGGAGCAATACTTCCCATCCATTTTGACAAAGAGTTCCCGAACTTGGATTTCACAAGCAGGCCACTACAAGGAGCTTGTAATACGTAAGATGGAAAAAGATAATTCACTATATCCCATTGTTTTCTGTGATCAGAGATGATGTATGTATAGAGTTTTAATACAAGGGCTGTACTAAAAGTATTGCAAAAGTGGGTAAAACTATTTTATTAACTTACATAGGTTGTATAAATTTCACATTGGTAGAGTGAAGCTGTGTACACACGATAGGTTTTACCGATGAAAACAGTCCGATGGACTGTTTTCATCAGACAAACCGATCGTGTGTGGGCTCCATCGGTCTTTTTTCCATCGGTGTTTAAAAATAGAACATGTTTTAAATTCATCCGATGGTTAAAAAACCGATAGCAAATTACTATCGTCTGTGGGAAACTCCATCGGATAAAAAACCCACGCATGCTCAGAATCAAGTCGACGCATGCTCAGAAGCATTGAACTTAATTTTTCTCGGCTCATCGGAGTGTTTTACATCACCGCGTTTGGAACGGTCGGTTTTTTGACTGATGGTGTGTAGGCAAGACTGATGAAAGTCAGCTTCACCTGTTTTCCGATGGAAAAATCCATCGGTTAAAAAACCATAGGAAATCCGATCGTGTGTACAGGGCTTGACTCTTCCTCTATAGCAGGGGTGTCCAAACTTTTTTCAAAGAGGGCCAGATTTGATAAAGTGAACATGCGTGAGGGCTGACCATTTTGCCTGACATTCTTTGAACCATTGAGTGTGTTCGTCCAAGCACTAATACACTGCCCAACAAGAATTCTCTTGCCTTTGTGGCTGTGTGTGAAGAGATAAGCTTGGGCGTGTTATTTGGATATTTGCCATGAATGCAGCTTCTCCATGGCCCTAAATGCAGCCTCACATGTGCCATCAGTGCAGCCTGATCTATGCCCATCTGCAGCCTTGGAGGGGACAGGGAGAGGGTGGGACAACGCCAACAGATTATATACAGGGGAATCTCCTGTTTACATTGGCGGCCTCTTTAATAAAAAGTCCCGCCTCCTATGATAGACAGAACAGTTGTCTAATGGCAGCCTAGGAGACGGGACTTCCTATTACAGATGCCATTGAGTAACCAGGAAATTCCCCTCCAAAGCAGCGCCGATACAGTATATCTATCTATCTATCTATCTATCTAACTATCTATCTATCTATCTTTTGTGGCCCTGGGGGCCACAAAAGATATGTATATCCAAATTACCAGGGGCCACATTAAACTGGAAAACGGGCCGCAATTGGCCCGCGGGCCGGACTTTGGACATGCCTGCTCTATAGTAACTCTTCATCTTTTTCATTGTAGGTAAATAATGGATTCCAAGCAGAAGCAACATGCCATCATTGAGTTCTTGCTGAAGGAGGTCATCTTTGTGGAGATGACCGACTGACAATAGTTACCATTGACAAGCGTATCAGCTTTGAATTGTTATCAAAGAACTCAATAGCACATTGCTTCTGCTTGGAATCCATTATTTACCTGCAACGAAAAAGAAGAGTTACTATAGAGGAAGTCTTATCCTACCAAAATTTTTAATTTGAATGACCCATGTCAATTAATAAAAAAGTTATGCCCACTTTTCCATTACTTTTAGTAAAGCCCTGAACTGAACCCAGGCAGGGTTATTTTTAACACTTCCCACACACATGCTCCATTATACTGTATATACCAATTACTTTTAGTAATAATCATGAAATGAAATAAACACTAATAATGGAGAGAAAAATTTAGACACATAACACATTTTTTGACGTGCTACTATAATAACATGTTTAGGAAATGCTTCAAAGGTTTTCGATGGTGACTTTTTTAGAGGTTTTTTTAACACAACTTGTGAATTTTCTGCCTGTATTAAGCATGTTTCTAAAATACTTAGGCTATTGAAATTTGAAATGCCTCTTTTCTGTCTGTCACAGGTTTAGCTTTGAGGTTTTACAGCAGTTCCAAGCCTTGAGGTTTGCTGTGGAAGAGATAAATAGAAGCTTGGACCTACTGCCCAACACCTCCCTGGGATTCCAGGTCTATGACTCTTGTGCAGGATTACATGAGGAGATTGATGGAACCCAAAAGCTGTTGACAGGAAGGGAAAACGGGATCCCCAATTATTCCTGCCAGGAGCGATCACAAGTGGTTGCCATCATTGGGCATTCTGTCTCCTCTTACTCCATACAGATGGCCCATGTTCTTGGACTTTACAGATATCCACAGGTATAGAGCCAAGGGTGATGACCAGTAGGCAGTTTTTAAACAAGTACATTTTATTTGCCCTGTTTAGATTATTTTCACATAATAATTTATCACATATATAGATAATTATAAGGGAAATTCAAATGAAAGAAAAAAAATAACTTTTTTTATACTTAAAAGAATAAGTGCACTTTCAAAGTGCCCTTATACTTTTTTTGATGACCTAAACTAATCTGTCCCTCCCCTTTTCCCAAAGCATATTAAAGCGGAGTTCCACCGAAAAAATAAAATAAAAGTCAGCAGCTACAAATACTGCAGCTGCTGACTTTTAATATTAGGACACTTACCTGTCCTGGGCGCCCGCGATGTCGGCACCCGAAGCCGATCTCTCCCTCGGCTCTCGGGTGCTTCCGCCGCCATCTTCGGTAAGGGAATCAGAAAGTGAAGCCTTGAGGCTTCACTTCCTGGTTCCCTACTGCGCATGCGCGACTCGCGCTGCGTGATCCCACTGGTCCCTGCTGTCTTCTGGGACATGTGTGTCTCCCAGAAGACAGCGGGGGGACGGAGTAGGCGCCGGACGTGGCGTAGGTCACTGCGATCACCGCAGTGATCTATGCCCGGAAGTGGGAGCAAATACCTGTATTAGACAGGTATCTGCTCCCTCCTCCTCCCTAAAAGGTGGAAATTGTCAGACCGGAGGGGGGGAGGATTCCAAAAAGTGGAAGTTCCATTTTTGGGTGAAACTCTGCTTTAAATTTAAGTTATGGCCCCTGCTGTTTGTACACATTCTTCATACAAAATCACTGTATGCTGCCTGTGCTTGCATTGTAGCTCCCTATAGATGTCTATGAGACCTTTACCTAAGCATCCCTGGTTTTAGGGCAAAACCATATAGAAGTCTTTAGGGAGCTTTGGATACTTCGAGGAGTGAGGAGAAATTTCCCCACAGATAGCAATGGAAACTAATTTTCTAGTAGAATGAAGAAGGTTTAGAAGCCTTTTCCATGCTAAGTGTGCAAAAACAAGGGAAAGAGTGTGCAATGACCACATACAGAGGCATGTGTTGGTTGTGCCCATAATTTTCCATCTTGCCTGAACATTATTTGATAATAGTAATATTGGGGGAATGGTCGCTGCTCCCCATACACAGGTTGAGTATCTACAAGGTAGTCTGCTTCTCCTCTGTAGATACTGAGAATGGTTATGTAGTAGGTTCTTCAAACCAGTGGTGGTGAGTGCTGGGAGGCTGATGTTAAAATTAAGCTTGCATCCTTAGAACCCCCCTTGGATGTATATCTCTGAAGACAAAAACACATGACAGTAAGCCTAATAGTGATGAGATTTGCCTCACAGGTTCTTACAAAGCAGTGTAGTGGTTTTACCACAAATGGGCAAGTAGTGAAGTACCAAGTCAAAAAGTAAATTTAGGAACAGGAACATGCTAGAAGCAAAGAAGTAGCCATAAAGCAAGTTACTAAAACAGTAGACAAGGCACAAGATCGAGCAAAGGTTAATAGCAGTAGAAAAAACATTCCTTTTCAAGAGTGATAAAGCCAATGGGAGAAGCATTGGAAATAAAAATGGAAAGAACCAAAGCCACAAGTTAGGTCAGGTTAGAAAATAGGCACAGAAGTAAAAAGAAATGCCTGTGACTAGGCTTCAGAGAAAAAAGAGTTTTCATATTTAGAACAAATCCAAAGAAAATTCCCAGCTCAATATACAAGACAGTCTGCAACCAACTGAATTATTCTGTCTAAGCAGGGGTTTAGTTAGCACACATTTGCAAGCTGAAAAGCCGCTCCACGACTGGCTGGTGAGTTGACCTGGAAATTTTCTTTGGTTATGTTTTGCATGCACTACCCTTCCATGTGCTTCTTTCTGTGAAGGCCGGTTATAGGTGAGGGCAGTGGCCAGTTGTTTGTTAACGAGGGAGTTTTCATATTCCCCAACATTTCAGCAGGAAATATTTAATCATTTTTGTGAAATGCAATGAAGTCAATAGTCAATGTGAAATTAAGGTGTTTTTTAAGGGTGCATTGGGCTTTAATGGCCCTGAGTATTACCAAAGCTTCTTTTAGCAATGAAAAATTCTAAGCTGGAGTCCATACAAAATCTGCATAGTTTATTTATTAAAGGTCAAGTCCAGTATGCAGCAGAAAGCTAACACATTTCAGCTTACAAAGCCTTACTCAGCTCAGGAGCTTAAGGAGTGGAATCAAAAGTTTCCAATATTAAAGGAACACTAAAGATAATTTTTTTTTTTTTTAAATAACAAACATGTTATACTTACCTCCACTGTGCAGCTCGTTTTGCACAGAGTGGCCCCGAACCTGGTCTTCTGGGGTCCCTCGGTGGCTGTCTCGAGCTCCCTCGCATGGTGGAAAGTTCTTCCTATAGCCGCTCACTGTATCACTCGGCCCCGCCCCCCGGCGTGCCGCGTCATTAGATATGATTGACAGCAGCGCAAGCCAATGGCTGCGCTGCTTTCAATCAACCGATGAATGAGCCGAGAAGCCGACTGAGAAGCCTGCGCGTTCACGGCGCAGGACTTTCGAGGGGTCAGGTAAGTAAACGGGGGGGGGGGGGGCTGGGGTGCCACTAATGCTCGGATGTTTTTTCACCTTAATGCATAGAATGCATTAAGGTGAAAAAAAAATGTACCTTTACAACCCCTTTAATTCTACTCAAATAAGCTTACTGATCCCTATATACAATTTAAAAAAAAATTAAAGGGACACTTTGAAAACACATCAGATCTCAAGGGGGCAAAATCTCATGCTGTATATCTATTCTGATATGGACTGGGTAATGTGTTAGGAATGAAAGGATGGCACATCATTTGATGGAAATGAAAATTATCCACCTACAGAGGGCTGAATTCAAAGACATCCCGAAAATCAAAGAGAAAAAATGTATGCAGCAAGCTAGTCTATTTTACTGAAATTTCATTGCAACAACTCAAAATGGTCCTCAGTAGTTTGTATGGCCCCCCAAGTGCTCGTATGCATGCCTGACAACATCAGGGCATGCTCCTAATGAGACGACGGATGGTGTCCTGGGGTATTTTCTCCCAGAGCATCACTGAGCTCCTGAACAGACTGAGGTGCAACCTGGTGGCACCGGATGGACCGAAACATAATGTCCCAGAGGTGTTCTTTTGGATTTAGGTCAGGTGAGCGTGGGGGCCATTCAATGGTATCAATTTCTTCATCCTCCAGGAACTGGCTGCATGCTCTCGCCACATGAGGCCGGGCATTGTCGTGCACCAAGAGGAACCCAGGAACCACTGCACCAGCGTAGGGTCTGACAATGGGTCCATGGTTTTTATCCCGATACCTAATGGCAGTCAGGGTGCCATTGTGTAGCCTGTAGAGGTCTGTGCGTCCCTCCATGGATATGCCTCTCCAGACCATCACTGACCCACCACCAAACCGGTCATGCTAAACGATGTTACAGGCAGCATAAAGTTCTCTGCGGCTTCTACAGACCCTTTCACGTCTGTCACATATGCTCAGGGTGAACTTGCTCTCATCTGTGAAAAGCATGGGGCACCAGTGGCAGACCTGCCAATTCTGGTGTTCAATGGAAAATGCCAATCGAGCTCCAGTGTCCGGCAGTGAGCACAGAGCACACTAGAGGACGTCGGGCCCTCAGGCCAACCCCTATGAAGTCTGTTTCTGATTGTTTGGTCAGAGACATTCACACCAATGGCCTGCTGAAGGTCATTTTGTAGGGCTCTGGCAGTGCTCATCCTGTTCCTCCTTGCACAAAGGAGCAGATACTGTACCAGTCCTGCTGATGGGTTAATGACCTTCTACGGCTCTGTCCAGCTCTCCTAGAGTAACTGCCTGTCTCCTGGAATCTCCTCCATGCTCTTGAGACTGTGCTGGGAGACACGGCAAATCTTCTGGCAATGACACGTATTGATGTGCCATCCTGGAGGAGTTGGACTGCCTGTGCAACCTTTATAGGGTCCAGGTATCGCCTCGTGCTACCAGTAGTGACACTGACCCTAGCCAAATGCAAAACTAGTGAAAAACAGTCAGAAAAGATAAGTAGGGAAAAAAAATGTCAGACACCTCCACCTGAAAAAACATTCCTGTTTTGGAGGTCGTCTCATTGTTGCCCATCTAGTGCACCTGTTGTTAATTTCAATTATCAGCAAAGCAGCTGAAACTGATTACCAACCCCATCTGTATACACCCCTCCCCCTCTGCTACTTAACTGACCAGATCAATATCCCAGGAGTTCTGATTCAAAAGTGTTCCTTTCATTTTTTTGAGCAGTGTATAATATGAAAATATTAGGGACTTCCAGAAGATTTTCTGCACCTTTTTGTTTCCTGCAAATGCCTATTGGCACTGGCCTGTGAGGCAGCCGATCATAGTGATGGGTCAAAAGGAATTGACTGTGCAAGGTAGGAAATGTTAGAACTTTTCCTGTTAGAACAACCTGAAATTTTTGAAAATAAATATTCATTTAAGATGGACTTCCCCTTTGCAGCATCTTGTGTCTTGTAAGAGTAACATTAAAATTAGCCTTATTTTTTGCCTTAGATCAGTCATTATTCAACCAGCTCAATCCTGAGTGACCGGGTGCAGTTTCCTTCCTTCTTCAGAACAGTTCCCAGTGACCACTTCCAATCTGAGGGCCTGGCTCAGTTGGTGTTGCATTTTGGTTGGACTTGGGTTGGATTAGTGGCTTTGAATGAAGACTATGGCCAACAAGGAATCCAGGTCATTCGTCAAGAGCTTCTTAAAGCTGGTGCATGTGTAGACTTTGTGGAATACTTGATGATTGATCGTCAGGATAAAAATGCCCCTCACATTATCAAGGTCATTAAAGAATCCACAGCCAAGGTTGTCCTAATCTTTTCCACTGACCCAGAAATGGTCCCTCTTTTAGATGAGATGTTGGTGCAGAATGTTACTGGAAAGATCTTTGTGGCCAGTGAAGCTTGGTCTACCTCAAATTTGTTATCATATAGAAAATACTCTTCGTTACTTTCTGGATCTATTGGGTTTTCTTTTCATAGCTCTGTCATCCCAAATTTTAAACCCTTTATTAACAGTATTCATCCTTTTTCTGGTCCAGGGAAAGAGTGGGCCAAAATGTTGTGGGAGAGTACTTTTGACTGTCAAATATATGATCGTGAAATGAGTGGAGAATCTCTGAGAAATGTTACCAAAGTTTGCACAGGAGAGGAAGATCTAGATAGCATACAGAACAGGTACAATGATGTGTCCAGTTTAAGAGGGGCGTATAATCTTTATCAAGCAATTTATGTTATAGCCAAAGCCTTACATGACTGGCACATGTGTAAAGATGGAGCAGGATCTTTCTATAATGGGGGCTGTTCTACTCTTCAATTGTTGAAACCTTGGCAGGTAGGAATCTTATAAAATAACAAAGTCTAAAAGTCAAAGGCAATATAATAAGACTTGGAAGTATGTACCAAATATTAACTCCATTTGGCGTCTATATAATTTTTCATACCAGAATAAAGATTAATATTTTTAACTGGTAAAATATTCATCCATTTAATTATTGTGTAAACTGAAAAGAAGGAATGTATGGTGGATTTTGGTCACTTTTTTTTAAAGTGTTTTCAAAAGTTTACGGATTCATTAATAAATTTTTTTTTTCATTGAATGCATACAAATGTATTTTAAAATAAAAATGTAATACTGAGTGCATCTATAGATGCAGGGCATGCTGGCCTTTCTTAAAGAAATATGAGCATTGCTTGCATTGTTGTTGTACGCTATTTATAAATCTTATTACTTTCAAGCATGTTAGTATTCTAGAGGTGCAGCGTGGTGCGGCAGCAGTAATGACACTGATTCTGGTTGCAGATAACTCAAAACTTGTATTACAGCGTATGCTCAACTACAAACTATAAACAACCCCAGTGGGAGGATGCTGCATTGGGTAAGACTTACAGTTCTGTTCCATGCAGAGATACAGCGGGTAAGGATGCACCAACAGCATCTCTCTTCAGTGGGTGGAATGTGGCCTGGCCAGTCCAGTCCTGAAGGAGATGCTTCCATTGCAGGATTGCGTGTTCCTAGCCTGTCCCTACTCATTAGGAACTTTTCACAGCCGCTAATACTTTCCCTCACAGATGGGTGCTCTTTCTCTATTCTCACCACTACGCGAAAGTGCGCCAAAACCTGGGAGCAGGGATTTATAAAGTCTCTGCTGACCCAAGTTGGCCACCAGAGGTTACCTGGATGCAGCATAGCCAATTGGAATGCTGCCTTAAGGGAACAGGAAAACGTTAAACCCAGGTTTCTCTTGACTTCCCCTCCAGGCTGTGGTGCCGCTCGGGTCGAATGCCGCCTACAGTAGAGAAAGCAAACTACACCTGCCTACATTCAAAGAGAGTTAGAGAGAGAGAGAACTATTTCATTTAATTTGTCTTTGTATAATCTGTTGTTCAGATTAATTCACAGCATAGCAATAAATCAGAATCCTGAGGTTGGTGGTGTTTCCTTACAGTTGGTAGATGCAGTAGGTGGTGAAAATGAACAATTTATATGCAAGATTTTATATTTATCTGATTACAAAGACTATATATATATATATATATATATATATATATATATATATATATATATATATACTGTATAAATATACTACTGTGCAAAAATGCTGTAAATTGGGAATGTAAATGAGGACAAAAGAGAAAACCTTTGCCCTCAAAACAGCATCAATACTTCTAGGTACACTAGCACACAGTGTTTGAAGGAACTCGACAGGTAGGATGTTCCAAACATCTTGGAGAACCAACCACAGATCTTTTGTGGATGTAGGCTGACTCAGAGCCTTCTGTTCATGTAATACCAGACAGACTCCATGATGTTGAGATCGGGGCTCTGTGGAGGCCAAACCATCACTTCCAGGACTCCTAATTCTTCTTTACACTGAAGATAGTTCTTAATGACATTGGCTGTATGTTTGGGGTTGTTGTCCTGCTGCAGAATACATTTGGGGCCAATCACATGCTTCCCTGATGGTATGGCATGATGGATAAGAATTTGCTTGTATTTCTCAGCATTAAATAGACCATTGATTCTGACCAAATCTCCAACTCCATTTGCAGAAATGCAGCCCCAAAACTTGAAGGAACCTTCACCATGTTTCACTGTTGCCTGCAGACAATCATTATTGCAATGCTCTCCAGCTATTCCCCCAACAAACAGCCTTCTGCTACAGCCCAATATTTCAAATTGTGACTCATCAGTCCAGAGCACCTGCTGCCATTTTTTCGCACCCCAATTTACTGTGTTTTTGGGCATAGTTTGTATAGCCTTGTTTCCAAATTGAAGGTATGGCATTTTGGCCACAATTCTTCCATGAAGACCTCTTCTGGCCAGACTTCTCTGGAACAGTAGATGGGTGTACATGGGTCCCCCTGGTTTCCACCAGTTCTGTGCTGATGACACTGCTGGACATCTTCTAATTAGAGTTGGGCAAACAGTTCGAGCCAAGCAAGACTTTGGCCTGAGCATCCCCTATTCGCCTATTCGGCGAACACCTGAATTTGCGGGGCGCTCGGCGGGATGTCTGCCCACGGGCGCCCACCAATGCACTGCAATAGAAAAAAGTGAAAAGACAAACGGCGTGGGGTCCCCCCAAAATCTACACCAGACCCTTATCGGAGCATGCAGCCTGGCAAGTCAGGAAAGGGTGGGACGTGCGAGTGCCCTCCCCCCCCTTAACCATACCAGGCCACATGCCCTCAACATGGGAGGGTGCTTGGGAGCACATGTCCCTAAGTATAATAAATTATATAAAAATGTTAAAGTAGCTTCAGGTGCTATCCACCTGATCTAATACTTGACCTTGGTCATAATTCAGTGTTCTGCTCTGTGCAGCCCCTGCTACTAGAGGTTCCGCATTTCTTCAAAAATGCCCAATTCATACTGCGTTACAGTCTCATTTATTCCTGTAGGGAAGCTGTACTTATGGTGGCCTCAAGTGGTTGCTCATAGTGCAGCTTTTCCATAGGAGTTAGTAGAGCCATAGTGCACTTGCCCATTACAAAGCATTCAGTAAATATGAATGAATGTGGGCTGAATATAGTTTGAGATCAGGTGGGCAGCACTTAGGGGTGGTGTGGGGGGGTAAAAACAAAAATAAACAAAGTACAGTAAAACCTTGGTTTGAGAGTAACTTGGTTTAAGAGCGTTTTGCAAGACAAGCAAAATTTTTAAATAAATTTTGACTTGATAAACAAGCGATGTCTGGATATACAAGTAGCGTCACGTCAAGTCACATCACAACTGAGTATAAAAGGGAAGAGAGGCGCCTCTAAGTGTAGCAATATGGTTACATTAAATGAAGGTACAACATTTAGCAACACATTGCTACACTTAGAGGCGCCTCTCTTCTCTTTTATACTCTGTAGCTCCTGCTGGATTTTGCTTCTAAGAGCCGGTTCACACATCGGCGTCCTGGGATCCGACTTCAAGTCGCCCCAAGTCGCGCGGTTTAGAAAAGTAATGGAAGTGAATGGAGCTGTCTTAATGTACACTACTGCAGTCACTCCGACTTCAGAAAAGGTTCCTGTACGACTTCAATCCGACTTCTTGATTTCAATGGAAGTTGCCTCCAAGTCGGATCCCCTGTCTTAACTGAAGCAACTTTCCAGGAAGTAAAAATAGTTTTCCAGGCAAACCCCTCCCCCCCCCCTCCCACAGAGCTGATAATTGTTTGATTGGCCACTGGAAAGTCGCCTGTCCTGGAGGCAAGTTGCCTGGAGTCGCGCTGTGGTTCATGCTCAAGTCGTGTCCAAGTTTCCTCCCAAAGTCGCGCTGGAAGTCGTGTTGCCCCTGTGTGAACCGGCTCTAATCCCCTTGTGGAGGCTTCCATTTGTGGATGGACATACACAACTTGGTCACATTTCTATAATCTTTGTATATGGACTGTAAACTGAAGGACCTACGAATAAATGGTTGTGGAACAAATCATTTGAGTTTCCATTATTTCTTATGGGGAAATTTGCTTTGGATTACAAGCATGTTTCTGGAACGAATTATGCTCACAATACAAGGTTTTACTGTACAGTTGTCCTTTAAAGCCAAGTGGATTGATATTGCATATGTTTTTAAGTCAAAGAATTTTTTTTTTTAAATGTTAACATGTTATAATTTCAATTATTACATTTACATATTATAGACGCATTGTTATTCAAATAATGACATTATAAAAAAAAAAAGAGGCAAAACCCCAAAATTCCAAATGAGAGGACAAATATCATACTGCACCAGATTAAGCAGCAATTTTTTTGTTTTGTCGAGGGGGGTTTTTTTGTGTGTATTTTTTTTGCTGCATCTTGTACCTGTTTTATGAAATATTCTTGAATATGCTCACAATTGTTTCCCTGCAGCTCTCTCACTATATTCAGAAGGTCCATGTCAGGCTGAGCAATGGCGGCGAAATGTTCTTTGATGAAAATGGAGACCCACCTGCAAGCTACGACATTGTCAACTGGAAGATAAATGGCAACGGTATTATGGAGCAAGTGAAGGTCGGGAGCTATGACACAACCCAAACCGAAGGAGAAACTTTCAACACTAACACTAGTGCTGTGATATGGCCATCCGGGAATGAACTAGTAAGAGATTGGCTCAAACCACACATTGTAGTACTCTGCAAAAACGTATTAGGCAGGTGTGAAGAAATGCAGTAAAGTAACAATGCTTTAAAAATATATAATGTAATTGTTTATTTTTATCAATTTAAAAAGTGCAAACTGAGCGAAATAGAAGAAAAATCTAAATCAAATCAATATTTGGTGTGACTACCTTTTGTCTTCAAACCAGCATCAGTTCCTTTAGGTACACTTGCCTGCATGCTTCAGAGTTGCCTGCAGACGCTCATTATTAGACATGTGCAATTAGTTTAGTTTCTAATTCGTTTTTCACAAATTTAGAGAAATTCGTTAATTCCGAAATTACCGAATTTCCGAATTTTTAAATTCCCGAATTTTCGGATTTCCGAAATTTCGAATTTACGAATTTTTAAATTTACGAATTTTCGGATTTACAAATTTTTCAATTTACAAATTTTCCGATTTTCCGATTTCCGAAATTTCGAATTTACGAATTTTTTAATTACCCAAATTCGGAATTTTGGGAATTCGGAATTTTGAGAATTCGGGAATTCAGAATTTCCAAAATTTGAAAATTTCGAAAATTCGAAATTGCAAAATTCGAAAATCTAAAATTCAAAAATGGGAAATTTTTTGTTTTCGTTTTTTTCGTTTTTTGGCTTTTTTCGGAATTCCGAATTCCGAATTTCCGAGTTCCAAATTTTTTGAATTTCCGAAATTCGAAAAATTTATTTTTTCAGTTTTATTAGTTTTGGGGGAAATTCGGAAATTCAAAAATTCGGAATTCGAAAATTCGGAATTCGGGATTCAGAATTTCTGAAAAAATAAAAAAAAACGAAAAAAAACAAAAACGAAAAAAACAAATTTTTTCGAATTTCCGAATCTCAGAATTTCCGAGAAAAACAAAAAACGAAAACGAAAAAAACAAATTTTTCAAATTTCCCGAATTTCTGAAAAAGCAAAAAAACGAAAACGAAAAAAACAAATTTTTCGGCAGTGCACATGTCTACTCATTATTGTACCAATCTCCAGTCCCTCACCAACAAACTGCTTCCTGCTACAGCCAAATACACTATGGGGGTTATTTACTAAAGGCAAATCCACTTTGCACTACAAGTGCAGACTACAAGTGCAAAGTGCACTTCAAATTGCACTGAAAGTACACTTGGAAGTGCAGTCGCTGTAGATCCGAGGGGGACATGCAAGGAAAATAAAAACCAGCATTTTAGCTTCCACATGATTGGATAATAAAATCAGCAGAGCTTCCCCTCATTTCAGATCTGCCCCTCAGATTTACAGCGACTGCACTTCCAAGTGTACTTTCAGTGCAATTTCAAGTGCACTTTGCACTTGTAGTTTGCACTTGTAGTGCAAAGTGGATTTGCCGTAAATAACCTCCTATATTACCAAAAATATTGGGACACCTGCCTTTACACGCACATGAATTTTAATGACATCCCAGTCTTAGTCTGTAGGGTTCAATATTGAGTTGGCCCACCCTTTGCAGCTATAACAGCTTCAACTCTTCTGGGAAGTCTGTCCACAAGGTTTAGGAGTGTCTCTATGGGAATGTTTGACCATTCTTCCAGAAGGGCATTTGTGAGGTCAGACACTGATGTGGACGAGGGGGCCTGGCTCGCAGTCTCTAATTTAGGTCTTGCAGTCTCGCTCTAATTCATCCCAAAGATGTTCTATCAGGTTGAGGTCAAGTTCCTCCACCCAAAACTCGCTCATCTATGTCTTTATGGACTTTGCTTTATGCACTGGTCCAAATCATTTGGTGGAGGGGGCATTATGGTATGGGGTTGTTTTTTAGGGGTTGGGCTTGGCCCCTTAGTTCCAGTGAGGGGAAGTCGTCAGCGTACCAACTTCATACTCCTAACTTTTTGTGAACAGTTTGAGATGGCCCTTCCTGTTTTACCATGACTGCACACCAGTCTTCAAAGAAAGGTCCATAAAGACATTGATGAGCGAATTTGAGGAGGAGGAACTTGACTGGCCTGCACAGAGCCCTGACTTCTACCCGATAGAAAACCTTTGGGATGAATTAGATAGACTACGAGCCAGGCCTTCTCATCCACATCAGTGCCTGACTTCACAAATGCGTTTCTGGAAAAATGGTCAAACATTCCCATAGACACCCTCCTAAACCTTGTGGACAGCCTTCTCAAAAGAGTTGAAGTGGTTATAGCTGCAAATATTGAACCCTACGTACTAAGACTGGGATGCCATTAAGGTTCATGTGTGTGTAAAGGCGGGCGTCCCAATACTTTTGGTAATATAGTGTATTTCACATTTTGACTCATCAGTCCAAAATTCTGATGGCTGGGAAACCTCCCGCTGTCAGAATACAATAGGGCAGCAGGAGGGTTGAAAACATTAAAGTAGTTGTAAAGTCTAAACATTTCTTACCTTAATGCATTCCTTGCATTAAGGTAAAACATTTTTAGGCCTCAGCATCCCCCCCACCCCCCCACCCCCCTTTTACTTACCTGAGCCCTTATTCGATCCAGCGCTGTGCATGTCTGCAGCTCTTCTCTCCTCTCACTTCCGGGTCTCACTGGCTTTGCTGGGGCACCGGGAGCCATTGGCTCCTACCGCTGTCAATCAAAGCCAGTGACAAGGGAGTGGGGGCCAGGGGCGAGTCCCGATGTCTGTGTCAATGGACGCAGCAGAGGTTTATTTATATGTATAAGTATATATTTTTTTGCTATAATATACAGTGTAATTCCATATTTAATTTGTGGTTACCCAGGTCCCTTGTTCGGTGTGTAGCAGCAGCTGTCTTCCAGGTTTCAGACAACTGGTGAAAAGAGGGCGACCCGTGTGTTGCTTCCAATGCATTCCCTGCCCCCAAGGAGAGATCTCCAATACAACAGGTAAAAAGAGTTTTAAAAATGTACAAAAAAAATAAAAAATGTAAATCATAAGCTGTACTCCAATTTAACCTCTTGCCTACTGGGCACCTCCTTCCTGCCCAGGCCAATTTTCAGCTTTAAGCGCTGTCACACTTTGAATGACAATTACGCGGACATGCAACGTTGTACCCAAATGAAATTTTTATCATTTTTTTAAATTACTTTTTTGAGACAGATAAAGCTTTCTTTTGTTGGTATTTATTCACCACTGGGTTTTTTATTTTTGCTAGAAAAGCAAACGAAAAAAGACCAAAAAAAAGCCTTTCTTAGTTTCTGTTATAAAATGTTATAAATATGTAATTTTTCTACTTCACTGATGTGCGCTGATGAGGTGGCACTGATGGACACTGATAGGCTGCACTGATGGGCACTGGTGAGGTATAAGTGATGGGCACAGATGAGATGGCACTCATGAGGAGGCACTAACATGCAACACTTATGGGCACTGATAGGCGGCACTGATATGCAGCACAGATGAGCACTGATAGGCGGCACTGATAAATGGCACTGATGGGCACTGATAGGCAGCACTTATGGGCACTGATAGGCGGCACGGATAGCCGTCACTGATGGTAACTAATTTTCAACACTGATGGGCACTGATTGGTGGCACTGATGAGCAGGCACTGAAAGGCAGTACTGACTGGCATCACTGATAGGCACTGATTGCCATCACTGCTGGACACTGATTGGCATAATTGATGGGCACTGATTGGCACTGTTGGGGCTGCACTGATAATCACTGTGCAGATCTCTCATGTGAGGAAATGCTGCTTGTTTACTTGTGATCAGCTGTGATTGGACAAACCTGATCACATGGGTAAAGAGCCTCATATCATTGGCTTTTTACCGGGATCGGCAATGAGCTATATCCCAGGAACAGAGCGCACCACTGATTTCCCCAAAAGGGGAAGTTCTGCTTGTTTGCACCCTCCACTGCCACATTTGGCCCTTTTTTTTGGGGGGGGGGGGGAGAGAACGGGTACCTGTTTTTTACAGGTACTTACTCCCAGTTCTGGCTCAGTTTGCAGCATCTCCTTTCCCCCAGTCTTCTGGGACACATCACAGGTTCCAGAAGACTACGGGACCATTCACAAGGCGCAATGCGACTCACGCAATGCACAGTAGGAAACCAGCTGTGAAGCTGCAAGGCTTCACATCCTGTTTCCCTTACTTCAGATGCCGGCGTTTGCACCCAAAGCTGGTTGAAGTATCGGCTCGAGTGAGGACATCGCTGGGTCCCTGGACAGGTAAGTGTCCTTATACTAAAAGTCAGCAGCTACAGTATTTGTAGTTGCTGACTTCGAATTTTTTGGGGGGAGCCTGGAGCTTCTCTTTAACCAGCATTTTTTTTAATGAAATAAAATGACATAAACATACAGTTTCTCTTCATCTCCAGATTACAGTCTCCATCAATCACACTGTAGTGTTACAGATTAACAGACTGGTTGGTGTTCCTTTTTAAATGCTCGACTGAACTTGGGCTATGCTATACTAGGGCTGTGCTGTGGTGCTTGTACCTTGAGCTTGTAATATTTCCCAACCAATGGTGATATGGCTCACTTTCTAAACCCATTTCAGGGTCCCGCCAAGGGACAACCACACCTAGGTGCAACTCTACATCACCTTGTGTATGGTAGGGTGACCAGACATCCCCGGTTTCAGGGGACAGTCCCCGGATTGAGGACACTGTCCCCGGACCAAGTCTGTCCCTGGTTTTGTCCCCTGATTGGACTTGAACAGGGGCTGGGGCAATTTCAAAGACAGTCAGTGCAGAATAAAAAAAATACAATTCTGAATTACACACCCCCGCTCGGGTGTATTTTTTTCCATTATCTGTGCCCCTTTCTGATGATCATGTGTTGGTCGGAGTGGAGGGAATATTTCCTCAGTTTTGGGTGAATGCCCATTCAGCTCCGCTCGCATGTTCTTTTGCCTTGGCTCAAGTCCTGGCCAGCCGCCTGCCTGCTTATCTCTTTGCCTTCCCTGGCGGAGTGATCTTCCTCCTCTCCCCACCCAGTAGTAGCCGGGGGCCCGGAGAGTAAGACTTGACAGGCTGTGAGGCGGGCGGCGGCAGGCAATGAGTCGCCGATTGCCACCATTACTAGTAAAAAAAAAATATGTCCCCGGATTTCATTTTAAAAATCTGGTCACCTTAGTGTATGGTCTTTCTACTTCCATGACCAACCTCACTCCTCAGCCCAAATTCTTCCTGCTATATATATATACTGTATATATCCCCTGCTACAGGAAGCACAAGAGGCCAAAAGGCAGACACACCACTGCACATTAACCCCTGAGTCACTGAACATTTACCCCATAAATAGAGGCCACAGCAGCAATTGCAGGCACCTGCCCACACATGGGTTTCTGAGCTTTGTACACAGCACTCTACCAGGAGCATTTGTAGCAGATAATTCTAAATCCAGAGCTTCTACACTTCCTGTTGGTATAAAGGCCCAAACAGAGTTGCTGCAGCTCTGTCCAGCCTATCTCTGTACATATTTCCATATAGTAAACAAGCAGCTAATAAGTCCCCACTGACCTCTGTAGTTGCAGGTACTGTAGAATAATTACTTGTCAAACTTTACAGGAGAAACAACTTTCCCTTTGTCACATACCTGGTAGAAGAGCCTGATATGATGAGGAAGGCCTCACTTAAACTTCTGACTCAGGGCCCCTGATAGAGTAGACAGGTAGTCCAGGGGTGCAGAGTCTCACGAGTGCTTGATGGTCTTGCAAGCCGCAGGGCTGGACAGGATCTCCAGTTCAAGCAACCAATGGCCATCAGTTAATCACAGCAGGCAGAAATGCCGGTTAGCAGCCGATGAGCAGTAGGCAGGAGCAGGCTGGCACTGGTGACAGCAGTCAGGAGAACCACAGGTGGGTAGCAGGCAAATGGAGAACAGGCAATGGTGGATAACAGGCAGATGCTTGCAGCTTGGAAATCCAGAAAGGCCTGGAACATTGATAGGGGCAGACACGCAAGGTCACACACAGGCAGAAAGATCAGGTACAGATGTGGAAGCAGGAGCAAAGTCAAGGTGCAGGCCAGGTCAGTAACAAATTAGCCAAGTAGCAGTAATGGGCACAGGCTAAAGTGAAAGTCAGTGACAAGCCAGGGTCGGTGCAGGCAGAGTTCAGTAGTCAAGGCAAGCCGGGTCAAAACTGGAGACAGATGCAGAGTATCCGGTTGCAGGTTTGCACAGGAACGCTATAGACAAGACAGCACTGATCCTGAGCACTGGTCCTAAAATTCATCGAAGAAATAGTCACGTCCCTCATCTACCAGCAAAGACCCCCCTCCAGAAAACCTTTGCTCTGATGCTGTTAGCCAACTTCAAGAGCGGCACTTCTCGGAAGAGTTAGAAGAGATACCAGCTACCATTGTCCCTAGTGTCCCTCCCAACCCAGCCTATGCATTGAAGAATGCTTCCGACATTTTCACACATCCCTAATATTGCCCATGTTTGTAACAATTTCCCAATTTTCAACATCTGCCTGCTACCTGTACTATGGAAATATTTAGCTATAGCAAGAGGCAGTAGGTTTATAAAGGGATGGAGAGCAGTACAATAATGAGTGTCTGCAGGTAACAGTGTACCATGACCATTATTTTGGAAGTGCTGGCCATGTCTCTGCCTAGACAATTCCTTTGGCTGTTGCTGACCACATCTCTGCCTGCTGCTTGGACTAATGCTTTGGCTGTGCTGACAATCTCCCTGTACTGACTATAGATAATATTCCTTTCTGCTGTCTGGACAATTATTTTAGTTGTTGCTAAGTAGACACGTGCACTGCCGAAAAATTGTTTTTTTTAGTTTTTTGCTTTAGTTTTTTTGCTTTTTTCGGAAATTCAAAAAATTTGTTTTTTTTCATTTTCGTTTTTTTGCTTTTTTCTGAAATTCTGAAATTCGGGAAATTCGAAAAAAAATAATTTGTTTTTGTTTTTTTCGTTTTTTTGCTTTTTTCCGGAAATTTGGGAAATTCGGAAATTTTTAATTTCCGAATTTCCAAAAAAACGAATAAAACGAAAATGAAAAAAACAAATTTTTCGAATTTACAAAAAAAGCAAAAAAAAAAACGATTTTTGGAAATTCTAAATTTCGGAAATCCGAAAATCCAAAAATTCGTAAATTGAAAAATTCGGAAATCCAAAAATTCGTAAATTGAAAAATTCGTAAATTCGTAAATTCAAAATTTCGTAAATCCGAAAATTCGGAAATTGAAAAATTCGGAAATTCAGATATTTCTGAATTAACAAATTTCTCTAATTTCGTGAAAAACAAATTAGAAACTAAACTAATTGCACATGTCTATTGCTAAGCACATTCCTGCCTGCTGCCTGTACCAATGCTTTTGTCTGTAGACAACTGCACTACTAACTCATTATGCCTCATAGAATATACGTTGGGGTGTTTGCTTTTCAAAATGGGGTTACTTTGTGGGTGTTTCCATTGTCTTGGTGCTCCAGGGACTTCTAAAGTATGATAGGTTGTCATGAAATTAGAAGTGTAATTTATGTTCCTAGAACACATGAAGGTGCTCCCTGCATGTTGGGCCTCTCTATGTGGCCAGGCTGTAAAAAAGTCTCACACATGTGGTATTGCCATAACCAGGAGGAGTAGCAGAATGTGTTTTGGGGTGAAGTTGCAAGTATGCTTTCCAAAAAGGGGTCATTTGAAGATATTTGTACTTTCCTGGCTTGTTAGTGTCTCAAGAAATGAGATAGGCCATCAGTACATCAGGTGTGATCAATTTCCAATGAATGGCGTCATAGTTTGTAGACTCTATAACTTTCACAAAGATCAAATAATATACACTGATTTTGGGTTATTTTTACCAAAGATATGTAGCAGTATATATTATTTATAAAATTAAGACTTTTTTTTTTTTACAACATTTTAGGTCTTTTTTATTTATAGCGCAAAAAATAAAAAATAAAACAATGGTGATTAAATAAAACCAAAAGAAAGTTCTATTTGTGTGAAAAAAAGGACACTAATTTCATATGGGTACAGTGTTGCATGACTGAGTAATTGTCATTCAAAATGTAAGAGCACTGAAAGCAAAAAATTGGTCTGGGCAGGAAGGGTGTATTATGCCGTGTACACACTATCCTTGGATGGTTTTTCCGACGGAATTCCGCTCAAGCTTGGCTTGCATACACACGGTCACACAAAAGTTCTCTGAACTTTCGACCGTCAAGAACGCGGTGACGTAAAACACTACGACGAGCCGAGAAAATTAAGTTCAATGCTTCCGAGCATGCGTCGAATTGTTTCCGAGCATGTGTCGGAATTTTGCGCGTCGGAATTGCTACAGACGATCGGAATTTCCGATCAGAATTTTTCCCGTCGGAACTTGCTCATAATCTTTTGCTGGCGGAAATTCCGACACAAAAGTCCGATGGAACATACACACGGTCGGAATTTCCGATGAAAAGCTCACATCGGACTTTTGCTGGTGGAAAATCAGACCGTGTGTACGCTGCATAAGTGTCCTGTAGGCAAAGCAATCTGTCAAGTAAAAAAATAAATTTATATTTTTTTTGTCTTAAATGTTCCTCTGTTTAACCCTTAATTTACTCTAATCAGCCTTAAGTTATCTCCTTATTCTCCTTCTCTATTTAATTATTTCCCTGCTGATTTTTTTTGTTCATTTCTATTTTATAAACTATTAATAATTCAAACAATTTTTTTGTTTGCTTTGATTGTTAATATTTTTATACCTTTAACATATATTTACACATTTCACATTAAACAAAGCGCAGAATAAAAAAAAAAATGTATTTCATTTGTAAATAACTTTTCAATGCTGTGTACCATTGCTGGCAGCTGAAGTGTAAACAAAACAGAAACAGTTGTGGTAGGTATCAGTAATTGGTATCTGCGAGTACAAAAAAGTATTGGTACTCATTGTAAAAAAAATTGTATCGGTGCATCCCTAGTATTTACAGAATTTTAAGAATACAGTGAAACCTCGGATTACAAGCATAATCCGTTCCAGAAGTATGTTTGTAATCCAAAGTACTCGCATATTCAAGCGAGTTTCCCCATTGAAGTCAATGGAAATGAAAATAATTCGCCCTGCATTGACTTCAATGGCATGCAATGCCACATGTGGCCAGAGGTGGGGGGCACCGGAGAGCCTCGGAACACACAGAAAGGACCGAGAACAGCTCGGCTGACCTCGGCAAACCTCGGAAAGGCTCGGTAACGGCGTATTTCCGAGTCTTTCCGAACGGCGCCGATCGTTCTCCCCCACCTCAGGCCAAACGCGGTACTGCACACCGCTTTGGCTTGAATCCTGCTTGTTTTGCGAGACAACACTCGTTAGTTAGGAATTTTAAAAATACAGTGCTCGTATTGCAAAACGCTCGTTAATCGTGTTACTCGCAATCCGAGGTTCCACTGTATGTTATTTTATATATATGCCCATAGTCTTGCCAGAGTTTCAGTTCCGGCCAGTATAGTGGCTCAGACAGATGTTGCAATTCAGTCCAACCTCTCTCTGCACTAAGTAGATCACTGATATAGTGATCTATAGCTGGCTGATTACAGCTAGTAATAGATCACTGTTACAAGAAATCTGTCGCTGAAGGGTGGCATGGGGGGGCCTGGATCAGCTCTCCTCTATTCAGATTGAACCCCCCCCCCCCCCAACATGAAGGAAAAAAAAAAAGCTTTTTTCACATTTTCTTACAATTTCATCCCTAAATACCCCAAGGAAATTAAAACGTATTCATCCAAATCTGCAACCAAGTGTAGGGTACATTACAAATGCAAAAAAGGTATAAGGTGTGTGAAGCTGAGGTAATAAAAAAAGAAAAGAAAAAAAAAAGCATTGGAATTTAAAGCGGAGGTCCTCCTAAAAAAAAAATATTAAAAGCCAGCAGCTACAAATACTGCAACTGCTGACTTTTAATATATGGACACTTACCTGTCCAGGGTGCCCGCGATGTCGGCAGCCGAAGCCGATCAGTCGCTCGGCTCTCGGCTGCTGCCGCCGCCATCCTCGGTGCGGGAATCAGGAAGTGAAGCCTTGCGGCTTCACAGCCTGGTTCCCTACTGCGCATGCGCGAGTCGCGCTGCACATCCTCACTGGTCCCTGCTGTCTCCTGGGACCTGTGTGTGTCCCAGAAGACAGCGGGGGAGGACAGTGTTGGTGCAGGAAGTGGCGTAGGTCACCGCGATCACTGCAGCGGTGATCTATGCTAGGAAGTGGGAGCAAATACCTGTATTAGGCAGGGATCTGCTCCCTCCTCCCCCCTAAAAGGTGGCAATTGTGACACCGGAGGGGGGGGAGGAGTCCAAAAAGTGGAAGTTCCATTTTTGGGTGGAACTCCACTTTAAAGTGGAAGTAAACCCTCCTATCATTTTCAGCCAAGGAAGCTGCCATTGGATGGTGTGACGGTTTGGTTGAGAGCACAACCATTGTGACAGTTAGCATTTCCAGCATGCCGGGAATGTAACTGTTTTTTGAAAGGTACAATCATGAGATTAGCATTTCTTTTCAGGTTTTGTTTTGTCTCTTTTTTTATTTGCAGATTCTCATGAGTGTATAAAGTGTTCATGGGATCAGTGGCCCAATCTCCAGAAGGACAAGTGTCTGGATAAAGAAGTAGAATTTCTTTCCTACGAGGAACCATTGGGAGCCGCTCTAACTGCCAGCAGTGTTTTCTCCTCCAGCTTCCCATCTTATATATTAGGACTCTTCTTTCATCACAGAAAAACTCCCATAGTACGAGCCAATAATTTTTCTCTGAGCATTCTTCTTCTGGTATCTCTTTGCCTTTGCTTCCTTTCTTCTTTAGCTTTCATTGGATACCCCCAACCTGAGAAATGTCTTCTACGGCAAGCTGCTTTTGGAATGTCATTTGCCTTCTGTGTCTCTTGTATCTTGGCAAAGACTGCCATGGTGGTTTTTGCCTTCATGGCAACAAAACCAGGCAGTAAGCTTAAGAAACTAACCAGCCCAAGGGTGTCTTTCATGATAATTACCACGTGTACATTATTTCAGTTTGCCTTATGTGTCCTCTGGGTGAAGTTTGCCCCTCCATTCCCAGAGAAGAATGTTCAAACTCAGCCTGGGATTATAATTGTTGAATGTAATGAGGGCTCCCCTACAGCCTTTTGGTGTATGCTGGGATACCTTGGCCTCCTGGCCACTGTAAGT
The DNA here is from genome assembly GCA_029206835.1 of Rana muscosa. Taxonomy (NCBI): domain Eukaryota; kingdom Metazoa; phylum Chordata; class Amphibia; order Anura; family Ranidae; genus Rana; species Rana muscosa. The sequence continues at coordinate 344,162,853 of CM055118.1, read as the reverse complement.
TTTGTAGTTGCCTTCTTGGCCAGGGGGCTGCCTGACAGCTTCAATGAGGCCAAGTTCATCACATTCAGTATGTTGGCTTTCCTCAGCGTCTGGATATCCTTCATCCCTGCATACCTGAGTGCCAGAGGAAAGTACACTGTTGCCATGGAGATCTTTGCCATCCAATCATCCAGCTGGGCTTTGGTGATCTGCATGTTTCTCCCTAAAAGCTTTATATTATTATTCCGTCCTAGCATGAACTCCAAAGACTATCTCATGGGAAAGAACAAAGACTGAACTATAATGTAATCTTTGCTAGTAACAACATCATGGTGTGACAGTTTCATTTTATTAAACTTGAATTTTTATCTTGAATTAAGATTAACAAATATCTACAAATGTAACTGGATAGCAAACATTCTCCAGTGCTAGTACTAATATTTGGATTGTTCCTCCATTGCCCCTACTTTCTACTGGGGCACATCCAAGAATCTCTGTGGAAGTTCTCGGTCAAGGCTTACAGAGCAATAAACTCTCTCACCTTGCTCCTAAGTGCCCCTTCCCTGGGGAAGGCATGAAACCATGGCACATTGTCCTCCCTACCTGGAAGTAATTGGGTTTTAATGGTAAAGTTGATCCATGGCCAGGCTATGTACATTCCTACATTTACATTTTGTTTACAAGCGGTCAATAAGCCTTATGCCGCGTACACACGACCGTTTTTCCTGTCATGCAAAAAAACAATGTTTTTCTCGACGTGATTCGTCGTAATTCCTCTCAAGCCTGCCTTGCATACACGGCACTATAAAGGGGAAGTTCCATTCGAATGGCACCACCCTTTGGGCTGCTTTTGCTGATCTCATGTTAGTAAAGTTTGGTGAGAGACGATTCACGCTTTTCAGCCTTGTGCTTTTCAGTCCTTTACAGCGTGAGGAATGTGCTATCTCTATTACAAACGCTAGTTTTACCAGAACGAGCGCTCCCGTCTCATACTTGATTCTGAGCATGCGTGTTTTTTTTTCCCCTTGGAAAAGCATACACACGAGAGGTTTTCGCGACCGGGAAAAACGACGAGAAAAAATAGAGCATGTTCTATTTTTTTTGCAAGCAGTTTTCTTGTCGAGAAAACTGCTATGGGCATACACACGACCGGTTTTCACAACCAATCTAAAAAAGGGCAGTTTTCTCGTCATGAAAAACGGTCCTGTGTACACTGCATTAGAACAAGTCCCAACTTTTTTTTCGCATATCTCATAATCATTTGGAAACTAGATTTGAACACTGTCCTAACAAAATAGTTAAGCCGGTCATACAAGGATTGAAATTCGGCTGGTTCAGCAGGGTCTGGCCAAATTTTGATCGATGTATGGGCAGGCTGGTTGTACAAAAGACAATCTATCAATTTTCAGCATGTTGGGAAATTTTCTCTTGATCACCACTGTCTGTGGGTGGGACCAGTTGATTGGTACCAAAAATAGAGGAAAAAGTAAAGGAATGTTATCAGCACACCAAGGATGACGTCACTTGCCTGACGAAGGGGCCCTGCGTGACTCCGAAACGTTGCTGTATTTTTATTATGTGACCACGAAAATAAAGCTTTGGACCCTTTCGAGGAATTCTTGGTGTGCTGGTGATATTCCTTCACTTTGATCATTCATGGTTTCCGGCCTGTGGTCATCACAGCACCCAGCACTACTGAATAGCAGGTTTCTTGAACGTGTGTGGGGTTTATTGCATTTGACTTTACAAGATAGAGAAAAGGTACACAGTGTCCAAGGCAAGTGGCACAATAATTATTTTGGAAAGGTATCAGTAACAAATAACATGTGGAAGGCAGCGGCAAGGTGCTCACTTACTATTCCAAACAATATAGCAATGTAACCTCAATATTACAGGCAACCCAGGTACAACAGCCCTGAACAACGTTGATAGTACTTAAACACAGTCTCTGCATTTGGGAGGACACTTTGGTAGGCTTACATTACTGGAACACGATATGATAAAAGGGGTGACTGGTAGGCAGAACAGTGCTGCAGGCACCTTTAGTAAATTGATAGGAAGGTACTTGTACCAACTCCCTAGAGTTTCCAGATGCTGGAGCCTGGCGTGGTATGCATGCACTATCCCTCCTCAACCAGAACATCTCCCTAGCACTAGGTACACTGCCCTAAGCCAGCAGGGATCTTGTCCCTAAACTATCCACTTTGTAAATGCTTGCCAACCACATTGGGATAGTCCTTTTTATTAGCATTGCCCTCACTAAAGAGGGTCCAATCAGTTGGCGTCTTCCCTGATGACATCTACAGTACAGAGGCTACAGACATTGGAAAGATCTTGGGGACCTTGTGCTCTAGCTGCCTAGTTATATAATCAAAAAAGTATGTCGCGCACAGACATGTGAAAAAATAGAACTCTATATGAGAGTTCATATAAATGAATAAGGGTGAGTGAAACTCTAAAGTAAATAAAAACTATATAAATGAATACCCAAAAGAAAAATGTATGTGCAGGTACAGGGATTGCACCCCTATTCAAATTAAATGAATGCAAAAGCCTGCAAAGGTAACATTCATATATGTGATCAAGCAGGAATACCTAAATACTGCTACACGGTATTACTAAACAAATATGTGTATGTGATTAAATCAAGCAAAAGTGGCTGAATACTATTGCAAATTATTACTAAAATGGTGCTTTAAGTTAATTGATATATAGTAGCAGTGAGGAAGTCCATTCCTTAAAAAAGTTCCAATATAAAAATGCTTCAGATAAAAGAAAGCAAGAAATCGTAGGAGGATGTTGAAAAGAGTAGTGCCCAGGGTAGATCCACAGATATCGTAGGAAAGTTGCATCCACCACGGTGAGTATGGAGTTAAGATGGGTACCTTACCGCAAAAGGTGGACCTCCACTGTGGCAAGGTCAGAACTGCCTGCAGATATCACCCTCTGCGGGGTCTTGATGCTGATCCTAGGGATGTCACAGCTCCGAGATCCAGATACTCCCTCAGCCTCTAGTTGTTCTGTTCCATCCACGGGAGGCTAGTGTAATCAGACTTTTGGAGGGACCCAACAGACCTCCGGTATTGAAAAAAAGGAGGAGGGGACTCGGATAGTATATTACCTCAAAAATTTAATTACAATCATCAAAGTACAAAGAAAAAGGTACAAATGTACATAAAACTGATTTAAAATTGCCGGCATAAAGTTCCTGGCATTCGCCCGTGCTTCCGGGGTCACGTGAGAATAGTGACGTCAGTGCGTAGCACCGCCCTGACTAGTTTAGTTTCAAGAGAACGTTATCAAAGGGCACGGACGACGCACTGAATCGTCACTCCATTTATACATATTTAATTTCGGCGGCCATGACAGCGAAGTCATAACCAACCCTCGATTTCATCTTATTTTACAGAGGGAAGGAATAAACTCAAATCCAAACCTCCGTCACTATCATTGGCACCTCCTCCACAAAAGGGAGGACTTAGGAGGCGCATAGCAGTCTCCCACGCAATCATAGTGGTACATTAATCCACATGTAAACACATAAAATACATATAACAAATATCAATATTGGTATAAATCCGCTCAATATGATTTTGAAATCCGGATGATAAACATATAATCTAATATCAGTTGAGACTAGAAAACGTAAAAAGCCAATCCAAAAAATTTGCCTCCAGATGTATCCTATAATTTACCCTATAAAACAGGCAATCTAGATGTATGAAAAAAGATAAAGATTTGCCTGCGGCTAAATAAACCATCATTGGGGATATACCCTATGATGGAAATGTTAGCCAAACCACCACATTTAGATAAAATAAAAAATATGTATATATTCACATATCTCCAGGAATTAAAAAACTTTAATGAAATGTTTAAAAATTAAAAGTTAAATAGGCATCAGATAGACAAGATGAGACGTTGGAGGGGGAGGTGATCATGAATTGTCAATGAATACATTTATTTCAATATCCACGTTCAATCCCAAGGGTCTAAGACATTTCACCCTATATCCAACTCATTTCGAGTTTGGATATCGCTCTCCTTTTAGGACCACCCCTCCAGTGGCTCTTTAATTTGTCAATGGCCAAAAAAGAGGTTCCCCTAGGGTCTCTATTGTGGACATCCCTATAGTGTCTAGATACCGAGTGCCCCTTGAAGCCTCTCCTTATATTCCCAATATGTTCATTAAGCCTTACTTGGAAGGCACGTACAGTCCTTCCTATGTACTGTAATCCGCAAGGGCAAATAAGGAGGTACACTACATGAGTCGTGGAACATGTAATGAAGGGTTTGATGTAAACAGCACATTTTTTGCACTTGTGGTAACCCACCAAATTTTGAAAGAACATGGGCTTATTAATGGGGGGGGGGTTCACATACACTCGGTGCTAATGAATCCCTTAAGGAGGGGACACCCCTAAACACCACCTGAGGTTTCTCAGGAAGTATAGGTCCCAACACTATATCATCCTTGATGATGTGCCAATGTTTATGGACCAAATTCTTCACCAAGTAATGTTGGTTGGAAAAACCTGTGATGAATGGCCCAACAAAGGGACTCCTTTCATCCTCTGTGGCTACTTTTTCAGCTAACAGTTGATTTCTATCCAGCTGTTCAACTTCCAGAGATCTCTGTTCTAAATCCTTGGCAGAGTACCCTTTCTCAAGGAATCTCTTGGTTAGAATTTCGGCCTGTTCTCTGTAATCACATAATTTGGTGCAGTTACGTCGTAAGCACACATATTGGCTTTTTGGGACTGAGTTAAGCCACGAGTGGTGGTGACAACTGTCATGGGGGATAAAAGCGTTCCTATCTGTGGTCTTAAAATACGTTGAGGTAATAAAACGTCCTTCTTCTACTTTGATCTGAAGGTCCAAAAGTGTATGGAGTTCTGGTCTGCCTCGTATTTGAATCTAATACCCCTGTCGTTCACATTTAGGGACTCCATAAAGGAGTCAAGCGACTCCCTTGATCCCCTCCATAGGAGGAGGACGTCATCTATGTACCTAGCCCATAGGACCAATTCAGGCCTTCCGACAGCATAGATGATGTCCTCCTCTCATTTCCCCATAAAGAGGTTAGCCAGACTGGGGGCAAATTTAGCCCCCATGGCTACCCCTCTACACTGTAAGAAAAATTTGTTGCTAAGCCAAAAAAAGTTATGAGTGGTTGCAAAATGTAAAAGTTCCATGATGAACCTCCTGTGTTTACTTGGTAACCCTGAGTCTCTATCTAGGAAATGTTTTACTGAAGATATTAGTTATAGTTAGCTGTAGATCTATTAAAGGGAACACTGGCTGGTGTCCTGAAGAGCTCTGTCCAGACACTTTACTGCTTAAAGGGACTTTGCTCTACTGGCTCTACGTCTACTACTACTTAAGCTACAGGAAGATTAAGCCCTCAGTCGTACATATTTCTTATTCTTGGAGTATCCCATCACTTCCCTCATCCCTATCCAGGTTCTACAAAAATAAAAATAACAAAAACAACATCCCCTAGACTGGTCTTTGAAGAAAGAGTGAATGAGTCTGTTGTGTGCCTGTCTGTGGGGCTGAAGTTGGGATACCCGGACAAGTGATTCCCGAAGCTCCTAAGGCAGTAGCACTACATAAGTAAAATTTTCCTCATTGACAACCAGTGTAAGGAACATTCTTGCCGCTGACCACCAATGTAAGGAAAACTCACCCCACTGAGCACCAATGTAAATAACATTATTTCCACTGAAAACCAATGTAAGGAGCATTCTTCCCACTGACCACCAATGTAAGGAGCATTCTTTCCAATGACTATGTACTGTGTGCTGTAGATATAGTAATTATTAGTAGGGATTCCCTGAGCCTCAAAAAGTATTTCAATGGTTCCTCCATGTTAAAAGGGTTGAGAAAGGCTTCTGTAAAAGCATAACATTTGGTGCCTAAAGCATTACCTCTTCGCTAGGATTAGCTCTTCTATGCAGATCATTTTACTGCTCTAACTTGGCTTAGAATATTGTAACAAGGTGTAAATAGCTTTATATGAAATTTCTGTATCTCTACCATTGGGAAGACTACAAATCCCAAAGGAGTCTGAAAAACAGAGGGCTGGCTAAGGACTCCATTTTGGAATCTGAGGGCAGTCACTATGAGGCAGTGAAAGAGATCAGACCTAAAGGAGAGATGCTGTCTCTCAGATGATCTCCCTACCCAATTCAGGCCTCCGCCGCCAATCGAAACATCCAGCCTGAGAGAGGGGGATCCCAGGTGCACATCGAGATGCACCTGCACTGACAGTGAAGCGCTCCAGTGTGAGGTGACTGGTCGGGTCGCCAGGAGAGCCTGCCTATTTCAGGACGTTCGCTTGGGCCTTGATCGCAGGATTTGGTGAGAGGGCTTTTGACCATTTTTAGGAAATAGAGACACTGTACCACAGAAGGAGTTAATTGAACACTACATACAGACATCATTGCTGGTAGTTATCTTGCTGACACTTGCAGTGCCACAGGAATAAAGGCTAAGGTTATCCATTTCTGGGACACTGCATACAGAAATCACTGTATTCTCACCTTGCTGAGGTGGATCCTGCCTGCTTCACTTGATAATCTGGGCCAGTTGTGTTGTTTGGCCCTGCTATTCAGGAGTTCAAGTGCACCAACGAAAGTGGCTAGCTGAATACAACACCAAATCTTATCTTTTCTTCAAAAGGACTGAAGCTACTAGTGCCATACGGATCCGCACACACATATTCAGGGCTCTGTATATGCATTGGGTGTGCGAGACAGTTTATCTAGGAAGTTAAGCCATTGCATGTTGATTTAAAGTGTCATATTTTAATAATTATATTTATTAATTATTATTACTAGTCAACCAACATTAGAATTTTTCTATAGCCTATGGGTGGAGCATTTGTCGTATGTTTTTAGTTGCTTCGTCAAATTTTCATGTCTCTATAATGTTGAATCTTTTCTCTCTATGTCGAATAATCTTGGACTAATAGAGTTAGGTTAGGCACATTCAATCGCAGGTTCGATAGACACAGATCGCTATTGTCACCCTTATGTCGAATCTTCAATCTATATCGAACTGTTGTCGCAACGAAACAAAAAAAAAGCATTTTTATTTTGGATCTTTCGGATTTCGGATTCTGCGCGTTCGTTATCATTTGTTAAAACGAACGTGAAAATTCCCCACATTCGGACAAAAACAAATGCACATGTCTAGTAGGTAGTGGGTCAGGTCCAGCAGAGGCAAGGGGCTTGCAATAGGTTGGGCGTGTGTGTGGCACAATGAGATGATCAACTCCCTTGTTATCTCTTGCCACAACTATTTCAACTCTGTACTCGGTGGCCTACCTCTACACAGGCTATCCCCTCTCAGTCAATCACAAATGGATACATCACCAACCTTGTCTCAAAGAATCAACTAAACCTACCTCTCCCTTCCTCCCAAGACCTAATGCTCTCTAGCTCCATTGTCACCTCCTGCCATCCACACCTCAAAGATTTTTCAAGGGTGTCCCCCATCCTCTGGAACACTCTATATCCTACTCTGTTCTCCTTTAGGTGATCCCTGTAAATATATCCCTTCAGGGAAGCCTATCACACCTTCACGTAATAACTGGACTTTTATTTTCATTATCTGATCATCCTTCTCACAGCTCTCACGAGCAGGGAACTCCTAAATCTCTTGTATTTAATTGTATTGTAACTGTATTGTATCCCTTTATTTTGTAAAGTAATGTGCAAACTGTTGGCGCTATATAAATCCTGTATAATTATAAATATAATAATAATAACTACACAAGGAAAAGCTGATTTCACCTATAGGCACAAGCCCACTAAGCCTGGTAAGTCCAGTACTACATGTGAAATAAAAAAAAGGAACTCATTAAATGTAGTTCACATTTCATAGATTTACAGCTGTTATCAAGCAAACAATATAAGAATAAAATATGTTTTGTGACAGTCGTCCTTTAATGCTTATGGGGTTGTGAAGAACTGGGTTTAGTTGAGTATATCCTTCTGGGGACACCTCCTCTAGGAAAATATTCAGATCCATAAAACTGTTATCGTAAATTGTTGTTTTCCTGCAGGAACAATATGATGACATGCTAATTAGAGAATTGCAACCAACAGCTACAATTATCCTTCTTTTATATAAAGGCTGATTAATGTGCAGAGGCAGACAGATCACGGCATGCCATAAGGAAAAAATGAGGTAACCTGTCATTTGGCTACAGAAAAATGTAGGGAATAGTGATGAGCCGAACACCCCCGGGTTCGGTTCGCACCAGAACCCGCGAACGGACCGAAAGTTCGTACGAACATTAGAACCCTATTAAATACAATGGATGCGAACGTTAGAATTCTAAAGTGCTAATTATAACAACTATTATGCATGTTATTGTCCTAAAAAGGGTTTGGGAACCCGGGTTGTGCACCAGGGGACATGTATCAATGCAAAAAGAAGTTTTAAAAACGGTCGTTTTTCGGGAGCAGTCATTTTAATGATGCATAAAGTGAAAAAAAAAAGTCAAATATTCCTTTAAATATCGTACCTGGGGGGTGTCTAAAGTATGCCTGTGAAGTGCCACGTGTTTCCCGTGTTTAGAACTGTCCCTGCACAAAATGACACTTCTAAAGGGAAAAAAAGCCATTTAAAACTGCTTGCGGCTTTAATGTAATGTCTGGTCCCGGTAATATGGATGAAAATCTTTAAGAAAAATGGCATAGCTACCCCATGACCCCCCCCCCCCCCCTACCCCAGCCCATTACCAGCCCCTTTGGGTCTTGTATGGATATTAAGGGGAACCCCGCACATAAAATAAAAAAGGCCCTATATACTCTGAACAGCCGTATACAGGCGGTGCATACAAGACAGGGACTGTAGGTTTGTTCTTATGTAGAATCTGTTTGTAATTTTGAACAGGTACATTGTTGAAGTGTAGCTCCAGCCCAAAAATCTATTTTTAAACTTTTTGGAAAACATAGGTAAGGGTTATCACCCCTGTAACATTTGTTTTGCTGTCTGTGCCCCTGTTCAGAACATTTCACCTCACTTTCCGTCCCAATGACAACTGTTTTTGAAATGTGGTGTTTTTCTTGAAACAAGGATTGCTGATAAAGCATCAGTACAGAGGAGACACCTTTCTCCCATATTTATTCTTACAGGAGAGAATTTTCCTTCCTAGTGGTAGATTTCCTCTCACTTCCTGTTGTCTTCTTGCGTTTGCAAGTAGGAGTCGTTTGTAAGTTGGATGTTTGAAAGTAGGGACCTGCCGTATATACTCTGCAGAAATAGGCCCCTTAGTTGTTGGTGTTGGCACAACACTGTAAGCACTCACAGTTACTCTTGGTTGGTGCTGGAACGCCCTGCTGTCAACTATTATATCAGGAATTTTAATTACATATAATTGTTGAACAGTGGTAGTAAAAATTGGGCCTTTGATGGTGGTGTTGGTGCCACAACACTGTAAGCCCTGACAGTTACTCTTGGTGGGTGCAGCAATGGGCCCTGCTGTGAATTATTAGATCAAGAATTGTAATTGCATGCCCCTGTTGAACAGGGGCTGAAAAATTGGGCCTTTCGTGGTGGTGGTGGTGGTGGTGGTGTTGCCACAACACTGTAAGCCCTCAGAGTTACTCTTGGTGGGTGCAGGAATGGGCCCTGCTGTGAATTATTAGATCAAGAATTGTAATTGCATGCCCCTGTTGAACAGGGGCTGAAAAATTGGGCCTTTCGTGGTGGTGGTGGTGGTGGTGGTGTTGCCACAACACTGTAAGCCCTCAGAGTTACTCTTGGTGGGTGCAGGAATGGGCCCTGCTGTGAATTATTAGACCAAGAATTGTAATTACATGCCCCTTTTGAACAGGGGCTGAAAAATTGGGCCTTTCGTGGTGGTGGTGGTGGTGGCGTTGCCACAACACTGTAAGCCCTCAGAGTTACTCTTGGTGGGTGCAGCAATGGGCCCTGCTGTGAATTATTAGATCAAGAATTGTAATTGCATGCCCCTGTTGAACAGGGGCTGAAAAATTGGGCCTTTCGTGGTGGTGGTGGTGGTGGTGGTGTTGCCACAACACTGTAAGCCCTCAGAGTTACTCTTGGTGGGTGCAGCAATGGGCCCTGCTGTGAATTATTAGATCAAGAATTGTAATTACATGCCCCTTTTGAACAGGGGCTGAAAAATTGGGCCTTTCGTGGTGGTGGTGGTGGTGGCGTTGCCACAACACTGTAAGCCCTCAGAGTTACTCTTGCTTGGTGGGTGCAGCAATGGGCCCTGCTGTGAATTATTAGATCAAGAATTGTAATTGCATGCCCCTGTTGAACAGGGGCTGAAAAATTGGGCCTTAGGCACTGGTGGCACAACACTACAACCCCTCACAGATACTGTACTTGGAGCACAGCAATGAGCCCTGTTGCAAAGTATTGCTTCAAAAATTGTAATGACACGCCCCTGTTAAACAGGGGCTGAAAAATTGGGCCTTAGGCACTGGTGCCACAACACTCCAACCCCTCACAGATACTGTACTTGGAGCACAGCAATGAGCCCTATGGCAAATTATTGCTAAAAAAATTGTAATTACACGCCCCTGTAAAACAGGGGCTGAAAAATTGGGCCTTAGCCACTGGTGGCGGCACCCATAAACAAAAATGATCTTCCAAGCTATCATCATCAATCGTATCATTGAGGACTCGGAGGAGGAGGATAGCCAGTCAACATAACAGCACAGGCACTCAGCATCAGCATCAGTCTTGAAGGGATGTGACATGTTAAAATCAATTAGTCTGTTATATCAGCATCAGGTGTGTGGTAGCTGGTGGTGATCCAAGACTGGTTCATCTTGATGAAAGTCAGTCGATCAACCGAGTCGGTGGACAGGCGCACCCTGTGATCCGTGACAAATCCTCCAGCAGCACTGAATGTGCGTTCCGAAAGAACGCTGGATGCAGGACAGGCCAGTAGCTCAATTGCATACTGTGCAAGCTCTGGCCAGTGATCCATCCTCAAGACCCAGTAAGCCAGAGGATTTTCGGTGGGGAAGGTGTCCAAGTCTGACCTTGCCCCTAGATATTCCTGCACCATGTTTATCAGACGCTGGCGATGGTTGCTGGAACCGATCATACTTTGGGGCTGCGGACTCAAGAATTGTCTGAACGCATCGGTCAGACGGCCACCTTCCCCACCGCTCCTTCTTTGACTGGCCGAAGCCTCAGCAACTCGTTGTCCAGGACCAGGAGTTTGTAACCTCCCAGTCTCTGGGAACGCGTTGCACAGACCTTTCTGCAAGGCCTCCCGGAGTTGTCTCATCCTCTGCTCCCTCTGCGACGGTAACATAAGGTCCGCAACCTTACCCTTGTACCGTGGATCAAGGAGAGTGGCCAGCCAGTAATGGTCCCTCTCCTTGATCCGAAGAATACGAGGATCCTTCCGCAGACTTTGCAGGATCAGGGAGGCCATGCAGCGTAGGTTTGCTGAGGCATTCGCTCCGGAGTCCTCTGGGTCACTAAGGACGACATGATCCGCAGCCACCTCCTCCCAGCCACGTACAAGTCCACTGGTTTCTTGGGACTGTAAATCATCCCTAAAAGACTGCTGCTGATGATGCTGAGTGCCAGCCTCCACCTCCATGCTGACACAATCCTCCTCCTCCTCCTCTTCCTGTGCGATGGGTGGGACAGAAGGAACACTGTCTGGGTAAAGGGGGCCTTGAGAGGCAAGGAAGTCCTCCTCTTCCTGCCTCTGTTCTGCCTCAAGTGCCCTGTCCATTATTCCACGCAGCGTGTGCTCCAACAGGTGGACAAGAGGTACAGTGTCACTGATGCATGCACTGTCACTGCTCACCATCCTCGTGGCCTCCTCAAATGGTGCCAGGACAGTGCATGCATCCCTGATGATGCCCCACTGGCGTGGAGAAAAAAAGCCAAGCTCCCCTGACCCTGTCCTGGTGCCGTAGTCGCACAGGTACTCATTGATGGCCCTCTGCTGCGTGTGCAGCCGCTGCAGCATGGCCAACGTTGAGTTCCACCTGGTGGGCATGTCACATATAAGGCGGTTCTTGGGCAGGTTCAACTCCTTTTGCAGCTCAGCCAGGCGAGCACTGGCATTATAAGATCTGCGGAAATGCACACAGACTTTCCTGGCCTGCCTCAGGACATCCTGTAAGCCCGGGTACCTGCCCAAGAACCGCTGCACCACCAGGTTAAGGACGTGAGCCACACAGGGCACATGGGTCAGTTGTCCCTGTCGGAGGGCGGAGAGGAGGTTGGTGCCATTGTCGCAAACCACCATTCCTGGCTTAAGCTGGCGTGGCGTCAACCACCTCTCGGCCTGGCCCTGCAGAGCAGACAGGACCTCTGCCCCAGTGTGGCTTCTGTCCCCCAAACACACCAGCGCAAGCACGGCATGGAATCTTTTTGCCTGCGTACTTGCGTAGCCCCTTGAACGCCTACGGAGCACCGCTGGTTCCAAGGACAAACCACAGGAAGAGGCCATGGAGGAAGAAGAAGAGGAGGGGGTGGAGGAGAGAGGTGTGTCACAACCAGTAGTAGCATTTTGGAGGCGTGGCGGTGGAACAACCTCCAACACTACTGCACCTTGTCCTGCATCCTTCCCAGCTGCCAAAAGAGTGACCCAATGGGCCGTGAAAGAAAGGTAACGTCCCTGTCCATGCCTGCTGGACCATGAGTCAGCGGTAATATGCACCTTACCGCTGACCGCCCTGTCCAGCGAGGCCAAGACATTGCCTTCCACATGCCGGTAGAGAGCCGGAATAGCCTTCCGTGAGAAAAAGTGGCGTTTGGGAACCTGCCACTGAGGAACCGCACATTGCACAAACTCACGGAAGGGGGCCGAGTCTACCAACTGAAAAGGCAGCAGTTGAAGCGCTAGCAATTTAGCCAAGCTAGCATTCAACCGCTGGGCATGTGGATGGCTGGGAGTGAACTTCTTTTGACGGTCCAGCAGCTGGGGCAGGGAAATTTGCCTGCTAGAATCGGACGTCGGTGTACTGCTAGCAGAGTGGCCGCAAGTACTTGGCTGTGACACACCTAATTCTACACCTTCATTCCTCTCAGTGCATGTTTCAGAGAGGACTGAAGTTATAGTGGGGTTGGAGATCCCAGCTGATGCGGTGCAAGGAGAGGTCCGCTTTGTTCTTTGGTGTGGGTCTTTGAGGTAGGCTTGCCAACGAGCTGCATGGCAGGTCAACATATGTCTGGTCAGGCATGTGGTACCCAAGCGGCTGATGTTTTGGCCACGCGATATACGCTTGAGACATATGTTGCAAACAGCAGCTGTGCGATCTGATGCACTAGCCTCAAAAAAGGCCCACACCAAAGAACTTTTTGAATGACGGGCAGAGGCAGCGCCCTGCACAGGCGGAGCTCTGTGGTGTGATTCCGTTGGTGTACTGCCCTTACGCTGGCCACCAAAGGGCATCCTGCCTCGTTGGAGATGTGCCTCCTCCTCATCCTCCTCCTCCTCCTCTCTCCTATTAGGCACCCACGTGGAGTCAGTGACCTCATCATCACCTCCCTCCTCATCACTGGAGCCAATCTGGCAGTATGCTGCAGCTGCTGGAACATGACTGCCAGATTGGTGTCCTTCTTGAGCATCCCCTCTGTCTGCTCTCACGCTACTGCCTTCCTCTAGCTGGGTTTCATCATCAGACCCTTCGAAACGCTGGGCATCCTCCTGGAGCATGTACCCAACACTGTGCTCAAACAGTTCGGGGGACTCCTCAGGAGGAGGACATGGTGGGTCTAGGGAAGGAGTGACTGATGATGAGTCTGACATTGATACCAGGGAAGAGGACGCTTTGGCAGCTGCTTTTCCAGTACCCTGAGCCTGGGTGAGAGAGGATGAGGAGGAGGAGGAGGGCTTGGTCATCCACTCTACCAAGTCTTCGGCATGATGTGGCTCAACATGTCCAGCTGCCGAAAAGAAGGACAAGCGTGTCCCATGGCCATGTGCTGATGAAAATGCACCGCGTCCACGACCAGCACTGTTGCCCCCAGACACAGAGCCTGCTTGCCCTCTTTTATTGCCTCCTGACTGTCTGCCTCTCCTTGTTTGCCTTCCAGACATTCTAATAGATGGCCTGCAGGGAGATGGGAAAAAAGCAATAAGGGCTACCTTCAGGTGTCCTTCTCTGTCCCTTTACTTAAGGATTTCTAAATATGGTTGAGGATGATTGCTTTTGCACAGAATAGCACAACGACAATTTCCCTGACTGTCCAAAAAAACAAGGATTTCAAAGATGGTTGATGAGGAATGCTTTAGCACACTATAGCACAAGGAGAATTCCCTCACTGTCCTTCCCTGTCCCTAGAAACAAGGATTCGCACAGTAAAAGACACTGACACTCTCCCTACCTATAGTTTTCTGTCCCTAGAAAAAATGTTTTTTTTAAAGCACACTATAGCACAAGGAGAATTTCACTCACTTTCCTTCTTTGTCCCTAGAAACAAGGATTATCACAGTGAAAGAAACTGACACTCTTCCTTCCTATAGTTTTCTGTCCCTAGAAAAAATGTTTTTTTAAAGCACACTATAGCACAAGGAGAATTCCCTCACTGTCCTTCCCTGTCCCTAGAAACGAGGATTCGCACAGTAAAACACACTGACACTCTCCCTACCTATAGTTTTCTGTCCCTAGAAAAAATGTTTTTTTAAAGCACACTATAGCACAAGGAGAATTTCACTCACTTTCCTTCTTTGTCCCTAGAAACAAGGATTATCACAGTGAAAGAAACGGACACTCTTCCTTCCTATAGTTTTCTGTCCCTAGAAAAAATGTTTTTTTAAAGCACACTATAGCACAAGGAAAATTCCCTCACTGTCCTTCCCTGTCCCTAGAAACAAGGATTCGCACAGTAAAACACACTGACACTCTCCCTACCTATAGTTTTCTGTCCCTAGAAAAAATGTTTTTTTAAAGCACACTATAGCACAAGGAGAATTTCACTCACTTTCCTTCTTTGTCCCTAGAAACAAGGATTATCACAGTGAAAGAAACTGACACTCTTCCTTCCTATAGTTTTCTGTCCCTAGAAAAAATGTTTTTTTTAAAGCACACTATAGCACAAGGAGAATTCCCTCACTGTCCTTCCCTGTCCCTAGAAACAAGGATTCGCACAGTAAAACACACTGACACTCTCCCTACCTATAGTTTTCTGTCCCTAGAAAAAATGTTTTTTTAAAGCACACTATAGCACAAGGAGAATTCCCTCACTGTCCTTCCCTGTCCCTAGAAACAAGGATTCGCACAGTAAACACACTGACACTCTCCCTACCTATAGTTTTCTGTCCCTAGAAATATATTTTTTTTAAAGCACACTATAGCACGAGGAGAATTCCCTCACTGTCCTTCCCTGTCCCTAGAAACAAGGATTCACACAGTAAAAGACACTGACACTCTCCCTACCTATAGTTTTCTGTCCCTAGAAAAAATGTTTTTTTAAAGCACACTATAGCACAAGGAGAATTTCACTCACTTTCCTTCTTTGTCCCTAGAAACAAGGATTATCACAGTGAAAGAAACTGACACTCTCCCTACCTATAGTTTTCTGTCCCTAGAAAAAATGTTTTTTTAAAGCACACTATAGCACAAGGAGAATTCCCTCACTGTCCTTCCCTGTCCCTAGAAACAAGGATTCGCACAGTAAAACACACTGACACTCTCCCTACCTATAGTTTTCTGTCCCTAGAAAAAATGTTTTTTTAAAGCACACTATAGCACAAGGAGAATTCCCTCACTGTCCTTCCCTGTCCCTAGAAACAAGGATTCGCACAGTAAAAGACACTGACACTCTCCCTACCTATAGTTTTCTGTCCCTAGAAAAAATGTTTTTTTAAAGCACACTATAGCACAAGGAGAATTTCACTCACTTTCCTTCTTTGTCCCTAGAAAGAAGGATTATCACAGTGAAAGAAACTGACACTCTCCCTACCTATAATTTTCTGTCCCTAGAAAAAATGTTTTTTTAAAGCACACTATAGCACAAGGAGAATTCCCTCACTGTCCTTCCCTGTCCCTAGAAACAAGGATTCGCACAGTAAAACACACTGACACTCTCCCTACCTATAGTTTTCTGTCCCTAGAAAAAATGTTTTTTTAAAGCACACTATAGCACAAGGAGAATTCCCTCACTGTCCTTCCCTGTCCCTAGAAACAAGGATTCGCACAGTAAAACACACTGACACTCTCCCTACCTATAGTTTTCTGTCCCTAGAAAAAATGTTTTTTTAAAGCACACTATAGCACAAGGAGAATTCCCTCACTGTCCTTCCCTGTCCCTAGAAACAAGGATTCGCACAGTAAAACACACTGACACTCTCCCTACCTATCCTTCTCTTTCCCTAAACTAAAGGAATCCAGGTTAAGCAAGAAAAAAATAAATGTCACTGTCCCTGCCTATGTTTCTCTTTCCCTGCTCCAGAACACACTACACTAGGCCGCCGTGCTGGCGGCCTTTTATAGTGTGGGGCGTGTACTAAACACCCTCAGCAATAATTGGCCACAGGCATCCTGCCTGTGGCCAATCATTGCTCTCCTCGCTGCCGGCGCTGTGATTGGCCAAGCATGCGGGGTCACAGTGCATGCTTGGCCAATCACAGCGCCTGGATGACACTGCGATGGCGTAGTGCATTGTGGGCCGTTCGCGTCACTCGAATTTGGCGCGAACGGCCCAAATCGTTCGATCTTCGTCGAACGATCGAACAGCCGATGTTCGAGTCGAACGTATGTTCGACTCGAACACGAAGCTCATCCCTAGTAGGGAATGTAGAAAAATGTTCAAGGGACTCTGTCCTTCAACAATTGAAGTCTGACTCTTCGACTGGTCAGGATTAGTGATGAGCCGAACACCCCCGGGTTCGGTTCGCACCAGAACCCGCGAACGGACCGAAAGTTCGCACGAACTTTAGAACCCTATTAAATACAATGGATGCGAACGTTCAAAATCTAAAGTGCTAATTATAACGACTAATATGCATGTTATTGTCCTAAAAAGGGTTTGGGAACCCGGGTTCTGCACCAGGGGACATGTATCAATCCAAAAAAAAGTTTTAAAAACGGCTGTTTTTCGGGAGCAGTCATTTTAATGATGCATAAAGTGAAAAAAAAAAGTCAAATATTCCTTTAAATATCGTACCTGGGGGGTGTCTAAAGTATGCCTGTGAAGTGCCACGTGTTTCCCGTGTTTAGAACTGTCCCTGCACAAAATTACATTTCTAAAGGAAAAAAAGCAATTTAAAACTGCTTGCGGCTTTAATGTAATGTCTGGTCCCGGTAATATGGATGAAAATCTTTAAGAAACATGGCATAGCTACCCCATCACAGCCCCCCCCTACCCCAGCCCATTACCAGCCCCTTTGGGTCTTGTATGGATATTAAGGGGAACCCCGCACACAAAATAAAAAATGCCCTATATACTCTGAACAGCCGTATACAGGCGGTGCATACAAGACAGGGACTGTAGGTTTGTTCTTATGTAGAATCTGTTTGTAATTTTGAACAGGTACATTGTTTAAGTGTAGCTCCAGCCAAAAAATCTATTTTTAAGCTTTTTGTAAAACATAGGGAAGGGTTATCACCCCTGTAACATTTGTTTTGCTGTCTGTGCAGTGTGCACCTGTTCAGAACAGTTCACCTCACTTTCCGTTTTAATGACAAATGTTTTTTGAAAATTTGGGGTTTTTATTGAAACAAGAATTGGTGATAAAGCATCAGTGGAGAGGAGACACTTTTTTTCCCATATTAACTCTTACAGGAGAGAATTTGCCTTCCTAGGGGTAGATTTCCTCTCACTTCCTGTTGTATCCTTCCGTTTGCAAGGAGGAGTCGTTTGTAAGTTGGATGTTTGAAAGTAGGGGCCTGCCGTATATACTCAGCTGAAATTTGCCCCTTACATGTTGGTGTTGCCACAACACTGTGAGCCCTCACAGTTACTCTTGGTGGGCGCATGAATGGGCCCTGCTGTGAATTATTAGATCAAGAATTGTAATTGCATGCCCCTGTTGAACAGGGGCTGAAAAATTGGGCCTTTGGTTGTGGTGGTGGTGGTGTTGACACAACACTGTAAGGCCTCACAGTTACTCTTGGTGGGCGCAGGAATGGGCCCTGCTGTGAATTATTAGATCAAGAATTGTAATTGCATGCCCCTGTTGAACAGGGGCTGAAAAATTGGGCCTTTGGTGGTGGTGGTGGTGGTGTTGACACAACACTGTAAGGCCTCACAGTTACTCTTGGTGGGCGCAGGAATGGGCCCTGCTGTGAATTATTAAATCAAGAATTGTAATTACATGCCCCTGTTAAACAGGGGCAGAAAAATTGGGCCTTAGGCACTGGTGCCACAACACTGCAACCCCTCACAGATACTGTACTTGGAGCACAGCAATGAGCCCTGTTGCAAAGTATTGCATCAAAAATTGTAATTACACCCCCCTGTTAAACAGGGGCTGAAAAATTGGGCCTTAGCCACTGGTGCTGGTGCCACGACACTGCAACCTCTCCCAGATACTCTAGCTGGAGTGCAGGAATGAGCCCTGCTGCAAAGCATTGCATAAAAAATTGTAATAACACGCCCCTGTTAAACAGGGGCTGAAAAATTGGGCCTTAGCCACTGGTGCTGGTGCCACGACACTGCAACCTCTCCCAGATACTCTAGTTGGAGTGCAGGAATGAGCCATGCTGCAAAGCATTGCACAAAAAATTGTAATTACATGCCCCTGTTAAACAGGGGCTGAAAAATTGGGCCTTAGCCACTAGTGGCGGCACCCAGAAACAAAAATGTTCTTCCAAGCTATCATCATCAATCGGATCATTGAGGAGGAGGATAGTCAGTCAACATAACAGGACAGTCTCTCAGCATCAGCATCAGTCTTGAAGGGATGTGACATTTGAAAATAAATTAGTCTGTTATATCAGCTTCAGGTGTTTGGTAGCTGGTGGTGATCCAAGACTGGTCCATCTTTATGAAGGTCAGTCGATCAACAGAGTCGGTGGACAGGCGCACCCTGTGATCCGTGACAAATCCTCCAGCAGCACTGAATGTGCGTTCTGAAATAACGCTGGATGCAGGACAGGCCAATAGCTCAATTGCATACTGTGCAAGCTCTGGCCAGTGATCCATCCTCAAGACCCAGTAAGCCCGAGGATTTTTGGTGGGGAAGGTGTCCAAGTCTGACCTTGCCCCTAGGTATTCCTGCACCATGTATATCAGACGCTGGCGATGGTTGCTGTAACCGATCATACCTTGTGGCTGCGGACTAAAGAATTGTCTGAATGCATCGGTCAGACGGCCACCTTCCCCACCGCTCCTTCTTTGACTGCCCGAAGCCTCAGCAACTCGTTGTCCAGGACCAGGAGTTTGTAACCTCCCAGTCTCTGGGAACGCGTTGCACAGACCTTTCTGCAAGGCCTCCCGGAGTTGTCTCATCCTCTGCTCCCTCTGCGACGGTAAGATAAGGTCCGCAACCTTACGCTTGTACCGTAGATCAAGGAGAGTGGCCAGCCAGTAATGGTCCCTCTCCTTGATCCGAAGAATATGAGGATCCTTGAGTGAGTGAGTGAGTGAAAAACTTGTATAGCGCTAACAAATGCGAACTAAATCGCCTCAAGGCGCTTAGCATCCAGTAGCTTCATGATCCATCAGAAGAGGTGGGTCTTAAGTTTTTTCCTAAAGGCCCGATGGTTTTCTTCCATACGGATATCCGTGGGTAGCGCGTTCCATAGCCGTGGTCCTTGGACTGCAAATCTTCGTTCTCCCTTTGATTTGTAGCGAAATTTGGGGATGTGAAGGAGGTTTTGGTTTGTTGATCGGAGAGTGCGTTTGGGGGTGTAATGCTTTATCTTCTCGCATAAATATTGCGGAGCGATTCCTTGTGTGCACTTGTGGGTGAGGCAGAGGGTCTTTAATGTGACCCGATCCTTTACGGCTAACCAATGAAGGGTCCTCAGTGCAGGGGTGATGGATTCCCAGGTTTTTTTTCCTGTTATCAGTCTGGCTGCCGTGTTCTGGACGACTTGTAGGCGTGACATTTGGTATTTGGGTAGTCCGAGGTAGAGGGAGTTTGCGTAGTCGAGTTGGGAGTTGATAATTGATCCAACTACTACTGCTGTGTCCTCTTCTGGGATGAAGGGAATGAGTCTACGCAGCAGGCGGAGGAGATAATGAGATCCGCTGATTACTGATCCTATTTGAGCGTCCATCGACATCTCCGAGTCAAAGATGACTCCGAGACTTTTGACTTTGGTGCTCGGGGTGATGGTCTGTCCGAGAATGGTGGGTGGTGTCCAAGAGGTTTTAGTTTTTGTCTTTCGGTTAGCGTGGAGGAGAAGCAGTTCTGTTTTGATCCGTTGAGTTTAAGTGAACTCTCAGTCATCCAATCATCGATCAATGTGAGGCACTTTTCCAATCCGTGATATTGGTCTTTTTTTCCAGTGATACGAAAGTAGAGTTGGGTGTCGTCCACGTATGAGTGGTAGCATAAGTCCTGTTTGCTAATGATTTTTAGGAGTGGGCGGAGGTAGATGTTAAAGAGAAGGGGTGACAGTGGTGATCCTTGAGGGACTCCGCAAGAAATTGCGCGAGTTTCAGAGGTGAAGGCACCTAATTTCACTGTCTGAGAACGATTCTCAAGAAAGGAAGCGAACCAAGGAAGGTCAGGGTCTGCGACTCCTGCTACTTCTTTAAGACGAATGAGTAGAGTTTTGTGGTCTACTGTGTCGAACGCTGCACTGAGGTCCAGCAGCACCAGGAGACATGATTCTCCGTCATCTGCGGCTTCGAGGACGTCATCCCATATTTTGAGAAGTGCCGTTTCTGTGCCATGGCCTGGGCGGAAGCCTGATTGTAGTGGATCCAAGAGTTTGTAAGTGTCCAAATGGCCTTGTAGCTGTTGTACTACCGCTTTCTCCATGATCTTGGAAATGGTGTTGAGGCTTGTTACCGGTCTGCGGTAATTTGGGTCCTTAGAGTCAAGATTGGGTTTCTTTAGGAGGGGTTTGATTATACCTTGCTTGAGGGAGTTCGGAACCAAACCTTCTTTGAATGATAGATTTACAATGTGTGTAATGGTAGGAGCTAAAATGTCGGTACATTCTTTCAGGAGTTTTGTGGGAATTATGTCATTTGACGATGTAGTGTCTCTGAGGCTTCTGATGATGTTTTTGGTGGTGTCAATGGTGACCGGGACCAACGAAAATTTTGCTAGTTGTATAATGTTCGTATTGATTTTCTCTATTTGCTTTGGCTGTGTGAAGTTGGTTGTTTTTTTCTGTTGAATTATTTCCCGAATATTTTCGATTTTGTCGATAAAAAAATCCGATAGCTCATTGCAGAATTCTTGGGTTTCGTTTGCTGGAGGCTCTAGACAGGTAGGGTTCATGGTCCGAGTGACTAGTTTGAAGAGTTCCGCAGACTTTGCAGCATCAGGGAGGCCATGCAGCGTAGGTTAGCTGAGGCATTCGGTCCAGAGTCCTCTGGGTCACTAAGGACGACATGATCCGCAGCCACCTCCTCCCAGCCACGTACAAGTCCACTGGTTTCTTGGGACTGTAAATCATCCCTAAAAGAATGCTGCTGATGATGCTGAGTGCCAGGCTTCACCTCCATGCTAACACAATCCTCCTCCTCCTCCTCTTCATCCTGTGCGATGGGTGGGACAGAAGGAACACTGTCTGGGTAAAGGGGGCCTTGAGAGGCAAGGAAGTCCTCCTCTTCCTGCCTCTGTTCTGCCTCAAGTGCCCTGTCCATTATTCCACGCAGCGTATGTTCCAACAGGTGGACAAGAGGTACAGTGTCACTGATGCATGCACTGTCACTGCTCACCATCCTCGTGGCCTCCTCAAATGGTGCCAGGACAGTGCATGCATCCCTGATCATGCCCCACTGGCGTGGTGAAAAAAACCCGAGCTCCCCTGACCCTGTCCTGGTGCCGTAGTCGCACAGGTACTCATTGATGGCCCTCTGCTGCGTGTGCAGCCGCTGCAGCATGGCCAACGTTGAGTTCCACCTGGTGGGCATGTCACATATAAGGCGGTTCTTGGGCAGGTTCAACTCCTTTTGCAGCTCAGCCAGGCGAGCACTGGCATTATAAGATCTGCGGAAATGCACACAGACTTTTCTGGCCTGCCTCAGGACATCCTGTAAGCCCGGGTACCTGCCCAAGAACCGCTGCACCACCAGGTTAAGGACGTGAGCCACACAGGGCACATGGGTCAGTTGTCCCTGTCGGAGAGCGGAGAGCAGGTTGGTGCCATTGTCGCAAACTACCATTCCTGGCTTAAGCTGGCGTGGCGTCAACCACCTCTCGGCCTGCCCCTGCAGAGCAGACAGAACCTCTGCCCCAGTGTGGCTCCTGTCCCCCAAACACACCAGCGCAAGCACGGCATGGCATCTTTTTGCCTGCTTACTTGCGTAGCCCCTTGAACGCCTACGGAGCACCGCTGGTTCCGAGGACAAAGCACAGGAAGAGGCCATGGAGGAAGAAGAAGAGGAGGGGGTGGAGGACAGAGGTGTGTCACAACCAGTAGTAGCATTTTGGAGGCGTGGCGGTGGAACAACCTCCAACACTACTGCACCTTGTCCTGCATCCTTCCCAGCTGCCAAAAGAGTGACCCAATGGGCCGTGAAAGAAAGGTAACGTCCCTGTCCATGCCTGCTGGACCATGAGTCAGCGGAAATATGCACCTTACCGCTGACCGCCCTGTCCAGCGAGGCCAAGACATTGCCTTCCACATGCCGGTAGAGAGCCGGAATCGCCTTCCGTGAGAAAAAGTGGCGTTTGGGAACCTGCCACTGAGGAACTGCACATTGCACAAACTCACAGAAGGGGGCCGAGTCTACCAACTGAAAAGGCAGCAGTTGAAGCGCTAGCAATTTAGCCAAGCTAGCATTTAACCGCTGGGCATGTGGATGGCTGGGAGTGAACTTCTTTCGACGGTCCAGCAGCTGGGGCAGGGAAATTTGCCTGCTAGAATCGGACGTCGGTGTACTGCTAGCAGAGTGCCCGCAAGTACTTGGCTGTGACACACCTAATTCTACACCTTCATTCCTCTCAGTGCAGGTTTCAGAGAGGACTGAAGGTATAGTGGGGTTGGAGATCCCAGCTGATGCGGTGCAAGAAGAGGTCCGCTTTGTTCTTTGATGTGGGTCTTTAAGGTAGGCTTGCCAACGAGCTGCATGGCAGGTCAACATATGTCTGGTCAAGCATGTGGTGCCCAAGCGGGTGATGTTTTGGCCACGCGATATACGCTTGAGACATATGTTGCAAACAGCAGCTGTGCGATCTGATGCACTCGACTCAAAAAAGGCCCACACCAAAGAACTTTTTGAATAATGGGCAGAGGCAGCGCCCTGCACAGGCGGAGCTCTGCGGTGTGATTCTGTCGGTGTGCTGCCCTTACGCTGGCCCCCCGAGGGCATCCTGCCTCGTTGGAGATGTGCCTCCTCCTCATCCTACTCCTCCTCTCTCCTATTAGGCACCCATGTGGAGTCAGTGACCTCATCATCCCCTCCCTCCTCATCACTGGAGCCAATCTGGCAGTATGCTGCAGCTGCTGGAACATGACTGCCAGATTGGTGTCCTTCTTGAGCATCCCCTCTCTCTGCTCTCACGCTACTGCCTTCCTCTAGCTGGGTATCATCATCAGACCCTTCGAAACGCTGGGCATCCTCCTGGAGCATGTACCCAACACTGCTCAAACAGTTCGGGGGACTCCTCAGGAGGACATGGTTGGTCTAGGGAAGGAGTGACTGATGATGACATTGATACCAGGGAAGAGGACGCTTTGGCAGCTGCTTTGCCAGTACCCTGAGCCTGGGTGAGTGAGGATGAGGAGGATGAGGAGGGCTTGGTCATCCACTCTACCAAGTCTTCGGCATGATGCGGCTCAACACGTCCAGCTGCCGAAAAGAAGGACAAGCGTGTCCCATGGCCACGTGCTGATGGCGATGCACCGCGTCCACGACCAGCACTGTTGTCTCTAGACACAGAGCCTGCTTGCCCTCTTTTATTTCCTCCTGACTGTCTGCCTCTCCTTGTTTGCCTTCCAGACATTCTAATGGCCTGCAGGGAAATGGTAAAACCAGCAATAAGGCCTAGCTTCAGGAGTATATTTTGCAGGAATCACACTACGCCTGCTGTAGGTGCTGCAAATGCCTGTTGGTGTAACACACCAGGAAAAAGCAGCAATACAGGCTAACTTCAGGTGTAATATGATCAGGAGGCACACTCCGCCCGCTGTAAGTGCTGCAAATGCCTGTTGGTGTAACACATCCGGAAAAAGCAGCAATACAGGCTAACTTCAGGTGTAATATGATCAGGAGGCACACTCCGCCCATTGTAAGTGCCGCAAATGCCTGTTGGTGTAACACACCAGGAAAAAGCAGCAATACAGGCTAACTTCAGGTGTAATATGATCAGGAGGCACACTCCGCCCGCTGTAAGTGCCGCAAATGCCTGTTGGTGTAACACACCAGGAAAAAGCAGCAATACAGGCTAACTTCAGGTGTAATATGATCAGGAGGCACACTCCGCCCGCTGTAAGTGCTGCAAATGCCTGTTGGTGTAACACACCAGGAAAAAGCAGCAATACAGGCTAACTTCAGGTGTAATATGATCAGGAGGCACACTCCGCCCGCTGTAAGTGCCGCAAATGCCTGTTGGTGTAACACACCAGGAAAAAGCAGCAATACAGGCTAACTTCAGGTGTAATATGATCAGGAGGCACACTCCGCCCGCTGTAAGTGCCGCAAATGCATGTTGGTGTAACACACCAGGAAAAAGCAGCAATACAGGCTAACTTCAGGTGTAATATGATCAGGAGGCACACTCCGCCCGCTGTAAGTGCCGCAAATGCCTGTTGGTGTAACACACCAGGAAAAAGCAGCAATACAGGCTAACTTCAGGTGTAATATGATCAGGAGGCACACTCCGCCCGCTGTAAGTGCTGCAAATGCCTGTTGGTGTAACACACCAGGAAAAAGCAGCAATACGGGCTAACTTCAGGTGTATAATGTGCAGGAGGCTTAGCAACAATGACATTGACACTGTCCCCTGCCTATCCTTCTCTCTCCCTGCACACAAGGTTTATCAAAGTATATTATGGACCATCTAGGCTCTGAGGAAAGGGGTGCGCCCCAGAAACGCGTCAGCTATCCAAAGGTTTGAGGTATTGTCAGACCCTCTCTGTCATTGAGTCCAGTCGGCAGGTGCAGAAAAATTCCAGCTGATTTTTCCGATAAGCTTTCATTTAAGCTTTGATTGTGAGTAGGATTACTACTTTTTATAATTTAAATAAAACGTTTAAGTGGTAATGCACTAGGTTGGTGCGCCCTCCTTTCTCCTTTGTTTTCTCTAGCCATATGAACACCCATTGTTCTGAGGAGGGCTGCAAGACTTCAGACTTTGCCTTTAGACGGAATTACACTACCCGTGTTTTGACGATACACCGAGAGCGCAGGAGATTTTTTTGTCATTATCAAAGTATATGACACTGACAATCACCCTGTCTATCCTTCTCTCTCCCTGCACACAAGGTTTAGCAAAGAATATGACACTGACACTGTCCCCTGCCTATCCTTCTCTCTCCCTGCACACAAGGTTTATCAAAGTATATGACACTGACACTCTCCCTGCCTATCCTTCTCTCTCCCTGCACACAAGGTTTAGCAAAGAATATGACACTGCCACTGTCCCCTGCCTATCCTTCTCTCTCCCTGCACACAAGGTTTATCAAAGTATATGACACTGACACTCTCCCTGCCTATCCTTCTCTCTCCCTGCACACAAGGTTTAGCAAAGAATGTGACACTGACACTGTCCCCTGCCTATCCTTCTCTCTCCCTGCACACAAGGTTTAGCAAAGAATATGACACTGACACTGTCCCCTGCCTATCCTTCTCTCTCCCTGCACACAAGGTTTAGCAAAGAATATGACACTGACACTCTCCCTGCCTATCCTTCTCTCTCCCTACACACAAGTTTGAGGTACAAATAGCACTGAAACTGTCCCTGCCTATGTAACTCTTTCCCTGCGCTGGAACACACTACACAAGGCCGCCGCGCTGGCGGCCTTTTATAGTGTGGGGCGTGTGCTAAACCCCCTGAGCTATAATTGGCCACAGGCAACCTGCCTGTGGCCAATTATGGCTCTCCTAGCTGCCGGCGCTGTGATTGGCCAAGCATGCGGGGTCACAGTGCATGCTTGGCCAATCACAGCGCCGGGATTGCACTGCGATGGCGCAGTGTATTGTGGGCCGTTCGCGTCACTCGAATTTGGCGCGAACGGCCCAAATCGTTCGATGTTCGCCGAACGGTCGAAGAGCCGATGTTCGAGTTGAACTTATGTTCGACTCGAACACCGAGCTCATCCCTAGTCAGGATTGATAGGGACCTGTTCGGAGACATTGGTTTGCATTGAACCTGAATAGGTTCAGCATCCCTGTCACAAACCTTGCACCAGTCACATTGGTTGGGTCACTTTTTGGCTGGTGATTTACAGGCCTTGCTGTTAAAAATGGGATACGTTGCCAATGTTACAGCTTATTGATTTTTTCTTTTTTTCTTTTTGTAGTGTTAGGCATGTGCGTTGTCTTTTGTCAGTGTGAGTTTCTCTTTTGCACTGACATGCATTTTGATGTGTGCTGATGCAAGTTTTCAATGCATTTTTTGATTTAAAATTTGTATCGATTAGAGTTAACAGCCATTGACCAAGGCTTGTAAATACATGTGGTCAAAACATGAAAACATACCAAACACTCAAATTGTTATTCTTACCTAGATATTGCCCTGAGGACCACAATGTTGTTTATATTCCTCTACCAGCTTCTTGGTCCGATGTCCACACAGTTTGGACCGTAGCCAGTCTATAACTAGTTGATGAAGCCTAATTGCAGCACATGAATGGAATTAGATTACCAAACCAGCAAAGGAAAATTAACAATGCCATAGTCCGTTAAGCAAGATCTAGTTGAGTACAGCGATTTAACGGGGGGGGGGAGGGTAGTCTACAACCAGGGGCGGGCTGGCAGGGGGGGCAGGGTGGAAATTTCCCCCCAGGCCGCCGAACTTATACTCAAAAGGGCTGCTGTCTGCTGACATATTTTTTTTTATGCAGGCAGCAGGAGGTCGATCGTGGCGGACGCCGATTGGCTGTGTTGCTCCTGTGCTGCATTCTGGGAGTTGTAGTCCGGACCTGTGCTCAAGTTCCTGCTGGCGATGGGTGGAGAGAACTGAGCAGCGGTGCGCAGCAGCCGGAAACTACAACTCTCGCAGACGGAGTCTTCAGAGGCAGGCAGAGGGGGGTGTGACTCTCTGGCTCGGGCTGGGAGCTGGATGGCTGCAAGCAGGGGCGGTACAGGGGGGTTGGAGGGAGCGCCAGGTTGTGAGCAGGAAAATCTGCCCACAAAGTCTAGTTGTATCACATGTATGCCCCTATTGCCAGCCCAAAACAAAATTTATGTGCCCCTGTTTGTTGCTTTGTGACAGCAGATACACCCATTTCCAGGCTCCCTCCTTGAGTTCCTGAGTCCCCCCTACCCCAGATCGGAGATGGTACAGTCCCTGCAGGGAAGGAAGAACCTCACACTGAAGCATCGATGATTGGGTCCCGCCCAGCACACTGCAGAGACCTCCTCCAGGGCAGAGTGAAGATTGTGTACAGCATGGAAGGGAGGCTGGATCCACTTCTACTCACTGTAAGTCTCCACTGCTCTGCATACTGTCATGTGAACCTGCACTGTACTTTTCACTGCAGGTTTATTGAAAGTGAAAGTAAAATTCTTCAACAGGTTAGGAATTAGTGTGACATTTCAGGTGCTACATAGATGTAATCCACATACACATTATATCTTCTAAAAATAATGATTTTTAATTAGATATAATGTGTACAGTATGTGGATTACATGTATGTAGCACCTGAAATGTCACACTAATTCCTAACCTGTTTAAGAATATACACAGCAAAGGATGTGGTTTCTTATCCCAGCCCAAGAAAGTACAGAAGAAGCCCACTCTTGCAGTGTGGGGGAGGGGAAGGGGAAGGAGTTATAGCCTTTTTTTACTTACCTGATTCTATGCTCCAGCCAGCTCCAGCGTTCTCCTCCTCCCTAAGACCCCTTTCACACTGGAGCGTATTGC
Source organism: Rana muscosa (assembly GCA_029206835.1). Classification (NCBI taxonomy): domain Eukaryota; kingdom Metazoa; phylum Chordata; class Amphibia; order Anura; family Ranidae; genus Rana; species Rana muscosa. The sequence continues at coordinate 344,134,748 of CM055118.1, read as the reverse complement.
AGGTGCTATAGCGTTAAAAATAGCGCCTGCAATCCGCCCTTAAAAAGCTGCTCCATTGTCTCCAGTGTGAAAGCCCCGAGGGCTTTCACACTGGAGCGGTGCGCTAGCAGGACGGTAAAAAAAGTCCTGCTAGCCGCATCTTTGGAGCAGTGTATATACCGCTCCTCCGCCGCTGCTGCCCATTGAAATCAATGGGACAGCGCGGCTATACAGCTCGCAATGCGCTGCTTCATCGGTTTTAGCCCTTTCTCGGCCGCTAGCGGGGATAAAACCACCCCGCTAGCGGCCGAAATGCGCCGCAAATCCACCATAGCGTCGGCGGTAAAAATACCGGCGTTTTACCGCTGACGCTATGTGAGCGTTTTACCGCTGACGCTATGTGAAAAGGGTCTAACACATCATCACATATAGAGGAAGATTAACCCCGTATGGTATGAAGTGGAGGCTGGAGTGTGACCAATGTCAGTCCTAACATACACAGGAGCTGCAGGGGACCAGTAACAGAATTGCAGAGAGAAAGGGTGAAGCAAGGGATAAGGTAAAGCTGGGTACACACAGATCAGAAATCATCGGGTTCAGCAGGGGCTGAATTTTGATCAGTGTGTAACCCTCTATGTTAGGCAGAAACCCATTGTTATATCATCTTCTTCTGGAAATCCTTGCTCAATTAGCTGCTTGCAGCCAAACCGCACCATAGTTACATAGTTACATAGTTACATAGTTAGTCAGGTTGAAAAAAGAGAAAGTCCATCCAGTTCAACCATAAAAAAATAACTAAAATAAAATAAAAAAATATCGTGTAATCCCATATACCCAATTCTATACCCACAGTTGATCCAGAGGAAGGCAAAAACCCCCAGCAGAGCATGATCCAATTTGCTACAGCAGGGGAAAAAATTCCTTCCTGATCCCCCGAGAGGCAATCGGATATTCCCTGGATCAACTTTACCTATAACTGTTAGTACTCAGTTATATTATGTACATTTAGGAAAGTATCCAGGTCTTTCTTAAAGCAATCTACTGAGCTGGCCAGAACCACCTCTGCAGGGAGTCTGTTCCACATTTTCACAGCTCTTACTGTGAAGAAACCTTTCCGCATTTGGAGATGAAATCTTTTTTCTTCTAGACGTAAAGAGTGCCCCCTTGTTCTCTGTGTTGACCGTAAAGTGAATAACTCATCACCAAGTTCACTATATGGACCCCTTATATATTTGTACATGTTAATCATATCCCCCCTTATTCTCCTCTTCCAGTGTTGACCAGTGTATTCTGTCAGGGGACAGTCACAGTAAGGGGGGGATTCCCACATCCACCCACTTGTGTGGAGGGAGGAATCTGTCAGCCACTTGCTTGAGCCCCATCTTCGTCCAGCAATGTGCACAAGAGCAGTTGGTCTCTGATTGGCTGTTTGTTTTAAGTGCACTGTACATTTGATTTGCAGCACTGGAAGTTTGGTAGTAACTCCAATGGGCTGTGGGTCCTGCTGGGAGCTGGCCATTGCTTGTGGGTCCTGCTGGGAGCAAGCCACTGACCTGTGGGTCCTGCTGGGAGCAAGCCACTGACCTGTGGGTCCTGCTGGCCGCCAGCCGACCTGTGGGTCCTGCTGGCCGCCAGCCGACCTGTGGGTCCTGCTGGCCGCCAACCGACCTGTGGGTCCTGCTGGCCGCCAGCCGACCTGTGGGTCCTGCTGGCCGCCAGCCGACCTGTGGCTCCTGCTGGCCGCTGGGGTCCTCCTGGCCACCGACCTGTGGGTCCTGCTTGCCGCCAGCCGACCTGTGGGTCCTGCTGGCCGCCAGCCGACCTGTGGGTCCTGCTGGCCGCCAGCCGACCTGTGGGTCCTGCTGGCCGCCAGCCGACCTGTGGGTCCTGCTGGCCGCCAACTGACCTGTGGGTCCTGCTGGCCGCTGGGGTCCTCCTGGCCGCTGGCCTGTGGGTCCTCCTGGCTGCTGGCCTGTGGGTCAGTGTTCAGTGGGCCACTTGGCTGGACTTGCCCCCCAGGCCTAAGGCTGCCAGCCCTCCCCTGTCTACAACTGCCTGGTGGTGAGGGTGGGGGGAAAAGTGGTAAGTTCCCTTTGTGTAAAAGCTTATGTAAAAGCATTATCTCACAAAATATTTTTTTTTTTTCTCAAACTGACTCGATTTCAGGTTTATTTTTCTATATAAGTCCAACTCTATCTGTGTATAAATTATCCAAAGTCATTATTTCTATATATTGTTGATAACATTTTCAGGTTTCATAAAAACATAGATGCAGTGCAAAAAAACAAAAAATAAATAATGCCGTAAAACATCAAGCAATAGTGTGTACAACCCTTGATCTAAATTGATGTTCATTTCAACTCCCTGATTGAAACATTTTTGTGGTCATATCCTCACTATTTTCCTTTTAATACATATATAGAGTTGTGGGATAAAATTTCTTATTTGTACAATTAAAGTCCTCAGTACTATATATATATATATATATATATATATATATAGTATATATATATATATATATATATATACAGTATATATAAATATATATATATATATATATATATATATATATATATATATATATATATATATTTATTATTATTTTTGTTTTTTTTATTTATAAATGTTTTTGTATACATTTAGTTACTTTTGACTTTTCTTATCTGAGTATAAATTTATGTTTGTACCAGGCATGATTGAAGATACTTACTGTTGGCTGAAGCTCAACAAACAGCCATTAATGTCTAAACAGCTGGCAACAAAAGTGAGTACACCCCTAAGTGAAAATGTCCAAGCTGGCCCAAAGTGTCAATATTTTGTGTGGCCACCATTATTTTCCAGCACTGCCTTAACCCTCTTGGGCATGGAGTTCACCAGAGCTTCACAGGTTGCCACTGGAGTCCTCTTCCACTCCTCCATGACGACATCACGGAGCTGGTGGATGTTAGAGACCTTGCGCTCCTCCACCTTCAGTTTGAGGATGTCCCACAGATGCTCAATGGGGTTTAGGTCTGGAGACATGCTTGGCCAGTCCATCACCTTTACCCTCAGCTTCCTTAGCAAGGCAGTGGTCATCTTTGAGGTGTGTTTGGGGCTACTATCATGTTGGAATACTGACCTGCGGCCCAGTCTCCGAAAGGAGGGGATAACGCTCTGCCTCACTATGTCATGTTGGCATTCATGGTTCCCTCAATGAACTGTAGCTCCCCAGTGCCAGCAGCACTCATACAGCCCCAGACCACGACACTCCCACCACCAAGCTTGACTGTAGGCAAGACACACTTGTCTTTGTACTCCTCACCTGGTTGCTGCCATCATCTGAACCAAATAAGTTTATCTTGGTCTCATCAGACCACAGGACATGGTTCCAGTAATACATATCCTTAGTCTGCTTGTTTGCGGGCATCATCTTTAGAAGAGGCTTCCTTCTGGAACGACAGCCATGCAGACCAATTTGATGCATGGTGTGGCGTATGGTCTGATCACTGACAGGCTAAGCCCACCACCCCTTCAACCTCTACAGCAATGATGGCAACACTCATACGTCTCTTTCCCAAAAGACAACCTCTGAATATGATGTTGAGCACGTGCACTCAACTTCTTTGGTCGACCATGGCAAGGCCTGTTCTGAGTGAAACCTGTCCTGTTAAACTGCTGTATGGTCTTGGCCACCGTGCTGCAGCTCAGTTTCAGGGTCTTGGCAATGTTCTTATAGCCTAGGCCATCTTTATTTAGAGCAACAATTATTTTTTTCAGATCCTCAGAGAGTTCTTTGCCATGAGGTGCCATGTTGAACTTCCAGTGACCAGTATGAGAGATTGAGAGTGATAAGACCAAATTTAGCACACCTACTCCCCATTCACACCTGAGACCTTGTAATACTAATGAGTCACATGACACCGGGGAGGGAAAATGGCTAATTGGGCCCAGTATGGACATTTTCACTTAGGGGTGTACTCACTTTTGTTGCCAGCTGTTTAGACATTAATGGCTGTTTGTTGAGTTTTTTTGAGGGGACAGCAAATTTACACTGTTATACAAGCTGTACACTCACTACTTTACATTGTAGAAAAGTGTAATTTCTTCAGTGTTGTCACTTGAAAAGATATAATACAATATTTACAAACATGTGGGGGTGTACTCACTTTTGTGAGATACTGTAACTTCGAAAGAAACAATATCTCATAAAATGTACTGCAGGCCCCTGTCAGGCCCCTCTAATCTGCCCCAGGTTCTCTTCCCATTTGAGTGTACAAGCAGCCAGGCACACAACAAATCAGACAGTCTCACAACTCAATGACCAGGCAAGGGATATCTTTTTATGCTTTAATGCTCATTGAACTTGGTTGTGGTGCAGGGTGAGCTTTGGGATACTCTGGATTTAGTCCACAAAAAAACCAGAGGACACTTTCTGCCTTATCTACACTCTTCAAGATAATTCCTCTTCTGGCCAACAATAGGGGGATAGCAACTCTGGTACACTAAGCAAAGGTCCAAATCCAACAGCACTGGAGCAAATACCCAAGGATTTAAAGCAGCAAACAGTCACTAAGATCCTATATCCAGGTCTATACTCACAATGCCCTCAAAGGGTCTGCCTTCTCCATCCCACTAAATTTTCGAATTCACTAGAGGGCAGGGAGAAATAGTTGAACCTGCAGCCAGTGAGACCCAGAACAGTCAAAAATTATCACATACTGCTCCAATGTTCACAGAGGAGCCAAAGCATAGATTTTTTGATCCTCTCTAGCAACCTATTCTAGGAGGGTGCTAAGTATGAAAATTGTTTATTAATTTATTTATTCAATAGCTAACAGAACAATTTGCAGAATACAAAAATACCAAAATAAAATAATCTGAAACAATATATAATCAAAAAAGGCCACATCTATCCCAGTTTGGGAAGTACACGTACTTCAAAACACAACCCTATCCACATAAAATTTGTTAAAAAAGACGTTTGGGGATTTTTTTTTTTCAAGAATTATACTTACCTGGGTGGATGTAGCATCACTCCGATGCTGCATCTGTCCCCAGCCAGCTCTAAGACTGAGAACCAAGTGATCAAACATCGTTGATTGCTCGGTTCTCTAAACTCCATAAGCAGAGACCTGATGACTGTCAATTACCGTCTCTCTGCTTTGCCCCCCCCTACACTCACTGGAGCACTGGGCTGTGGAGGGGATGGGTGCAGCTGGATCAGGCTCTCAGCATCTCGCTGAGAACCTGAGCTGGGAGCCGGTCCAGGTACGTGGGTGAGTCCCAACCATATGGTAATAAACTTTCCCCAGACTGGACCAACTTTGTGACGTCAGCCGGCAGCTGGCTTCAGCCGCTGTCTGCTGAAAACAGGTCACAGGAGTGCAGAACGAACTGCACTCCTGTGATTCAAATGAACTTTTAAAGCCAAATGAACAGCCAAATGAACTTTTAAAGACAGATACAAGATGCAACACATACAAGTCCTCCCATCATTTTCAACAGCATAAGATGATTTTAAAGGGTATAAGCAAATATTGTAATATTGCATGACCTAATGGGGGAAAAAGAAAAATATATCTTGAGTGAAAATACAAACCAAACTATCTAATCTACATAACCCAACTTTTACTATAAAGGTTAGAGAAAAAGGTTAAATAAATATGATTCACCGGTCAACCCACAAACTGTCTCATATGCCAAAGAAAGGAGAGGAAGGAAACAGAGAGATGTTCTATGCATTACATGGCAATTGCCTACTTCTTCAGGAGTATTTGATGCATGTGAAAAAAAGATCCTAAAATGATACCCACTGGTTGGAACGGAGAATACAAAATATTAACATGCAATACTAAATTACTAACTAAAAAATAAATAAATAAATTTTCATACATACAGTATATATCTTGTTTTTTTGCTTTAACCATAACAAATAAATATAATACTCTCCAAATGAAAAAATACGTGTGATCTCTTTAATATAATGCATTGATTTATTCTCCTCCATGCAGGCTGAATTTGCATATTTATTGCTGCTTGTGGCATCTCTTCCTCTCATACCTCATTCCGGTCTCCTACTGCAGTGACATGGGGTGTGGACTGAGTACCTCCAACCTCTCTGGAGCCATAGGTCATGGGGATATCCTGATTGGGGCGTTGTTGCCTTTCCATATTGACAAACTGTACAATAAATTTATGTTTACAGAGGCCCCTCAACTAGACATCTGCTCCGTGTAAGACCTTATTATACGAGGAATACAAAAAGTAGAGAACATCATCATTGAACAAATCATTTATTTCTGTGACATCCAGCAAGATAATTATGATACAAGTAATACAGTCTGTAAAAGTAGAAGAAATGGCAGATGCTTTTCATGGTTAAACCAAAAAACTGGTAGATATAGGTATTTAGTTAAAAACCCTGTAACCCAATCAAATACAACTTCTTGGTAAGATGTACTGTGTATGAACACATTTCAGATACAAACAATTAGGCTTCTCCAGTCATTCTAAGGGAGGTTACAGCTGGGCTACAAAATGTCTAGCATGTGCTAATCCCAGTCATGGAGAATAATGGCGGTCTCCAAAAACGACAATTAATATTTCATGCCAGCCTGCAGAGTGGAAACACTGCTTGGTCTTTGGCAGGCTGGGGCAGTTAGATTAATGACGTGTCGGCATCTTACATTTTTAAATCTGCAATACATTTTAAGGTGGAGAGTGCAGATAATTAGGAGACAATAAACATTTTTAAACTGTGAGTTTTTTAACTGTACCTACCAGGGATATAACTCCAATTCATGGGACCCCATAGAAAAATGTTGATGGGGCTCCCTTGGATCTCTCTGTGTGGCACCAGGCAGTGCCAATTGGTTCAGTAGTGTAATTGACTGTGTGACGTGTAAGTCTAGCCAAATTTTTTTTCTTAGTTTGGATTAATGTGTAAAGTTTAAAAAATAAATAAAAAATTCAGTTTGGAGAGATTTTCTCAAAATTTCTGTCCTGCTGACAAGGGCAACTCTCCAGCAACAAATACAGACAGAAATAAAAAGTTCCTTAGCACAGTAAGGGAGTAGGGGAAGGCTAGAACGTTTTTTTTCTTTTGTAAATCTTTATTTGTTTTTTCATCAGCATAACATAGCAGTTGACATTTCATTAAAGTACAGGTAAGTGAGACAAAACACATAATATTGGGATACTGTTGTTGAACTAAGTGGAATTATATGCTATAGCTTGAAATAACTTTTCCCATTCCCATAAGCCCCCACTCATAGACCCCCACAACCACCAGGCCAGGGTTGTGCAGGAGAGGCACTTGTCCCCATCAGCATGGTACCCCATATGCTAAAATCCGTTAAGACCCCGGTATGTATTTTAGGAGGTGTTCCATGCACTTTAAAAAATAAATAAAAATGTTGACAGGGAGCTCTCATTTACCGGTATTCCAACAACATTTATTTTCTTTGCAAATGTCAGTAGTAAGTTATGTACACTGTGCAGATGTACCACTTCACAAGCAGATTTAAGGACATCCCCCAGGCAGGCTATTTTTTTTTTTTTTTTAATGTTTCACTTTAAGCATTATTAAAATTGCTGCATCCATCTGAATTAAATTTCCATTTCTTTGCAATAGTGTGTGTCTCAACGGCCCAAACCCCCCCCCCCCCCCCCCCCTCAGTTGTTTGAAAATCCCTAGCCTAATAGCCAAGAAAAAAAGTGATTGGTACTGATTTACTGTTTAACTCCCACGGATATTGATGGGGTTAGGATTCAGTATCTGGACTTACTGTATATAATGTTTGGCAAACCTTCCTGGAACAGAACCCAGGTACATTCAGGTCATCGCTAGTGCCTAAGTTATGGTAACTTTTCTAAATGAAGCCTATAAATAACGGTATTTTTTTATCCCTGTCTTCTCCTTTTCACTTAATTTCCTATCCTTTCCTTACCTTAATTTTCTCTCCTCTGTTCTTTCTCTCCTTCTACTATCTCATCTATTTCATCCCCTTCTTTGCCCTCCTGTCTTCATCTCCCCTTACTTCTAATCTCTCCCATCCCAATTCTATCCTCTTTTGTCGACTCCTCTTCAGTCTTTCCCTTCCATCCTCTCCTCTTATTCTGCCCCCCGTAGATTTATATTTGGATCTCCAGCTTTTAAAAAAAATATATAAATACGAACCAACATCTCTCTTTTTTATCACATTTCTTTTTTTTTTTTGCATCAACATCCAGGTTCTTCCTCGAAATATTTCAGCATTTCCAGGCTATGAAGTTTGCCCTAGATGAAATCAATGGAAACCCAAATCTTCTCTCTAATGTCACTCTTGGATTTGTTGCCCTTGATTCTTGTGCTGCTTTACGGAAAGACCTGGAAGGAACTTTGTGGATGTTAACGGGTCAGGCTCAACCGATACCTAATTATAGTTCCCGTGAAAGGCCACATCTGGCGGCTGTCTTTGGCCATACAATGTCTCCATCTTCTATTCTCATGGCTCATGTACTGGGAGTTTATAGGTTCCCACAGGTAAGAAAAATATTCTGAGCCATAGTTTGTGAAGTAGAATGGAAGAAACTATGGCTGATACTGCTGTTAATGTTTGGGTGGATGCAATAAAATGTATATCTATTGGTTGTAGCCATGTCTAGTTCTCAAGTTTTTGAAGGTAGGCCTCCATTTTTTAATGATCTTCAAAAGCAAAAATAACAGTGTTAGTCCTCTTATTTCATCCTGGTGACACCCAAGTATGAAACAAAAGTAAGTGGAAACCTTCTCAGGGGGGCCACAGGTAGCTGTAAAGATCGGACATAGGTTCTAACCCCTTCATACTTAAAACCTAAAAAAATTGTCTGGAGTTGGGACAGAGGTTGATACCTAGATATCCAAGCCAATTTAACAAGGTGTGTTGCTTACCTAAAAATAACTTTCTGATTAATTTGTACACCCAAAATCTTTTATTCTAAATCTACATTTTTAGACATCTTTCAGTACATACAAGTGTAGCGGCCTCCACTCTCTCTCCCTGATATCACATCATCTGTCTCTGGCTTTTGTCTAGGGGTACCTTGGTTGAGAGAATGCGGGGTCACCACGCCAAGTTCCCACCACAGATGTGTGTGTGGTGTGAGAAGATCCTCTTTACCTTCGGGTCGGTGTTCTGCAACAAAGCCTCCGCCTCCTTACTGTTGTGGAGATTTTTATGGAGATGTATTTAATATGTATTGTCATAGTGTCACCCAGTGTTAGTACTTCCGCAACCCGCTCTAAAAGAGCTGATTGGGGTAGTCTGAGGCTGGTTGAATCCCGTCTGATAGGGGAAAACGTCTTGAGGTTGGAGTGTGATGTTTGCAGGGTGCGGATATGTCCGCCAACGGGGGCCCTCTGTGCATTAGCACGGACGATCGTTAAGGAGGGGATATGCTCGCTCTGCAATGACATCATTGGTTATAGACAGATGCGTGCTCTTGTCTCTGCTGTGTCTGATCAACATTGGTTGGAATTCGTAGCGCGCGTCTGCAGATAGCCTCCCTCCCCCATTCAATAATAGTATAATCTGAATATGCGTTATTCTATGGAATAGCGCAGAATAAGGATTCCTATCAACGGTAACTTTAGCCATCATACGTTATTGTATTCATTGTATGTATTATTGTATTGAATCCTTTAATCTATATTTCTTGAGTGGGATTCATGTACGGCAACCTGTTGGAAGGGATGTCCTTGTATTGCCATTTTCCTGTGTGGAAGGGACATCCTGTGATGTCCCCGCCCATGGGGGAGGGGATTGGTTGCTGCAGCCAATCACCTCCTGTGTGAGATTTTTTGAGTTTAATAAAAGCCTATGATTAGGCGTCGGCTTGGCAGTCATGCTGGTATGCTGAGATGAGAACATAGCTTTTGTGGTGCTGCCTTCTTGGGATGAATGGGAATGAACGGTGAGTGGAACTTAACCTAAAGATAGCATTATTGCAAAAAGATGAACTCTAAAGTGTGTGCTTATAGAACACAGGAAATATGGGCTGTGTGCTCTGCATAGAACCTATATTTCTACGACAGGATGGCGACTCTGATTGGACCAATTGCGGCCTCTTTGAGCATCACATCAGTAGAGGGGGAGAGTGGACCTGCGATGTGATGTGTGAAGAGGCTGTACTTTGTAAAAGAACACATTTTTGAAATAATGCTGTATGCTTGCAGTATGAGAGATGCGTGTGTGCGTGTATGTCTGCGAATCCGATTGTGTGTGTGTGTGTCTGTGAATCCGATCGTGCATGTGTGTGATTTTGTTGGGAGAGAGATCGTATGCCTGTGAATCCGATTGTATGTGCCTGGATGTTTGTGTGAGAGAAGCTGAAAATGGCTGCCCCCATGAGGTTTAGCGGGGGTGGGGCTGGCAGCATGGCTATCACTGCCAACATGTTTGAAAGTTGTGTATATCTGACTTTCCAATTTTCAGAACAAAGTTGTGTGTAGTGTTTGAGCCTGTGTGAATGCTGATGGAAACTGTATATTGTGTATGAAATGAAGGTATAGATGTGGGATTATTCAGCCTGCAATGTGTTTGGTTGAGCTTTTTGTATTTCTCAGAGGCTTGTTTGTGAGCCATGTGCTTGAATGGGGGAAGGGCTTGCCCACTGTTTTGTGTTGCAGGGGCTTTGCCCTGAGAGAAAGACACTCTAAGCAGACATGTAAGACAACAATATACTGCATGTGTGTAGTGTTTGTGATTTCTATGAAAAATAGAAATGGATAAATTGTGATTTTTGCCTTTATAGGGGACAAAGACACATGTCCCCATAAGTGTAAAAATATTTTAAGTAAAGAGTTTGGTTTTTGAGTTGAAAGTTCCCGCCGCATATCCAAGTGGCCAGGCATTGCTAGAAGGCAGACAATAGTATGTCTGTGCGATGGCTTGTTATGGAAGCTGAGGCCACTGTGTGTGTGAACTTTAGGTAGAGAAAAGTGGTGAATATCTCAGAGTATATTAACTTAGAGAAATTAATATGTTTTTAATATTGTCATGTAACTAACATTTATTGAATGTGCTGTTTAGTTGGCCAAAGGGTTTAAGTTTGTAAGTGTACATGTGGTCCTTGTAGAGTGTAGCTGACACCTTTTTCAGTGGATTTTGATGATAATTTAGAAAAATCTCAATGGTGTAGTCTGTCTTTGTGGAGAAAAACATTTTTGATTTTCTTTTGACGTCCCATGCTGGTTTTGGCGGGAAAAAGTAATGGCGCCATTCTTGGCTTTTGTTAGCCTTGCAGGTTTGTCTGCCATTTTGAGGCACAGTTTTTCCTTAGCCTGTGTGTATTCTATAAGGGAAGGTGCAGCCACCTTTCCTTTGGGTATGATATCATGTGACCATGCTGTGGCATTCGTCAGCTATGTTGCTGGTGGAATTTCTCAGCCTTTGGGGCAGATTTTGATGTTTGGTGCGAATATAGTGCGATCTTTTCTGCGTTAGAACCTGGTGGAGGCCATTTGTGTTTTTCTTTGTGTGGGGGAACCAATGTGGTGTTCATTGTGACGTCCCATGCTGGTTTTGGCGGGAAAAATTGCATGCGTTAATGGCGCCATTGTTGTCCATGAGGTGTGCGGTGTTCATCCACCATTTTGCTGTCCTGGCTTGTCGGCCATTTTGAGAGACGTTTACAGTTTGAGATAGGAAGTTCCAGTTTAGCAAACACGGCTCCAGAATATGCTGTATTGGCATTTGTTGATCGGCGCAGTTTTCTTATGTTTTATGCGTTTACAGTTTGACCTGTGCACTGCTGGGAAGAGTAGTGAGACACCAGGGTGACATACTGAGAGACTGGTTTTTGTTTAATGAATTCGCTGGTTTAAATTGTTTTTCTAAGCATCGCCTTTTGAGTTGAGTAGAGTGGTATCTTGAGATAGCGCGGTCTTACCCCGAGGGGCCACAATGTGCTTGCGGACACACGCACATGCTGGGGCCTATTTATGGATGGGATCTGGCTGACCTACCAGCATTTGGAGTGTGGGGGGAGGCCAACGCAGACACAGGGAGGACATGCAAACTCCATGCAGGTGGTAGGATGGGGATTTCTCTGTTTTCATTTAAGTGAATGTAAGCTATTGCAGGGTCAGCTGACTTTGCAGTATATGAGCGGCGTTTTTTTTGTATTGGATTTTGGTTTTAAGAAAAACTTCACTTTACACTGAATTTTGATAGATTGTAAGACTAACAGAGTTTTTGTACAATGATGTGTTTTTATGTTTAAATATTTGGGAGTTTCCCAGAGGGCAATTCATTTTTTGGAACTTGTACTGTATAGCCATCTTTTGGCAGCAGTTTGTATTTTGAGTCCCAACTTATGGTCTGACTTCCAGGGAATGTGGGTCAGGGGGGATTCCCTCCCATTTGCAAAGGGGGGTTTATTCCATCATTTCCTTGACAAGGTTTTAAATGGTTGAAATATATATGATGTGTAGCCATGGATTTTTTTGAAGTCTTGATAGACAAGGCGATTAGGGCTAAGGCCTCCCCTCCCCCTCCCTCTTCCTGAACAATTGATATGTAAATAAACCAGTTTGGTTTTTTTAAGTAGCTGAGCATAACCGGAAGTTTCTTTTCAGCATTTATATATCAGCAGAAAGTTGGTGGGAGGAGCTTGGGGTTTTTAAAGGTGAGCAATGAGATTTGTGTTTGGAAGGAAAATAGAAAAACATTTTTGCATTTAAAAGTGTTTTATATTTTGTTCCAGTTTTGTGAAGTTTTGTACTGTAATACAGTTTTGGGTAGAAAGCAAAACAGGGGGGGCATCACCATTGTTTTATCATCTAGCTGCAGGTGGTAAACTGGCGTAAGTGGTATGTGAGGTTTAGTCTGACAACGCAGTGTATGGGTGTATAACGGAAAATGCTTGTGTATGCATGCACTGTGAGGGGTAGAGGCCTAATTCGGGGGTTGATCTGTGGTTGATGCTGTAGTTCCAAAAGTGTTGGGACAACAAGCCATAGAGTTGACGCCTCGGTTAGGGTTTCTAGTTGGAGGACTTGACCATATAGTGGTTGTAGTTCTTCAATCCACCGTATAAGAAGACACCGGGCGGTGCTCTCCGAAAATGGGTGCAACGGTTTAACCTGGACGCAGGTTTAAGACGATAAGCCGATTCGAATCGCCATGGACACAAGGAGGTCTGTGCAAAGGGAAGGAATGGAGGCTTCCCACAGTCAGACGGTCACACAGTGCACAAAGCCTAGTTTTGGGGCAAAGGCCTTTGAACCCCAAAAAGATTAACATAGGTGGTCCAAGGATACTATTTTGGGTATCCCTCTGGAATGGATGTAGTTCAGCTGCGGCTTCAGAAATCTCTAATGATGAGTGTTGATGGAGGTGTAGTACACGCTTTTGTGATTCTCAGAGGAGGAATTGTTGTTAAATTCTCATGCCCGTTTGTTTGAACTTTGTATGGCTGGTCCATGTAAGGTTCTCGAGCTGCTCTCATGTTCCCATTGTATTTTTTTCTATTGCTGAAAGAAAAAAGGGAGAATTCTGGCTGTTTTTGTTTTTTTTCATTTGTGTGTAGCGGGGTCCTCAATTTAGTGGGGTACACTTGGGGAGTAGTGTGACCCAAGTGTGTAATTATGTTAGGGTTCAGACCCCTTTTTCTTATTCGTGGAGGATTGGGTGGTGTAATATTCTCTTCGACCAGTAGGTGTCAGTGTACCTACTGGCTCGGGGTAGAATCACTACCGCAGTGCTACCCTTTTTGGTCCCTTCCTGGAGATGGTACGGCCGGGGCGGGGAACCCGCCGTGGTGTCGACGGGAGGAGATAAAAGGGGGAGACGCCCTCGCCACGAGGTCTTCCTGTCTTCGGGGATCATCTCTTCATGCACCCAGGCACCTTCAGCCTGGGTGCGGGCGGTTCAAGGTTCCGGCCTAGGCACCCTAGGCCTGGCCGGGACGAAGATGGAGTCTATCCCAGGCACCTTCAGCCTGGGATGAGGTACTATTGAGGAGGCCTGGGACCCGGTGACTCCGACTGGGTCCCGCGAGGGTGGAGTTGCTCCAGGGCGCCCCTTGCGAGGGGACCCGCATCTGAGGTGAGGAGGCTGGGGAGGTCACTCGTTCGAAGACCCGGTGTAGTGTCAACCCGGTGACGGATGGGCCTGCAGTAACTCCCTTGGAGGACATCTTCCCCATGATAGAGGCCCGCAGCGCAACGGAGGTATTCATGTCAAGACTCCTACAACCCTTGGTCATAGCATAGGGGGTGTAGGGACCCAGATCAGTATAGTGCCTCGACCTGCTCATCCCACCGTATCATGCCATCGCATTGCCCTGTAACTGAAGATACAAAATAAATCTAACCGTTGGACTGTGATCGGTGTATGGACTCTGTTAATGGGAGCAAAGGGTGGTTTGGTGGTTTCTGCACGACAGACTCGGTACATGTTCAGGACACCGGCCCGAGGAAACATTAGGTATTGGCCTTCACCTCGCCCGCAAGTAGTGGGGAGGACATGGGCCGTAGCGCACCTCACCCCTGTCGCGTGACATACCCCTAGGCTAAAGAGGACGGGGTGAGGGGGTGGCCGCTACATGTGGTTTTGGAAACTGGGAAGTATTTCCCCCACGTTTGTATCGGAATGTTTGTATGTAGTAAGGTGAATATGTTCAAACTTACCGCGGCGATCCTTCGATGCGACGCACCTGTTGTATTTTTGTAGGAACGGGAAAAGTGAGGCCTCGTACACACGACCGATTTTCTCGTCGTAAACAGTCAAGAAAAGTGCCGCGAGAGTTTTTTTTGTCTAGAAAAACGTTCGTGTGTATGGTTTTACGACGAGAAACTTGACGAGAATCTCGACGAGAAAATAGAGAACCTGCTCTCTATTTTCTCGTCAGGATTCCAGATTTCCTCGTCGTGTTTCTCGTCGGCCTGTTTTGTGACGAGAAAATGGTTCGTGTGTATGCTTTTACGACTCTTCCAAAAGCGCGCATGCTCACAAGCAACTATGAGACGGGAGCGCATCTTCTGGTAAAACAAGCCTTCATAATGGAGAGAGCACATTCGTCACGCTCATAAATATTTCATCGTTTAAATGTTCTGCATTGAATTCTTCGTTAGAATGTTACATTAATCAAAACGAGAGACCTTCTTTTGCTGCTGATATTCACACAGAGTTCTGCCTTATTTTTTTTTTTTTTTTGACTAAAAATTTTTATTCTTTATTTTTAAATTAATGATAAGATGGTCATTACATACAGGTACAGTCTCAAGTTACATACATTACTTTAGCAACATACATCTCCAAGTATTGCACATGCAGGGCTTAACAACACTCTAAATAATACAACTCCGGCCTTCTTGGGACTTTATCATGGGTCAGGAGCGTTGGCTCCATAACATCAGTCCAGGAACTATAATCAACAGTAAACTTAGGCTAGGGAGCCTGTCACCCCTCTCGGGAATATTCTGTGAGCAGGCCCTTTATATGAAGGTCCAGGCATAGAAAGCGCAGCCCAGAATTTGGCCGACCCCAATTGCACATGTGTGTAGATTGATACTATATTATTGGGACAGAGTATCACGGTACTTGAGAAAATATTCATAGTATGACCCATATCTAATTTAACACTACAACAATACCTGTATTTAGATTATCAGGAAGAATAATGATGTTACCAGGTTCACTGCTCTAAACATGCTACCACGCCTTTCCACATGTCTTCGCATATACATAAGAAATCAACAAACAGTTTACTCAACACTAGAGGACGTCATATAGTGGTGGGCCACAGACCCCAAAATTTCTGATGGACATGTATTTTGTTCAATTTATACGCTAGCATCTTCTCCATTAAACATTGAGCATTTACTCTATTTATGACCTCCAACACAGTAGGGGGGTCTGGGGATCTCCATTTGGCTGCAATTGATATACGGGCAGCAAATAGGATATGTACAATCACAATCCTTTGTGCGCTTGGGAAGGAGTCTATCCCTAATGTAAGAAGTGCTAATTCTGGGGTGGGTTTACACTTCGTTTTGGAAATGTCTGAGATGAGTGAAAATACATCTCTCCAGAAGTTATGTAGTATACTACAGTGCCACATAACATGTAGGAGGTTACCTCTGTGCTGACACTCTCTCCAGCAAAGTGGGGAAAGAATGGGGTTCATTGTGTGTAGGCGCGTCGGGGTGATGTACCACCTATGCAGTAACTTACACGAATTGTCCCAGTGATCTACACAGGCTGAGGATACCCTATTGTATCTAATAGCAGTCATCCATTGTGGGAATGTAAAGATTGTCTGTAGTTCAGCCTCCCATTTGAGCATATTCGGGGCTTTGGAGTTCTTTAATTGATGGTTACAGAATCTATAGCAGAGAGATATACCCCTTATGTTTGTCTTGCCCCTGGACATGAAGAATTCCCATAGGACTAGTGGGACTTCCGTGGTATCATGAGGATTCATTTTATTATAGCTCCGAATTTGCTGTAGCATAAGGGTGTCAAGTGCCGAAGGTTGAGTAATATCTACAGTGTGAAAATGCACGCCCTTTTGTTTCCAGTGATGTGTTGAGAAGTTATGAATAAGGAATGTGTAGGTCGTGAGAGGCTTTTCTAGTTTGTGAGTAGTCTCCCCCGGGAATTTCATTTTGGTGAGTAGGGACCACGCAGCAATTGAGGCCCTAATTGTAGGGTAATCAGGTATTAGGGGTTTGTGATGTATGGTGGATGCCATCAGGAGTGCAATCAGATCATGAGTTGGTGTAACCTCCCTTACTATTTGATTCCATAAATTATCTTCCTGACTAGAGAACCAAAATTTCAGCTGGTCCAATAATGAGGCAGTATAGTAGGCATACGCGTTCGGTAAGCTTCCTCCCCCCACCTTTTTGTGTAAGTAAAGAATTTTCATCGCTATTCTAGGTTTTTTATTCTCCCATATGTAGGCATTCAGAAGCTTTGCGAGATCCGAGAAAAATTTGTGGGGTATAGGGATTGGGATGGTTCTGAAAAGGTATAGAATCTTGGGGAATATTTGCATCTGATAAGCCGCAATCCGCCCCATCCATGACAGTTGGAATTTGGACATCTGTAAAAAGTCTTTCTTGGTCTGCTCTAGGAGGGGTAAAAAAATTTCAGAGTATAGTTTGGATGTAGGGTGGGTGAGTTGGATACCTAAGTAGGTGATAGAGGGGGCATCCCAGGTGCAAGGGAATAGTAGTTCTAGTTTGGCGACCATATTGTGGGGTAAATGAAGTGGCAGGGCAAAACATTTAGAGGTGTTAATTTTGTAATATGTTATCCTCCCAAATTCATTAATAACTTCCGTGGCTTTACTTAGTGAGATGTGTGGGTTGGTCATGGTAAGAATCACATCATCTGCAAACAGACCTATTTTGTGTTCCGTGTGACCAATTCGGAGGCCTGTGATCTCCCCAGTGGATCTAATGATTTCTGCAAGGGGTTCTATTGCTAGGGAAAAAACAATCGGAGACAGCGGACATCCCTGTCTCGTTCCATTTGTGAGGTTGAAGGAATCAGAAAGCATCCCTGACGTAAATACTCTGGCGGAGGGATTCGTGTATAAAGACATGACCGCTGAATGCAAGAATCCGCTTATGCCGAATTTATGTAGCGTGTGTGACAGGTATGACCAGTGAACTCTATCAAACGCCTTTTCCGCGTCTAAGGCTACAAATATGCTAGGCGTGCGATTGAGTTCCGCGTGTCTCAGGAGATTGATCATTTTCCTAGTGCCATCTGGGGCCTGTCTGCCCTTGACAAAGCCCACTTGTTCTAGCCCAATGAGTGTAGGGGTTACATTGAGTAGTCTGTTTGCTACTATCTTTGCATAAATCTTTAGATCCGAGTTCAGGAGTGAAATGGGCCTATAATTCTGGGGGTAGGCCGGATCCTTCCCGGGTTTTGGGATAGTCACTATAATTGCTTGGAGCATTTCCTTTGGGAATGCACAGGTGTGTGCCGCCGTATTGTATAGATCTACCAGTCGGGGGGCGAGCAAAGATGAGAATGTTTGGTAGTATTCGGCTGAGAACCCGTCGGCGCCCGGTGATTTGTGTTTGGGAAGTTTCTTAATTACGTCCTTGATTTCATCTTCTGTAAAGGGCGCATTAATTATGCCTAAGGTCCCCTTATCTATGGACGGGAGGTCAATCCTTTTAAGAAAGTCAGTAATCTCAGTTTCTGTGGGTTGATGGGTAGACTTATCCTGGTTCAGATTATATAAGACCTCGTAGAAGTCTTTAAACGCGTTTGCTATGTCTTTGGGGTTCTGATATGAAGTATTATTAGTGGGATGTTTAATTATAGATATTTTGGATTGTGCTTGTCTTTTCTTTAATTGGGATGCTAGTAACTTCCCCGCTCTATTGTTCTGGGAGTAGAAAGTTAGTTTAAGTCTCTTATAGTAAAGGTCGTAGTCTGATTTCAATACTAGTCTCAGTTCCTCCCTCCTGGAGTTCAATTGTTGTAATAAGGAGTGGTCCCCATTTTTTTTATGCTTACTTTCCAGGTCAGCTATTCGGTCATGGAGTTGCGATATATATCTGCTTTTTTTCCTTTTTTCCCTAGCTGCTATCTGGATCAAGGCGCCTCTCATGAAGGCTTTGTGGGCGCACCAGATTGTCGCGGGGGAAGTGCCAGGGGTTTCATTGAATTCAAAGAATTCATTTAGCTTCCCTTGAATTTCCTCCCTAATTTTGGGCTGGGAGAGTAGATATGTGTTGTTACGCCAAAGTGGAGAGGCTGTAGTTTTGTTGGTGGAAGTTATATCAATGGTGATAGGGGCGTGGTCAGACCATGTGATGGTGTGGATATTTGCTTTGAGTACCTTTTGTAAAGTATATTTGTCCGTAAGGAAGAAGTCAATCCTAGAGTAACTCTTGTGGACCGGTGAGAAGTAGGTGTAGTCCCTCTCTGTGGAGCGGAGACAGCGCCAAGGATCATAGAGATCTTCCCCCAGGCAGAAATTACCTAGGGATGGCGCTCGTCTCCGCTCCCCAGAGGAGGAGTCAAGCATGTTATTCATAAGTACATTAAAATCTCCGCAAATGACTAGGTTACCTTTTTTCATTGCTTTTGCTTTTTGTATGGTTTTGCGTAAAAACCTAATCGGGCTTTTGTTTGGAGCATACAAGTTCACCAGTGTGTATACCTCATTGTTAATTTCGGTAATCAGGATGATATACCTACCATTACTATCATAGTGTTCATCTAGGAGGTTAAAAGATACAGAGTCCTTAATAGCGATCATTACTCCATTGTTTTTTTTTGAGTTATTTGCCGTGAAGACATGTGGAAATTTCTTATGGGAGCATTTAGGTGTACTTTGGTCCAGGAAATGAGTCTCTTGTACACACAGTACATCACAGTTCTCGTCCAGGGCAGTTTTCCATAGGGTTCTCCTTTTATAGGGGCTGTTAAGTCCTCTAGCGTTGATAGATAGCAGTTTAAGTGTCATTTGTTTCATTCATGGTGCTTCGGTGACATCTAGTGGCGCAATATGAGAATTGGCTGTAGCTGAGCATTAATTTCTGAGCAGTGAGGAGCTGTAATTTGGTTTTCATTACAGAAGCCTGGAGTCTCAAAATTATACAGAGACAAGTAACCATTGCAACGTCAATGGTCTGAAAATCAAAACATATAACCGTTATCATCAACAGGATGGATTTGGAACAATCCCAAAAGCAGTATTGGGGTAAAAACATTCAGGTGATTACCTGTTCAGCCGAACATCCGGGGACCATCTGTTCAGCATTAGAAGGCGAAAGAGGCGCAGTAAGGTTAATTTGGAAAATAGGAAGTTCAGCCCCATAGGACCATTATTAGTGTAGTACAGATGTGGTTATTTATCACGGTTGTTCCTGGCACTGCGGTTGTTGATAAGTTCCGATCTGGGTGAAGACTGGTCCATGGATTCAGGGAAACCTTCCTGGGGAAGGAGTCCCCACTTGCGGAGTAGTTCCAGACCTTTATCCAGGGAGGAAATGGAATACCATTCGTTGTTTTTCTCCAGAATGATTTTTGCAGGGAAGCCCCATCTATAGAGAATCTTATGATTTCTCAGCATTTTTGTAACCGGTAGGGATGAGCTTCGTGTTCGAGTCGAACATACGTTCGACTCGAACATTGGCTGTTCGATCGTTCGACGAAGATCGAACGATTTGGGCCGTTCGCGCCAAATTCGAGTGACGCGAACGGCCCACAATGCACTACGCCATCGCAGTGTCATCCAGGCGCTGTGATTGGCCAAGCATGCACTGTGACCCCGCATGCTTGGCCAATCACAGCGCCGGCAGCGAGGAGAGCAATGATTGGCCACAGGCAGGATGCCTGTGGCCAATTATTGCTGAGGGTGTTTAGTACACGCCCCACACTATAAAAGGCCGCCAGCACGGCGGCCTAGTGTAGTGTGTTCCGGAGCAGGGATAGAGTAGCATAGGCAGGGACAGTGACTGTTATTTCTTTCTTGCTTAACCTGGATTCCTTTAGTTTAGGGAAAGAGAAGGATAGGTAGGGAGAGTGTCAGTGTGTTTTGTGCTTCTGCTATAGTGTGCTTAAAAAAAAACATTTATTCTAGGGACAGAAAACTCTAGGTAGGGACAGTGTCAGTTTCTTTCACTCTGCAAGTCCTTGTTTCCAGGGACCTGGAAGGACAGTGAGTGAATTGTCCTTTTGCTATATTGTGATTAAAAAAAACATTTATTCTAGGGACAGAAAACTCTAGGTAGGGACAGTGTCAGTTTCTTTCACTCTGCAAGTCCTTGTTTCCAGGGACCTGGAAGGACAGTGAGTGAATTGTCCTTTTGCTATATTGTGATTAAAAAAAACATTTATTCTAGGGACAGAAAACTCTAGGTAGGGACAGTGTCAGTTTCTTTCACTCTGCAAGTCCTTGTTTCCAGGGACCTGGAAGGACAGTGAGTGAATTGTCCTTTTGCTATATTGTGATTAAAAAAAACATTTATTCTAGGGACAGAAAACTCTAGGTAGGGACAGTGTCAGTTTCTTTCACTCTGCAAGTCCTTGTTTCCAGGGACCTGGAAGGACAGTGAGTGAATTGTCCTTTTGCTATATTGTGATTAAAAAAAACATTTTTTTCTAGGGACAGAAAACTGTAGGTAGGGAGAGTATTTTTTTTCTTTCACTCTGCAAGTCCTTGTTTCCAGGGACCTGTAAGGACAGTGAGTTAATTGTCCTTGTGCTATATTGTGCTGAAAAAAACATTTATTCCAGGGACAGAAAACTCTAGGTAGGGACAGTGTCAGTTTCTTTCACTCTGCAAGTCCTTGTTTCCAGGGACCTGGAAGGACAGTGAGTGAATTGTCCTTTTGCTATATTGTGATTAAAAAAAACATTTTTTTCTAGGGACAGAAAACTGTAGGTAGGGAGAGTGTTTTTTTTCTTTCACTCTGCAAGTCCTTGTTTCCAGGGACCTGTAAGGACAGTGAGTTAATTTTCCTTGTGCTATATTGTGATTAAAAAAAACATTTATTCTAGGGACAGAAAACTCTAGGTAGGGACAGTGTCAGTTTCTTTCACTCTGCAAGTCCTTGTTTCCAGGGACCTGGAAGGACAGTGAGTGAATTGTCCTTTTGCTATATTGTGATTAAAAAAAACATTTATTCTAGGGACAGAAAACTCTAGGTAGGGACAGTGTCAGTTTCTTTCACTCTGCAAGTCCTTGTTTCCAGGGACCTGGAAGGACAGTGAGTGAATTGTCCTTTTGCTATATTGTGATTAAAAAAAACATTTTTTTCTAGGGACAGAAAACTGTAGGTAGGGAGAGTATTTTTTTTCTTTCACTCTGCAAGTCCTTGTTTCCAGGGACCTGTAAGGACAGTGAGTTAATTGTCCTTGTGCTATATTGTGCTGAAAAAAACATTTATTCCAGGGACAGAAAACTCTAGGTAGGGACAGTGTCAGTTTCTTTCACTCTGCAAGTCCTTGTTTCCAGGGACCTGGAAGGACAGTGAGTGAATTGTCCTTTTGCTATATTGTGATTAAAAAAAACATTTTTTTCTAGGGACAGAAAACTGTAGGTAGGGAGAGTATTTTTTTTCTTTCACTCTGCAAGTCCTTGTTTCCAGGGACCTGTAAGGACAGTGAGTTAATTGTCCTTGTGCTATATTGTGCTGAAAAAAACATTTATTCCAGGGACAGAAAACTCTAGGTAGGGACAGTGTCAGTTTCTTTCACTCTGCAAGTCCTTGTTTCCAGGGACCTGGAAGGACAGTGAGTGAATTGTCCTTTTGCTATATTGTGATTAAAAAAAACATTTTTTTCTAGGGACAGAAAACTGTAGGTAGGGAGAGTGTTTTTTTTCTTTCACTCTGCAAGTCCTTGTTTCCAGGGACCTGTAAGGACAGTGAGTTAATTTTCCTTGTGCTATATTGTGATTAAAAAAAACATTTATTCTAGGGACAGAAAACTCTAGGTAGGGACAGTGTCAGTTTCTTTCACTCTGCAAGTCCTTGTTTCCAGGGACCTGGAAGGACAGTGAGTGAATTGTCCTTTTGCTATATTGTGATTAAAAAAAACATTTATTCTAGGGACAGAAAACTCTAGGTAGGGACAGTGTCAGTTTCTTTCACTCTGCAAGTCCTTGTTTCCAGGGACCTGGAAGGACAGTGAGTGAATTGTCCTTTTGCTATATTGTGATTAAAAAAAACATTTTTTTCTAGGGACAGAAAACTGTAGGTAGGGAGAGTATTTTTTTTCTTTCACTCTGCAAGTCCTTGTTTCCAGGGAGCTGTAAGGACAGTGAGTTAATTGTCCTTGTGCTATATTGTGCTGAAAAAAACATTTATTCCAGGGACAGAAAACTCTAGGTAGGGACAGTGTCAGTTTCTTTCACTCTGCAAGTCCTTGTTTCCAGGGACCTGGAAGGACAGTGAGTGAATTGTCCTTTTGCTATATTGTGATTAAAAAAAACATTTTTTTCTAGGGACAGAAAACTGTAGGTAGGGAGAGTATTTTTTTTCTTTCACTCTGCAAGTCCTTGTTTCCAGGGACCTGTAAGGACAGTGAGTTAATTGTCCTTGTGCTATATTGTGCTGAAAAAAACATTTATTCTAGGGACAGAAAACTCTAGGTAGGGACAGTGTCAGTTTCTTTCACTCTGCAAGTCCTTGTTTCCAGGGACCTGGAAGGACAGTGAGTGAATTGTCCTTTTGCTATATTGTGATTAAAAAAAACATTTATTCTAGGGACAGAAAACTCTAGGTAGGGACAGTGTCAGTTTCTTTCACTCTGCAAGTCCTTGTTTCCAGGGACCTGGAAGGACAGTGAGTGAATTGTCCTTTTGCTATATTGTGATTAAAAAAAACATTTTTTTCTAGGGACAGAAAACTGTAGGTAGGGAGAGTATTTTTTTTCTTTCACTCTGCAAGTCCTTGTTTCCAGGGACCTGTAAGGACAGTGAGTTAATTGTCCTTGTGCTATATTGTGCTGAAAAAAACATTTATTCCAGGGACAGAAAACTCTAGGTAGGGACAGTGTCAGTTTCTTTCACTCTGCAAGTCCTTGTTTCCAGGGACCTGGAAGGACAGTGAGTGAATTGTCCTTTTGCTATATTGTGATTAAAAAAAACATTTTTTTCTAGGGACAGAAAACTGTAGGTAGGGAGAGTGTTTTTTTTCTTTCACTCTGCAAGTCCTTGTTTCCAGGGACCTGTAAGGACAGTGAGTTAATTTTCCTTGTGCTATATTGTGATTAAAAAAAACATTTATTCTAGGGACAGAAAACTCTAGGTAGGGACAGTGTCAGTTTCTTTCACTCTGCAAGTCCTTGTTTCCAGGGACCTGGAAGGACAGTGAGTGAATTGTCCTTTTGCTATATTGTGATTAAAAAAAACATTTTTTTCTAGGGACAGAAAACTGTAGGTAGGGAGAGTATTTTTTTTCTTTCACTCTGCAAGTCCTTGTTTCCAGGGACCTGTAAGGACAGTGAGTTAATTGTCCTTGTGCTATATTGTGCTGAAAAAAACATTTATTCCAGGGACAGAAAACTCTAGGTAGGGACAGTGTCAGTTTCTTTCACTCTGCAAGTCCTTGTTTCCAGGGACCTGGAAGGACAGTGAGTGAATTGTCCTTTTGCTATATTGTGATTAAAAAAAACATTTTTTTCTAGGGACAGAAAACTGTAGGTAGGGAGAGTGTTTTTTTTCTTTCACTCTGCAAGTCCTTGTTTCCAGGGACCTGTAAGGACAGTGAGTTAATTTTCCTTGTGCTATATTGTGATTAAAAAAAACATTTATTCTAGGGACAGAAAACTCTAGGTAGGGACAGTGTCAGTTTCTTTCACTCTGCAAGTCCTTGTTTCCAGGGACCTGGAAGGACAGTGAGTGAATTGTCCTTTTGCTATATTGTGATTAAAAAAAACATTTTTTTCTAGGGACAGAAAACTGTAGGTAGGGAGAGTATTTTTTTTCTTTCACTCTGCAAGTCCTTGTTTCCAGGGACCTGTAAGGACAGTGAGTTAATTGTCCTTGTGCTATATTGTGCTGAAAAAAACATTTATTCCAGGGACAGAAAACTCTAGGTAGGGACAGTGTCAGTTTCTTTCACTCTGCAAGTCCTTGTTTCCAGGGACCTGGAAGGACAGTGAGTGAATTGTCCTTTTGCTATATTGTGATTAAAAAAAACATTTTTTTCTAGGGACAGAAAACTGTAGGTAGGGAGAGTGTTTTTTTTCTTTCACTCTGCAAGTCCTTGTTTCCAGGGACCTGTAAGGACAGTGAGTTAATTTTCCTTGTGCTATATTGTGATTAAAAAAAACATTTTTTCTAGGGACAGAAAACTGTAGGTAGGGAGAGTGTTTTTTTTCTTTCACTCTGCAAGTCCTTGTTTCCAGGGACAGAGAAGGACACCTGAAGGTAGCCCTTATTGCTTTTTTCCCATCTCCCTGCAGGCCATCTATTAGAATGTCTGGAAGGCAAACAAGGAGAGGCAGACAGTCAGGAGGCAATAAAAGAGGGCAAGCAGGCTCTGTGTCTGGGGGCAACAGTGCTGGTCGTGGACGCGGTGCATTGTCATCAGCACATGGCCATGGGACACGCTTGTCCTTCTTTTCGGCAGCTGGACATGTTGAGCCACATCATGCCGAAGACTTGGTAGAGTGGATGACCAAGCCCTCCTCCTCCTCCTCATCCTCTCTCACCCAGGCTCAGGGTACTGGAAAAGCAGCTGCCAAAGCGTCGTCTTCCCTGGTATCAATGTCAGACAAATCATCAGTCACTCCTTCCCTAGACCCACCATGTCCTCCTCCTGAGGAGTCCCCCGAACTGTTTCAGCACAGTGTTGGGTACATGCTCCAGGAGGATGCCCAGCGTTTCGAAGGGTCTGATGATGAAACCCAGCTAGAGGAAGGCAGTAGCGTGAGAGCAGACAGAGGGGATGCTCAAGAAGGACACCAATCTGGCAGTCATGTTCCAGCAGCTGCAGCATACTGCCAGATTGGCTCCAGTGATGAGGAGGGAGGGGATGATGAGGTCAATGACTCCACGTGGGTGCCTAATAGGAGAGAGGAGGAGGAGGAGGATGAGGAGGAGGCACATCTCCAACGAGGCAGGATGCCCTTTGGTGGCCAGCGTAAGGGCAGTACACCGACGGAATCACACCGCAGAGCTCCGCCTGTGCAGGGTGCTGCCTCTGCCCGTCATTCAAAAAGTTCTTTGGTGTGGGCCTTTTTTGAGGCTAGTGCATCAGATCGCACAGCTGCTGTTTGCAACATATGTCTCAAGCGTATATCGCGTGGCCAAAACATCAGCCGCTTGGGTACCACATGCCTGACCAGACATATGTTGACCTGCCATGCAGCTCGTTGGCAAGCCTACCTCAAAGACCCACACCAAAGAACAAAGCGGACCTCTCCTTGCACCGCATCAGCTGGGATCTCCAACCCCACTATAACTTCAGTCCTCTCTGAAACATGCACTGAGAGGAATGAAGGTGTAGAATTAGGTGTGTCACAGCCAAGTACTTGCGCCCACTCTGCTAGCAGTACACCGACGTCCGATTCTAGCAGGCAAATTTCCCTGCCCCAGCTGCTGGACCGTCGAAAGAAGTTCACTCCCAGCCATCCACATGCCCAGCGGTTGAATGCTAGCTTGGCTAAATTGCTAGCGCTTCAACTGCTGCCTTTTCAGTTGGTAGACTCGGCCCCCTTCCGTGAGTTTGTGCAATGTGCGGTTCCTCAGTGGCAGGTTCCCAAACGCCACTTTTTCTCACGGAAGGCTATTCCGGCTCTCTACCGGCATGTGGAAGGCAATGTCTTGGCCTCGCTGGACAGGGCGGTCAGCGGTAAGGTGCATATTACCGCTGACTCATGGTCCAGCAGGCATGGACAGGGACGTTACCTTTCTTTCACGGCCCATTGGGTCACTCTTTTGGCAGCTGGGAAGGATTCAGGACAAGGTGCAGTAGTGTTGGAGGTTGTCCCACCGCCACGCCTCCAAAATGCTACTACTGGTTGTGACACACCTCTCTCCTCCACCCCCTCCTCTTCTTCTTCCTCCATGGCCTCTTCCTGTGGTTTGTCCTATGAACCAGCGGTGCTCCGTAGCCGTTCACGGGGCTACGCAAGTACGCAGGCAAAAAGATGCCATGCCGTGCTTGCGCTGGTGTGTTTGGGGGACAGAAGCCACACTGGGGCAGAGGTCCTGTCTGCTCTGCAGGGCCAGGCCGAGAGGTGGTTGACGCCACGCCAGCTTAAGCCAGGAATGGTGGTTTGCGACAATGGCACCAACCTCCTCTCCGCCCTCCGACAGGGACAACTGACCCATGTGCCCTGTGTGGCTCACGTCCTTAACCTGGTGGTGCAGCGGTTCTTGGGCAGGTACCCGGGCTTACAGGATGTCCTGAGGCAGGCCAGGAAAGTCTGTGTGCATTTCCGCAGATCTTATAATGCCAGTGCTCGCCTGGCTGAGCTGCAAAAGGAGTTGAACCTGCCCAAGAACCGCCTTATATGTGACATGCCCACCAGGTGGAACTCAACGTTGGCCATGCTGCAGCGGCTGCACACGCAGCAGAGGGCCATCAATGAGTACCTGTGCGACTACGGCACCAGGACAGGGTCAGGGGAGCTTGGTTTTTTTTCTCCACGCCAGTGGGGCATGATCAGGGATGCATGCACTGTCCTGGCACCATTTGAGGAGGCCACGAGGATGGTGAGCAGTGACAGTGCATGCATCAGTGACACTGTACCTCTTGTCCACCTGTTGGAGCACACGCTGCGTGGAATAATGGACAGGGCACTTGAGGCAGAACAGAGGCAGGAAGAGGAGGACTTCCTTGCCTCTCAAGGCCCCCTTTACCCAGACAGTGTTCCTTCTGTCCCACCCATCGCACAGGAAGAGGAGGAGGAGGAGGAGGAGGAGGAGGATTGTGTCAGCATGGAGGTGGAGGCTGGCACTCAGCATCATCAGCAGCAGTCTTTTAGGGATGATTTACAGTCCCAAGAAACCAGTGGACTTGTACGTGGCTGGGAGGAGGTGGCTGCGGATCATGTCGTCCTTAGTGACCCAGAGGACTCCGGAGCGAATGCCTCAGCAAACCTACGCTGCATGGCCTCCCTGATCCTGCAAAGTCTGCGGAAGGATCCTCGTATTCTTCGGATCAAGGAGAGGGACCATTACTGGCTGGCCACTCTCCTTGATCCACGGTACAAGGGTAAGGTTGCGGACCTTATGTTACCGTCGCAGAGGGAGCAGAGGATGAGACAACTCCGGGAGGCCTTGCAGAAAGGTCTGTGCAACGCGTTCCCAGAGACTGGGAGGTTGCAAACTCCTGGTCCTGGACAACGAGTTGCTGAGGCTTCGGCCAGTCAAAGAAGGAGCGGTGGGGAAGGTGGCCGTCTGACCGATGCGTTCAGACAATTCTTTAGTCCGCAGCCCCAAAGTATGATTGGTTCCAGCAACCATCGCCAGCGTCTGATAAACATGGTGCAGGAATATCTAGGGGCAAGGTCAGACTTGGACACCTTCCCCACCGAAAATCCTCTGGCTTACTGGGTCTTGAGGATGGATCACTGGCCAGAGCTTGCGCAGTATGCAATTGAGCTACTGGCCTGTCCTGCATCCAGCGTTCTTTCGGAACGCACATTCAGTGCTGCTGGAGGATTTGTCACGGATCACAGGGTGCGCCTGTCCACCGACTCGGTTGATCGACTGACTTTCATCAAGATGAACCAGTCTTGGATCACCACCAGCTACCACACACCTGATGCTGATATAACAGACTAATTGATTTTAAAATGTCACATCCCTTCAAGACTGATGCTGATGCTGAGTGCCTGTGCTGTTATGTTGACTGGCTATCCTCCTCCTCCGAGTCCTCAATGATACGATTGATGATGATAGCTTGGAAGATCATTTTTGTTTATGGGTGCCGCCACCAGTGCCTAACGCCCAATTTTTCAGCCCCTGTTTAACAGGGGCGTGTCATTACAATTTTTGAAGCAATACTTTGCAACAGGGCTCATTGCTGTGCTCCAAGTACAGTATCTGTGAGGGGTTGCAGTGTTGTGCCACCAGTGCCTAAGGCCCAATTTTTCAGCCCCTGTTCAACAGGGGCATGTAATTACAATTCTTGATCTAATAATTCACAGCAGGGCCCATTGCTGCACCCACCAAGAGTAACTGTCAGGGCTTACAGTGTTGTGGCACCAGCACCACCATCAAAGGCCCAATTTTTACTACCACTGTTCAACAATTATATGTAATTAAAATTCCTGATATAATAGTTGACAGCAGGGCGTTCCAGCACCAACCAAGAGTAACTGTGAGTGCTTACAGTGTTGTGCCAACACCAACAACTAAGGGGCCTATTTCTGCAGAGTATATACGGCAGGTCCCTACTTTCAAACATCCAACTTACAAACGACTCCTACTTGCAAACGCAAGAAGACAACAGGAAGTGAGAGGAAATCTACCACTAGGAAGGAAAATTCTCTCCTGTAAGAATAAATATGGGAGAAAGGTGTCTCCTCTGTACTGATGCTTTATCAGCAATCCTTGTTTCAAGAAAAACACCACATTTCAAAAACAGTTGTCATTGGGACGGAAAGTGAGGTGAAATGTTCTGAACAGGGGCACAGACAGCAAAACAAATGTTACAGGGGTGATAACCCTTACCTATGTTTTCCAAAAAGTTTAAAAATAGATTTTTGGGCTGGAGCTACACTTCAACAATGTACCTGTTCAAAATTACAAACAGATTCTACATAAGAACAAACCTACAGTCCCTGTCTTGTATGCACCGCCTGTATACGGCTGTTCAGAGTATATAGGGCCTTTTTTATTTTATGTGCGGGGTTCCCCTTAATATCCATACAAGACCCAAAGGGGCTGGTAATGGGCTGGGGTAGGGGGGGGGGGTCATGGGGTAGCTATGCCATTTTTCTTAAAGAATTTCATCCATATTACCGGGACCAGACATTACATTAAAGCCGCAAGCAGTTTTAAATGGCTTTTTTTTCCTTTAGAAGTGTCATTTTGTGCAGGGACAGTTCTAAACACGGGAAACACGTGGCACTTCACAGGCATACTTTAGACACCCCCCAGGTACGATATTTAAAGGAATATTTGACTTTTTTTTTTTCACTTTATGCATCATTAAAATGACTGCTCCCGAAAAACGACCGTTTTTAAAACTTCTTTTTGCATTGATACATGTCCCCTGGTGCAGAACCCGGGTTCCCAAACCCTTTTTAGGACAATAACATGCATAATAGTTGTTATAATTAGCACTTTAGAATTCGAACGTTCGCATCCATTGTATTTAATAGGGTTCTAATGTTCGTTCGAACTTCCGGTCCGTTCGCGGGTTCTGGTGCGAACCGAACCCGGGGGTGTTCGGCTCATCACTAGTAACCGGTATCAGATTATTTCTAGCCTTCATTGTGGCCTGTGATAGGTCAGCATACAGTGTGATTCCAGCATATGGGTCTGGGAGGATGTTGTTTTGCCTGGAAAACCTCATAAGCTGGTCTTTAATATGAAAGAAATGAATTCTGGCTATAACATCCCTAGGAATCTTCTCAGGGAGATGTTGTGGTTTGTGCAGCCTGTGTGCTCTGTCAATAATGACATCCGCTGTGGTGAGCGAGGGAATTGCCGTCTTCATTAGCTGCTGCAGAAATGAACTCAGTTCGGCAGGCTTAACTGTTTCAGGAATCCCTCTGAATTTCACATTGTTCCTGCGTGCGCGGTCCTCGAGATCTGAGACCTTCAGGCGTAGTGCTGTGAGTTCATCTTCTAGATCCACATGAGCATCCACCAATTCGTTGTGGGCTGCAGAGAAATCCCCCATTTTGTTTTCGACATGGGCTATTCTATCCCCCATTGCACTCAGCTCCCTGCGTGTGGAGTGAGCGATGTGAGCTATGTCTTGTTGTATGGCCCCTCTTAGCGTCAGGATCATATCCTTCATAATTGTATCGGTCATGGGCTGACCAGAGACAGGCATATCATCCAGCTTCTGGGCATATGAGGCAGCTTGCTCTATGTCGTCTCCCCCCCCTCCTTGTTCAGTGCTATCATCCCCTGGGGCACTGACCCTCCGTTTCTGCTTGAGGGGGCTGTTGAATGGGGAAGAATAAGGGGGCTGAGTTAGTGTGTCATTAGGTAGCTCACCCTGCAAAGTGAATGTCGCGCCGTTCTCTCCCTCATGGCAGTGTGATGCATGCAGTCCCGCTGCGGCGCCATCTTGGGCCTTCCGGCCTGTCATGGAGGGATAGAAGTCCGTCAATTTTCTGGGCCCCTCTCTGTTCTTGCGTTTGGCCATGCTATCAGCGGGGTTCCTCCTGTCTTCCGCCGCTCGGATGTGCTGTTTCTGAGCCTCAAAAGCCGCTAAAGGTTGCTTAAGGTCCCCTGATGCGTCGGAGCTCTCCTCTCACACCACCATCCGCTCCGGCCGCCGGCTCCGCCCCTTCTGCCTTATTTTTAACCTTTTTCATGCTGCTCTTTATAAGATTTATGTGTATTATATCGTGCAAGTTTTTAGGAATAATTTAAATGGTTAGATTTTTCAAAATGATGTTAATTATAATTTCTCAATGTTTTGATAGCGATCTCCCATTTAATTTTCTAATCTATATTTTTAAAATTTCACACCATGTTTTTGAGCTAATCAGATTTAGTTATTCTTTTGGGGGGGTGATATCTGTGCCTTTTATTGTCAGTCAAATGTATCTGCTTACTCCAAAGCTTGTTTTTTTTTATTTAAAAATACACATAGTCAAGTATGAACTTAAACAAAAAAAACACATTTATTCATGTTTATAAATTAAATAAAGAGAAGGCAGCGCTGGAGAAGCTGCTGCCATTTGTGCATCCCAGGGACCCCAGAGCACACAGCAACCCTGTGTGGACACTAAAATTGGGAGCTTGAGAAGGCCCACATTTCAGAACACAATCTGATGCTGGCCTCCCAGAGGTCAGGAACAGCAGCAGGTGAGATATATGTCCCAAGTGTGTGGTACTACAACAGGCTGCCTTCTGTCCGACCAGTGCGACCACAATGAAGCAAGGCCATCACTTCCTCTTCTTCCTGGCAACCTTCCCTGCAGCCTTTCCTGAAGCCTTTCCTGAAGCCTTTCCTGCAGCCTTTCCTGCAGCCTTCCTTCTTCGTTTAGCTGGAGGCTGGCCCACTGGAGGGGTACACCTGTCAGGAGGAGGAGGTGGAGGTGTAGCAGAAGGGGGTGGGGCAGAAGGTGGAGGTGTAGCAGAAGAGGGTGGGGCAGAAGGTGGAGGTGTAGCAGAAGGGGGTGGGGCAGAAGGTGGAGGTGTAGCAGAAGGGGGTGGGGCAGAAGGTGGAGGTGTAGCAGAAGGGGGTGGGGCAGAAGGTGGAGGTGTAGCAGAAGGGGGTGGGGCAGAAGGTGGAGGTGTAGCAGAAGGGGGTGGGGCAGAAGAGGAAGGTGGAGGTGGAGGTTGAGGTTGGGTCAGTTGGGCCACCTCACATATGGCGGTATTGGGGGTAATTTGCTCCATCACCCCCTTGTTGAGCAAGGTGATGAGCAGGGGTTCGCATAGGAGGCGTTGCTCCATGCTCATCACCTTGAACTTAGCCTCCACTAGGCCGGCAATGGCCTCTTCAGGGGATGTGGGCTCCTTGAGGGTGGCATGGGCCTCTTTAATAAGGGCCATTGCTGCCTCACTGGTGGTCCTGTCCCTCCTGCCTCTTTTGTGAAGCCTGATGGGAGGCACCTGGGATCTGGTGCTTCTCCTTTGCCCTGCCACCTCCTGTCTGCCACTGGGCCCTGCCACCTCCTGGCTGCCACTGGGCCCTGCCACCTCCTGGCTGCCACTGGGCCCTGCCACCTCCTGGCTGCCACTGGGCCCTGCCACCTCCTGGCTGGTACTGGGCCCTGCCACCTCCTGGCTGGTACTGGGCCCTGCCACCTCCTGGCTGCCACTGGGCCCTTCCTCCTCCTGCCTGACAGTTTCCAGACCCTCCTCCTGGCTGATTTCATCCTGTGTATGAAAAAGAAACATAGTTTAATATTTTGGTTTAATCTTTGCATCAAACTTTGTAATCCTGATGGAAGCAATTAGAATGTAAATGCATAAATCCTTGCTTTAAATTTACCACTACATCAGCTTGACTATTTACCACACAATTAAGTGCAGAATAATGTCTACAGATCATGATTTCACTTGTGGAATACAAAATAATGTATGTTTCTCATCCTGACATATTTGGGAAACATTAATTTTATCCCACTACATTTTCAGTTAATACTATACCTGGCTCCAGATGGACAAATCAGGATCATCCAGGATGGCTGCCTCCTCTTGCTCCAGAGAAGGCTCAGGTTGGCTGCAGGGAAGTCTGGGGGGAAGAGTGGAGAGTGATGGCCTTGGCTCAATGTGGTCATCCAGGAAGGACATCCTGCTGTAGTACCACAAAACCGGGACATAAACATCATCTGCTGCTGCTCCTGACCTCTGAGAAGCCAGCACCTTAGAGCGTTCAGTCCTGTAGGTACCTCTCAAGCCCCCAATTTTAGTGTCCACTTGTTTTGCTGTGGCTGTGGGCACCTTGGTATGCACAAATGGGAGCAGCTTCTCCAGCGCTGCTTTTCTCACCCCTTTTTTTTTTATGGATGGGGTTTTTGGTCTCCCACAGAGCCGGCAGCTCCCTTACCCGGTCAATAAATTCCGCCAGGAACTCTTTGTCGCTAATAAAGACATTCATATTGTATCTGCAAGTAAAATAAATTATATTTAAATAATGTGAGGCAAACAGTCTAACCTCCTTCACATCCTAGTCACCATATATATCCTCCACCAATCTCAAGACAGTATAGGCCAACAATTTTTACAAGTCTCACAAAATCACATACCTTCGTTCGCACGTCCGTCACTTGAACTCCTCTCTCCGCACACCGAACGTACTATAGTCACATGTGTGTTTGCTATATACACACCACGCATGCGTCCAAATTCGAACACGTCGCTCCGCACACGTCGCCCGCCCATGACGTTCTAACTAACATCTTTTCCCCGCCCCTTCTCTTTCGGCGCGCAGACAGATATGGCGGAGTTACAGCAGGTGTCTGATAATTCCGCAACTAGCGAGGAGACAAGCCCGGAGACCGAGGACACGTCACGATCAAGGAGGAGATTCAAGGCATCGAATATGTCTTTGGCGGAGATGGCGGAGATGGTGGACATCTTGGTCAAGGCTGATTATGATACCAAGCATGGGCCGTATAGCAAACCAAATAGAAGGAAGGCCAAAATCCTCACTAAAGTTGTGAAGAGTCTGAGGGCGAAGTTCGGGGTGAAACGCTCAAATGAGCAGCTCAGAAAGAGGTGGTCAGACCTCAAACTGAGGGAGCCAGACCAGTTGAGGAGCATAAAGAGGATGCTCGCTAAAAGTAAGTAAAATGACGACCTTTCTGCTATTAATCTTTTTAGAAACTGACATTTTTTTTTTTTTTATCATATTGGACTCCCTTCCAAAATGTAATATTTTGAACTAGGTTGGGCACAGTAATCGTTCGTTACGTTACCGACACTTCGTTCGGCCACTATCCGCGGTTTTGGCTTATTTTAGACCCCCAAAAGTAATTAGACATCTGCCATTTTTGATCAAGTATTGTGGATAATTTTTAAGTCTAGATGATGTGTTTGTAAGGAGAATGAAATGCAAACTTTAATCAGTGTAAAAGAGAGGACACTCAGCAGCTGCTTCCACATCTGTACTTTGGAGCACTATAGTGTGGGCCACCAGACCCGCCTTTTTTGGGTGTCCCACACAGGTGCATCAGAGTTTATTTGTGGTGCCTCCATGTCCAAAAAATTACATCCAAATGTGAATACTAAACATATTTGGGGTCATAAATAATGCATTTTTCTTTAAATTCCGCACAAACACACACTTGTACCCCACTTCCAAACAATTTAGCCTGTTTTAAGTTTAAAAATGAGATTTTTACAGTGTGATAAATAGACCTTTGGTTTTATTCTCATAGGGGAGAGAAGACTGGGAGGAGGACACTCCAGGGAGCACATGCACCCCACAACTTCCAAGCAACCCCAAACTCCCAAAGATCCACAACCGAAAGATGTGCAGGAAGTTGAGGTGGAGGAAGGAGAAGTGCAGGAAGGAGAGGTGGATGACGTTGTGGATCTGGTCACCACAACAGGTCAGTATCTGACACCACAGCTTAAGGTAAGCGAGGTAGGCCTGCAGAGTTTTATTAATTTTTTTTAATGGTTTTTAGGGGATGGAAATGTTGTGAAGGATAGCACACCGTTCTCTGCTGACAGTGCCCTTCGCCTCATCCAGCAAGTGATGGAATGTAGCACGGAACTGGACCTAATTAAACAAAGAATCCATGTGATGGAACAAACATTTAAAGACATTCTCGATGTTTTGGGGAGAATTCAATAAGCCATCCAAACACATTTGTTTTTACATGTTTGTTTTTATATTTTTACTAATTTTTTGAGTAACAAAGCAGCCAAAAATTGAATATGCACACAGTGTGTGAACATGTGCTATCTGCCATCAGGGGATATCCATGTACGTCTTTTGTGGGTGCAACCCCTTCCTCGTATCAAAAGTCGGTGAACTGAGGAAGGGGATGCACCCCCAAAACACGTCCATTGATCACCCCTGATGGCAGATAGCACATGTTGACAATAGGGATCAGGATTGTAAACTTCCTATTTGCAAAAAAGTAAAAATGTGTGCATATTGAATTTTTGGCTGGGCAAGGGGTGGCAGGACCCCATATTAGGACGGGCACATAGAGACATAGTTTGTGTAACTGAATGTCTCAGATTGCTCAGAGGTATCCAATGTTGTCATTTTAGAAATGCAAGTGGTATTTTTGTATTTTCATAAGCCAAAATTTGCCGGGTTGTGGCCAGGCCAACCCCAAAGTAAAACAAAAAAAAATGTGCAGAGAGTAAAAAATTTGACCACAAACAACGTGTAGCTTCTTTTTATAATACTCTCTAAGCTTATTTGGTTCTTTTGTAAGGTAACATAGTGAAATTGGTTGTTATTTACTAAAGTAAAATACACTTGCCACTACAAATGCACAAAGACAAACTAGGAGACAGGAAAGAACAAATAATTAAAGGTTTAAACAAGATTTTTATTGGGATACTTAGACATAGGCTGGCATAGGAATTGCCCCCCTACCCGTGAAATACTCCATGTATTTGTCCCGAACCACACGGGCATTTTGGGGGGGCAAGCCAAGACGGGCAGATTCCAGGCCCGGAAGGGGATTTGCAGGGGAAAGTCCAGCCTCTGGCAAAACTGAGGCCATATATGAATTAGATTTGCGGCAAAGAAAATTGTGTAGCACACAGCAGCATAACACTACATAGTTTATTTTGTAGTCCGCCAAGTGGATGGAAGTCATAAAAAGGCGGAACCGGCTGGCCATTATGCCGAAGGCATTTTCAACGACTCTTCGGGCCCTGGCCAGCCGGTAATTGAACACACTCTTCTCTGGGGTCAGGGTCCTCTGTGGAAATGGCCTCATAAGATGCCGTCCGAGTCCGAAGGCTTCATCAGCCAAGAAAACAAAGGGGAGTCCTTCAATATTCCCTGCATCCGGTGGCAATGCAAGGTCGTCACTCTGGAGACGGAGGGCAAACTCCGTCTGGATGAAGGATCCCCCATCGGACATCCGGCCATTCTTCCCTACATCAACATAGAGGAATTCATACCGTGCTGACACCACCGCCATCAGCACAATGCTATGAAACCCCTTGTAATTGTAGTAGTAGGATCCAGAACGGGGTGGCGGCACGATGCGGACGTGCTTCCCGTCTATGGCACCACCGCAGTTGGGGAAGTCCCACCGCGTGGCAAACTCCGATGCCACAGTCTGCCATTCCTGTGGCGTGGAAGGAAGCTGTGGAGTGAAACAAGATGAAATAATATTAGAAAAACAAAGGCATACATTACAAGGAAATTCTATCCCAAAAAATAAGAGACCAACATCAATCTAATTATACGTTTATTAAGGTGTGTAAAAAAAGTATAATGGAAGGCTCATTTATCATATTCATCACCCCCTCTGATGGGCCATTACTAAATTATTTTGGGGGGGGGAGATGTGTTTGGCCACAGGATAGCATTGCAGTGGCGGTGCGTCCAGAGTGGGCGCTGGAGCACTGTCCCCTCTCTCCTGTGCCCATCACTCAGAACAATACATAGGTTCATGCGTTGCATGAACCTATGTATTGTCTATGCCGCACACTATTCAGGTGGATGGCCTCTTGTAAAGCGACCGACATATGAATAATTGCGTCATTTAGGGGGTTAAAATTGCAGAGCAGAAACAGGTATTAAAAAAGTCTTGCAAATTACAACCTGAGGGATGTAATTGGCTTCCTCAAAGAAAAATCGGGGACGCAAGGAGGGGGCATTCCTTGTGTAAACACTGACAGGCTGCTCTGGCAATCATGTTCACCAAGTCTGTTTAATGGTAACATGATTGGCTGATGCAACATGAAGGGAAGGAGAAGACATCAAGGACAGAAGAAGGATGGCGCTGACCACAAGAAGGTAAGTGCAGGGCTGGGGGGAAACTGGCTGCATTAGAGGGGACTAAATGGCTGCATTGGAGGGGACAACTGGGGGCGTTTATTAGGCAACAGAGCAAAAAAGGAGGAAGTTTATTTCCGAAATTGGGGTTGGAACCCCCCAACATTTGGAGCAACAGGCGCCCCTGCTGGAAAAGTTAGTGAGGGGAAATATTTAGGGAGGATAAAAAAGGGGCAATATAAAGCTTCCAACATGCATGGGGACAAAGGGGACATTCTCAGCATATTACAATCATGGTAATTAGGGAAGGATGAAAGAAATACAATACATTAGCATACATGTAATACATAAAATGTGATGTTAAGGGAGAAAACTTACCCTAATATAGTCCTCCTGCAGGACTTGTATAATAGCAGAACAGGTGTCTGGGATTATGAGGCCCAGAGCCTGGGGGGAGATGCCTGTGGTGAACTTCAAGTCCTGAAGACTTCTCCCTGTCGCCAGGTAACGCAACGTGGCGATGAGCCTCTGCTCAGCACTGATGGCTTCCCGCATAACGGTGTCCTTCCTGGTAATATAGGGGGACACCAAAGCCAACAGTTCCTGAAAAACGGGGTCAGACATCCTCAGAAAATTCCTGTAGTCCTCAGGATTATTCTCGACGATCTCCCGCAGCAGAGGCATGTGGCAGAATTGGTCCCGCTGGAGCAACCAATTCTTGGTCCATGAACTCCTCCTCACACCATTCATGGACTGGTCTTGGTCCAAAACAAGCAGACCAACACCAAGCGCACGCACAGCACGAACTCGACGACGAGAACGTCCAGGCGACATGGCTAGGAAACGGTCGTCTAATCAGAACGTACAGAACAGAACGCACTTTAGAACAGCAAGGCCTATGAATAACGAACTGAAATTCAGAAACGAACAGGCAAGAACGCACTGTAAAACAGATACGACCTGCCTAGACGCCCTG
Organism: Rana muscosa; assembly: GCA_029206835.1. Taxonomy (NCBI): domain Eukaryota; kingdom Metazoa; phylum Chordata; class Amphibia; order Anura; family Ranidae; genus Rana; species Rana muscosa. The sequence goes on along the minus strand of CM055118.1, from coordinate 344,096,793 downwards.
AAAGTCAAGATACAAACCCACAAGCACAAACTGAACGGCAGAAAACGATCTGAAAAGTACGAAGACTGAAAAGCGCGAATCGTCTCTTCCCAAACTTTTACTTCACACGCGGTAACACGAGATCAGCAAAAGCAGCCCAAGGGGTGGCGCCAAGAAAAAAGATCTTCCCCTTTATAGTGCCGTCGTACGTGCTGGACGTGAGCGCAGAGAACCACGAGGAAATTGGAAAATGACAGTGTGTACGCATAGAAAGCTTGACGAGAAAATCGACAAGCTTAACAAGAATCTCGTCGAAAAAAACGACGTGTTTTTTACGACGAGAAAATCGGTCGTGTGTACGAGGCCTAAGAGTTACAGAGGCTTTTGTTTGAATCGGTTTTGAAAGAATGTCATTGACAATTTACCAATGTACAGGAATGTCATTATCGTTTACCATTCTTTGCAGGTTAAATATGAAGAATAGAGTAATGATTTTGCTTATAAGTATTTTTCAGGTCCAAGGAGTTTGTACACAGAGAACAGGTGTATGTAGACAGCGGTACATATGGATAAATACATGAGTCTAAGGGAGGTAAAAGTATCATAGGCTATTTCATTGTTTCTTTTTTCCTGCACCACGCATTTCTTCCTTCAGTCTGTAATGAGGAAGAAAAGGGGGGAGAAGTGATAAATGTAAGAATGACAGTTTTTTTCAAACTAATAATAACCTCTGTAATTCTAACCAAGTTTGTGCCAAGACTGTCTTTCTTTAATAGAATTTGAATCGGCAAGCAGCAGTCTGGTGAAGTAGGTTCCCATCCCAGAGGCTAAGAACCTTTTGTCAATGGTTCCAGGTATTGTAAGCCACGCACAGGTTATGCAGTGACCACAGTCCCGATGTCTGGGTTATTGTCATATGAGGGTTGTTTGGAGGTCAATCAAAACCAGGGTCATACTTTCCTCATTAGCTGTCACTTATATTCTCGGCTGATGGGGTGGGTCATTGTGACATGAACTTCAAAATGTCCACCACAGGGTTCATGAGTCCCACCTGGACCCTAACTCAATAATCAGTTTACATTCTTTCCAACCAGGTGACTGGGTCATTGTAAAGAATCTTGAGGGATGAGACCACGCCAGCCACTGCAAGAAGCGGCTCAACCACACCAAAGAATGAGGAGTATCTTTGTTTATTTATATTTTTGTTGTTTAGTACATTTTAGCAAGGGTAACGATGAAAAGCATCCCAAGTTATTATTTAAAGTGTATGTCCTGACTAGCTCAGAAAGCAAACAGGACCGATGGTCTGTTCTGAGTCTTCACCGAGTTTTAGTCCCCAGCGATGACAGAGGTACATGCCATTTATGATGTTATTATGGGTATGAGGAGTTTTGACAAACTAGTGAAGACTCCAAACAGACACTTGTCAATGGAATCTAACGATGCATTTTTAGAGGGTAAAATAGGTTAGTTTTAATGGTTCTGCCTCTTGTCGGTTTGGGTATCTAGGCAGCCCACAAGTGTGTTTGAACTTTAGTTTGGTGTTTATGCAGATCTGCAGCTTATAAAGGTAATTCCCCCAAAGCAAGAGGTTCATGCGTGATGGTGAAGCTGTTCCCAACATCTTAGGTCACGGCCGATCGCGAGGATCTGATGGCGCGAGAAATTAAGAATGGCAGGGACAGCTAGAAGGGATTTGTTCACCAACCCCGACCAGATCTGGGCATGGTGTCCTGCATGTACAAGGTGGGGGGGGCTCGGGCTTGGGATACGATTGAACAATTCTCACCCGTTAAGGATAGGGTTCTTCATGTAATTGTTGAAGCCAGAGCTGTAGCTATGTGAAGGTTGGGAGTCTATTTTAAGGGTCTGGGAATCTTTGGGGATCTAATTTTTATTTTACAGCGGATCGTGGTTAAAGGAAGTGGGATCGTGGTTAAAGGAAGTGGGAATATATATACTCATGTCGTTTTTATTTCTATTCTTTCTATGTCGTGACGAGGTGCTCCTGTTGCCTGATTTGACGCGTGACCAGAGTTTCCTTGATGAGATGCCCTGAAGCCGGACCCACATACAAGACACAGAGGATCACAGACCGATCGGCGATTACTACAGCTCACCATGTCGTGTCCTCCTTTATAAGTCATGCCCCTGAAGAGTAGAGTCTACATGTCAAGCCTTTTTATGGACTAAGGACTGATTCATTTCCAGGTGTAAGAAGCAGATCAAGTTTCATCGATGGACACATCGGGTGCATATGACAAAAAAAGGGAGGACTGTTGTGGAGATTTTTATGGAGATGTATTTAATATGTATTGTCATAGTATCACCCAGTGTTAGTACTTCCGCAAACCGCTCTAAAAGAGCTGATTGGGGTAGTCTGAGGCTGGTTGAATCCCGTCTGATAGGGGAAAACGTCTTGAGGTTGGAGTGTGATGTTTTCAGGGTGCGGATATGTCCGCCAACGGGGGCCCTCTGTGCATTAGCACGGACGATCGTTAAAGAGGGGATATGCTCGCGCTGCAATGACATCATTGGTTATAGACAGATGCGTGCTCTTGTCTCTGCTGTGTCTGATCAACATTGGTTGGAATTCGTAGCGCGCGTCTGCAGATAGCCTCCCTCCCCCATTCAATAATAGTATAATCTGAATATGCATTATCCTATGGAATAGCGCAGAATAAGGATTCCTATCAACGGTAACTTTAGCCATCATACGTTATTGTATTCATTGTATGTATTATTGTATTGAATCCTTTAATCTATATTTCTTGAGTGGGATTCATGTACGGCAACCTGTTGGAAGGGATGTCCTTGTATTGCCATTTTCCTGTGTGGAAGGGACATCCTGTGATGTCCCCGCCCATGGGGGTGGGGATTGGTTGCTGCAGCCAATCACCTCCTGTGTGAGATCTTTTGAGTTTAATAAAAGCCTATGATTAGGCGTCGGCTTGGCAGTCATGCTGGTATGCTGAGATGAGAACATAGCTTTTGTGGTGCTGCCTTCTTGGGATGAATGGGAATGAACGGTGAGTGGAACTTAACCTAAAGATAGCATTATTGCAAAAAGATGAAATCTAAAGTGTGTGCTTATAGAACACAGGAAATGTGGGCTGTGTGCTCTGCATAGAACCTATATTTCTACGACATTTTGCACAGTGTCTCCCAGAAAATCAGCCCCACACCATTAAAGTCCAACACTCCTTTATTCTTCCAATATCAGAGTAAAACCCAGTCAGTTGGACTCCCTCAACGAGTAGAACAGACAGGGGGGTGTGGATACGAGTAGGCCCAGACACAATGAACTCTTCTTCTCTCCTTCTAAAAGTGTATTGCGGTCCCTTGGCGAGGGAGATATCCCTCCGGGCGGTCTCCGGAGGCTCACCCGTCACTGGCAATATGCTGCACCAGGTCTTCAGGCGAGTACTCCCTCCGGTCCCTTACGCCACTGGATTCGGGGAGCCCACTCCCGGGGTACCCTAGGAAATCCATACCTCGCGGAACCCAGTGAAGAACACTGGGCCCCAGACCTCCATCCGAGCACCTCACCCCAGGCTAAAGGTGCCTGGGATGGAACACGACCTCCGAACGTCCTCTAGGCCTAGGCCGCCTAGACTCCTGACACGAACCACCGCCCTCAGGCTGAAGGTGCCTGGGACTCGACCCCATGACAAAGATGGCCGGCCCCTTTATACCCTCTCCCAGCAAGCACGGCGGGTTCCCCACCCCACCATACAACCGATGAGAGAGGAAAAAAAGGGGGACAGCACACAGCAGTGGTTCAACCCCAGCCCAAGGCGACAGCGCCACCCGCTGGGCTGCAGGGAACTGCACATTACTGGTGTCTCTGCCAGTTTTAAATACACTGGGAAAGTGCATGCCCGCTACACAAGGTTTATTGGTATGCCATTTTTTATTTTTTTAAAGCCCTGCTATATAGGCTTTACAAATGCTCAAAGATGTGAAAAAAATGTAATTAAAATGTATTATTATTTTTACGTATAACTGACAGATGAACTAGTAAATAAATGATACTGCAGGTGAACACTGGAGCCTGAAGTATTTATCTGAAGGATGCAGGTGTTACTTTTTGTCAATGGAGCCTCAAGCCTGCATATTATCAGAGCTGCAATAGTGATCACCATGTGCAGAGCTTGAGTGGTCTCAATGGTGACCCTGCCCTTGCTCCAGTGTGGCCTCCCTGACACCGGGGTCAGCAACCCATCGATCTTGATCTACCTGTTGATTGCAGGTGATGGGTAGATTGCTTCCTTTCTTTGCTGACCCCTGAAACCTGGACAGGAGCAGGGGCAGCATTTACTAGAACCGATCCCCCTTTCCTCATGCAGCAGCTGAATGCAAGAAAGAAGAACGAGGGTCAGTTACAGTAAATGGCACCCTTCTTTTTCTGAATAAATACAGTAACTAATCGGTACCTATTCTTCAGTTTGTGAATGAACAGGAAGCTCCGTACATCTCTTGTTTATTCATTCTGTTTAGCTGAGGCGGCAGAGATAGAGATTGAGAACTGTGTATAATGTAAAATGACATATTTTCTCTCTGACATGTTTTACAGATCAGTCATTTTTCTACAAGCTCTCTGTTGAGTGATCACACTCAGTTTCCATCTTTCTTCAGGACTGTCCCTAGTGACACTTTCCAGTCAATGGGCCTAGCACAGCTCATCCTACATTTTGCATGGACGTGGGTGGGGTTGGTTGCTTTCGGGAATGACTACGGTCAGCAAGGTGTTCAAGTGGTCAAGAAGGAGCTCCTCAAAGCTGGAGCTTGTGTGGCCTTCACAGAGTTCATTGTTGCCAACAGTGAAGACAGAAACATACCTCATATCACTAGGGTTATAAATGAGTCAACTGCCAATGTCGTGCTCGTGTTTGCTAGTGATCTCTTCTTTGTGCTTCTTGTGGAAGAAATGTTATAGGAAAATGTAAATGGAAAGATTTTTGTGGCCAGTGAGGCTTGGTCTACCTCACCTATTTTAGGGGTGGGAAAATATTCTTCACTATTGAAGGGTTCTATTGGCTTTGCTTTCTACAGCTCTGTTATTCCCAGCTTTAAAGAATTTGTGACCGATATCCATCCTCTTCCTCCTAAAGGTCCAGAAAAAAGCCTGACCCAAATATTCTGGGAAAAAACTTTTGGATGCAGATTTTTGGACCAAATGAGTCTTACTCATTCATGGAACAATTCCACAAAGTTATGTACAGGATTTGAGAATCTCAGCACTGTAGACAATGTTTACACTGACATGTCTAATTTAAGAGGTTCTTTTAGCATCTACACTTCAGTTCAGGTTATTGGCAAAGCCCTCCATGACATGAGCACTTGTCAGAAAAGTAAAGGCCCTTTCTATAACAGGAATTGTGCAGACATTTGGGACTTCAAGCCATGGCAGGTAAGAATAGTTAGTTTAATTCAAAAGACAAGCTTTGTTTTCAATGTTAGACTTATTGCTGTGCAGCACAGGGAATTTATCACCTGCTTCAGTGATTTAATGCTTTGTACGGTGTACTGCAAATAAGATGATTGTCATAGTTTTTAATGGACCATTTGGTCTCCAGAGGTAGATGGGGGCTCTCTGAGGTGCATGGTGTAAGGGTTGGCTGTTGTTCACCAGGGACCCCTTTCAAAGAGATTATGATTTTGATTGGTGACCATGCTACATTGTTGTTTTTGGTTTTGCACCACTGATGAGACTTGACAGGAAGCCAAACTATTAGGCAAGAGCACAGCCCCAAATTCGGCTAGAGCAGGCACTCTCTATGCTAGGTTTCCTACAGAGAATGCTGTGGCTGATTGACTGCCTATATGATAGTGTCTTCATAGACATAGTTCAAAGTCTATTGCTTAGAACCAGCAACCTGTTGCCAATTATCTTTTCTATCTGTCTGTAAGGGTTGCATTATAACCAGCACTGTGGGGGGGGGGCATGTTTTTCCCAAAGTAAATCACATAAAATATATCTAAAGTACGATATGTTTTCTTAGGTGCCTTGCAGTGGTGACCCACCTATTAGGTGCGCATCTACATACAGGGCGCCGGACGCATGGATTCCAATGGAGGGATGATTATTTTTGAAGCACGTGATTAGAGCCAGAGTCTTATGCCCTGTACACACGATCAGTTTTTCCAACAGGAAAACCGTGTTTTTTTTTTTCATCAGGAAAACGGCTCAAAATTGTCTTGCATAAACACGGTCACACAAATCTTGGCTGAAACTCCAAACGTTAAGAATGCGGTGATGACGAGCCGAGGTCAATAAAGTTCAATAGGCAGTTCGGCTCTTCTGCTTGGTTCTGAGCATGTGTGTTTTTTTTTTTTTTGCGTCGTAATTGCATACAGACGACCGCGATTCCCGATAGGAATTTTTCCTGTCACGTAAATTGAGATCCTATTTTCAATCTTTTCTTGTCAGGAATTCTCACAGAAAAAGTGAGCATACACATGGTCAGAATTTGCGACAAAAAGCTCACATTGCACTTTTCTCTTCGGGAATCGCGATCGTGTGTACGAGGCATTACTCTAATAGGCTTCAAAAAGGGTGGGCTCGGGCACAGGAAAATGTTCTATGCCACCTATATTGTTAATTTAATGTGTGCTAGGCTCATTAAAAAAATGTTTTTTAAAACAATGGTGCAGTTATCCTTTAAACCAGGGGTCTTCAAACTACGGCCCTCCAGGTGTTTAGGAACTACAATTCCCATCATGCCTAGTCATGTCTGTGAATGTCAGAGTTTTGCAATGCCTCATGGGATTTGTAGTTCCGCAACAGCTGGAGGGCCGTAGTTTGAGGATCCCTGCTTGAAACTCTTCGTCAGACCCTATCCAAATGCCATCATCAAACCACAACCATTCTAACCACTCCATTTTATTCTTATGCCGCGTACACACGATCATTTTTCCTGTCGGGAAAAATGAAATTTTTTCCTTTGGACGAGAAAAACGATCGTCTGTGGGCTTTTTGCCGTTTTTCCCGACAGGAAAAACGGCATTAATCACGATGAGAAAAATTAGAACATGTTCTAATTTTTCTCGTCGTTTTTCCTGACATTTCTTCCGCGGCAGTGTTTCCCATAGGGAAACACTGCCACGGAGCCCATAGACGATCGTTTTTCTCATCATTTTAAAAAATGACGAGAAAAATGACCGTGTGGGGAACAAGCTGTTCCCTCGTTTAAAATGTCATTATTCACGGCGGTTTTTAAACCGCCGTGAATAATGATCGTGTGTACGCGGCATTAGAAGTTTTTTTTTTTTTGTTTTGTTTTTTATTCGACATTAAGCTTGTACATTTTCTACCATAAATAGTTAATGGTTTTGGTTATTGTTTGTACTTGGTATTTCAAAGTTGGGTAGGGAAAGCAGGACAACAACAATAAAATAATCAATGTCTCAAGATCATCAGTGATTAATATTATCTTTCTGATATCATTACAGCTTAAGCATTATATCCAGAATGTGCATGTTAAGTAGGGATGGGCCCGGTGCTCGATTCGAACCCATGTTCGAATCGAGCATCGGGCGTTCGCTCGCTCGTCGAGCCCAGAACTATTTGGGCCGTTCGCATCACATTCGTGTGATGCGAGCGGCCCCGCAATGCATTGCGGCCGGCGCGGCCGGCGCAGTGCATTGCTGGCTGATGATTGGCCAAGCATGCACTGTGACCCCGCATGCTTGGCCAATCACAGCGCCCGAAACTCGGAGAGCAATAATTGGCTACAGGCAGGACGCCTGTAGCCAATTACAGCTCAGGGGCTTTAGTACACGCCCCACCATTTAAAAGGCCGCCACGCCATCGGCCCCGGTCACATGAGTTCCGGCTTTAGGAGAGATTAGTCTGCTGATTCTGTCTTTGCTTGATACTGAAAGATTTGCTCTTCTTTGCTAAACCATTGGCTATTTCTTTGCTAAACCATTGCTACCTAAGTCATTGATCGTTCATTGCTGCTGATTGCACAGTTAGTGTGTTATTAGCTGCTGCTGGGGATTAGTCTGGTGCGTGCTTACTGTTAGTACAGTATTGCAGTAGTACCAACCGCAGTGCTGTTAGCACAGCATTGCACCCCAACAGCACCCATAGGACTTCTAGTGTGTTAGTGGAAGCAAACAGAGCTCCTATATTTTCTTCTCAGCAGCACCCATAGGACTTCTAGTGTGTTAGTGGCAGCAAACAGAGCTCCTATATTTTCTTCTCAGCAGCACCCATAGGACTTCTAGTGTGTTAGTGGCAGCAAACAGAGCTCCTATATTTTCTTCTCAGCAGCACCCATAGGACTTCTAGTGTGTTAGTGGCAGCAAACAGAGCTCCTATATTTTCTTCTCAGCACCACCCATAGGACTTCTAGTGTGTTAGTGGCATCACACAGAGCTCCTATATTTTCTTCTCAGCAGCACCCATAGGACTTCTAGTGTGTTAGTGGCAGCAAACAGAGCTCCTATATTTTCTTCTCAGCAGCACCCATAGGACTTCTAGTGTGTTAGTGGCATCACACAGAGCTCCTATATTTTCTTCTCAGCAGCACCCATAGGACTTCTAGTGTGTTAGTGGCAGCAAACAGAGCTCCTATATTTTCTTCTCAGCAGCACCCATAGGACTTCTAGTGTGTTAGTGGCATCACACAGAGCTCCTATATTTTCTTCTCAGCAGCACCCATAGGACTTCTAGTGTGTTAGTGGCAGCAAACAGAGCTCCTATATTTTCTTCTCAGCAGCACCCATAGGACTTCTAGTGTGTTAGTGGCATCACACAGAGCTCCTATATTTTCTTCTCAGCAGCACCCATAGGACTTCTAGTGTGTTAGTGGCAGCAAACAGAGCTCCTATATTTTCTTCTCAGCAGCACCCATAGGACTTCTAGTGTGTTAGTGGCAGCAAACAGAGCTTCTATATTTTCTTCTCAGCAGCACCCATAGGACTTCTAGTGTGTTAGTGGCATCACACAGAGCTCCTATATTTTCTTCTCAGCAGCACCCATAGGACTTCTAGTGTGTTAGTGGCAGCAAACAGAGCTCCTATATTTTCTTCTCAGCAGCACCCATAGGACTTCTAGTGTGTTAGTGGCATCACACAGAGCTCCTATATTTTCTTCTCAGCAGCACCCATAGGACTTCTAGTGTGTTAGTGGCAGCAAACAGAGCTCCTATATTTTCTTCTCAGCAGCACCCATAGGACTTCTAGTGTGTTAGTGGCATCACACAGAGCTCCTTTATTTTCTTCTCAGCAGCACCCATAGGACTTCTAGTGTGTTAGTGGCAGCAAACAGAGCTCCTATATTTTCTTCTCAGCAGCACCCATAGGACTTCTAATGTGTTAGTGGCATCACACAGAGTTCCTATATTTTCATCTCAGCAGCACCCATAGGACTTCTAGTGTGTTAGTGGCATCACACAGAGCTCCTATATTTTCTTCTCAGCAGCACCCATAGGACTTCTAGTGTGTTAGTGGCAGCAAACAGAGCTCCTATATTTTCTTCTCAGCAGCACCCATAGGACTTCTAGTGTGTTAGTGGCATCACACAGAGCTCCTATATTTTCTTCTCAGCAGCACCCATAGGACTTCTAGTGTGTTAGTGGCAGCAAACAGAGCTCCTATATTTTCTTCTCAGCAGCACCCATAGGACTTCTAGTGTGTTAGTGGCATCACACAGAGCTCCTATATTTTCTTCTCAGCAGCACCCATAGGACTTCTAGTGTGTTAGTGGCAGCAAACAGAGCTCCTATATTTTCTTCTCAGCAGCACCCATAGGACTTCTAATGTGTTAGTGGCATCACACAGAGTTCCTATATTTTCATCTCAGCAGCACCCATAGGACTTCTAGTGTGTTAGTGGCATCACACAGAGCTCCTATATTTTCTTCTCAGCAGCACCCATAGGACTTCTAGTGTGTTAGTGGCAGCAAACAGAGCTCCTATATTTTCTTCTCAGCAGCACCCATAGGACTTCTAGTGTGTTAGTGGCATCACACAGAGCTCCTATATTTTCTTCTCAGCAGCACCCATAGGACTTCTAGTGTGTTAGTGGCAGCAAACAGAGCTCCTATATTTTCTTGTCAGCAGCACACATAGTACCTATAGTGTGTTAGTGTCAGCACCCATAGGACCTACAGTGTGTTGTGAGCACACATAGGAGTTCTATTTTTTATACTATATACACTACCGACTACAATGGCTGGAAGACCGCCAAGGAGAGGCAGAGCGTGCCGAGGCAAGAACACAGGGCAGGCAGGCTCTGTTTCTAGAGACAACAGTGCTGGCCGTGGACGTGGTCGTGCATCGTCATCAGCACGTGGCCATGGGACACGCTTGTCTTTGTTTTCGGCAGCTGGACATGTGGAGCCGCATCATGCCGAAGGCTTGGTAGAATGGATGACCAAGCCCTCCTCATCCTCCTCATCCTCTCTCACCCAGGCTCAGGGTACTGGCAGAGCAGCTGCCAACGCGTACTCAATGGCATCATCAGCCACCCCTTCCCTAGACCCACCATGTCCTCCTGAGGAGTCCCCGAACTGTTTGAGCACAGTGTTGGGTACATGCTCCAGGAGGATGCCCAACGATTCGAAGGCTCGGATGATGATACCCAGCTTGAGGAAGTCAGTAGTGTGCGCGCAGAGAGAGGGGATGCTGAAGGACAGCAATCTGGCAGTAGTGTTCCACCAGCTGCAGCTTACTGCCAGGTTTGCTCTAGTGGTGAAGAGGGAGGGGATGATGAGGTCACTGACTCCACGTGGGTGCCTGAAGGGAGAGAGGAGGAGGAGGAGGAGGATGCAGCGTCACATGTCCAATGAGGCAGGATGCCCCCTGGAGGCCAGCTAGAGGCCAGCACAGCAACTGTACCACACCGCAGAGCTCCGCCTGTGCAGGGCGCTGCCTCTGCACGTTATCACAAAAGTTCTTTGGTGTGGGCCTTTTTTGAGACGAGTGCATCAGATCTCACCACTGCTATTTGCAATATTTGTCTCAAGCGTATCTCGCGTGGCCAAAACATCAGCCGCTTGGGCACCACAAGCATGAGCAGACATATGTCGACCTGCCATGCAGCTCGTTGGCAAGCACACATAAAAGACCCACACCAAAGAACAAAGCGGACCTCTCCTTGCTCCTCATCAGCTGGGATCTCCATCCCCACTATATCTTCAGTCCTCTCTGAAAGCTGCTCTGAGAGGACTGAAGGTGTAGAATTAGGTGTGTCACAACCAAGTACTTGCAGTACACCGACGTCCGATTGTAGCAGGCAAATTTCCCTGCCCCAGCTGCTGGACCGTCGAAAGAAGTATACTCCCAGCCATCCACATGCCCAGCGGTTGAATGCTAGCTTGGCTAAATTGCTAGCACTTCAACTGCTGCCTTTTCAGTTGATAGACTCGGCCCCCTTCCGTGAGTTTGTTCAATGTGCGGTTCCTCAGTGGCAGGTTCCCAAACGCCACTTTTTCTCACGGAAGGCGATTCCGTCTCTCTACTGGCATGTGGAAGGCAATGTCCATGCCTCGCTGGACAGGGCGGTCAGCGGTAAGGTGCATATTACCGCTGACTCATGGTCCAGCAGGCATGGACAGGGACGTTATCTTTCTTTCACGGCCCATTGGGTCACTCTATTGGCAGCTGGGAGGGATGCAGGACAAGGTGCAGTAGTGTTGGAGGTTGTTCCGCCACCACGCCTCCAAAATGCTACTACTGGTTGTGACACACCTCTCTCCTCCACCCCCTCCTCTTCTTCTTCCTCCATGTCCTCTTCGAGTGCTCTGTCCTCGGAACCAGCGGTGCTCCGTAGTCGTACAAGGGGCTACGCGAGTACGCAGGCAAAAAGATGCCATGCCGTGCTTGCGCTGGTGTGTTTGGGGGACAGGAGCCACACTGGGCCAGAGGTTCTGGCAGCTCTGCAGGGGCAGGCCGAGAGGTGGTTGACGCCACGCCAGCTTAAGCCAGGAATGGTCGTTTCTGATAATGGCACCAACCTCCTCTCCGCCCTGCGACAGGGGCAGCTCACCCATGTGCCCTGTATGGCTCACGTCCTCAACCTGGTGGTGCAGCGGTTCTTGGGCAGGTTCCCAGGCTTACAGGATGTCCTGAGGCAGGCCAGGAAAGTCTGTGTGCATTTCCGCCGATCTTATAATGCCAGTGCTCGGCTGACTGAGCTGCAAAAGGAGCTGAACCTGCCCAAGAACCGCCTAATATGTGACATGCCCACCAGGTGGAACTCAACGTTGGCCATGCTGCAGCGACTGCACACGCAGCAGAGGGCCATCAATGAGTACCTTTGCGACTACGGCACCAGGACAGGGTCAGGGGAGCTTGGCTTTTTTTCCCCACGCCAGTGGAGCATGATCAGGGATGCATGCACTGTCCTCTCACCATTTGAGGAGGCCACGAGGATGGTGAGCAGTGACAGTGCATGCATCAGTGACACTGTACCTCTTGTCCACCTGTTGGAGCATACGCTGCGTGGGATAATGGACAGGGCACTTGAGGCAGAACAGAGGCAGGAAGAGGAGGACTTCCTTGTCTCTCAAGGCCCCCTTTATCCAGACAATGTTCCTTCTGTCCCACCCATCACACAGGAAGAGGAGGAGGAGGAGGAGGAGGATTGTGTGAGCATGGAGGTGGAGCCTGGCACTCAGCATCAGCAGCAGCAGTCTTTTAGGGATGATGTACAGTCCCAACAAACCAGTGGACTTGTACGTGGCTGGGAGGAGGTGGCTGGCGATCATGTCATCCTCAGTGACCCAGAAGACTCCGGACCGAATGCCTCAGCTAACCTACGCTGCATGGCCTCCCTGATCCTGCAAAGCCTGCGGAAGGATCCTCGTGTTCTTCGGATCAAGGAGAGTGACCATTACTGGCTGGCCACTCTCCTTGATCCACGGTACAAGGGTAAGGTTGCGGACCTTATCTTGCCGTCGCAGAGGGAGCAGAGGATGAGACATCTCAGGGAGGCCTTGCAGAAAGGTCTGTGCAACGCGTTCCCAGAAACTGGGAGGTTACAAACTCCTGGTCCTGGACGACGAGTTGCTGAGGCTTCGGTCAGTAGCAGAAGGAGCGGTGGGGAAGGTGGACGTCTGACCGATGCGTTCAGACAATTTTTTAGTCCGCAGCCCCAAGGTATGATCGGTTCCAGCAACCATCGCCAGCGTCTGATATACATGGTGCAGGAATACCTAGGGGCAAGGTCAGACTTGGACACCTTTCCCACCGAAAATCCTCTGGCTTACTGGGTCCTGAGGATGGATCACTGGCCAGAGCTTGCACAGTATGCAATTGAGCTACTGGCCTGTCCTGCATCCAGCGTTCTTTCCGAACGCACATTCAGTGCTGCTGGAGGATTTGTCACCGATCATAGGGTGCGCCTGTCCACCGACTCGGTTGATCGACTGACCTTCATAAAAATGAATCAGTCTTGGATCACCACCAGCTACCAGACACCTGAAGCGGATATAACGGAATAATTTATAATGTCACATCCCATCAAGACTGCCTATGCTGATGCTGAGTGACTGTCCTGTTATGTTCACTGACTATCCTCTTCCTCCTCCTCAATGATCCATGCCACCACACCAGTGCCTAAGGCACAATTTTTCAGCCCCTGTATAACAGGGGCGTGTAATTACAATTTTTTAAAAAGATGCTTCGCAACAGGTGTGACTGCTGTGCTCAGAGTACAGTATCTGTGAGGGGTTGCAGTGTTGTGGCACCAGCACCAGTGCCTAAGGCACAATTTTTCAGCCCCTGTTGGGGCGTGTAATTACAATTTTTAGGCAATGCTTTGCAACAGGTCTCATTGCTGTGCTCAGAGTACAGTATCTGTGAGGGGTTGCAGTGTTGTGGCACCAGCACCAGTGCCTAAGGCACAATTTTTCAGCCCCTGTATAACAGGGGCGTGTAATTACAATTTTTTAAAAAGATGCTTCGCAACAGGTGTGACTGCTGTGCTCCAAGTACAGTATCTGTGAGGGGTTGCAGTGTTGTGGCACCAGCACCAATGCCTAAGGCACAATTTTTCAGCCCCTGTTTAACAGGGGCGTGTAATTACAAATCTTGATCTAATAGTTCACAGCAGGGCCCATTCCTGCGCCCACCAAGAGTAACTATGAGGGCCTACAGTCTTGTGGCAACACCGTCCACCACCACCACCACCACCAAAGGCCCAATTTTTCTGCCCTGTTCAACAGGTGCATGCAATTACAAATCTTGATCTAATAACTCACAGCAGGGCCCATTCCTGAACCCACCAAGAGTAACTGTGAGGGCTTACAGTCTTGTGGCAACACCGTCCACCACCACCACCACCACCACCAAAGGCCCAATTTTTCTGCCCGGTTCAACAGGTGCATGCAAGTACAAATCTTGATCTATTAACTCACAGCAGGGCCCATTCCTGTGCCCACCAGTCTTGTGGCTACACCAACATCTAATAGGGCAAATTTCTGCAGAGTATATACGGCAGGCCCCTACTTTCAAACATCCAACTTACAAACGACTCCTACTTGCAAACGGCAAGAGAAAACAGGAAGTGAGAGGAAATCTACCCCTAGGAAGGAAAATTCTATCCTGTTAGATTTAATTTGGGAAAAAGGTATCTCCTCTCTACTGATGCTTTATCACCAATCCTTGTTTCAATTAAAACCCCACTTTTCCAAAAACATTTGTCATTGGGACGGAAAGTGAGGTGACATGTTCTGAACAGATGTGCAAAGACAGCAAATGTTACAGGGGTGATAACCCCTCCCTATGTTCTCCAAAAAGCTTAAAAATTGTTTTTTTTGGGATGTAGCTACACTTCATAATGTACCTGTTCAGATTCTACTTAAGAACAAACCTACAGTCCATGTCTTGTTTGCACCACCTATATACTGCTGTTCAGAGTATATAGGGTTGTAGGTATAGGGTTTTATTTTGGGTGCGGGGTCCCCCTTAGTATCCATACAAGACCCAAAGGGGCTGGGGTGGGGGGGGGGGGGGGTGATGGGGTAGCCATGCCATTTTTCTCAAGGATTTTCAGCCATATGGCGGCCAGGACAAGACATGACATTAAAGCCGCAAGTGGTTTTAAATGGCTTCTTTTTTTCCTTTACAAATGTCATTTTGTGCAAGGACAGTTCTAAACACGGGAAACACATGCCACTTCACAGGCATACTTTAGACACCCCCCAGGTACCATATTTAAAGGAAAATTTCACTTTTTTTTTTTTCACTTTATGCATCATTAAAATGACTGCTCCCGAAAAAACTTTAGTTTTTAAAATTTCTTTTTGCATTGATATATGTCCCCTGGGGCAGGACCCGGGTCCCCAAACCTGTTTTATGACATTAACATGCATATTGGCCGTTGTAATTAGCAATTTTGATTTCGAACGTTCGCGTCCATTATAACGAATAGGGTTCGAAAATTCGTGCGAACTTTCGGTCCGTTCGAAGGTTCTGGTGCGAACCGAACCCGGGGGTGTTCGGCTCATCCCTAATGTTAAGCTTAAAAATGGAAGAGAGGTCTTCTTAGATAAAAACGGGGACCTTCCGGCAGTGTATGATATTGTGAACTGGCAGCTGGGATCGGATGGGATCATAAAGAAGGTCAAGGTGGGAAGCTATGACACATCAGTCACTGATGGAGACATCTTTACTATTAATAAAAGCAAAATCACATGGCCTACAGGAAAAGAACAGGTATTGTATGGAGGGTAACATGGAAAAGCTGAGGGATTTTCAATTATTATAATAGTCCTTAGGAAATCTCACTGCTTATCTCTGTATTCTTTCTGAAGATCCCAAAATCAATATGCAGTGAGAGTTGTTCTCCAGGTTTCAGAAGAGTTGTTAGACGAGGAAAACCTGTATGTTGCTTTGAGTGTGTCCTGTGTCCTTATGGAGAATTTTCCAACCAAACAGGTGAGTATTTAAAGTAAATCGATATCCATTTTCTCGTTTTGGATAGCATATGGAATGATTAAAACTCTGTTTGTTTATTTATTTTTTAACTTCCTCTCCCATAGACACGATAGGAAGTGAGAGGATATCTCACCAAAGTAAGGGTAATCTCTTCTTAGATAGGGATGAGCTGCTGTTGGGTCCCAACATAGGTTTGGACCGAATTTAGCTTGCTTGGACTTTTGGAAAACAGCAGACCTAAATTGGTGTTCTGTAAAGTTGAACCTCCTGTGGAAGTGGGAAGTGGTATTACTACTGCTGCAAAATGTGACAGCTTCACCACAGCATGGTTTTTAGGAACCCAGCAGCCATTGGTGTCCTAACAACCATTATTCATTGCTGCCAGGTCCAATCAGCTGTCAGCTGGGAAATCCTGGCTTATGCTGCGTACACACGACCGTTATTTATGTAATGGAAATAAACAACGTTTTTCTCAACGTGATCTTTCGTGTTTCCTCTCAAGCCTGCCTTGCATACACACGTTCATGAAAAAAAAAACGCTCGAGCAAAGCGTGGTGACGTACAACACGTACGACGGCACTATAAAGAGGAAGTTTAATTCGAATGGCGCCACCCTTTGGGACTTTTTCTGATCCTCGTGTTAATAAAGTTTGGTAAGAGACGATTCGTGCTTTTCAGTCTTCGTGCTTTTCAGTCCATTACAGCGTGACGAATGTGCTTTCTCCATTACGAACACTAGTTTTACTAGAACGAGCGCTCCCGTCTCATACTTGATTCTGAGCATGCACGTTTTTTTTCCCCTTGTAAAAGCATACACACCAACGTTTTTCACGACGTTAAAAAGAACGACGTGAAAAACGACGAGAAAAAATAGAGCAGGTTCTAAAAAAAAATCGGCCATTTTTCTCGTTGAGAAAAATGCTCTGGAGCATACACACGACCATTTTTCACGACCATTTTTAAAAATTGCATTTTTCTCGTCATAAAAAACGGTCGTGTGTACGCGGCATGACAGTCAAAAGTTAACAAAGGGTCAGGGATTATATTAAAAAAAAAAATCGTCCTGGCCTTCCTCCTTCATTATTCATACCAGGTCCTTCAGGTCTCCTATAAATCTAAGAGGAACCCCACAAAAATATAAGTAAATAATTAAATAAATAAAAAGCCTCGGTTCCTTTCAATATTTATACCAGACCCTTCAGAAAAAAACATGCAAAAAAACAACAACAACTGAATCCCCATGATGTTACTGACTAAACATGTTCATACTTGATCAATGACATTACTTGGATGACCCCCCCCCCCCCCGTTTACTTTAAAACTGCAGAGCCCTGGGAGATGTCATTCAGCGTGAGTAAGCTAGGGGAGCAGATCCTGACAGTGGGATATTTTTCTTTCAGTGTGCATCAGGCGTTGTTCACCATAGTTTTATCCATAAATAATATTCAAGATGTAATATCTCAAAGATATGATGTGGGTTAAATGAGAGTCCTTTTGACCAGGAGTGAAAGTGTTAACATAATAACATTTATTGGAGTATAGTTGGTAATAGCTATCTAATACACAGAAAATATTAGGTTAAAGTAAAATAATTACATGGAGGAATACAGAGTATATTCCTTTAAAACATTAATGTACAAACATATTCAGTTACAATTAAAACAGACCTTTTTCCATAAATACCCTTTAGTCCCATTCTGATGGCTGCCGTTGCATAAAAAGTGAGCCTTATCCTCCCCTAGACTCTGTGTATGCTGCATGCTGATGCCCCATTGGCTGGCATAGCTTGGCTCTTGATTGGATGGATGGCTTACTACATAAGTCAGCCCCCTTACATGCAAGTCCTTGTGACTATTCTGGGAAGGAGATTTAATTGAATTTCCCAGGAAATTAAGTATTGATTATGGGTGGGCCACCCTTCATTGCATATCCCAGCATGGGATCCTTTGAAGTGAGTATGTGTAAAGCAATGGAATTGGCTCTCCCTTGTTTGTATATACAAGCCTCGGCACCGACGTGTCTGCTCTTTAACAAGCACTTCCATAACGCCCTTTTGCATGCCTCCCATAGATGCAAGCTAAATAAAATATATTCATAATTACAATATTTTACAGCTATTAATGGAGATTTCACACAAACCCATAAGGTAACAATAGTTTATGTTGACCTGCATCACTGGATAACATGATTGATGATGGATTTACATTGTGGAATCTTTTTTCTCTTAAAGGGGTTGTAAAGGTTTTTTTTTTTTTTCACCTTAATGCATCCTATGCATTAAGGTGAAAAAACACCTGGCAATGACGTCCCCCCAGCCCCCCCTGTTTTACTTACCTGAGCCTGTTCACCTGCTCAGCTCGTCCCCGGTGTCCTCTTCTCCACTGCTTCTTGGCATTGATTGGATAGATTGATAGCAGCACAGCCATTAGCTTGCGCTGCTGTCAATCAAATCCAATGACTCGGCTGCTGGCGCGCGGGACAGAGACATACACTCTGTGTCTATGGACGCAGAGTGTATGAGATGGGAGCACGCCCGCAAGGTAACCCCCTTGGGAGAGAGATTCCCGAGGGGGTTAGCTATTGCGAGGAGGAGCCGAGACAGCTGCCGAAGGACCCCAGAAGAGGACGATCGGGGCCACTCTGTGCAAAACGAACTGCACAGTGGATGTAAGTAGGATATGTTTGTTATTTTTAAGAAAAAAAAGGAAGCTTTACAACCCCTTTAAATTTAAGGACTTATCAGTGTGTTTAGTTACTGTTTTTTATTATTCACATGTGGAGGGGGGTATCTGAGAACCCATTATTGTTAAAGGGAGATCCCAAATTTCGATAAGTCTCCCACCCACAGGCACCCACAACCACCAGGCCCCAGATGTGGTAAAGAGGCCCTTGGCCTCATCAACATTACGATCCCCCCATGTTGAGGGTATATGGCCTGGTATGGTTCAGGAGGGGGGCACACACTCATCTCCTCCTTACCTTACCAGCCAGGTTGTGTGCTCAGACAAAGGTCTGGTATGGATTTTGGCGAGGGGGAGCCTCAAATTTTTTTCTTGTTTTTTTGTAATGGGCTTCCCATTGACATCTACGCAAGAACCGCATCATGTATAATGCCGCGTACACACGATCGGAAATTCTGACAAAAAAAGGCCGATGTGAGCTTTTTGGTCAGAAATTCCAACCGTGTGTAGGCTCCATCTGACTTTTCCTGTCGTAATTTCCGCCCGCAAAAATTTGAGAGCTGGTTCTCAAATTTTCCGATGGAAAAAATTCCAATCGGAAATTCCGATCGTCTGTAGCAATTCCGACGCGCAAAATTCCGATGCATGCTCGGAAACAATTTGACGCATTCTCCGAAGCATTGAACTTAATTTTCTCGGCTAATCGTAGTATTGTACATCACCGCGTTCTTGACGGTCGAAAGTTCAGAGAACTTTTGTGTGACCGTGTGTATGCAAGCCAAGCTTGAGCGGAATTCCGTCGGAAAAACCATCCAAGGTTTTTACGACGAAAAATCCAATCATGTGTACGCGGTATAAGGGTCTGGTATATATTTTTCAGTGGAATCCCATGCTGTTTTTATTAATTTATGGGGTCCATTAACATCTATATCAGACTCTTATCCAGGGTAAGGGGCTGGTATAGATGAGGGGAATCCCTTGCTGCTTTGTTTTTAAACAGAAGTGAGCAAATTGGAGCTGCCAGACTTAGGCTGCATTCACACCTGAGTGTAGCGATTCGGGCGTTTTTACCGTCGTTTTTACCATTGTTTTGTCGCGCGAATTTGCGCCCGTCGAAACGCTCGTTGTCGCGCTAGACGCTTGAATCGGGTGTTTCCATTACATTATATGAATCCTAAAACGCCCAATCTGCCCGATTCGCGCGACAAAAAAGGGTCCGGAACTTGTTTGAGCTTCAGGCGTTCGGCTTCAGGCGACATGGAGTGGAGATGTGAACCATCTCCATAGAGAATAATGTATTTTTTCCCCTCTAGCGTTTTGTAGCTTCAGGCTTCAGGCTACAAAACGCTCAGGTGTGAATGCAGCCTTAATGGCATTTTTTTTTCGTAAATGTCAGTGTTGCTGTAGAAGGCTTTATACATCATACCCACTTCACAGTCAGTATAAGGGCCTCCCCCAGGCATGCTGTTTAATGGAATTTTGCAGTTTTAATTTTTTCATTAGCTGATTCCTGTCAAATGAAATTTGAAAATTAACTTTTTTGCTTTGGTACTTTTTCCAACCCTTCCCTATTCAAAATGTAAAAAAATTGGCTTGGCTTTAAATAGACTTTAGCAAGCTTTTCTGAACTATTGATAAAATAAAAAAATGATTTTTGGTCTTTTTTGTTTGTGTTTTTCATTCAGATTCAGATGACTGTTACACATGTCCGTGGAATCTGTGGCCTAATGCTGAAAGGACCAAATGCCTTCCAAAGACAATTGAGTATCTTTCCTATGAAAAAACATTAGGTGGCTCCTTGACTGCTGCTGGAGTCTCTTCATCCTTGATTACAGTTTTTATCTTGTGCCTGTTCTTTCGCCACAGACATACACCCATCGTTAAAGCCAACAACTACTCTTTAAGTTGCATTCTTCTTATGTCTATATCCCTCTGCTTTCTAAGCTCCTTAAATTTTATTGGATACCCCCAAACTCTTACATGTCTGATGAGGCAGGCAATATTTGGTATGGTTTTCGCTGTCTGCATTTCTACAGTCTTGGCAAAAACCATCATGGTTGTCTTTGCCTTCATGGCCACCAAGCCTAATAGCAGACTCAGGAGATGGACAAGTCCAAAGGTATCCTACGTGATAATTTTTATGTGTTCTGTTATGCAATTATTGTTATGTGTTTTGTGGTTGACTCTGGATCCTCCATATTTTGCATACAATATACAAACCCAACCAGAAATTATTATAGCTGAGTGCAGCGAGGGGTCACCAAATGCCTTTTGGTCCATGTTGGGTTATCTTGGCTTGCTGTCATCAGTCAGTTTTATTGTAGCCTTTCTCGCTCGCACACTCCCCGATAGCTTCAACGAGGCCAAGTTCATCACTTTCAGCATGCTGGCCTTCTTGAGTGTCCTACATCCCAGCTACTCTTAGTGCTCGTGGTCAATATGTAGTGGCCATGGAGGTCTTTGCTATCTTGTCATCGAGCTGGGCCCTGGTGATCTGTATGTTTTTTCCAAAATGTTATATCATATTGTTTAGACCCAGCATGAACTCTAAGGAATATCTCAGGGGCAAAGACATGTAGCAAAATAACAATTACAAAAGTCACATCTTACCAAATAAATCTACATAAGTCTAATGGAAATAGCGTCTTTCCCATGCCATCCAGTAACACAAAACCAGCGATTCTACAAAAATATTAGCACAGTATTAGCCAGCATGGAACTAACACTATCAAACACACGTTTAGGGAATACACCTGTGAAGGTTCCTATTTGTTGATCATACATCACAGGACACAGAGGCTTAGATAATTACTTAGTGGGTTTGATAGTCACCACAGGTGATCGGACACTGGCAACCCTAATTACAAGGCGAGTTCCTCCCCTATATAACCCCTCCCATATGGAGAGCACCTCAGTTTTTTCACCAGTGTCTAAGGTGGTTGGTCACGTTGAACATGTGCTAAGAAAAAAGTCCTGTTGATGGTTTCTGCAGAGACCTAGGAGCTATACAACCTGATCCATACCTCGGGCTAATACTAAACGCCTAAGATGGATGGTACCTGGGCCTCATGTAAAGAAGAAACAAGGTTTGCCTGTAATGTCTCTCTTCAGAGGTCTGGGCTCTGGGATCCAGGCTTTGGTGTAGTAATACAACAGTGGCGCGAAAAGTTCTGGCAGAGTCTTCTACAGGTCCAGGTAAGAGGATCCTGTAAGAAGGAACCCATATACCTGAAGGTTGGCACAACACTACCCGCCGTGATGAGTGAAGGCTGGATCTGCTATTTTTAGCAGCTTTCCTGCGGCGGGGATAAAATAAGTGAAGATAATTTTTTTAAATGTTGTCTTCTGTGATTAGGTTGTCTTACCTGGTTTCCGCCACCAGAGGGAGTAAGTTACATACCTGGTGTACTCTTACATGCCATCCAGGGACAGGCTCAGTGAAGTCGGTCTGTTTAAAACACCACTCACCTCCTCCGCTACAGGCTCTGCCACAATACACATAAGAGGGGTCCCACGAAGCCCCCAGTAGTCTCTTCTCTCCCCCCTCACCCCTGGCAGCCGCCATGATGGGCGGCACGCGTGCCGGGAGCGCGCTTGACTGTCAGATGCCAGGGGAAAGAGGGGGGGGCGTAGTTGCTTGTGCCTGTGCGCGTGCACGGCTCTTCAGTGTGCAGGCGCCAAGAGGCTTGTGTTTAAAAGCCCAGCACGCCAGAGCCTTCTGTAAGCGGAGTGGATACAGACCTGTGGGCTGTAAGCATCCCAGTGGATCAGACCAGGCAAACCTGGTCCAATCAGGTTTGCCTGGTCCGGTCCAGGTTTGCTCGGCATCAGGTTGTGCAGTGAGATAATATAGATGTGTATTGTAAGACTATTAGCACAACAGTGATTGCACCTGTACTAGTACCTCTGCTTTGCAGCTTAAGGACTATGTCTCCCAGTAAGAGGGGGTCAGGGGCAAGTAAAAGAGGCACTAAGGGATCCCCGCCTAGTGCTAAGGGGTCTGTACATGCCTGCAGATTACCATCCCCCCTGACAGACTGGTAGCAGCCTCACAGGATGACCATGTACTCTTGTCAGGCTTTGCAGCCTCTCCTAATGTTGCAGCTCCTGTATATGTCACTGAGGGCACTTTAAAAGCTGCTTTGGATGGCTTAGAAGGAAGGATTGCTACATTAATTGCAACCTCCTCAAATAGTGGCAGAAAACGGGGTAGGTCCCTTTCATCTGCTCTGGCTCTCTCTTCAGATGAGCATTCTGAGGGTGCAGTCTGAGGACTCAGAGGATGAGAAGATCCCTTCTACCTCTCAGGCACTTAAGATGCAGGTGAAATATTATGCAGAGATGGTGTGTACCACATACAAATTGCCCCCTGTTGAGGCTGCCATGTCCTCTGTTTCCTCCTTGGGGTCTCGGAAATCCCTACAGGCTGCGTATACCTTCCCAATTCATCCCTTGTTGGAGAAATTGATGTATGATGACTGGGCTCACCCAGATGAACAGTTTTCTTCTCCTAAGAAGTGTTCCCTCCTTTACCCTATGGAGGAAGGTTTCACCAAGAAATGGGGGGTGCCAGCGATAGACGCGGCTATTTCTTGTGTAAACAAAAACCTGACCTGTCCGGTAGACAATGCTCAGGGATTCACAAAAAAACACAAATGCAGCGCTCAATGAAACTGACATAAAACTTTATAGTCTTGTTAAAATAGATGAATAAATGTCAAAAAATTGCATAAAATTATATAAGATTGCACCAATAGATAGAGACACTAAAATCCATATATATAGTTATATAAAAAAATATAAAAAATATAAGAGAGACCTTCAGTTAGTGAGCAATGTTTATGGTGGAAGTAAATAATGCTGATGCCACTGCGGAAACTTGGGAAAGAGGGGTTAACATCAGAACAATGTAGTAAGGTATCAGGTGAGTACTTACCGAGGCCGAGATGCCGAGAGTGGTCTACCCTTGCACCCAAGCGCACTCTGCCCCCTGGAGGTGAGACAGGGAGAAGACAGCACAAGGGAGCACTGGCCACCAGCAGGTATAGGTGTCTTGCTGACAGGTCCGGCAGGGGTGAGCTGACTGGAGAACAGGCTGAGGGTCAAGCACCACGGAAGGACCAGGTCGGACAGCAGCCGGCAGCGGAGGTACTAGTCCAGGCAGCGGTTAACAGCAGGTGCCAGTTCGGGGAGAAGCAACAAGCACAGGTTCGGGTAGAGCAAGCTCAGGTAGGTTCAACAAGAAGTCCCGGGTACAGGCAGAGAGTCAAGGGTTGGAGATAGGCAGAGGATCCGGGTCACAGGCCGAGGGTCAAACACTGGAGAAGGGTCGAAGTCCGTTAATCAAGCCAAGAGGTCTGGTGCAGGAGAGCAGAAGGGTGGTCAAGCCGGTCCGGGACAAAAACAGGAGATCAGTACTAAATTCGAACACTAGGAACACAGGAACGCTGACAAACCAGCAACCAGACAGAGTCACTGAGTCTGTTTAAATAGGCCCGCCTGTAATCCCATTGGTGCGCCATTGCGCATGTGCGTGCGCCGATTCGCCGGTGCGCGCACCCGAGAACGTCGGAGCGCCGTCCCGCTGCGCACGCGCATGCGCCGATGCGCCGATTCGCCGCGCAATCGCACTGACCGTGGATTGGTGACCACAAACGGGGAATTTCCCTGACATAAGGGTCCCCAGAGACAGGCTGTAACAGTACAGCCAGATAGCCACCGTGATAGGTGAAGTAAGTGCCTGGTGTAATAGCTAGTGTACCTGCTTGAGTGAGGTCATGCCTGACCACCCAAATGTAGAGCTGGGGTCCCAGGGATTGCAGATGTCACAGCAGATAGCGGGCAGGCGGACCGCTCCGAGGGACCAGCCTGTTGGGGACGGATGGATGCAGTAGACCCTACACCGGAGGCTCCGAGGGGGTGGATGGATAGGCAGCTCTGCAGGAAACACGGAGGGCGATGTAGGCACCAATGGCAGCCAGGCGCACGCTGATGACATCAGCGCCGTCCAATATGGTTGGAGGCAGAGGTGTCAGCGATTTAGGGACCCAGGTGCGCTGATGATGGCGTCAGCGGAGATATGGATGTCACTCAATGATTCACAGACCAGTGGCAATGTAGTAGCATGGATGGAGGGCCGTGACTGACATGTTTCGCGTTTGCTACGCTTTTTCAAATGCTCAGGGATTCAAAGATCCAACTGATAAAAAACTGGAATCTTTACTTAAAGCCTCCTCCTCTATGGCTGGTGCTGTGGTACAACCAGCGGTTGCAGCAATTGGCATGTGCCAGTTCCTCAAGGAACAAATGAAACGGGTGGTTAACCTCCTCCCTGCAGAGGAAATTGAGGTTTATGAGGACCTTCCTAAGGCCCTATGTTTTGCGGTTGATGCCATTATGGACTCTGTTCAGCAAGCATCCCGCCTGAATCTCCTGCCGGTACATATGCGCAGGTCCCTTTGGCTAAAGCATTGGGAAGCTGAGGTTTCTTGCAAAAGATAATTGGCGGCGTTCCCATTTTATGGGGAATGCCTATTTGGGGATGATTTGGACAAATATATCCAAAAGATTACCGGAGGTAAGTCTACATTGTTACCGGTTAAAAAGAAAAGTAAACGTCCCTCATTTAAACATTCTCTTTCCCCAGCCCCTGGAACTTCATCTTCCAGGCGACAGCCTCCCCAGTCTAATACTAGGGGGAAAGCCTAGAGCCAAGCCCAAGGGCAGAAAAGAGCTTGGGGTTCAAGGTCTTCCAAGCAGAACCCCAAAACTTCCCTATGAAGGGGCGCCCCCGCTCGGCCGAGTGTGGGGAAGGCTGCTGCGATCCGCAGGCGCCTGGCGGGAAGAGGATCAGGACAAGTGGGCCATCTTCACGGTATCTCTAGGCTACAAGATGGAATTCCGAGAACTTCCGCCACCCCGTTTTCTGAGATCAAGGATTTCCAACAATCCAGAAAAAAGGAGGCCATTGCTTTTGGCCCTGGAACGCCTTTTGGCCCAAGGGGTAATCATAGAGGTAGCCCCAGAAGATCAGGGCTCAGGGTTCTACTTAAACCTCTTTACGGTTCCAAAACCAAACGGGGATGTCAGACCTATCCTAGATCTGAAAGATTTGAATCAGTTTTTGAACATTCGCTCCTTCCGCATGGAGTCTGTCCATTCAGTGGTCTCCACCCTTCAGGGAGGAGAATTCCTGGCATCAATAGACATCAGAGATGCATATATACATGTGCCAATATTTCCCGCTCACCAAAAATTTCTAAGGTTTGCGGTAGATCAGCGCCACTTCCAATTTTTGGCCCACCCATTCGGTCTGGCTACTGCACCTCGGGTATTCTCAAAGGTACTAGCCCCACCTCTGGCAAAACTGAGGGCACGGGGCATAGCAGTAACAGCCTATCTGGACGATCTGTTGCTCATAGATCAGTCCGTAACACGCCTAGACCGCAATGTGCGCAGCACAGTGGAGTATTTAGAGTACCTAGGCTGGGTCCTCAATCTGAAAAAATCCTCCTTACAGCCTCAAAGAAGGCTGGAATATTTGGGAATGATTATAGACACATCCCAAAGCGGGGTATTCCTACCCAGGCCAAAGGCCAAAGCCATAAAAGATTTGGTCAGAGTGATAAAAGCAAGGAAAAAACCTTCTTCCGTCTATGCATGAGGTTATTGGGAAAGATGGCTGTTCCTTATGCCCAGTTTCACTCAAGGCCATTGCAGGGCAGCATTCTGTCTGCTTGGAACAAAAGAATCCAGGCCTTGGACCTTCCAATGATCCTGTCTCCACAGGTTCGCCAGAGCCTCAATTGGTGGTTGCTCCCCCAAAATCTGTTAAAGGGAAGATCCTTTATTCCGGTTACTTGGAAAATTGTAACCACAGACACCAGCCTTATAGGCTGGGGAGCAGTTCTGGAAGAGGCATCTGCTCAGGGAAAGTGGTCCAGAGCTGAAAAGCTCCTGCCCATCAACATTCTGGAGATTCGGGCAATTCATCTGGCCCTCAGAGTCTGGTCTTACAGACTGCAGGGTTGTCCTGTTCGGATACAGTCCGACAATGCCACAGCAGTGGCTTAAATCAATCACCAAGAAGGCACCAGGAGTCTGGATGCCCAAACAGAGGTGAATCACATTTTTTCCTGGGCAGAAAGGCATATTCCTTGCCTATCTGCGGTCTTCATTCCAGGGGTAGAAAATCGGCAAGCGGATTTTCTAAGCCGCCAGCAACTGAGTCCAGGAGAATGGTCTCTACACCCCAACATATTTCAGGCTATATGTCGGAAATGGGGTACCCCAGATGTAGACCTGTTGGCTTCCAGGTTCAATACAAAACTGGACAACTTGGGTCAAGGACAAGGGATCCTTTGACTCTAGGGTCGGATGCCCTGACTGTTCCATGGGATTGGTATTCTCTGATTTATGCGTTCCCTCCAGTTCCGCTTCTCCCACAATTCCTTCAGAGAGTCAAGAGGGAAGGAAATCCGGTGATTTTAGTCACTCCCGCTTGGCCCAGGAGATCCTGGTATGCGGAAATAGTAAAGATGGCAGAGGGGAAGCCTTGGGTTTTCCCTCTATGCTCAGATCTACTCTCACAGGGTCCAATATTCCATCCTGCCTTACAAAGTCTAAATTTGACGGTTTGGCTGTTGAGACCCACATTCTGAGGAGACGTGGGCTCTCAGGCCCAGTCTTATCTACTCTGGTTAATGCTAGGAAGCCGGCCTCCAGGCTCGTCTACTTCAGAATCTGGAAGGCATATGTTTCCTGGTGTGAACCCAGGGGGTGGCATCCTAGGAAGTATGCCATTAATAGGATTCTTGCCTTTCTTCAGTCAGGCGTAGAAATTAAGTTGGCCTTGAGCACTATCAAGGGTCAGATATTGGTCTTGTCGGTATTCTTCCAAAAACCGCTTGCCTCTCATTCCCTGATCCGGACCTTTGTTCAGGGAGCGGTGTGCTTGAATCTGCCGGTTAAGTCTCCCATGTGCCCATCGGACTTAAATTTGGTTTTAACTGTTTTACAGAAACAACCTTTTGAACCATTGCACCAGGCTTCTTTAGTTCTTTTGACAAAGAAACTCGTTTTTCTTGTAGCCATATCCTCGGCAAGGAGGGTATCGGAATTTGTGGCTCTTTCATGTAAAGAGCCATATATGATTATTCATGAAGACAGGGTGGTCGTGTGTCTTCACCCAGCTTTTTTACCTAAAGTGGTTTCAGGATTCCATCTGAATCAATATGTAGTCCTACAGTCCTTTTTTCCAGATCTGCAGTCCGCGGAGGAAGAGAATCTACATTCTCTAGATGTTGTAAGAGCGGTAAAAGTTTATCTGCAAGCTACAGATCAGATTCGAAAGACTGATTGTCTATTTATTCTGCCACAGGGCCCAAAGAAAGGGCCAGGCAGCGTCGAAGTCCATTATTGTGAGTTGGATACGATAAGTCATTATTCAGGCCTATGCTTTAGAAAAGAGGATTCCTCCTTTTCAGGTTAAAGCGCACTCGACTAGAGCGGTTGGTGCTTCATGGGCAGTGCTTCACCAGGTCTCCATGGCTCAGATCTGCAAGGCTGCTACTTGGTTTTCGGTCCATACATTCACTAAATTCTACCAGGTAGATGTGAGAGGGCATGTCTGCCTCCCCTCATTTTAAGCATTGCTATGGGACATCCCACTAAGTAATTAACTAAGCCTCTGTGTCCTGTGATGTATGACCTGCATAAAATAGGATTTTATAAAACAGCTTACCTGTAAAATCCTTTTCTTATGAGTACATCACTGGACACACTGGATTATACGTTGGGACACTTATTGCTTTGCTACAAAGCTGAGGTGCTCTCCATGTGGGAGGGGTTATATAGGGGAGGAACGGGGGCGTGGCTTGGTGTGCGGAGGAGATGGCAGCTTAGCTGAGAAGCTCCGTCGGAATCGTGGCCCTAACCCGTCTCTCTGCACGGTAGACACTCGATGATGAGTAAGCAGAGTCGCCACTCACATCACACCCAATCCCGACGCTCCACGGCGGTTAGTTCTGGCCGGAACATATCAGATATCTTCAAGAACCAGGTCGCAGTCCTGAGAGTCACGGCGGGAGGCAAAATGGCACCGGTCCACACTGAGGAGGAGTTCAGCGAGGACTCACAGCCCGCCATGGAGGACAACGGTAGGAGAAATGCCCGCTTTGATCATCCCCTCACTTATGATGACATGTCCAGTTTCCCAGCAGACATCAAGGCCTCCTTTTCACCTGCAATTACAGACCTGAAAACCATCTTGCTGGTATTGCAGGAAAAGATGGGCACTGCAGAGACTAAAGGAAAGCATAGGGACAGAGCTATACAGAGATTGGACAGAGTTACTTCTACTCAAGCTCTCCACTTCATAGAAGTATATAGGCATTTAGAAGACCTTGACAATAGGGGGAGACGCAATAACATCAGAGTCCGTGGTATCCCAGATTCGGTTGATACCGATCAGATTATACCTGTCCTCCAGAGAGTTTTCAACAGCCTCCTTGAATGGCCGGAGGACTCGGCCATAGATTTTGTTAGAGCGCACAGGGCTATCAGAGCTAGAGGTACAGACACGCTATCGCCTCGTGACATTATCTGCTGTCTGCAGAACTTCGGCCTTAAAGAAGACATTATGCTGAAAGCGCGGAGAAATTAACATATTGTGTTTAACGGGGAAAACATTAAATTGTTTCAGGATCTCTCCCAGATAAATTGGGGTGTGTATACTGCGCTGTCTATACAACCATAAATAGGTATATAAATACCTGTGCTGCAACTATATATGTGAGACACACACAAAAATGCAAATAATAAAATATCAAGCTGTGCAAAACTGCAAAAATAGATATTGATAGTGACATAAAATGTTGAAATATACAAAACATCCAATTTCCAATGCTAGTATGATCCCACATCAGAAAGGGGAAAAATTGAGTCAAAAGTAATGTCCAAATAAAATTCTCCTATTCTGCTACCCTCTGGTATGGGCTGCATGGAATGTCTTATGATAATTCACACATGAAGTTCAATCATCAAGGCAACGCTTATTAAATCTTCTTAATCATGCATCCGTGACATCAAACGTATACACCATGGAACAGTGCTGTTTGAGAATAGTAATGAATCCACCACCTCTGTTCAAACAAGCAACTTTCCAGAAGTACTGATCCCTGTGAGAGATCAGTCAACACCTGCGGCTGTTATCCCTGCCCGGGGCTCTTTAAGGATCAATCAGCTATCCTGGTTCCTCTGTTATTTAGATACAATGAACTCCCGGTGTCCCAACTGACCTTTTTTTTCCTTCTTGTATAAGTGCTTACATTCTCTCTGTTCTCAGCTGCATAGCTCAGAGATCTGGAGGAGGAGAAACATCAGCACACTGATCTTCCTAGTGAATGGCAGATTGCTCTGGGTAAAAAGCCTGTCAGTAGTGAGATGGGATCACATCTCACTACTGACAGGCTTTTTACCCAGAGCAATCTGCCATTCACTAGGAAGATCAGTGTGCTGGGCTGGACCCTATTGGGTTCATCTTGATACACTAAATTGGGTTCTCTGGGACATCATATACGTCTAGGAGAAGTGTTCTCCTCAATCTCTTCTCACTTACTTCTATATATTTTCTCTACCTCTTTGATTTAATTCTATCTCTCTATCCTACTCCAGGGCTCTTTCGATAAGATCTGTTGGTGATTTCTGTGAATAACCGATATATTCTGAGTTGATTTATAGGTTTGGGGATTTCTCTCTCTGCATCTGTACCATGGCATATTTCGATCTTGGTCGCAATCCTACGGTGATTTCCCACAATGTTAGAGGCCTAAACATCCCCAAGAAGCGCTATACCTTGCTGAGAGAACTCAAAAAAGGTAGGCCTAGCTTTGTTTTTCTGCAAGAAACGCATTTTAGAATGAACCAGGTTCCGAGGCTCACTGACTCCTACTCTATTGAAGCACATCACGCTACCAATGATGCGTCTAAATCCAAAGGGGTCTCAATCCTAGTCAGCAAAAATGCTTCATTCAAGTTAACTGACAAAGTAGTAGACCCTGGGGGTAGATTTATTTTTCTTAAAGGGAAATGTAGTGGGATCCCCATCACTTTAGCGAATGCTTATTTTCCTAACACCTCACACCAGACCTTCTGCCAGAGATTGATTAGGGAATTGAAAGGCTTTAGCACAGGTCGATTAATTCTTGGAGGCGACAACAATGTCCCTCTCAATCCCTTAGAGGATACATCTTTGGGGAAGTCTTACATTACTTGAAAAAAATGTAATCTCTCTTACACTCCCTCGATCTGATTGACACTTGGCGCTTTATGCATCCAGACGACAAAGACTTCACTTTTTACTCCACCCCCCATGATCGATACTCCAGGATAGATTATCTATTCATTTCACAGCAGGACCTCCATGTCATAACAGGGACACACATAGGAACACAGACCATCTCTGATCAAGCCCCTGTCTCCCTCTCTTTAAACCTCACTGCCCCCCCTGTTAGATCCAATATGTGGAGATTGAATTCTTCCTTATTGTCGGATCCAACCTTGCTTCCAAATTTGAATTCAGCACTCCTCGAGTTTTTCAAGCACAATATTGCACCAGACGCAGACCCCTTGGTGGTGTGGGAGGCTCACAAATGTACCATCAGAGGGGAATTAATTAAAATGGGCGCATGGAAAAAAAGAGAGAGGGACAGAGAAATTTCACATCTTCTAAAAACCATTAGTTCACTGGAAGCTTCACACAAACAATCCTTGATGACCCAGTCAGCGACCTCCCTACTGGAATCTAGAAAAGCCCTCAGGCAGATCTTAGATACCAAAACAAAACGATTCCTCTTTTTCAGGAAAAAACTGTATTATGAGCATGGTGACAAACCGGGTAACTTGCTGGCCAGGGCTCTGAAGGGCTCGGTCTTAAACCGTAACATCACAGGCATACAAAACAGAAATGGTAAAGTCGACAGAGAGACAGATAAGATAGCACAACATTTCCAGGAGTTCTTCACCAACCTATATAACCTTCCGACACAACACAGCTCAACTAAAGCAGCTAACACCAGGCTACAGGTTATTCAGGACTATTTGAGAGACTCCTCTTTACCAACACTTACTGCGGAAGATGCCTCTCTGCTAGAAAGCCCTATAGACGCCTCTGAAATCAGGCTTGCCATCAAAGACCTAAAGGCGGGTAAGAGCCCTGGTCCTGATGGGTTCAGTGCCATATACTATAAGACATTTACTGACATTCTCACCACCCCTTTAAGAGATGCCCTGAACTCCTTATCTAAGCCAAAAGACATACTCGCAGATTTCTTTTCGGCTCACATCACAGTCCTGCCCAAACCGGGCAAAGACCCATTGCATTGAGCAAGCTACAGACCAATTTCCTTGTTAAACCTGGACGTCAAACTGATGGCGAAAATTGTTGCCAGCAGGTTGAGACCCCTGCTTCATGATTTTATAGGCCTCAGTCAAGCTGGCTTCATGCCAGGCAGAGAGGCCAGGGACAACGTAACTAAAACCCTAAATCTCATACATGCGGGCTCACGAGCAAAAGATCTAGGGTTTTCTCCTATCGACGGATGTAGAGAAGGCCATCGATCGAGTAGCGTGGGATTACATGTTGGAAACCTGTAAACATTTGGGGTTGGGCCCCCACATGATGGCGTGGATATCCTCGCTTTACAAGAATCCCTCGGCCAAACTCAAAATAAACGGTTCCCTTTCAAACAGTGTGAATATCAAGAATGGAACAAGGCAGGGCTGTCCTTTATCGCCCTTGCTCTTTATAATCTCTCTGGAACCATTCATTAGGCAAATTTTGGCTAATCCATCCATCCATCAGAGGATTTCAATTGGCAGATCAGGAGTTCAAAGTTGCTGCTTACGCAGACGATCTCCTTTTTTTCCTGACAGACCCACACATCTCTATACCATCCCTACTCAAGGAATTCTCAATATATGGCCGCATCTCCAATCTCAAAATAAATTATTCCAAATCCGAAGCGCTAAATATCACGTTGCCAGATCCTAAACTGGAAGCTGCACAAAATAACAATTCCTTCACCTGGGTAACATCCGCCATTAAGTACCTTGGAGTGTGGCTTACACCCAGACTGTTGTCAATCTTTAGCCGCAACTTTACCCCTCTCCTTAAAAACTTTGAAAATTACCTCCGTATGTGGCATTCGGGACATTTCTCCTGGTTTGGTAGGGCAGCTATCTGCAAGATGGTGGTCCTTCCAAAAGTTCTATACTCAATTCGCACCCTCCCTATTAGAATACCCCAAAGTTTCTTTAAAACCCTTCACTCAATACAGATGAGATTTATTTGGGCCCACAAATCACCCTGAATTAAGGCATCTCTACTAACCAGACCCAAGAGGTTGGGGGGTTTGGGTGTCCCTGACTTAAAAAAATATTACTTTGCTTCACATATTGCCAGAATTGTTGACTGGCACTGCCACTCTGGCTTTAAGGGTTGGGTTACAATCGAATCAAGTCTCAATCCCATACCCTTGAAGTTCTCTCCATGGATACCAAAAGCCAATTACCCGTGGGTTATGACCTCCCACCCCCTGATTGGTACTACACTCGAAATTTTCCACCAACTGACCAAACATCCCAAATTCTCTTCACCTCTCAGCCCCCTCACTCCACTCATGAACAACCCAAATTTTCCACCAGGGTTGGGGAACCGCCTTTTGAGAGCCACTGACACCATGACGCCTCTCCTTACTCGAAACTGTTTTGACAATAAGACAATGAAAGACCTGACTCAATTTAAAAGAGACAACGACACACCTCTTCTACCCATGTGGTCATACCTCCAAATACGAAGCTTTGTTAATAGCAGCTCACGTAAGAGACATTTCACCAGAGAACTCACTGAGTTGGAGTCGGTGTGCCTTAGGGGGGAACTGGTTCCTAGATCAACTTCCACTGCCTACGCGTGGTTACAGGAGCTGGGGTTGTCTGACCGGGACAGATGCAGAGAGAAATGGTCGGATAGTCTTGGTTTGACAATTTCCGAGGCTCAGTGGTCAAGAGCCTGCATTTTATCTCACAAGTGTTCACTCAGCACAAAAATGCAGGAAACTGCTTACAAGATTTTGACCCAATGGTACGCCACTCCAGAGAAGATAAATAAATGGTATCCCCAGTCATCCGATATGTGCTGAAGATGTCACAAACAAGAAGGAACCTTATTACATATTTGGTGGCAATGTGATATGATAACATCTTACTGGTCAAAGGTTAAGGAGATTATTAGACAGATCACGGAGACCAAACTTTCCCTTGATGCGGTGTATTGCCTGCTACATATTTCACATTTCTCCCTCAGGAAATATAAAAAATCCCTTTCCAGGCATTTGTTGAATGCGGCCAAGTCGCTCATTCCATTACACTGGAAATCCACAAGGGTCCCCACTGTATCAAACTGGCTACACAGAGTTTCCGAAATCTGTGAAATGGAGGATACTGCTGCTCAGTCCAATGAGAATGTGGAACGATACCACAAAACCTGGTCTCCCTGGTTTGTTTTTAGATACTCCCGGGATTACATGGCTTTACTTGGAAAATCTCCCTCAGTTGATTAGTTACAAGGGCCTCGGGGCATCCCCATCCCTGAAGGGTCTGTCTTCTTTATCCACCAAACACCATGTTTTCTATATTAATGTAATATGGCCGAGTATCCACTTGACTCTCGATGTGAGAGTCAGCTAGATCCATTTGTTTGATAAGACTTGCGATGTTCCTCTATAGCCACCAACAGCCCCTCTATGGGGACATGATCTTATATCTTACTCTCTGACCTTTCCCTTTCTATTTAACTCACTCTCTATCTTTTTCTCTTTATCTGTACTGTTTGGAAATGTTAAATGGTTTTAGGGGATGCTATCTCCCACTTATTTGAGGCCTAAAATGATCTGTTTGGTCCACATCCAACAGGTGCATCTACCTACCATGATGATTGTACACTTTATTTAGCATGTTCTGATTTTTTGTTGTTCACGTAAGTTTCCTGATGCAATTTCCATACTTGTATGCACACCTTATTTTCTTCAATAAACTTTGATGATAAAAAAAATAAAAAAATATAGGGAGGAACTTGCCTTGTAATTAGGGTTGCCAGTGTCCGATCACCTGTAGTGACTATCTAACCCACTAAGTAATTAACTAAGCCTCTGTGTCCTGTGATGTACTCTCAAGAAAAGGATTTTACAGGTAAGCTGTTTTAAAAAATCCTACTTTATGCAGGTCATGGTTCATCTAGTAGTTAGGCACTTTATATGGACTTGTCCATTAACATTTATGTTTTGTCACTTATCCATATCTAATGAGTGTCAGGAACATTCCTCAAGTCTAGAGTTGAGCGGACACCTGGATGTTCGGGTTCGACGGGTTCGTCCGAACTTCGGAAAAAAGTTCGGGTTCGGGACCGAACCCGAACCCGAACCCCATTGAAGTCAATGGGGACCCGGACTTCTAAGGACTAAAAAGGCTCTAAAAAAGTAATGGAAAGGGCTAGAGGGCTGCAAATGGCAGCAAAATGTTGTTAAGAGCATGGCAAGTGCTCTGCAAACAAATGTGGATAGGGAAATAACTTAAAATAACATAAAAAAAATAAAAAAAATATGCTGGAGGCACCCTTTTCAGCAGAAGAGGTACGGGAAGTCATTAAGAACCTCAGAAACTCAACGGCACGATGCCACACATATGGTGGGAATGCCCCAGAATACGCCCTTTCTGGAATAAATTATTCAATTTAATGGATAAGCTAGTGGGTAAATAGGCTCAAACACCCTAATTCTGTAGGATTCATGGACCATTTTGTCCTCGGGGGACAGTATTGGTGTGCAGTTCCCTGCAGCCTACAGGTGGCGCTGCCATGGTAGGCTAGGGTTGAACCACCGATACAGTGCTGTGCCTTTTGTGTCCCCTCTTGGCAGTAGTACAGTGGGGCGGGGAACCTGCTGTGCATGCCGGGAGAGCATATAAAAGGGGCAGACCTTTGGCCTGGGGGCTGATGTCCAGTGGGGTCCACGCCCAGGTGCCTTCGGCCTGGGTGCATGTGTTCCTGTTCCATCTCGGGTACCTTTAGCCCGGGGTGAGGTACTATCCTGGAGTTCCTGCTGCCCTGGGTATGGAGGCCTAGGTGCGGGAGTAAAGCCTGGAGTCCAGAGCCTTCGTCTGGAGTCCGCTAAGGGTCGAGGAGTCTTAGGGTGCCACCTCGTGTAGGGGACCATGTTCCAGGGAAGGGAGGATCATTCTGATGGACCGATGCGGGAGTCACGGTGAAGGAAGGGACTGTTGACTCCCTGGAGAGATGTCGTCCCCTTGATATGGGCTAGGTTCGTAGAAGGAGAATCTCAAGGTCATCTTGACTGTATCAGAGGCCTTATTCACCTGGCCCGTGGCAGGGGCCTTATACACCCTGGTCTGTGGCAGAGACAAAAGTTCTCCAGGTCCGTGGCAGGGGCCTTGTACACCCGGTCTGTGGCAGAGACCAACCTCAAGGTCTGTGGCAGAGACTGCGCACCTAAAACTGTTTGAGAAACCTAAGCAGTGAAGTGAATGTGCAACGTTTGTGCCTGGACCTCCTCCACACCTTAAGCTGTCCTGTTTCTTTGCTCTAACCTTTTCTATCCGAGTAGAGTTTATTTTGCCATGAGAGAATAAGAGTTGTAATTTCAGCTGGTGTGGACATTGACTTTACTGGGAATTAAAGGACTTGCCTCTACCTACAGTAGAGGTGAGAATCATCCTCTGGAGGAGTTTTGACTCCGGCTGTGGACACGGCCCATCAAGTACACCGCTCAACCTCTTTATATAGGAGGGTACGGGCTGGTAGTGCGGTGTGCCTTTCTCCCTCCTGCGAGGAGCCAACAACATAAAGGCAGGTAAGGGGGAAAGGATCTGTGCGCTACAAAAAAATAAAATAAAAATTATAATCTTGACCTAGGAGGACGAGGTCCATATGGAGTAGGAGGTTGAGGTGGCGGCGGTGGAGGAGGACGAGGTAGCCAACACTGGTTCAAAAATACAACAATGGCTGGGTAAGGCCGTGTCATGGATATGCATTAATGTCTGTCTGCCATCTTACCTTTCCTCCTCATGTGTTCATCTTAGAGACCAGACCTCCTTCACCTGCCTTCCTTTATAATCTCCTCCCAGCCAGACTCCACCCCAGGCCCTATCACAGAACACTATATTAACCTGTGCACTGCAAGCCTGCTTTGCTGATCAACGTGTTTGTTAGGCATTGTGTGTTTGGGTTCCTGCCTGCCGTGTGCTACGTCTGTCTCTCTGTTACGTTATTGGCTTGTCCCCGACTATCCCTGTCTGCTCGTGACCCTTGAGCTTCGGCTCGTTCTTCGTTATCCTTGTCTGCTTGTGGCCCTTGACCTTCAACTTGTTATTCGTTACTCTTATATCTTGTGCTGCTGCTTCCCCTCTTTTCCCCTTATCCTACGGGGCGTGAGCTAGGAGACTCTAGGGGCCGCGACCTGGACCCAGCCTGCAGCATAACATCCTCACCACTGGAGGCTCTGGAGAAGACCTGCTGGGTCTTAGACTCCGCGCCCTGGGGAAACTTGGCTCTAGCTTCCTATAGGATCCCGGTTGTGCTCCTCTGGTCCCGCTTTCCACAACCACCCAGTTTCCTATCCGCAGCAGTCAGCCATAGGGTTCACTACCTTGCGGTGCACTCCTGTCCCCCTACGGTGTGCATCTGTCACCTGGCCATAGGTAGAAGAAAACTATATAGAAATTGTTTATTTCACACACCTCCACATATGTATAACACACTGCAAAATATTTTTTGTGGCCCTAAATGGCGTTTTTTGGAAGACCACAACACACCCACAGTACGTAACCGCTGAATCGCACAGCTACAGAACTGCAGAAAATGCTATTCAAAAAAAATGTTTTTTTAGTATAGCACAGTAGAAGAAAACTATATAGAAATTGTTTATTTCACACACCTCCACATATGTATAACACACTGCAAAATATTTTTTGTGGCCCTAAATGGCGTTTTTTGGAAGACCACAACACACCCACAGTACGTAACCGCTGAATCGCACAGCTACAGAACTGCAGAAAATGCTATTCAAAAAAAATGTTTTTTTTTTAGTATAGCACAGTAGAAGAAAACTATATAGAAATTGTTTATTTCACACACCTCCACATATGTATAACACACTGCAAAATATTTTTTGTGGCCCTAAATGGCGTTTTTTGGAAGACCACAACACACCCACAGTACGTAACCGCTGAATCGCACAGCTACAGAACTGCAGAAAATGCTATTCAAAAAAAATTTTGTTTTTTTAGTATAGCACAGTAGAAGAAAACTATATAGAAATTGTTTATTTCACACACCTCCACATATGTATAACACACTGCAAAATATTTTTTGTGGCCCTAAATGGCGTTTTTTGGAAGACCACAACACACCCACAGTACGTAACCGCTGAATCGCACAGCTACAGAACTGCAGAAAATGCTATTCAAAAAATATTTTGTTTTTTTAGTATAGCACAGTAGAAGAAAACTATATAGAAATTGTTTATTTCACACACCTCCACATATGTATAACACACTGCAAAATATTTTTTGTGGCCCTAAATGGCGTTTTTTGGAAGACCACAACACACCCACAGTACGTAACCGCTGAATCGCACAGCTACAGAACTGCAGAAAATGCTATTCAAAAAAATTTTTTTTTTTTAGTATAGCACAGTAGAAGAAAACTATATAGAAATTGTTTATTTCACACACCTCCACATATGTATAACACACTGCAAAATATTTTTTGTGGCCCTAAATGGCGTTTTTTGGAAGACCACAACACACCCACAGTACGTAACCGCTAAATCGTACAGCTACAGAACTGCAGAAAATGCTATTCCAAAAAAATGTTGTTTTTTTAGTATAGCACAGTAGAAGAAAACTATATAGAAATTGTTTATTTCACACACCTCCACATATGTATAACACACTGCAAAATATTTTTTGTGGCCCTAAATGGCATTTTTTGGAAGACCACAACACACCCACAGTACGTAACCGCTGAATCGCACAGCTACAGAACTGCAGAAAATGCTATTAAAAAAAATGTTGTTTTTTTAGTATAGCACAGTAGAAGAAAACTATATAGAAATTGTTTATTTCACACACCTCCACATTTGTATAACACACTGCAAAATATTTTTTGTGGCCCTAAATGGTGTTTTTTGGAAGACCACAACACACCCACAGTACGTAACCGCTGAATCGCACAGCTACAGAACTGCAGAAAATGCTATTCAAAAAAAATGTTTTTTTTTTTTTAGTATAGCACAGTAGAAGAAAACTATATAGAAATTGTTTATTTCACACACCTCCACATATGTATAACACACTGCAAAATATTTTTTGTGGCGCTAAATGGCGTTTTTTGGAAGACCACAACACACCCACAGTACATAACCGCTGAATCGCACAGCTACAGAACTGCAGAAAATGCTATTCAAAAATTTTTTTGTTTTTTTAGTATAGCACAGTAGAAGAAAACTATATAGAAATTGTTTATTTCACACACCTCCACATATGTATAACACACTGCAAAATATTTTTTGTGGCCCTAAATGGCGTTTTTTGGAAGACCACAACACACCCACAGTACGTAACCGCTAAATCGTACAGCTACAGAACTGCAGAAAATGCTATTCCAAAAAAATGTTGTTTTTTTAGTATAGCACAGTAGAAGAAAACTATATAGAAATTGTTTATTTCACACACCTCCACATATGTATAACACACTGCAAAATATTTTTTGTGGCCCTAAATGGCATTTTTTGGAAGACCACAACACACCCACAGTACGTAACCGCTGAATCGCACAGCTACAGAACTGCAGAAAATGCTATTAAAAAAAAATGTTGTTTTTTTAGTATAGCACAGTAGAAGAAAACTATATAGAAATTGTTTATTTCACACACCTCCACATTTGTATAACACACTGCAAAATATTTTTTGTGGCCCTAAATGGTGTTTTTTGGAAGACCACAACACACCCACAGTACGTAACCGCTGAATCGCACAGCTACAGAACTGCAGAAAATGCTATTCAAAAAAAATTTTTTTTTTTTTTAGTATAGCACAGTAGAAGAAAACTATATAGAAATTGTTTATTTCACACACCTCCACATATGTATAACACACTGCAAAATATTTTTTGTGGCGCTAAATGGCGTTTTTTGGAAGACCACAACACACCCACAGTACATAACCGCTGAATCGCACAGCTACAGAACTGCAGAAAATGCTATTCAAAAATTTTTTTGTTTTTTTAGTATAGCACAGTAGAAGAAAACTATATAGAAATTGTTTATTTCACACACCTCCACATATGTATAACACACTGCAAAATATTTTTTGTGGCCCTAAATGGCGTTTTTTGGAAGACCACAACACACCCACAGTACGTAACCGCTAAATCGCACAGCTACAGAACTGCAGAAAATGCTATTAAAAAAAAAATGTTGTTTTTTTAGTATAGCACAGTAGAAGAAAACTACATAGAAATTGTTTATTTCACACACCTCCACATATGTATAACACACTGCAAAATATTTTTTGTGGCCCTAAATGGCGTTTTTTGGAAGACCACAACACACCCACAGTACGTAACCGCTGAATCGCACAGCTTCAGAACTGCAGAAAATGCTATTCAAAAAAAATTTTGTTTTTTTAGTATAGCACAGTAGAAGAAAACTATATAGAAATTGTTTATTTCACACACCTCCACATATGTATAACACACTGCAAAATATTTTTTGTGGCCCTAAATGGCGTTATATGGAAGACCACAACACACCCACAGTACGTAACCGCTGAATCGCACAGCTACAGAACTGCAGAAAATGCTATTCAAAAAAAATGTTTTTTTTTTTAATATAGCACAGTAGAAGAAAACTATATAGAAATTGTTTATTTCACACACCTCCACATATGTATAACACACTGCAAAATATTTTTTGTGGCCCTAAATGGCGTTTTTTGGAAGACCACAACACACCCACAGTACGTAACCGCTGAATCGCACAGCTACAGAACTGCAGAAAATGCTGTTAAAAAAAAATGTTTTTTTTTAAGTATAGCACAGTAGAAGACAAATATATAGAAATTGTTTATTTCACACGCCTCCACATATGTATAACACACTGCAAAATATTTTTTGTGGCCCTAAATGGGTCTTTTTGCAAGCGTACATTAAAGTGCAAATTTATTTTTATTTTTTTGCCCTAACCGGGTCTTTTTTTGCACGAGCAAAATAAAATGCAATTTTTTTTTTTTTTTTTGCCCTTAATGGGTCTTTTGGAAAAGAGCACAATAAAGTGCCTTTTTTTTGCCCTAAATGGATCTTTTTCCAAGAGCAGAATACACCCACAGTATGGAAACGGTGTATCTCTCAACGTAATATATGCAGTGCTGGTGCACTGAGCTTGCAGATAAAAGGTAGATTTTCTCTGACACTGGGCTCATGGCAGTGTAAAAAGACTGCACTGCAACACAAACAGGTAAACCTATGCAGATCGCTGAGTTATATCTCTGAATCTGGACTCCTATTCCTATATAATATATCTCTCTCCAAAAGGAACCTGGCCCTACACTACACTGTCTCTCTATCTTTTCCCTCAGATTCCAGAATCAGGACTAACTCATGTATTTTTCAATCTCTCCCTAAAAGCAGCAGCAGCAGACAAGATCCTCTCCCTATCTATTCTGAAGCAGAGTGACGTGTGTGCTGTGTGCCTCTAGCTTATATAGAAGCTGGGTCACATGTTGCACTGACCAATCACAGCCAGGCCATTAGTAGGCATGGCTATGATGGCTTCTAAGGGCACACCAGCTAATCAAAAGGTGATTGGCTGGCCCCTGAAGCATTTCTAACTGCGTAATTAGATTGCCGAACCCGAACCCGGACTTTTGCGCAAAGTCCGGGTTCGGGTTCGGGAAAAAGCTAGAGTTCGGTACGGACCCAAACTTTACAGTTCGGGTTCGCTCAACCCTACTCAAGTCATCTTAATCCAATCCACAATATATCATGTTATGTGTTAGTATAGTTTGTGTTTGGATACAAGACTCAACCGGTATATCCAGTTGGTGCTCATAAGAACCTCAATGGTTGGAGCTGTTCAGAATCTATATAAGGAAGCAAAATATCACCAACACTCCAGCAATGTTTGTCTAACATGTTGATTGCGAATGAAGCATCTCAATAATCTAGTCAACATTTCTGGGCCTTGCAGAAGCCCTTCCTTAAAGTGTCAGATTCAATAGGAACATCAGTATATACCTTATCATATTTCATAGCAACAAAATGAACACCCCTCCAATGATGTCCCTATGATGTCACAGTCCCACTAAATTTTGTAATTGATTGCCTGCAAATTGTAATCCCTAATCATTCTACATGTAAGATACCAAGGGGTGTATATTTATAAAGCAGCAAATCTGCACAATCATTATCTCTGAGTACAAGGGCACCATTAGTAATCATGGGATCCCTTACAGCCTAGTTGACAGTCCGGGGCCCAGCATGGGAGAGCTGACTGTACATACTATTGGCAGCCATGACGAGGAAGTCCATTTGAATGTAACTAGCCATACCTCCTAACTGTCCCTGAATGGGCGGGATTTTCCCGCAAAGGGAGGGCTTTCCCGCAAGTGCACACAGAATCCCGCAGCCTGAGGGTGGTTTTTTCACTGTGCGTGTGAAAATGTTCTTTGATTGGACCTTTTGGCTGCTTGTCCTCATGGTGATTGGCTGCAGCTCATAGCAATCATCCTCCTGTACTCAAACCGTCTGTAACTCACTCTGTGCTGTGGGGGCGGGGTCAGTTTCCGATCTGTACTGAAGACGAGGAGGTGCTTTCCAATGGAGGAGGGCAGGTCAGGGTGCGCCTGATAGAAAAGTTGCTGCAGTTAAGCTGTGGCAGTGTCCTCACAGATGAGACGGATTTCTGGTGAAGCCTGTGCCCAGAATCTTATCAGATTATTGGAAGACAGAAGCTGGACTCAGGCTGCAGACACAGAGCACCACTCGTTTTCTCTGCTTCATCTGTACAGGACGCTGCAGGAGATAAGGAGAGAGTGTGCTGAGAACGGGGGAAGTGTTCTGTGTCTCAATCTGAATTGCACTGTTTATGCTTTCTGTTTCTCTCCTGAGCTCTCTGTCCACCCCCATTCATCCTGAACTCTGCAATCTCCCCATCCAGCGATCCCCCCATCCCATCCTGCGATCCCCCCATCCACCCCATCCCATCCTGCAATACCCCCAATCCCATCCTGCGATTTCACCCCCACCCCATCCTGCAATCCCCCCATCCAATCCTGTGATCTCTGTGTCCACCCCTCATCCCATCATGCGATCTCCCTGTCCATCCCTTCCTGCGATCTCCCTGTCCATCCCGTCCATCCCTTCCTGCGATCTCCCTGTCCATCCCGTCCATCCCTTCCTGCAATCTCCCTGTCCATCCCTTCCTGCGATCTCCCTGTCCATCCCGTCCATCCCTTCCTGCGATCTCCCTGTCCATCCCGTCCATCCCTTCCTGCGATCTCCCTGTCCAT
Source organism: Rana muscosa (assembly GCA_029206835.1). Taxonomy (NCBI): domain Eukaryota; kingdom Metazoa; phylum Chordata; class Amphibia; order Anura; family Ranidae; genus Rana; species Rana muscosa. The sequence continues at coordinate 344,053,601 of CM055118.1, read as the reverse complement.
CCCATCCATCTCTTCCTGCGATCTCCCTGTCCATCCCGTCCATCCCTTCCTGCGATCTCCCTGTCCATCCCGTCCATCTCTTCCTGCGATCTCCACGTCCATCCCTTCCTGCGATCTCCCTGTCCATTCCTTCCTGCGATCTCCCTGTCTATCCCTTCCTGCGATCTTCCTGTCCATCCCGTTCATCCCTTCCTGTGATCTCCCCGTCCATCCCTTCCTGCGATCTCCCCGCCAATCCCTTCCTGTGATCTCCCCGCCCATCCCTTCCTGCGATCTCCCCGCCCATCCCTTCCTGCGATCTCCCTGTCCATCCCCCCCATCCCTTCCTGTGATCTCCCTGTCCATCCCTTCCTGAGATCTCCCTGTCCGTCCCCCCATCCCTTCCTGCGATCTCCCTGTCCACCCCCCATCCCTTCCTGCAATCTCCCTGTCCATCCCCCCCATCCCTTCCTGCGATCTCCCTGTCCATCCCCCATCCCTTCCTGCGATCTCCCTGTCCATCCCCCCCATCCCTTCCTGCGATCTCCCTGTCCACCCCCCCATCCCTTCCTGCGATCTCCCTGTCCACCCCCCCATCCCTTCCTGCGATCTCCCTGTCCACCCCCCATCCCTTCCTGCGATCTCCCTGTCCATCCCCCCCATCCCTTCCTGCGATCTCCCTGTCCACCCCCCCATCCCTTCCTGTGATCTCCCTGTCCACCCCCCCATCCCTTCCTGCGATCTCCCTGTCCACCCCCCCATCCCTTTCTGCGATCTCCCTGTCCACCACCTGCCCCCCCCATCCCATCCTGAGGTCTCTCTGGACATGTTGCCCCATCCAGTGCGCTCCGTGTCTTTAGAGGTCAGGATGTATGCATAAACATGAGAGAGTTTCTTAGTCCAACTGTATTCAACTAGATTACATTCTTCTATTAAACTTTAAGCAAAATACTCAAATTGTCTAAACAACACACTGAAAAAGGCAGACTTTTGTTAAATTGATATATATATATATATATATATATATATATATACACACACAATAATTTATTTTTTGTTTTTTGTAATATTGCTCATGAAGCACAGTTCAGAAAAAAAAGCAACAGGCGATTGAAACAGTGCAGCATTGGGAAGTGGGCCAGCATCATATGTGGTCAGGTATGGGTCATGTGTTGTCGGGTATGGTCATACATAGCTCCCAACTGTCCCTGATTTGGAGCAATGTCCCTCTGTCCCTCTTTACCCCTCATTTGTCCCTCATGCCAATAAAAAGGAATCGTAATGGTAAAAAAAAAGTCCCTTGTGGATTTAATTTTGGGTTAATTCTCCTTTAAGGGGGTGTGGCAGGGGGCGTGTCCTATGCCTACATACATTTGCTAGTAGGTGTCCCTCATTCGCAAACATATAGTATATAACCAATTCAATAAATAACCTTTTGATTATGTGTTAATGTTTTAAAGGAAACCTTTGCTATCAGAATATGCAGACTGCTGCTGCTGAGCTCTCCTTATGAAAATGCTGGTTCCCTGGATTTCAAGCTGATCCATTGGACTGAATGCTACCTGCTAGGAGCTGTGACTGATCATCCACAAGGCAATCTAAGCAGGAGCCTAGGGCCTGGTGGAAGTCCAGGGGCCCAGCTACAACCTTCATGCTGTTGCAGAAAAACCAGGGTGACAGTGCGTCAAAGCTCTGTACCTGGCTGTTACTTCACCAGGGGTATTCACTTGTAGGCAGTTGGTGTTTATGCCAGTAAATGCAATGCAAGTGGGGGTGCAGTCCTTTTCAAACTCATTCACAGGGATGGGGGGTTTGTACAAAGCTGCTACCTTGTCTAGGGCCCCATTTGGCTTTAAATTGTATGGGATTTCTAAATGCATGTTCTGCATGCTTGGCATCATGCCCCCCCCCCCTCTGTATACAGGCAAATAATTGTATTTGTGAATCTGGGGCAGCAGTGCCTCTGATGATCTCACACCTCAAATATACATTGACACTCATTAGCATAGTTTAATGCAACAAAGCAATTAGTAAAAAATTACATGTAACTGTTGTAATTCCTGATTAGAAGCAGCAAAGCACTTCTGCACATGTGACAGGGCCCAGGTACCCAAAATTATTTTAGACTCAGAAGAGGATTGAGAATTTTGACATCTTCAGAGATATATGCTGCTCACTCCTGTCTGTTTCCACTACATTGCACTAATAGTATCATCGGGGATGGTGGGAAATAAGGATAAAGTTGCTGGGGTCTTTTAACACATCAATATGGCCTTACTGCCGTACAATAAAGTCTTTAAATGGATTTTTGCTTTTTGTCTTGAGTTTCAATAATAAAAAATGGAGGATAAATCAGTAAAAATGATAGCTCAACATTCACTGGTACTTACAGTTATTATTCTATATGGAGATCCCCAAACCTGTGTACTGTAAACTCCATCACTGAAGTTTTTTTTTCAGATAGTGAAGCTCTTATCTTGTACAGAAGCTCATAAAGACATGGATCACAGACACACACACATAAACACTATATTAGAAAAAGTATTGGGACGCCTGCCTTTACACGCACATGAACTTTAATAGCATCCCAGTCTTAGCACATAGGGTTCAACATTGCGTTGGCCCACTCTTTGCAGCTATAACAGTTTCAACTCTTCTGGGAAGGCTGTCCACAAGGTTTAGGAGTGTGTCTATGGGAATGTTTGACCATTTTTCCAGAAGTGCATTTGTGAGGTCAGGTAGTGATGTGGATGAGAAGGCCTGACTAGCAGTCTCCGCTCTAATTCATCCCAAAGGTGTTCTATAGTGTTGGGGATAGGACTCTGTGCAAGCCAGTCAATTTCCTCCCTCCCAGACTCGCTCATCCATGTCTTTATGGAGCTTGCTTTGTGCACTAGTCCAAATCACTTGGTGGAGGGGGGATTGTGGTGTGGGGTTGTTTTTCAGGGGTTGGGCTTGGCCCCTTAGTTCCAGTGAAGGGAACTCCTAAGACATTTTGGACAATTTCATGCTCCCAACATTGTGGGGACAGTTTGAGGATGACCCCTTCCTGTTCCAACATGACTGCTCACCAATGCTCAAAGCAAGGTCCATAAAGACATGGATGAGCGAGTTTGGGGTGGAGGAACTTGACTGTTCTGCACAGAGTCCTGACCTCAATCCAATAGAACAGTGGTCATCAACCCTGTCCTCAGGGCCCAACAGGCCAGATTTTATGTATTACCTTGGGAGATGCAAACTAGAATACTGCAATCAATAAGCAGAAAATGATATCAAATGGATTTCAGTTATCTTGCAAACCTGGCCTGTTAGTGGGCCCTGAGGTCAGGGTTGATGGCCACTGCAATAGAACACCTTTGGGATGAATTAGAACAGAGACTGTGAGCCGGGCCTTCTTATCCAACATCGGTGCCTGACCTCACAAATGTGCTTCTGGAAGAATGGTCAAACATTCCCATAGACACCCTCCTAATCCTTGTGGACAGCCTTCCCAGAAGAGTTGAAGCTGTTATAGCTGCAAAGGGTGGGCCAACTCAATATTGAGCTCTACGGACTAAGACTGGGATGCCGAAGTGTTGCCCAGGTGATCTGGTGATCTGCCTACCTCCTGCAGAGCCTGCCTGTCAAGCGGTCCTCTTAAGCCACAGCGACCCAGCACACATACTGTTTGCTACCCGGCGGCACTGTCAGTCCCATGGATCGTTTCAGAGCCCGCTCTCACTTTTTCCCCGAAGGCTCTAGGGCACAACAGCCGACACAGGCATAAGGATGGCAGTCGCGCTTCATGGTGAGACAGACACTGAGCACACAGCTACACTCTCTCCCTCTCCTCCTGCTTCTCCTGCTCACTGTACAGGTGAGAATGTCGACTATTCAAGATTGCTCAAGCAGTGGTGGAGTTACTTACTCCTAAAATAACAGAAGTAGTAGATAGAGCAGTAGTCCATGGATGAAAAAAATGATATTTTCTACTTTTTGTTATAAAAAAATCCAATAAACTCAATTTTAGTCATACATTTACGCCAAAAAGCATTCAGCCACATGTCTCGGGTAAAAAAAAATCAATAGGCGTATATTTATTTATCTCGCTTTTTGTCACAAAGTTTTGAAAATTAAAAAAAGAAAAAAAAAATCCTTTTCTTTCTTCATTTTCAAAAACAAATAAGAGCTGCAAAATACTCAACATGCCTCTAAGAAAAAAGCTTGGGGTGTCTACTTTCCAAAATGGGGTCATTTGGGGGGGGGGGGGGGGGGGTTTGTGCTATCTGGGCATTTCATGGCCTCTGAAACTGTGTAAGGTAGTGAGGAGTGAAATAAAAAATTTACACCCTTAGAAACCCTGAAGGCGGTGCTTGGTTTTCGGGGTCCTGTACACAACTAGACTGTCAAAAAGTCCCACACATGTGGTATCCCTGTACTCAGAAGAAGCAGCATAATTTATTTTGGGGTGTAATTTCACATATGCCCATGGCATGTTTGAGCAATATATCATTTAGTGACAACTTTGTGAAAAAAAAAAAAAGTATTGTAATTTCCCCGAAACTTGTGGCAAAATATAAAATATTTCATGGACTCGACATGCCTATCAGCAAATAGCTTGGGGTGTCTACTTTCCAAAAATGGTCCATTTGGGGGGGGTTTGAACTGTCCTGGCATTTTATGCACAACATTAGAAGCTTATGGCACACATCACCCACACTTCTAACCACTTGAAGACAAAGCCCTTTCTGAAAAAATATTTTTTTTAGCTAGAAAATTACTTTGAACCCCCAAACATTATATATTTTTTTTAAAGCAAAGGCTTTACAGATTAAATTGGTGGGTGTTGACATTTTTATTTCACACAGTATTTGCGCAGCGATTTTTCAAACGCAATTTTTTGGGAAAAAAATACACTTTTTTGAATTTTAATGCACTAAAACACACTATATTGCCCAAATGTTTGGTAAAATATAAAATATGATCTTATGCCGAGTACATAGAAACCAAACACGACATGCTTTAAAATTGCGCACAACCGTGCAGCGGCGACAAACTACATACATTTTTAAAAGCCTTTTCCGGTTACCACTTTAAATTTACAGAGGAGGTCTACTGCTAAAATTACTGCCCTTGATCTGACCTTTACGGTGATACCTCACATGCATGGTGCAATTGCTGTTTACATATGACACGAGATTGACGCTTGCGTTCGCCATTGCGCACAAGCACGGGGGGGGGAGGGGTGATTTTTTAAATTACATTTTTTTATTTATTATATATTTTGCTTTTTTATTTTATTTTAACACTGTTGCTTTAATTTTTATTTTATTTTTATCATTTTTATTGTTATCACAGGGAATGTAAATATCCCCTATGATGGCAATAGGTAGTGACAGGTACTCTTGTTAAAAAAAGGGTCTATTAGACTCTAGATCTCTGCTCTGCCCTCAAAGCATCTGACCACACCAAGATCGGTGTGATAAGATGCTTTCCCAATTTCCTAATGGCGCTGTTTATATCTGGCAAAACCAAAGTCATGAAATGCTCGGAGCTTCCGGTTTCTTAGGCCATAGAGATGATTGGAGCCATTCCGGTCTTCGATCAAATCTATGGTCAGCTGGCGGAACCACGGGCTGCATTCTCAGGTTCCCAGTGGGAAAGGAGAGACCGAGAAAACCATGGAAGACGGTGGGAGGGGGGGACGTTCCCTCCCACTGCTTGTAAAAGCAGTATAGCGGCTAAGTAGCCACTAGGATTGCTTTTACATGAAAGCCTACCGCTGGCTGAAAAGAACGATACCAAGATGATACCTAAAACTGCAGGCATCATTCTGGTATAACCACTCAAAGTCCAGCAACATACCTGTACGCTGCTGGTCCTTGTTGGCCATATATTGTAATGTTCTTTTTTTTAATGCAGCCTGTGGGCTGAACGGAAAAAGAGATTGATTGGTGGGTATGCCCACCATTAGAACACCGCCCTGCATCCACCCACTTATAATGATAGGCATACATGCACTTTTTTTTTTTAACTGTGGTGGTGAAATCACGTCCTACAGCGCTGGAGTCGCTGATTTACGCATCATGAGAGCAAACGCTGTTCCTTTCAAGATAAATAAATCAGTGCTGCAGCTGAATGGCGTACCTGAAAAGCAAACAATGGTAACAATAAAACATTATCTCAATAAAACAACAACAATCTGTGCCAAAAAAGAGTAAAAAATATATGCCGAAGCTTGGGGGCAATCCACCCCTAATGTTAGGGGCAAATCGCCCCTCCACCCCTGCCCCCATGCTTCGGCATATATGCTCTTTTTTTTTTTACTGTAGTGATTAGGGTTGAGTGAACCCGAACTGTAAAGTTTGGGTTCGTACCGGACTTTTGGGTTTTTTGGTCCCGGACCCGAACCCGAACAATTGACTGTATGTTCGGGTTCGGGTCCGGTGTTCGGCGATGTAATGGCGCATTTTTAAAAGCTGCAGGGCAGCCAATCAACTTTTGTTTAACTAGTGTGCCCTTAGAAGCCATCACAGCCATGCCTACTAATGGCATGGCTGTGATTGGCAGTGCAGCATGTGACCCAGCCTCTATATAAGCTAGAGGCACACAGCACGTCACTCTGCTTTAGACAGTGTAGGGAAAGGTTCCTGGCTGCTGTTGCTGTGAGGGAGAGAATTACATGATAGGAGTCAGTCCTGATTCTGAAATATATTCTAATTAGTCAGCGATCTACATAGATTTAGTTGTGTGGGTGCAGTGCACAAGCTTTTTACACTGCACTGAGAGAAAAGATAGACAGTGTAGGGCAAGGTTCCTGTTGCTACTTTTAGGGAGAGAGAATTATCTAGGAGTCCAGATTCAGAAATCTATTCTAATAACTCAGAGATCTACATAGATTTACCTGGTTGGGTTTCAGTGCACAGTCTTTTTACACTGCCATGAGCCCAGTGCAAGAGAAAATATAACTTTTATCTGCAAGCTCAGTGCACCAGCACTGCATATGTTACTGTGAGATACACGCTGTACATACTGTGGGTGTATTCTGCTCTTCCAAAAACACCCATTTAGGGCAAAAAATAATATTTTGCAATGTTTTCTGCATATCTGGAGGTGTGAGATACACACTTTATATATTTTTCTTCTATTGTGCTATTCAAATAACATTTTTTTAGGGCAAAAACATTTTTTTTAAATAGCATTTTCTGCATTTCTGTAGGTTTTGAGATACACCGTTTACATACTCTAGGTTTATTCTGCTATTGCAAAAGCACACATTTAGTGCATTTTTTATTTATTTTGCAGTGTTTTCTGCATATCTGCAGGTGTGAGATACACATCTTATATATTTTTCTTCTATTGTGCTATTCAAATATTTTTTTTTAGGGCAAAAACATTTTTTTTGAATAGCATTTTCTGCATTTCTGTAGGTTTTGAGATACACCGTTTACATACTCTGGGTGTATTCTGCTATTGCAAAAACACACATTTAGTGCAAGTAAAAAAAAAAATGTTTGCAGTGTTTTCTGCATATCTGCAGGTGTGAGATACACACTTTATACATTTTTCTTCTATTGTGCTATTTAAATAAAAAAAATTTAGTGCAAAAATTTTTTTTTTTGAATAGCATCTTCTTCATTTCTGTAGGTGTGAGATACACGGTTTACATACTCTGGGCGTATTCTGCTATTGCAAAAACACACATTTAGTGCAAAAAAATATATTTTTTGCAGTGTTTTCTGCATATCTGCAGGTGTGAGATACACAATTTATATATTTTTCTTCTATTGTGCTATTCAAATAAAAAAAAAATACGGCAAAAACATTTTTTTTGAATAGCATTTTCTGCATTTCTATAGGTGTGAGATACACCGTTTACATACTGTGGGTGTATTCTGCTATTGCAAAAACACCCATTTAGGGCAAGATCCTAAGTTTGGAAAATATGAGGAGAACGTCAAAGAAGGGACGTGGCCCCGGTCGTGGTGCTGCTGGTGGAGCTCCTGTTGCAGGGAGAGGGCGTGGTCGATCTGTGCCAGCTACACGCACAAGTGAAACACCTTCCTCAGGTGCGAGCAGGCGACAGAGCCTGCAGCGGTATTTGGTCGCGCCTAATGAGGCTGTACGAATGTTGAGGCCAGGACAAGTACAGGCGATAGTAGATTGGGTTGCTGACAGTGCCTCCGGTTCCTTCACATTGTCTCCCACCCAGTCTCCTGATAAAGGATCAGAGTTGGCACCTGAAGCCCATGTCCATCAGTCTTTCACCTCACCCCCTTGCAAATCAGCCAAGCAGTCTGAGCTCCAAATCATGCAGCAGTCTCTTCTGCTTTTCGATGACTCTGTTAGTAGGGTTTCCCAGGGCCATCCACCTAGCCCTGCCCCAGAAGTGGAAGAGATTGTGTGCATCGATGCCCAACCACTTATGTTTCATGATGAGTACATGGGAGGACCATCGCAGCACGTCTCGGATGATGAGGAAACACAGGTGCCAACTGCTGCTGCTTTCGCAATTGTGCAGACCGACAAGGAGGGCAGGGGTGAAGACTGGGTGGAAGATGATGTGGAGGACGATGAGGTCCTCGACCCAACATGGAATCAACGTCATGCAGGTGACCAGTGTAGCTCGGAGGAAGAGGAGGTGGTCGCACAGAGCCACCAGCACAGCAGAAGAGGGAGCAGGGTGCAAAAGTGGAGTGTCCGTCCCCTAGACAGTACATCTGCTACTGCCCAACGCAGCAAGGGACCGAGCACACCAAAGCCAGGTCCAAGGAGTTCCCTAGCGTGGCAGTTCTTCAGACAATGTGCTGATGACAAGACACGAGTGGTTTGAACGCTGTGCAATCAGAGCCTGAAGCGAGGCATAAACGTTCTCAACCTGAGCACAACCTGCATGACCAAGCATCTAAGTGCAAAGCACGAGCTGCAGTGGAGTAGACACCTCAAAAACCAAGAAAGGTCTCTGGCTCCTCCTGCTTCCTCTTCTGCTGCAGTCTCGGCCTCTTCATCCACCTCTGTAGTGACAGTGGCACCTGCCAACCCGCAAACAGAGGATCTGCCAGCAACACTAGCACCTGGGTCACCAACCATCTCCACAATGTCCCATGGAAGCGTTCGGCTCTCTATCTCCCAAACACTGGAGCGGAAGAGGAAGTACCCCCCTAGCCACCCGCAATCCCTGGCCCTGAATGCCAGCATTTCAAAATTCCTTGCCTTTAAAATGCTGTCATTCCGTCTGGTGGAGACGCAGAGTTTTAAAAGCCTAATGGCATTGGCTGTCCCACAGTACATCGTGCCCAGCCACCACTACATTTCCAGGCGAGCCATCCCTTCCCTGCACAACCAAGTGGGGGAAAAAATCAGGTGTGCACTGCGCAATGCCATCTGTGGCAAGGTCCACCTAACTACGGATGCGTGGACCAGTAAGCACGGTCAGGGACGTTATATCTCCCTAACAGCACACTGGGTAAATGCAGTGGTGGCTGGGCCTGAGGCAGATAGCAGTTTGGTGCATGTCCTTCCACCACCGAGGATTGCAGGGCGCTTCAGTTTGCCACCTGTTGCTAACTCCTCCTACTCCGCTTCCTCATCCTCTACCGCCTCCTCATCCGGTCAGCGTAACACCTTCACCACCAACTTCAGCACAGCCAGGGGTAAACGACAGCAGGCAGTTTTAAAACTTTCCTGTTTGGGGGAAAAACCCCACACCGCGCAGGAGTTGTGGAGGGACATGGAACAACAGACCGATTAAGGGTTGGTGGCAGTGAGCCTCAAGCCCGGCCTGGTGGTGTGCGATAATGGGCGAAATCTCGTAGCAGCTCTGGGCCTAGCCAGTTTGACGCACATCCCTTGCCTGGCGCATGTGCTGAACTTGGTGGTCCAGAGGTTCCTGAAAAATTACCCCGATATGCCAGAGCTGCTGCAGAAAGTGCGGGCCGTTTGTGCGCACTTTCGGCGTTCCCACCCTGCTGCTGCTCGCCTGTCAGCGCTGCAGCATAACTTCGGCCTTCCCGCTCACCGCCTCATATGTGACGTGCCCACAAGGTGGAACTCCACCTTGCACATGTTGGCCAGACTGTGCGAGCAGCAGCAGGCGATAGTGGAGTTTCAGCTGCAGCAATCACGCGTGAGTCGCTCTGCGGAACAGCACCACTTCACCACCAATAACTGGGCCTCCATGCGAGACCTGTGTGCCTTGTTGCGCTGTTTCGAGTACTCCACCAACATGGCCAGTGCCGATGACGCCGTTCTCAGCATTACTATCCCAGTTCTATGCCTCGTTGAAAAAACGCTTTGTGCGATGATGGAAGAGGATGTGGCACAGAAGGAGGAGGAGGAGGAGTAACCGGGATCATTTCCAAGGCTTTCAGGGCAGTCATTCACAAGTAGCTACGAGGGTGGGTTCCTGCACTAACAAACGCCAGGTACACAATTGTCCGGCAGCAAGGGCACAGTTCTGGAGGATGACGAGGTGGAGGATGAGGAGGAGGAACCATGTTCACAGCAGGGTGGCACCCAGACCAGCTTATGGCCTTCACTGGTGCGTGGCTGGGGGGATACAGAGGACACAGACGATACACCTCCCACAGAGGACAGCTTTTCGTTGCCTCTGGGTAGCCTGGCACAAATGAGCGATTACATGCTGCAGTGTCTCCGCAACGACCGCCGAGTTGCCCACATTCTAACTGGTGCTGATTACTGGGTGGCCACCCTGCTGGATCCCCGTTACAAGGACAACGTACCGTCCTTAATTCTCTCACTGGAGCGTGATCGTAAGATGATGTCATGAAGGGGGGCGGTGCCACTGAGTGACGTAACTGGGTGGCCCTGCCCCTTGCTTATATAAGAGCTATCAAAGCGAGGAGAGAGCATATGGCGGGTAGCCTCCCAGGAGGCAGAAGCGTTTTCAATTTTTTCTATTTTTCGATTTCGGCAAGCGTCATGATTGACGAATGGATTTACATTGAGGGACATTCTGGGCGAACACCCTGCAAATTCGGGTGTTTGGCGAATGGCCGAAAAGGCAAATGTTCAGCCCGAACTCATGCTTGGGCCGAACCGTTGGGCCATCCCTGTTTTTGACTTGGCTATCTGCTTATTGACCTCATATGCTGCTCAGCAACTGCTTTCATTATGTTCCTCCATGAAGAGAGTTCGATACTATTTCCAATAAAGATTAATACTATTTCCAATATACAAGCCCTGAATGGGTAAAGTACATGTTCTCTTTAAACATTTTTTCTGCAGTTTTTTCCCCCTGGTAATGTTCCTTCATTTTCATTGCTGCTTTCAGAATACAATAAAATCATTGTGTTCTGTGTTTTTTTTCACTTGTTGCAAACTTATTTCTGCGTTTGCAGCAAAATTGTGATAATACCATTATTCACATGGCATATCTTGAAAAAAATAAATAAAAATATTGCTGCTTACATTTTACTTGTTGTTTTTATATTTAGTCATGTCTGTGCTGGCATATCTCATAATCATTTGGAAACTAGATTTGAACACTGTCCTAACAAAAGAGTTAAGCTGGTCATACATGCTGGTTCAGCAGGGACTGGCCAAATTTCAATCCATGTATGGGCAGGCTGGTTGTACACAACTAAATCTATTAGTTTTAAGCCTTTTGGGCAATTTTCTTTTGATCACCACTGCCTGTGGGTGGGGCCAGTTGATTGGTACCCAAGATAAAGGAAAGGTACACAGAGACCAAGGCAGGTGTCACAATTATTATTTTGGAAAAGTATCAGTAACAAATAACATGTGGAAGTTAGCGGCAAGGTGCTCACTTACAATTCCAAACAATATGGCAATGGAACCTCAATATTACAGTCAACCCAAGTACAACAGCATTGAACAACGTTGATGGTACTTTAACACAGTCTCTGCATTTGGGAGGACACTTTGGTAGGCTTACATTACTGGAACAGCATCTGATAAAAGGGGTGACTGGAAGTAAATTGATAGGAAGGTCCTTGTCCCAACTCTCTAGAGTTACCAGATGGTGGAGCCAGGCGTAGTATCCTTGGTGGTTATGACTAAGTCCTTATAGGCTGAAACGCATCAACCTTTCCTATTTGCGTTTGTCTACTGTGGCTTGTCAATAAATACGTCAATTTTTTAAGAGCAACGACCGGAGTGCGGATCATCTTTTTTTCATTCACTCCTACTCAGCCAGCGACTGTGGATCGAGCATCTGGGAGCTCTGCTTTCTATGTGAAGTATGGGTAGTAGCACTGACTTTTTTGTTTATATACCTTGTACTATCCCACCTTGACCAGAACCTCTCCCTAACATTAGGTACACTGCCCTAAGCCAGAGGGAATCCTGTCCCTAAACTATCCACTTTTCAAATGGTTATCAACCACAGTCGGAATACAATGCTACTTATTAGCACTGCTCTCACTAAAGAGGGGCCAATCAGACGGCCCCTATCCTAATGACACCTACAGAGTCTTCAGAGGAACAAAGCACCTCTTAACCACATTCCCCTCTGCACAGTGGTCAGCTAAAGAGTGCCACCTACAGCAGGGGAGGATAAACTGCACCTACCTATACACTGGCTATAGCCAACAGTGTTGATGTATGTATTCTAACAGCTGTCAAAATACAGTAGCTTAGCGGGAGGGATCCCTCATCCACATGGAGTATGTGGTTAGGGGAATCAAGTAATTTTCTTTTGTTCAACCCGCTAGTTGAACGGAAACAAAATTACTTGTGTATGGCCAATCTTAAAGTTCCAGAAGCTGGGTTCCTGCCTTGTATGTAATGGGGGAAACAGTGTGTTCCTCCTTGCCAGATTGACAGATCTGGGGACAGATTGAGTTTCCTCTTATTTTAAATTGTTTAGATTAGCTTGCAGTGTACCCAAGGCCTGCTCCAAATATGTACCTACAAAGGTAAAAAATATTTAAAAAAAAATGTTCTTAGGTATGCTGTGTGGATGCGAACACATAAATAACAAGTAGTAGGGTTTATATTGTACACTGGGTGTTTCCACCCGTGTTCAGTCTGGCAAAGTGATATGCAGGTTGAAGCCTGATAACACCCTGATTTTACAGGAAGTGTATTTAATAACAGTGGGAACAGGATAGATAGGTGAATCTGTGGCCGGAGACACTAACAATATATGTGCAGGTTATGTCTGTTATTATAATATTCTGTATTTTAATTCCTTTTACATTTTTCACCTACCATTATTTATATTTTTTTCTGCATTTATGTGTGGACCAAGCTATCCAGCAGTGGCAGGGGTTGGAACAAATCATTATGTTGCCAGGGGAGCTGAAGCAGTTGCAGCAACAATTTTTTGAAAAGACTATTTAAAACTTTGACAATTGTGGGCACCCATAATGGTGTTATAGTTTGGCCCAACATGTCACTGTCACATTTGCTGGACAACTTTGTCTACAAGTAAATGTGGAGATATATACATAAATAATATACATGTAGCAACCCGGCCCTCCTTCTCCAGTCCTTGGCTCTCTCACAGGAGAAGAAGGCACCCAGTTTCCACCATGCCGTACCCCCTGGGTTGCAGAGGTTAAGCACACTTGTTTTCACTTACGGGTCTTTGCAGTGGGCTCCCCCTCAGTGTTGGTTTCCGTCCCTAGAATGTAAGGACAAAGTCTCTATACCCCAAGTAACTCCAAGGTCCACACCAGCATCAACTCCAACATAGAGTTTATTTCTATATGCATGAACATCCACAAAATGAGGAGACTCGAACAGTCTATTGTATTCCCTAATGGATGCGTTCAGGAGATCCTCTGCCACAGAATCTATAGTGTCCCAAACCTCCTAATGGTCCTGTTGTTTAGATCCCTTTTTCCGGATGGATGACATCCCTCCAAAGAGTTACTGGGCCCCTTCCTTCACTGTGATCTCTCACCAGTCCTTCGGAACGGTCCTCCCCCAGTCTCCTCTTCTAGAAACGGGTCCCCTCGCAAGGCGGCACCCTGGGATTCCTCCTCCCGAAGTGGGCTCCAGCTAAAGGTGCTGGGCCCGGGGCTGAAGTTGCAGTTCCAGGACTAAAGGTGCCTGGGACTGAAGTGCACGTGGCCCCATGGCCTGGAGGGCCACGCACCATGCACCAGGACTCCGACTCTGGAACCAAAAAGAACTGACCCCTCCCAGGCGGCGTCTGCCCCTTATGTAACCTCTCCCAGAATGCACAGCAGGCAGACCACACCCACTGCACGGCTGCTGAGAGAGGACACCAAATCACTGCCCCATTACCTGTGGTTCAACCCCGAGTACAAATGACAGCGCCACCCATACTTCTAAGGGGAACTGCACACCAGGCAAAACAGCAGCAAGGCAGAGTCCACCAAATTGAAAGATTCGAGCCAACTACCACTCGAATCACCCTTAAAGTTGGTATAGCAATCCCTAAATTTGGGACCCCCGCTACATACATATTTATTTAATATACATAAATAAATATATACATAACATGTGATCCTATAGACCAGCCTTTCTAAACCAGAGTTCTGTAAATAAAAACAACAAAAACAACATCCCCTAGACTGGTCTTTGGAGAAAGAGTAACCCCTTCCTTACTGGGCACATATACCCCCTTCCTGCCCAGGCGAAATTTCAGCTTTCAGCACTGTCACGCTTTAAATGACAATTGTGCGGTCGTGCGACTTGGCTCCCAAACAAAATTGACGTCCTTTTTTTCCGCACAAATAGAGCTTTCTTTTGGTGGTATTTGATCAACTCGGCGGTTTTTATTTTTTGCGCTATAAACAAAAATAGAGCGACAATTTTGAAAAAAAAGCAATATTTCTTACACTTTGCTATAATAAATATCCCAATTTTTTTTTTTTATATTTTTTTCCTCAGTTTAGGCCGATACGTATTCTTCTACATATTTTTGGTAAAAAAATCGCAATCAGCGTTTATTGATTGGTTTGCGCAAAAGTTATAGCGTTTACAAAATAGGGGGGTAGTTTTATGGCATTTTTATATATCTTTTTTTTTTATTAGTAATGGCGGCGATCAGTGATTTTTTTTGTGACTGCGACATTATGGCGGACACATCGGACACTTTTGACACTAATTTGGGACCATTCACATTCATACAGCGAACAGTGCTATAAATATGCACTGATTACTGTATAAATATGACTGGCAGGGAAGGGGTTAACACTAGGGGGCGAGGAAGGGGTTAAATGTGTCCCCTATTAGTGATTTTTACTGTGGAGGGAGGGGAGTGACTGGGGGAGGAGACCGATCTGTGTCCCTATGTACAAGGGACACAGCATCAGTCTCCTCTCCCTGACAGGACATGGATCTCTGTGTTTACACACAGAGATCCATGTCCTTGTCTATGTAACCGCCGATCGCGGGTGCCTGGCGGACATCGCGGCCGCCAGGCACGCGCATCGGCATTGCAGTGAAGCGCCGGGCACGTGCGCGCTCCGCCGGCGGCGCTCGCGCGCCCCCCAGTGGCCAAATAGAGGAGGCCGTATAATAACGGCCTCCCGGCATTTGACAACCACCTTGCGGCCGTATATTCTCGTACGGCGGGCGCGAGGTGGTTAAATGAGTCTGTTGTGTGCCTAAGATCCCTTTCACACTGTGGAGTTTTTTGTGCGTTTTGCGCTAAAAATTGCGCCTAAATAACGCCTAAATAACGCCTGAAGAGAGGGCTTTCACACTGAGGCGATGCGCTTGCAGGACATTAAAAAAAGTCCTGCTAGCCGCATCTTTGAGGCGGTAAAGGAGCGGTGTGTATACCGCTCCTTCACCGCTTCTGCCCATTGAAATCAATGGGACAGCGCGGCTATACTGCCCGCAAAGCGCCTCTGCAGAGGTGCTTTGCGGTGGTTTTTAACACCTTCTTGGCCGCTAGCAGGGGGTTAAAACCACCCCGCTAGGGGCCGAATAGCGCCGCAAGAACGACGGTAAAGCGCCGCTAAAAATAGTGGCGCTTTACCGCCAACGCACCCACCGCCCCAGTGTGAAAGGGGCCTTACTGTGGGGCTCAAGTTGGGAAGCCCTGGACAAGTGATTCCTGTGGCTCCTATGGCAGTAGCACTATATAAGGAAAATTCTCCCTATTGACCACTAAGGAAACATTCTTGCCACTGATCACCAATGTAAGGGGAACTCAACCCACTGACCACCAATGTAAAGAACCTTCTTTCCACTGATCACCAATGTAAGGGGAACTCAACCCACTGACCACCAATGTAAATAACCTTCTTTCCACTGATCACCAATGTAAAGAACATTCTTTCCACTGACAACCAATGCAAGGAGCATTCTTTACAATGACTATATACTGTGTGCTGTAGGTATAGTTATTATTAGTAGGGGTTCCCTGAGCCTCAACAATTATTTCAACTGTTCCTCTATGTTAAAAGGGTTGAGAAAGGCTGCAGATCATTTTACTACTCTAACCTGGCTTAGAATATTGTAACAAGGTGTAAATAGCCTTATATATACCATTGGTAAGACTTTGATCTGTCCTTTCAGCCACAAACCCAATCACCATCCAAATTGTGCAGACTTTATCTCCGTAACATTTCCAAAATATGCCGCTTCTTAACCAATGAAACTGCCAATGAAACTGCCAAGATACTCATTCACTCCCTTGTTATCTCTCGCCCTAACTATTGCAACTTTGTCCTTGGTGGCCTACCTCTACACAGGCTTTCCTCTCTTCAGTCCACCATGAATGTTGCTGCCAGGTTTATCTACCACAAAAACTGCTCGGTGTCCACCACCCCCCTCTTTCAATCCCTCCACCGGCTTCCACTCACCCAACGAGTAATATTCAGAAGACTAACAACAACATACAAAGCCATTTACAACTTTGCCCCGAGCTACATCATCAACTTTGTTTTAAAGAATCAACTAAACCTACCTCTCTATTCCTCCCAAGTCCTCCTGCTATCTAGATCCCTTGTCACCTCCTGCCATCCTCACCACCAGGATTTTCCCAGAGCCTCCCCCATCCTCTGGAAAACCCTACTGTAATATGTCTTGCTATCTTCTACTCTGCCTCCCTTTAGTTCTGTGGTTCTCAACCTAACTAGTGCGGGAACCCCTTGAAAAAAATTCCCAAGTTATGGGGACCCCTAACAGTAAAATTATTTTTGTAGAGTGGGTTGTCAGCTACCAAGGCAAGACAAGTAATTTGCGCCCCTAACCCAGGGACATTTCTCACTCCCTTTCACTCGTACAGTATCACCATCCCTTATGATACATTTTGGGATGTACCGCTCTTTCTCTTTATTCTCCTTTCTATCCCTTTTATCTCTCTCTATCCTAATTTCTTGTTTTTCCCCCCCATCCCTCTCTCTAGCCCTCTTTTGTGTTCTTTCTCTTATTCTTTCTATCAATTTTTCTTTGTTCCTTCCCCTCTTTTCCTCTCCCTTCCATGTATTCTCTATTTTTATTCCTTCTCTTATTCTCTTACTCCTTGGTGGTGGGGGGGGGGGGTGGGATGAGTGGCAATGCTGGGGGGAGTTCTGATCAGCCAACTTAGGTGCTCTTGATCAAGGTCATCTGCCTTGCAGTTCGCCCCGCGGTCGGTTTGCGGCGAACTTTGCGCGTTCGCTATTCGCCGAACCGGTGGACATATGGCGCTTTTCGCGGCCGCCATATTCTTTAACATTGTGAAGAACTTTGACCCATGACACATCCATCATGTGGTACAGGACAGCCAATTGAGACATTTCAGCACATGGACATACCCCCTACCTTATAAATAGACCTGATCTGGCTGCCATTTCACATTCTGTCTTTTGTCAGTGTAGGGAGAGGTTGCTGTGTGGAGCAGGGACAGACTGTAGTGACACAAATCACTAGCTATTATGTTCACAAAAGTCCTTTTAAGGAACGGTATAGGTGTACTATTGTTTGGTGTGCAGTATATAGGGGTGTAATATAGACATGTGCATTCGTTTTCGTCCGAATGCATTTTCGTCCGAATTTCAGCTATTTTCGTTATCGTTTTAACAAACGAAAACGAAAGCACAGAATCCGAAAACCGAAAGATCCGACATAAACAAATGCATTATTTTCGTTTTCGTTGCTACAACAGTTCGATATAGATAGGAGATTCGACGTGACGCTGACAATTACAATCTGTGTCTATCGAACCTGTGGTCGAATGTGCCTAACCCTAACTCTATTAGTCCAAGATTATTCTACATAGGAGAGAAAAGATTCGACATTATAGAGAGAAAAGATTCGACATTATAGAGAGAAAAGATTCGACATAGGAGAGAAAGATTCGACATAGGAGAGAAAAGATTCGACATAGGAGAGAAAAGATTCGACATAGGAGAGAAAAGATTCGACATAGGAGAGAAAAGATTCGACATAGGAGAGAAAAGATTCGACATTATAGAGAGAAAAGATTCGACATAGGAGAGAAAAGATTCGACATAGGAGAGAAAAGATTTGTTATTATAGAGAGAAAAGATTCGACATAGAGAGAAAAGATCACTGCTGGAATTGGGTGGGGGAAGTAAAATAAAAATAAAGTTGATGATGAATGTTATTGTCTGATTGTAACCAAAGAGGAGGAGCAGTAAAATAGCTAGAATGACGAAGATTCGACAAAGCATCGAAAGTTAGAAGATTCGACGGTGCAGCAAAACTGTACGACGCTGCAATCGTACATTTCCGGTCAAATGCATCCGCCCATAGGCTATAGAAGAATTCTAATGTTGGTTGACTAGTAATAGTAATGAATAAATATAATTATTACTAGTCATACAACATTAGAATTCTTCTATAGCTTGTGGGCGGAACATTCGACCGGAAATGTATGATTGCAGCGTCGTACAGTTTCACTGCTCCGTCGAATCTTCTTTGAACATTCGACAGACACCATAAGCCTTCAATGACAGATTCGACCTTAATTAATTCAGATTTTCGGACGAATGCAATTTCTAACGAAAAACGAAATAAATAAAAACGAATTTCGGGAGTAACTAAATAAATTTATTTTTCGGACGAAAACGAAATTCCGAAACGAAATATTTCAGTGTGCACATGTCTGGTGTAATACACTTATAATATACTTTCTAATATAGAAAGAATATTATAGTGCATTTGTATTGTGACTGCTGAGCGGTTCTTCTGCAGCTGTCTTTTGTCAGTGTAGGGAGAGGTTGCTGTGTGGAGCAGGGACAGATTGTAGTGACACAAATCGCTAACTAATAGGTCCACAAAAGTCCTTTTAAGGACTGGTATAGGTGTACCATTTTTTTTGTGTGCAGTATATAGGGGTGTAATACACTTATAATATACTTTCTAATATAGAAAGCATATTATAGTGCATTTCTTTTGTGACTGCTGAGCGGTTCTTCTGCAGCTGTCTTTTGTCAGTGTAGGGAGAGGTTGCTTTGTAGTCACTTCTGGTATGTCAGTGTCCATGTTGTGGGACTATGTGTGCACAGCTAGTAAGTATTTTGTGGCTGCAAATATGACCTGGAGGTTTTTCATGTTCGCCTGCCATTAAAATGAATGGGACCCGCCGTGAACCCGCGGTTCGCAAACATTTGCACGCGTTCGCGAACCGTCCCATCAGATGTTCGTCCATCACTAAGCCTATCCCTCTTCCACCTAATAACTGGACTTTTACTTTCACCATCTGCTTATCTTTCTCTCAGCTATTACCCTCCTATACCACTTGCTCCGCCTATTAGATTGTAAGCTCTTGTGAGCAGGGACCTCCTAATTCTATTGTATTAAATTGTATTGTAACTGTAACTTGTATAAGTAACTTGTATAAGTGCTGTTGGCGCTATCTAATCCTGTATAATTATAAATATAATAATAACTAAACAATGAAAAGCTGCTTTCACCTATAGGCACAAGCCTACTAAGCCTGGTAAGTCCACTACTACATGTGAAATAAAAAAAAAAGGAATTCACTAAATGTTTTTCTTAAGCAAACAATATAAGAATAAAATATGTGTTTGCGATAGCTGTCCTTTAACGCTTATGGAACTGTAAAGTACTGGATTGAGTTGAGTATCTCCTTCTGGGGACATCTCCTCTAGGAAAATATTCAGATACATAAAACTGTTATTATAAATTGCTGTTTTCCTGCAGGAAAAATATAATGACATGCTAATTAGGGAATTGCAACCAACAGCTACAATTATCCTTCTTTTATATAAAGGCTGAATATTGTACAGAGACATACAGATCACGGCATGCCATAAGGAAAAATGAGGTAACCTATCATTTGGCTACAGGAAAATGGAGGGAATGTGGGAAAATGTTGAAGGGACTCAACAGCAATAGAGGTCTGACGCTTCTCGTGGTCTGGACTGATATGGGCTAGTTCAGGGACATTGCTTTGCATTGAACCTGAATAGGCTCAGATTCACTGTCACAACCCTTGCATGTGTCCCATTGGTAGAGTTACCATTTGGCTGGTATTTTACAGGTCTAGCTGTTAAAAATGGGATATGTTGCCAACATTACTGTTTATTGTTTTGTTTTTTTTGTAATGTTAGAGCCCATTCACACAGGGGCGTCTTTGGATCCGACTCCAAATCGCCCCAGGTCGCCCCTAGTCGCCTCAGGTCGCGCTGGCTGAAGAAATCAATGTAAGTTAATGGAGCCGTCCTTATGCACACTACTGCAGTCGCTCCGACTTCAAAAAAGGTCCCTGTACTACTTCAATCCGACTCCTAGGCGACCTGTAACCATTCATTTCAATGGGAGTCGCCTCTCACTGTCTTAATAGGAGCAACTCTCCAGGAAGAACACATACATTTCTCCTGCAAAACTCTCTCTCCCCCCTTCTTCCCACAGAGCTGATTCTTATTTGATTGGCCACTGGAATGTCTCCTGTCCTACAGGCAACTTGGAGTTGCCTTGTAAGTAGCTCCAGGTCGCGCTGTGATTCATTCTCAAGTCGTGTCTGAGTTGCCTCATAAAATCGTGCTGGAAGTCGTGTTGCCCCTGTGTGAATGGGCTCTTAGGCAGGTGCATTGTCATTAGATAGATATTGCTCTGAGGACCACAGTGTTGTTTATATTCCTCTACCACAGTGGTTCTCAACCCCTATTCTCAGGACCCACTAACAGGCCAGGTTTTCAAGATAACTGAAATACATCACAGGTGATATCATTTGCTGTTCAGTGATTTCAGTATTCTAGTCTGCATCTCCCCAAGGTAATACTTACAATCTGGCCTGTTAGTGGGTCCTGAGGACAGGAGTTGAGAACCACTGCTCTACCAGCTTCTTGGTCTGATGTCCACACATTTTGGACCCATGTGGTCTACAGATAGTCTATGGGGCCTAACTGCAGCACATACATGAAATGGAAATCCGATTAATAAGCCAGCAAAGGAAAATAAGCAATGCCATAGTCCGTTAAGCAAGATCTAGTTAAGTATAGCAATTTGAAGAGAGGGTGGGAGTGTTCTACACCTGTTTGGGGGGTGGGGGCAAAAGAGTAAGTTCAATTTGTGTAAAAGCTTACATAAAAGCTTTATGTTACAACATTTTTTTTTATCATATTTTTTACTTGTTTCGGGTATATTTTCCTATAAAAATCAAATGTTATATGTGTATAAAATGATCCAAAGTAATTTATTTCTATATATTCTTGATAAAACTTTCAAGTTTCATAAAAAAACATAGATACAACGCAAAAATAAAATAATGTCATATAGCATCAAGCACTACTGTGTACAACCCTTGGGCTAAATTGATTATCATATCAACACCCTGATTGAAACATTTTGTGGTCTTATCCTGACTATTTTCCTTTTTATATACAGTATATACTGTATATATAGAGTTGTGGGATACAATTCCTCATTTGGACAATGAAAGTCCTTAGTACTATGATGGGTTTTGTTGATATCACAGTAAAGAAACAGATAGAAACATAGAAAAGTGACAGGGAAAAGACAAAGAATTGGTCCATCAAGTCTGCCTACCTTTTATTTTTAGCATTTTTTAATTTATACATGTTTTTTTTTTTTTTTGTGTGAGTATATAGTATAGATCTATGTTAGTCCCAGGCATGTTTGAAGCCACTTACTGTTGACTGAAGCAATACTGTGTACAACTCTTGATCAAAATTGATATTCATTTCAATAGCCTGATTGAAACACATTGGGGGTTATTTACGAAAAGGCAAATCCACTTTGCACTACAAGTGCAAACTACAAGTGCAAAGTGCACTTGAAATTGCACTGAAAGTACACTTGGAAGTGCAGTCGCTGTAGATCCGAGGGGGACATGCAAGGAAAATAAAAAAACAGCATTTTAGCTTGCACATGATTGGATAATAAAATCAGCAGAGCTTCCCCTCATCTACCCCTCAGATTTACAGCGACTGCACTTCCAAGTGCACATTCAGTGCAATTTCAAGTGCACTTTGCACTTGTAGTTTGCACTTGTAGTGCAAAGTGGATTTGCCTTTAGTAATTAACCCCATTTGTAGACTTAGCCTGACTATTTACCTTTTTATACATATGTAGTGTTGTGTGCTACAATTCATCCTCATTTGTACAATTAAAGTTCTCAATACTATGATGGGTTTTGTTGATGTCATGGTTTTACTATAATGAAAGCTGCAGATTAGGAAATATTGGAGACATTTTTTGAAATCACAATATAAAAAAGCTTACATGGGATTTTAATGATTCAGTTTACATTTACTTTAACCTTAGGGACAGGATTTATAGCAGCTTGGGTACATAAATACTTTATGGTATCTCATAAAAGCCAGAATTTCAGATTTTTTACTTCATTTACCACTGAAAATTATCAAACGTATTCACTTTTTTTTATCTGTTATGTCACTCATATTTCATCTGTGTACATTGCTTTTTTCAGAATCATACATATTTTCTAAGCTAAAACTTTAACTTTTAGCTTTTGGTACTGTATGTCGGTTGGCCATACACTGTTACATTTTTATTGTTTAGTCTGCAGGCTGAATAAAAAAAAATTCTAACGCTATATAGTGTGGATGGGCAAATCTTCTGCTATGCCACTGGTGCTGTCAGAATGTCCAATCATCTGCTGCTGTTTCGCAATGTGCAGAAACGTGTCGAAACACAGTTATTGCATTGTGGTGCCATTCCTTTTTAATGCCACCCCAAACACACAGCTCCAACACATATGTGTTGCATCGCACTAAAACACACGGTATTATACTACTTTGCATTGCTGAAAATGGTGCATGTCATGTGCATGAGTTGGCCCGTCACTGGCTGCCTTAACACAAAGCATTTTAACACTTGAAGAATGGGACTTAATGCATGATGATGCCATTAATGTCCCTTCACCATTTTCTTCAAGTATTGGATAGCGTAGGAAAGAGTAAGAATCTCTGCCATTTTCTTATTTTTGTCTGTGCCCATCTTTGGGCAGATTTACAGGTGACCATAGTCTCCAGGACAGCGTTTCGTATTATAATTAACTCTTTTATCAGCGTTTCAGATATTATTCCCTCACAAAATATTTAACTGCAAAACAATAACATCTTATAAAAAAATATACTTGTAGCACAGGCCCCTCTAATCTGCCCCAGGTTCTCCTCCCATTTGCGTGTACAAGCAGCCAGGCACACAACAGCTCGGACAGTCTCACAACTCAATGACCAAGCAAGGGATGTCTTTTCATACTTTAATGGTCGTTGAACTTGGTTGGGGTGCAGGGTGAGCTTTGGGATACTCTGGATTTAGTGCACAAAGAAACCAGAGGACACTCTCTGCCTTGTCTACACTCTTCAAGATAAATCCCCTCCCAGCAAACAATAGGAGGAGAGCAACCCTTGGGCTCAACGCAAAGGAAAGGCCCCAATCCAACAGCACTGGAGCAGACACCCAAGGGGTTAAAGCAGTGAACAATCACTAGGATCCTAAATCTGTGCCTATACTTACAATGTCCCCATATACTTAGATGCCTCTGTCCAATATCGGCCAGACACTTCTGCTGTGACTCTCCAGGCCAAATCCTCAGTGAATCCTCTTGACTTGGCTCCAACTCCTTCCAACAAATAGGCCCCCCAGCTCTCACTGAATTGGGACCTCGATTAACTCCTTCAGCTACACTGCCCAGAAGGGCTGCAGCCCTTTAGGCTGGGATCTTCTCCTCCTGGACAAGAACCCTGCTACTCCAGGCATAAAACTATTTATGCCCTCCTCAACCACCTACTGGACATTCTCCCCCAGGAATTGGCTAAATTGGCTGAGACCACATAAATACTTTATTCAGGCCAAGGGTCTGCCTCCTCCAACCCACTACATCCTAGAATCCAGTAGAAGGCAAGGAGAAATAGTTGAGGCTGTAGTCAGTGCGACCTAGAACAGCCAAAAATAAACACAGACTGCTCAAATGTTTACAGAGGAGCCAAATAATAGAGTTACCTGATGATCTATAGCAACCTATTCTAGAAGGGTGCTACATATAAAAAGCATTTATTTATTTAATAGCTAACTGAACAATTTGAAGAGTACAAAAATATCATCATTAAAAACTTAGAAACAATATAAGTGCAAAAAAAGCCACACCTATCCTGGCTTGGGACATACTGTTCACATGCTGCAAACCACAAACCTAACCACATAAAATCAATTAAAAACAGATCCAAGATGCAGCACATACAAGCCCTCCCATCACTTCCAACAATATAGGATGATTCTAAAGGATATAAGCAAATATAATTGTTATATTGCTTGATCAAATGGGGCAAAAATAAAAATATATCTTGAGTAAAAATACCAACCAAACTATACTACCTACATGATCAACCTTTAAAATAAAAGTGGGAGAAGAAGGTTAAATAAAGATGGTTCATGCGATAACCTACAAACCGTGTCTAGAGGGGAACAGAGAGATGCTCCATGCACTTCATGGCTAATGCCCACTTCTTCAGGAGTATAATGCCACGTACACACGTCCGGAATTTCCGATGGAAAAAGTCAGATTTAATTTTTTCATCGGATATTCCGACCGTGTGTATGCCCCATCGGACTTTTTCCATTCAGGAAATTCCGACGGAATTAGATAGAGAATATGTTGTCTTTTTTTTCGGAATTTCCGTTCATCTGGATGCAATTCCGACGGACTAAAAACCATGCATGCTCGTAAACAATTTGACGCATGCTCGGAAGCGTAGACCTTCAATTTCTCGGCTCGTCATAGTGTTTTATGTCACCGCGTTCTTGACGGTCGGATTTTAGTGTGACCGTGTGTATGCAAGACAGCGTGAGCGGAATTCCGTCGGGAACTCTGACAGAAAAAACCCGTCGGAGTTCATTCCGACGAAAATTCCGCTTGTGTGTACAAGGCATTACATGCATGTGAAAAATGATTCTAAAACGTCACCCATTGGTTGTAAATTGGAATACAAAGTATGTAGGTGCAATATTTAAATAGCTAAAAAAAAAAAAAAAATGTCTTGTGTTTTTGTTTTGACCATAACAAATAAAGATAATAAGTTACTAAAATTTTTTTTAAAAACAAAGATGTATGCTCCCTTTAATAGAATACACTGATTTATTCTCTTCCATGCAGGCTGAAGTCGCATATTTATTGTTGCTTGTGGCATCTCTTCCTCTCGTACCTCATTCCGGTCTCCTACTGCAGTGGCATGGGATGTGGACTGAGTGCTTCCAACCTCTCTGGAGCCACGGGCCATGGGGATATCCTGATTGGGGCTCTGTTACCTTTCCACATTGATAAACTGTTCAAGAAATTCATGTTTACTGAGGCTCCTCCACCAGACATCTGCTCCATGTAAGACCTTATTGTACAGTGAATACAAAACGTAGAGAACATCATCATGGTACATGTATTTCTGTGACGTTGAGCAAGAGACTTATAATACACGTAAGACAGTCTGTAAAAGTAGAAGAAATGGGCCATAAATTAGACTGCAGTTTCCTGTTTGCTGCAGTGGTTCTGCTGGACCTCTGGTTCTACTCACATCTGCTGCAGGCTTCTGTGTTCACCTCTGGGAAAGTCTCCATCAACAAATACAGACAGAAAAGAAGTTCTTTAGTGCAGCAGGGAAGTAGTGGAAGGCTAGAACTCCTTTTTGTTTGTTTTTTGTAAATCTTTTATTTTGTTTTTTCATAAACATAACATAACATAACATAACATAACATAACATACAGTAACAGTTGACATTTCGTAAAGGTACACGTAACTGAGACATTACACATACTATTGGGATACTGTTATTAAATTGAATGGCATTATATGCTATAGCCTGAAATAACTTTTTTCCCATTCCCATAAGCCCCCACTCATAGACCCCCACAACCACCAGGCCAGGGTTGTGCAGGAGAGGCCCTTGTCCTCATCAGCACAGTACCCCCATATGCTGGAATACCTTAAAGGTCCGGTATGTATTTTAGGGGGTGTTCCATGCCCTTTTTTTTAAACAAAGAAAAACAAGTTGACAGGGAGCTGGCATTCCAACAGCATTTTTTTTTCTTTGTGTAAAGATTACTAAAGCGCTGATGTGAATAAAGGTGAACCAAAGAATTTATGTGAACCAAAAAAATTAAGATAATCAAATAGTGATTGCTGCTAATATTGTGTAGTGTACTGATGTCACAAAAAATAAATGAATTAGGGGTTAATACAGCGCTATCATCAACCTTAATAAGTCACGTGTCCAGTGATGTAACACGTAAGGAGGAGCCATCTACCTTAGTGCTGTGTGAGCACGGACAGCC
Organism: Rana muscosa; assembly: GCA_029206835.1. Classification (NCBI taxonomy): domain Eukaryota; kingdom Metazoa; phylum Chordata; class Amphibia; order Anura; family Ranidae; genus Rana; species Rana muscosa. The sequence continues at coordinate 344,026,952 of CM055118.1, read as the reverse complement.
AAGTGAGGAGCCCTATTTATGCTGACCTTCTTACATGCGATCATATTGCGGGGCATGTGTGAGTGCAACTGTGGTGTATTTCATTTATGTCACTCCCAGTTTAGTCCAACTGCGCAATGAGTTTGTCATTTTTTCTTTTTTGAGCAATACAGGTCTATGAAGGATTGAGAAACAATGAAGGTTTGAGAGAAATCCATTACAGCATTGGAGACCTAAAACCTGATCATCTGGGTATCGTTATCCTCCTGATTTCTATTTCACCTAGCAGTGGTGTCTGACTTGGTTTTATATTATCAGAACTCTGGAAACCATTTTATTTATACCAGTTTGGAAGCACGTTATTTATTATTATCTCGGCAGCACATATTGGATCACTGTGCAATAATTATTAAGGTTGATGATAGCGCTGTATTAACCCCTAATTCATTTTTTTTTCTTTGCAAATATCAGTATTGCTGTAGTAAGTTGTGTACACTGTGCAGATAACCACTTCACAAGCAGGTTTAAGGACATCCCCCAGGCAGGCTATTTAAAGGGTAACACCACTTTCATGGGGAACAAATATAGCAAATAAAGAAAAAATAATATAGCGACACAAGTCGTATTGTAGTTGAATGTTATTAAAAATGACCTTTCCTTTTCAATCTGCAGCCACTGTAAATTTTCTGTAAATGCAATGCAATATGGCTACCTGAAATTGTTCTGTACACATAATTTCCTGCTTGTGTGATTGGCTCACCAATTTTCCCAGAAGTCTGTCTAATATACAAGTCAGATTTCAGGCATCCCCTGCAACAAAAATGTAATTTTTCTTGAGATACTCCCTGTAGTAAAGTAAAGGGATGCAGGCCCAGCAGATTTCCTCATTAGTACTCTGCAGGTGCACACCTGATAGATAATTATGAAACCACTCTTATTAGACCCACTCATGACAGAGGCACATTGGAACATACAGAGATTTCTTCATAATAACAAAAGATAGGAATCAGCAACAGAGGTTGTTATAATCCTTGCCATACATAGATCACCCAGAGGGGAATGTTTTTTTCTGAACAAAAGTGGGGTTACGCTTTAAATTAGGTTTTTTTAATGTTTCACTTCAAGCACTATTGAAATTGCTGCAGCCATCTGTTTTTTTTTTTTTTTCTGCAATAGTGCATGTCCCAATGGTCAGTGCCCCGTCCCCTCCATGCTAGTTGTTTGACAATCCCTAGCCTAATAGCCAAGAAAAAAAAGCTATTACTGATTTACTGTTTGGCTCCCTTTGATTTTGATGGGGTTTGGATTCTGTATCTGAACTTATCTAATGTTTGCCAAACCCTTCTTGAAGAGAAACCAGGTACATTCAGCTTGTTAAAAGTGCCTACCCTTTAAGGGAACGTGTCTAAATGAAGCCTATAAATAATGTTATTGTTTTCCTTTCTCTCCTCTTATTTTATCCTGGTCTTCTCCTTTATCACTTATTTTCCTATCCTTCCCTTACCTTAATTTCCTCTCCTCTTTTCTCTTTCTCTCCTTCTACTATCTCATCTATTTCATCCCCTTCCTTCCCCTCCGGTCTTTATCTCCTCGGTCCACTCTTCTCTTAACCTATCCTTTTTGCTCATCTCTCGCCATCCAATTCTGTCTTCTCCTATCTTCTGCACTTATAATTTTCCTCTCCTGTCCTCCTCTCTCTTCTTTACTCTTCAGCTTTCCCATCCTCTCTTCTAATCCCTTTCATCCCACTTCTATCCTCTCTTGACGGCTCCTCTTCAGTCTTCCCCTCCCATTCTCTCCTCTTCTCCTGCTCTCTGTAGACTTATTTTTGGATGTCCAGCTTTAGAAAAATACTAATCAACATCTCTCTTTTTCTATCACATATTTTTTTTTTTGGTTGCGTGACCATCCAGGTTCCTCCTCGAAATGTTTCAGCATTTCCAGGCTATGAGGTTTGCGTTAGAGGAAATCAATGGAAGCCCAGATCTTCTCTCTAATGTCACTCTTGGATTTGTTGCTCTCGATTCTTGTGCTGCTTTACGGAAAGAGCTGGAAGGAACTTTGTGGATGTTAACGGGTCAGGCTCAACCGATACCTAATTATAGTTGCCGTGAAAGGCCACATCTGGCGGCTGTCCTTGGCCATACAATGTCTTCATCTTCTATTCTCATGGCTCAAGTGCTGGGAATTTATAGGTTCCCACAGGTAGGAAAAATATTCTGAGCCATAGTTTGTGAAGTAGGGTGGAAGAAACTATGGAAGAGGCTGCTGTTAATGTTTGGGTGGATGCAAGAAAATTTAGATCTATTGGTCGTAACCATGTCCAAGTCTAGTTCTCAAGTTTGGAAGGTAGGCCCCCCATTTTTTTAATGATCTTAAAAAGCAAAAATAACAGGGTTAGTCCTCTTATTTTATCAGTGTGGCACCCAAGTATGAAACAAAAGTAAGTGGAAACCTTCTCAGGGGGGGCGTAAAGATCTGACAGAGGTTCTAACCCTTTTCTACTTAATACCTAAAAGGTTTGTCTGTAGTTGGGCCAGAGGTCATTGACACCTAGATATCTAAGCCAATTTAACAAGGTGTGTTGCTTAATTAAAAATAACTTTCTGATTAATTTGTACACGTAAAATATTTTTTTCTACATTTTTAGACATATGTTAGTACATACAAGGTTTATTGGTATGCCATTTCTTTTTTTTAAAGCCCTGCTATATAGGCTGACAAATGCTCAAAGTTGTGGATTTTTTTAAAAAATTAATGTATTATTATTTTTAAGTATAACTGACAGAAGAACTAGTAAATACATGATACTGCAGATGAAAACTGGAGCCTAAAGGTGGCAGTATTTATCTGAAGTATACAGGTGTTACTTTTTGTCAATGGAGCCTCAAGCCTGCATATTATCAGAGCTGCAATAGGGATCACCATGTGCAGAGCTTGAGAGGTCTTAATGATGACCCTGCCCTTGCTCCAGGGCTCCTCCCTGACGTATTTGGTTTTACACCGGGGTCAGCAACCCATCGATCTTGATCTACCTGTTAATTGTGGGCAGGTGATGAGTAGATTGCTTCCCTTCTTTGCTGACCCCATAAACCTGGACAGTAGCGGGGGAGGCATTTACTGGATCAGGTTCCCTTTTCTCATGCAGCAGCTGAATGCCGCCTTCTCCTCCTCTTTCACCAGCATTTAGCTGCTGCCAGAGGAAAGGGGTTTGGTTCCAGTAAATGGCACCCCTTCCTGTTTTGAATGAATACAGTGAGTGATCGGTACCTATTCTTCCGTTTGTGAATGAACAGAAAGCTCTGTACAGCTCTTATTCATTCATTATGTGTGGCTGAGAACTGTGTAAAATGTAAAATGCTAAATAATTTGATATGGTATATTTTTTCTCTCTGAAATGTGTTACAGATCAGTCATTTTTCTACAAGCTCTCTGTTGAGTGATCACACTCAGTTTCCATCTTTCTTCAGGACTGTCCCTAGTGACACTTTCCAGTCAATGGGTCTAGCACAGCTCATCCTACATTTTGCATGGACGTGGGTGGGGTTGGTTGCTTTAGGGAATGACTACGGTCAGCAAGGTGTTCAAGTGGTCAAGAAGGAGCTCCTCAAAGCTGGAGCTTGTGTGGCCTTTACAGAGTTCATTGTTGCCAACAGTGAAGACAGAAACATACCTCGTATCACTAGGGTTATAAATGAGTCGACTGCCAATGTCGTGCTCGTGTTTGCTAGTGATCTCTACTTTGTGCTCCTTGTGGAAGAAATGTTAAAGGAAAATGTAAATGGGAAGATTTTTGTGGCCAGTGAGGCTTGGTCTACCTCACCTATTTTAGGGGTGGGGAAATATTCTTCGATATTGGTGGGTTCTATTGGCTTTGCTTTCTACAGCTCTGTTATTCCCGGCTTTGAAGAATTTGTGACCGATATCCATCCTCTTCCTCTTAAAGGTCCAGAAAAAAGCCTGACCCAAATATTCTGGGAAAAACATTTTGGATGCAGATTTTTGGACCAAATGAGTCTTACTCAGTCATGGAATAATTCCACAAAGTTATGTACAGGATTTGAGAATCTCAGCACTGTAGACAATATTTACACTGACATGTCTAATTTAAGAGGTTCTTTTAGCATCTACACTTCAGTTCAGGTTATTGCCAAAGCCCTCCATGACATGAGCACTTGTCAGAAAAGTAAAGGCCCTTTCTATAACAGGAATTGTGCAGACATTTGGGACTTCAAGCCATGGCAGGTAAGAATAGTTAGTTTAATTCAAAAGACAAGCTTTGTTTTCAATGTTAGCCTTATTGCTGTGCCGCACAGGGAATTTATCACCTGCTTCTAAGTGATTTAATGTTTTGTTTGCACTGTGTACTGCAAATAAGATGATTGTCACAGCTTTGAATGGACCATTTGGTCACCAGTGGTAGAGGAAGGCTCTCCGAGGTGCATGGTACAAGGGTTGGCTGTTGTTCACCAAGGACCCCTCTCAAAGAGATTTTGATTTGATTAGTGACCATGCTACATTGTTGTTCTTTGGTTTGCACCACTGATGAGAATTGACAGTAAACCAAACTATTAGGCAAGAGCACAGTACCAAAATAAGCTAGAGCAGCCACTCTCTACCCTAGGCTTCTTACAGAGGTTGCTGTTTGACCGCCTATCTGATAGTGTCTTCATAGTTCAAAGTCTATTGCCGCTTGGCAGAGCCAGCAACCTGTTGTCAATTATCTTTTTTATCTGTCTGTAGGGGTGGCATTCTAACAAGTGCTGTGAGGGGAGGGGCATGTTTTTCCCATTGATCACCAATGTAAAGGGCGCTTTCTTAATGAGCCTGGAAGAATCTTAGCAGGGTTTCTAAGGTGTGCTAAGGTGCTAAGGTGAATCCCGAGACCTTCAAATTATTTTAATGGTGTCTCAGTTTAAAAATGTTGAGAAAGGCTGGGCATAGAGGTTAGCATTTGGTGTTCAGGCAGAAGAGCTGCATATAGAAGAGCAATAAGAACAAGAAGACAGCTCAGGGTCTAACCAGTGATGAACATAATGCCAAAGAGCTTACAAGGACCAACATGAACCATTTTTCCAGTCACTGAGACAGGGCAGGTGTTGTTTGCAATAGCAGGTGGAATAGATCCTTATATTTAGCACGTAAAGTCATTTTACAAAAATGGTCTTCTGCTGATCCTCCAACCCATAAACAATGGGTTGAGAAACTTAACTATGTACTTAAAAGAGAAAAAATGACATATAAGCATAGAGGTACACCCCAAAGGTTTGGTAAAATATGGTCATGCTGGATAGATTCTAGTAATCAATTATATGATGGTTTACCTAGTGGAGAGGAGTGAGGTAGAGGAGATAGATGCGAGCAAAGAGTAGAAGTAGAGGGGTGAGGAGTACAAGAGACAAAATTAGTGAGTAAAAGAAAGATAATTTGACGTTGTATAGAGGAAGCTGCCATAGTTTAACGATTGATATTACTGGCAAACAACTTGATGTGTAAAATATATCTATGTCTCTATTACGCTTTGTGTATTATATGCTAAGCTACTTTAGTCCGAGAGGTGCAAGGTTTGTCTGTTTTGTGTGTTATCCTATTTTTGATACTTCATGGATTAATTTGACATATTTGTATGTATGTTTAATAATAAAAAAAAAAAAATTATTTGATTTAAAAAAATGCTGGAGCTTGTAGAGCACAGGATAGTACTTCCCCTATGTATTACTTCCCGAAAAGGAGCCTGGATAGTGACTTTGCAATGATGATGTCAGCAGCCACCATCTTGGTCTTTTTTAGCAACAGCATTAAGTTGGACATAAGTTGTAGCACCCTCCGTCCCCCAGCTCCTGTTTATAGGCTCACTCACAAGAGTGGGCGAGATGTGGCTACCATACCCTTACCCTCCTGTATATGGAAGTGGGTATATATATCACTTACGGGTCTTGCAATGCTCCCTCCAAGTGGGTTCTGTTCCCTATACATAAGGACAGAGTCTTTACATCCCCAGTATCTCCGATTTCCAAACACAGATCTCGCTTCAACAAGAACTTTTATTTCTCTCAGACTTGCAGGTGAAAGAAGACAGGCGTTAGGGACAGAAAAGGGATTCAGGCATTCATAACTTCACCTTCACTCGATCCCGAGTGGGCACTGTTTAAACCAGACAGTCCTAGACAATACTAGAAACCGGTGTATAGCTCATCCGGACAGTCACTTAAGCACTGGCAACCGGTATGCAGCTCGGACATTCTACCTCATCTCTCCCTGAATCCAGGTCCCATTTCCAGGTAGCATCCCTAGGATTTCCTCTCCATAGTTGGGCACCAGCCAAAGGTGCTAGGCCCTGGTAACGTTGCAGTCCCAGGGCTGAAGGTGCCTGGGACTGAGGTGTGTGTGGCCCCATAGCCCGGGAGGCCATGCACCCGCTCTCCTCCAGCTGCCCCCCACACCCAGGCTGAAGGTGCCTGGGCACGAACGAACCCCGATCACGTGGAGTCCGCCACTTATATACCCTCCCCCAGCATGCACAGCAGGCCAAGAACCCCCACCGTATGGAAGCTGGGAAAGGACACCTAAGCGCCACTCCAACACCTGTGGTTCAACCCTAAGTGCTAGCGACAGCGCCACCCAAGTCACTCAGGGGAACTGCACACCAGATGTAAAAGTGACAAAGACAGAGTCCATAATTCACAGATCTGAGTTGAAGACCACTCAAATCGCCCACTAAATTTGGTACATAGGTCCCTCAAATTTAGAACCCCACTACATTTGTTTAAGTGGAAAAAGTTATATGCCACCTTTATGGCTGATTTAATGTGTGCTAGGCGTATTACAATACTGTTTTTTAAAACAACGGTGCAGTTATCCTTTAAACTCATCCTCAAACTCTATCCAAATTCCATCAACAAACCACAGCCATTGTAACCACTCTCGTTTTTTTTTTTTTAGACTTTGTTTGAGCTTGTACATTTTCTACCATAAATAGTTAATGGTTTTGGTTACCGTTTGTACTTGGTATATCAAACTTGGGTAGGGAAGGCAGGACAACAACCATAAAATAATGAATTTCTCAAGATCATCAGTGATTAATATTATATGTTTGATATCACTACAGCTTAAGCATTATATCCAGAATGTGCATGTTAAGCTTAAAAATGGAAGAGAGGTCTTCTTTGATAAAAACGGGGACCTTCCGGCAGTGTATGATATTGTGAACTGGCAGCTGGGATCGGATGGGATCATAAAGAAGGTCAAGGTGGGAAGCTACGACACATCAGTCACTGATGGAGACATCTTCACTATTAATAAAAGCAAAATCACATGGCCTACAGGAAAAGAACAGGTATTGTATGGAGGGTAACATGGAAAAGCTGATGGATTTTCAATTATTATAATCGTCCTTAGGAAATCTCACTGTTTATCTCTGTATTCTTTCTGAAGGTCCCAAAGTCAATATGCAGTGAGAGTTGTTCTCCAGGTTTCAGAAGAGTTGTTAGACGAGGAAAACCTGTATGTTGCTTTGAGTGTGTCCTGTGTCCTTATGGAGAATTTTCAAACCGAACAGGTGAGTATTCAAAGTAATGCTGCGTACACACGATCGCAAATTCCGACAAGAAAACAGTGGATTTTTTTCCGACGAAATGTTGGCTCAAACATGTGTTGCATACACACGGTCACACAAATGTTGTCGGAAATTCCGAGCGCCAAGAACGCGGTGACGTACAACACTACAACGAGCCAAGAAAAATTAAGTGAAATGATTCCGAGCATGCATCAAATTGATTCAGAGCATGTGTGTTTTTTTGTGCGTCAGAATTGCTCTTCCTGTTTACATCGTGATCAGCCGTGATTGGACACGGCTGATCACGTGGTAATGAGCCTCCGTCAGAGGCTCTATACCGAGATCGGCGTAGCGGTATATCAGACTGACACACCGCACCACCGATCATCGCGATGCGTGCTCCCACGGGCGCGCAGCAGCTGTTATCCTGCTGGACATCATATGGCACCCAGTCAGGATAACTGAACCACCGCCCGGCCGTCATTCTGCTATAGGCCGGGTGGGAAGTGATTAAATAGCCTTGCAGGATTTAAATGTCTTTTTTGTATGTGTGCGCTATAATCTATTTTGTTCTAACATACAATATAACATGCTGATGAAGCAATAAAGTGCAAAAAACCAAAGGACAGTCCACTTAAAATATTACTCCAATACTAATTATTCCTACAGATAGTGCACCAAAAAGTCTCTTAATATAAACCATGCTTCACAGATTAACACACAGGGGGTGATTTACTAATAACAGTGCGTTGCGCTGGTTGATCCCTTAATTGGTGCGCCGGATAACTCCTTCATTGGGCGCAGGAACCAGTGGCGCACAGCGGCGCACTGTTATAGTAAATACAAATGTCAGCGGCGCTCTATTGAAAATGAATGGTTCCCTATGGGAGCCCATTGATTTGAATAGAGGTCGCCCGGGAAGTCGGATGAAGCCGATCCGACTCACGGGGCGACTCGTGTGCCAGCTGACACAGGGACAGCGCGACTTTGCGAGGCAACTTGGACACGACCTGAGCGTGAAGCAGTCGCTCAAGTCGTGTCCTAGAGGAGACTAGCTGGCCGAGAATGTCTCCAGCGCGATGGCATCGCGCTGGTTCTCGGCAGCCTCGCTGTCCCGTGTTTGGTATGAATCATGAAGGGGAACTCCAGGCCAAATTTTAATGAAAAAACCGGCATGGGTTCCCCTCCAGGAGCATACCAGGCCCTTAGGTCTGGTATAGATTTTAAGGGGAACCCCCTAAGCCAAAAAAACGGCATGGGGTTCCCCCCAAAGATCCATACCAGGCCCTTAGGTCTGGTATGGATTTCAAGGGGAACCCCTAAGCCGAAAAAACGGCGTGGGGGTTCCCCCAAAATCCATACCAGACCCTTATCTGAGCACGCAACCTGGCAGGCCGCAGGGGAAGAGAGCTCCCCCCTCCCTCCTGAACCGTACCAGGCCACATGCCCTCAACATGGGGGGGTGGGTGCTTTGGGGCAGGGGGGCGACCTGCGGCCCCCCACAGCACCCTGCCTCCATGTTGATGGGGACAAGGGCCTCTTCCCGACAACCCTGGCCATTGGTTGTCGGGGTCTGCGGGCGGCGGGCTTTTCGGAATCCGTGAGACCCCTTTAATAAGGGGGCCCCCAGATACCGGCCCCCCACCCTATGTGAATGAGTATGGGGTACATCGTACCCCTACCCATTCACCTGGTTGCAAAAAAAGTTAATAAAAAACACAACACAGGTTTTTAAAGTAATTTATTAGGCAGCTCCGGGGGTCTTCCTGCCGGGCGCCCCGCTATCTTCTTCCAGCTCTTTTGCTAGCGGGGTCCCAGGCTTCAGCGTCGTCTTCTTCCGACTTCGGGGGTCTCTTGTTCTGTTCTCCGGTGTCGTCTCCATGCTCTCCGGTTCTTCTCCCGCTCTCCGGTGCCTTCTCCACGATCTCCGGTTATTTCTGCCTTCTGCCGGGCGCCCCGCTATCTTCTTCCAGCTCTTTTGCTAGCGGGGTCCTGAGCTTCAGCGTTGTCTTCTTCCCTCTTCTCTCCGCCCGATGTTGCCTCGTCGCTGTCCGCCGTTACAATGCTCTTCCCACGGAGCGCACCCACTTATATTGGCATAGGGCATGGTCACGGGGTGATGCCAACATCGGGCAGAGAGAAGAGGGAAGAAGACAACGCTGAAGCCCGGGACCCCGCTAGCAAAAGAGCTGGAAGAAGATAGCGGGGCGCCCGGCAGAAGACAGAAAGAACCGGAGATCGTGGAGAAGGCACCGGAGAGCGGGAGAAGAACCGGAGAGCGCGGAGACGACACCGGAGAACAGAACAAGAGACCCCCGAAGTCGGAAGAAGACGACGCTGAAGCCCGGGACCCCGCTAGCAAAAGAGCTGGAAGAAGATAGCGGGGCGCCCGGCAGGAAGACCCCCGGAGCTGCCTAATAAATTACTTTAAAAACCTGTGTTGTGTTTTTTATTAACTTTTTTTGCCACCAGGTGAATGGGTAGGGGTACGATGTACCCCATACTCATTCACATAGGGTGGGGGGCCGGTATCTGGGGGCCCCCTTATCCCCATCAACATGGGGACATCCTCCCCATGTTGAGGGCATGTGGCCTGGTACGGTTCAGGAGGGAGGTGAGGCCACTCTCGTCCCCCCCACTTCCCCTGCGGCCTGCCAGGTTGCGTGCTCGGATAAAGGGTTTGGTGTGGATTTTTAGGGACCCCCACGCTATTTATTTTTTAAGTTTTCCGCGGGGTTCCTCTTAAAAACCATACCAGACCTGAAGGGCCTGGTATGGATATTTGGGGGAACCGCACGCATTTTTTTTTAATTTGTGGCGGAGTTCCCCTTAATATCCATTCCAGACCTGAAGGGCCTGGTAATGGAATTTGGGGGACCCCCACACTTTTTCTTTTGTTATCAAAGACTTTCAATGACTTTTCTCTATATTGCCGGGAGCCGACAATTCATTACAGTCGCGGGTGCTTTTAAATGCCTTTTTTTTCCTTTAGAAATGTCATTTTGCAGGCGCAGTGGGAAGTTCAGAGCTGTGCCTGTTCAACTTATGCAAATTGAGTGACTTGACATTTACTAAGATTTTGCCGGTGCAGTGTCTTGGCGCAAGAAAACAAGGAAAATTGCCGCGCTGAGCTAAAAAAAAAACTCCCGCAGCTCGTACTTGCCAGCGCAGCAGGCTGGTTTTGAAAAAGTTACTTTCTCACTCTATTTTGGGCATATTAGTTATTTGGGCAGGTGTCACTACACTTCCTCACATCACCCCACATCACCCCAATTATATTCTCACTTCCAGCTTCTTTATATTTGGATTTTAACATGCTGTGCGCCAGGTCCATAGTGGCGCACTGAGCGCCTCCTCCCGTCCGCCGACAACACTATAGTAAATGGGAAATAGGGCTGCGCTACCGGCGCTAATGTTTTGTAAATACCAAAACAGCCATTGTGCGCGCAGATGCGCCGATACTCATGGCGCAAACGTTTTGTAAATCAGCCCCACAGTGTTTCTCTACTCCATAGCTTGTGTCCCATTCACCAGGTGCAGTGCGTGCTCACCTCCATCTTAGACCCACCAGGGGTCAAAAACGCATATACGGGATATTATCTGATGTTCATATTCATTTAAGAGCAGTATGATTCCCCTTATAAAGGTGGCTCCACATTGTTCACAGGCAACATATGAAGAAAAAAAATGCTTCCAATAGTGCAGTACCTGGGTTATTGAACTGAATAAACCACACAACCCCAGCTTCATACAATGCACTCACATTTATTAAGATAAACCATAGCATATAATTAAAATCCAAGGTCTCACATATTCCATGGATGTTTTCCCACTGCCAGGCTCCACCTCTACGCGTTACGCCACTATCACACATGGCTTCATCTATAGGAAAAACCAAGCGGCTGTGGCGGGGTGAATTTATTTATTGATAAAATCACCTCTCACAGCCACTTGGTTTTTCCTCCAGATGAATCCACTTATGATAGTGGCGTAACGTGGCAGCCACAGAACTGGGAATGGAACATGTTACATGTTCCACTCTAAAATCGAGTGAAACATGAAACATGTTCTCAAAGGTGAACTTATCATTTAAAGCATTAGCTGCTTCCTGCCAAACTGAATTAGAAATTTTTTTTTTTTGCGTTGGTACTTTTTCCAACCCTTACCTACGCTATTCAAAATATAAAAAAATAGGTTTAGCTTTAGATACTGTAGACTTTAAAAGCTTTTCTGAACCATTGATAACATGAGAACGATTATTGATCTTTTTGTTTGTGTTTCTCATTCAGACTCGGATGACTGTTTCAAATGTCTGTGGAATCTGTGGCCTAATGCTGAAAGGACCAAATGCCTTCCAAAGACAATTGAGTATCTTTCCTATGAAGGACCATTAGGTGGCTCCTTGACTGCTGCTGGAGTCTCTTCCTCCTCGGTGACAGTTTTTATCTTGTGCCTGTTCATTCGCCACAGACATACACCCATTGTTAAAGCCAACAACTACTCTTTAAGTTGCATTCTACTTATGTCCATATCCCTCTGCTTTCTCTGCTCCTTAAATTTTATTGGATACCCCCAAACTCTTACATGTCTGATGAGGCAGACAATATTTGGTATGGTTTTCGCAGTCTGCATTTCTACAGTCTTGGCAAAAACCATTATGGTTGTTTTTGCCTTCATGGCCACCAAGCCTAATAGCAGACTTAGAATATGGACAAGTCCGAAGGTATCCTACATGATGATTTTTATGTGCTCTGTTATGCAATTATTGTTATGTGCTTTGTGGTTGACTCTGGATCCTCCATTTTTTTTATACAATACACAAACCCAACCAGAAATCATTATAGCTGAGTGCAGTGAGGGTTCACCAAGTGCCTTTTGGTCCATGTTGGGTTATCTTGGCTTCCTGTCATCAGTCAGTTTTATTGTAGCCTTTCTCGCACGCACACTCCCTGATAGCTTCAACGAGGCCAAGTTCATTACTTTCAGCATGCTGGCCTTCTTGAGCGTCTGGGTGTCCTACATCCCAGCTACTCTTAGTGCTCGTGGTCAATATGTAGTGGCCATGGAGGTCTTTGCTATCTTGTCATCGAGCTGGGCCCTGGTGATCTGTATGTTTTTTCCAAAATGTTATATCATATTGTTTAGACCCAGCATGAACTCTAAGGAATATCTCAGGGGCAAAGACATGTAGCAAAATAACAATTACAAAAGTCACATCTTACCAAATGAATCGACATAAGTCGAATGGACATAAAGTCTTTCCCATGCCATCCAGTAACACAAAACCAGCGATTCTACAAAAATATTAGCACAGCATTAGCTAGCGTGGGACACACGTTTAGGGAATACATCTGCGAAGGTTCCTATTTATTCAGGTCATGGTTCAGCTAGTAGTCAGGTACTTTAGATGGACTTGTCCTTTAACATTTATGTTTTGCCACTTATCCAGATCTAATTAGTATTACGAACATTCTTCAGGATTTATGCCACTTATCCAGATCTAATTAGTATTACGAACATTCTTCAGGATTTATGCCCACATGGTTAAGTCAGTCATCTTATTCCAATCCACAAAATATCATGTTATGAGTCAGTACAGTTTGTGTTTGGATACAAGACTCAACCAGTGGATCCAGTTGGTGCTCATAAGAATCTTAATGTATGGAGCTGTTTAGAATCTATATAAGGAAGCAAAACATCACCAAAAATGTTTGTCTAACATGTTTATTGTGAAAGAAGCATCTAGTCAACATTTCTGGGCCTTGTAGAAGCCCTTACTTAAAGTGTCAGAGTCAAAAGGAACATCAGTATATACATTATCATAACTCTTAGCAATGTAGAGCTACCCCCACAGGAGCCGCTGGTGAATAGGATCCCCCACCCTGCACAACCAGGCACACCACATCTTCCACAGCACACAGAGTCAGGAAACAGTCTGAGCAGCTTTGTTTTTTTTTGTTTTATTAGAGGATTTTAACTTGGATGGGGATGGGGATATGAGATCAGTGTAGTAAAGTCTTCAGGGACAGCTATTTACACACAGTATATACATTCCTCTGCCTCCTGCACAAACTTGCTTGCAGATCTACTCCTTCTCCTCCAGCACAACACTTGCTCGTGAAAATACAATACCCAGGACCAGTTGGCACTGTTTGGATGGTCTAATAAAGGCTCAATTAGACCAGTGCAAATGCCCCTAACAGACAGGGACTGCGGGCTCCTTTGGTGTAGCAAAGAAAGTCCTAGTGCACAGCTATCCTATCTGTGGCTACTGCTCCCAGCACCACCTCTTCAGGCACTGCCAGCCCACTTGGCTGCAGTTGCCCCTTTCTCCTGCCTATTCCACCACAGTCCTCCTCGTGTGTTATGAGAAAGGTCCCTTCCGCACCCGAGTCCAGGCCGGAGTTCACACCCCAGACTAGGGGGTTGCTCTCAAAGGCCTCCAACAGCCTAAGACTCCATCTTCAGCTTCCATCCGAACTCCACTTCCCCAGTTGGGCTCACCCTGAGTATTTGAGGGGGCCTGCCCCCTGTCAAAACATCCGTTGGGGATTGGTCAGGACCCTTACAAATACTCCAGGCAGCTCTACCTCACCTACCCTCCCTTTCTTCTGGAAGTTTTTAGTAAGTTTGAGAAGTAGGGGGGAGGTCTTAATTATGCTGTCTGTGAGTCATCCAGTTCTCCCTGGATCTCTACCCCAACCCAGGGAAAAAAAAAACACACATGCTTGACTGCCAGCCAAGTCTGAAAAAATTTACCTACACTAAACAAAAATCTATTTACACTTCTAGCACACTCGAGGGTGCTACAACAACAAAATAAACATGCCTCCAATGATGTCCCTATGATGTCACAGTCCCACTAAATATTGTAATTGATTGCCTGCAAATTGTAATCCCTAATCATTCTACATGTAAGATACCAAGGGTTATGAATTTATAAAGCAGCAAATCATTCACCAAACATTCTCTACATTACATGTGTGCTGCAAGCAGCTTTCACTGCTTTATAGATATGCCCATATAGGTCAAGGCAAGGATTAAGATGTCCAGCGGTAAGGTGGATGCAGGTGGAAGCACCTTCACTAAACCAATGAATGAAAACAGTTAATCAAGTGATACCCCACGAGAAAATAATTTATGAGCATAGAGGAGGGATACAAAAATATCATACGATATGGGAGGTATAGAATAATACACATGCAACTGTGGATAGGAGTGAAAGATAATTGGATAAATAGGTGAATGGCAGCAGTCAAAGGAATAAATAAGATTGGGATATGATGGTAGTGAGAGGGTATAGAAGGTTGTTAGAGGTATGTATGAAATGTAAAAGATATAGACTATATATATATATATATATATATATATATATATATATATATAGATGTTGATAACGTGAAATAAGTTTGTTTGAATTTTTTGGAATACATATAGATGTTGTAAAATATATATCTTTTTTTAAATAAAATAAAGAGTATTATAAAAAAAAAGATGCCCATGTGGATATAAATGCTGAACAATCATTATCACTGAGGACAAGGACAGCATTAGTAATCATGGGGTCCCATACAGCCCAGTTGACAGCTTCCCCCCCTCCCCTCAATGTGCATGTGCTTGTGCAATGCAGTATGGAGTTGAGGCAATGCACATTACATGAGTTAGTGTGATACCATACCATTCATTGTGAATGGCACCGCATTATTCTGAATGGCACCCTAAAACACCTTGCAATGGATGTGCGTTGCACTGCCAACAAATATGGCATACACCATTCTTTGCCAGTGCAACACATATCTGGTACATGTTAAATGTCAGTGTGGACATATGCTGGGATGACAGGAGGTGACCCCAATACATTTTAGATCCAGATCAGCCAATCAAGGGAAGGCCAAGAGGTGCATGTGAAATATGACATTGCTACTACTCAGATATGAGGGATGACATCACTTCTTCACTAATATGAGGAATGACATCACTGCTCTACAAATAAAGGGGATGACTTCACTGTTCCAAAATATGAGGCTAACGTCATAGCATTTGGGTATGTAGTGGGAGGGCCTGGAGGTGATCCCAGTAAATACACAAAGCCCAAGCTTCACATCTCTGGCTAGGGTGTCTCTACTCTGCTAGTCCCAGGTGCTCTATGCTGCTCAAGGAAACATTGCGAGCTGCTGGGCAAGAGGCAGGGATGGGGCCAGTGAGAGTCTGATTAGTGGCATACCCAACTATCTAGCACGTGTAGCTCCCTCCCTCCACCCGCACCATAATAAACAAAAGACAAGCTGCCAGTAGGGTAGGCTGTCACTGGGGGGGGGGGGGGGTTGCAAAGAAAGTTGTGTGGCCAGCTAATTCACTGGCTATTCTCGATACTCTAGTGATAGACAGTGCGTTAGGCGGATATACTGCATTCTCGTAAATCCTGTGAAAGCTTTGGGGGAGGTGCTGACCTCTACACTGTGCAGGAGTCATCCTGCTTCAAAGCTAAACGCGGGCCCCCTGCTGATCCAATGGGGTCCAGGCCAACTACAGGGGGGGGGGCAGGGGCTGGCTGTACCCCTCTATTGGCATTTGAATGCAACTAACTACTACAAACTATCACCTACTACCTACTGAGAAATGCAAAAATATTTGTGACCAACTCAATATATAATATTTTCAATATGTGTTAATGTTTTAAAGGAAACCTTTACTATCATAATATGCAGACTGCTGCTCCTTACCTCTCCTTATGAAAATGCTGCTTTCCTGGATTTCAAGCTGATCCATTGGTTTGAATGCTACTGGTTGGTGCTGTGGCTGATCATCAACAAGGCAACCTAAGCAGGAGTCTAGGGCCTGGTGGAGAGCCAGGGGGCCCAGCTACAACCCTCAGGCTCCTGCGGTAAACAAGGCTGCACCTTGCTGTTACTTCACCAGGGGTATTCACTTGTAGGCATTCACTTGTAGGCAGTTGTGTTTATGCCAGTAAAGGCAATGCATGTGGGGCTGCTTTACTTTGCCCATTGCAATCATAGAAACAGAAAAGTGATGGCAGAAGATGGATCAAGTAGTCCATCGAGTTTGCCCGTGTAGCACACAGATCCCTTCCTTGCTTACCTCTGCTAGCAGGTGGGACACACCATGCCACATGCCCAGTATCCTCCTTATTGTAGAGGGTGAGCTGTATTATCTAATTTGGGTCCTGCAGCGAGTTACCTCCTTCCGTTGGGTTCTTCAACCTAGAGTGTAGAAAGAAGTCTATTCTCTCTCTTTACCTCAAGAAGGCCATTGTCCAGACAGTATTGAAACCCAAACACAGGTTTATTTTGGTTGCTTAGGAACTTGATAGGAAAGTTGAAGATAGAGAGAAATGAACTAGGAGGTTGGTTCAGGCACGCAGCACTCAATCATCAATCGTCGCCACTCAGGCCTGAGTGGGTTTTGCTCACCCGGATAGTCCCTCCAAGAGCGGTCCTAGCAGCCGGTGTGGAGCACGAAGCATTTACTTGTAGTTTCCTAGGGATACGATTAGGAAATAATCTCTAAGTCCTAAACTTCCCAGCTTAGTAATATTTTAAGTCCTTAGGTGCCAATAGGGCACATTACTAAGCTTGTGGCGGGTCATGGAATCCTTCCCTCTGATAGGTAACCAGGTCTCTTCTGAGACAGTGACCTCCTAACTGGAGGAAAAAACAACAATATAATATAAATAATAAATAAATAAATAAATAAATAATATAATAGAACTCTCGCCTATTTATATTATATTGTTGTTTTTGTACCATTATGTTCCTTGTCATTTACGTTGTCTTTGTCTGTTCTTGTACAGTTTTTTGAAAGGTCTATTTAATTTACATATCCCCTGAAGAAGCAATTCAGCGAAACTTGTAGGGATATTGTGCGAATTCCAATTTTCAACATTTACCTGCCTGGTATGACCACCATTTAAGTGAACCACTGCTTATTCTTGTACATATACTGCCTATGTTTTTTTAACTTTGTACTTATTAAAAAATCTTTTTACTAAAATAAAAACATTTTCTCATCATTATCTATATAATTGCACATTTAAAATCCCTTTTTTCTTCCCATTTGATACTGTACCCCCAATGTTGTACTCTCTCCACTGATTCTTTTTCCCGAGGTGCATTATTTTACATTTAGAATTACTGAACTGCAGTTTCCAATGCTTTGACCAATCTTTTAGCAATGCCAAATCGTGTTCCATGTTACAGACATATCCAGGAATATCACCCTATTACACACCATTGTATCATCAGAAAAAAGACATACTTTACCTAAAAACCTTTAGTTATATCACAGGGACAGTACAAAGTTGCTACCTTGTCTATTGCCCCATTTGGCTTTACATTGTATGTAAATTCTAAATTCTAAATGTGTTTTCTGTATGCTTGGCATCATGCCCCTTGTATACAGGCAAATTATTTTATTTGTGCCTCCAACGATCTCACACTGCAAATATACATTGGCACTCAGTAGTATACAGTAGTTTAATACAGAAAAGCAATTAGTAAAAATGACATGGTACACACGATCGGATTTCTGATGGAATAAAATCCGATGGAATTTTCTGTCGGAATTCCGATGAAGCTGACTTCCATCAGTCTTGCCTACACACCATCAGACAAAATTCCAACCGTCCAAAAGGCAGTGACGTAAAACACTCCAACGAGCCGAGAAAAATGAAGTTCAATGCTTCTGAGCATGCGTTGACTTGATTCTGAGCATGCGTGGGTTTTTTCTCCGTTGGAGTTCCACACAGACGATCGGAATTTCCTATCGTTTTTTTTTTTTTCATCGGAAAAATGTAAAACATGTTCTATTTTTTTACACCGATGGAAAAAAGTCAGATTGGGCCCACACACAATCGTCTTTTCCGATTAAAAAAGTCCATCAGACTTTTTTCATCTGAAAAAACGTTTGTGTGTACAGGGCATAACTGTTGTAATTCCTGATTAGAAGCAGCAAAGCACTTCTGTGCATGTAAGAGGGCCCAGGTACCCTTCATTATTTTAGTCTCACAAGAGGACTGAGGATTTTGACATCTTCAGAGATTTGACCTGCCCACTCATGTTTCTGACCACCACTACATTGCTCTAATTGGGTCATGGGGTGATAAGGATTAAGTTGCTGGAGTCTTTTAACACATCAATGTGGCTTTACTGCTGTACAATAAAGTATTTGAATGGATTTTTGCTTGTTGTCTTGAGTTTCAATAATAAAAAATGGAGGATAAATCAGTGAATGAAATCTCAACATTCACAGGTACTTACAGTTATTATTCTAAATGGAAATCCCCAAACCTTTGAACTGTGAGCTCCATCACTTAAGCTCATTTTCAGATGTCTTATGCCTTGTACACACGACCGGATTTTCCGATGGAAAAAGTCTAACGGGCTCTTTTCATCGGATATTCCGACCGTGTGTATGCCCCATCGGACTTTTTCCTTCGGAAATTCCCGATGGACTTAGATAGAGAACATGTTCTCTATTTTTCCGACGGACAAAATTTCTATCGTAAAATCCGTTCGTCTGTATGCAATTCCGACAGACTAAAAACCACGCATGTTCGTAAACAATTTGACGCATGCTCATAAGCATAGAACTTAATTTTCTCGGCTCGTCGTTTTACGTCACGCATTCTTGACGGTCGGATTTTAGTGTGACCATGTGTATGCAAGACAGCTTGAGCGGAATTCCGTTGGAACTCCATCGGACAAACCGTCTGACTTTATTCCGACGGACAATCCGGTCGTGTGTACAGGGCATTAAGGGATGT
Source organism: Rana muscosa (assembly GCA_029206835.1). Lineage (NCBI taxonomy): Eukaryota > Metazoa > Chordata > Amphibia > Anura > Ranidae > Rana > Rana muscosa. The sequence continues at coordinate 344,007,636 of CM055118.1, read as the reverse complement.
ATAGTGATTTTCTATCTATTTTCTGGCCTGCATATACAGTATTTATTGGCCAGTTGCTGCTAGAGACAAAAGGTATGGCTCTGATGTGAAGAGAGGACAGTATTAGGGGGCTCTGTTTGATTGGGTGGCTCTGTGATGGGGGGGAATTATGTTGGGGGGACAGAGCTCTGATGTCATGGGTGGACTCTGATGTGATGTGGGGGACTCTCATATATAGGGGGCCTCTGATGTAAAGGGGGGCCTCTGATGTGAAGGGAGGACTCTGATATAATGGAGGACCTCTGATATGATGGGGTGCCCCTGATTTGAAGGGGGCTGTGGTGTGATGGGGGAACCTCTGATGTGATTAGGGAGCTGTTGATGTGAAGGGAGCTTCTAATGTAGGTAACATTCTTCTTGTTTACACTGTTAGAATGTAGTGGGGGGGCTCAAGATTTTTCATATTTTTAAAGTGTGCCAGGACTACAAAAGGTTAAAAAACACAGGTTTAGAGTAAGAACCTGTACGTTGTAGAGGTGCCTCCATGCGGAAAAGTGTGGTTTTGCATGTATTTGCAAATATAAGCAACAAAAGATACACAGAACATCAGCTTAAAAATGTATAAACTAGCAAAATTCAAATACAATTCACAGAAAGTAGATGCAATATTTTTTAGAGTTTGGATTGCGTCCCATTTTATACAGTATATGCCCTCATCTCTTCATCCAGTTATGTCATAGTTGGATTCAGCATTACTTGAGGTTTTGGCTTATGATATTAGTAAAGTAAGTAAATATAGATTAACTCAAGAAGCGCCCCCAAGCCACCAGCTACCATTAACATATCTCAAAATAGATTTAATCTTTCCTAGCTTGTGTTTGTTGTATTCTCTATTCTCTGCTTTCCCATGAGACACTGTCTGGTGTTCATGTCAGGCCGAAATAATATAATGAAACATTTAGGGAGGAACATACAGATGACAAGAGCCCAAGTAGAGAATATTATAGCAAAGACCTCCATGGCAATTGTGTATTTTCCCCTTGCACTAAGAGAGGCTGGGATAAAGGATATCCAAACACTGAGGAAGGCCAACATGCTGAAAGTGATGAACTTTGTCTCATTGAAACTATCAGGAAGTCTTCTGGCCAAAAATGCAACAAGGAAGCTGATGGTGGCCAGGAGGCCAAGATAACCAATCATGCACCAGAAGGCAATTGGGGAGCCCTCATTGCACTCCACAATGATGACTCCTGGGTAGATGTCAATGTTGTTTTCTTGGAAAGGAGGTGCAAGAGACATCCATGAAGTGCATAAGATGAACTGCAAAAGAGAACATCCAAGGATTATTGTGTAGGACACTTGAGGTTTTGCCCATTTTAATAGGCTGCTTGCAGGTTTTGTGGCAACAAAAGCGATGACCACCATAAGGGTTTTGGCCAAAACACAGGAAATGCAAAGAGTAAAAACCATCCCAAAGGCAGCCTGGCGAATAAAACACTTTATAGATTGGGGATAGCCAATAAACATCAAAGATGACAGGAAACAAAAGGAAAGTGACACCAGAAGTAGACAGCTTAGCGTGTAATTGTTGGCTTTTACAATAGGAGTATTCTTCTTTTTAAGGTAGAGGCCTAAAATGGACAACGGTATTGTGAACGAGGTGATGGAGGAGCCAGTAAGCGTGGCACCAAGTGACTCCTCAAAGGAAAGGAATTCAAAAGTTTTTGGAAGGCACCTGATTTTTCCATGATTAGGCCACATATCCCATGGGCATTTGTAGCAATCAAAAGAATCTAAATTAATATAAAAAGCAAAAAGTTTACATGTATACTAGACTCAAACCACTCCTACACACATTTCCAAACATATGCCATTTTCCAACTACAGGCTGTCCCCTAGTTACAAACATCCAACTTACAAACGATTTAAAAATAAAAAAAAATAGCATTGTCATTTCTGCATATCCATTTTATTAAAATTTTTAACTTACGGACATATACCGTATATACTCGAGTATAAGCCAACCCGAATGTAAGCCGAGGCACCTAATTTTACCACAAAAAACTGGGAAAACTTATTGACTCGAGTATAAGCCTAGGGTGTCCATCTGCATAAAGAAAATAAAAGAATCCTGGAATCCACACATCCGCCAAAAATCTAGCTTATTAATGTACCAGCCGATCCGTCGCAAACTGGATGGGATACCTGCCTGCTATAGCTCAAAGACTGATATGAAAAAATGGGGTGAGGAAGGGACAATCTGCATGCCTCACTGTGCCTCACTTTGCCTCACTGTGTCCATGTGCATGCCTCACAGTGCCCATGCCTCACTGTGCCCATGCCTCCCTCTGCCCATGCCTCACTGTGTCCATTAATAGACTGACGTTTAACATGGGAGTTTATGGAAGGGGTACCTGGATTTGAAAAATCGGTGCTCCCCGGCCGTAGGTCCCTCAGACAAAAAACGTTGCACACTTGTAGAGGAGAAATGGGGCTACATGTGTGAAAAGTTCTGGGTCCAGGGGACCTACGACCGGCTGGTACCGGGTCCCCAAAGGGTCCCCAAAGTCACCAGAGAAATTACCGTTTAACATGGGAGTCTATGAAAGGGGAGCCCGGGTTTGAAAAATTGGTGCTCCCCGGCCATAGGTCCGCTGGATAGCAAACTTTGCACACTTGTAGAGGAAGAGTGTGGCTACATGTGTGCCAAGTTTGGGGTCCAGGGGACCTACGCCGGCCAGTACCAGGCCCTCAAATTCCGGGAGATCAGACGCAAAAAGGTGACTCGAGTATAAGTTGAGGGGGGCATTTTCAGCACAAAAAAATGTGCTGAAAAACTCGGCTTATACCTGAGTATATACGGTATATGCTATAGCTATAGCTATAAACAAATAAAAACAAACATTTCCTGCTTAATTTTCCCCCTTGGTTTTACCACCTTGTTTACCTTGAACATAATCTCACCTTTCATATGGGTTAGATATGTGTCATCACAGAGGGTGACACAAAAGTTGGGGGGGGGGGAGAAAATTTGAAAAAAATGATTACGTAGTTACACCATATTGGTGTGGGTCATTGTACACAAAATACAGGATAGGGGGAAAGACCCCAAAACAAGTGGGTACTAAACAGGCCCGTCGCTACAGGACAGGCAAACAAAGCAATTGCTTGGGGCCCCGAGCTGGTCTGGGGCCCCCCAACTTTCCCTCCCCAGGCTGTAGCGTGGCCGAGCTCCTCTTCCTTTCTCCTGTCAGTCCGGCCGGGTACCGCGCGGTACAGGAGATTCAGTTTCTTGTTCCCGGCCGGACTGACAGGAAGTGCACACTGAGTGCTCACTTGCTTTCAGTCCAGACTGACAGGAGGAAAAGGAGCTCGGCCACGCTACAGCCTGGGAAGAAGGGGAGGTGAGAAAAACACAGGGAGGGGGAGAACTCTGTGTAGCTTCCATCCAGTGAATGAGAAGGCAGAGCTGGGTACGTGTAGAAGGATATTATGGGATGTCTGTTCTGTTATTATTTATACTTTAATTGGACTGTGTGTGTATGTGTTCAGGGGGGACTACAAGTCCCAGCATGCTGCTTTCCAGGCTCCTGTAGTTAGATGATCAGAGGCAGTATAGCTGTCAGTGTAGCACACTGTTTAATATACACGTAGAATGTCATGTGTTCAGGGGGGACTACAAGTCCCAGCATGCTGCTTTCCAGACTTCTATAGTTTTGTGATCAGAGGCAGTGTAGCTGTCAGTGTAGCTGGTTGTTGATCACACTGTGTAATATACATGTAGAATGTCATGTCATGTGTTCAGAGGGGACTACAAGCTTCTTTCCAGGCTCCTGCAGTATTTGCACTGTAAACCTTTTTTTTTATATATAAAGTGTGGGTGAACTTAAGCTGCATGGCTATGCTGTGGTTCCTGTAGGCTTTGCGTGCGTGCACGAGTGCGCGGGAGGGGAGGGGTGTTTGGGGGGCCTCCATGTCCATTTTGCTTGGGGCCCCCAAATTCCTTTAAATGGCCCTGGTACTAAATGTGATTACACAATGATACTACTGTAAAAATCGACTTTATTATGGACTTCAAAATATGGATAGAGTACAAAAACACAATAAACACCTCCACCCACCACTAAAAGTGACAATGTTGTCAATAGTAAAATAAGCAATAAAGTCCGGACTCAGCTGATTATAGGGTCACCATAGCCACCCACAGTATTCCCAGGCTCACAATGGAGCATAAGAGAGAATGTCAAAGATAATAATCCCCTCTTTACTGTTGCTGCAGAAAAATTATTTCACATTTCTGCACATTACCTCATTGGATTTAGATTATTTGTGCGTTTCAAATAAAAAAAAAAAAAGGAGAGAGCAGGGACATTAAAATGTATGTTTCGGCAAAATAAAAAATAAATAGATGGAGTACATATCTGCCATAGAAAAAATAGTGCAGCTTCTCCAAAACAGAATATTACAATCTTAAAACATAACGTGCAAAAAAACATCCGCAAAACTCAAAAATAATAAAAAAATCAGTGTAAATAAACAAAAAATTCCAAATATGTGATAAATATCACTGCAAAGAAAGTGTCTTCCACCAACTAATGGAAATCCTCTCCATTACATATGAGCAACAGAACTAAAATGCACTCAAAAACATTCGTAGTACTAGCGTCCCCTGAAGATGTGCATACGCATGAAACGCATTGGGACAGGAGCTACACACTGACGTCTCGCCGCCACTTCCATGCTTGAAACTGGTGGCCCTCTTTTGGGGAGTAGCGGTACTGCCGGGTGTCCCCATTGTAAAAATGAAGTTGGTTGACCATGTGTGAGGGATCCTGTTGATACAAACGCGTATGTTGCTGGCAGCTCTCTGGCCGGACACATTTTATTTCTGTTGCTCACATGTGGTGGAGAGGATTTCCATTTGTTGGTGGTAGATACTTTCTCTGCTGTGATATATATATCACATATTTGGACTTTTTCTCTTTGGACTTTACGTAGATTTTGTTATTATTTTTGAGTATTGTGGATGTTTTCTGCACATTATGTTTTAACTTGTAATATTCTGTTTTGGAAAGGCTGCACCGTTGTCTCCTATCAGTTTGTTTGGGTGCTGTATATTTACCTACTGGAAGCTGCCTATATTTTTTTTCCCTCTCTTTTTTAGTGCTGACCTCTTTCTTATGTTAACATATCTGCAATACATGCACATTTCCCTGTGTTTTGTCTCAATAAAAATACTGGAAATGCTGAAAAATTACTAGTGTTCTCTCAGAAATCAGTTATGCTCCTACCTGAAGCTGGACGTAGGTGGATTAAAATTAGGCCAGTTCAGTAGGGACCAGCCAAATTGCAATCGGATTTTGGCAGGTCCAGCTTGATGGACGTTGATTGTTTGATCAACTTCTGTTAAAGGGACATGCTGGAAAATGTTTGCCCTGCTGTCTGAATACAATGGCTCAGCGAGGGTGGGGGTGGAATTCCTCTATGCACCTTGTTTGTACGGATGGAGGAATCTGTTAGTTTATGGGCAGCTTTACTGTTTTGAAAATGCCTGTTGTCAGAAAATGTTGCCTGTTTTCAGACATTGTTGTCAGCCCTGCCCTGATCTACACTAGAGGACAGGACACCTCTCTATCATCTTCTCCATAACATATAACATAGGTGGAAGGTCCTCTGTAATAGAACTGAGCAGAGTTTATACTGATGCTATGCCATCTAATCAGTCTCTCTTTACAGTGTTTGGGCACTTACCGTAGGGTCTGACTGCTTGTGACGGGCAACGTAAATACTGTAGATACCAAGAAACAACTGTATGCTCCTAATTAACTCTAAAATTAAAAGCACAACCTGTAAGGTTTTGAAAGTTTTTCCCCCTTTCTACTTTTATGCCAGTAAAGTCAACCAAGCTGAACAAGGCCACATGGTGCACTCATTAAAAAAAAAATTTTAGTATCTTATTACCAGTTTCATTGGAGATCTCCCCAGGTGGACAGGGGACACACTGATAGCAACAGATGGGTTGTCCTCTAATTTCAGCCTTCCGTGTCCCTGCAGGACAGCTCTCACTGCAGACTGACAAAGGAACCTTACAGAAAAAAAAAAAAAGATTTTCTGTTCAGTTGTTTTAGAACTCTAAATGATACTAAATTATATGGATGCTTACCAATAAACATAGAATATGCAGATATGTAATATGTAAAAGGTCACTCTTGCCAAAAGTGGTATTTAAAATTATAAATGGTGTCCAGTGGGCTGAATCACCCTCTAACACAGGGGTGCCCAACCTTTTGAAGCACGAGGGCCACTTAAGCAACTTGGTAACTGGTCGCGGGCCACAATGAGTGGAGCGGGCGGATGGCAGGTCCATGTCCGTTCTGCATATGCAGAGCGGACACGGACACAGCCTGATCGAATTGGAGGTAGGACACAAGTCGGTTTACATCTGCCAATCCTTAGAGGTGAATGGAGGGTCCAATTGGGTTGAACTGACCTTGTGAAAGGGGCCTATGGCTGCTTTCACACTGATGCGCTGCGGTTTACCCGCACCGCGGGTGCAATGCAGTGTACCTTTTGGCTTTTCTGCACTTTGCAATAGACTTCTATTATATTCTGCAGGTTTGGTGCACTTTCAGAAAGCTCACTAAACTTGCAGGTAATAACAGAAGTCTATGACTCTGTGCAGGTAACCCGCAGGTAAACTGCTCTGTATCTGCAGATTAGTTTGAAAGCAGCCCAGTAACCACTGCAGAACAGATATGCCCATATATACACTGCGATTTTAGTAATAAACTGACCTTTAATAACAGTATTCTATTCCATCTCAGAGCAGGAGGTCGCGGGCCACATCAGAGGGCTCCGTGGACCACATGTGGCCCCCGGGCCACTGGTTGGGCACCCCTGCTCTAACATCTTATATTTCCTGGAAGTTACATTAGCAATATCTGTCCAATATACTACCTGACTCTGCTCTCATCTATATTTAATTTTTGTTGCACTCGTTCCCACCCTGTTCCAACCCCTGCTGTAATGCCACGGCAGGTAAACGGGTTGGAACTTAGACATGTAGTTTTCCCCACCTTTTCCCTCAAAGTAATAGAAGTGCATTAGGTGTCTGCACACCTCAGGGTCTATTCTATTTGAAAAATAAACCCAGAGAGGAAAAATAGATAGAGGGCCTGGAAAGGGACAATAGTGGGCTAAGAAGAAAGATTGGTGTGTGGAAAATCTTATCCTTATCCTAGCCCCGACAAGAGCTGAAGGCCAAATATTCCCCACAGGATTACAGCTCCTCCTTAAAGCCAGTTCACACTACTGCCCAGACCATACATTCATTCTTTTTCTCTGGGTCTTACTTTCAGTTTTGATATCCTGCCGAACCTTAATTCCAGAAAGTGCAAGTGAAAAGGAAAGTTTTTCTATACTCCCACTACAAATGTAAGGTTTTAGTGAAAGCTAGTAGGCAGGGAAAATGGTAAGGTGAACTTCATGGTACTTTGGCAGGATGGGATGTCTTTAGGGGGGGGGGGCAGTAGAATGTTTGGGATTGTCACACAATGGAGAGCGAATTGGTGGTATGGTTGTAAGCATGGTGGCATGGTTGTAGGCAGGTCCCCTAGTGGTAGGCAGCAACACCACATGCTGGCCAAGGGTCATCCTACTCTATTGGGGTTTGCCGACTCTCCTCCTTTCAGGGGAGGCTCTGCTATCTGATATTCATCCATATACAACAGATCCTGGGCCCTACAATAGGAATCCAGATCCCTCTCCCTAATAATGAATGTCCAGGCAGCTCTTGCTTTTCCAATGATTATACTGTGCTCCCCCTTGATCTACTGGTGGTGGACCAACAGGCTCCTGGGGGAAGGAAAAGTATTCAATTTTGGTACTGTCTTTGGACTAGTGTGGTGTGGCTGGTAGCAGTGGATTACTGTAGATTAATTTTGATTTAGCCATTATGAGCTGAATCACCAATAGGTTTCTTATTTTTAAGGACCCTTAAAACCAGAGAGTGGTTAGCGCTATCTGCTTTCTGCTTGATGCCACACTATTGACAGCTTGTTCAAAAAAAAAAAAAACAGGCAGTGGTGACCCCTGGGGTTCTTTAATTCCTAATGCTGCATAAGGAAATTATGATTGCAGGACAGGCCGGTCACATGACTTTTACAGGTCATTTGACTGTTCTGTCCTCTTCCCGGCATTTTTTTTTTCTTCCATTCGTTATTGTAAATGGCACATCTGTAAAGCATACAACTGTGCGCAATAAACATGCACTAATTTAAAAAGAATCACCCAAAAAATCCCAACCCTGGGAAATTCTGAATGAAATATCTTCCTTGCATTAGGGCTGAGCCCACACTGCAAGAGTTGAATGCTTGTTTAAGTCTAGGGGGCAGAAAAACGCTTTAACGTACCTGATCCTCCACTCCTCCAGCAGACGATGCTCCCCCAATTTCAGCAGTGGACTGTTTCTCAGCGTCCTCACATCCAAGGCCCCTACATTGGTCATGATAACATCAGGACCTTAGATCGCTAGAATATGGAGGAGAAGGCGATGTGGCGACAAGCCTAGCAGCACAGAGGAGCAAAGGGACGGGTAAGTGAATCTACTTTTCCATGCCCCCTAGACATAAACAAGCTGTGCAGGTGCAACCCCACTACAAGGGAGAATTTTCAAGTCTCATGGAGTTGCGGATTTTTAGAGAGCATTATGGTTATGGTAAGATCATATCTCTACTTTATAAATGGAGCCCTCAACTGGTCAGATCTTCCCACAATACTGCATTTGTGTACCTCCTCCCACAAGCTGATTTCTAAAGTGTTACTCCTTAGTTACTTGCTTATTCTACAATAGGCAGCCTAATTACAAATCATTTGCCAAGTAAGATAGTCCACAGATGTTTCTTCTCTTTCCTACAGTTCCACAATAAGTACTCTTATAGTACCTGGTTCTCTGAAGATGCCCACATTATTGCACTACTGTTGATTGCCAGGATGTCTTCATAAGTGGATGCGGTATCATAGCTTCCAACCTTAACATGCTTTATGAGTCCATCATCAGTTCTCTGCCAGTTGACAATATCGTACACCGCTGGGAGATCACCATTTTTATCGAAGAAGACCTCTCTTTTAGCTTTTAATCTTACTCTGACATACTGTACATAGTGGGTCAGCTGTAGGGGTAGAGAAGTCAGCACGAGATTAAATCACACATTTACTGTGAAAGGGTAATTTTGGTTCAGGATTAACAATAAATATACTAACCATCAGCCAATCAGTTTGCCTATGACAAGACTTGATGGTGAATCAACGCATTAAAAATGTTACATATAAAATTGAAAATTAAGTAATTCATTGGAAGTTTTTATTAATATTTTCTCCTGTAAAGTGAACTGCGTACCTCCTAAACATCCCATATGTTGTGGGACTCTTCCAGGATTTGATCAAAATCCCGGCGTCCCCATGCTGTGCCCAGGAACGCACTCAGAGCTTTTTTGTACCATCAGCTCTGCTGCCCCTCACAGGTCTTTCCTCTTCACCCCCTCACTTTTTGATCTCACCCATAAATGGTACTCTATTGGCTAGACTCAGGTACCAGGGGAGTAGATTGGTGCAGCGGCTGGTCACATGGACAGAGAGTCATGAGCTATTCGGGAACTATCAAAAAAAAACAAAAAAAGAACAAAGCATGTAGACCTCTTGGGGGGTGATCAGTTGTGGCAGAGACCTGATACACTGTGTGCCCTTTCTCAATTGCCAGTACAGGTGAGGGAGCACAGGGTGCTGGTAGGGGAGGAAGGGCGGTGAACTGGAGTGTGACAGGGACATGGGACAAGGTGCAAGGCTAATATTTAAATGCAGGAGATACCTTATCATAGGGCACCTGGCACTGCCAGGAGGACATGCCTTGAGTGTGTGCTGCTATGTGAGAGCCTGCTGTCAAGTATAGAAGGAATTGTGCACCATTGAAAGAAAGCTACCACTGATTGTGTGTGTGGGTGGCAATGACCTCTGCTGTGCACCCTCAATGCACTCCACCAGAATCGTTTTAAGAGACATTGCTCCAGGGCCAGTCAGGGGAAGGACTAAAGAAAGAAACCTAAATGGGACTGCTAGTGGAAAGAATACTTTAGCATAAAAATGCTGCTGCTGCTTAAAGAAAAACTCCAGACTTGTTTTAAAAATGTGTGCTGGATAGAAAATAGTAAACTGTAATGAGGTGTATGCCTTCTTATTATTTACTGTTTCATTGATCCTGGATAGTACAGGCATACCCCACTTTTAAGTACACAATGGAGTTTATTTACTATTGCTGGAAAGTGCAAAATCAGGCTCACTTCTGCATAGAAACCAATGAGCTTCCAGGTTTATTTATAAGGCTTAATTGACCTAGCTGGGGTTAGAAGCTCATTGGTTTCTATGCAGAAGTGAGACAGATTTTGCACTTTCCAGCTGTAGTAAATAAACTCTATTGTGTACTTAAAAGTGGGGTATGCCTGTATAGCTTTCACTATACTTCTAGCACTGCAAAATAAGATCTTCTATTCGGTGAACCATTTATAAAATACAAGATGTTCTGTAGATGGAGAGGTGAGTTAAGGGCAGGCAGTGCAGATTCTGTGTATGAGAGCCGCATGTGTTGCTAACTGTGGTGTAGAAATGAGCCATGAGAGCACAGATAAGGTAAGTATAATGCCCTGTACACACAAACGGAAATTACAAGAGGAAAAGGCCGATGGGAGCTTTTCATCGGGAATTCCGACCGTGTGTATTCTCCATCAGACTTTTGCTGTCTGAATTTCCGACAGACTTAGATAGAGAGCAGGTTCTCTATTTTTCTGTGGGGCAAAATTCCGATCGTAATTTCCTATCGTGTGTACAAATTCCGATGCATGCTTGGAAACAAATCAACGCATGCTCGGAAGCATAGAACTTAATTTTCTCGGCTCATCGTAGTCTTTTACGTCACTGTGTTCTTGGCAGTCAAAAGTTCACCGAACTTTTGTGTGACCGTGTGTATGCAAGGCAGGCTTGAGCGGAATTCCGTCGGAAAAACCATCCAATTTGTTTCCAACGGGAATTACGCACGTGTACACAGGGCATAAGGGGATCAAGGGGGCCATTCTAGAAACACTGTCATTGTGCTCTTCATGGGTAAGGTGACAGTGTCTTTTCACAGCCAAACTCCAGTTTCACCAGTTTAGCATGCCTTGTATAGATAATAGTGTCCTGGATCACCCAGTTCCTTTCTCCCAGCCAGTCTGTCAAGGAACACCCCACAAGGGATGAGGTCACGGCATCTGTGTAGGTAGCTGTGGGCATTATTAGTTACAAAGTTCAGGTCCCAGAAACCCACAGGCAGTACTGGACACCAGTCTGTGATGTGCATTGCAGTATTGTGAACAAACAAAGCAAAGGTCGGTATACCAAGGATAGCAAATCCCAAAGTGGTGGTACACATTACTCTCCAAAAATTATAACCTACTGAGTGATTCAAGTGTAGGATTGGAGGCTGTACAATTGGATGGAAGACTGGAAGACTGGAAACCAGGGTTTCTAAACTAGGGTTTCTCTGGAGGTTGAAAGGAGTTTCTTGAGCAATGAGCAACTTCTACCTCTCAGATAAGTTCCCTCTGACACCATTGATCTTTTTAGCTGTCTGTAAGGGAGGTAATTCTTCCCAATGACCACAAGTGTGAAGCCCCATACACACTATCAGTTTTCTTGCAGGTTTTTCTCTTCAGGTTTACCAAAACCATCTAATATGAGGTCAAACCTTAAGAGTTTCAATTCGTATGCAATCAGGCAGGCCCTTGCACTACATGGTTTTGGTAAACCTGAAGAGAAAAACCTGCAAGAAAACTGATAGTGTGTATGGGGCTTAAGGAGCATTCTTCCCACTGACCATCACACCCTGAGACTGGAAAGTTATTTCAAGGGTTCCTCTGTGTTGAAAGGGTTAAAAAAGGCCACTGGGAACAGTAAATACCTAAAATCCTGAAGATGTCCTTTATAGAAGGAAACCTTGAACAATTGCCACATAAATATTCTACTATTTCTGTACAACCATTGTGTTTGTCATCTAGGAATAGCAATTGACCTCTGTTACCTGCCAAGGTTTAATATTCTGAAGCCTGGCACATGTTCCATTAGAGAAAGGCCCCTTCCCATTCTGGCACATTTGAAGGTCATGCAAAGATTTAGCTGCAACCTGAACAGATGTGTAAATATTGTATGAAGTTCTCAGATTGGATACATCAGTGTATGCATTCTCAATAGTTTCGAGAGTCTCATTTCCCATACAAAACTTGGTATTCTTAATGAAACCTGTATGTGTTTTATTAAGGAACTTGCAATCAAAGGTCATCTCCCAAAAAATTTTAGTAACCGTTTGCCCTAGAGGGTCAGAAGGATGGACTTTCTTCAGATAATCCTTAAATCCAGGGATTGTTGAGCTGTGAAAAGAAAATCCAATAGACCCAGCGAGAATAGAGGAATATTTGTCTACTAAAAGTATGGTTGAGATACACCAGGCTTCACTTGCTATAAAGACCTTCCCAGTAACGTTCATCTTCACCATCTCATTCAGGAGGGGAATAAAGAAGACATCAATAGAGAAAATGATTATAGCCGTTGCTGTAGACTGTTTGATGACCTTCGAGATAAAAGGCGCATTTCTGTCCGCCTGATTGAGAAGTATGACTTCTGTGAAGGCCACACAAGCCCCAGCCTGAAGGATCTCTTGTTTAATGATCTGAATTCCTTGCTGTCCATAGTCATTTCCCATCGCCACCAAACCCACCCAGGTCCAACCAAAATGTAGCACCAGCTGAGCCAAACCCTGAGACTGGAAAGAATCACTGGGGACAGTCCGGAAAAATGATGGGAACTTTGTGCGGTCACTAAGGAGAGCACTGGTTGCATAGTGGCTTATCTGAAAGAGTACAAAAATAAAATCATTAGGAGGTGCGCATTATTTTAAATTATTAAACCATTAGAATGAAAATGTAGGACGCTCCAAAATAATGCTCATACAGATAAGCAGTAGTAACAGCTTCATAGGTAGACATTGACAACCACATGTACACAATGTGCTGTTGTGAGGACCTTATTAACAAAATGTAAACAAATTAATACTTAACCACTTCCGGACCACCGCACGCCGATATACATCAGCTGTTTGAAGAGGGATATCTTTGTTATGGCAGCAGCTAGCTGCCACAACCCAGGTATCCTCCTCTTCAGCCGGCGGTCCGGTTTCCGATAATGGTGGTCTCTGCGGCAGATTCGCAGCAAGATCACTTTTATCGGTGGCGGGAGAGCCCCCCCTCCCGCCGCTTACCGGAGCCGGCGGAGGCGATCGGGTCCTTCTGGTGGGCCCCACCCATCTCCATACCATAGCAGGGCGGAAGTGACGTCAAAACATCACTTCCACCCATAGCTCTTAAAGGGCTATTTTTATTTATTTTATTTTTTTAAAATTACAATTTTTTTTATTGCATTTTATTGCATTTTAGTATAAATATGAGATCGGAGGTCTTTTTGACCCCAGATCTCATATTTAAGAGGTCCTGTCATCCTTTTTTTCTGTTACAAGGAATTTTTACATTACTTGTAATAAGGATAAAAGTGCCACATTTTTTTTTTTTAATAAGAACAGTGTACAGAATAAAAATAAAAGGTAAAATAAATAAGAAAAAATAGATTAAAAAATGTAAACGCGCTCCCGTCCCGCCGAGCTCGCGCGTAGAAGCAAACGCATATGTGAGCAGAGCCCACATATGAAAACGGTGTTCAAACCACACATGTGAGGTATCGCTGCGATCAGTAGAGCGAGAGCAATAATTATAGCCCTGGACCTCCTCTGTAACTCACATGGAAACCTGTAGAATTTTTTAAACGTCGCCTATAGAGATTTTTAAGGGTAAAAGTTTGTCGCCATTCCACGAGTGGGCGCAATTTTGAAGCGTGACATGTTGGGTATCAATTTACTCAGCGTAACATTATCTTTCACAACATAAAAAAAAATTGGGCTAACTTTACTGTTTTCTTATTTTTTAATTCAAAAAAGTCTATTTTTTCCCAAAAAAGTGTATTGCAACGACCGCCATTTTATTCTCTAGGGTGTTAGAAATGTTGTTTTTATAATGTTTGGGGGTTCTAAGTACTTTTCTAGCAAAAAAATATGTTTTTATCTTGTAAACAACAAATCTCAGAAAGAGGCTCGGTCCTTAGTTGGTTAAAGAGACCCTGTCACCAGTTTAGAAGAAATGCATGTAAAAGCACAGAAAAAAAAAAGATTATTTTTCTCAACTTGCAGCATACCTGTGACTTTGTTAGTAAATTTGACTAGTCAGCTAAAGCGCTACCACACCCCCTCCCGCTTCCTTAATGCACTTCACATCCCTCATTTTATTAAATAGTGTAATTACTGTCTGTGCTGGTCCAGCTAATGCACTCTTCTTTTGATGTAGCAGCTAGGGGAGGAGTAAAATATGCAGCAGCTGTTCTGAGCGGTACTCATGTATAAGGCCATATGCTTACACAGATGTATACCCTGAATGCGGTAAGTCCACATTACGTGCCTGTATCTAGGCAGGTTGCCTACTGTGTTTAGTTAGCTTACTCGGCTGCCCAGGTCAGGGGGAAGGGGTTCATGTTTTTTGCTGCCTTCCCTGGCCGTGTTTGCAGGCTTTCTGGGGTCCTGCCTGCCTTCCCGTGATATATAAAAGGGAAGAGGTTCGGGGTCCCCGGGGGAGTGGGTGAAAGGACACTTTTAAAAAACTTTTAAAAAACTTTTAAACTTTTAAAAAAAACTTTTAAAAAAGCTTGCTGGGACCTGTGGTCCACCTCAGGACCATTGACTCATCGGGACCCCTGTAACTATGGACACCTCCATTCGAGATTCTCTACTTACGGGCAACACCCAAATGGACTTTACCTGCTGTGAGGGGGTTAGCTCGGCAGCGGGTGTGTGTGACCCCCGAGATGGGCTCCCCACACAAAAACAGGCCCAGCAAACGGAGGTTGTGGTTTTCAAAATCAAAAAGGTGCGGTTTATTTTCTATTTACAGTGACAAAACACAGCAAAGCAAAAGAAACATAAACAAAATAAATCCTGGTCAACTTGACCTCTGACTAAACATACAGGTTTCCTAACTAACAACTGGGATCAGCCTAGTGCTGTCCTAGTCCCTAAGTCCCTGGTTTTAAATGTCCAAGCAAATAGCCACACAGGCTTTGTCTCACCGCACAGGGGTTCACTCTCCCTAGACAGTCCACACAGGTCTGGTTCCAGGCATGAGCTAACATCTAATGAAGCTGGGAGTTCTTATAGAGGCCTAAATGAGCTGACAAGCTTCAGCTGGTCTCATCAACTCCCTGCCTGCACGACGCCCAGCCCTCTCCCTAGAGGTATGAGTCATCCATGAGCCCACTAGCCTTATACAACTCTCCACCTAGTTGTATAAGTCGGCGTAAAGCCTGAATCTGGGCGAAATATATCTACCCCCCTGGATGCAACCAGGTGACTTTACCTTCCTGCTGTCACATACCCCCCCCTCTTGTTTTAACCTCGGGGTTGGAACACCAGCAATCAGGCATTCATGTACTCGAGACAAAGCATCCACATTCCCCATTTGACCGCCAGGGCGATGCTTTACTGTGAAGTTGAATTCCTGGAGGGCCAGGAACCACCTATTCACTCTTCTATTTGTTTCCTTGTTTTGAGCCATCCACTTTAACGGAGCGTGATCCGTAACCATGTCAAAGTGCCTACCTAGCAGGTAGTACCGAAGGGAATCTAGAGCCCACTTCACCGCTAAACACTCCTTTTCAACGGTGGCGTAATTTACCTCATGGGACTTCAACTTCCTGCTGAGGTAAATGACTGGGTGCTCTTCCCCGTTCCAGACCTGGGACAATACTGCTCCTAACCCCACATCTGACGCATCACTTTGTACGACAAAGTCTTTAGAGAAGTCGGGTGAGTACAACACTGGCTGGCTACATAAGGCTTGTTTCAAGAATTGGAATGCTGCCTCAGCCTCGGGGGTCCATTTAATCATGACCGACCCTTTCCCCTTCGTCAGGTTGGTTAGGGGCACAGCCTTAGAAGCAAAGTGGGGAATGAATCGCCGATAATACCCAGCGATTCCCAGAAAGGCTCGTACCTGCTTCTTGCTGTTGGGACGTGGCCAAATGTTCCTTCACGATGGGCATTACCTGTGCAATTCGGTCTTGCATCAGGGCGACATGCTCAATCACACTCCTGTGGGGAGAACTCTCACTTTCCCAAGTTTCCTTGGCAATATCCAACAGCCCTCTTGGGTGTCTCCCATACAATAACTCAAAGGGGGAGAATCCCGTAGAGGATTGGGGCACCTCCCTAATAGCAAACATCAGATAAGGAAGTAGACAGTCCCAATCCTTTCCATCTCTATCCACCACTTTCTTCAACATTTGTTTTAGGGTTTTGTTGAACCTTTCAACCAGCCCATCGGTTTGGGGGTGATACACAGATGTACGTAATTGCGTCACTTTGAACAATTTACACAGCTCCTTCATAACCCGGGACATAAAGGGTGTACCTTGGTCCGTAAGCAGTTCTTTACAAATACCCACCCGGCTAAACACAAGAGATAGCTCTTTGGCTATGGTTTTGGCCGAGGTATTTCAGAGAGGGATCGCTTCTGGATAACGGGTGGCATAGTCCATTATAACTAATATGTACTGGTGCCCCCTAGCGGACTTGATTATAGGACCTACCAAATCCATGGCGATCCTCTCAAACGGGACCTCAATGATGGGTAGAGGGACCAGCGGGCTACGGAAATGTGGCATCGGGGCCGACCTCTGACACACAGGGCAGGAGGAACAATAATTTTCTATGTCCTTCATCACCCCCGGCCAATAGAATCTCTGTAATACCCTCTCTCGGGTTTTCTCTGTCCCCAGATGACCTCCAAGAATGTGCCCATGGGCCAACTCCAACACCAACTTCCTGTAAGGTTTGGGCACCACAAGCTGCTCAACGGTTTCTTCTGCCCTTTTTGCCACCCGATACAGTAGGTCCTTCTCTACGCTGAAGTATGGGTAAGTGCAGGTATTATCTGGGTTCACTAACTCGCCATCTATTTTCACTACGTTTTCCCGTGCCTTTATTAGGGCGGGGTCTTTCAACTGTTCTGTGGCAAAGTTTTCCCTGTGAACCTCAAGATCAGAAAACTCCACAGACGGTAGGTTTTCGTCTGAGGAGGTGGGCTCCTCTCCAGTTTCTTGAGTCTCCCCTGCCAATACTGATAAGGGAAATTCCGGAGAGTCCTCACCACTCTCAGGGGAGTTCTGGCTATCACATTCCTGGTACATAGGGGCACCAGTGGGGGGCTCAGGATCATCCCACAGTTCCCAGAACTTCGGAAAATCCCTTCCCACAATGGCGTCATGCGGTAACTGAGATACTAAGCCCACTGGATGAGAGAGGGTACCTTTGGGGGTCTCGAAACACACTGTAGTCACTGGATACTCTCGGGTGTCCCCATGCACACAAATAACAGCTACCTTGCTATTCCCAGAGACCTCTGTTTTAACTAACTCAGCCTTTATCAGGGTCACAAGGCTACCTGAATCCAACAATACCACAACATTTCTACCATTAACACACATTTTGCATAAATGTTTCTCAGTTCCTCGAATGGCAGTGCATGCGACTGTCGCACACAGCGACTGACGTCTGCCCGTCAGAAAGTCACACTGCATGGGTTCCTCCACAACCGGGCAATTGGCTGCAATATGTCCCGCTTGCCGGCAGCGGTAGCAAACGATCCTTCTTGCGGCCTCTTGAGCCGCTGATTTCCCAGGCTGTTCTCGCCAAACTTGGGGTAGAGCTCCCACCCTCTCACTCTCTCCACCCTCACCCCTTGGAATCCTCTTATCCGCCCCTGGGGATGGTCTGGTCTTAGGGTGGAAAGTCCGAGTGTCTCTGGAAGAGGCCGTCAGGTTCTCTGTAGCCAAGTATTTCTCCACACGATCCACAAGACCATCGGCCGTCTCTGGGTCTCCATGGCTTACCCACTTTTGGATGGCAGTAGGAAGAGCTCTCAAAAACCGATCCATTACAACACGTTCCACAATCTTTGGTGCGGACAAAGTCTCTGGCTGTAGCCACTTTCTGCTCAGGTGAATGAGATCATACATTTGAGACCTGGGGGGTTTTCCAAGCTGGAAAGTCCAGTTATGCACACGCTGAGCCCGGACAGCCTGGGTGACACCCAGCCTTGCCAATATTTCAGCTTTTAGCATCACATAGTCTTTTGCTTGGTTAGGCTCTAGGTCATAGTAAGCTTTCTGCGATTCACCAGTTAACAGAGGAGCCACCAGTCCAGCCCACTGCTCCTCAGGCCACTTTTCTCTTTCAGCGGTCCTTTCAAATGTGGTCAAAAATACCTCTGGATCATCCTCTCCAGTCATTTTTGTCAATAAACGACTCACTCCAAAGGACGCGGTATTAGTGGGACGGCTTTCCTCACTGGTCTGCGGACGTTGCTGCATTACTGCTTCCATCTGTTGTTGTAGTCTCTGCTCTTGCTTCTGCAACAGGTCTATGAAGCGGGCCTCAGATTGCTGCTGGGCTTGTTGTTGAGCCTCCAGACTCTGTTGCAAAGTTGCGTTTGTCTGCTGCTGGGCTGCAAGGCTCTGTTGATGAGCTTGCTGCTGGGCTGCGAAGTTCTTTTGCAAACCTGCATTTGTCTGCTGTTGATTGGCATTTGCTAGAGCCAGCTGCTTCAGTATCTCCTCCATGCTGGCTTAAAAAAAAAAAACTGCCACTGGTTCTCCACCAACTGTGAGGGGGTTAGCTCGGCAGCGGGTGTGTGTGACCCCCGAGATGGGCTCCCCACACAAAAACAGGCCCAGCAAACGGAGGTTGTGGTTTTCAAAATCAAAAAGGTGCGGTTTATTTTCTATTTACAGTGACAAAACACAGCAAAGCAAAAGAAACATAAACAAAATAAATCCTGGTCAACTTGACCTCTGACTAAACATACAGGTTTCCTAACTAACAACTGGGATCAGCCTAGTGCTGTCCTAGTCCCTAAGTCCCTGGTTTTAAATGTCCAAGCAAATAGCCACACAGGCTTTGTCTCACCGCACAGGGGTTCACTCTCCCTAGACAGTCCACACAGGTCTGGTTCCAGGCATGAGCTAACATCTAATGAAGCTGGGAGTTCTTATAGAGGCCTAAATGAGCTGACAAGCTTCAGCTGGTCTCATCAACTCCCTGCCTGCACGACGCCCAGCCCTCTCCCTAGAGGTATGAGTCATCCATGAGCCCACTAGCCTTATACAACTCTCCACCTAGTTGTATAAGTCGGCGTAAAGCCTGAATCTGGGCGAAATATATCTACCCCCCTGGATGCAACCAGGTGACTTTACCTTCCTGCTGTCACACTGCACAGGTACACTGGGGAAGCTTTAACTAGAGTTAGTTAGAGAAAGAATGTTTTATCCTGTTGCACATGTTATGCTGAATTTTCTGTAAAAGTTGTTCAAATGCATTGAGCCTAAACTGAAGTTATTCAAGGGATGCATTTTGGGTCTTGGCATATTCCTAAAGAACCTGGGTCTGTAATATCACTATGGGGTATGTGTAACACCACTACGAATGGTTAACTCACAAGGAAGAACAGCTACGGCAACCAGTCATTTGGCGTGGTTCCTGGTTAGATGACAGGTCCTCCGGTAGCAAGGGGTCGGTGCCCTGATTCCCTCCTTAGCTGTCCATTTCCTCTGGTCATTAGGAGCAGACTAGCATTATGGAGATTCAAGGCCTGATCACGAGGTACAGGAAGTAGAGATTTAATAAGCGTGCATGGGGCCCGCTATGTGCTCTGCGGGACTCCATTATGTTACTAGGAGTGAGGTAACAGAGGTGTTTTAAAGGTATGTCCAGCACTAAAGTGAAAGGTCTTTGTATATCTACAGGACGATCAAATATGTGCATCAATAGAAACCAGCGTACCATATAAGATCATAAATATCATGAAATATACATGAATGTAAATCTCACACTAAAGCCCCGTACACACGATCGGATTTCCGATGGAATAAAATCCAATGGATTTTTAACCACTTAAGCCCCGGACCATTTGGTAGCTAAAGGACCAGAGGTGAATTCAGAATTTTGCACTGCGCTGCTTTAACTGTAAATTGTGTGGACATGCAATGTTGTACCCAAACGAAATTTGCGTCCTTTTCTTCCCACAAATAGAGCTTTCTTTTAATGGTATTTGATTGCCTCTGCGATTTTTATTTTTTGCGATATAAACGGAAAAAGACCGAAAATTTTGAAAAAAAAAGATATTTTCTACTTTTTGTTATAAGAAAAATCGAATAAACTCAATTTTAGTCATACATTTAGGCCAAAATGTATTCAGCCACATGTCTTTAGTAAAAAAAATGTCAATAAGCGTATATTTATCGGTTTGCGCAAAAGTTATAGCGTTTACAAACTAGGGTACATTTTCTGGAATTTACACAGCTTTTAATTTATGACTGCCTATCTCATTTCTTGAGGTGCTAAAATGACAGGGCAGTACAAAACCCCCCCAAATGACCCCATTTTAGAAAGTAGACACCCCAAGGAAATTGCTGAGAGGCATGTTGAGCCCATTGAATATTATTTTTTTTTGTCCCAAGTGATTGAATAATGAAAAAAAAAAAAAAATTACAAAAAGTTGTCACTAAATGATATATTGCTCACACATGCCATGGTTATATGTGGAATTGCACCCCAAAATACATTCTGCTGCTTCTCCTGAGTACGGGGATACCACATGTGTGGGACTTTTTAGGAGCCTAGCTATGTACGGGACCCCGGAAACCAAGCACCGCCTTCAGGATTTCTAAGGGCGCAAATTTTTGATTTCACTCCTCACTACCTATCACAGTTTTGAAGGCCATAAAATGCCAAAATAGCACAAAACCCCCCCAAATGACCCCATTTTAGAAAGTAGACACCCCAAGGAAATTGCTGAGAGGCCTGTTGAGCCCATTGAATATTTTTTTTTTTGTCCCAAGTGATTGAATAATGACAAAAAAAAAAAAAATTACAAAAAGTTGTCACTAAATGATATATTGCTCACACATGCCATGGTTATATGTGGAATTGCACCCCAAAATACATTCTGCTGCTTCTCTTGAGTACGGGGATACCACATGTGTGGGACTTTTTAGGAGCCTAGCCACGTACGGGACCCCGGAAACCAAGCACCGCCTCCAGGATTTCTAAGGGCGCAAATTTTTGATTTCACTCCTCACTACCTATCACAGTTTCGAAGGCCATAAAATGCCAAAATAGCACAAAAACCCCCCAAATGACCCCATTTTGGAAAGTAGACACCCCAAGCTGTTTGCTGAGAGGCATGGTGAGTATTTTACAGCTCTCATTTGTTTTTGAAAATGAAGAAAGAACATTTTTTTTTTCTTGTTCTTTTTCAATTTTCAAAACTTTGTGACAAAAAGCGAGATCTGCAAAATACTCACCATACCTCTCAGCAAATAGCTTGGGGTGTCTACTTTACAAAATGGGGTAATTTGGGGGGGTTTTGTGCCATCTGGGCATTCCATGGCCTCCGAAACTGTGATAGGCAGTGAGAAGTGAAATCAAAAATTGACACCCTTAGAAAGCCTGAAGGCGGTGATTGGTTTTTGGGGTCCCGTACGCGGCTAGGCTCCCAAAAAGTCTCACACATGTGGTATCCCCGTACTCAGGAGAAGCAACAGAATGTATTTTGGGGTGTAATTCCACATATGCCCATGGCATGTTTGAGCAATATATCATTTAGTGACAACTTTTTGCAAAAAAAAAAAAAAAAGTTGTATTTTTTCCGCAACTTGTGTCAACATATAAAATATTCCATGGACTGGACATGCCTCTCAGTATATAGCTTGGGGTGTCTACTTTCCAAAATGGGGTCATTTGGGGGGTTTTGAACTGTTCTGGCATTTTATACACAACATTAGGAAGCTTACATCCACTCTTCTAACCACTTGAAGACAAAGCCCTTTTTGACACTTTTTGTTTACATGAAAACATTTTTTTTTTGCAAGAAAATTATGTTGAACCCCCAAACATTATATATATTTTTAAAGCAAAGGCCCTAAAGAATAAAATGGTGGGTGTTGCATTTTTTTTTTCTACACAGTATTTGCGCAGCGATTTTTCAAATGCATTTTTTGGGGAAAAAATACACTTTTTTTAATTTTAATGCACTAAAACACACTATATTGCCCAAATGTTTGATGAAATAAAAAAGATGATCTTAGGCCGAGTACATAGATACCAAACACGACATGCTTTAAAATTTCGCACAAACGCGCATTGGCGACAAACTACATACATTTTTAAAAGCCTTTAAAAGCATTTACAGGTTACCCCGTTAGATTTACAGAGGAGGTCTACTGCTAAAATTACTGCCCTCGATCTGACCTTTGCGGTGATACCTCACATGCATGGTGCAATTGCTGTTTACATATGACGCCAGACCGACGCTTGCGTTCGCCATTGGGCAAGAGCAGGGCAGGACAGGGGTGCTTTTTTTTTTATTATTATTATTAATTTTGCTTTTTTATTTTATTTTTAAACTGTTGCTTCCATATTTATTTATTTTTATCACTTTTATTGTTATCTCAGGGAATGTAAATATCCCCTATGATAGCAATAGGTAATGACAGGTACTCTTTTTTGAAAAAACTGGGGTCTATTGGACCCTAGATCTTTCCTCTGCCCTCAAAGCATCTGACCACACCAAGATCGGTGTGATAAAATGCTTTCCCAATTTCCCAATGGCGCTTTTTATATCCGGGGGGGGGGGACATTCCCTCCCACTGCTTGTAAAAGCAGTCCAGAGGCTAATTAGCCACTAGGATTGCTTTTACATGAAAGCCGGCCGCTGGCTGAAAAGAATGATACCAAGATGATACCTAAACCCGCAGGCATCATTCTGGTATAAACATTCAAAGTCCAGCAACATACCAGTACGTTGCTGGTCCTTGTTGGACATGTATTGTAATCTTTTTTTTCATGCAGCCTGTTGGCTGAATGAAAAAAAAAGATTGATCGGTGGGTATGCCCACCATTAGAATACCGCCCTTCATCCACCCACTTCTAATGATGGGCATACATGCACCATTTATATATGCCGAAGCATGGGGGCATCTTCTCGCAAAAGTTATGCCGCGTACACATGGTCAGACTTTTCCACGGGCAAGCCTCCGTCGGAATTTCGACCGTATGTACGCGGCATTAGGAGCAAAATCGCTCCTCCGCTCCTCTGCCCCTGCTGCCCCAACGCTTCGGCATATATGCTTTTTTTTTTTAACTGTGGTGGTGAAATCACCTCCTACAGCACTGGAGTCGCAGGGATCAGGCCTGTCTCTGCGAACGCTGCAGTTATGTGTGTTGTGTTTTGTAAGTGACAGTGATCGATCGATACTGCACTTCGGTGGCCTGGGCTGGACGGAGGGGCAAAACGCAGGTGCTAGCAGGTATCTGGGCTGATCCCGCTAACACTGCGTTTTTGGGAACCCTAAACTGCTGGGGACGCTAGTATAGATCTGATCAGATCAGATATTGAGCTGATCAGATACTATACCACTAAGGGGGGGTGTATGCTTCACGTGTGGGTGTTAGCGCTACTGGCACTAACCTGACGCTGCCTGGGGTGTGACTCAGACCCTCTCTGACGCTAAAACCTAATTGATATCACCCGCCGGGCGATCAGGGGGTTAAACCTTTATTGTGTTATATACGGCGGGTGCCCTGACACTATAAAAAGCAAACTAACTAACCAGTGTCACCCGTAACACTTATATGATGATCACTGGTGAAAGGGTTAACTAGGGGCAATTAGGGGGTTAAAACCTTTATTAGGTAATATATGGGGGTACCTGACGCTATATAAAAACCTGACGGCGAACCTAAAAAAAATTACTGGCTACCTATCGGCATCACCGACACTAAGACAACGATCATAAAAACGATTGCTTAGCGGCAGTGGTGATAGGGGGTGAAAGGGTTACCTGGGGGGCGATCAAGGGGGTTAAACCTTTATTAGATAATATATGGGGGTACCTGACGCTATAAAAACCTGTGGCGAACCTAAAAAAAATTACTGGCTACCGATCAGCATCACCGACGCTAAGACATCGATCAGAAAAATGATCGCATAGTGACGGCGGTGCTAGGGGGTGAAAGGGTTACCTGGGGGGTGATCAAGGGGGTTACACCTTTATTAGGTAATATATGGGGGTACCCGACTCTATAAAAACCTGCGGCGAACCTAAAAAAAATTACTGGCTACCGATCAGCATCGGCGACGCTAAGACATCGATCAGAAAAATTATCGCTTAGTGACAGTGGTGATAGGGGGTGAAAGGGTTACCTGGGGGGGCGATCAAGGGGGTTAAACCTTTATTAGGTAATATATGGGGGTACCCGACGCTATAAAAACCTGCGGCGAACCTAAAAAAAATTACTGGCTACCGATCAGCATCACCGACACTAAGACATCGATCAGAAAAATGATCGCATAGCGACGGTGGTGCTAGGGGGTGAAAGGGTTACCTGGGGGGTGATCAAGGGGGTTAAACCTTTATTAGGTAATATATGGGGGTACCCGACGCTATAAAAACCTGCGGCGAACCTAAAAAAAATTACTGGCTACCGATCAGCAT
This sequence comes from Rana muscosa, assembly GCA_029206835.1. Taxonomy (NCBI): domain Eukaryota; kingdom Metazoa; phylum Chordata; class Amphibia; order Anura; family Ranidae; genus Rana; species Rana muscosa. Next base: position 343,982,928 of record CM055118.1, on the reverse strand, counting down.
CGCCGACGCTAAGACATCGACCAAAAAAATTATCGCTTAGTGACAGTGGTGATAGGGGGTGAAAGGGTTACCTGGGGGGCGATCAAGGGGGTTAAACCTTCATTAGGTAATATATGGGGGTACCCGACGCTATAAAAACCTGCGGCGAACCTAAAAAAAATTACTGGCTACTGATCAGCATCACCAACGCTAAGACATCGATCAGAAAAATGATTGCTTAGTGACGGCGGTGCTAGGGGGTGAAAGGGTTATCTGGGGGGTGATCAGGGGGTTAAACCTTTATTAGGGGGGGTTAGGGGGCTACACTGGACCTAAAACTAAATGTAGTGACACGTTTACAGTCACAAATGTCACTGATTGCAGTGATCACTAAATAAATGGTCACTGCAATCAGTGACACTGTGACTGGGGGCTGGGGGGTGATCTGGGGGTGATCTGGGGGTGTCTGGGGGGGCCTGGGGGGCGATTTATGTGCCTATGTGTCCTGGTGTCAGTGTGCTGTTTTGTGTACTAACCTGCATCTTCTCCTGTACGGTGCTCGGTATATGTGAGCGCCGCAGGAGAGATGACATCACTTCCTCCTTCCTGGCAGGCAGGGGAAGCTCTCTCATTCGCCGGGAGCGATCGAGAGGGGGTGGCCGGAATCGAACGGCCGTCCCCTCATGCCGGATCGCTCCCGAAGGTAAAACGACCACCCACTGTAAAGAAGGGGGGTCCGATCGGACCCCCCAACTATACAAAGGCAATCACGTATATGTACGTGATTCTGCCTGTCGGTGCCATTCTGCCGACGTATATTTACAGTGGGCGGTCGTTAAGTGGTTAAATCGGTTTTTCGATGAAGCTGACTTCCATCAGTCTTACCTACACACCATCAGTCGAAAATACGACCGTCCCAAACGCCGTGACGTAAAACACTCAGACGAGCCGAGAAAAATTAAGTTCAATGCTTCTGAGCATGCGTCGACTTGATTCTGAGCATGCGTGGGTTTTTTCTCCGATGGAGTTCCACACAGACGATCAGAATTTGCTATCGTTTTTTTTTTTCCATCAGATTAATTTAAAACATGTTCTATTTTTAATCGGCGATGGAAAAAAGACTGATGGGGCCCATCAGACTGTTTTCATCGGTAAAACCAATCGTGTGTACAGGGCTTAATAATGAATATACATTGAAGCAGATATAATGATGTGACAAAAAAGTGAATATAGCCGAAGGGGAAACAATTGAAGAAAATCAAAATAAGTCCACTTAGTGTTGAAATGGATTCAAAGAAGGACGGTAAGTCTTTATGGTATCAGCAAGGATCACATAGGGATTGCGTGTGTAAAGAGGACAACCAACACCAACTTTGAGAAGGCTTACCAGGACGTATGGACTCAGTAAGGCATATGCCCAATGAGTCGCCAAGGCTTGTGGTGTATATACACCAATGGGATAGAACTTCCACGCTTCTTACCCTTGGCCAGAATGGGAAATGATCCCTCTGTCCATTGATTGGCTAAATGTAGTGATAACCGATCAGGACTGGCAGCCTCAAACAAGGGATGGGTCCAGTCTTCCTTATGCACTTATACAATTATCCAGCCAGGATTTTGTACCCCAGTTTGTCACCTATGCTGCACACCTGCACATACACACAGAAAGCCCACAAAAGAGGCAAGCGTACCTCCCTCCTGAACCATACCAGGCCGCATGTCCTCAACAAGAAGACAGCACAAGAAGAAGACAGCACAAGAAGAAGACTGCACTGGAGGGAGAAGAAACTACCGGAGGAAGAAGACATTGGTACCGGAGAAAGAAGATACATTGGTGAGATACAACGAGGGTCATTTTTCATAAAGTCAAAAACCTTTTTTAACACTTCACTGCTTTTTGGGGTGGGTAGAATGGGTAGGGGTACAATTTACTCCCTACTCATTCACATTGGGGGGGGCTGGAATACAGGATCCCCCCATGTTAAGGGCGGCCTGGTATGGCTCAGGGGGGGGGGGGCGCTCGCTTTCCTGACCGGCCTGCATTTTGGAGGGAACTACACATCATTTAAAAAAAAATGGTGTGAGGGGTCTCCTCCAAATCCATACTAGACCCGAAGGGACAGGTATGGACGTGGGGGGGAGGGCAATTTTGTTTTTTACATTCAGCTGTCAGCTGATAACTCATCAGTTGTTAAGGACGCATGCAAAAAACTCCATGCAAAAATGCATTAAAAAAAGGGTTTAAAAATGCAAAGCGCACTGCAAAACATGCCTGATTAACGTATCAAGCACAGCTGCATAGATGTGAACCTAGACTAACCCTACGTGCATGGGCGCAGTACACATCACCTACATGTCAGCTTATGGCCCTGTACAAGATTACCACTCAGAACAGTGTACTGCCACTTGCAGGTAATATGTGTATTTTATATGATCCTCAGCTCCATCTAGTGACCATGATGTGGTATTTTCCTGATTGCAAAATTTTAGGAAAATACCGAAGTATGGCCACTAGATTACTAATATGTGTAGCGGGTGGTTACATTTAGGGGGAAGCATCTGAGTGGTAACTAGGCTCAGATGCACTAATTGTTAGGTTTCATGGACCATTTCTATCCCTGGGAGATGGTACTGGTGTGTAGTTCCCTGGGGCCTATAGGTGGTGCTGTTGCCATGGGCCCGGGTTGAACCGCAGTACAAGGTTGTGCCTTTTTTTTTGTCCCCTCTTGGCAGCAGTACGGCAGGGCAGGGAACCTGCTGTGCCTGTCGGGAGAGGATATAAAAGGGGGCGGCCATCTTCCAGCGGGGTCTGTTCCGCGCTCAGGCACCTTAGACCTGGGTGCGTGTGTGTCGCCTCTGGGTGCCCTAGGCCCGGAGGCCTGGTCGGGTTGTCTCTGGGTGCCCTAGGCCCGAAGACGGAGCTGCTGTTCCATCTCAGACACCTTCAGTCTGGGGTGATGGTACTTTGGAGAAAGGCCTGGAGCCCAGCAGCCTTCGGGGATCTGCCTTGCGAGGGGACCCGTATCCAGGACGAGGAGGGCAGGGAGGTGACCCTTTCTGAAGACCCAGCGCAGAGTCGTGGTGACAGGTGGGGCCTCTGGTAACTCTCCAGAGGGATATTCTTGTCCTATAAAAGGCCAGTTTACTAACAGAAGGAAGTGCGTGTTCTTTAAGTCACAGTGGCAGTGACACTACGCACCCAAAGCCACTGCTTTCATCTTTTTTTCACCCGGTCAGTGGCAGTGACCAACTTCATGGTCTGTGGCAGAGACTGTGCGCCAAGCCTGTTCGTGCTGATCAGAACAGGAGAAAACCCAAATTCAAGTTTGTGCCTGGACCTCCTCCCACCTTATCTGACCTGTGTCTTGTCCCAACCTGTCTGCTCTCAAAGAGACTGTTTATTGTGCTAAAAGGAATAAATAAGTGTTGGACTTTTCAGTTGGTGTGGACAGTTGCTTACTGGGGAGAACTAAAGGCTTGTTTCTGACTACCGCAGAAAGAGGTCAGCACTGGAGGTTTTTAAACACTGGCCGCAAGCAGGCCAGAGAAACTAACACCGCTCAACCTCCCTATTCAGGAGGGTACGGGGCTTGTGGTGCAGTGTGCCTCATTCTTTCCCGCGGAGGAACCAAGCAGAAGAAAAGCAGGTAAAGTCTGGGGTTAATGCGCTACATATGTAATTACTGTTAACCTTCTATTCTACAGTTCAGTATTTGCTATTCCACAGAAGAGTCACTAGGTGCTAAATTTAATGGCAAATACATTTTATAAAAAAATCAATTTCAGCACTTATTATAAATTGTTACTGTATTCCTGCACCTTGATTGAAAAAAAAAAAAAAACATTTGCAAGTGATCCCTGCTTTGCTAAACAGTCTGTTTACATCTTCTCTCCCTCCGATAGTTATTTTCCACCACCACTAGAGGGAGCTGAGGAGACAAGATACTGACTGCTTCTTTATGAGTCTGCCTCTTGCCTACCCTTCAGCACCCAATTCTACACAATTGTTATATGTTATCTTCAGTTACGTAGTTACATAGTTGGTGAGCAGGGATGAGCCGAACACCCCCCTGTTCGGTTCGCACCAGAACCTGCGAACAGACAAAATGTTTGTGTAAACTTTAGAACCCTATTAAATACAATGGACTTGAACGTTCGAAATCTAAAGTGTTAATTATAAAGGCTAATATGTGTAGCGGGGTCTTCAAAGTTAGTGGGATACACCTGGGGGTAGAGAGACCCAGGTGTGTAATTATGTCAGGGATTAGACCCCTTTTTGTTATTCGTGGAGGATTGGGTGGTGCAATATTCTCCTTGGCCTGTGGGTGGCGACGTACCTACAGGCTCGAGGTAGAATCACTACCACAGTGCTAGCCTTTTTGTCCCTTCCTGGAGATGGTACGGCTGGGGCGGGGAACCCGCCGTGGTGTCGATGGGAGGAGATAAAAGGGGGAGACGCCCTCGCCACAAGGTCTTTTGGGGGGGGGATCATCTCTTCACGCACCTTCAGGCCTGGGTGCGGGCGGTTCAAGGTTCCGGCCTAGGCGCCCTAGGCCTGGCCGGAATGAAGATGGAGTCCATCCCAGGCACCTTCAGCCTGGGGTGAGGTACTATTAAGGAGGCCTGGGACCCGGTGACTCCGACTGGGTCCCGCGAGGGTGAAGTTGCTCCAGGGCGCCCCTTGCGAGGGGACCCGCATCTGAGGTGAGGAGGCTGGGGAGGTCACCCGTCCGAAGACCCGGTGCAGTGTCAACCCGGTGACGGATGGGCCTTCGGTAACTCCCTTGGAGGACATCTTCCCCTGATAGGGGCTACAGCGCAGCGGAGGAGCTTTCATCAAGACTCCTGCAACCCCTGGTCATAGCACAGGGAGTGTAGGGACTAGGAACCTGTACAGTGCCTCGACCTGCTTCCCCATCGTATCATGCCGTTGCATTTGACTGAATGTGGAGATACGCAATAAACCTGAGTTTGGACTTTGATGGGTGTATGGACTCTGTTGATGGGAACAAAGGGAGATTCTGGCACGGAAGGACTGACCCTCAAAACCAGCACACATTTGGCCCGAGGAAAAGATTGGTACTGGCCTTCACCTCACCCACAGCCATGGGGAGGACATGGGCCGTAGCGCACCTCACTCTGTCGCTCGACATACCCCTAGCTAAAGAGGTCGGGGTGAGGCCGCTACACGTGGGGGCTCGTGAGTCTGGGATGAAATGTGTGTTGACCCTGAGGTTTGGAACGGCTGTGTTTGAACTTTGCTGCCCGGAGGAGGTCCGAGCAGGTCGGCCATGTGATTGGCCAAAGTGCGTCCCTGTGCTCGAAGTCGTGGAAATTTCCCTGAAAAACCGGGAGAGGCCCATGCAGAAAGAGCGGGAAGAGGGAGGAGTCCAGCCGTGTGACGAACTACATGTGGGGACTTTTGCTGCACTGCACCACGAGGCACCCCATGACTGCGCAATTCGTGGGAGGAGACTGAAGGAAGCCCGCGAAAACGTGCAAGTCGTGGGAGGAGTCTGGCCACGTGTGGAGATACACGTGGAGACTCCGGCGCGAGGTCAGCGCGTGATGGAGCAGCAAGTGGTCGGAGTGAACTCAGGCTCCCCGTGGATGCCGGTACCTTATCCTTTCAAGATGACTGCATTTGCTGCGCCCATTACAGACACGGGGATAAGGCTCAGGCCCCGAGGACAGTTGGCTCTGTATTCATGCAGAGACACGGAGGCCCTCGGTGTGATCTGTCCCGGATGCTCGGGACTGGTGGTCCAACTAAAGCCATTCGGGCGATGTGAGGCATGCAAGGAGTTCCTTTTTGAGGTTGAACCACACACGGAAAGGCCCCGGGCCCTACGCCTCAACTGCATCACAGGAACCGCCACTCCGGAGGGAGAGATCAAAGCCTTTGCGGAGTTTCCCGTGCGCGCTGACCAGGGCGAAGTGACTGCCCAACCAGAGACTGAGAGAGAAAAATCCGAGGACACTGCTTCGGTCACTACAGACTCCCTGCTCCCACCTCCGAAGAGGAAAGTCGGCCTGGTACAGGCATCCTATAGTCGTGGTCGAGCTTCACCCCGCCGCTTGCCTGGCCTAGATGGCGCCGGTAGAGAAGAGAGCCCCGGACATCCCAGTTCTTCAGAAGGTCCAGGTGAGCCAGGGGCTGGGACTGTGGTGTTGGTTGGAGGTGTCGGGGGTCCACAGTCGGTGGAGCCCGCAAGGGAGGGTAGCCTTCCGTCTACTAGAGACTACCTTCCCGCCGAGATGTATGACACCTCCGACTTAGAGTCATTGTCAGACTGTGGGGATGACGGAGAGATAGACGAACTGTTTCACCGGAAGGGCTGGGACAGACGCCCACTACCTGTGCTGAGTAAACCGCAGGATTCCCCCATGTCCATAGAAGACAGTACGCTCCGGGTGAAGGCCCCGGAGTTCCCGAGGAAATCTAGTCCTCCGATCAACTTTCCGCATTCAACTACATCACCCGCTCTGATGGTGGGGATGCAGCGTGCTTCGTTGCGGGCACCAAAGACAAAGAAACCCGAGATGGTGAAGGTACCTCGGCACCCGGAGGCCATCGTGCAGCCAGGAGAAGGTGAGCGAGATGTGATGCCGCCTCTAGCCAGGTTGCAGAGACTTTTCTCCCAGAGAGTCGCCCGTGAATATGGGTGGGAGTACCCCTACTTACCTCGGGACTTATTGTATGAAGTCGAGGTCCTGCGACCAAGGTGGTATGGCGAGTTTGTATGGGAAAAGCTTAAAGTACCCCATGCCAGGCGATACCTGTCATGTTCGCCGCCTGTGTCTAAAAAGTTCAAGGACTGCAGAGCTGATTGGAGACTTGGGCGCCATATTCATGCCGATAAGGTGCTCATCTGCAGGAAAGAAGGAGAGGATGTCGAGTATTCGGTGTAAGTGTTTGACGGGCACCTGAAGCCCCTGTTTCTGCCGGATCCAAGGTTCTATTTATAGGAGAAGTAAGCTCCTATCTTGTTGCTGTTGAAACTTTCTGGAAGAGACATTCCCAGACGCCTAGAACTGTGCCCTACTTTTGTTTTGATTTGGGCTTTTCTTTTACTCACTGGAGACTTGGGAGCTGTTGTTTTTTTTTTCTCCCTTTTCTTCATGTGCCAAAGGCAGAGACTTTTGGGGTAGAGTTAGAGTAGGAAAGCTGGAAGAATGAAGATCTCACCAAGTGTCATTACCGCAGCGCTGTCACCAGGTGGCAGTGTTGTGCAACGGTTGTTTGAAATGTTACACATGCATTACTTACTTATTGGAGTGAGTTGGTCTCTCGGCTGACGGACCCACTCATGCCAAGTTAACACAGAGTGTTAGGATGTGTTTTTTTTTGTTTCCCTTCTGCAGGAGATTCGTCGGTCAAGACTACTGAGTATGGGGTGGTTCTTAGACAGTGACGGGAGGGATTGTATATGTGTACATGACAGATGTTTTATACAAAAGTTTTAATGTTTTATAGTTCCCTTCCCCTGGAGCAGGTCTTGGCACACACAGTATCCAAAATTTGAGGGATAGCCTCTGGGGCCCACTTCATGTCACCACTCCTTGGGAGACATGGGTGTGCACCTGACGCTGGGGACCAGCGTCAAATCACAAGGTGGAGTGTGTAGCGGGGTCTTCAAAGTTAGTGGGATACACCTGGGGGTAGAGAGACCCAGGTGTGTAATTATGTCAGGGATTAGACCCCTTTTTGTTATTCGTGGAGGATTGGGTGGTGCAATATTCTCCTTGGCCTGTGGGTGGCGACGTACCTACAGGCTCGAGGTAGAATCACTACCACAGTGCTACCCTTTTTGTCCCTTCCTGGAGATGGTACGGCTGGGGCGGGGAACCCGCCGTGGTGTCGATGGGAGGAGATAAAAGGGGGAGACGCCCTCGCCACGAGGTCTTTTGGGGGGGGGATCATCTCTTCACGCACCCGGGCACCTTAGGCCTGGGTGCGGGCGGTTCAAGGTTCCGGCCTAGGCGCCCTAGGCCTGGCCGGAATGAAGATGGAGTCCATCCCAGGCACCTTCAGCCTGGGGTGAGGTACTATTAAGGAGGCCTGGGACCCGGTGACTCCGACTGGGTCCCGCGAGGGTGAAGTTGCTCCAGGGCGCCCCTTGCGAGGGGACCCGCATCTGAGGTGAGGAGGCTGGGGAGGTCACCCGTCCGAAGACCCGGTGCAGTGTCAACCCGGTGACGGATGGGCCTTCGGTAACTCCCTTGGAGGACATCTTCCCCTGATAGGGGCTACAGCGCAGCGGAGGAGCTTTCATCAAGACTCCTGCAACCCCTGGTCATAGCACAGGGAGTGTAGGGACTAGGAACCTGTACAGTGCCTCGACCTGCTTCCCCATCGTATCATGCCGTTGCATTTGACTGTATGTGGAGATACGCAATAAACCTGAGTTTGGACTTTGATGGGTGTATGGACTCTGTTGATGGGAACAAAGGGAGATTCTGGCACGGAAGGACTGACCCTCATAACCAGCACACATTTGGCCCGAGGAAAAGATTGGTACTGGCCTTCACCTCACCCACAGCCATGGGGAGGACATGGGCCGTAGCGCACCTCACTCTGTCGCTCGACATACCCCTAGCTAAAGAGGTCGGGGTGAGGCCGCTACACGTGGGGGCTCGTGAGTCCGGGGTGAAATGTGTGTTGACCCTGAGGTTTGGAACGGCTGTGTTTGAACTTTGCTGCCCGGAGGAGGTCCGAGCAGGTCGGCCATGTGATTGGCCAAAGTGCGTCCCTGTGCTCGAAGTCGTGGAAATTTCCCTGAAAAACCGGGAGAGGCCCATGCAGAAAGAGCGGGAAGAGGGAGGAGTCCAGCCGTGTGACGAACTACATGTGGGGACTTTTTCTGCACTGCGCCACGAGGCACCCCATGACTGCGCAATTCGTGGGAGGAGACTGAAGGAAGCCCGCGAAAACGTGCAAGTCGTGGGAGGAGTCTGGCCACGTGTGGAGATACACGTGGAGACTCCGGCGCGAGGTCAGCGCGTGATGGAGCAGCAAGTGGTCGGAGTGAACTCAGGCTCCCCGTGGATGCCGGTACCTTATCCTTTCAAGATGACTGCATTTGCTGCGCCCATTACAGACACGGGGATAAGGCTCAGGCCCCGAGGACAGTTGGCTCTGTATTCATGCAGAGACACGGAGGCCCTCGGTGTGATCTGTCCCGGATGCTCGGGACTGGTGGTCCAACTAAAGCCATTCGGGCGATGTGAGGCATGCAAGGAGTTCCTTTTTGAGGTTGAACCACACACGGAAAGGCCCCGGGCCCTACGCCTCAACTGCATCACAGGAACCGCCACTCCGGAGGGAGAGATCAAAGCCTTTGCGGAGTTTCCCGTGCGCGCTGACCAGGGCGAAGTGACTGCCCAACCAGAGACTGAGAGAGAAAAATCCAAGGACACTGCTTCGGTCACTACAGACTCCCTGCTCCCACCTCCGAAGGGGAAAGTCGGCCTGGTACAGGCATCCTATAGTCGTGGTCGAGCTTCACCCCGCCGCTTGCCTGGCCTAGATGGCACCGGTAGAGAAGAGAGCCCCGGACATCCCAGTTCTTCAGAAGGTCCAGGTGAGCCAGGGGCTGGGACTGTGGTGTTGGTTGGAGGTGTCGGGGGTCCACAGTCGGTGGAGCCCGCAAGGGAGGGTAGCCTTCCGTCTACTAGAGACTACCTTCCCGCCGAGATGTATGACACCTCCGACTTAGAGTCATTGTCAGACTGTGGGGATGACGGAGAGATAGACGAACTGTTTCACCGGAAGGGCTGGGACAGACGCCCACTACCTGTGCTGAGTAAACCGCAGGATTCCCCCATGTCCATAGAAGACAGTACGCTCCGGGTGAAGGCCCCGGAGTTCCTGAGGAAATCTAGTCCTCCGATCAACTTTCCGCATTCAACTACATCACCCGCTCTGATGGTGGGGATGCAGCGTGCTTCGTTGCGGGCACCAAAGACAAAGAAACCCGAGATGGTGAAGGTACCTCGGCACCCGGAGGCCATCGTGCAGCCAGGAGAAGGTGAGCGAGATGTGATGCCGCCTCTAGCCAGGTTGCAGAGACTTTTCTCCCAGAGAGTCGCCCGTGAATATGGGTGGGAGTACCCCTACTTACCTCGGGACTTATTGTATGAAGTCGAGGTCCTGCGACCAAGGTGGTATGACGAGTTTGTATGGGAAAAGCTTAAAGTACCCCATGCCAGGCGATACCTGTCATGTTCGTCGCCTGTGTCTAAAAAGTTCAAGGACTGCAGAGCTGATTGGAGACTTGGGCGCCATATTCATGCCGATAAGGTGCTCATCTGCAGGAAAGAAGGAGAGGATGTCGAGTATTCGGTGGAAGTGTTTGACGGGCACCTGAAGCCCCTGTTTCTGCCGGATCCAAGGTTCTATTTATAGGAGAAGTGAGCTCCTATCTTGTTGCTGTTGAAACTTTCTGGAAGAGACATTCCCAGACGCCTAGAACTGTGCCCTACTTTTGTTTTGATTTGGGCTTTTCTTTTACTCACTGGAGACTTGGGAGCTGTTGTTTTTTTTTTCTCCCTTTTCTTCATGTGCCAAAGGCAGAGACTTTTGGGGTAGAGTTAGAGTAGGAAAGCTGGAAGAATGAAGCTCTCACCAAGTGTCATTACCGCAGCGCTGTCACCAGGTGGCAGTGTTGTGCAACGGTTGTTTGAAATGTTACACATGCATTACTTACTTATTGGAGTGAGTTGGTCTCTCGGCTGACGGACCCACTCATGCCAAGTTAACACAGAGTGTTAGGATGTGTTTTTTTTTGTTTCCCTTCTGCAGGAGATTCGTCGGTCAAGACTACTGAGTATGGGGTGGTTCTTAGACAGTGACGGGAGGGATTGTATATGTGTACATGACAGATGTTTTATACAAAAGTTTTAATGTTTTATAGTTCCCTTCCCCTGGAGCAGGTCTTGGCACACACAGTATCCAAAATGTGAGGGATAGCCTCTGGGGCCCACTTCATGTCACCACTCCTTGGGAGACATGGGTGTGCACCTGACGCTGGGGACCAGCGTCAAATCACAAGGTGGAGTGTGTAGCGGGGTCTTCAAAGTTAGTGGGATACACCTGGGGGTAGAGAGACCCAGGTGTGTAATTATGTCAGGGATTAGACCCCTTTTTGTTATTCGTGGAGGATTGGGTGGTGCAATATTCTCCTTGGCCTGTGGGTGGCGACGTACCTACAGGCTCGAGGTAGAATCACTACCACAGTGCTACCCTTTTTGTCCCTTCCTGGAGATGGTACGGCTGGGGCGGGGAACCCGCCGTGGTGTCGATGGGAGGAGATAAAAGAGGGAGACGCCCTCGCCACGAGGTCTTTTGGGGGGGGGGGGATCATCTCTTCACGCACCCGGGCACCTTAGGCCTGGGTGCGGGCGGTTCAAGTTTCCGGCCTAGGCGCCCTAGGCCTGGCCGGAATGAAGATGGAGTCCATCCCAGGCACCTTCAGCCTGGGGTGAGGTACTATTAAGGAGGCCTGGGACCCGGTGACTCCGACTGGGTCCCGCGAGGGTGAAGTTGCTCCAGGGCGCCCCTTGCGAGGGGACCCGCATCTGAGGTGAGGAGGCTGGGGAGGTCACCCGTCCGAAGACCCGGTGCAGTGTCAACCCGGTGACGGATGGGCCTTCGGTAACTCCCTTGGAGGACATCTTCCCCTGATAGGGGCTACAGCGCAGCGGAGGAGCTTTCATCAAGACTCCTGCAACCCCTGGTCATAGCACAGGGAGTGTAGGGACTAGGAACCTGTACAGTGCCTCGACCTGCTTCCCCATCGTATCATGCCGTTGCATTTGACTGTATGTGGAGATACGCAATAAACCTGAGTTTGGACTTTGATGGGTGTATGGACTCTGTTGATGGGAACAAAGGGAGATTCTGGCACGGAAGGACTGACCCTCATAACCAGCACACATTTGGCCCGAGAAAAAGATTGGTACTGGCCTTCACCTCACCCACAGCCATGGGGAGGACATGGGCCGTAGCGCACCTCACTCTGTCGCTCGACATACCCCTAGCTAAAGAGGTCGGGGTGAGGCCGCTACATATGCAAGTTATTGTCCTAAAAAGTGTTTGGGGACACGGGTCCTGCCCCAGGGGACATGTATCAATGCAAAAAGAAGTTTTAAAAACTGCCGTTTTTTCGGGAGCAGTGATTTTAATAATGCTTAAAATGAAAAAATAAAAGTGAAATATTCCTTTAAATTTCGTACCAGGGGGGTGTGTATGATATGCATGTAAAGTGGCACATGTTTCCCGTACTTAGAACTGTCCCTGCAAAAAATGTCATTTTTGAAAGAAAAAAAGTCATTTAAAACTCACTCGCGGCTATTAATGAATTGTCGGCTCCCGGCAATACATTCAAAAGTCATTGATAAAAAAAAAAAAAAAAGCGTGGGGGTTCCCCAGAATTCAATTACCAGGCCCTTCAGGTCTGGAATGGATATTAAGGGGAACCCCGCCTCAAATTTAAAAAAAAATTGACGTGGGGTTCCCCCAAATATCCATTCCAGGCCCTTCAGATCTGGCACGGATTTTAAGGGGAACTCCACCCCAAATTTAAAAAAAAATGGCGTGGAGTCCCCCTAAAAATCCATACCAGACCCCTTATCCGAGCACGCAACCTGGCCGGCCGCAGGGGAAAAGGGGGGGACGAGAGGGCGGCCCCCCTCCCTCCTGAACCGTACCAGGCCACATGCCCTCAACATGGGGAGGATGTCCCCATGTTGATGGGGACAAGGGCCTCATCCCCACAACCCTTGCCCGGTGGTTGTGGGGGTCTGCGGGCGGGGGGCTTATCGGAATCTGGAAGACCCCTTTAACAAAGGGGACCCCCAGATCCCGCCCCCCTATGTGAATTGGTAAGGGGTACATTTTACCCCTACCATTTCACGAAGAAAGCGTAAAAAAATGTTTAAAAAAACACACAAACACCTTGAAAAAGTCCTTTATTTAAAAAAAACATTCCAGCGGTGAAATCCAGTGTCCCGCGGCGATCCCGATGTCCAGCGCTGTCCTTCATTGGTTGTGCCTGAGCGGACCTGATGGGGAACTCCCTCTCAGTGTTTTAAATGTATAGACCCGCCCCTTCTAAAGTTCCCCATCAGGTCCGCTCAGCGGACCAGATGTGGAACATGAGAAGGGGCGGGTCTATACATGTATTACCAAAGTGAGAGCAGTTCCCCATCGGGTCCGCCCCCTCGGTATGTCGGACCCGCCTACGTCATTGGCTTGAGCGGGGAACTTCCTTCACTATGTAAATTTAAATTACACATTGAAGGAAGTTCCCCGCTCAAGCCAATGATGTAGGCGGGTCCGACATACCGAGGGGGCGGACCTGATGGGGAACTGCTCTCACTTTGGTAATACATGTATAGACCCGCCCCTGCTCATGTTCCGCATCTGGTCTGCTGAGCGGACCTGATGGGGAACTTTAGAAGGGGCGGGTCTATACATTTAAAATACTGAGAGGGAGTTCCCCATCAGGTCCGCTCAGGCACAATCAATGAAGGACAGCGCTGGACATCGGGATCGCCGCGGGACACTGGATTTCACCGCTGGAATGTTTTTTTTTTTTTTTTTTTTTAAATAAAGGACTTTTTCAAGGTGTTTGTGTGTTTTTTTAAACATTTTTTTACGCTTTCTTCGTGAAATGGTAGAGGTACAATGTACCCCTTACCAATTCACATAGGGGGGGCCGGGATCTGGGGGTCCCCTTTGTTAAAGGGGTCTTCCAGATTCCGATAAGCCCCCCGCCCGCAGACCCCCACAACCACCGGGCAAGGGTTGTGGGGATGAGGCCCTTGTCCCCATCAACATGGGGACATCCTCCCCATGTTGAGGGCATGTGGCCTGGTACGGTTCAGGAGGGAGGGGGGGCCGCTCTCTCGTCCCCCCCTTTTCCCCTGCGGCCGGCCAGGTTGCGTGCTCGGATAAGGGGTCTGGTATGGATTTTTAGGGGGACTCTATGCCATTTTTTTTTAAATTTGGGGTGGAGTTCCCCTTAAAATCCATGCCAGATCTGAAGGGCCTGGAATAGATATTTGGGGGAACCCCACGTCAATTTTTTTTTTAAATTTGCGGCGGGGTTCCCCTTAATATCCATTCCAGAACTGAAGGGCCTGGTAATTGAATTCTGGGGAACCCCCACGCTTTTTTTTATTTTTTTTATCAATGACTTTTGTATGTATTGCCGGGAGCCGACAATTCATTAATAGCCGCGAGTCAGTTTTAAATGACTTTTTTTCTTTCAAAAATGACATTTTTTGCAGGGACAGTTCTAAGCACGGGAAACATGCGCCACTTTACATGCATATCATACACACCCCCCAGGTACGAAATTTAAAGGAATATTTCACTTTTATTTTTTTCATTTTAAGCATTATTAAAATCACTGCTCCCGAAAAAACGGCCGTTTTTAAAACTTCTTTTTGCATTGATACATGTCCCCTGGGGCAGGACCCGGGTCCCCAAACACTTTTTAGGACAATAACTTGCATATAAGCCTTTATAATTAGCACTTTAGATTTCTCCCATAGATTTTTCGAGTTTGCCGCGAACACCCCAATTTGTTCGCTGTTCAGCGAACGGGCGAACAGGCAATGTTCGAGTCGAACATGAGTTCGACTCGAACTCGAAGCTCATCCCTATTGGTGAGGTTGAAAAAAGACACAAGTCCATCCAGTTTAATCTATGTGTGTGCGTTTATGTTAATAGTACATTCAATACCCCTGTATGTTGTGGTCGTTAAGGTACCCATCTAATAGTTTTTTAAAAACCCTATTGAATGGCCGCACATCTTTTTAAATTCACTTTCACTGAAAAGTTTTTTCCTTATGCTAGGGTCACCAGTACGGTATTTGTACATTGATATCATATCCCTTCTCAAGCGTCTCTTCTCCAGAGAGTATAAGTTCAATGCTTGTAGTCTTTCCCCATAGCTGAGATCCTTCAATCCCTCAATTAGCTTTGTTGCCCTTCTCTGGACTCTCTCCAGTTTCAGCACATCCTTCTTAAGGACTGTTGACCAGAACTGGATGGCATACTCAAGATGCAGTCGGACCAGAGTCTTGTAGAGTGGGAGAATTATCGTTTTGTTTCTGGAGTGAATCCCCTTTTTAATGCATGCCAATATTCTGTTGGCTTTGCTTGTAGCAGCTTGGCATGGCCTGTCATCTACTAAAACCCCTAGGTCATTTTCCATCCTAGATTCCCCCAGAGGTTCTCCCCCTAGTGAGCAAATTGCATTCATATTTTTGGCACCCAAATGCATTACTTTACATTTTTCAACATTAAACCTCATTTGCCATGTAGTTGCCCACCCCATTCATTTGTTTAGGTCTTCTCGTAAGGTTTCCACATCCTGCGTAGAAGTTATTGTCCTGCTTAGCTTTGTATCATCCTCAAATACTGAGATTTGCCGGGACAAGGTTTAAACAACCCAAGTGTCCCCCCTATCCCATGAGATGTGAACTACTTCAGTATCATAGGTTGCAGGTTAAGTCCTTTTTGCTCCCCCACCTCTTGCTGAAGCACCCAAGTTGTCTGCCTCTTCCGCCTACCCCTTAGCCCAGCTAAGCATTTACCTGTGGATATCTGTACAGTCCTAGGATATGAGCCATGAGAATAGAGTAGGTGGACATAGAGTGTCCGAGAATGGCAGCGACTATAGGTCTTCCAAGCCGTGAATAATTTGGAATTGCCTGATTGTGTCCGGTCAGCATGCCCAGTGTTCCCTCCAGCTCCCTGTGCAATACAGAACAAGAGTCGTAGGCATAGAACCCCAAGGTCATATTCGGGAGGACATCTGGGTTTGCATTGACTTCCTCCACTGCAAATCTCAATGCCTGGAACTGCTGGTAGGTTTCAAAAAGGAACCTGGAGGTTTAATAGAAGAGTTTTATTATACTGATACTGTGCATTAATTTGAATGTATATTGTGTGGCATATAGCCACTTGCCATATGGGTAGGTTGTGGTGGGGCACTGATTTAAAGTGGAAAATACTTATTTTGGCCACTAGATGGTGGTAAATATTATAGGAATTTCCCATGAAACTTAGCACCGTCTAGTGGTCAAATGTGAGACTTTTCACTTAAATCTATGAAAAACATTCATCCAGCACAGGAAATAGTCTAATAACATATTTTTTTTGTCCCTTTAGCAACAAACAAATATGCATGCACTTTCACTGGGTGAATTGCTATTCAAACATTTTATAAATAAAACCCTATGTGTCTATTTGTAGGATATACCCTATATGTATTAATAACGTTTACACTTTTTCATACACCTGGTCTTGATATGTTTTGTGTATACATAGTAGTGTGGATGGCTTGTGAAGAACTGTTTGAGCTTTACATGTACATTGATTCCTGGTCCTAGGTGGTGCTGGTTTTGGGTTTATAGTCCTCAAATCAATTGCTGCACCCCTGCGTAGCTCAAATGCACATACCTCCCAACTTTCTGAGATGGAAAAGATGGACACCTATTAACAAAATGTATTCAGACAAAGGCCCCACCCCTGCCACTTCCCAATTACATGGAGAATTAATACAGTCCCTTCCATCCACATGTCCAACGTCTAAATGCAAGCTTGTCAAAGCTGCTGGCTCTACAACTTCTGCCTTTCCGCCTGGTGGATTCTGCCCCCTTCTGTGAATTTGCAGAATGTGCTGTACCACAATGGCAGTTCCCAGTCGCTATTTATTTTCACATAAGGCCATTCCATCTCTCTACCATAACATGGAAAGTAATGTTGTGGCATAGTTGGGCAAAGCAGTGAGCCGCAAAGTCCACGTTACTGCTGACACGTGGTCCAGCAAGCATGGGCAGACACAATATATTTTGTTCACAGCACACTGGGTAACTCTCCTAGGTGGTGCTGGTTTTGGGGGTGTAGTCTTCAAATCAATTGTGGCGTCCCTGCGTAGCTCAAGTGCACATAGCTCCCACCTTTCTGAGAGGGAAAAGAGGGACACCTATTAGCAAAATGTATGCAAACAAAGGACACACCTCTGCCTCTCCCCAATTACATGGAGACTTAATACACAAAAAATGATTGGTTAAACCCACAAGTGTTTTTATCACTATTTTCCTTTATGCCGCCTTTTGAAATTTACCAATGCAACAATTTAGAAAACTGGTTAAAAGGTTTAGCATTATAAACTACTAGATAAATTGTGTTTTTTTTAATACAGGTATTTACATCAGACCAAAAATGAGGGGCAAATGAGGAGCAACGAGGGACAGAGGGAATATGTTTCCAAAGAGGGACTGTTCTTCCAAATCAGGCAGTTGGGAGGTATGCATGTATTCTTGGCTCAAGCTCAACATCAACCAAGTTGAAATTAGGCTCCACCTCCTCTCAATAAGCCCTACCCCCATTAATCGACAATGAACTGGAAGAACATCAATATGGAAGTAAAGCCTCTGGAAATAGACAGATGGTTAAGCAGTAGGTTGGGGCTTAGTAAATCCCAAAGAAAATGGTCTCTATCTCATTATTGGGTAAAAATCCAAAGATCCAAATGGCACATGGGTGGCTTTGAAGGCTATACTAGGTACTGGCATTGTAACCATAGGACAGAGCTACAAACACCCACGTCTCCACAACATAGGGGGTGGGGGGATGTTCTGTACTCCACAGTAAGGATGAGCTTGGGTTTGGCTCCAAAGTTTTGGTTCAAACCCATGTTCAGCCAAAACCCTTATGCCACGTACACACGATCGGAAATTCCGACAACAAACGTTCGATGTGAGCTTTTGGTTGGAAATTCCGTTCGCGTGTAGGCTCCATCGGACATGTGCTGTCGGAATTTCCGACAACAAAAATTTGAGAGCTGGTTCTTAAATTTTCTGACAAGAAAAGTTCTTGTTGGAATTTCTGATCGTCTGTATGCAATTCCGACGCACAAAAAAAACATGCATGCTCAGAATCAAGCAGAAGAGCCGAACTACCTATTGAACTTCATAGCTCTCGGCTCTTCGTACGTCTTGTACGTTACCGCGTTCTTGACGTTCGGAATTTCCGACAAGATTTGTGTGACCGTGTGTATGCAACACAAGTTTGAGCCAACATTCCATCGGAAAAAAATCCACAGTTTTGTTGTCAGAATTTCAGATCGTGTGTACGCGGCATAAGGCTAATAAACTGCAGGTGGGGGTTTCCCACCATTCAGCTGCATGTACTTAAAACGGGCGGGGATGTTAATGACAACATTGACCTAATATGGTCCCATATTAGGTCAATGTTGCCATATTAGGTCAATGGTATCATGAGTATACCTATTCCTGTGGGTACGAGCAGCAGGTAATGACCCAGCCACCGCTTCCTTCCCGGTTCAGCCAAATCGAAGTTCAAACCAAAACTAAACTCATCACTACTACAGGTCATTTTGGCACTTATTAAACAGATAAAACAAAATGCCTTTAATAGTATATTTATCACACCAAAAGGAACCGAATAAGAGAAAGGTCCTTATTAGGGTTTACCACTTGTTAGTACTACATCTTTGCACCACTGGAGTCCTCGGTTCATTTCCTTGTAGAATAGTCATCTACTTGGAGTTTGCATGTACTCTCTGCATTTGTGTGTTTTTTTTTCACATATTTTGGTATTCTTTCACAATCCTAAAACATATTGATACATTAACTGGTTACTAACCAGTTGGCCTTGTTGTGTGTATATAACTGTATAATGAAGAGTAAAGTAAGTAAACCATAGTTTATACAATCTCCTTTCCTTTCACCACGGGTGGAAAAAAGAAAATCGCTTGATTCCCCCATCAACATAGTCAGTGTTGATGTGAGAATCCCTCCCACTACCCTATTGTGCTCTGCCAATGAGGAATCTTCCCTGCCGGCACAATACAATGATCACTGCTGGCTGCTTTGGTCGCTGGCAGTGTTGGCATGCAATAAAATGTAAAAAGCTGGTTGTACAGAAGTTGAGATGGATCAAAGATGGATCAAATCTCAGCTGGTCCCTGCTGAACCGGCCAAGATTCGATCCATCTATGGCTGGCTTTAAGTAATTTATGACAGGTACTCTTTAATTCTGTTGAACTTTATATACAGCAAACACTTACCACGTGCAGACATCCTCTGGAGGCATCTCTGTAAAGGTTATGGTTGGGGAGACTCTGTCCGTGTGGAAGGGAATTATGGCTCCTATTAACAGGTCACCAGCCTCATAAATCAACGGCAGGTTTGAAAGACTCAGTCTACATCCAAGATGGCTGCTGTGAGAGACCGGAATGAGATAGTGGATGGTCAGGTGCCACAAGGTCTTGTAAAAATGAGTCATGGCCCTACAATAAAACAAAGGAGAATATTTGTCTTTATTAAATTCTGAGCGGAACTTTAGTCAACACATTTTTTTTTTTCAATTTTGGATTGAATGGGGAAGGGTTATTCCGCATACACACGCTCGGAATTTCCGACAACAAATGTTCGATGGGAGCTTTTAGTCTGAAATTCCGACTGTGTGTATGCTCCGTCGGACATTTGCTGACGGAATTTCCGACAACAAAAATTTGAGAGCTGGTTCTCAAATTTTCCGACAACAAAACTTGGAATCATTGAACTTCCTTTTTCTCGGCTCGTCGTAGTGTTGTACGTCACTGCATTCTTGATGATATTTGTGTGACCGTGTGTATGCAAGACAAGTTTGAGCGAACATTCGTCGGAAAAAAATCCACCGTTTTGTTGTCGGATTGTCCGATCGTGTGTACGCGGCATTAGAGCTTCTATCAAGATTTCATTTGCTGCTTTTGCTCCTGCTGTGGACATGGTCTTCTCCCTTCCTGTCCCAGAGACGTGACAGGAAGTGAATGGAAATCTCCCAAAAATGAGGGAGAATTCCTCTTTGCCTCCTGTTTCAGGGTCAACAGTAAAAGTTTTAGGATTCTCCCTCACTTTCTGTAAGGAAGGTCCAGTGCATTCCAGTAGGAGAAGACCATCGCGTATTGTGACATATTGTGGCGAATGGCCCTGTGCATAGTGTCATTGCCACATAAGCAAAAGCAAGTGTCAACACTGGCATGTGGCCTGGTGTACATGCATTCTCCGCACTAGTGTTGGCAGGCCCGGATTTACTCCCTTTGCCACCCCAAGGCCTGGTCCTTCAATGCCGCCCCCCCCCACACACACACACACACCATCACATAGGGGGCTTCTGAGCCCCCCTCATGTGATCATTACAGCCTCACTGTGCCCATCATTGCAGCCTCACTGTGCCCATCATTGCAGCCTCACTGTGACCATCATTGCAGCCTCACCGTGCCCGTCATTGCAGCCCCACTGTGACCATCATTGCAGCCTCACTGTGCCCATCATTGCCGCCTTACCGTGCCCATCATTGCCGCTTACTGTGCCCACCATTGCCGCCTCACCGTGCCCATCATTGCCGCCTCACCATGCCCATCATTGCCGCCTCACCATGCCCATCACTGACGCCTTACCGTGACCAGCATTGCCGCCTCACCATGTCCATCACTGCCGCATCACCATGCCCATCATTGCCATCTCACCATGCCCATCACTGCTGCCTTACTGTGCCAAACATTACCGCCTCACCATGCCCATCACTGCCGCCTCACCATGCCCAGCATTGCCGCCTGACCGTGCCCATCACTGCCACCTTACCATGCCCAGCATTGCCACCTCATCATGCCCATCATTGCCACCTTACCATGTCCAGCATTGCCGCCTCACCATGCCCATCACTGCCGCCTTACCGTGCCCAGCATTGCTGCCTCACCATGCCCATCACTGCCACCTTACCGTGCCCAGCATTGCCGCCTCACCAGTCAGTGGATTACACACAGCGCGCATCTCACGCTGTGTCACGGAGCTCAGTCGGAAATGTTCGGTCGCGCTGTGACAAAAGTCCCGCGCTCCTCCTAGACCAGCTCGCGTGATAGACAGAACACTGCGTCTATCACACAAGCTGGTCTAGGAGGAGGGCGGGACTTTTGTCACAGCACGGCCGAAACTTTCACAGTCACACTGAGCTCCGTGACACAGTGTGACTCTGCTTTGAGCTATGCTGCAGCCACAGCGCCACCCCTGCACCCACTGTTGCCCCGAGGCCTGGCCTCGGTGGCCTTGTCTGGAATCCGGCCCTGAGTGTTGGCTCCAAACAGCCCATATATCCACTTGACCTCTGGGAAGATTTTACCCCCTTCATGACCAGGCCATTTTTTGCTATACAGCACTGCATTACTTTAACCATTTAAGTCCGGGACCATTTGGCTGGCCAAAGACCAGAGCACTTTTTGCGATTCGGCACTGTGTCGCTTTAAATGACAATTGTGCGGTCGCGGGACATAGCTCCCAAACAAAATTGATGTCCTTTTTTCCCCCACAAATAGAGCTTTCTTTTGGTGGTATTTGATCACCTCTGCGTTTTTTTTTTTTTTTGCGCTATAAACAAAAAAAGAGCGTCAATTGTGAAAAAAAAAGCAATATTTTTTACTTTTTGCTATAATAAATAGCCCCAAAAAATATATAAAAAAACAAATTTTTTCCTCATTTTAGGCCAATACGTAGTCTTCTACATATTTTTGGTTAAAAAAATTGCAATAAGCGTTTATTGATTGGTTTGCGCAAAAGTTATAGCGTCTACAAAATAGGGGATAGTTTTATGGCATGTTTTTTAATAATTTTTTTTTTTTACTAGTAATGGCGGCGATCAGCGATTTTTATCTGACACTTTTGACGCCATTTTGGGATCAGTGCTATAAATATGCACTTATTACTGTGTAAATGTGACTGACAGTGAAGGGGTTAACCAGGAGGGGGCACTGAAGGGGTTAAGTGTGTCCTAGGAATGTGTTCTAACTGTAGGGGGGATGGGCTACGTGTGACATTACACTGGTCACCGCTTCCGAATCCAGGGAGCTGTGATCAGTGTCCTGTCACTAGGAAGAATGAGGAAATGCTTGTTCGGACATCGAATCCGCGGGACCTGCGGTCGAACTCACGAATCTCGCGGTGGGCGCGCGCGTGCCCACAATGCCGATTCTTAAAGGGGACGTACCTGTACGTCCATCTGCCTGTCCGTGCCATTCTGCCGACGTATATCGTTGTGCGCTGGTCGGCAAGCGGTTAATTGGCAATTGCGCGATCATGCAAAACTGTACGCAAATGAAATTTATGGGGTTTTTTTTTTTCACACAAATTCTGCTTTCTTTTGTTGGTATTTGATCACCGCTGCGTTTTTTTATGTTTTTCGATAAAAACGAAGAAAAAAACAAGGAAAATTTAGAAATAAAATATATATTTTTCCTTTTTTGCTATAAAACATATCCATTAAAAAAATTAAAACATCTAATTTCTTCATGAATTTAAGCCAAAATATATTCTGCTACATGTCTTTGGTAAAAATGTTCATAGTCCATAGGCGCTATAACTTTGACACAAACCAATTAATAGACACTTATTGGAATTTTGTTTTACCAAAGACATGTAGCAGAATACATTTTGACGAAAATTTATGAAGAAATTTGATTTTTTACATTATTTTACTGAATATGGTTTATAGCAGAAAGTAAAAATTAGTCCCTCCATTACATAAGAGCCCATCATCACATTAGTGCCTTCCCGCATTCACATCCGAGTTCTCTCACTACATCACAGTCCAGCCATTACATCAGAGTCCCCTTCCATATTAGATACCACTTCACAGCAGAGTGCCCCAATCACATCAGAGTCGCTTCATTTTATTAGAGTCAGCCCCTTCGCATCAGAGTATCCCCAATTCACATCAAAGCCCTGCATTACATCAGAGTCCCCCCCCCCATTACATCGGAGTTAGCCCCCATTGTGTCAGAGTTCCCTCCTTCACATCAGAGTCAGCCCCCCTCAGCGTGGGACCAAAGAGCAAGTGGAGATCACTGGAGTAGTGGTGTCTACTTCAGTGATTTTCAGCTTCCAGAGACATCGGCCAGGTAATAGGTATGGTATACAATACATAGTTACAATGTAACTATGTAAAAATATACCATGCCTGGAGTTATTCTTTAAAGTGTAACTTGTTTTTCAGTTTTGGATGGAGTGGGGGAGAATTTGATCCCCTCAGGGCCGTCTTTAATTTTGATTGGGCCCTGGGCAAACATTTTCTTGCCCCCCCAGATAGATGCAAAATCAGTTTACTGCAGCAGATCACGTAGCGATTGCAATTGTTTGCCAGAGGTTACAGCCTATCCTTACCACTCACTGGATGGTTGCTAGAGGTTACAACACATAATTTCTGCTTGCCGATTGGTTGCTAGAGGTTACTGCACATTACTAGCGCTCACTGATTGGTTGCTATAGGTTAATGCACATCATTACCACTCACTGAGCAGTGGAGCAATCCCAAATAATTGAGCAAGTAAAGCGGCACATTAATACACATACTACAGGAGAGGGTCAGAGAGTGCGGACATACTGCACGAGATTACCAGAGACTGCGGACATATTGCATGAGATTACCAGAGACTGCGGACATACTGCATGAGATTACCAGAGACTGTGACATACTGCATGAGATTACCAGAGACTGTGACATACTGCATGAGATTACCAGAGACTGTGACATACTGCATGAGATTACCAGAGACTGGGGACATACTGCACGAGATTACCAGAGACTGGGGACATACGACACAAGATTACCAGACTGCCAACATACTGCATGAGATTACCAGAGACTGCGGACATACTGCACGATATTACCAGACTGCCGACATACTGCATGAGATTACCAGAAACTGCGGACATACTGCACAAGATTACCAGAGACTGCGGACATACTGCACGAGATTACCAGACTGCCGACATACTGCATGAGATTACCAGAGACTGCGGACATACTGCATAAGATTACCAGAGACTGCAGACATACTGCATAAGATTACCAGACTGCGGACATACTGCACGAGATTACCAGAGACTGCGGACATACTGCATGAGATTACCAGAGACTGTGACATACTGCATGAGATTACCAGAGACTGTGACATACTGCATGAGATTACCAGAGACGGCGGACATACTGCACAAGATTACCAGAGACTGTGACATACTGCATGAGATTACCAGAGACTGTGACATAGTGCATGAGATTACCAGAGACGGCGGACATACTGCATGAGATTACCAGAGACGGCGGACATACTGCACAAGATTATCAGAGACTGCGGACATACTGCACAAGATTACCAGAGACTGTGACATACTGCATGAGACTACCGTGAATTGGGGCCCAGATGACAGCTTTGTTGAGTGCACAGAGGACACAGGAGGCTGTATTCGCGCGCTAGCCAGCAGAGAGGGGTCCGGGCCGGGAGCTCCACTCGGAACAGAGCGGCTGTACTGAGAGCAGTGATCGGAGTGCCCCCGGACCTCTGTATTCCCCATCCAGTATAGAGGGGGCGGGGCCGGGAGCTCCACTGACGCGCCCACTCCGATCACTGCTCTAACTACAGCCGCTCTGTTCCGAACATACAGGCTACATGGGGTGGGGTCAGCATGTCTGTGGAGCTCCCGGTCCCACCCCCTCACTGCTGGCTAGATCTGGAATACAGCCTCCCGTGTCCTCTATGCACTCTGTCTGCAAAGCCATCATCGGGGCCCCAATTCACGGGTAGCGCGGGGCCCCCTACAAAGATTGGGCCCAGGGCAAGTGCCCCGTTTGCCTTGCGCTAAAGACGGCCCTTGATCCCCTGACTGATTTTTGCTTCTATTTCGGGCTTTGTGATAGATATCACTAATAAAATTTACCACACTTCCTGTCCTGCTGGCAGTGTTTTCACCAGAGTGAGTGTATTTTTTAGATTGTAAGCTTACAGGAGCAGGGCCCTCCTAACCCTCTTGTATTGTATTGTTGCTGTATTGTCTCCCTTTATATTGTAAAGCGCTATGCAACCTTATATAAATCCTGCATAATAATAATAATAATAATATCCCTTTTGTAGAGTAAAAATATTCAAAATGGATACAGACATATACAATATCTCTGAAAAGTGAGTACACCTCTCAAACTTTTGTAAATATTTTATTCTATCTTTTCATGTGACAACACTGAAGAAATGACACTTTGCTACAATGTAAAGTAGTGAATGTACAGCTTGTATAACAGTGTAAATTTGCTGTCCCCTCAAAATAACTCAACACACAGCCATTAATGTCTAAACCGCTGGCAACAAAAGTGAGTACACCCCTAAGTGAAAATGTCCAAATTGGGCCCAAAGTGTCAATATTTTGTGTGGCCACCATTATTTTCCAGCTCTGCCTTAACCCTCTTGGGCATGTAGTTCACCAGAGCTTCACAGGTTGTCAATGGAGTCCTCTTCCCCTCCTCCATGACCACATCACGGAGCTGGTGGATGTTAGAGACCTTGTGCTCCTCCACCGTCCGCTTGAGGATGCCCCACAGATTAAGGTGACCAGATTTTTTAAATGAAATCCGGGGACATATTATTTTTTTTTACTAGTAATGGCGACAATCAGCGACTCTCTGCCCATAGCAGCCGCCGCTGCCCGCCTCACAGCCTGTCAAGTCTTACTCTCTGGCCCCGGCTACTGCTGGGTGGGGTGCGGAGGGAGATCACTCCACCAAGGAAGGCAAGAAGGTAAGCAGGCAAGCGGCTGGCCGGGACTTGAGCCAAGACAGAAGAACATGCGAGCGGAGCTGAATGGGCATGCGCCCGAAACTGAAGAAATATTCCCTCCACTCCGACCAGCACATGATCATCAGAAAGGGGCACATATAATGGAAAAAAAATAAACCCCCTTAGCTAGTAGGAGCGGCGGAGTGGGGGGGGGGTGTAATTCAGATTTTTTTTTTAATTCTGCACTGACTGTCTGAAATTGCCCCAGCCCCTGTTCAAATCCAATCCGGGGACAAAACCGGGGACAGACTTGGTCCGGGGACAGTGTCCTCAATCTGGGGACTGTCCCCTGAAACCGGGGATGTCTGGTCACCCTACCACAGATGCTTAATAGGGTTTAGGTCTGGAGACCTGCTTGGCCAGTCACCTTTACCCTCAGCTTCTTTAGCAAGGCAGTGGTCGTCTTGGAGGGGTGTTTGGGGTCGTTATGTTGGAATACTGCCCTGTGGCCCAGTCTCTGAAGGGAGGGGATCATGCTCTGCTTCAGTATGTCACAGTACATGTTGGCATTCATGGTTCCCTCAATGAACTGTAGCTCCCCAGTGCCGGCAGCACTCATGCAGCCCCAGACCATGACACTCCCACCACCATGCTTGACTGTAGGCAAGACACACATGTCTTTGTACTCCTCACCTGGTTGCCGCCACACACACTTGACACCATCTGAACCAAATAAGTTTATCTTGGTCTCATCAGACCACAGGACATGGTTCCAGTAATCCATGTCCTTAGTCTGCTTGTTTTCAACAAACTATTTGCGGGCTTTCTTGTGCATCATCTTTAGAAGAGACTTCCTTCTGGGATGACAGCCATGCAGGCCAATTTGATGCAGTGTGTGGCGTATGGTCTGAGCACTGACAGGCTGACCCCCCACCCCTTCAACCTCTGCAGCAATGCTGGCAGCACTCATACGTCTATCTCCTTCAGCTTGTTTCTGCCACTTCCTGTTGACATGTGCAACTCCACAGAGATACATTGTACATAACATTGTAACCTTTGTATTTTTTCATCCATCCACACATCAATGATGAGCTTTCAATCTGCAGATGATGTCAGTTATATCAACCTGGCAAATAGAAAAAAATATATACCTTTTTTTTTATAAAATGTGTTCCTGTTTAACTCCTTATTAACCCTTTAGTTCATCCTAATCAGCTCTAATGAACTCCTTCTTCCCCTACTTCCTTTAACTATATTTCATGTATTTTCATATAATTTTAATATTATATTTTATATTTAAACTTAATTTTTTATTATTATTAACTTTGTTTATTAATTTTAATTAATTTGCGCCACATAAAAAAAAAAGAGCAAAATTAGAGGAAAAAAGTATTTATTTAACCCCTTCCTTACCGGGCCATAATAATATGACGCCGGCAGGAACCCTCCCTTCCTCCGGGTGGACGTCATATGACGGCCTTTCTTCCCGGCCGTCTAGGGGGCACGTGCGCGCTGCAGCACCTCTCGTGACCCAGTGCGCGTGCCCTGCGGCCGTGATGTCCGCTGGGCACCCACGATTGCCCGCGATCACGGCAGGAGATTGGATCTGCGTCTGGAAAAAACACAGATCCATCTCCTGTCAGAGGTGAGGAGATCGATGTGTGTTCCCAGTACAGAGGAACACACATCGGTCTCCTCCCCTTGTAAGTCCCCTCCCCCTACAGTTAGAATCACTCAATAGGGATCATATTAACCCCTTCAGCGCCCCCTAGTGTTAACCCCTTCTTCCCTGCCAGTCACATTTACACAGTAATCAGTGCAGTTTTATAGCACTAATCGCTGTATAAATGTGAATGGTCCTAAAAACGTGTTAAAAGTGTCCGATATGTCCGCTGCAATGTGTCACGGTCACAATAAAAATCGCAGATCGCCGCCATTACTAGTAAAAAAAAAAAAAAATGCCATAAATCTATCCCCTATTTTGTAGATGCTATAACTTTTGTGCAAACCAATCAATATACGCTTATTGCGTTTTTTTTTACCAAAAATATGTAGAAGAATACGTATCGGTCTAAACTGAGGAAAAAAATTATGATATTTATTAAATCAAAAAGTAAAAAATATTGTGTTTTTTTCAAAATTTGCGCTCTTCTTTTTTTTATAGCGCAAAAAATAAAAACCGCAGAGATGATCAAATACCACCACAAGAAAGCTCTATTTGTGGGGTAAAAAAACATAAAGATTTAGTTTGGGTACAGTGTTGCATGACTGCGCAATTGTCATTCAAAGTGCAACAGCGCTGAAAACTAAAAATTGGTCTGGGCAGGAAGGGGGTGAAAATGCCCTGTATGGAAGTGGTTAATTTATAATACATCTGGCAATTCTTTGCACTAGAATCCTAATTATAGTGTTATTATAAATGGTAGAAATTATAGACTATTTTATTTTTATTAACAATGTATGAATTATTTTAAAATACTTTTTATCAAGAGTAACACAATTTTTTAAATAAAACTTATCAAAAAAGATTAGGCCACTTTTACACGGGCATTCTGTTGATGGATGAAAAACTGGCATCAATGCATCTCTGTGAAAAAATGGACGTAAATGGATAATCAATAATCATCCATATATATCTGCTTCTGTCAACATCTGCTTTTTGGAACGGATAAAGGCCCTATTCCACGGAATGGATGAAAAACGGATGTAAGCAGACAAACGGTCCATTTTGCATCCGTTTTTGCATTGGTAGTGTATGTAAAAAAAACTGATATACAACTGATGAAAAACTAATGTCAACTGAATCAGTTTTTTCTTTGAATAAATGTGACTGAACTGATGAAACAAATAGAACGCCCGTGTGAAAGAGGGGCCTAAATGTGTTTTTAGTTTTTAGTTTTTTTTGTCTATGAATTTCAATAATAGCAGAAATGTAAAAATTGCTCTGCTCAATAGGGGGTGTGCAAAGGGATGAGAGCTAAACTGGGTAAAAAAAGCTGCAGATTTTAAAATATTATCATTTTAAAATTAATAATAATACAATAAAAAAATAATAACCAAATAATAAAATTAAACTTTTAAATATGTTAAAATAGAAAAAAAAAAATTAAACACATAATAAAAATGTAATAAATAATATTAAAAAAATGAAATCATTATACAACGTATATAAGATCTTAATATTTAGGTGAACCTATACTTAAACCACAGGCACAGATAATATATCCACAGTTGTGTGATTTTATTTATATCCTGCG
Source organism: Rana muscosa (assembly GCA_029206835.1). NCBI lineage: Eukaryota > Metazoa > Chordata > Amphibia > Anura > Ranidae > Rana > Rana muscosa. The sequence continues at coordinate 343,954,070 of CM055118.1, read as the reverse complement.
GGGCACTTTTTCAGTAGGTCTATTCTGGTTTACAACATAGATTCAGCATGCATTTCAATGCAGATAGTCCCCTTTTTTTTTATCAAACACATAATAAGTGCATCCAAAAAATAAATGAAAACATAAAAAACTGTTGAAAACATAAAAAAAGAAAGTAAAAAATTAAAAACTAGCTCCAAATAGGGAAAAGCAATAATAGGCATCGCTGGCCTTGAATTTGGATCTTTTAAACAAACTAGCTATAGGGGCTCCCATATTGTATCCTATTCTGGCAGATTCAATGTAAAATCTCATCCCTCCTTATACATTTGTCTGATTTGAAATATGAAATCCTACCTCATCATGCCTCTCTGTGTCTGTAGAAGATCTGACACCTTTCCTATATATATATACTGTATATGGACTGATCCCAAAGGTCTGCCTCTCTGGAGGGAATGACTGGCTGCTGTAACCTCTGTGTGCCGTCTTATCCAGTTGTTTCTCTACATGCACTGTCTATTGTCTTCACAACCTTCAATCTATCCTCCAACGTTCATTTGGGCTTTCCTCTGGTGGTATTTCATCACCTCTGAGTTTTAAATTTTTGGGATACAAACCAAAAAATACAGAAAATTTTAAATATATATATAATTTTTTTACTTTTTGCTATAAAGCATATCCAATAAAAAATGAATGAAAAAAAATTAAAATGTATTTATAAATTTTAGCCAACATGTATTCTGCTACATGTCTTTGTTTTAAAAAAATCCCAATAGGTGTATATTAATTGGTTTGCGTGAAAGTTATACAAAGCGTTTACAAACTATGGTATATATATTGGATTTTTTTTTATACTATTAATGGCGGTGATCAAAAACGCATAATTGGACATCGATAGTGCGGCAGGCAAATTGATCACTAACAGGTGGTGGGGGCAACTGACTAACTGCCACTTCCTACTGGGACGACAGCCATGCAGACCAATTTGATGCAGTGTGCGGCGTATGGTCTGAGCACTGACAGGCTGACCCCCCAACCCTTCAACCTCTGTAGCAATGCTGGCAGCACTCATACGTCTATTTGCCAAAGACAACCTCTGGATATGATGCTGAGCACGTGCACCCAACTTCTTTGGTCGACCATGGCGAGGCCTGTTCTGAGTGGAACCCGTCCTGTTAAACCGCTGTATGGTCTTGGCCACCGTGCTGCAGCTCAGTTTCAGGGTCTTGGGAATCTTCTTATAGCCTAGGCCATCTTTATGAAGAGCAACAATATTTTTTTTTCAGATCCTCAGAGAGTTCTTTGCCATTAGGTGCCATGTTGAACTCCCAGTGACCAGTATGAGAGAGTGAGAGCGATAACACCAAATTTAACACACCTGCTCCCCGTTCACACCTGAGACCTTGTAACACTAATGAGTCACATGACATTGGGGGAGGGAAAATGGGTAATTGGGCCTAATTTGGACATTTTCACTGAGGGGTGTACTCACTTTTGTTGCCAGCGGTTTAGACATTAATGGCTGTGTGTTGAGTTATTTTGAGGGGACAGCAAATTACACTGTTATACAAGCTGTACACTCACTACTTTACATTGTAGCAAAGTGTCATTTCTTCATTGTTGTCACATGAAAAGATATAATAAAATATTTACAAAAATGGGAGGGGTGTACTCACTTTTGTGAGATACTGTAACTGTCCACACCTCCTCTTTACATTTCAGTCCCCAGCCCCCCTTTTATATCACCCCCACCTCCTTCATATTACAGTTTCTGACACCCCTTTACATCACCCCCGGCTTCCTTCATCCTTCATAACAATAACAGGGTGGGAGGCACAGAAGGTGACAACTGAAGCAGCTGACATTGGAAATTAAGCAGAGCGATGGACGAAAGGCGGGAGCTGCCCCAGGTATCTAACTGGATGCTAAAATGCAGGAAAGCCCTAGCAACCAATTAGTTAACTGGGTCAGCTCCCACCCTCCGTTCATTGCTTGAGATGCTCTTCTGATGACAGCTCTGCAAAGACAACAGAGCTAGCTGTGGCTGAGGGAAAAAAGCAGGTCGGATGGGACATTGACTCGGTCTGGACCCAGACCACGGTCCGCCATTTAGTGATGCCTGTTATAGTAAGCCTCGTGGAGATAAGGTTGTATGCAGAGTGCACAGCCATATCTCCTGTGCTAATAAGAACACATTTCGTCTAATGATATAATGCATCTTACCTAGCACTCTATTTCCCGTATATCTAAAATCCAGCAATCCAAGTGTAGCGGGTATTTAAATTTAGGGGGAGCATCTGGGTGGTAGTATGACCCAGATGCACTGATTGTTAGGGAAGTTAGGACCCTTTTTATTCGTGGAGGACTCCAGTGGTGTTCAGTCCCTGCGGCCCCTGGGTGGCTCTGTCGTCCTGGGCCGGGGTTGAACCATCACTGCAGTGCTGTTCCCTTTTTGTCCTGTTTCGGCAGCCGTACGGCAGGGCGGGGAACCTGCTGTGCATGTCTGGGAGGAGATAAAGGGGAGAGACGCCCTCACCACGAGGTTCAGAGTCGGAGGTCACAGCCGCGCCCAGGCACCTTTAGCCTGGGTGCCGGTGTTCCGGAGTTCCGGGCCCAGGTGCCCTTGGCCTGGCCGGAGCGGGAGATGGAGTCCATCCCAGGCACCTTCAGCCTGGGGTGAGGTACTACGGAGGAGGCCCGGGGCCCAGTACCTTCGACTGGCTTCCACAGGGGTGGAAGAGTCCGAGGGGCCCTAAGGTGTTGGGCGCCCGAATCTGAGACGAGGAGACCAGGGAGCGTAACCCCTCCGAACAGTCCGGTGCAGCATTGCTGGTGACCGCGGGGCCTCTGGTAACTCCTTAGGAAGGATGTCTTCCCTCTAACAGGGGCTGCACTTAGCGAAGGTAATTATGTTCCTGTTCTACATGGTCGTGGCAGCGGCTGTGTAATAATCATTGGCGACACTACAATGGTTAGTTCTATTTGAGGATTGTGCCTTGACCTACTCCCCACTTATACTGAACTGTTCTTTGGGTCACAACCTGTCTGCTGTTAAAGGACGATTTATTGCTGTGAGAGAATAAATAAGAGTTGGACCTTTTCAGTAGTGTGGAACTTCAGTTACTGGGAGCAAGGGGGGTCATCTGCAGAACGGACTTGGCTCTGGGTTATGCACACAGTCTGAAGGTAAACAGGTGTTGGCTTTCACCTCTACACATTAGAGGACATAGGCCATAGTGTACCGCATCCCTCCTCCCTGATCCCCCTAGACAAGACAACAAGCCAAGAAGAAGAAGGGGTGAGAGGGGTGAGGCCGCTACACAAGTAAACGGACATGACCATACTTATGTCCTCATCTCAGAATAACTGCCTGCCGAGCAGTTCACTGGTTCTTTTATTCAAAGACAACAAAAGAAATTACAAACAGGAAGTGATCGCCACAATAGCCAATCGCTTCCTCAATACAAAATGATATCACAGGAAATGACAAACAGTAAAGGGGAGGGCACTCACAGGAAGGTTAAAGGGGGGGGGCAAGTGCATACAACATCCTTCCAACAGGATGAGTTAATACAAACAACCAATGAATAATGGCTAAAGGATTTCCTATGGGTGTGTCTGAGCAGGGACAGGGTGCATAGAAGCTAAACAATGCAATGCAATGCCAAGCTGCGGACTCCAAAGTGAGCAAAGTCCTTTCTTGTATTAGGAGAGGTATGTACTCCAGAGAGAGAGATATCATTTTGCCCCTGTACAAATCATTAGTGTAGCAGATATTTGAATTTAGGGGAAGCATCTGGGTGGTAGTGTAACCCAGATGCACTGATTGCTAGGGAATCTGAGACCCTTTTATGGTTCTTGGAGGACTCTGGTGGTGTGAGGTTCCCTGGGCCTATAGGTGGCGTTGTTGCCGGGGGCCGGAGGTGAACTCACACCGCAAGACTGTGCCTTTTTGTCCTCCCCTGGAGCTGGTACAGCGGGGCGGGGAACCCGCTTTGACGCAAAGGGAGAGGGGATAAAAGGGGCGGACGCCCTTACCACGGGGTTGAGAGTTTAGAGTTGGAGGACGCGGCCGCACCCAGGCACCTTCAGCTTGGGTGCTGGCGCTTCGGTGTTCCGGGCCCAGGTGCCTTTGACCTGGCCGTGGCGGAGATGGAGTCCATCTCAGGCACCTTTAGCCTGGGGTGAGGTACTATGGCGGATGCCTGGGGATCAGTACCTTCGACTGTGTTCCGCGAGGGTGGAGGAATCCGAGGGGGGCCCTAACTCCTTGGGTGCCCGTGTCTGAGTTCGTGAGGTCTGGTGAGCAGAACTTCTCTGGAGAGTCAGGCGCAGCATCGCTGGTGACAGAGAGGCCTCCGGTATCTCCCTTGGACGGATATCCTTCCACTGACAGGGGCCGTGCTAGCGAAGGTAATTCACGTTCTACTTCACATAGTCAGTGGCAGTGACTATTCGCCACTGGTGATACCACAGTCGTCGGCAAGAGAAGGGAAAGGATTGTGCCTCGACCTATTCCCCTTTACTACTAAGTTGTTGCAAAAGAATCCAACTTAACTGTGCTGTGTGTTTATTCGCTGAGAAGAATAAAACTGTGTTGGACCTACTCACTGTGTGGAACTCTGGTTACTAGGAGCAAAGGAGTCAAGGACGAAGGACAGGACTTGACTATAGGACACCTACACAAAACCCGATCTTTCTGGCCTTCACCTCTTCACTATGGAGGACATGGGCCGTGGTGTATCTCATCTCTCCCCCCAGCACTAACACCCCTAGACAAAGAAAGACAAGCCGAGAAAAAGAAGGGGAGAGAGGGGTGAGGCCGCTACACGTGGTGGCTCATCCAGGATGTATATGGTGTCTAAAACTGAACTTTGCTGCCCGGAGGAGTTCCGAGTAGGTCGGCCATATTGGCCAACGCGCCACGAGGCAAACCATAGCTGCGTAGTTCGTGGGCGGGGAAAAGGGAAAGCCCGCGAACAAGTGCAGAGTGTGGGAGGAGTCTGGCCATGTGGACGTAAGCACGTGGAGATTCCAGCGCGGGTGGGTCAGTGCGCATTGGAGCAGCGAACAGGAAAGATGACTTCAAACACTCCGTGGATTTCAGCTTCTTCTTTCACGGACATGACTTACTTTGCTGCTCCCATTATGGACACAGGAATCAGACTAAGGCCCCGGGGGCGATTGGCTCTGTACACCTGCAGAGAGATAGAGGCCCTCCGTGTGATCTGTCCCGGCTGTTCGGGACTGGTGGTTCAGTTGAAGCCATTCGGGCGATGTGAGGTCTGCAAGGAGTTTCTCTTCGAGGTGGAGCCATCCACAGAAAGGCCTCGCGCCTTCCACCTCAACTACCTCACAGGTACTGCCACTCCGGAGGGAGAGATTGATGCCATTGCGGGTATTCCTGTGCGCACTGACTAGGGCGAAGAGACTGCCCAAGCGGAGATTAAAAGAGAAAAATCCGAAGATGCTGCTTCGGTCACCAGCAGCTCCCTGCTCCGACCGCCGAAGAGGAAAGTCGGCCTAGTGATGGCCTCCTGTGGTCGTGGATAAGCTTCGCCCCGCCGCTTGCCTGGCTTGGATGGATCTGGAGGGAAGAGCCCTGGACATCCCTGTTCTTCTGAAGGCCCAGGTGAGCCAGGGGTTGGGGCTGTCTGTGTGGTTAAAGGTGGCGGAAGCCCACAGTCGGTGGAGGCCGTCAAGGGGGATGATTCTGTGACTGGGAATTATCTGCCCGCTGAGTGTTATGACACCTCCGACCTGGATTCATTGTCTGACAATGGCGATGATGGGGAGATAGACGAGATCTTCCACCGAAAGGGATGGGACAAGATGAAGCTACCCTCGTCCCATGTCACAAGAGACTCCCGTATGTCTACTGGTGATAGTACACCCCGGGTGGAGGCCTCGGCGCCTAGGGAAGAATCTGATCCACTGTCTGAAATCCCTCTTTTGGATTTAAGTTCTATTTCACCTGCTCCTGTTGCGGGAGTGCAACACCAGTCACTGCGGGCTACTGTGCCCAGATCTACCGAGGTGGTGAACGCACCTCGCCATCCAGAAGCAATTGTGTTACCTGGAGAAGGAGACCGTGTCACGATGACACCTTTGTCAAGGCTGCAGCGTCTCTGGCCAGAAGGTTGCCCAAGAGTATGGGTGGGAGTACCCATACCTGCCTCGAGAATTGCTCTACGAGGTGGAAGTTTTTCGCCAGAGGTGGTACAATACCTTTGTTTGGGACAAACTCAAAGTACCTCAAGCATGCCGATACTTTTCTTGTTCACCAACGGTCACCAAGAAGTTTCAGAACTGTAAAGCTAAGTGGATGCTGGGAAGGCATATCCATGCAGACAGAGTGGTGATTTGTCGCAAGGATGGAGGAAATGTTGAGTATAACATGGAGGCGTTTGACAAGCATTTGAAGCCTGTGTTCCTGCCGCACCCAAAGTTTTACCTTTAGGAGAAAAAGACTCCTGTGTGTTCTTTCTTGCTGCTCATTGCTAAACTTTCCGGAGTGCTTTTGCCGGAGCACAAGGACTGTGCCCTAGTTTTTTTTTTTGTATTTGGGCGTACTACTCTTTGGAGAAATGGGAGCTGTTACAGTTTTGTTCTCCCTACTTCTCCTTGCACTTCAGAGAAATCATTGACTTTAGGGTTTTTAGTCAGTGTAGGGTCACAGAGAAAAGATCAAGAGAGAAAAGTTCATCTGGAAGTGATAAGTGTCTTTACCGCGGCATTGTCACCAGGTGGCAGTGTTGCGCAACGATTGTTTTTTTTTTTTTTTTTTAACATTATGCAACACTCATTGGAGTGAATGGGTTTCTTCTCTGACAGACCCATTCATTCCAAGCAAACACATATATGATGTTAGGATGTGTGTTGTTCTTTTTCTTTCCCCTCTGCAGGAGACTCGTCTGTCAAGGCTGCTGAGAATGGGGTGGTCCTTAGATAGCCAGGGGGGGGGGGGGGAAAGAGGAAAATGTAAATGTGTGAGATATTTAAAGTATCTCTCTCCAACCTCAAGAAGTTTTCCACTACCAGACGGGACTCAACCAGCATCAGTCTGCCCCAGTCAGCTCTTTAGAGCGGCCTGCGGGAGTACTAACACTGGGTGACATTATGACAATACATATTAAATACCGTATTTATCGGCGTATAACACGCACTTTTTTCCCCTTAAAATCAGGGGAAAATCGTGGGTGCGTGTTATACGCCGATACTCCGTCGAATTCCCCTGCTGAAAACGAGCGAGAGGAGCGAGCAGAGCCGAAGCCGAAGTACAATCGGCTTTACTCGGCTCCTCTCGCAGTCCCACCCATCTCTGACTGCGCCGCTGACATAGAGAAAGCCGAGTGTACTTCGGCTAGTCTCGGCTCCTCTCGCAGTCCTGCCTGTGACTGTGAGCAGAGCCGAGTCTAGCCAAAGTACACTCGGCTTTCTCCGTCAGCGGCGCAGTCAGTGGAGATGGGCGGGACTGCGAGAGGAGCCGAGTCTAGCCGAAGTACACTCGGCCCCGCTCGCTCCTCTCCACAGAAATCGGCGCCAAATTAAAAAAAAAGCCGGGACTGACACGATCGCAAAGGCACTGGGCAAGGCTGCAGATGGACAGATGGACACTGGGCAAGGCTTCAGATGGACAGATGGACACTGGGCAAGGCTGCAGATGGACAGATGGACACTGGGCAAGGCTGCAGATGGACACTGGGCAAGGCTGCAGATGGACAGATGGACACTGGGCAAGGCTGCAGATGGACAGATGGACACTGGGCAAGGCTGCAGATGGACAGATGGACACTGGGCAAGGCTGCAGATGGACACTGGGCAAGGCTGCATGCTGCATTTAAATGTAAGTTTTTTTTCCTTGAATTTCCCTCCTAAAAGTTTTTTTCCTTAAAATTCCCTCCTAAACTTGGGGTGCGTTTTATACGCCGGTGCGTGTTATACGCCGATAAATACGGTACATCTTCATAAAATTTCCACAACATAAGTTTTATTCACATGCAGAAAAAGATAGGCAATATATTTTCAGTTTCTTTTTGTGGTGTTGTCACTCCAGGGTGGCTTTCAAATGCATACAAAAACACAAGTTTAAATCACTATACTGCACATGCAGGTGAGAATAAACAATTACAAAGATAAAACCTTAAAAATTAGTCTTAGCTAATTTGGATTTTTTTAATCGTTTTCAAAATAGTAAGCTGAATGCCAGTTTGTACAGTATATACCTCTCCTATACATCTCTCTTTCTTCCTTTGCCGATAACACATTCTCTGGAATTCAAGGCTGGTCTCCACAATATGATATAACATTTTGGTAAAAAAATACAGATAATTAGTGCCCAAGTTGATGACTGGATGGCAAAGATTTCTAAACTAACAGTATATTTCCCTGAAGAACTAAGATAGGCTGGAATAAAGGAGACCCAGACACTAAGGAAGGCCAACATGCTGAAAGTAATTAACTTGGCTTCATTGAAAGTGTTCGGGAGGCTCCTGGCCAAAAAAGCAACAATAAAACTCTTGGTGGCCAAGAGAAAAAGGTAACCCAACATGGTCCAAAAGGCAACAGTAGAGTTTTCATTACATTCAACAATAATTGCTGCAGGTTTTTCTCGAAGGTTGTACTGAGAGTATGGTGGGCTAAGGGCTAGCCAAGAGACACACAATATGAACTGTAAGAGAGAGCAGAGAAAAACTATGATGTACGTCACTTGAGGCTTGGTCCACTTACTCAGTCTACTGGATGGTTTGGTTGCAGTAAAAGCAAAAATAACTGTTATAGTTTTTGCCAGGATACACGAAATACAGAGGGTAAAGACCATACCAAAGGTAGTTTGTCTCATGAAGCAGCTGTCATTTCTTGGATAACCAATAAAGGCCAAAGAGCAGAGAAAGCAAAGGGAGAGAGATGCTAGAAGAAGACAACTTAGAAAGTAGTTGTTGGCCTTAATAATAGGGGAGGTCTTATGTAGGCTGAAAAGGCGCAGAATACCAACAGGAACCAGGAAGGACCCGACACTGATAAATGCCAACGCAGCTCCCAGTGGATCTTCATATGAAAGATACTCTATGTTCTTCAAGAGACATGTTGACCTATTAGAATTTGGCCATCGGTCCCATGGACATTTTAAACAATCAAGAGAATCTATAAGGAAGAAAAAAAAATAGTTGCTAAGGAGGACTATAGAAGAATACATTTCTCCCCTGTCACCTTCTTCATACTTTGGGGTCGATTTACTGAAGGAAATTAGGATTGTTCAATTTGCAAGGGAAGTTGAACTTTACAAGGGAATTCGACTCAGAGCTTAGCGAATGAGGTGGAGCTCTGCTCGCTTCCATCATCCAATCGATTGGAGGCAAAAAAATTAGTTTTGTTTTCCTTGCATGTAAATGAGTATTTTTGGTGAAATGAAACTTCACCACATTCACTAAACTCGGTGGAAAATTCACATGCAAAGTTCAACTTTCCTTGCAAAGTGAACAGCCTAGTTGCCTTTAGTAAATTAAAGTGGTTCTAAAGGCAGGAGTTTTTTTTTACCTTGGATTCTTTAACAAAATTCATCACATCACTGCTGTCAGGGTGGAGCTATTGTCTACATATGTTTTCTCGCCGATCAGCGGGTGCCGGAAGACATCTATTGGCCGGCACCTGCTGACTGGCTTTTGCTGTAAAAAGTCACAGCAAAAACGCGCGCACGTGCCCCCCGCCACCGGAAAGTGCAGAATCACACATTTGTAAATGATTCTGCACAGCGCGGCCACCCTGTAGCAGTAAATCTGCTATGGGGCGGTCGGCAAGTGGATGTACTACTTGGTAGACATGTACACTGCTGAAAAATTTGTACGTTTTCGTTTTCATTTCATTCAGTTTTTTTTTCCATTTTTCGTTCGTTATTACCGCAATTCGTAAATTCATAAATAAGAAAGAAAATCCAAAAGCTCGAAAGAATAACTAACTTACTAATAATAACTAACTATTATATTATAGGTATTGGAATTTCCTTTAAAATTTGGCTGCTAGTGAACGTAACAAATGCAAATTTATTCAAAGTTACAAATTGCCCAAAATAACGAATGCCGCATCTAAACAAATGAAATGGAACGGAACAAATTAATAATAAATAATAATAATTATAATAAAACGTTTTTATTATTATTATTGTTATTTATTATTCATTTGTTACCTTCCATTTGTTTAGATACAGCATTTGTTTATTCGGATAATTCGTAACTTCGGATAAACTTGTATTCGTTACATTCACTAACAGCCAAATTTGAAAGGAAATTCCAATACCTATGCAGCGCACCAACCTCAGACTTTACCTGCCTTTCTCTTCTAGGCTCCTCCGCAGGAAAGACTGAGGCACACCGCACCACAAGCCCGTACCCTCCTGGATGTGGAGGTTGAGCGGTGTTAGTTTCTCGTGCCAGCCTGCAGCCAGTGTTTGAAAACCTACCGAGCTGATCTCGCTTCTGCGGTAGCCAGAAACAAGTCCTTTAGTTCTCCCCAGTAAAGCGACTGTCCACACCAACTGAGAGTCCAACTCAATATTTATTTATGAGAACGATAAACAGTCCCCGCGAGGCGGATCCCTGGGAGCCCTCGATCCCACGCGGAACCCAGCTGAAGGTTGTTGAGTCCCTGGCCTTCTCAAAGTACCTCACCCCCAGACCTAAGGTGTCTGGGGATGGAACAGCAGTTCAGTCTCCGGGCCTAGGAGCAACTGGAGACCATCCTCACACACACCCAGGCCAAGGGCACCTGGGTGTCATGAACAGCAGCCCCCAGGCTGGAGGTGCCTGGGGCTCAGACCTCGACCAGGAGATGTCTGCCCCTTTTATACCCTCTCCCGGCAAGCACGGCAGGTTCCCCGCCCCGCCGTAACACTGCAGAGAGGGGACACAAAAAGGCACAGCCCTCCAATGGTGGTTCAACCCCGGCCTATGGTGACAGCGCCACCTATAGGCCGCAGGGAACTAGACACCATTGATATCCTCTATGACAAAAATGGTCCACAACCCTAACAATTCGCGTACCTGAGCCTTATTACCACTCAGATACTTCCCCTAAATGTAACCACCCGCTACACATCCCCCTCGCTTAATGGACACTGGTCCCCAGTGTCTGAAACCAACCTATGCCTCTCAATCAGAGTCAGCATAAGCCAGATCCAGAAACAAACTACCAAAAAAAATTACAATTTAAAAATGTGAGTTTGTGCCGGAACCTAACATGAGAGAGGGAGAAGAAGCACAGAAAGGAAGAGAAAATAGAACACATAGGAGTATAAACATCTTGAGATCACACAAAAAAAACTCACAATAAATTTGCATTTCCCTCCCGCAACACTAGCTAAGACCCACCCCATACTCAGCAGTCTTGCATGACGTTCTCCTGCAGAGGGAAAGAAAAACACACATAATCTAATACAATGTGTAATTAGAACGAACAGGTTCCTCCCTGAAGAAAAACCCTTTCGTTCTAAAATAAGTGCAGTGTAAGACTAACGGTATAATAGTTGCGCAACACCGCCACCTAGTGGTAGTGCCGCGGTCAGAACACTTGTACATGGCAAGGAAATACTCTACTCCTTGAACTGTGGCCCTCAACTGACTACAACCCCAAAGTCCTTGTTATCTCTGCGGTGGGAAAAGAAGGGGAGAACAGCAAACAGCAACAGCTCCCGCTCCTCCAATGAGCAGAACACCCCTTAAACTAGGGCAGAGTCCCTGAGTTCCGGAAAAGGCACTCCAGAAGAAAGCAACAAACAGAGGAGTCTATTCTTCTAGAGGTAAAACCTTGGGTGTGGCAGTACCAGGGGCTTTAAGTGCTTGTCAAAAGTATCCACATGGTACTCAACATCATCTCCTTCCCTCCGGCAAATAAGCACCCTGTCCGCATAAATATGCAGACCCAACATCCATTCAGCCTTGCAGTCTTTGAACCGTTTAGTGGCCGCAGGGGAACAGGAAAGTTATCTACGGGCCTGGGGTAGCTTGATATGTGTCCATATGAAGTCATCATACCACCGATGTCTGTAGGCCTCCACTTCAAAGAAGAGCTCCTTCGGCAAGTAGGGGTATTCCCACCCATATTCTCCAGCAACTCTCTGATCAAAAAGTCTTTGCAAGCGGGACAGAGGTGGCATGGTGGCGCGGTCTCCCTCGCCAGGCAGAACAATAGCATCGGGATGCCGAGGCACTTTAACTGCCTCTGGGCCAGTTGCAGGGGCCCATATTGACTCCCGTCTCCTCACAGTGGTGGAAACAGGTGCCTCCGAAGGTGGAAGGGCAGGTAAGGGGACAGATCCCTCCTCAGGCTCGGAAGCCACCACCCGGGGTGTACTTTCCCCAGTAGATATGGGTGGGTCCCTGGACCTACGGGACAAGGACAGGGGCATCTTGTCCCAACCCTTCCTCTCGAATAGTTCATCAATCGCGGTATCATCACCCGCATCACTGATGGACTCCAGATCGGAGGTATCGTATTCCTCCGCACACGTAGAGGGCAAATCTTCCCCGGGGCTTGAGCCAAATCCCGGTATCTGTCAGCGAAGCAGCGAGCGACGTCATCCTCGTGGTTGTGGTAGCTGTAACCTACGAAGCATAAGTGGACATGTTGACAGTTTGCTGCTCCATCGCGAACTGACCTTTTTCCGCGCCAAAGTCTCCACGTGCAACTCCATACATGGTCAGACTCCTCCCATCTCCTGCATCGTTCGTGGGCTTTCTGTATAGGCACGCCCACGAACTACGCAGTCAGGGTTCTCCTCGTGGCGCAGTTTCCAATATGGCCAACCTCCACGAAGCTTCACTGGGGAATAAAGTTCAGCTTCTGAGGGGGGGATCTTCCACTCTTGATCGCAGACAAATCCCACACTCGAGCCTCCACGTGTAGCGCACCAACCCCAGACTTTACCTGCTTTTCTCTTCTTGGCTCCTCCGCAGGAAAGACTGAGGCACACCGCACCACAAGCCTGTACCCTCCTGGATGGGGAGGTTGAGCGGTGTTAGTTTCTCGGGCCTGCCTGCAGCCAGTGTTTGAAAACCTCCCGAGCTGATCTCGCTTCTGCGGTAGCCAGAAACAAGTCCTTTAGTTCTCCCCAGTAAAGCGACTGTCCACACCAACTGAGAGTCCAACTCAATATTTATTTATGAGAACGATAAACAGTCCTCGCGAGGCGGATCCCTGGGAGCCCTCAATCCCTCGCGGAACCAAGCCGAAGGTTGTTGAGTCCCTGGCCTTCTCAAAAGTACCTCACCCCCAGACCTAAGGTGTCTGGGGATGAAAGCAGACAGGTTGGACGAGAACAGTTCAGATAAGGTGGGAAGAGGTCCAGGCACAAACTCAGCATTGATTAGGGGAGCACTGTTTTGATTAGCACGAACAGCTTGGTACTCAGTCACTGCCACTGACTTGATGAACAGTTATAGTCACTGTCACTGACTTGATGAATAGTTGTAGTCACTGCCACTGACCTGGTGTGCGTAGAGTCACTGCCACTATGGCCTACAGAACATGCATTTTTCCTTCCTTGAATAGTTAGGCCTCTGTAGGGAGAAACCATCCCCCCGGAGAGTTACCAGAGGCCCCTTCTGTCACCACGACTCTGTGCTGGGTCTTCAGAAAGGGTCACCTCCCTGGCCTCCTCGTCCTGGATACAGGTCCCCTCGGGAGGCGGATCCCTGGGAGCCCTCAATCCCTCGCGGAACCCAGCCGAAGGTCGCTGGGTCCCTGGCCTTCTCAAAAGTACCTCACCCCCAGACCTAAGGTGTCTGGGGTTGGAACAGTAGTTCAGTCTCTGGGCCTAGGAGCACCCAGAGACCATCCTCACACACACCCAGGCCAAGAGCACCTGGGTGTCATGAACAGCAGCCCCCAGGCTGAAGGTGCCTGCGGCTCGGACCTCGACCAGAAGATGTCTGCCCATTTTATACCCTCTCCTGGCAAGTACGGCAGGTTCCCCGCCCCGCCGTACCACTGCCGCGAGGGGACACAAAAAGGCACAGCCCTCCAATGGTGGTTCAACCCTGACCTATGGCAACAGCGCCACCTATAGGCCGCAGGAAACTAGACACCATTGATAACCTCCACGACAAAAATGGTCCACAACCCTAACAATTCGCGTACCTGAGCCTTGCTACCACTCAGATACTTCCCCTAAATGTAACCACCCGCTACACCTCTAATTTAATAGTTGGAAGAGATGGGCTTGCTGCACATAAAAGTTTATCAAGAATGTAAAAAAATACAGCAAAATTGAATGGTATACATGTATACCATTCAATTTTGATGTAATTTTTTACATTTTCAATACATTTTTATGTGCAGAAATCCCATCTCTTCTTTCTATATTTTGGCCCTTGGGAAGGCCAGATTGCTTGCACATTTTTGCTAAGACCATTGTGCACCTCACCCTTTGAACTTTCATATAATTTAATAGTTAGTAATAGTTAGGTTATTATTAATTAGTTATTATTTCAGATTTTAGAATTTTCAGATCTTCGAATTTCCAATTTCTGAATTTACGAAATTCAGAATTTACGAATATTCGAATATTCGAATTAATGAATATTCAGAAAAAATCATTAAACTGGATTTTGTTAATTTGGATATTTTCGAATTAACAAATTTGTCAAAATTTGTTAAAAAACGAATTCAGGACGAAACAAATTGCACATGTCTACTACTAGGCCATTAAGGCCGGGTTCACATTTGTGCACATCCAATTTGCATGACATGTGAGTGTATCCGGTTCTCAATGGAGCCAGTTCACACATGTCTGGGGGGCTGCAATGTGGTTTCCAAAAGAGTCCTGTGCGTTTTTGGGTCCAGTTCAGGTGCAAATTCAGGCAAAAATTCGGACCTGAATCGCACCTAAACCGGTGAACAGAAACGCACTAGACCCCGGGCTGAAAACTGCGGCCGCACATATGTGAACCGGCCTTTTAAGAAGTTTAGGATGCCGGGAGGTGGGGCGGCGTGGCTTAAGATCACGTGACCACCATGATTGTCACAGCGGCCACGTCATCTGAAAACTTCTGATCGCAAGCATTGATCGGCAGCTTTCAGTTGGGCGCCAGTAACTGTTCCGGGAGCATGCAGGGCGAGCGCTCTTAGCACAGCTGTATTGACCTCAATTCACACAAATATGCGGCCTCTCTGCGCCAAGGACCAGATGCCGAGAAGCCGCATATTTGCATGCAGCCGGCATCAAGGTGTAAAGTCCTGTTAGATGACTTCAGGTTGGCCCCTTTTGCAGGTATAGCTATGTAAAGCATTGAGGCCTGGTTCACACCTATGCATTTTTTGTGCGTTTTCAGTTTTTCAGAAACACGCTACAGTCCATTTAACATGGTTTCCTATGGGTCACATTCACATCTGTGCATTTTTGGGAAAGGGCCAGGGAATTTTTTCTGTTTTTTGGTTCCATAGACTTCAATGGATCGAAAATGTGTATTGGAAAAACGCAAAATGCACCTGGAATATGCAAACTGCAACCTGCATAGGTGTGAATCAGGCCTAATACACTGTCTCACTTTGCTCTGAACATGCTCAGTTGCTCTCTATTTTGAGGCACTGTGCCTGAATTTGTAGAAGCTGATCTGATCTGGCTCTGGGCTTCAGCAAAATGTCAGTCTCCAGAAACTGAAACGATGTTGTAGGCAGTTTACAGCACACATTAATGTTGGTAGCCTAATTATTAATGTGGAATGTATGTTCCTTGCTAAAGAACATTTTTTTCATCAAGTTATTATGGGTAAAGTTCCGCTTTAAAAAAGTAGTCAACACTTGCTGCTCTCCTATTGTTCGAGGCTCGATAGGTCTCCTTTAACTTACTTCACACTCAAGGGCAGAAAGTGAGGTGTGGGAAGGTTTGATGGTCTATGACAGTGATGGTTAACCTTGGCACCCCAGATGTTTTGGAACTACATTTCCCATGATGCTCATGCACTCTGTAGTGTACTTGAGCATCATGGGAAACATAGTTCCAAAACTTCTGGGATGTCAAGGTTCGCCATCACTGGTCTATGAGCTCAGATCTTTACTTGCCAGTCTGGTTGGAGATCTCTCCCTGTGGGCAGGGCACACACTGGAAGCAACAGATTGGTTGTCCTTCTATAGAGACCTTCCTGAATCCTGGTGGACAGCTATCACTGCAGGCTGAGGTAGGTACCTGGAGAAAGAACAAATATATACACTTTTATATAAATAGAATGCTGTAATTAAAACTGATATCCAGATAGATATAAAAACACTGATGCAAGTTTTATATTATTATATTATATTATTATAAAAAAAAACGTAATGTATTTTACATAAAGCTGGCATAAGTACCCGACTCTATATTGACATCAGCCTCCTTTTATCTCCTGCATCATGCAGAACTGGTTGGGGAAAGAAAAAACCTGGGCCAATCAGGACACTATGGGGTTGATTTACTAATTTGCAAAGTGCAGTTGCACAGGAGGTTAACCACTTGCTGTCCGCTTGTTAGTTTTTTAACAAACTTCGATAAATTTGTTAATTCGGAAATATCCGAATTAACGAAAACCTGTTTAACATATTTTTCCGAAAATTCGTAAATTTTAATATTGAAAAATTTGTAAATTTGAATATTAGTAAATTCGTAAATTTGCAAATTCAAAATTCGAAAATCTGAAATTTCAGAAATTTTGAAATCCGAAAATCCGAAAATAAGAACGAAAATCCCCAAAATTTGAAAAGCCAAAAATTCGTAAATCTGAGATAATATCTAACTAAAAATAACTTAACTATTACTTACTATTAAAATTACAGGTATTGGAATTTCCTTTCAAATTTGGCTGTTTAGTGAACGTAACTAATACTAACTTATCCGAAGTTACGAATTATCCGAATAAACAAATGCTGTATCTAAACCAGGAAGGTAACAAATTAAAATAATAAATAACATAAATTAAAATAAATTTGTATTCGTTACATTGATTAACAGCCAAATTTGAAAGGTAAATCCAATACCTATAATTTAATAGTTAGTTATTATTAGTTAGTTAGTTAATATTTCAAATTCGTTCTTTTGAATTCTCAGATTTTAAAAATTTCGGATTTTCGAATTTCTGATTTTTCGAATTTCCGAATTTCCAGATTTTCAAATTGACAAATTTTCGAATTTTTGAATTTGCGAATTTATGAATTTTCAAATTTTCAAATTTTCAAATTTTCAAATTTTCAAATTTACAAATTTACGAATTTCAATCATAACGAATGGCCCGTAAAAAAATAAATGTAATGAAACGAAAACAAAGTGACTTGCTCCCGCTGTGGTTTTACACAGCAAAAGCCAATCAGCGGGTATCGCAGACTCGATGCCGCCATCACCCGCCGATCATTTGATACAGAGGCAGGACCGCAGTCTGCCTATGTAAACACGGCAGATTACCGTTCTGTCAGTAATGTTGGGCTCTGGCGTGTTTGGATTGAACTCGCCAGGAATCCGGCACTGCACACCGCCAATCATAGGCAGTGTGTGTATGTGCAGCTGCCGGTCAGGAAATGCCTCACTGTCTACGATTGGCGGTGGGCAGTGACGGCTTCCTGGTAAGTTTGATCCAAACATGCCAGAGCCCATCACTATCTGTCAGTAGGAGAGGCATGGATCCTGTGTTCATGCAAAGCCCCCCCAAAAAAACCCCAGTAAGGGTCCCACACTGACCATGTAGACTTCAGAGGGAAGTTGTATAGATCAAAGGTCTTCAAACTTTATAAACAACAGGACAGTTTTCTGTCCTTCAGAGTTTGGCCAGTGTGAGTAGAAAATGCCCCAGCATCAGTGGGAGTTAACAATGCCTCAGACTTGGTGGTCATACATAATGCCTGTGGTCAGTGCTCCATGATTGGTATTTTTTTGGAGGAAAAGTGCCCCCTCGTGGTATTAGTAGGAGGAATAGTGCCCCATCGTTGTTATCAGTGGGAGGAAAAACTCTCCATTGTGGATGTCATTGGGAAGAATCGTGCCCCATCATTGGTATCAGTGGAAGGAATAGGCCTCGTACACACGACCGATTTTCTCGTCGTAAAAAACACGTCGTTTTTTTCGACGAGATTCTTGTTAAGCTTGTCGATTTTCTCGTCAAGCTTTCTATGCATACACACTGTCATTTTCCAATTTCCTCGTGGTTCTCTGCGCTCACGTCCAGCACGTACGACGGCACTATAAAGGGGAAGATCTTTTTTCTTGGCGCCACCCCTTGGGCTGCTTTTGCTGATCTCGTGTTACCGCGTGTGAAGTAAAAGTTTGGGAAGAGACGATTCGCGCTTTTCAGTCTTCGTACTTTTCAGATCGTTTTCTGCGGTTCAGTTTGTGCTTGTGGGTTCGTATCTTGACTTTCAGGGCGTCTAGGCAGGTCGTATCTGTTTTACAGTGCGTTATTGCCTGTTCGTTTCTGAATTTCAGTTCGTTATTCATAGGCCTTGCTGTTCTAAAGTGCGTTCTGTTCTGTACGTTCTGATTAGACGACCGTTTCCTAGCCATGTCGCCTGGACGTTCTCGTCGTCGAGTTCGTGCTGTGCGTGCGCTTGGTGTTGGTCTGCTTGTTTTGGACCAAGACCAGTCCATGAATGGTGTGAGGAGGAGTTCATGGACCAAGAATTGGTTGCTCCAGCGGGACCAATTCTGCCACATGCCTCTGCTGCGGGAGATCGTCGAGAATAATCCTGAGGACTACAGGAATTTTCTGAGGATGTCTGACCCCGTTTTTCAGGAACTGTTGGCTTTGGTGTCCCCCTATATTACCAGGAAGGACACCGTTATGCGGGAAGCCATCAGTGCTGAGCAGAGGCTCATCGCCACGTTGCGTTACCTGGCGACAGGGAGAAGTCTTCAGGACTTGAAGTTCACCACAGGCATCTCCCCCCAGGCTCTGGGCCTCATAATCCCAGACACCTGTTCTGCTATTATACAAGTCCTGCAGGAGGACTATATTAGGGTAAGTTTTCTCCCTTAACATCACATTTTATGTATTACATGTATGCTAATGTATTGTATTTCTTTCATCCTTCCCTAATTACCATGATTGTAATATGCTGAGAATGTCCCCTTTGTCCCCATGCATGTTGGAAGCTTTAGATTGCCCCTTTTTTATCCTCCCTAAATATTTCCCCTCACTAACTTTTCCAGCAGGGGCGCCTGTTGCTCCAAATGTTGGGGGGTTCCAACCCCAATTTCGGAAATAAACTTCCTCCTTTTTTGCTCTGTTGCCTAATAAACGCCCCCAGTTGTCCCCTCCAATGCAGCCATTTAGTCCCCTCTAATGCAGCCAGTTTCCCCCCAGCCCTGCACTTACCTTCTTGTGGTCAGCGCCATCCTTCTTCTGTCCTTGATGTCTTCTCCTTCCCTTCATGTTGCATCAGCCAATCATGTTACCATTAAACAGACTTGGTGAACATGATTGCCAGAGCAGCCTGTCAGTGTTTACACAAGGAATGCCCCCTCCTTGCGTCCCCGATTTTTCTTTGAGGAAGCCAATTACATCCCTCAGGTTGTAATTTGCAAGACTTTTTTAATACCTGTTTCTGCTCTGCAATTTTAACCCCCTAAATGACGCAATTATTCATATGTCGGTCGCTTTACAAGAGGCCATCCACCTGAATAGTGTGCGGCATAGACAATACATAGGTTCATGCAACGCATGAACCTATGTATTGTTCTGAGTGATGGGCACAGGAGAGAGGGGACAGTGCTCCAGCGCCCACTCTGGACGCACCGCCACTGCAATGCTATCCTGTGGCCAAACACATCTCCCCCCCCCAAAATAATTTAGTAATGGCCCATCAGAGGTGGTGATGAATATGATAAATGAGCCTTCCATTATACTTTTTTTACACACCTTAATAAACGTATAATTAGATTGATGTTGGTCTCTAATTTTTTGGTTTAGAATTTGCTTGTAATGTATGCCTTTGTTTTTCTAATATTATTTCATCTTGTTTCACTCCACAGCTTCCTTCCACGCCACAGGAATGGCAGACTGTGGCATCGGAGTTTGCCACGCGGTGGGACTTCCCCAACTGCGGTGGTGCCATAGACGGGAAGCACGTCCGCATCGTGCCGCCACCCCGTTCTGGGTCCTACTACTACAACTACAAGGGGTTTCATAGCATTGTGCTGATGGCGGTGGTGTCAGCACGGTATGAATTCCTCTATGTTGATGTAGGGAAGAATGGCCGGATGTCCGATGGGGGATCCTTCATCCAGACGGAGTTTGCCCTCCGTCTCCAGAGTGACGACCTTGCATTGCCACCGGATGCAGGGAATATTGAAGGACTCCCCTTTGTTTTCTTGGCTGATGAAGCCTTCGGACTCGGACGGCATCTTATGAGGCCATTTCCACAGAGGACCCTGACCCCAGAGAAGAGTGTGTTCAATTACCGGCTGGCCAGGGCCCGAAGAGTCGTTGAAAATGCCTTCGGCATAATGGCCAGCCGGTTCCGCCTTTTTATGACTTCCATCCACTTGGCGGACTACAAAATAAACTATGTAGTGTTATGCTGCTGTGTGCTACAAAACTTTCTGAGCCAAAAATCTAATTCGTATATGGCCTCAGTTTTGCCAGAGGCTGGACTTTCCCCTGCAAATCCCCTTCCGGGCCTGGAATCTGCCCGTCTTGGCTTGCCCCCCCAAAATGCCCGTGTGGTTCGGGACAAATACATGGAGTATTTCACGGGTAGGGGGGCAATTCCTATGCCAGCCTATGTCTAAGTATCCCAATAAAAATCTTGTTTAAACCTTTAATTATTTGTTCTTTCCTGTCTCCTAGTTTGTCTTTGTGCATTTGTAGTGGCAAGTGTATTTTACTTTAGTAAATAACAACCAATTTCACTATGTTACCTTACAAAAGAACCAAATAAGCTTAGAGAGTATTATAAAAAGAAGCTACACGTTGTTTGTGGTCAAATATTTTACTCTCTGCACTTTTTTTTTTTTTTTTTACTTTGGGGTTGGCCTGGCCACAACCCGGCAAATTTTGGCTTATGAAAATACAAAAATACCACTTGCATTTCTAAAATGACAACATTGGATACCTCTGAGCAATCTGAGACATTCAGTTACACAAACTATGTCTCTATGTGCCCGTCCTAATATGGGGTCCTGCCACCCCTTGCCCAGCCAAAAATTCAATATGCACACATTTTTAATTTTTTGCAAATAGGAAGTTTACAATCCTGATCCCTATTGTCAACATGTGCTATCTGCCATCAGGGGTGATCAATGGACGTGTTTTGGGGGTGCATCCCCTTCCTCAGTTCACCGACTTTTGATACGAGGAAGGGGTTGCACCCACAAAAGACGTACATGGATATCCCCTGATGGCAGATAGCACATGTTCACACACTGTGTGCATATTCAATTTTTGGCTGCTTTGTTACTCAAAAAATTAGTAAAAATATAAAAACAAACATGTAAAAACAAATGTGTTTGGATGGCTTATTGAATTCTCCCCAAAACATCGAGAATGTCTTTAAATGTTTGTTCCATCACATGGATTCTTTGTTTAATTAGGTCCAGTTCCGTGCTACATTCCATCACTTGCTGGATGAGGCGGAGGGCACTGTCAGCAGAGAACGGTGTGCTATCCTTCACAACATTTCCATCCCCTAAAAACCATTAAAAAAAATTAATAAAACTCTGCAGGCCTACCTCGCTTACCTTAAGCTGTGGTGTCAGATACTGACCTGTTGTGGTGACCAGATCCACAACGTCATCCACCTCTCCTTCCTGCACTTCTCCTTCCTCCACCTCAACTTCCTGCACATCTTTCGGTTGTGGATCTTTGGGAGTTTGGGGTTGCTTGGAAGTTGTGGGGTGCATGTGCTCCCTGGAGTGTCCTCCTCCCAGTCTTCTCTCCCCTATGAGAATAAAACCAAAGGTCTATTTATCACACTGTAAAAATCTCATTTTTAAACTTAAAACAGGCTAAATTGTTTGGAAGTGGGGTACAAGTGTGTGTTTGTGCGGAATTTAAAGAAAAATGCATTATTTATGACCCCAAATATGTTTAGTATTCACATTTGGATGTAATTTTTTGGACATGGAGGCACCACAAATAAACTCTGATGCACCTGTGTGGGACACCCAAAAAAGGCGGGTCTGGTGGCCCACACTATAGTGCTCCAAAGTACAGATGTGGAAGCAGCTGCTGAGTGTCCTCTCCTTTACACTGATTAAAGTTTGCATTTCATTCTCCTTACAAACACATCATCTAGACTTAAAAATTAGCCACAATACTTGATCAAAAATGGCAGATGTCTAATTACTTTTGGGGGTCTTAAATAAGCCAAAACCGCGGATAGTGGCCGAACGAAGTGTCGGTAACGTAACGAACGATTAGTGTGCCCAACCTAGTTCAAAATATTACATTTTGGAAGGGAGTCCAATATGAAAAAAAAAAAAAAAAGTCAGTTTCTAAAAAGATTAATAGCAGAAAGGTCGTCATTTTACTTACTTTTAGCGAGCATCCTCTTTATGCTCCTCAACTGGTCTGGCTCCCTCAGTTTGAGGTCTGACCACCTCTTTCTGAGCTGCTCATTTGAGCGTTTCACCCCGAACTTCGCCCTCAGACTCTTCACAACTTTAGTGAGGATTTTGGCCTTCCTTCTATTTGGTTTGCTATACGGCCCATGCTTGGCATCATAATCAGCCTTGACCAAGATGTCCACCATCTCCGCCATCTCCGCCAAAGACATATTCGATGCCTTGAATCTCCTCCTTGATCGTGACGTGTCCTCGGTCTCCGGGCTTGTCTCCTCGCTAGTTGCGGAATTATCAGACACCTGCTGTAACTCCGCCATATCTGTCTGCGCGCCGAAAGAGAAGGGGCGGGGAAAAGATGTTAGTTAGAACGTCATGGGCGGGCGACGTGTGCGGAGCGACGTGTTCGAATTTGGACGCATGCGTGGTGTGTATATAGCAAACACACATGTGACTATAGTACGTTCGGTGTGCGGAGAGAGGAGTTCAAGTGACGGACGTGCGAACGAAGGTATGTGATTTTGTGAGACTTGTAAAAATTGTGGGCCTATACTGTCTTGAGATTGGTGGAGGATATATATGGTGACTAGGATGTGAAGGAGGTTAGACTGTTTGCCTCACATTATTTAAATATAAATTATTTTACTTGCAGATACAATATGAATGTCTTTATTAGCGACAAAGAGTTCCTGGCGGAATTTATTGACCGGGTAAGGGAGCTGCCGGCTCTGTGGGAGACCAAAAACCCCATCCATAAAAAAAAAGGGGTGAGAAAAGCAGCGCTGGAGAAGCTGCTCCCATTTGTGCATACCAAGGTGCCCACAGCCACAGCAAAACAAGTGGACACTAAAATTGGGAGCTTGAGAGGTACCTACAGGACTGAACGCTCTAAGGTGCTGGCTTCTCAGAGGTCAGGAGCAGCAGCAGATGATGTTTATGTCCCGGTTTTGTGGTACTACAGCAGGATGTCCTTCCTGGATGACCACATTGAGCCAAGGCCATCACTCTCCACTCTTCCCCCCAGACTTCCCTGCAGCCAACCTGAGCCTTCTCTGGAGCAAGAGGAGGCAGCCATCCTGGATGATCCTGATTTGTCCATCTGGAGCCAGGTATAGTATTAACTGAAAATGTAGTGGGATAAAATTAATGTTTCCCAAATATGTCAGGATGAGAAACATACATTATTTTGTATTCCATAAGTGAAATCATGATCTGTAGACATTATTCTGCAATTAATTGTGTGGTAAATAGTCAAGCTGATGTAGTGGTAAATTTAAAGCAAGGATTTATGCATTTACATTCTAATTGCTTCCATCAGGATTACAAAGTTTGAGGCAAAGATTAAACCAACATATTAAACTATGTTTCTTTTTCATACACAGGATGAAATCAGCCAGGAGGAGGGTCTGGAAACTGTCAGGCAGGAGGAGGAAGGGCCCAGTGGCAGCCAGGAGGTGGCAGGGCCCAGTACCAGCCAGGAGGTGGCAGGGCCCAGTGGCAGCCAGGAGGTGGCAGGGCCCAGTACCAGCCAGGAGGTGGCAGGGCCCAGTGGCAGCCAGGAGGTGGCAGGGCCCAGTGGCAGACAGGAGGTGGCAGGGCAAAGGAGAAGCACCAGATCCCAGGTGCCTCCCATCAGGCTTCACAAAAGAGGCAGGAGGGACAGGACCACCAGTGACGCAGCAATGGCCCTTATTAAAGAGGCCCATGCCACCCTCAAGGAGCCCACATCCCCTGAAGAGGCCATTGCCGGCCTAGTGGAGGCTAAGTTCAAGGTGATGAGCATGGAGCAACGCCTCCTATGCGAACCCCTGCTCATCACCTTGCTCAACAAGGGGGTGATGGAGCAAATTACCCCCAATACCGCCATATGTGAAGTGGCCCAACTGACCCAACCTCAACCTCCACCTCCACCTTCCTCTTCTGCCCCACCCCCTTCTGCTACCCCTCCACCTTCTGCCCCACCCCCTTCTGCTACACCTCCACCTTCTGCCCCACCCCCTTCTGCTACACCTCCACCTTCTGCCCCACCCCCTTCTGCTACACCTCCACCTTCTGCCCCACCCCCTTCTGCTACACCTCCACCTTCTGCCCCACCCCCTTCTGCTACACCTCCACCTTCTTCTTCTGCCCCACCCCCTTCTGCTACACCTCCACCTCCTCCTCCTGACAGGAGTACCCCTCCAGTGGGCCAGCCTCCAGCTAAACGAAGAAGGAAGGCTGCAGGAAAGGCTGCAGGAAAGGCTTCAGGAAAGGCTTCAGGAAAGGCTGCAGGGAAGGTTGCCAGGAAGAAGAGGAAGTGATGGCCTTGCTTCATTGTGGTCGCACTGGTCGGACAGAAGGCAGCCTGTTGTAGTACCACACACTTGGGACATATATCTCACCTGCTGCTGTTCCTGACCTCTGGGAGGCCAGCATCAGATTGTGTTCTGAAATGTGGGCCTTCTCAAGCTCCCAATTTTAGTGTCCACACAGGGTTGCTGTGTGCTCTGGGGTCCCTGGGATGCACAAATGGCAGCAGCTTCTCCAGCGCTGCCTTCTCTTTATTTAATTTATAAACATGAATAAATGTGTTTTTTGTTTAAGTTCATACTTGACTATGTGTATTTTTAAATAAAAAAAAAAAAGCTTTGGAGTAAGCAGATACATTTGACTGACAATAAAAGGCACAGATATCACCCCCCCAAAAGAATAACTAAATCTGATTAGCTCAAAAACATGGTGTGAAATTTTAAAAATATAGATTAGAAAATTAAATGTGAGATCGCTATCAAAACATTGAGAAATTATAATTAACATCATTTTGAAAAATCTAACCATTTAAATTATTCCTAAAAACTTGCACGATATAATACACATAAATCTTATAAAGAGCAGCATGAAAAAGGTTAAAAATAAGGCAGAACTCTGTGTGAATATCAGCAGCAAAAGAAGGTCTCTCGTTTTGATTAATGTAACATTCTAACGAAGAATTCAATGCAGAACATTTAAACGATGAAATATTTATGAGCGTGACGAATGTGCTCTCTCCATTATGAAGGCTTGTTTTACCAGAAGATGCGCTCCCGTCTCATAGTTGCTTGTGAGCATGCGCGCTTTTGGAAGAGTCGTAAAAGCATACACACGAACCATTTTCTCGTCACAAAACAGGCCGACGAGAAACACGACGAGGAAATCTGGAATCCTGACGAGAAAATAGAGAGCAGGTTCTCTATTTTCTCGTCGAGATTCTCGTCAAGTTTCTCGTCGTAAAACCATACACACGAACGTTTTTCTAGACAAAAAAACTCTCGCTGCACTTTTCTTGACTGTTTACGACGAGAAAATTGGTCGTGTGTACGAGGCCATAGTGTTTGGTGTCATTGGGGTGAGGTGTTTTGCTTCATTTATATAAATGGAAGGAATTATGACCCATTGTTGGTGTTAGTGGAAAGGATAGTGCCCAATTGTTAGTGTCAGTGGGAGGAATAGTATATGGGAAGAGAAGTGCCCCACCATTGGCATCAGTGGGAGAAATAGTGCCCCACCATTGGTATCAGTGGAAGGAATAGTGTCCCATCATTGGTATCAGTGGAAAAAATAGTGCCCCATCATTGGTATCAGTGGGAGGAATAGTGTCCCATAATTGGTATCAGTGGAAAGAATAGTGCCCCATCATTGGTATCAGTGGGAGGAATAGTGTTTGGTGTCATTGGGATGAGTAGTGTTGCATCATTGAAATAAATGGAAGGAATTATGACCCATTGTTGGCGTTAGTGGAAAGGATAGTGCCCTATTGTTGGTGTCAGTGGGAGGAATTATGCCCCATTATAATTGTCAGTGCAAGGAATAGTGCCCCATCATTGGTATCAGTGGGAGGAATAGCTCCCCATGGTCTGTGTCAGCTGGAGGAATAGTCTATGGGAAAAGTAGTGCCGCACTATTGGTATCAGTGGAAGGAATACTCCCCCATCAGTGGTATCAGTGGGAGGAGTAGTGTTTGGTGTCATTGGGATGAGTAGTGTTGCATCATTGATATAAATGGAAGGAATTATGACCCATTGGTGTTAGTGGAAAGGATAGTGCCCTATTGTTGGTGTCAGTGGGAGGAATAATGCCCCATTATAATTGTCAGTGGAAGGAATGGTGCCTCACTGTTGGTATCAGTGAGAGATGCCTCAAAGGACCATCGGCAAAGGCAAGCATAGGTCCTTTGCCGATGGTCCTTTGAGGCATCTCTCACTGATACCAACAGTGGGCTACAGTTTGGGGACCACTGGTGTACAGCACCAGAAAAAAACATGGAAGAACAGAAGTAAGGAGGCAGAACACAGGGGTAATAAGATTGCAGGAGGGGAATACGTAAGAGACTCATTCAGAACACTTCAATGCCATTTTTTTATAATCTTGCATAACAGTAAGGAATATCACAATATTTTTAATTTATTAACAAAAGCGAAGTGTTTGCAATGTTTTCAGTACTTTGCCAACTACATTTTTTACCATAATTAGTAAGCCTGCTTTTTAATGATTATTAACCACTTCAGCTCCCACACCTGTACACCCCATTCAGTAACAGAACAATTTTTACATTTCTTCTATGGCCTGTTTATTCAGCAATAACTTTGTCATTACTAAGGATAAGAAGATGCCAGTGATTAATACAGAAAGTTTGGAGTTCAAGTGATATCCTTTATTTGCTAACTTAAGTTTTTAAAGATGCAAACTTTTGGAATAACTTTAATTCCTTTGGCAGGATTTATTCATTTGCGTAGTAATACATATGTTGTTTTTGGGCAAAGAATGCTTTCTTTTGGTGATATTGTGTTACAAAAATTGTTGTATTTTTTATGCATTTTGTAGACGAAAAAGGTAACAAAACTAAAAAAATAAATAAACCAAAAAACACTTTTTTTTCTACTTTAATTAGTGTGGGTTTTAAACAAAATAATGTTACTGTAAAAAAAAAAAAAAAGTATGAATTGCATTCTATAATTTGTGCTGTTTAAAATGACACAACGATTTTAGATAATAAATTAAATATGTACTGTATATACTCGAGTATAAGCCGTCCCGAATATAAGCCGAGGCACCTAATTTTACCACAAAAAAAAGGGAAAACGTATTGACTCGAGTATAAGCCTAGGGTGTCCATCTGCATGCCTCACTGTGCCCATGCCTCACTGTGCCCATGTGCATGCCTCACTGTGTCCATGCCTCACTGTGTCCATGCCTCACTGTGCCTCACTTTGCCTGACTGTGTCCATGTGCATACCTCACTGTGTCCATGCCTCACTGTGCCCATGCCTCACTGTGTCCATGCCTCACTGTGCCCATGCCTCACTGTGCCTATGCCTCACTGTGTCCATGCCTCACTGTATCCATGCCTCACTGTGCCCATGCCTCACTGTGCCCATGCCTCACTGTGCCCATGCCTCACTGTGCCCATGACTAGACTGACGTTTAACATGGAAGGGGTGCCCAGCTTTGAAAAATCGGTGCTCCCTGGTCGTAGATCCCCTAGACATAAAACTTTGCACACTTATAGAGGGGAAATGGGGCTACATGTGTGCCAAGTTTCAGGTCCAGGCCAGCCGGTACCGGGTCCACAAAATCAAATAAGAAATGACCGTTTAACATGGGAGTCTATGGAAGGGTGCCCGGCTTTGAAAAAATTGGTGCTCCCCGGCCGTAGGTCCCCCGGACAACAAACTTTGCACACTTGTAGAGGAAGAGTGAGGCTACATGTGTGCCAAGTACCGGATCCCCAAAGTCCAGGAGATCAGGCGCAAAAAGGTGACTCGAGTATAAGCCGAGGGGGGCATTTTCAGAACAAAAAAATGCTGAAAAACTCGGCTTATACGCGAGTATATACGGTATGTTGTTTTTTTGGCCAAACAAGGCTTTCTTTAATGATATTGTATTGACAAAAATTACTTGATTTTTTTTTTTTTTTAATGCAATTCAAAGATAAAAAGCACAATAATAAAAAAAATTCATTTTTTTTCTGCCTTGATCAGTGTGTGTTTAAAAAAAATCATGTAACTAATTAATCCTGTTTGAAATGATAATACAATTATGATTATAATATAAAGCATTCTAATTTATTAATTTAGTATAATAAATAATAAAAATAATGCTATTTTTTTTCTAGGGCAACCCCCAAAAAATTATCAAACAAAGCAAATAAAAATGAAAAAGTTGAACAAAAAAAAGTTAGCATTCAAATAATGGTAAAGGGGAGAAGGGGAAGAAGGAGTTCATTAGAGCCGATTAGGGTAAACCTTGGGTCCGTACAATACAAAAATAACAGTGTTACTTTGTATCCCTCTGCCTATCAGCAGGCAGACCTGCCTATCAGCAGGGCTGATTTTTGACAGAGACAACTCCTGTATGTCAATCGGACAGCCTGGTATTGCTGCCAGTAGAAGGGGGAAGCAGCAGTATGGCCAAAGGACCATAGGAGAAATTAAATACAACTGATGTCACAAAAACTCCAAATAATTATCAATATTTATGACAAAACAATGTCAGTTAAAGCAACTCTTTTTTTATGCTTTATTTTAAATAAAAAACATTATTATACTATGCAAGCCCCCCCTTCTGTTCCTATACATGGTGAATGTGAGATGAGGAGTTGATGTAAATGAACTGGTGAAGATTACTGGTGGAGTGGGGAAGGAAAGGGAGGCACTGTGGACTATCCTGTAAAAGACTCGGGAGGGGAATATCCACAAGCCTTGGAGACTTTGATGTTGAGCGGCTCAAAGACAAAAGCACCCGGTGAGTGACACTGGGCACAGAGCAATGCATGCAGCACTGCAAAGTAAGATTAGCAGCACCAAAGCATTTTTTATGTCTGGAGCACCTTATGATGACTTGCAGTGCCTTGAAAAAGTATTCATACCCCTTTCCACATTTTGTCATGTTACAACTAGAAAGGCAAATGTGTTTTATTGGAATTTTATGTGATAGACCAACACAAAGTGGCACATAATTTAAAGTGTAAGAAAAATGATAAATAGTTTTCATTTTTTTTACAAATAAATGTATGAAAAGTTTGAGGTACATTTGTATTCACAGATTCTCAATTGGATTTAGGTCTGGACTGTGACTGGGCCGTTCTAACGCATGAATATGCTTTGATCTAAACCATTCCATTGTAGCTCTGGCTGTATGTTTAGTGTCGTTGTCCTGCTGGAAGGTGAACCTCCGCCGTAGTCTCAAGTCTTTTGCAGACTCTAACAGGTTTTCTTCTAAGATTGCCCTGTATTTGGCTCCATCCATCTTCCCATCAACTCTGACCAACTTCCCTGTCCCTGCTGAAGAAAACCATCCCCACAACATGATGCTGCCACCGCCATGTTTCACGGTGGGGATGGTGTGTTTAGGGTGATGTGCAGTGTTCGTTTTCTGCCACACATAGCGTTTTGCTTCGAGCCCAAAAAGTTCAATTTTGGTCCCATCTGACCAGAGCACCTTCTTCTACATGTTTGCAGTTTGCTAGAAGCCATGTGGGGGACACAGCAAACGGGACTTCTTATGACTTTCTTTTAACAATGGCTTTCTTTTTGCCACTCTTCCAGAAAGGCAAGATTTGTGGAGTGTAGGACTATAGTTGTCCTGAGGACAGATTCTCCCACCTGAGCTGTGAATTTCTGAAGCTTCTCCAGAGTTACAATGGGCCTCTCGGCTGCTTCTTAGATTAATGCTCTCCTTGCCCGGCCTGTCAGTTTAGGTGGACGGCCATGTCTTGGTAGATTTGCAGTTGTGCCATACTCTTTCCATTTTCGGATGATGGATTGAACAGAGCTCTGTGAGATGTTCAAAGCTTGGGATATTTTATTATAACCTAACCCTGCTTTACACTTCTCCACAACTTTATCCCTGATCTGTCTGGTGTGTTCCTTGGCCTTCATGATGCTGTTTGTTCACTAAGGTTCTCTAACAAACCTCTGAATTCTTCATAGAACAGCTGTATTTATACTGAGATTAAATTATTTACTATTTACTAATTAGGTGACTTCTGAAGGCAATTGGTTCCTCTAGATTTTAGTTAGGGGGTATCAGAGTAAAGGGGGCTGAATACAAATGCACGCCACACTTTTCAGATATTTATTTGTAAAAAAAAAATTAAAACCATTTATCATTTTCCTTCCACTTCACAATTATGTGCCACTTTGTGTTTGTCTATCACATACAATCCCAATAAAATACATTTATGTTTTTGGTTGTACCATGACAAAATGTGGAACATTTCAAGGGATATGAATACTTTTTCAAGGCACTGTATTTTGGAGCACTTTAAACACAAGACACTTTGCAAAAGACATTCTCTGGAATTTATTGGGACTTTTTGATTTTGTGTGTTGTTTTTCACATAAATGCATAAGTAATAAGGATTTGTATGGTAGTAACAGGGCCGGCCCTATGATGGGACCATGGTACCAGGCGGCACTTTTAGGGGGGCGGCAAACTGACGCCCGCCAGCCAGCCTGTTCCGCCCACTCCGCTGCCTGTGAGGAACCCGACGCTGCTACCTGTGAGGACAGTCGCAGCCCGGGGGCGGGGGGGGGGGGGCAGTCAGTGAGTGAGCAGGCAGGCGCCGCTGCCTGTGTGAGGACACTCGCAGCCGGGGGGGAGTGAGCGGGCAGGCGCCGCTGCCTGTGTGAGGACACTCGCAGCGGGGGGGGGGCTGTCAGTAAGTGAGCAGGCAGGCGCCGCTGCCTGTGAGGAGCCCAGCGCCGCTGCTGTTAGTGGTGACAGGGGCGGCCGCGGGCAGAACACTCGCAGCGGGGCGGGGGGGCTGGAGCAGTCAGTGAGTGAGCGCGCAGCGGAGCAGAGAGATGATGTCATCTCTCACCGCCCGCCCTGAATCACCACAATTCCACCCTCACTGTGCAGCCGTGTGCACTCTGGGACACAGCAAGTGACAACGCGCAACGTGTGGCAGGTGACGTTGTGAGAATCCGCAACGTGTGGCAAGTGACGTCACGTGGCAAGTGACAATACGCAACGTGTGTCACGTGACTATCTGCAACGTGTGGCAGGTGATGTCGTGGCAAGTGACAATCCGCAACGTGTGGCATGTGACGTGGCAAGTGACAACCCGCAACGTGTGGCAGGTGACGTGGCAAGTGACAACCCGCAACGTGTGGCAGGTGACGTAAGTGACCATGCGCAACATATGGCAAGTGACAATCCGCAATGTGTGGCAGGTGACAATCCGCAACGTGTGGCAGGTGACAATCCGCAACGTGTGGCAGGTGACAATACGCAACGTGTGGCAGGTGACAATACGCAACGTGTGGCAGGTGACAACCCGCATCTGGTGGTGGAGTCCAAATAAACTGTAAGTACAAACACACATCACAAGTTGTATGAGACATGAGAGCCTGAGAGGGACTTGCCTTGCCCAGCCCAGATTAACCACTTAAGGACCGGAAGGATTCGCCCACTTAAAGCGATTGTATGGCTTTGTTTTTTATTTTTTTTAAATAAAAAACATGTTATACTTACCTCCACTGTGCAGTTAGTTTGGAAAAGAGTGGCACCGATCCTCTTGTTCTTGGGTCCCTCGGCGGCTGTCTCGGCTCCTCCCTGCATCAGATAACCCCCTTCTGGGAAGCGCTCTCCCAAGGAGGTTAGCTTGCGGGCACGCTCCCTGTCATACACACTGCGTCCATAGAAACAGCGTGTACGACTCATTCCCGCCCCCCCACGAGCCGCGTCATTGGATGTGATTGACAGCAGCGCGAGCCAATGGCTGCGCTGCTATTAATCTATCCAATCTAGCCAATAAACGGCCAGCCTCTGTGGAGAAGAGGACCCCGGGGGACGCGCACAGCAGGTGAACGGGCTCAGGTAAGTAAAACGGGGGGCCTGGGGGGCAGTAATTGCCAGGTGTTTTTTCACCAAAAATGCATAAAGGTGAAAAAACACGAATCTTTACAACCCCTTTAATGACTAGGCCATTTTTTGCGATACGGCACTGTGTCGCTTTAATTGACAATTGCGCGGTCATGCGACACTGTACCCAAATAAAATTGATGTTCTTTTTTTCCCACAAATAGAGCTTTCTTTTGGTGATATTTGACAATATGTTTTACTTTTTGCTATAATAAATATCCCAAAAATTTCTAAAAAAAAAAATATTTCTTCATCAGTTTAGGCAAATATATATTCTTCTACATATTTTTGGTACCAAAAAAACACAATTAGCGTACATTGATTAGTTTGCGCAAAAGACATTGCGGCCGCCCGCCATGCACAGGTCCCTTCATACTCCTATATACATGTATAGAGCCATGACAGGTTCTCTTTTTACTCCTATACATGTATAGAGCCATGACAGGTCCTCTTTATACTCCTGTTGACATGTATAGAGCATGACGGGTCCCCTTTAGTTATCATGATATAAAATAATGAATGTGGGGGCCTTTTGGTGGGCGTGATTTTTTTTTTGGGGGGGGGCAGCATTTCATTCTTGGTCCCAGGCAGCACAATGTCTTGGGCCGGCCCTGGGTAGTAGCACTGTGTTATTGATAGCACTATAAGGACAGCGCTCTGAATAGTGATTTACTATACTATAGGGCGATGGCTGGCCAAAAATCTTTACATCCCACGCTACTGGGCATGTTAAATATCTGCTTCCCCCACCATCTGTTGGCTCTCATGTCACTACTTCATCTTGTAGCAATGTAAGGATAGAGAATGGCCATGGGGAACCAGGCATCCAACGCACCTAGAAGTATGTAGGATATGATGACTATTTAGGTGGTGATGATTATTCAGATTCCAGAAATGTTGGTGGGACAGGTGAGTATAAGCAATCTTCACTATAAGGGAACTTTCAATTTTATTTATTTAAAAGGCGACATCATCAATTTAAGGGCCAATGTCACTGAGCATTGTTTGGTAAATGAACAATGCTTTTAACATCAATTTGAAACACTTCTCAGATCATTCAGGATCAGTTGCAGGTGCATTTGACCCACAGTTGACCTTCCTCGCTGGTCCTAAATCTGTAGATTCCTAGCGGTCTGTACCATGGATTTTGAATCAATGGTAAATGGCTTATCTTGGGTGGAGTCATAACTGCCGATCTTCATGTGGCTTATGGTGCCCTCTGGGCTCAGCTGCCAGTTCACAATGTCATAGACCACTGGTGGGTCACCATTTTGGTCAAAGTAAAGCTCTCTCCCGTTACTCAGCTTCACCGTCACTTTCTTCACATAGCGCAGAAGCTGCAAGTTAGGGAACAGAAAAAAATTATTAATCTATGGCCTTGTTCAGGATATTTTTTTTTTTGTTGTGCACTTCATTTTATATCTATGCATTACATAAATTCATGAACATTACAGAAGCCTTTTTCATTTGGATTTCCAAATGTCTAGACAGTTAAATGAAAAATTCTAATTAAAGTGAACCTGGCCCATCCTAAATGAGGCCTAAAACCCTGTACACACGATCGGATTTCCTATGGATTTTAAACCAATGGATTTTTCCATTGGAAATCCGATGAAGCTGACTTCCATCAGTCTTGCCTACACACAATCAGTCAAA
This sequence comes from Rana muscosa, assembly GCA_029206835.1. Lineage (NCBI taxonomy): Eukaryota > Metazoa > Chordata > Amphibia > Anura > Ranidae > Rana > Rana muscosa. Next base: position 343,920,040 of record CM055118.1, on the reverse strand, counting down.
AAACCAATCGTCCCAAATGCCGTGATGTAAAACACTCAGACGAGCCAAGAAAAATGAAGTGCTATGCTTCTGAGCATGCGTCGACTTGATTCTGAGCATGCGTGGGTTTTTTATCCGATGGAGTTCCCCACAGACGATAGTAATTTGCTATCGTTTTTTTTTCCCATTGGATAAATTTAAAACATGTTCTATTTTTTAACACCGATGGAAAAAAGACCGATGGGGCCCATACACGATCGGTTTGTCCAATGAAAAAAGTCCATCAAGCTGTTTTCATCTGTAAAACCGATCGTGTGTACAGGGCTTAACAGTGCTAGACGAATGATAGCGGTGCTATTGGTGGTCAGACTGATCCCTATGTCCTTGTGGAGCTGTTTGAATCATAGGATCAGTTAGTACATTGTGCCTGAACTTCTCTACAGACTTCGCTATCAGTTAAATTGGTGGAACAGATATAATGAGGACACTTGTTTTGGTGAGAATTGTCTACGAGGGGATTTCCTTTATTTTCGAGAGATTTCCTGTTGTGTCTATGGTAATGCAAGTAAAAGATTATTTTCACAAGCAGACACAGATGGCAAACAAACCTTGACAGGAGTTTTCATCTTTTGCTGTTCATCTTTATGAAACCCAAAATGTCCAACATTTTAAAAACAAATCAACCAAAAAAAAAGCTCTGGTTGCAACAGTCACCTTCAATCCGGAGCTGTCCCCAGCAGTACCTCTTCTCTGCCACAAGATGTCCTCAGTCCTATGGATTTAATGACCCCCAGTGTCACTCAACCTAGAATACTGAGGACTTGTGATAAGCGTGTAGGCAGATGCAGTCTACTTTATTCTCTGCAGGTGGTGCTTGTCCACAGTGGCATTGCAGCTGGAGAGGAAGTCACGAGGAACATGGTTCTTCTAAGGTTTCCTGGGTCACTAGGGAAGCTATCTGATTGGATGCTGCCACCCCATGTGACTCTAGTTGCCACCTTGGGTCAAGAAGGGCCTATTTAAGGCCCTGGCTCCCAGTCGGCACGCATTTGCCACTGGGTAGCATAGGGACAAGTACCCCATCTGTTAGGAACAGAACAAGCGGCAGGGCATCTTCCCGCTTGCACACAAGATAGCCAGGTCACATTCTGCCCCTCCTAACAGGAGTTGTCGATTTGGCTGAAACCTGTGCTCTACACGCTGTTGGGACACGAGAGTGTTTCCCGTTGGGCTGTCTTCTCATTGGGTTTATTGTGAACTGTCTTTGCATCACTAAAATACAAGTCTTTTATTTTGCACTTGGACTGTGTGTTATTACTACTGCATCACGCTGCACCTCACCTACCTCAGAGTTCAGTTCACTGGATGTTCACAGACCACATAAAAAAATGCACAAATCCTAAACATAGCACCCAAACCCTAGTGAAGTCTATGGGAATCAAAACTTATTTGGGTCAATGTTGTCAGCTAGGATACCTTCTGGCTTGTTTAATATTTGCAAAAAGCTGGTGGGTGGACACGGACGTTATTAATTTAGTGATGCTAGTGATACTTCCACTACATAAATTATTGCCTGCTACAGTAGCAATCAGAGGTGTGCGCATGTAAGCAAAATTTGGCCATTTAGTTCTTCCTTTTGCAAACTTTGGACAATTATGCCGCGTACCCACGATCATTTTTCCCGTCTGGAAAAATTAAATTTTTTCCTTTGGACGAGAAAAACGATCATCTGTGGGCTTTTTGCCGTTTTTCCCGACGGGAAAAACAGCATTACTCACGACGAGAAAAATTAGAACATGCTCTATTTTTTCTCGTTGTGATTCCTGTCATTTTTTTCCGCGGCAGTTTTCCCATAGGGAAACACTGCCGCGGAGCCTACACACGGTCGTTTTTCTCGTCAAGAGAAAAAATGACGGGAAAAACGGCCGTGTGTGGGGGAACAAGCCGTTCCCTCGTTTTTCCTGTCGTGATTCACGGCGGTGTTTTCACCGCCGTGAATCACGATCGTGTGTACGCGGCATTAGAGTTCAGGTCAAACCTCCATCGACTTAAACCTGAAGTTCATCCCTACTGAGATCATGCTGTGAGTACAGAATGTCATAGGTCAGAAGTCAGAGTTGGGCTTTAAAGACAAGCTAATTATTAATGGATGAGAAGGTCAACTCTTAACGAGAATCAGGTTCAAAGATGAAGAACTATAGCGAGATTAAGTGTACTTAGAGTAAGGCTACTTTCACACTGAAGCGCTGGATGCGCTGTCGGTATAGCGGCGCTATTTTTAGCGCCGCTATACCGTCGTTTTTGCAGCCACTTGCGGGCGCTAGCGGGGTGATTTTAACCCCCGCTAGCGGGCTAAAATGGGTTAAAAACGCCCGCAAAAATGCCTTTGGAGGCGCCACTCCATTGATTTCAATGGGCAGGGGCGCTATAGGAGCAGTATTTTTACCGCTCCTACCGCGCCTCAAAGATGCGGCTTGCACAAGTTTTTTTACCCTCCTGCAAGTGCATCGCTTCAGTGTGAAAGCCCTCGGGCTTTCAAACTGGATACAAAGGAGCGGCTTTTTCGGGGCCCATTGCAGGCGCTATTTTTAGCGCAATGGTGCCTGCAATGCGCTTCAGTGTGAAAGGGGCCTAAAAACAAAGAACAAAGATACCTGCCATGGGTTGAAATTCCTAACATCTTCACATATATTACGAGAGAATGATCCTTTTGTTGTGTTGCAGCTTCTGAGATCTTCCAAGGCTCTGACAATAACATGGACGGCAGTGTAGACATTGTAGGTCACCCGCAGGCTGGAGACATCATTGTAACTATTATCAATCGCCTCCAGATTTTCATTTCCTGTGCATTTATTTTTCACAGTGACCAAAGAATCTGTTCCGTTCGTCTGAGTCACCAATTTGCAGTTAAATACTTTCTCCCAAAAGTCCTTCATCCAATAGTCCTGGGGATCCATGTAGGGATGGTTCTTATTGAGGAAATCCCTGAATCCTGGAATAGTACCACTGTAAAGGGCTATCCCAATGGTCCCAGAAAGTAGACTTGAATATGGATATGTGGAGAAAAGGCTGGAGGTGGCCCATGCTTCACTGGCTACAAACATTTTGTTAGCGACATTCTGTTTTAGCATTTCATCCACGATGGGAAGTAAGTTAATAGCATCAGAAAAGGCAACGATAACTTTGGCAGTGGACTTTTTCATATCCGCAACGATGCTAGGAGCATTGCGATCTGGTCTATCCATTTGAATGTTTTTCATGAAGGCCACGCATGCTCCTGCCTCAAGGATTCCCTTTCGTACCAGTTGAATTCCCTGCTGACCATAGTCATTATCCAAGGCCAACAAGCCAATCCATGTCCAACCAAAGTGGAGCACCAGCTCCGACAGACCTTTAGACTGAAACATGTCACTAGGTACAGTCCTGAAAAAAGATGGAAACTTGGTCCGGTCACTCAGAAGTGGACTTGTAGAAAAATGGCTTATCTGGGGAAATATCATAGATAGCATTTTTATTTTGTTTGCATAGAATACATGTTTAACCAAAATAACAGTATATCAGTTTTCAGACTTTTTTTTTTTGAGGGGGATTTATACATTTATAAATTGTTCTCTTATATATTGGCCACTGTCATTCAGCAAGGTCTGCTTATTATGCAGTCCATCACCCCTCCTATGTAATAATTCTAAGTGAAAGCAATAATACAATAAAATATTAGAAGAAAATGTAAAAATAATTATTACTTAATTTATATTACTTAATTATTTAACTTTACTTAATTTCACCCTAATTTTATCAAATACTTGTAAAAGATATGTAGCACTGATTTGTGTCTCAGGTTTTTTTTCCTTTGTGTAGCGGCAGCCAAACAAACAGCAACTTTCACTCTTCTGGCTCAGTAAGCAGCCTAATGCCGTGTACACACGACCGTTTTTAATGACGAGAAAAATTAAATTTTTTAAAATGGTCATTAAAAATGATCGCGTGTGGGCTTCAGAGCATTTTACACAACGTCAAAAACGGCCATGAAAAAATTGGAACATGCTCTAAATTTTCACGTCGTTTTTTACATCGTCGTTTTTCTCGTCATGAAAAACGGCCGTGTGGGCTTTAACGACGTGAAAAAAAATGTGCATGCTCAGAATCAAGTATGAGATGGGAGCGCTCGTTCTGGTAAAACTACCGCTCGTAATGGAGATAGCACATTCGTCACGCTGTAACGGACTGAAAAGCACGAGGCTGAAAAGCGTGAATCGTCGCTCAACAAACTTTACTAACATAAAGGGTGGTGCCATCCGAATGGAACTTCCCCTTTATAGTGCCGTCATACGTGTTGTACGTCACCACGCTTTACTCAAGCATTTTTTTCCACGATAGTGTGTAGGCAAGGTAGGTTTGAGAAGAATCATGTCGAGAAAAATGCCGTTTTTTTCAATGACATCATAAACGGTCGTGTGTACGCGGCATAAGGGTTGCCTTTTTTACATTTTGCAAAGTAACTTGGATGGGGCTTAAAGTGGAGCTCCAGCCAACCCCCCCCCCCCCCCCCCGCCCAAAAAAAAAATTACAAATACTTTAGATGCTGACTTTTAATATTAGGATATTTACCTGTCCAGGGATCCCGTGATGTCGGCACCACTGACAATATTTCAGCCAGCTCTCGGGTGCTGCCAACGCCATTCCTTGTGAGGGAAACCAGCAGTGAAGCCGGCTCCCTACTGCGCATGCGCGAAGCACGCCTCGCTTTGTGAATGGCCCGGTGGTGGGGAAAGGAGAAGGGGGTAAAATCCTGGGGGACTTCACTGTGGCGAAGTGCCCTGGAAGTGGTAGCGGGTACCTGCCAAAAACAGGTATCCACCCCCCCCCCTGAAAGGTGGCAAATGTGGCAGCGGAGAGGGGGAGGAAGCAAACAAGTGGAGCTTACCCTTTTGGGTGGAGCTCCGCTTTAAGGAAGCTGTGGGATACTCCAGAACACTGAACAGGAATGTGAGGAGGCTTTTCCCTTTGCAGTTACTTCTTATACCAGTTCCTTAAGCAGTAGGACATGAAGTGGACAGCACTGGAACACCATAAGCAATGTTCCATGCCAGGCAAGCCTTAATACTAGTGCAGCGGGGGGTTAACAGCAACAACAGTCACTAGGATCCCTCTCTCAGTGTCCCTGGGACTTGTATATCTCCCTCCAGACTCACGCAGGCAGTCTCCATATTGAGCCTTCAGACCAAATCCTTGGTGAACCCCTCTCTTTTAGCTCGCTAGGAACTTGCAGCAGAATAGGCCTCTAGCTATACACAGCTGTGACCTCAATGAGACTAGCAGGATCTTCAGCTGAACTGCCAGAAAGGACTGCAGCCTTTCTGGCTGGTAAATTTCAAAAAGTGTTGGTACTGCGCCGTTGATGTGTGTGAACTCTTTGTGATCAATATATACTGTGTTAACATATAATAATTGTGCAAAAAACATAAACAAGCTAAAATAAATTATTCAGCATAAATATACGTTCAAGTAGCTACGACTAAGTCTATTGCTGAAACGCGTCAGTTATTGTTTTATTGTCACTCTGATGTACCAATAAACGACACTTCAAGGATTACAGTCTTGCCGGCTCTTCTTACTACTGTTGCATTCAAGTGTGTTGGGACACATCGAGCCTCGGCACCTGTGAGTGGACCTGGTGTATGGATTGGGTTGTCCCTGCAGAGAGCGCTGTTATCTTTTTTCCAAGTTGCTCATTAGTCATGTGCAAAATCAATAGTACAATGTGCTCAGTACCTGTGAGACAGCATAGCTAGGTATATTAAAGTGCAATAAGAATGGTGGCTAGTTGCAAATAAATAAACATAAATAGTAAATTTTTGGTGTTAAATGCAGGTGATAAACTGTATTATGGATGCGTATATCCCTTCACCATTAAAAGTGTTTCTTCCTTATAGTGCTGTGACACCTAAGTGCTCATAGGCCTCTCACCTTACTGCTGTAAGGTAATAGCATATAAAGGTATATTTTCCTATCCCTTGTTGTATCTCCACCTGCCTCTAGGGGTCCTCCTGTGGTTTATATGGTTGATGTATCTCTGTGGAGGTGGGTTTTTTCTCTATGGTGCTCTTGGGATTCCCTCTCATTGAGTCCGAGTTAGTTGGCAATATAAAAGAAACTCCCCATAATGCAGTATCATTTAAAATATGTTTAATGGGTTTAAAACAGCGTGATTACTCACTTTTTTTACTTTCGGGACTTAATCTGGAGAACCTCTATCCTGAGGAAGAACACGGGGAAGACACTGCTCTCCCAAGCTCCAGACATACTTATAATATGTATACATTCTCCCAGCCACCATATGGGTGCCTTCCCCCAGGGATTGGCTGGAGCTGCATAAATAATAAACTGTCAATTTGACTCTCCCGCCCACTATATTCTGGAAGCCTCTAGAAGACAAGGGGAAGCAATCAAATCAGCAGCCTGCAGAACCAAGAACAGACCAAAGCAATAACAGGCAGTTCCACTGATTATAGAGGAGATAAATAACTTAATTGGCCTAACCTTACTAACAACCTATCTGAGAGGGTGCTACAGATATTTATTAGTAAATATTTTTTTCTTCACAGTGTACCCATGAAACATTAAAAGCATGTTAGATTATCTAATGGGAAAGGCCAAAGGTAGCAGATTGCGATTGGCTAGCTAATGAAAAAACTATCACTGAGAAGGGACTAAAGAAATCAAAAAGCCCTCCTAATGAACCAGTGCGTAGTACAGTCGATTCTTCTTAGAACAGAAGGTAGTCACATATCTCATTCCATCACATATCCCAATGATAAGGGGATAATTCCTCATTTAATGATAGTGGGCTGAGCCATGTAGATCATTCCTTCATGCTGAAGTGGATAACTGTACGTACATCCAGAACTGCATTTCTCATCTACGGTATCCTTGCCTCCACTGGAATTGACCCTCCCACTGTCATTCAGCAAGGTCTGCTTATTATGAAGTCCTTCACCCCTCCCATGTAATAATTCTAGGTGAATGCAATAATACAATAAAATATTCAAATAAAAATTTAAAAAAAGATTTACTATGGCAGCTGGTGATGATAAAATCACTGGGCCTTCTTGAGGGATCCTAGAAGAGCTGAGGCTCCCAAGTGACGCAAGAATGGGCTCCTGAACAGTGCAGCAGCACCTTCTTGTTAGATTTGGAATCCTCAGCTTTCCCAGGGTACAGCAAGAAGACCCAGTGACGCCATCCTTGCTTACAGGAAGCAATTGAAAGCCATGTGTAAGATATGTTTTAAATTTTTCTTCCAATGTTTCATTGGTTTCACTTTTTTTCACACGGAGGAGGTTGGAGCTGTAAAATAAGTGGATCTTGCATTTTAATTGAGCTTGCTTTTACTTCTGCTATAAAATGAATATAACAGTAATAATTTACCCTTCCTGTAAAGTAAGTCAACTTTATAAGGATACTCCACTTAAAAAAATCTCAGAATAACTTAAGAATATTTACCTGTGGGTATCTATAGAGCCCCAAAATGTGAGCCATGGCAATTGAATGAGTGGAAATAGATGCACCGATAATAGAACTTAGGGGTGTTTCATTACATCGATAGTTTGGGATGGCCAGACTCTGTCCAGTAAGCATTTGTAGACTACCCTTTAAATCCAGATGAAGATCACTACAGGAGTCGTAGGCCTGAAATCCCAAGGTAACATTTGGAAGGATGTTGGGATTCTCATTGATCTCATTTACAGCAAATATTAAAGCCTGGAGCTGCTGATAATTTTCAAAGTGAAACCTTTATCGAGAAATAAAGAAAAGTTGAGAAAATTAAGAAAAAGCTCTTATTAGTCATGAGCTATATTTATTGGACCAATGTAACTGGGTCAGGATATTTTTTTTTTTTACCTATAGATTTCATATCTTGGTTTACAGTGCAGAACATTGCTTGCTAAAAACCAGGACTAGGAGTGGGGTATAATTATAGGGGGATACCTAGAGAATATGTCCTCAAAAGCTTTGCCACTGTCCAATCACCAGAGGGTACCAGCATAAAAACCCTAAGTACCAGCCAACAGGGGTCTACTTATACCCATGGATAGATTTGGGTGGCATGTTGCTTATTGGCTATTAATTTGATTTCTGAATTTAATTCCCCCATAGCTTTATCTAAAACCCCAATTAAGCTTCTGCACTTATCACTGTAAAGCAGTCAAGCTGCACATACAGTAATACATATGCTCATATGTTTCTTTTTCTTTTCTTTTATTTACTATTTGCAGCACCAAAGGCAAAAATATCCTAGCTGGCCACAAGCTGGATAGATGGGCCACTACTGTCACACACAACTGGTGGTTCAGATCTCCATTGGTCCAACAGGTCACCTGTACAGTGTTCCAGTCAACAATACTTCTATGGGAATGTGAGTGCCAGTAATTGGAGCACTAGGCATGGGACGTATCAGACTTCTAGAGACCCACACTGATGTGTCATGGTGTGAACAGCAGCCAGAGCAGCAATTCAGTTGGGCTTTAAGGGTCAGAAGTAAAAAAAAAGTGTCCAGGCCCCCCAAATTCCAGGGTGCCCAGGTATGCAAATGTCAATCAATGTTCTGTTGGAGAGCTTGGCTCTGCCCCTCACATCATCTGCACTTTGATATTGCCCATTGGTAATGGGTCAGTAGTGAAGTGCAGGATGTAGAAGGTTCAAATTTGCATACTAAAGCATGATTTGAGGAACCTAGGGCACTTTTTGTTAAATCTTTTAAAAGTATCTTGAAACATTGTTTTGCTTTTTTGTAGCTGTTGTCATTACATTTACATTACAAGAGCAACTTGAACTTAAACATATGTCAAAGTACTGACAGGCACCTATGGCAACAGATTTTTCCTCTGATAGCAATCATGTTGACACCTTGAAGTCAATGTGCTTGTTGCAGTTAGTTTATTTTTCTATAAATAAGAGGTAGAAGTCCTATGGTTACATATAACTTTAAGCTGCATATAGCTCTAGACAGGTAAAAAACAGACATGTGTAGTGACTGTGGAAATGTTTATATTTGTTATCTCCATTCAGAATTCATAAAAGATCAGTGGCCACGCTTGTGCTAGCCATAGAAGAACATATATCTCACCAAAACAATATGCAGTGAGATATATGTCCATCCACTATTCCATTGTTGGGGCACTGAAACCCATCCTAATTATCTTGTTGACACTGCTTATGGGTGAAGGAGGTATATGCTCAGTGACCCTACATTACTTTCTTAACCTAGTTTTCTTAATTGGAAAAGGGAACACCAGTTAGCAAAGAGATTGAAATAATTTGGACATTGTGTCTGTGGTAGAGCAAGTCTATAAGACCCCTATTCATCCTTTCCTTTGACTTTCCAAATTATACTCCAGAAATTCTGAAATAGTAATACTCCACCTACAGAGCACAGGTAGTTTTTGGTGGCCTGTCTGTAAAGGAGACTTGTTCATAGACCTTGTCTAGATACAACGGTATAATGAAGCCAACCATGATGTCTCCCATCTTTGTTGTCCCCTTCATCTCTGACATATCCAGTTTGCATCTGTTGTCATGGAAGTACAATGCCAGAATGAGGTGGAATAAAGTCAGCTTCCAGATAGCCGCATATAAAATGTCCATCTTGCTTTACGCTTTTTGGCAACATCTGTGAATAAATTAAACTCATGACTGTATTTGTATTTTCACATATCTATCCCATCATCATACTGGGTTCGGATATTTGGTGACACCACTAGACCCTGGATTTTGGACATTGATGTGTGCAACGCCAGCCAGGACTCTAGACCTACGAGTATACATGTACCAAGCCTGTTTGACCCTTTAGACATACGTTTACTGGGTCCATTCCATCTGGTAAGCCTCCTTTCCATTTGGTGGTGGTCACGTTATAGTCATTTGCTTTTTGAAAGTCACCAGTTGTGTTTTGAAAATTTCAAGACTATCCACGTTTGAATGGTCATCAAAGACTTTATTTACACATATATTTTGTCCATTTTGGACTTTTTACGGACTCTTTTACATTTATTTGTTTTGAGCACTACACTTGGGTGTTTTGTATATAACTTTTATGTATAGCGCTACATTTTTTGTATACTGTATTTGTATTTTCACATATCTAGACTTATTCTACAAACAAACGGAAAGGAAAGTAAAAAGGAAGATACTGTAGTATATAGTGACCATCTTGTCAAACAGTAAATCGTACAACTGCAAATCACTACACTGAGCATGGAGACAAGAGGTTTAATAGCTGCTTGACCAATTAATAAAATGAGGAAGATAATAATCTAGGAAGCTTGGATTGAGGAATGATTGTTTGAGCCAGGATGTTTGGTTGTCTATCCACCAAGCTAACATATATAGCTCTCCAACCTTAAAAAATGGTTTTGAGTTTTTAAATTACTAATGCTGGCAAAAAAAAAATTCGTTCTACAGGGGAGCTGAAAAAAATAAAAATAAAAATAAAATAAACTAACAGATACTGTACCTTTGTCCACACTAGAGAGCAGAATGAAGAAATCTTCCCCCGCTGGAACATTGTATTCTGACATAGATGGGTGCTGATTGGCTGAAGCCACTAGTCATCAGAAAAGTTTCTGACATGTCCCTTAGATAGAAGTTGATTAAGTAATTCAATTCTTTCAAGCAGGGAAGATCACAAACTGAATGGAATTTGGTGGGTTCCCCTCGGACCAGACATATTTTAATTAGCGTATGGCGAGCTTAACTGTCTCTTTATAATGATGACATGCAGACAGGTAACAATGCACAGCACATGGAACCTTGGGCAGGTAAGGCTAAAGCAACAGAAAGGTATGATGATTTCCACTACAGTAAATAAGCTGTAAAATGCTACCAGGAAATAAGATCACCAAAGTAGACAAATGAAAACCAATCAATTTCAGGAAAATTTGATGACCAAAGGAGATGAATGAAAACCAATCTCAGAGAAATGGATCACCAAAAAGGACGAATTAAAATGAATTAATCTCAGGGAAATGGGATCACCAATGTAGATGAATAAAAATCACCAAATTGGGTGAATTAAAACCAATCAATCTCAGGGAAATGGGATCACCAAAGTGGATGAATTAAAACCAATCGCAGGGAAATGGGATCACCAAAGTAGATGAAGAAAAATCACCAAAGTGGATGAATTAAAACCAATCAATCTCAGAGAAATGGGATCACCAAAGTAGATGCATGAAACCCAATCAATTTTAGTTAAAAGATATCACCAAAGTAGATGCATGAAAATCAATCAATCTCAGGGAAATTGGATCACCAAAGCAGGCAAATGAAAATCAATCAATTTCAGGGAAATTGAATCACAAAAGTAGACCAATGAAAACCAAGCAATATCAGGGAAATTGGATCATCAAAGTAGATTCAAGAAAAAAAATTGTCAATTTTAAGAAAATGGGTTTACCAAAGTGGACGAATTACAACCAACCAATCTCAGGGAAATGGGATCACCAAAGTAGACGAATGAAAACCAATTCATCTCAGGAAAATGGGATGAACAAAGTAGACGAATGAAAACCAATTCATCTCAGAGAAATGGGATGACCAAAGTAGACAAATGAAAATCAACTAATCTCAGGGAAATGGGATCACCAAAGTAGACAAATGAAAACCAATTAATCTCAGGAAAATGGGATCACCAAAGTAGACGTATGAAAACAAATCAATCTCAGGGAAATGGATTTATGAAAACGGACAAATGAAAATCAACTACCGTATATACTCGAGTATAAGCCGAGATTTTCAGCCCTTTTTTTGGGGCTGAAAGTCCCCCCCCCCTCGGCTTATACTCGAGTCAGCGAAATTTTACATTGTAAATTGTACTTGAAGGCTGTGGCGTCCATCGTTTAAAACTCGCGGTCTCTTCCTGGTCCCTTCCGTGATAGGCAGAACTGTGTCTGCTGAGAATCACCTATCATGAATGTTCTCTCATCCTCAGCTTCCCAGCAGACGTTCGTGATTGTCTGACATTGTCAGTGTCTGCTGGGATGGGTGAGGATGAGAGAACGTTCGTGATAGGCGATTCTCAGCAGACACAGTTCCGCCTATCACGGAAGAGACCAGGAAGAGACCGCAAGTTTTAAACGATGGACGCCGCAGCCTTCAGGTACAATTTACAATGTTCAATTTTAATTCTAGGGGCACATGTGAGGATGGGAACAGTGAGGATGGGAACAGTGAGGATGGGAACAGTGAGGTGGCAATGGGCACAGTGAGGCGTGCAAATGGGCATTCTCGGCCTTTTGACTAAGATCAAGTGTAGTATCTGTTCTTATCAGTTGCCAGGAGGTGGCGCTGTGCTAACCGTCCCCAGTACACGGCGAGGTGGAAAGGGATGGCAGTGGCATATTCAAAACCTGCTGGTGTGGAGGCAGAAGCCTTCTGATGGGGATGGAGAATCACTGGGTCGAGGCGGAGGGCCGGGGGTTTTTCTGACCTTCTGGCCGGTTGGTGTAAGTGCTGTACCTGTCGGCTATCTGGTAAGAGGAGCTGGAGCTGCCCTGGAGTGAACACGGGGTAGGTCCATGCAAATCCGAAGGATTGATGGGGGCCTGGAAGGGCTAGTATCACTGGAGACTGTAGCAGCGGAGAAGTTCTCCATGAGAAAACCTTGAAGGGCTCTCTATCGGCAGGTGCGGAGGGCTGCACTGACCGGTCGGGGGGTTGGATTGGAACCGAAAAGCCTATGGTGAATGTGCCCCTGGAGTGGCAGTTCAGGGGTGCCATAACTGCACAAGTGTTGTTCTGCAGCGCTTTTGGGTTTTTGGCACCACGGTCACTTCACCATAACACACTTTTTTAGCACCTGCCTCTAGGGCCGAGCCTTTTGGCTAGGACCAGAGGAATTTTTGATTCCTGGCCGGAGGGCCGGCCATTGTATTGCACAATGGCCCCTTTCACTCTCCCACCTTCCTTCTCCCCACTTTCTTTTTATTTATCCCCGTGTTCGTCACTTTTTTTAAATTTTTTGTTTGGTGTTTCACGTTTGTCACAGTGTGTTTAGTAGGGTGTAGGTCCTCGGGCCTGCCCTGAACGACTTGGGAGTCGGTGGACATGGCCTTCTGGCTTAGTTCGCCTGCTCTCATGGGGTCTCCCTTCGGGGGAGCCCCACCAAGTACTTGGGTGGGTCTGTTTCGGCAGACCCTCCAGAGAAAGGGGTCCGTCTGGTTTCGGCCAGATGGACCACGTGATGTACCTCAGTCCCCGTCTGGAGCCTAACGCCCCGGGGGATCAGGGTAAGTTCCTTCCTTGTGGAGGACAAGTGTTACACCTGTTGCATGTTTTGTGTTTCACTCTTTATGTGTGTGCACTTTTTTTGGCACCGGGTGGAGATTTTGGGTGTGTTTCACACGCCATGGGCTTTTCAAAAAAAAAAAAAAAAAACCTGTAACAGTACATCCCTTTAGTAGACAAGACTTAGGGAGTATCTAATCAAAAATGTAATTCCTATTGAAGCATATTTTTTAAATCTAACTTGTATCTTAGTGTAGACTTCTGTGAAAATCAGTGAGCCATTCTCACAAGCAGGAAATTATATTTCTGTGGGCATTCCCTGTACTGTTGATATACAGAACGCTTCCAGGTTGCCATATTGCATTAAACATATTGGACAACATTGGCCCCAAGATGGAACCCTGGGGCATACCACTCACAACTTCAGGCCATTTAGCGAATGAGTCATTTATCACTACTCTGTACTGGTTCATGTAATTTGTTTCCTATCCATGTACAAATAATTTCATTAACTCCAAAGGCCGTATTTTATAGATGAATCAATTCAGTATCAAATGCCTTAGCAAAATCTAGAAAACAAGACTTTACTTCCACCATCCAATTTCTCATAAATGTTAACAAGATGGTCTGACAAGAAATGTCTTTCATAAATCCATGCTGGTAGTTGTCACTTTTGATACTTTTATCACAGAAAAGTTTCTATATAGAGTCCCTTACCATTCCCTCAAATTTCTTACATACTATTGATGTTAGACTCCCTTCTTTGTAGTTTCCTGGATTACATCTTTCCTGAAATACACACCTACACAGGTTGAACTGGATGGACTGTTGTCTTTATTCAACATTACCAACTATGTAAGTATGTAACATCTTGATCCCTGTTTAATAAATTGGTACCACATTTGCTCTACACCAGTGGTCTCCAAACTGCGGCCCAAGGGCCGGATGCGGCCCTTTGCTTGCCTTAATCCGGCCCTTGGGCCAGTATCCCTCCCACTGATACGAGACACTATTCTGACATCTGACACCGACAGTGGAGCAACATTTCACCCACTGACACCACTAATGGGGCACTATTCCTCCCTATGATCCCAACAATGGGGCACTATTTCTCCCCCTAATACCATATGTTTAGTCCCACTGATGCCAGGAAATTTTCCACCCCCCGCTGGCCAAAGTCCAGCCCTCCAAGAGTCTGAAGGACAATAAACCGGCCCTTTGTTTAAAATGTTTGGAGACCCCTGCTCTACACCAATCAGTTGGTACCATTCCAGTCAGTAAGGTGTCTTTAAAAATTAGAAATAGTGGCTTAGCTATAACTGAGCCAATTTTCCTAAGGATCCATGGGTGTAATATTGTAGCTGCATTAGATTCCTTTCTTATGCCGCGTACACACGATCGTTTTTCATGCCATTTTTTAAACCAACGTTTTTCTCTTCGTTTTTTTTTTTCTTGTTTCCTCTCAAGCCTGTCTTGCATCCACACGATCATTAAAAAAAACGCTCGAGCAAAGCGCAGTGACGTACAACACGTACGACGGCACTATAAAGGGGAAGTTCCATTCGAATGTTAGTAAACTTTGTTGAGCGGCGATTCACGCTTTTCAGCCTCGTGCTTTTCAGTCCGTTACAGCGTGACGAATGTGCTATCTCCATTACGAATGCTAGTTTTACCAGAACGAGCGCTCCCGTCTCATACTTGATTCTGAGCATGCGCGTTTTTTTTCACCTCGTAAAAGCATACACACTATCGTTTTTCACGTCGTTAAAAAAAACGACATGAAAAACGACGTGAAAAAATACAGCATGTTCGAAATTTTTAATGCCCGTTTTTCACGCCGTTAAAAATGCTCTGGAGCATACACACGATCGGTTTTAATGGCCATTTTTAAAAATGGCATTTTTAACGGCATGAAAAACGATTGTGTGTACGCGGCATTAGACTTTTTTTTTATTTATTTACACCTAGTTATCCTGTCAGGAACACACTTTTTGTTCTAGAGTGACAATACTTACACTTTATTATTCTATAAGTCTGGGTGCCACTTCCCTTGTATACAATTGGCTAGGATTAGTGACTTTTTAGGCACTTACACACAAAATATTTTAGAAGTACAAATTTATTAATACAATTTCATTAAAAACTTCATATAAACTGTAATAATAAATTAGTAATTTACAATATTTTGTGTGTAAGTGCCTAAAAAGTCCTTAATCCTAGCCAACTGTATAGTACTTACACACCACACTGTATCTATGGAGGAACAGCATTGTCTCCCTAATCTGCTTCCCCCCCCCCCGGTTTTGGATTACAACCCCCTCTCTATTTTTCTTATCTCCACTACTTATTGAGGAGGGGTTTTAAAGTTCACAGATGATAGCTGGGAAAGCAGATATTATATCATCATCTGCGATTTCAGTTCAGTGCACAGGAAGTCAAGGACACTGGATTTCTGAGAGGATCAAAAGGCATTTCCCTATACCTGTTGAACATGTTTTTAGGCCAAAAAATGAAAACGAATACACATCTGTAACCTGCAATATATTACATTTTTGTTTCTGGGTTCAGATATCCTTTAATGCTCAGATGTGGAGAACATTCAGCGTTAGTGAGTCTTGTACTTACTTGTTGCTGCTATTTTCTTATTGGTTACCTTGAAACGTGTTACAGAGATGGGCTTTTATAACCTCATCGGAGTGCAAAATGGTTGTTAACTGAAGAACTCTCACAGGGGACCTCTTAGACCGGGGAATAAGCGTAACAAGGTAATAAAACTGCTCACTGTGCCCTTGTGATTCTAAATAATTAACCCACAATGCCATTTAACACACCAGGTGCTAGTAGTTCTGTTGAAAGAATAGAGCACAGATGATTTTTTTTATTATTTAATTGTTATACATTTTTATTATTATTATACAGGATTTATATAGTGCCAACAGTTTCCAGTGATTTACAATGTGAGGGCAGACAGGACAGTTACAATACGATTCAATTAAGGAGGAATCAGAGGGCCTTGCTCGTTAGAGCTTACAATCTATAATGTATTTTAATTTGCAACGTGTTCTTTCATATTCCTGTTATAAAAAATGGCTCCTTTTTCCTGCTTTCATTCTTAAAGCTGAACTATGATATAGTCAAATATTGTCTAAATCCATTAATCATCTGTATTCTTTCTTGAACCTTGGTGTGTTTTTGTGTATTTCTTCCACATCTGTGCAGTAATTAGGGATGAGCCGAACACCCCCGGGTTCAGTTCGCACCAGAACCTACGAACGGACCGAAAGTTTGTGCGAACATTCAAACCCTATTAGTTACAATGGACGCGAACGTTCGAAATCTAAAGTGCTAATTATAACGGCCAATATGCATGTTATTGTCATAAAAAAGGGGACATGTATCAATGCAAAAATAAGTTTTAAAAACTGACGTTTTTTCTGGAGCAGTCATTTTAATGATGCATAAAGTGAAAAAAAAAGTGAAATATTCCTTTAAATATGGTACCTGGGGGGTGTCTAAAGTATGCATGTGAAGTGGCATGTGTTTCCCGTGTTTAGAACTGTCCCTGCACAAAATTAAATTTCTAAAGGAAAAAAAGCCATTTAAAACTGCTTGCGGCTTTAATGTCATGTCTTGCCCTGGCAATATGGATGAAAATCTTTGAGAAAAATGGCATGGCTACCCCATCACCCACCCCCCCCTCCACACCCCAGCCCATTACCAGCCCCTTTGGGTCTTTTGTATGGATATTAAGGGGAACCCCGCACCCAAAATAAAAAGGCCCTATATACTCTGAACAGCAGTATACAGGCGGTCCAAACAAGACAGGGACTGTAGGTTTGTTCTTAAGTAGAATCTGTTTGTAATTTTTAACAGGTACATTGTTTAAGTGTAGCTCCAGGCAAAAAATATATTTTTAAGCCTTTTGGAAAACATAGGGAAGGGTTATCACCCCTGTAACATTTGTTTTGCTTTCTGTGCACCTGTTCAGAACATTTCACCTCACTTTCCGTCCCAATGACAAATGTTTTTGGAAAAGTGGGGTTTTTATTGAAACAAGGATTGGTGATAAAGCATCAGTAGAGAGGAGATACCTTTTTCCCAAATTAAATCTAACAGGATAGAATTTCCCTTCCTAGGGGTAGATTTCCTCTCACTTCCTGTTTTCTCCTTCCGTTTGCAAGTAGGAGTCGTTTGTAAGTTGGATATTTGAAAGTAGGGGCCTGCCATATATACTCTGCAGAAGCTTGCCCCATTAGATGTTGGTGTTGCCACAACACTGTAAGCCCTCACAGCTACTCTTGGTGGGCGCTGGAACGCCCTGCTGTGAACTATTATATCAGGAATTGTAATTACATGCCATTGTTGAACAGTGGTAGGAAAAATTGGGCCTTTGGTGGTGGTGCTGGTGCTACAACACTGTAAGCCCTCACAGTTACTCTTGGTGGGAGCAGGAATGGGCCCTGCTGTGAATTATTAGATCAAGAATTGTAATTACACGCCCCTGTTAAACAGGGGCTGAAAAATTGGGCCTTAGCCACTGGTGGTGTCACCCAGAAACAAAAATGTTCCTCCAAGCTATCATCAGGATCATTGAGGAGGAAGAGGATAGTCAGTCAACATAACAGGACAGTCACTCAGCATCAGCATAGGCAGTCTTGAAGGGATGTGACATTTCAAAATAAATTATTCTGTTATATCAGCGTCAGGTGCTTGTTAGCTGGTGGTGATCCAAGACTGGTTCATCTTTATGAAGGTCAGTCGATCAACCGAGTCGGTGGACAGGCGCACCCTGTGATCCATGACAAAGCCTCCAGCAGCACTGAATGTGCGTTCCGAAAGAACGCTGGATGCAGGACAGGCCAGTAGCTCAATTGCATACTGTGCAAGCTCTGGCCAGTGATCCATCCTCAAGACCCAGTAAGCCAGAGGATTTTCGGTGGGAAAGGTGTCCAAGTCTGACCTTGCCCCTAGGTATTCCTGCACCATGTATATCAGACGCTGGCGATGGTTGCTGGAACCGATCATACCTTGGGGCTGCGGACTAAAAAATTGTCTGAACGCATCGGTCAGACGTCCACCTTCCCCACCGCTCCTTCTGCTACTGACCGAAGCCTCAGCAACTCGTCGTCCAGGACCAGCAGTTTGTAACCTCCTAGTCTCTGGGAACGCATTGCACAGACCTTTCTGCAAGGCCTCCCGGAGATGTCTCATCCTCTTCTCCCTCTGCGACGGCAAGATAAGGTCCGCAACCTTACCCTTGTACCGTGGATCAAGGAGAGTGGCCAGCCAGTAATGGTCCCTCTCCTTGATCCGAAGAATACGAGGATCCTTCCGCAGGCTTTGCAGGATCAGGGAGGCCATGCAACGTAGGTTAGCTGAGGCATTCGGTCCGGAGTCTTCTGGGTCACTAAGGACGACATGATCCGCAGCCACCTCCTCCCAGCCACGTACAAGTCCACCGGTTTCTTGGGACTGTAAATCATCCCTAAAAGACTGCTGCTGCTGATGCTGAGTGCCAGGCTCCACCTCCATGCTGACACAATCCTCCTCCTCCTCATCCTCTTCCTGTGTGATGGGTAGGAGAGAAGGAACACTGTCTGGATAAAGGGGGCCTTGAGAGGCAAGGAAGTCCTCCTCTTCCTGCCTCTGTTCTGCCTCAAGTGCCCTGTCCATTATTCCACGCAGCGTATGCTCCAACAGGTGGACAAGAGGTACAGTGTCACTGATGCATGCACTGTCACTGCTCACCATCCTCGTGGCCTCCTCAAATGGTGACAGGACAGTGCATGCATCCCTGATCATGCTCCACTGGCGTGGTGGAAAAAATCTGAGCTCCCCTGACCCTGTCCTGGTGCCGTAGTTGTACAGGTACTCATTGATGGCCCTCTGCTGCGTGTTCAGTCACTGCAGCATGGCCAACGTTGAGTTCCACCTGGTGGGCATGTCACATATAAGGCGGTTCTTGGGCAGGTTCAACTCCTTTTGCAGCTCAGCCAGCCGAGCACTGGCATTGTATGATCGGCGGAAATGCACACAGACTTTCCTGGCCTGCCTCAGGACATCCTGTAAGCCTGGGTACCTGCCCAAGAACCGCTGCACCACCAGGTTAAGGACGTGAGCCATACAGGGCACATGGGTCAGTTGTCCCTGTCGCAGGGCGGAGAGGAGGTTGGTGCCATTGTCACAAACCACCATTCCTGGCTTAAGCTGGCATGGCGTCAACCACCTCTCAGCCTGCCCCTGCAGAGCTGACAGAACCTCTGCCCCAGTGTGGCTCCTGTCCCCCAAACACACCAGCGCAAGCACAGCATGGCATCTTTTTGCCTGCGTACTTGCGTAGCCCCTTGAATCCCTACAGAGCACCACTGGTTCCGAGGACAGAGCACTCGAAGAGGCCATGGAGCAGTGGTTCTCAACTCCTGTCCTCAGGGCCCACTAACAGGCCAGGTTTGCAAGATAACTGAAATCCATCACAGGTGATATAATTTGCTGCTCAGTGATTGCAGTATTCTAGTCTGCATCTCCCCAAGGTAATACTTAAAATCTGGCCTGTTAGTGGGTCCTGAGGACAGGATTTAAGAACCACTGCCATGGAGGAAGAAGAGGAGGGGGTGGAGGAGAGAGGTGTGTCATAACCAGTAGTAGCATTTTGGAGGCGTGGTGACGGAACAACCTCCAACACTACTGCACTCTGTCCTGCATCCTTCCCAGCTGCCAAAAGAGTGACCCAATGGGCCGTGAAAGATAGGTAACGTCCCTGTCCATGCCTGCTGGACCATGAGTCAGCGGTAATATGCACCTTACCGCTGACCGCCCTTTCCAGCGAGGCCAAGACATTGCCTTCCACATGCCGGTAGAGAGCCGGAATCGCCTTCCGTGAGAAAAAGTGGTGTTTGGGAACCTGCCACTGCGGAACCGCACATTGCACAAACTCACGGAAGGGGGCCGAGTCTACCAACTGAAAAGGCAGCAGTTGAAGTGCTAGCAATTTAGCCAAGCTAGCATTCAACCGCTGGGCATGTGGATGGCTGGGAGTGAACTTCTTTCGACGGTCCAGCAGCTGGGGCAGGGAAATTTGCCTGGTACAATCGGACGTCGGTGTACTGCTAGCAAGTACTTGGCTGTGACACACCTAATTCTACACCTTCATTCCTCTCAGTGCAGCTTTCAGAGAGGACTGATGGTATAGTGGGGTTGGAGATCCCAGCTGATGAGGAGCAAGGAGAGGTCCGCTTTGTTCTTTGGTGTGGGTCTTTAAGGTACGCTTGCCAACGAGCTGCATGGCAGGTCAACATATGTCTGGTCATGCTTGTGGTGCCCAAGCGGCTGATGTTTTGGCCACGCGAGATACGCTTGAGACATATGTTGCAAATAGCAGCGGTGCGATCTGATGCACTTGTCTCAAAAAAGGCCCACACCAAAGAACTTTTGTAATAACGCGCAGAGGCAGCGCCCTGCACAGGCGGAGCTCTGTGGTGTGATTCAGTTGGTGTGCTGCCCTCAAGCTGGCCCCCGGAGATGTGCTGCCTCCTCCTCCTCCTCCTCCTCTCTCCGATCAGGCACCCACGTGGAGTCAGTGACCTCATCATCCCCTCCCTCTTCACCACTGGAGCAAACCTGGCAGTATGCTGCAGCAGGTGGAACATGACTGCCAGATTGCTGTCCTTGAGCATCCCCCCTCTCTGCGCTCACGCTACTGCCTTCCTCTAGCTGGGTATCATCATCAGAGCCTTCAAAACGCTGGGCATCCTCCTGGAGCATGTACCCAACACTGTGCTCAAACAGTTCGGGGGACTCCTCAGGAGGACATGGTGGGTCTAGGGAAGGGGTGACTGATGACATTGAGACGAGGTAAGAGTACGCGTTGGCAGCTGCTTTGCCAGTACCCTGAGCCTGGGTGAGAGAGGATGAGGAGGATGAGGAGGGCTTGGTCATCCACTCTACCAAGCCTTCGGCATGATGCTCAACATGTCCAGCTGCCGAAAATAAGGACAAGCGTGTCCCATGGCCACGTGCTGATGATGATGCACCGCGTCCACAACCAGCACTGTTGTCTCTAGACACAGAGCCTGCTTGCCCTATTTTCTTGGCTCGTGACTGTCTGCCTCTCCTTGTTGGCCTTCCAGACATTGTAATGGCCTGCAGGGAGATGGGAAAAACAGCAATTGGGTAGTGTATATTGTGCTGGAGTCACACAACACACACACTAACTCCTGCAGATGGCTGGATTAGATGACACCAGGGCAGATACAGGTGCAGGTTGTATACTGTGCTGTGCTGTGCTGGACTCACACAACACACACACTAACTCCTGCAGATGGCTGGATTAGATGACACCAGGGCAGATACAGGTGCAGGTTGTATACTGTGCTGTGCTGGACTCACACAACACACACACTAACTCCTGCAGATGGCAAGATTAGATGACACCAGGGCAGATACAGGTGCAGGTTGTATACTGTGCTGTGCTGTGCTGGACTCACACAACACACACACTAACTCCTGAAGATGGCTGGATTAGATTACACCAGGGCAGATACAGGTGCAGGTTGTATACTGTGCTGTGCTGGACTCACACAACACACACACTAACTCCTGCAGATGGCTGGATTAGATGACACCAGGGCAGATACAGGTGCAGGTTGTATACTGTGCTGTGCTGGACTCACACAACACACACACACTAACTCCTGCAGATGGCTGGATTAGATGACACCAGGGCAGATACAGGTGCAGGTTGTATACTGTGCTGTGCTGGACTCACACAACACACGCACTAACTCCTGCAGATGGCTGGATTAGATGACACCAGGGCAGATACAGGTGCAGGTTGTATACTGTGCTGTGCTGGACTCACACAACGGCCGATGTTCGATTCGAACATGGGTTTGAATCGAACACCGGGCCCATCCCTAGCAGTAATCCAGTGTGATGCCTCGTACACACGACCGGTTTTCCCGGCAGAAAAAAAAACACGATTTTCCCAACGGGATTCCTCCCAAGCCTGCCTTGCATACACACTGTCACACAAAATACCGCTGAACTTTTGAATGCCAAGAACGCGTGACGTCAAAGTCTATGACGAGCCGACAAAATGACGTTCTATGCTTGCGTCAAATTGTTTACGAGCATGTGCAGTTATTTTCCCCTCGGGAAAGAATACAGCCGACCGGTTTTCTCTGCAGGATTTTTTCCTGACGGGAAAAAAGAGAGCTGGTTCTCTTTTTTCCCCGCAGTTTTCCTGTCGGGAAAACTGTGATGGAGCATACACACGACCGGTTCTACTGGCCAAAAGCTGTCATGGCAGTTTTCCCGACGGGAAAAACGGTCGTGTGTACGAGGCATGAGACTTTTCCTTCCTGTAATAAAGACCGCTCACTACTGCTCTCATTCCTTGTGCAGGGCGACTGGTCTTGTCTCTGCCCCCTCCTGTAGTTTTCTGCATGCGGCCTGTAGTGGGGGGAGCTTACAGGGCTCCTCCCACATCTCTCCCCTATATACAGCACAGGATCCCCTGATGAAGTCATGTGACACATGACGACACACGTCAGGAATGGGCGACAGATATACCGGACATGACGCAGGAGTACAAGCTCGCCGCTTGTTGATTATATGTCTTGTTCATCGTTTTAAATGTGAGTAAAACGATGCTGTTTTTACAATAAATATTGTTTGAAAAACGATATCACACTATCGGAGCCCCCTTTTTGTTTATATACCACAGTGACCAGGTTGACCCCCAGGATTACTTTTAAAGAGGTATTGCTGTTTGTCCAGCTCTAAGGGCTGCATCAAGTACAGAAAAATTTCCAGAGTTAAGTGGAGGCAGAAGGAGCTCCCCTATGAGGGTCATCCACACCCAACGCTGTTACCTTACAGCAGTAAGGTGAGAGGCTTGCGAGCAATGAGGTGTCACTTTATTGCAGCTGCACTTTTGTATTCAGTGTTACCACTTGGACTTAATATTATTATTATTTTTACTAGTCACCCAATGGCACTTGAGTTTATGGTTATTTTAGAAGTTATGTATATTTATGTGTTCTTTTTATGAAGTATTTTTTGTATATCATGTTCAATATTGTATAGCATTACACGGTATACTTTATTGACAGCACAACACCATCGCCATTTTTTATATACAACACAGTGATGATGTCACTGCTACTTTTACAAGTTATCTGATTTTGCAATGGTATTTGGTGCACACAAAGTGGATTTATATTCTTTGTGGCTATTGAAGAATATATTTGAATGGAAGTTTTCCTGTCCGGAGTCCAGATTTAAAGTGATAATAAAGCCTTTTTTTTTCTTTTTATAACAAACATTATACTTACCTGCTCTGTGTAATGGTTTTGGTTCAGCTCAGATCCTCCTCTTCTGGGGTCCCACGCCGGCGCTCCTGGCCCCTCCCTCCTGTCTGGTGCCCCCACAGCAAGCAGCTTGCTGTGGGGGCACCCAAGCAGGCGGTCTCCCGTGATGTGGCTCTGTGTATCTATTCACACACGGAGCCGCATCTCAGCCCTACCCCCTCTGTTTCCTGATTGGCTCCCTGGCTGTGATTGAAGGTTCTTTGCTAATGGCCTAGACCTCACGTGCACCCCTTTGGAATAACTTTAGACCAGGCTCAGCACAGATGAATCCACATTTACTGTAAACTTGGCAACATGTATAACAATGTAACAACATTCCATTCCTAACTGTGGCTGCCCCAGGTTGCAGAACCTGCACATATGAAGTCTCTTAGAGAAAACTTGGCAGTGCTCTAACAGAAAAGTCCATGTTGCAGGGTTCTTCCGATGATTCGGCGGACCATAGGTACTAGCAAGTCTTCAGCGTAGCTCCCCCTTGCATTTCCAAAGTGCCCCCCCACCAGAGATGAAAATAAATGCGCAACCTATAATAAAAGCAATCACAGTCCAAAAATGGATGATGAGGTAAAAATCACAGTGCAAAATAGATATATGTTGAAAAATAGTCCAAAAAGCTCAATCAATAAGTGAAAAAGATAAATGGCAATAGTCCATATCAAAATAGCCACATCAAGTGTTATTCTTATGTTCCAAACACCTGGAATATGTATAAATATGAATTCCGCTCGTATCTCGCTCAGATTGCATAAATGAATAAGCCGCTTACCGGATCTGCTGGATCTCTATTACGGAGATCTTTAAGGGCTCAATATCACACGAAAATCCCTCAGGCAGACAGCAACTTTTATAAGATGTCAGTTACCCAGGATTATCAATAAAGGGTATTTCTTTTAAGAACATACTGCACTATGAAGTGTTCCTTTCCTCTTTTCCACCCGCTGTTATATCCCGCTCTGTGAGTGATCTCACATACACTGGTACCAGGAAGGAGATCGTTTTGTGAATGGATCCTTCGTTCTGTTGCTGTCTGCCTGAGGGATTTTCGTGTGATATTGAGCCCTTAAAGATCTCCGTGATAGAGATCCAGCAGATCCGGTAAGTGGCTTATTCATTTATCCGTTCTGAGCGAGATAAGAGCGGAATTCATATTTATACATATTCCAGGTGTTTGGAATATAAGAATAACACTTGATGTGGCTACTTTGATATAGACTATTGTCATTTATATTTTTCACTTTATTGATTGAGCTTTTTGGACTATTTTTCAACATATATCTATTTTGCACTGTGATTTTTACCTCATCATTAGGGATGAGCTGAACACCCCCTGGTTCGGTTCGCACCAGAACCTTCGAACGGACCGAAAGTTCGCGAGAACGTTAGAACCCTATTAAATACAATGGACGCGAACGTTCGAAATCTAAAGTGCTAATTATAACGACTAATATGCATGTTATTGTCCTAAAAAGGGTTTGGGGCCCCGGGTTCTGCCCCAGGGGACATGTATCAATGCAAAAAGAAGTTTTAAAAACGGACGTTTTTTCTGGAGCAGTCATTTTAATGATGCATGAAGTGAAAAAAAAAAGTGAAATATTCCTTTAAATATCGTACCTGGGGGGTGTCTAAAGTATGCCTGTGAAGTGGCATGTGTTTCCCGTGTTTAGAACTGTCCCTGCACAAAATGACATTTCTAAAGGAAAAAAAGCCATTTAAAACTGCTTGCGACTTTAATGTCATGTCTGGTCCCGGTAATATGGATGAAAATCTTTGAGAAAAATGGCATGGCTACCCCACCAGCACCCCCCCCCCCCCGCCCCCACCTACCCCAGCCCATTACCAGCCCCTTTGGGTCTTGTATGCATATTAAGGGGAACCCTGCACACAAAATAAAAAAGGCCCTATATACTCTGAACAGCAGTATACAGGCGGTGCAAACAAGACAGGGACTGTAGGTTTGTTCTTAAATAGAATCCGTTTGTAATTTTGAACACGTACATTGTTTAAGTGTAGCTCCAGCCAAAAAATCTATTTTTAAGCTTTTAGGAAAACATAGGGAAGGGTTATCACCCCTGTAACATTTGTTTTGCTGTCTGTGCCCCTTGTTCAGAACATTTCACCTCACTTTCCGTCTGTAACGAGCCCCTTTGCTCGCTCGGCTCCCCTCTCCCGACTAGTGATGAGCCGAACACCCCCGAGTTCGGTTCGCACCAGAACCCGCGAACGGACCGAAAGTTCGCACGAACATTAGAACCCTATTAAATACAATGGATGTGAACGTTCGGATTCTAAAGTGCTAATTATAACGACTATTATCCATGTTATTGTCCGAAACAGAGTTTGGGAACCTGGGTTCTGCACCAGGGGACATGTATCAAGGCAAAAATAAGTTTTAAAAACTGACGTTTTCCGGGAGCACTCATTTTAATGATGCATAAAGTGAAAAAAAAAGTCAAATATTCCTTTAAATATTGTACCTGGGGGGTGTCTAAAGTATGCCTGTGAAGTGCCACGTGTTTCCCGTGTCCCTGCACAAAATAACATTTCTAAAGGAAAAAAAGCCATTTAAAAGTGCTTGCGGCTTTAATGCAATGTCTGGTCCCGGTAATATGGATGAAAATCTTTAGGAAAAATGGCATAGCTACCCCATCAACCCCCCCCCCTACCCCAGCCCATTACCAGCCCCTTTGGGTCTTGTATGGATATTAAGGGGAACCCCGCACACAAAATAAAAAAGGACCTATATACTCTGAACAGCCGTATACAGGCGGTGCATACAAGACAGGGACTGTAGGTTTGTTCTTATGTAGAATCTGTTTGTAATTTTGAACAGCTGCATTGTTTAAGTGTAGCTCCATGCCAAATTCCTTTTTTTTAGCTTTTTGTAAAACATAGGGAACGGTTATCACCCCTGTCACATTTTTTTTGCTGTCTGTGCCCCTGTTCAGAACATTTCACCTCACTTTGCGTCCCAATGACAACTGTTTTTGAAATGTGGTGTTTTTATTGAAACAAGGATTGGTGATAAAGCATCAGTAGAGAGGAGACACCTTTCTCCCATATTAATTCTTACAGGAGAGAATTTTCCTTCCAAGGGGTAGATTTCCTCTCACTTCCTGTTGTCTTCTTCCGTTTGCAAGTAGTAGTCGTTTGTAAGTTGGATGTTTGAAAGTAGGGACCTGCCGTATATACTCTGCAGAAATTGGCCCCTTAGGTGTTGGTGTTGGCACAACACTGAAAGCACTCACAGTTACTCTTGGTGGGTGCTGGAACGCCCTGCTGTCAACTATTATATCAGGAATTGTAATAACATATAATTGTTGATCAGTGGTAGTAAAAATTGTGCCTTTGATGGTGGTGCTGGTGCCAGAACACTGTAGGGCCTGACAGTTACTCTTGGTGGGCGCAGCAATGGGCCCTGCTGTGAATTATTCGATCAATAATTATAATTGCATGCCCCTGTTGAATAGGGGCTGAAAAATTGGGCCTTTGGTGGTGGTGGTGGTGGTGATGGTGGTGCTGGTGCCACAACACTGTAAGGCCTGACAGTTACTCTTGGTGGGCGCAGGAATGGGCCCTGCTGTGAATTATTCGAACAATAATTATAATTGCATGTCCCTGTTGAACAGGGGCTGAAAAATTGGGCCTTTGGTGGTGGTGGTGATGGTGGTGCTGGTGCCACAACACTGTAAGGCCTGACAGTTACTCTTGGTGGGCGCAGCAATGGGCCCTGCTGTGAATTATTCGATCAATAATTATAATTGCATGCCCCTGTTGAACAGGGGCTGAAAAATTGGGCCTTTGGTGGTGGTGGTGGTGGTGATGGTGGTGCTGGTGCCACAACACTGTAAGGCCTGAAAGTTACTCTTGGTGGGCGCAGCAATGGACCCTGCTGTGAATTATTCGATCAATAATTATAATTGCATGCCCCTGTTGAACAGGGGCTGAAAAATTGGGCCTTTGGTGGTGGTGGTGGTGGTGATGGTGGTGCTGGTGCCACAACACTGTAAGGCCTGACAGTTACTCTTGGTGGGCGCAGCAATGGGCCCTGCTGTGAATTATTCGATCAATAATTATAATTGCATGCCCCTGTTGAACAGGGGCTGAAAAATTGGGCCTTTGGTGGTGGTGGTGGTGGTGATGGTGGTGCTGGTGCCACAACACTGTAAGGCCTGACAGTTACTCTTGGTGGGCGCAGCAATGGGCCCTGCTGTGAATTATTAGATCAATAATTATAATTGCATGCCCCTGTTGAACAGGGGCTTAAAAATTGGCCCTTAGGCACTGGTGGCACAACACTGCAACCCCTCACAGATACTGTACTTGGAGCACAGCAATGAGGCCTGTTGCAAAGTATTGCATCAAAAATTTTAATTACACGCCCCTTTTAAACAGGGGCTGAAAAATTGGACCTTAGCCACTGGTGGCGTCACCCATAAACCAAAATGATCTTCCAAGCTATCATCATTAATCGTATCATTGAGGAGGAGGAGGAGGATAGCCAGTCAACATAACAGCACAGGCACTCAGCATCAGCATCAGTCTTGAAGGGATGTGACATTTTAAAATCAATTAGTCTGTTATATCAGCATCAGGTGTGTGGTAGCTGGTGGTGATCCAAGACTGGTTCATCTTGATGAAAGTCAGTCGATCAACCGAGTCGGTGGACAGGCGCACCCTGTGATCCGTGACAAATCCTCCAGCAGCACTGAATGTGCGTTCTGAAAGAACGCTGGATGCAGGACAGGCCAGTAGCTCAATTGCATACTGTGCAAGCTCTGGCCAGTGATCCATCCTCAAGACCCAGTAAGCCAGAGGATTTTCGGTGGGGAAGGTGTCCAAGTCTGACCTTTCCCCTAGGTATTCCTGGACCATGTATATCAGACGCTGGCGATGGTTGCTGGAACCGATCATACTTTGGGGCTGCGGACTAAAGAATTGTCTGAACGCATCGGTCAGACGGCCACCTTCCCCACCGCTCCTTCTTTGACTGCCCGAAGCCTCAACAACTCGTTGTCCAGGACCATGAGTTTGTAACCTCCCAGTCTCTGGGAACGCGTTGCACAGACCTTTCTGCAAGGCCTCCCGGAGTTGTCTCATCCTCTGCTCCCTCTGCGACGGTAAGATAAGGTCCGCAACCTTACCCTTGTACCGTGGATCAAGGAGAGTGGCCAGCCAGTAATGGTCCCTCTCCTTGATCCGAAGAATACGAGGATCCTTCCGCAGACTTTGCAGGATCAGGGAGGCCATGCAGCGTAGGTTAGCTGAGGCATTCAGTCCGGAGTCCTCTGGGTCACTAAGGATGACATGATCCACAGCGACATCCGCCCAGCCACGTACAAGTCCACTGGTTTCTTGGGACTGTAAATCATCCCTAAAAGACTGCTGCTGAGGATGCTGAGTGCCAGCCTCCACCTCCATGCTGACACAATCCTCCTCCTCCTCCTCCTCCTCTTCCTGTGCGATGGGTGGGACAGAAGGAACACTGTCTGGGTAAAGGGGGCCTTGAGAGGCAAGGAAGTCCTCCTCTTCCTGCCTCTGTTCTGCCTCAAGTGCCCTGTCCATTATTCCACGCAGCGTGTGCTCCAACAGGTGGACAAGAGGTACAGTGTCACTGATGCATGCACTGTCACTGCTCACCATCCTCGTGGCCTCCTCAAATGGTGCCAGGACAGTGCATGCATCCCTGATCATGCCCCACTGGCGTGGTGAAAAAAACCCGAGCTCCCCTGACCCTGTCCTGGTGCCGTAGTCGCACAGGTACTCATTGATGGCCCTCTGCTTCGTGTGCAGCCGCTGCAGCATGGCCAACGTTGAGTTCCACCTGGTGGGCATGTCACATATAAGGCGGTTCTTGGGCAGGTTCAACTCCTTTTGCAGCTCAGCCAGGCGAGCACTGGCATTATAAGATCTGCGGAAATGCACACAGACTTTCCTGGCCTGCCTCAGGACATCCTGTAAGCCCGGGTACCTGCCCAAGAACCGCTGCACCACCAGGTTAAGGACGTGAGCCATACAGGGCACATGGGTCAGTTGTCCCTGTCGGAGGGCGGAGAGGAGGTTGGTGCCATTGTCGCAAACCACCATTCCTGGCTTAAGCTGGCGTGGCGTCAACCACCTCTCGGCCTGCCCCTGCAGAGCAGACAGGACCTCTGCCCCAGTGTGGCTTCTGTCCCCCAAACACACCAGCGCAAGCACGGCATGGCATCTTTTTGCCTGCATACTTGCGTAGCCCCTTGAACGCCTACGGAGCACCGCTGGTTCCGAGGACAAACCACAGGAAGAGGCCATGGAGGAAGAAGAAGAGGAGGGGGTGGAGGAGAGAGGTGTGTCACAACCAGTAGTAGCATTTTGGAGGCGTGGCGGTGGAACAACCTCCAACACTACTGCACCTTGTCCTGCATCCTTCCCAGCTGCCAAAAGAGTGACCCAATGGGCCGTGAAAGAAAGGTAACGTCCCTGTCCATGCCTGCTGGACCATGAGTCAGCGGTAATATGCACCTTACCGCTGACCGCCCTGTCCAGCGAGGCTAAGACATTGCCTTCCACATGCCTGTAGAGAGCCGGAATCGCCTTCCGTGCGAAAAAGTGGCATTTGGGAACCTGCCACTGAGGAACCGCACATTGCACAAACTCACGGAAGGGGGCCGAGTCTACCAACTGAAAAGGCAGAAGTTGAAGCGCTAGCAATTTAGCCAAGCTAGCATTCAACCGCTGGGCATGTGGATGGCTGGGAGTGAACTTCTTTCGACGGTCCAGCAGCTGGGGCAGGGAAATTTGCCTGCTAGAATCGGACGTTGGTGTACTGCTAGCAGAGTGCCCGCAAGTACTTGCCTGTGACACACCTAATTCTACACCTTCATTCCTCCCAGAGCAGGTTTCAGAAAGGAGTGAAGGTATAGTGGGGTTGGAGATCCCAGCTGATGCGGTGCAAGAAGAGGTTAGCTTTGTTCTTTGGTGTGGGTCTTTAAGGTAGGCTTGCCAACGAGCTGCATGGCAGGTCAACATATGTCTGATCAAGCATGTGGTGCCCAAGCGGCTGATGTTTTGGCCACGCGATATACGCTTGAGACATATGTTGCAAACAGCAGCTGTGCGATCTGATGCACTCGCCTCAAAAAAGGCCCACACCAAAGAACTTTTTGAATGACGGGCAGAGGCAGCGCCCTGCACAGGCGGAGCTCTGCGGTGTGATTCCGTCGGTGTGCTGCCCATACGCTGGCCACTCAAGGGCATCCTGCCTCGTTGGAGATGTGCCTCCTCCTCATCCTCCTCCTCCTCCTCCTCTCTCCTATTAGGCACCCACGTGGAGTCACTGACCTCATCATCCCCTCCCTCCTCATCACTGGAGCCAATCTGGCAGTATGCTGCAGCTGCTGGAGCATGACTGCCAGATTGGTGTCCTTCTTGAGCATCCCCTCTCTCTGCTCTCACGCTGCTGCCTTCCTCTAGCTGGGTATCATCATCAGATCCTTCCAAACGCTGGGCATCCTCCTGGAGCATGTACCCAACACTGTGCTCAAACAGTTCGGGGGACTCCTCAGGAGGAGGACATGGTGGGTCTAGGGAAGGATTGACTAATGAAGATAATGATACCAGAGAAGAGGACGCTTTGGCAGCTGCTTTGCCAGTACCCTGAGCCTGGGTGAGAGAGGATGAGGAGGATGAGGTGGGCTTGGTCATCCACTCTACCAAGTCTTCGGCATGATGTGGCTCAACATGTCCAGCTGCCGAAAAGAAGGACAAGCGTGTCCCATGGCCATGTGCTGATGACAATGCACCGCGTCCATGACCAGCACTGTTGCCCCCAGACACAGAGCCTGCTTCCCCTCTTCTTTTGCCTCCTGACTGTCTGCCTCTCCTTGTTTGCCTTCCAGACATTTTAATGGATGGCCTGCAGGGAGATGGGAAAAAGAGCAATAAGGGCTACCTTCAGGTGTATACTGTGCAGGAGGCTTAGCAACAATGACACTGACACTGTCCCCTGCCTATCCTTCTCTGTCCCTAAACACAAGGATTGAAAATATGGAACAGCAAAATTGGTTTAGAACAGAATAGCACACTGACACTTTCCCTCACTGTCCTACTCTGTCCCTCCCTACAAACAAGTTTTAGCACAGAATAGCACACTGATAATTTGCACGAGTGTCCTTCTCTGTCCCTAAACTCAAGGATTTGAAATATGGAACAGCAAAATTGGTTTAGAACAGAATAGCACACTGTCAGTTTCACTCACTGTACCTCTCTGTCCCTAAACTCAAGGATTTGAAATATGGAACAGCAAAATTGGTTTAGAACAGAATAGCACACTGACACTTTCCCTCACTGTCCTACTCTGTCCCTCCCTACAAACAAGATTTAGCACAGAATAGCACACTGAAAATTGCCACGAGTGTCCTTCTCTGTCCCTAAACTCAAGGATTGAAAATATGGTTCAGCAAAATTGGTTTAGAACAGAATAGCACACTGACACTTTCTCTCACTGTCCTACTCTGTCCCTCCCTACAAACACGATTTAGCACAGAATAGCAGACTGAAAATTGCCACGAGTGTCCTTCTCTGTCCCTAAACTCAAGGATTTGAAATATGGAACAGCAAAATTGGTTTAGAACAGAATAGCACACTGACACTTTCCCTCACTGTCCTACTCTGTCCCTCCCTACAAACAAGTTTTAGCACAGAATAGCACACTGATAATTTGCACGAGTGTCCTTCTCTGTCCCTAAACTCAAGGATTTGAAATATGGAACAGCAAAATTGGTTTAGAACAGAATAGCACACTGTCAGTTTCACTCACTGTACCTCTCTGTCCCTAAACGCAAGGATTTGAAATATGGAACAGCAAAATTGGTTTAGAACAGAATAGCACACTGTCAGTTTCACTCACTGTCCTACTCTGTCCCTACAAACAAGATTTAGCACAAAATAGCACACTGACACTTTCCCTCACTGTACCTCTCTGTCCCTAAACTCAAGGATTGAAAATATGGTTCAGCAAGATTGGTTTAGAACAGAATAGCACACTGACACTTTCCCTCACTGTCCTACTCTGTCCCTCCCTACAAACAAGATTTAGCACAGAATAGCAGACTGAAAATTGCCACGAGTGTCCTTCTCTGTCCCTAAACTCAAGGATTGAAAATATGGAACAGCAAAATTGGTTTAGAACAGAATAGCACACTAACACTTTCCCTCACTGTCCTACTCTGTCCCTCCCTACAAACAAGTTTTAGCACAGAATAGCACACTGATAATTTGCACGAGTGTCCTTCTCTGTCCCTAAACTCAAGGATTTGAAATATGGAACAGCAAGATTGGTTTAGAACAGAATAGCACACTGTCAGTTTCACTCACTGTACCTCTCTGTTCCTAAACTCAAGGATTTGAAATATGGAACAGCAAAATTGGTTTAGAACAGAATAGCACACTGACACTTTCCCTCACTGTCCTACTCTGTCCCTCCCTACAAACAAGATTTAGCACAGAATAGCACACTGAAAATTGCCACGAATGTCCTTCTCTGTCCCTAAACTCAAGGATTTGAAATATGGAACAGCAAAATTGGTTTAGAACAGAATAGCACACTGACACTTTCCCTCACTGTCCTACTCTGTCCCTCCCTACAAACAAGATTTAGCACAGAATAGCACACTGAAAATTGCCACGAGTGTCCTTCTCTGTCCCTAAACTCAAGGATTGAAAATATGGAACAGAAAAATTGGTTTAGAACAGAATAGCACACTGACACTTTCCCTCACTGTCCTACTCTGTCCCTCCCTACAAACAAGATTTAGCACAGAATAGCACACTGAAAATTGCCACGAGTGTCCTTCTCTGTCCCTAAACTCAAGGATTGAAAATATGGTTCAGCAAAATTGGTTTAGAACAGAATAGCACACTGACACTTTCCCTCACTGTACCTCTCTGTCCCTACAAACAAGATTTAGCACAGAATAGCACACTGAAAATTGCCACGAGTGTCCTTCTCTGTCCCTAAACTCAAGGATTGAAAATATGGAACAGCAAAATTGGTTTAGAACAGAATAGCACACTGACACTTTCCCTCACTGTACCTCTCTGTCCCTACAAACAAGATTTAGCACAAAATAGCACACTGACACTTTCCCTCACTGTACCTCTCTGTCCCTAAACTCAAGGATTGAAAATATGGTTCAGCAAGATTGGTTTAGAACAGAATAGCACACTGACACTTTCCCTCACTGTACCTCTCTGTCCCTACAAACAAGGATTAGCACAGAATAGCACACTGTCACTGACACTCTCCCTACCTATCCTTATCTGTCCCTAAACACAAGGAATCCAGGATTATGTAAAGGAAAAATAATGACACTGTCCCTGCCTATGCTTCTCTTTCCCTGCTCCGGAACACACTACACAA
Organism: Rana muscosa; assembly: GCA_029206835.1. Taxonomy (NCBI): domain Eukaryota; kingdom Metazoa; phylum Chordata; class Amphibia; order Anura; family Ranidae; genus Rana; species Rana muscosa. Next base: position 343,886,011 of record CM055118.1, on the reverse strand, counting down.
GGCCGCCGCGCTGGCGGCCTTTTATAGTGTGGGGCGTGTACTAAACCCCCTCAGCAATAATTGGCCACAGGCATCCTGCCTGTGGCCAATCATTGCTCTCCTCGCTGCCGGCGCTGTGATTGGCCAAGCATGCGGGGTCACAGTGCATGCTTGGCCAATCACAGCGCCTGGATGACACTGCGATGGCGTAGTGCATTGTGGGCCGTTCGCGTCACTCGAATTTGGTGCGAACGGCCCAAATCGTTCGATCTTCGTCGAACGATCGAACAGCCGATGTTCGAGTCGAACGTATGTTCGACTCGAACACGAAGCTCATCCCTACTCCCGACACTCCTCTGTTCTATTGGATCATCCAGTGCTCCAGGATTCCAACTACCGCTATGTGCCATTCGAATCCATTTGTGGTCGGTCAGAACAAACACCAGGCAGGCTGTATGTAAGTTCAACCAAGAGAGAGACTCAGAACAAACACCAGGCAGGCTGTATGTAAGTTCCAACAGGAGAGACTTTATTAGCACCAAAATCAAGTCTTATATACAGTAACAGAGGAAGTAACCAGAAACATAATTAACATGAGCTAATTAACTAAATCCTTTAGCCAGCCAAGGTGACTCATAGATATGACCGTTCAGGGTAGACATCCCGCCTCCTACCTGTCTCACCTGCTATACAATATACATTATCCTAAGTGTAAACATCACACATTTAGCAGGGTCAAAATAGCACAGAGGACAGACAGATGGCTGGAGGTGATTGCATTCGCATATCCTTAGAGGGAATGTGTGAAAATCCCAACAGTATGAATTAGTCACTCTAATATGGCATATACATGGTCCCCAGAGTCTGTGTGTCTTGGGGGGACATGGACCTGAATCCGAAGTAACACCCCTCCAAGGGTCCCCAGGCATACAGCTCACAAAGAACACCGTTCCCCCAAATGCCAGGGCCCATGGTCGCAGGGCAAGAGGCTTGCATTCAGTCCCCTCCAAAAGCCCCTGTCCCGGCCAGGTCCGTCACACATCTCCCCTTTCGTCAGGAAACTAACATAGGAGGAGACCCCAAACGGGTTGACTCCGAAGTTAGTCCATAGTTCTATTCCCCCAATGCCGGTATCCACACAGTACCCCAAACAAATTGCTCCAAACAGAGAATCACTTACCCAGCCAACCTCTGCCTCTCTCAGAGAACATACCTGCCACTGGGGAGAGGCCTGGACTGGCCCTTCTCCCTGGAGTCCTTTCTGCTGCTGGAGAGAAGACAGGGTGACTGGGTTCAGTCCGTCAGGCTGTTGGGGATCTGGGTCGACTGCCCGGCCTCCCTGGGGTATACAAGTGGAGACTGAAGTCCCATCCACTTGTGGTAGGTGAAAATCTCCCAGTGCTTGCAAAGCAAGGCTGACATTCTCCTGTCGTAGTGTCACACCATTTTCTGGGGTTGTGTCAGTGAGGACTGAAGTCCCATCCAATACCACAGGAACTCCCGCTTCTGTTAGTTGGGAGCCGAGGCCCGTGGCGCTCGGCTCTGTTGCCAGCTCTTCTGCTGGGTTGCTGTGAGTGGAGACCGCAGTCCCATCCACCGATATCCGCTCAAGTGGCAGTTGTGTGCAGTGGCCAGTAGCATTCTGCCCTGCTGCCAGTGATTCAGCTGGGGGTAAAAGCTTTACCACCTCAGCTTGTTGCTGGGGAGAGGGGCCAACTGCCCCAGCTCCCTAAAACTCCCCAGTTGTTTCCGGTGCTGGGCAGAGGTTGCTATTACTCTGCCCTGTTGCCAGCACTTCTGCTGGGGACTCCACACCATCTGCTCTGGTTAACTGTTGGGGGGGAGATGGACTGCTTCTCCTCCCTGCATCTCTCGCAACCTCCTTCCAAATTCCTCCTCCATGGCGGCTGGTTCTTTAGGCGGTGTCTCCGATTGCTGTATTACCGCCATTCTCCACTCATGTTGTCGCTCTAGTTCTCTCTTTTGTCGCTCTCGTTCTCTCTCTTGACGCTCTCGTTCTCTCTCTTGTCGGGCATCCTGCAGCTGGATGTCTTTAATGGCTTCCTGTATGGCGGTCTCTGATGGGTTAGCCCCATATAATGCCAACCGCTGCCGCACTCGTTGCTGAAACAAATCTTCAACTGACCGGGGTCCTGCATCACCCTTCTTCTGGTCCATCTCGGCTCTCAAGTAGGTCTTTCAGCGTGACTTTCCTGCAGGCTGCATAGCTGGTCCTTCACTGTGGTGGTTTGGAGTGTCCCAGGAACTGGAGAGCAAATCCCACTGCTGCCACCAATGTAACGAGCCCCTTTGCTCGCTCGGCTCCCCTCTCCCGACACTCCTCTGTTCTATTGGATCATCCAGTGCTCCAGGATTCCAACTACCGCTATGTGCCATTCGAATCCATTTGTGGTCGGTCAGAACAAACACCAGGCAGGCTGTATGTAAGTTCAACCAAGAGAGAGACTCAGAAAAAACACCAGGCAGGCTGTATGTAAGTTCCAACAGGAGAGACTTTATTAGCACCAAAATCAAGTCTTATATACAGTAACAGAGGAAGTAACCAGAAACATAATTAACATGAGCTAATTAACTAAATCCTTTAGCCAGCCAAGGTGACTCATAGATATGACCGTTCAGGGTAGACATCCCGCCTCCTACCTGTCTCACCTGCTATACAATATACATTATCCTAAGTGTAAACATCACACATTTAGCAGGGTCAAAATAGCACAGAGGACAGACAGATGGATGGAGGTGATTGCATTCGCATATCCTTAGAGGGAATGTGTGAAAATCCCAACAGTATGAATTAGTCACTCTAATATGGCATATACAGGGTCCCCAGAGTCTGTGTGTCTTGGGGGGACATGGACCTGAATCCGAAGTAACACCCCCCCAAGGGTCCCCAGGCATACAGCTCACAAAGAGCACTGTTCCCCCAAATGCCAGGGCCCATGGTCGCAGGGCAAGAGGCTTGCATTCAGTCCCCTCCAAAAGCCCCTGTCCCGGCCAGGTCCGTCACACCGTCCCAATGACAAATGTTTTTGAAAAGTGGGTTTTTTATTGAAATAAGGATTGGTGATAAAGCATCAGTAGAGAGGAGACACCTTTTTCCCATATTAACTCTTACAGGAGAGAATTTCCCTTCCTAGGGGTAGATTTCCTCTCACTTCCTGTTGTCTCCTTCCGTTTGCAAATAGGAGTCGTTTGTAAGTCGGATGTTTGAAAGTAGGGGCCTGCCGTATATACTCTGCTGAAATTTGCCCCTTACATGTTGGTGTTGCCACAACACTGTGAGCCCTCACAGTTATTCTTGTTGGGCGCTGGAACGCCCTGCTGTGAACTATTATATCAGGAATTGTATTTACATGCCATTGTTGAACAGTGGTAGGAAAAATTGGGCCTTTGGTGGTGGTGCTGGTGCCACAACACTGTAAGCCCTCACAGTTACTCTTGGTGGGCGCATGAATGGGTCCTGCTGTGAATTATTAGATCAAGAATTGTAATTGCATGGCCCTGTTGAACAGGGCCTGAAAAAATGGGCCTTTGGTGGTGGTGGTGGTGGTGTTGTCACAACACTGTAAGCCCTCACAGTTACTCTTGGTGGGCGCATGAATGGGCCCTGCTGTGAATTATTAGATCAAGAATTGTAATTACATGCCCCTGTTAAACAGGGGCAGAAAAATTGGGCCTTAGGCACTGGTGCCACAACACTGCAACCCCTCACAGATACTGTACTTGGAGCACAGCAATGAGCCCTGTTGCAAAGTATTGCATCAAAAATTGTAATTACACGTCCCTGTTAAACAGGGGCTGAAAAATTGGGCCTTAGCCACTGGTGGCGGCACCCAGAAACAAAAAAGTTCTTCCAAGCTATCATCAAGAATCGGATCATTGAGGAGGAAGAGGATAGTCTGTCAACATAACAGGACAGTCACTCAGCATCAGCATCAGCATCAGTCTTGAAGGGATGTGACATTTGAAAATAAATTATTCAGTTATATCAGCTTCAGGTGCTTGGTAGCTGGTGGTGATCCAAGACTGGTTCATCTTTATGAAGGTCAGTCAATCAGCCGAGTTGGTGGACAGGCGCACCCTGTGATCCGTGACAAAGCCTCCAGCAGCACTGAATGTGTGTTCCGAAAGAACGCTGGATGCAGGACAGGCCAGTAGCTCAATTGCATACTGTGCAAGCTCTGGCCAGTGATCCATCCTCAAGACCCAGTAAGCCAGAGGATTTTCGGTGGGAAAGGTGTCCAAGTCTGACCTTGCCCCTAGGTATTCCTGCACCATGTATATCAGACGCTGGCGATGGTTGCTGGAACCGATCATACCTTGGGGCTGCGGACTAAAAAATTGTCTGAATGCATCAGTCAGATGGCCACCTTCTCCACCGCTCCTTCTGCTACTGACCGAAGCCTCAGCAACTCGTTGTCCAGGACCAGGAGTTTGTAACCTCCCAGTCTCTGGGAACGCGTTGCACAGACCTTTCTGCAAGGCCTCCCGGAGATGTCTCATCCTCTGCTTCCTCTGCGACGGCAAGATAAGGTCCGTAACCTTACCCTTGTACCGTGGATCAAGGAGAGTGGCCAGCCAGTAATGGTCCCTCTCCTTGATCCGAAGAATACGAGGATCCTTCCGCAGACTTTGCAGGATCAGGGAGGCCATGCAGCGTAGGTTAGCTGAGGCATTCGGTCCGGAGTCCTCTGGGTCACTAAGGACGACATGATCCGCAGCCACCTCCTCCCAGCCACGTACAAGTCCACGGGTTTGTTGGGACATTAAATCATCCCTAAAAGACTGCTGCTGTTGATGCTGAGTGCCATGCTCCACCTCCATGCTGACACAATCCTCCTTCTCCTCCTCCTCCTCGTCCTCTTCCTGTGTGATGGGTGGGACAGAAGGAACACTGTCTGGGTAAAGGGGGCCTTGAGAGGCAAGGAAGTCCTCCTCTTCCTGCCTCTGTTCTGCCTCAAGTGCCCTGTCCATTATTCCAAGCAGCGTATGCTCCAACAGGTGGACAAGAGGTACAGTGTCACTGATGCATGCACTGTCACTGCTCACCATCCTCGTGGCCTCCTCAAATGGTGCCAGGACAGTGCATGCATCCCTGATCATGCCCCACTGGCATGGTGAAAAAAAAACGAGCTCCCCTGACCCTGTCCTGGTGCCGTAGTCGCACAGGTACTCATTGATGGCCCTCTGCTGCGTGTGCAGCTGCTGCAGCATGGCTAACGTTGAGTTCCACCTGGTGGGCATGTTACATATAAGGCGGTTCTTGGGCAGGTTTAACTCCTTTTGCAGCTCAGCCAATCGAGCACTGGCATTATATGATCTGCGGAAATGAACACAGACTTTCCTGGCCTGCCTCAGGACATCCTGTAAGCCCGGGTACCTGCCCAAGAACCGCTGCACCACCAGGTTAAGGATGTGAGCCACACAGGGCACATGGGTCAGTTGTCCCTGTCGGAGGGCGGAGAGGAGGTTGGTGCCATTGTCGCAAACCACCATTCCCGGCTTAAGCTGGCATGGCGTCAACCACCTCTCGGCCTGCCCCTGCAGAGCAGACGGAACCTCTGCCCCAGTGTGGCTCCTGTCCCCCAAACACACCAGCGCAAGCACGGCATGGCATCTTTTTGCCTGCGTACTTGCGTAGCCCCTTGAACGCCTACGGAGCACCGCTGGTTCCGAGGACAAAGCACAGGAAGAGGCCATGGAGGAAGAAGAAGAGGAGGGGGTGGAGGAGAGAGGTGTGTCACAACCAGTAGTAGCATTTTCGGCGGAACAACCTCCAACACTACTGCACCTTGTCCTGCATCCTTCCCAGCTGCCAAAAGAGTGACCCAATGGGCCGTGAAAGAAAGGTAACGTCCCTGTCCATGCCTGCTGGACCATGAGTCAGCGGTAATATGCACCTTACCGTTGACCGCCCTGTCCAGCGAGGCCAAAACATTGCCTTCCACATGCGGGTAGAGAGCCGGAATCACCTTCCGTGAGAAAAAGTGGCGTTTGGGAACCTGCCACTGAGGAACCGCACATTGCACAAACTCACGGAAGGGGGTCGAGGCTACCAAATGAAAAGGCAGCAGTTGAAGCGCTAGCAATTTAGCCAAGCTAGCATTCAACCGCTGGGCATGTGGATGGCTGGGAGTGAACTTCTTTCGACGGTCCAGCAGCTGGGGCAGGGAAATTTGCCTGCTAGAATCGGACGTCTGTGTACTGCTAGCAGAGGGCCCGCAAGTACTTGGCTGTGACACACTTAATTCTACACCTTCATTCCTCTCAGTGCAGGTTTCAGAGAGAACTGAAGGTACAGTGGGGTTGGAGATCCCAGCTTATGAGGAGCAAGGAGAGGTCCGCTTTGTTCTTTGGTGTGGGTCTTTAAGATACGCTTGCCAACGAGCTGCATGGCAGGTCAACATATGTCTGGTCAAGCATGTGGTGCCCAAGCGGCTGATGTTTTGGCCACGCGAGATACGCTTCAGACATATGTTGCAAACAGCAGCGGTGCAATCTGATGCACTCGACTCAAAAAAGGCCCACACCAAAGAACTTTTGGAATAACGGTCAGAGGCAGCGCCCTGCACAGGCAGAGCTCTGCGGTGTGATTCCGTCGGTGTGCTGCCCTTACGCTGGCCCCCCGAGGGCATCCTGCCTCATTGGAGATGTGCCTCCTCCTCATCCTCCTCCTCTCTCCTATCAGGCACCCACGTGGAGTCAGTGACCTCATCATCCCCTCCCTCCTCATCACTGGAGCCAATCTGGCAGTATGCTGCAGCTGCTGGAACATGACTGCCAGATTGCTGTCCTTCTTGAGCATCCCCTCTCTCTGCTCTCACGCTACTGCCTTCCTCTAGCTGGGTATCATCATCAGACCCTTCGAAACGCTTGGCATCCTCCTGGAGCATGTACCCAACATTGTGCTCAAACAGTTCGGGGGACTCCTCAGGAGGACACGGTGGGTCTAGGGAAGGAGTGACTGATGATGACATTGATATGAGGGAAGAGGACGCTTTGGCAGCTGCTTTGCCAGTACCCTAAGCCTGGGTGAGAGAGGATGAGGAGGATGAGGAGGGCTTGGTCATCCACTCTACCAAGTCTTCGGCATGATGTGGCTCAACACGTCCAGCTGCCGAAAATAAGGACAATCGTGTCACATGGCCACGTCCTGATGACGATGCACCGCGTCCAAGACCAGCACTGTTGTCTCTAGACACAGAGCCTGCTTGCCTTCTTTTATTGGCTCCTGACTGTCTGCCTCTCCTTGTTTGCCTTCCAGACATTCTAATGGCTTGCAGGGAGATGGGAAAACCAGCAATAAGGGGTAGCTTCAGGTGTATACTGTGCAGGAGGCACACTACGCCCGCTGTAAGTGCTGCAGATGCCTGCCTGTGTTACACAACAGGAAAACACAGCAATAAGGGCTAGCTTCAGGTGTATATTTTGCAGGAAGCACACTACGCCCGCTGTAAGTGCTGCAGATGCCTGTTAGTGTAACACAAAAGAAAAAAAACACGAGCAATAAGGGCTAGCTTCAGGTGTATAATGTGCAGGAGGCACACTACGCCCGCTGTAAGTGCTGCAGATTCCTGCCTGTGTTACACAACAGGAAAACACAGCAATAAGGGCTAGCTTCAGGTGTATATTTTACAGGAAGCACACTACACCCGCTGTAAGTGCTGCAGATGCCTGTTAGTGTAACACAAAAGAAAAAACCACGAGCAATAAGGGCTAGCTTCAGGTGTATAATGTGCAGGAGGTACACTACGCCCGCTGTAAGTGCTGCAGATGCCTGCCTGTGTTACACAACAGGAAAACACAGCAATAAGGGCTAGCTTCAGGTGCATACTGTGCAGGAGGCTTAGCAAAAATGACACTGACACTGTCCCCTGCCTATCCATCTCTCTCCCTGCACACAAGGTTTAGCAAAGAATATCACTGACACTGTCCCTGCCTATCCTTCTCTCTCCCTGCACACAAGGTTTAGCAAAGAATATCACTGACACTGTCCCTGCCTATCCTTCTCTCTCCCTGCACACAAGTTAAATGAACAAATAGCACTGACACTGTCCCTGCCTATCCTTCTCTCTCCCTGAACCGGAACACACTACACAAGGCCGCCGCGCTGGCGGCCTTTTAAAGTGTGGGGTGTGTACTAAATCCCCCTGAGCTATAATTGGCCACAGGCATCCTGCCTGTGGCCAATCATGGTTCTCCTCGCTGCCGGCTCTGTGATTGGCCAAGCATGCAGGGGTCACAGTGCATGCTTGGCCAATCACAGCGCCTGGATTGCACTGCGATGGCGTAGTGCATTGTGGGCCGTTCGCGTCACTCGAATTTGGCGCGAACGGCCCAAATCGTTCGATCTTCGTCGAACAATCGAACAGCCGATGTTCGAGACGAACGTATGTTCGACTCGAACACCGAGCTCATCCCTACTCATCATCCATTTTTGCACTGTGATTGCTTTTTATATAAGTTGCGCATTTATTTTCATCTTTAACATATATCTATAGCTGATTATTCCAGCCATAAATTTATTTGCAGCACCTGTCATTTTACACATCAGCTTTTTGTATAGATAGCTTTTTTATATACTCTATTTGTTTTTTGCACATATATGCACCTATTTTTATGGGGTTAGCGTGGATTACTTACATTTTACCTTATCAATATGCACCCGCATAATCTCACAGGCAAAAAACTTGTTAACAGAGGATGCTTGGAGGAGTCACAAGGATCTCTTTCATTCAGAAAACATAAAAATTTAAAGTTTAGTGAAAAAAGCATAAAAGAATAGTTACACCCAACCCCTAAAAGCACCCCCCACTCCACATACACATACTAACGTCAACGCATGTGTTGCGCTACTCCCATAGGAGCCACAGGATTTACATGTCCAGGTCTTCCCAACTTTAGCCCCGCAGCCAGGCACACAACAGGCTCATTCACTCTTCTCCAAAAACCAGTCTAAGGAATGTTGTTTTTATTTTTGGAGAACTTGGATAGGATTGAGGGAAGTGGTGGGATACTCCATAATTGAGAACTATGTACAATGAGGACGTAATCTTCTTTTCTTGCTTAAGTAGTAGTACAACAAGTAGAGCAAAGTCACTTCTTTTTAGTGGACAACATCTGCACAGAACTCTTCAGTACCACCAGCCGGTGTCCCCTTTAAATAGACATGCAACTAACTATAACTAGGCACCAGCGGGGTAGCTAGAGCACAAGGTCCCCAAGATCCGGCAATGTCTATACTCACAAGGCCCAAGGACAGATGAAGCCTCCTTCCAGTCTTCCAAGCAGTGCCCTCCAGTGATACCAGATTTATGGCAGACAGCTTCTGGGTCTAATGTGTGTATCTGCCGCTCATCTCTGTCCTGAGTCCAGTGACCACACACTGACCGCACTTCTCTGTTTACTACTTCCGCTTCTGTCCTCCCGCACTGATGTTCAGAGTTATCATAGCTTTATGTGCCCAAACAGGGGAGGACAGGCGGCCTTAGGCTTGGGGGGCAAGTCCAGTCAAGTGACCCATTGAACCGTCAAATCAGCTCACCATCCACGGCCCTCCTGGTTTTTCAATGCAGCCTCACCAGTGCCCATCAGTGCAGCCAACTCCAGTGCCCATCAATGCAGCCTGATCACTGGGGCACGGTCTCCTGGGTGGGTAACGGTCTTGATCCTGGGGTCAAGTTGCAGCCAGCGCCCAGCCCTGCAGCCCTGCGTCCTGACTCCCTGGCACGCCCTGCCTCTGCCTGCTTCCAAGAATCCGGTCCCAGGGAGTTGTAGTTTCCTCTGCGCTGCTGTGTTTTCCACCCACCAGAAGCTTGAGTGCGGACTACAACTCCCGGAATGCAACAGCTAGTGGTCGGCCACCGTGGCCATGCCCCCGGCCCGACTTCCTAGACCAGAATAAAAAAGAAAATAGTAGTGGGCAGCAGCTGCCGGCCATTTTGAACATAAGTTAGGGCAGCCTGGGAGGCAATTGCCACCCTGCCCCATGTCCCACCCCTCCCATGTACCCAAATACGGCAAGCACCTCTCAGGACAGACCACCAGCAGCTAGAGGACACATTTTCTTCCTGTCTGTGTGTCTCCTGTGCTGATAGGATCATCCAGCTTTACAGGAGCCCAGCAGAAGGAGCAGCAAGTACAGCCGATCACTCACTGCTTGTAACACATGGGAGAAGCCCAGACATGGCTGCCTCAGTACAGGGAGCAACCTACAGCCTACAGAACAGCAGGAGACAGGTATGCAGTCCACTAGTGATGAGCCGAACACCCCCGGGTTCGGTTCGCACCAGAACCCGCGAACGGACCGAAAGTTCGTACGAACATTAGAACCCTATTAAATACAATGGATGCGAACGTTCGAATTCTAAAGTGCTAATTATAACGACTATTATCCATGTTATTGTCCTAAACAGAGTTTGGGAACTCGGGTTCTGCACCAGGGGACATGTATCAATGCAAAAAGACGTTTTAAAAACGGCCGTTTTTCGGGAGCAGTCATTTTAATGATGCATAAAGTGAAAAAAAAAAGTCAAATATTCCTTTAAATATTGTACCTGGGGGGTGTCTAAAGTATGCCTGTGAAGTGCCACGTGTTTCCCGTGTTTAGAACTGTCCCTGCACAAAATTACATTTCTAAAGGAAAAAAAAGCCATTTAAAACTGCTTGCGGCTTTAATGTAATGTCTGGTCCCGGTAATATGGATGAAAATCTTTAAGAAAAATGGCATAGCTACCCCATCACCCCCCCCCTACCCCAGCCCATTACCAGCCCCTTTGGGTCTTGTATGGATATTAAGGGGAACCCCGCACACAAAATAAAAAAGGCCCTATATACTCTGAACAGCCGTATACAGGCGGTGCATACAAGACAGGGACTGTAGGTTTGTTCTTATGTAGAATCTGTTTGTAATTTTGAACAGGTACATTGTTTAAGTGTAGCTCCAGCCAAAAAATCTATTTTTAAGCTTTTTGGAAAACATAGGGAAGGGTTATCACCCCTGTAACATTTGTTTTGCTGTCTGTGCCCCTGTTCAGAACATTTCATCTCACTTTGCGTCCCAATGACAACTGTTTTTGAAATGTGGTGTTTTTATTGAAACAAGGATTGGTGATAAAGCATCAGTAGAGAGGAGACACCTTTCTCCCATATTAATTCTTACAGGAGAGAATTTTCCTTCCAAGGGGTAGATTTCCTCTCACTTCCTGTTGTCTTCTTCCGTTTGCAAGTAGTAGTCGTTTGTAAGTTGGATGTTTAAAAGTAGGGACCTGCCGTATATACTCTGCAGAAATTGGTCCCTTAGGTGTTGGTGTTGGCACAACACTGTAAGCACTCACAGTTACTCTTGGTGGGTGCTGGAACGCCCTGCTGTCAACTATTATATCAGGAATTGTAATAACATATAATTGTTGAACAGTGGTAGTAAAAATTGGGCCTTTGATGGTGGTGCTGGTGCCACAACACTGTAAGGCCTGACAGTTACTCTTGGTGGGCGCAGCAATGGGCCCTGCTGTGAATTATTAGATCAATAATTATAATTGCATGCCCCTGTTAAACAGGGGCTGAAAAATTGGGCCTTAGGCACTGGTGGCACAACACTGCAACCCCTCACAGATACTGTACTTGGAGCACAGCAATGAGGCCTGTTGCAAAGTATTGCATCAAAAATTGTAATTACACGCCCCTGTTAAACAGGGGCTGAAAAATTGGGCCTTAGCCACTGGTGGTGTCACCCATAAACCAAAATGATCTTCCAAGCTATCATCATTAATCGTATCATTGAGGAGGAGGAGGAGGATAGCCAGTCAACATAACAGCACAGTCACTCAGCATCAGCATCAGTCTTGAAGGGATGTGACATTTTAAAATCAATTAGTCTGTTATATCAGCATCAGGTGTGTGGTAGCTGGTGGTGATCCAAGACTGGTTCATCTTGATGAAAGTTAGTCGATCAACCGAGTCGGTGGACAGGCGCACCCTGTGATCCGTGACAAATCCTCCAGCAGCACTGAATGTGCGTTCTGAAAGAACGCTGGATGCAGGACAGGCCAGTAGCTCAATTTCATACTGTGCAAGCTCTGGCCAGTGATCCATCCTCAAGACCCAGAAAGCCAGAGGATTTTCGGTGGGGAAGGTGTCCAAGTCTGACCTTGCCCCTAGGTATTCCTGCACCATGTATATCAGACGCTGGCGATGGTTGCTGGAACCGATCATACTTTGGGGCTGCGGACTAAAGAATTGTCTGAACGCATCGGTCAGACGGCCACCTTCCCCACCGCTCCTTCTGTGACTGCCCGAAGCCTCAGCAACTCGTTGTCCAGGACCAGGAGTTTGTAACCTCCCAGTCTCTGGGAACGCGTTGCACAGACCTTTCTGCAAGGCCTCCCGGAGTTGTCTCATCCTCTGCTCCCTCTGCGACGGTAACATAAGGTCCGCAACCTTACCCTTGTACCGTGGATCAAGGAGAGTGGCCAGCCAGTAATGGTCCCTCTCCTTGATCCGAAGAATACGAGGATCCTTCCGCAGACTTTGCAGGATCAGGGAGGCCATGCAGCGTAGGTTAGCTGAGGCATTCAGTCCGGAGTCCTCTGGGTCACTAAGGACGACATGATCCGCAGCTACCTCCTCCCAGGCACGTACAAGTCCACTGGTTTCTTGGACTGTAAATCATCCCTAAAAGACTGCTGCTGATGATGCTGAGTGCCAGCCTCCACCTCCATGCTGACACAATCCTCCTCCTCCTCCTCCTCCTCCTCCTCTTCCTGTGCGATGGGTGGGACAGAAGGAACACTGTCTGGGTAAAGGGGGCCTTGAGAGGCAAGGAAGTCCTCCTCTTCCTGCCTCTGTTCTGCCTCAAGTGCCCTGTCCATTATTCCACGCAGCGTGTGCTCCAACAGGTGGACAAGAGGTACAGTGTCACTGATGCATGCACTGTCACTGCTCACCATCCTCGTGGCCTCCTCAAATGGTGCCAGGACAGTGCATGCATCCCTGATCATGCCCCACTGGCGTGGTGAAAAAAACCCGAGCTCCCCTGACCCTGTCCTGGTGCCGTAGTCGCACAGGTACTCATTGATGGCCCTCTGCTGCGTGTGCAGCCGCTGCAGCATGGCCAACGTTGAGTTCCACCTGGTGGGCATGTCACATATAAGGCGGTTCTTGGGCAGGTTCAACTCCTTTTGCAGCTTAGCCAGGCGAGCACTGGCATTATAAGATCTGCGGAAATGCACACAGACTTTCCTGGCCTGCCTCAGGACATCCTGTGAGCCCGGGTACCTGCCCAAGAACCGCTGCACCACCAGGTTAAGGATGTGAGCCATACAGGGCACATGGGTCAGTTGTCCCTGTCGGAGGGCAGAGAGGAGGTTGGTGCCATTGTCGCAAACCACCATTCCTGGCTTAAGCTGGCGTGGCGTCAACCACCTCTCGGCCTGCCCCTGCAGAGCAGACAGGACCTCTGCCCCAGTGTGGCTCCTGTCCCCCAAACACACCAGCGCAAGCACGGCATGGCATCTTTTTGCCTGCGTACTTGCGTAGCCCCTTGAACGCCTACGGAGCACCACTGGTTCCGAGGACAAACCACAGGAAGAGGCCATGGAGGAAGAAGAAGAGGAGGGGGTGGAGGAGAGAGGTGTGTCACAACCAGTAGTAGCATTTTGGAGGCGTGGCGGCGGAACAACCTCCAACACTACTGCACCTTGTCCTGCATCCTTCCCAGCTGCCAAAAGAGTGACCCAATGGGCCGTGAAAGAAAGGTAACGTCCCTGTCCATGCCTGCTGGACCATGAGTCAGCGGTAATATGCACCTTACCGCTGACCGCCCTGTCCAGCGAGGCCAAAACATTGCCTTCCACATGCGGGTAGAGAGCCGGAATCGCCTTCCGTGAGAAAAAGTGGCGTTTGGGAACCTGCCACTGAGGAACCGCACAGTGCACAAACTCACGGAAGGGGGCCGAATCTACCAACTGAAAAGGCAGCAGTTGAAGCGCTAGCAATTTAGCCAAGCTAGTATTCAACCGCTGGGCATGTGGATGGCTGGGAGTGAACTTCTTTCGACGGTCCAGCAGCTGGGGCAGGGAAATTTGCCTGCTAGAATCGGACGTCGGTGTACTGCTAGCAGAGTGGCCGCAAGTACTTGGCTGTGACACACCTAATTCTACACCTTCATTCCTCTCAGTGCAGGTTTCAGAGAGGACTGAAGGTATACTGGGGTTGGAGATCCCAGCTGATGCGGTGCAAGGAGAGGTCCGCTTTGTTCTTTGGTGTGGGTCTTTAAGGTAGGCTTGCCAACGAGCTGCATGGCAGGTCAACATATGTCTGATCAAGCATGTGGTGCCCAAGCGGCTGATGTTTTGGCCACGCGATATACGCTTGAGACATATGTTGCAAACAGCAGCTGTGCGATCTGATGCACTCGCCTCAAAAAAGGCCCACACCAAAGAACTTTTTGAATGACGGGCAGAGGCAGCGCCCTGCACAGGCGGAGCTCTGCGGTGTGATTCCGTCGGTGTGCTGCCCATACGCTGGCCACCCAAGGGCATCCTGCCTCGTTGGAGATGTGCCTCCTCCTCATCCTCCTCCTCCTCCTCTCTCCTATTAGGCACCCACGTGGAGTCAGTGACCTCATCATCCCCTCCCTCCTCATCACTGGAGCCAATCTGGCAGTATGCTGCAGCTGCTGGAGCATGACTGCCAGATTGGTGTCCTTCTTGAGCATCCCCTCTCTCAGCTCTCACGCTACTGCCTTCCTCTAGCTGGGTATCATCATCAGATCCTTCGAAGCGCTGGGCATCCTCCTGGAGCATGTACCCAACACTGTGCTCAAACAGTTCGGGGGACTCCTCAGGAGGAGGACATGGTGGGTCTAGGGAAGGAGTGACTAATGATGACATTGATACCAGAGAAGAGGACGCTTTGGCAGCTGCTTTGCCAGTACCCTGAGCCTGGGTGAGAGAGGATGAGGAGGATGAGGTGGGCTTGGTCATCCACTCTACCAAGTCTTCTACATGATGTGGCTCAACATGTCCAGCTGCCGAAAAGAAGGACAAGCATGTCCCATGGCCATGTGCTGATGACAATGCACCGCGTCCACGACCAGCACTGTTGCCCCCAGACACAGAGCCTGCTTGCCTTCTCTTTTTGACTCCTGACTGTCTGCCTCTCCTTGTTTGCCTTCCAGACATTTTAATGGATGGCCTGCAGGGAGATGGGAAAAACAGCAATAAGGGCTACCTTCAGGTGTATACTGTGCAGGAGGCTTAGCAACAAAGACACTGACACTGTCCCCTGCCTATCCTTCTCTGTCCCTAAACACAAGGATTTGCAATATGGTTCAGCAAGATTGGTTTAGCACAGAATAGCACACTGATAGTTTCCCTCACTGTCCTTCTCTGTCCCTACAAACAAGATTTAGCACAGAATAGCACACTGATAGTTTCCCCGAGTGTCCTTCTCTGTCCCTAAACTCAAGGAATTCAAATATGGTTCAGCAAAATTGGTTTAGAACAGAATAGCACACTGATAGTTTCCCTCACTGTCCTTCTCTGTCCCTACAAACAAGATTTAGCACAGAATAGCACACTGATAGTTTCCACGAGTGTCCTTCTCTGTCCCTAAACTCAAGGATTTCAAATATGGTTCAGCAAGATTGGTTTAGGACAGAATAGCACACTGACACTTTCCCTCACTGTACTTCTCTGTCCCTACAAACAAGATTTAGCACAGAATAGCACACTGATAGTTTCCACGAGTGTCCTTCTCTGTCCCTAAACTCAAGGATTTCAAATATGGTTCAGCAAGATTGGTTTAGAACAGAATAGCACACTGACAGTTTCCCTCACTGTCCTTCTCTGTCCCTACAAACAAGGATTAGCACAGAATAGCACACTGATAGTTTCCACGAGTGTCCTTCTCTGTCCCTAAACTCAAGGATTTCAAATATGGTTCAGCAAGATTGGTTTAGGACAGAATAGCACACTGACACTTTCCCTCACTGTCCTTTTCTGTCCCTACAAACAAGATTTAGCACAGAATAGCACACTGATAGTTTCCACGAGTGTCCTTCTCTGTCCCTAAACTCAAGGATTTCAAATATGGTTTAGCAAGATTGGTTTAGAACAGAATAGCACACTGATAGTTTCCCTCACTGTCCTTCTCTGTCCCTACAAACAAGATTTAGCACAGAATAGCACACTGATAGTTTCCACGAGTGTCCTTCTCTGTCCCTAAAATCAAGGATTTCAAATATGGTTCAGCAAGATTGGTTTAGAACAGAATAGCACACTGACAGTTTCCCTCACTGTCCTTCTCTGTCCCTACAAACAAGGATTAGCACAGAATAGCACACTGATAGTTTCCACGAGTGTCCTTCTCTGTCCCTAAACTCAAGGATTTCAAATATGGTTCAGCAAGATTGGTTTAGAACAGAATAGCACACTGATAGTTTCCCTCACTGTCCTTCTCTGTCCCTACAAACAAGGATTAGCACAGAATAGCACACTGATAGTTTCCACGAGTGTCCTTCTCTGTCCCTAAACTCAAGGATTTCAAATATGGTTCAGCAAGATTGGTTTAGGACAGAATAGCACACTGACACTTTCCCTCACTGTCCTTCTCTGTCCCTACAAACAAGATTTAGCACAGAATAGCACACTGATAGTTTCCACGAGTGTCCTTCTCTGTCCCTAAACTCAAGGATTTCAAATATGGTTCAGCAAGATTGGTTTAGGACAGAATAGCACACTGACACTTTCCCTCACTGTCCTTCTCTGTCCCTACAAACAAGGTTTAGCACAGAATGACACACTGACACTCTCCCTACCTATCCTTCTCTGTCCCTAAACACAAGGAATCCAGGATTAGTAAAGGAAAAAAATGACACTGTCCCTGCCTATGCTTCTCTTTCCCTGCTCCGGAACACACTACAGAAGGCCTTTTATAGTGTGGGGCGTGTACTAAACCCCCTCAGCAATAATTGGCCACAGGCATCCTGCCTGTGGCCAATCATTTCTCTCCTCGCTGCCGGCGCTGTGATTGGCCAAGCATGCGGGGTCACAGTGCATGCTTGGCCAATCACAGCGCCTGGATGACACTGCGATGGCGTAGTACATTGTGGGCCGTTCGCGTCACTCGAATTTGGCGCGAACGGCCCAAATCGTTCGATCTTCGTCGAACGATCGAACAGCCGATGTTCGAGTCGAACGTATGTTCGACTCGAACACGAAGCTCATCCCTACAGTCCACCACTGAGCATTACTGTCTCCTCACTGTCCACCCCGCTGCCCCCCATAAGGTTGCCACCTCTCCAGGTTTTGAATCACGTGCCTGGTTTTCAGGCCACCTAAAACCCAGATGCATACATTGCAACCCTCCCAGAACCTGCAGGACTGGACTGACAACTAAACATTGTTCCAGCATCCTGCACACTACAGCTGTCATCAACCTGCCCTTTCTCTCTGTTATTACTTCAGGATGGCCTCTATCCACTTGCCCCCTGGAAGATTTACCCCCTCTTCATGACCAGGATTTTTTTTTGCGATACAGCACTGTGTTACTTCAACTGACAATTGCGCAGTCCCTGTACATATATGAATTTTTTTTTGTCATTATTTTTCCCACAAAAGGACACCAGTTTGTGTCCTTATCTCCAACCAGCATCTGTACCAGTGTCATCAGGTACCAGTACCAGTACAACCACTGCCAAAAATATGCAAAAAATGTGAGGAGTAGGACTGATGAGAGCAGCTGGGAGGAGACCAGAGAAAAGTCATGGTTAACTAACAGCCAACTCTGATTCAGAGGATGAATTAGTCCTGGGCCCTGCTTCAAGAGTCAGGTGTGCTATGCCACCAGGCACTTAACATCATAGTATATTGCAGCAGGCAAGCACCCACAATGTGGCACATCCTGGGGAAAATGTGATTGGCTGTCAGAAAATGAAATGCATCACTTAAGCCTCTTGAAAGTCTGATTATGCTTCTTTAATTTTGGGGCCCCTCTATGCAGCTAGGTTCTGAAAAAGTAATAAGGATGATAAGCAGAATGTGTTATGGGGTGTAATTCTAAATATGCTCATACTTTGTGGTAGAAATATTCTATTAACTGAGATCCTAAAAATATATGTAGCGGGTGTCAACATTTAGGGGGAGTGTCTGGGCGGTAGCATGGCCCAGATGCACTAATTATTAGGGATCTATGGCCATTTTGGTTCGTGGAGGATATAATGGTGTTCAGTTCCATGCGGCCCCTGGGAAGCGCTGCCGCCTTGGGCTGGGGTTGAACCATCATTGTAGGGCCGTGCCCTTTGTGTCCTCTCGCGGCAGTAGTACAGCGGGGCAGGGAACCCGCTGTGCCTGCTGGGGAAGGGTATAAAGGGGGCGGATATCTTGCGCACGAGGTCCGAGCCCCAGGCACCTTCAGCCTGGGGGCTGCTGTTCTGTTCGTCCACGCCCAGGTGCCCTTGGCCTGGGTGCGAGGGAGTTTGAGTTCCATCCCAGGCACCTTAAGCCTGGGGTGAGGTACTAACCGAGGCCTGGGGCCCAGTACCTTCGACTGAGTCCCATATGGGAGAAGATACCTAGGGGCCCACCAAGTGAGGGGACCCGAGTCTTGGGCGAGGAGAACCAGGGAGGTGACCTGGCCTGAAGATCCAGCGCAGCATTGGCTGGTGACAGTGCAGGCCTCTGGGGACCGTCCGGGATTGATCATCTCCCTAAAAGGGGTCGCCATTAGAAGGTAGTCCATGTTCTATGGTCTTTGCAGATTCCCAGCTACATCAGGTCAGTGGTAGAGGCCTATCCAAAGGTCTGTAACAGAGGCCTCATTGTTCACCCGGTCTGTGGCAGGGACCAACCTCACGGTCGGTGGCAGCGACCGTGCGCCAAAAGTTGTTGTGAACTCCTAACAGCTTCTCTGATCCGAAAGGATTGTGCCTGAACCCTCTCCCCACCAAGTTCGTGTTTGTATCAACCTGTCTGCTTGCAAAGAGGCATATTTATCTCTGCGGAAATAAATATAGATGTTGTACTGTCACCTGATGTGGGCTTACTTTTCTGGGAG
This sequence comes from Rana muscosa, assembly GCA_029206835.1. Lineage (NCBI taxonomy): Eukaryota > Metazoa > Chordata > Amphibia > Anura > Ranidae > Rana > Rana muscosa. The sequence continues at coordinate 343,866,958 of CM055118.1, read as the reverse complement.
CAAAGTGTTCTACATTCATCTATCTACCTGTCATATCTGAAGTGGAAGCTCCGGACAAGGACACAGACCCGAAGGCAAAGATCTTAGCTCAAACCTCTACACACATATAAGTTGCAAGCTGGTGGAAACACCTCACCCCTCTCCCTGGTCCCCCTAGACGAGTTAATCAGCCGAGACGAAGAAGGGAGAGAGCGGGTGAGGCCGCTACACGTGGGGGCTCTGAGTCCGGGATTTGTGTTCTGTGTCAATGGAGCTGAAGCTCTCAAAACTTGACTTTTACCCCCCAGAAAAGTTTTGAGGAGGTCGGCCATGTTGGTCGGCGCGCCACGAGGCACACCCTCCCTGCTCAGTTTGTGGGCGTGACGAGGAAAAAAGGCCCGCGAAGTGTTGCACCAAAGGGGCGGAGTCTGGCCATGTGTGGGGATACACGTGGAGACTTTGGCGCCAGTTCTTCAGTGCGCGATGGAGCAGTCAACGGTCAGTAGGGGTGCGGAATTTAATCGCTGCATCGGTGCATCACGATTCGGGCGTCCCCGATGCGGCACCGATGCATGCAAACCTATTAATCGATTACCGCAATGTCTAGCCCCGCCCCCTCCTCTCGGGAGAGCTGTTACCTTATTTGTTGTTTTTTTTTCCTATGGCGCTCATGTGACTGCCCGGCCCGCCTCTCTCCTCTCTGCTTTCACGTCTCACGTCTCTCCTGGCGTCAGAGACGTTAAAGCAGAGAGGAGAGAGGGCAATCACATGAGCGCGGCATGTACACAGTCACACTGTTCCCCCGCCGGATTCTGTTCCCCCCTGTCTCTCGGCTACTATCGGAACTCTGCCCCCCCAGCCCTGTACTGTACATTGCCGCTCCCTCCTACTAACGAATGCAAATTCTACTAATACCGCCCCGCCTCTCCAGCGCCGCTCACGCCTACTGTTTTTTCACGAATGCTAATGAGCAGAGGGCTGGAGAGGCGGGGCGGTATTAGGAGCATTTGCATTTGTGAGGAACAGTGGGAGGGAGCGGCAATGTACAGGGCTGGGGGGGGCAGAGTTCCGATAGTAGCCGAGAGACAGGGGGAAACAGAATCCGGCGGGGGGGGGGACCATTCTCGGCACAACAGGTATTCTTTTTTTATACTTACCTGCTGATCTCCTGTAGCATGTCCGCAGTCTGACCATCTCCTGTAGCATGTCCGCAGTCACTGGCCATCTTCTGTAGCATGTCCGCAGTCTGACCATCTCCTGTAGCATGTCCGCAGTCACCGACCATCTCCTGTAGCATGTCCGCAGTCACCGACCATCTCCTGTAGCATGTCCGCAGTCAACGACCATCTCCTGTAGCATGTCCGCAGTCACCGACCATCTCCTGTAGCATGTCCGCAGTCACCGACCATCTCCTGTAGCATGTCCGCAGTCACCGACCATCTCCTGTAGCATGTCCGCAGTCTGACCATCTCCTGTAGCATGTCCGCAGTCACCGACCATCTCCTGTAGCATGTCCGCAGTCACCGACCATCTCCTGTAGCATGTCCGCAGTCACCGACCATCTCCTGTAGTATGTCCGCAGTCTGACCATCTCCTGTAGAATGTCTGCAATCACCGACCATCTCCTGTAGCATGTCCACAGTCACCGACCATCTCCTGTAGCATGTCCGCAGTCACCGACCATCTCCTGTAGCATGTCCGCAGTCACCAACCATCACCTGTAGCATGTCCGCAGTCACCGACCATCTCCTGTAGCATGTCCGCAGTCACCAACCATTTCCTGTAGCATGTCCGCAGTCACCGACCATCTCCTGTAGCATGTCCGCAGTCACCGACCATCTCCTGTAGCATGTCCGCAGTCACTAACCATCTCCTTTAGCATGTCCGCAGTCTCTCTGACCATCTCCTGTAGCATGTCCGCAGTCACTGACCATCTCCTGTAGCATGTCCGCAGTCACTGACCATCTCCTTTAGCATGTCCGCAGTCTCTCTGACCATCTCCTGTAGCATGTCCGCAGTCGCTGATCATCTGTAGCATTTCCGCAGTCTCTGATCATCTTCTGTACTAGGTCTGCACTCTCTGACCATCTCCTGTACTATGTACAAGTTGTTGTCTGCTTTGTTTAGACTTTGCTATATGCAGGGAGTGTTGTCTTTTTTTTAAAAGAACAGATATAATAAAAAAAATGGAGTTCTCCTGACTGCTTAAATTTTTTTGGTGAAAACCATGCGCACTTGCGCTGTAATCCTGATGCATCGTGGAATCGAATCGAATCAAATTGTTGACCTGATAATCGTAATCTAATCTAATCGTGAGGCCAGTGAAGATGCGCACCTCTAACGGTCAGCATGCTTTCTACTGCATCATGGGTCCCCACTGCATCTACAACAAGGGCGACCCCCATTGCTGTCTCCGCTATGGATACGGGGATTCGGCTCAAGCCCCGGGGACGATTCGCCCTGTACACATGCAAGGACGTTGAGGCCCTGGGTATGATTTGTCCTGGCTGTTCGGGACTGGTGGTACAGCTGAAGCCCTTTGGTCGCTGCGAGGCCTGTGGCGAGTTCATATTTGAAGTGGAGCAACTAATAGAAAGGCCGCAGCACCTCACCCCTCTCCCTGGTCCCCCTAGACGAGTTACCCAGCAGAGAAGAAGAAGGGAGAGAGCGGGTGAGGGCGCTACATATATATTTTAATTTTCCTTCTTAACTTTCCAAAAACATTTGGCAAAAAATATGATCTTACAATGCGTCTTAGTAGAAAGATTGGGAGGTCTGTTTTCCAAAATGTGGCCATTTTCTGGGTTTGTCTCCTCTCCTGGCATTCCAGGCTCCCTAAAGTGAGATCGGTAGTCAGGAAATTAACAATAAATGACTCAAGTGCAAATAGGAGAGCAACAAGTGGTTGAAAAGATCAGTGGGGCAGCCAGCTAGCCTAAATTAGGGGTCTCCAAATAATTCTCTAAACAAAGGGTGCTACTTCAGACTTACATATGTGGTATCCCCATACTGAGGAGAAGTAGAAGAATATGTTTTGGGGTGTGTTGTAAGTATGCCTTTGATGTGTGTGAGAAATAACTTGTTAAAATTACAACTTCATGAAAAAAAAAAAAAAAACATTTTCTTTACTTTCTTAATTCTCCAAAAAATTGTGGCAAGAATTTACAACTTCAAAAAACTCACCATCCTTCTTAATAAATACATTGGACTGTCTACTTTCCAAAAATGGGTCATTTGAGGGTATTTGTTAGGGGTCGACCAATATCGTTTTTTTTTTTACGGGGCCAATACTGATTTTCGGCAGATAGCAGGTGCCGATATTCTGTACATTTAAAATTTTGAAAACTCAACACAATTTCTACACAAATCTGGTAAAAACTGAACATGTTTATTACAATTTTAAACATTAAAAGTAAAAGAAAAATAAAGTGCTTAAAAAATAATAACTTATTAAATGGCTTCCCAAAACATAGAAACATGGCATAAATAGATATAAACTGCACACTGACCAATATCGGTAACATTGGTACGTTTCCGACCGATCCCGATTATTAGAAAATTTGCGCATATCGGCCCTAATAATCGGCTGCTCCGATAATCGGTCGACCTCTAGTATTTGTACTGTCCTGGCATTTTAGGGACCTGGGACAGGCTGTCAGTACATCAGGATTGAACGATTTTCTAATATATATACCATAGATTGTAGACTCTATAACTTTCACAAAAACAAAGTAATATACACTAATTTTTTTATTTTTTATTTTCTTGTACAAGAAATTGGCAGAACTTTATGAACAAATATTCTTTATTTTCAGTTTAATAACAGAAACCATGGAAATTGTTTTTTTTTTCCTTCAAAATTATCACTTATGATTTATTAGTAACAATTATCAACAAGCCAGTGGTGATTAAATATAACCAAAATAAAGCTCTATCTGTCACAAAAAAAAATGATATAAAATGTATTTGGGTACAGTGTTACGTGACAGAGTCACTTAAAGTATCACAGAGCTGAAAACGGAAAAATGGCCTGGATGGGAGGGTGGTTTAACATCCTGGCCTTCAAGTGGTTAAGGAATACTGTACCTCATCCAAAGTTATTGCATGAGAGTTGTCTCACACATTCACAAGAACGTGGTAACTGCAAAGTACCAGCCCACAAACAGAAAGGCATTCCAAATCTATCACGTTAACCTAACTAAACCCTTGAAATAAAGAGCAGCACTGACAGTAGATCAGTAAGGCTGAGGAAGAAAACAACACCCAAATTACAAAAGTAAGGATATCAGAGAAACTCTTCTCTTCTCAAAAACAGGAGTCCTGGGAATTCTTGCAGAGTAATCGAGAAACTTTCCCAAACTTGCCACTGCCAGGCTAAACTAATGTAATTGAACATTATATTCCCACAAACACTAGTGTTCGTGTGCATGTTAAGAAGCCAGTTGCAAAATTATGGACATAATGCCCAACCAGAGTCTTCCTACAGCTCTGTGTCCATACATCTGTATGAGCTGTCAGTTTCAGAGCTGTAGGAAGGCTTAAAGCGGTGCTCCACCCGCGTATTTTTTTTTTAAAAGTCAGCAGCTACTAACACTGTAGCTGCTGACTTTTAATAAGGGCACTTACCTGTCCTAGGCGCCCGCGATATCGGGCCCCCGATGGCGATCGCTCGGTCCTGGCAGGTCCCGGCGCCTCCATCCTGACTAAGGGAAACAGGCAGTGAAGCCTTACGGCTTTACTGCCCGTTTTCCTTCTGCGCATGCGCGACTCGCACGGCGCTTTGTGAATGGGCGGCTGTCTCCCGGGATTTACACAGTTCCCAGAAGGCAGAGTGCCCCATTCACTGTGACAGAGGATGAGGAAGAAGACCACCGTGGTGAAGGAAGAGGCAGAAGAGCTAGTCCCGCATAGCAACCGCCCTTTCTGGTGAGTATAATATTATTTATTTTTTTCAATTTTTCAATTTTATTTATTTTTTGATTTTAAGTGAAAAAAATTAAAATCAGGGTGGAACTCCACTTTAATGAACTACAAGGGTGCTCATCAATGCGCTTGCAGTTCATTGAAATGACAAATCTGTCTGCCACGGTGGAAGATGGGACTTGTAGTTTTCTCATTCACAGATTCCAGTGAATGAATCGTGTGGCTGTGTGGGCAGTGCCCCACAAAGCCATGCCAATTTTAAAGTGATATTAACCACTTGCCTACTGGGCACTTACATCCCCTTCCTGCCCAGGCCAATTTTCAGCTTTCAGTGATGTTGCACTTTGAATGACAATTGCGTGGGCATGCAACACTGTACCTAAACAAAATTTGTATAATTTTTTTCACACAAATAGAGTGTTCTTTTGGTGGTATTTAATCACCACTGGGTTTTTAATTTTTTTTTGCTAAAGAGACAAGTGTAGTGGGTATGTGAATTTAGGGGAGGCATCTGGGTGGTAGTGTAACCCAGATGCACTGATTGTTAGGGAATCTGATACCCTTTTGTGGTTCTTGCAGGACTCTGGTGGTGTGAGGTTCCCTGCTGCCTGCGGGTGGCGCTGACGCCCTGGGCCGGAGCTGAACACTCACCGCAAGACTGCATCCCCTTTTGTCCTTTCCTGGCGCTGGTACAGCAGGGCGGGGAACCTTCTGTGACGCAAAGGGAGAGGAGATAAAGGGGGCGGACGCCCTGACCTTGAGGTTCAGAGTTCGGAGTCGGAGGATGCGACCGCACCCAGGCACCTTCAGCCTGGGTGCTGGCGTTCCGGAGTTCCGGGCCCAGGTGCCCTCGACCTGGCCGGAGCGGGAGATGGAGTCCATCTCAGGCACCTTTAGCCTGGGGTGAGGTACTATGGCGGAAGCCTGGAGCTCAGTACCTTCGACTGAGTTCCGCGAGTGTGGAGGAATCCAAGGGGGCCCTAACTCCTTGGGTGCCCGTGTCTGAGACGAGGAGGCCGGTGAGCGGAACTTCTCCCGAGAGTCCAGCGCAGCATTGCTGGTGACGGAGAGGCCTCCGTAACTGTCTTGGACGGATGTCTTCCCCCTGATAGGGGCTACGTTAGCGAAGGTAATCCATGTTCTGTTCAATATAGTCAGTGGCAGTGACTATTCGCCACTGATGACACCACAGTGGTTAGCTCTATCTAAAAAAGGATTGTGCCTCGACCTACTCCCTACAAATACTGAACTGTTCATTGGGTCCCAACCTGTCTGTGCTGAATGACTATTTGTTGAGAAGAATAAATACGAGTTGGACCGTTTTCAGTGTGTGGAACTTCAGTTACTGGAAGCAAAGGGGGGTCATTCAGTAAAGGATTTGACTCTGGGACACACACACAAAACCCGAAAGTTCTGGCTTTCACCTCCAGTCTCTCTGGAGGACATGGGCCATGGTGTATCTCATCCCTCCCCCCCAGTACTAACCCCTAGACGAGACAAACAAGCCGTGAATGAGAAGGGGTGAGAGGGGTGAGGTCGCTACACGTGGGGGCTCGTCCGGGAAAAAGTTTAATAGTTTGTTATAAAATTTTACAAACATGTAATTTTTCTCCTTTACTAATGTGCGCTGATGAGGCTGCACTGATAGACACTGATAGGCTGCACTGATGGGCACTGATAGGCTGCACAGATGGGCACTGATAGGCTGCACTGGTGGACACTGATGAGGCAGAACTTGTGGGCACTGATGAGGTGGAACTGGTGGGTACTGATGAGGAGGCACTGATAGGTGGCACTGATGGGCACTGATAGGTGGCACTGAAGGGCACTGAGAGGTAGCACTGATAGATGGCACTGATGAGCACTGATAGGCGGCACTGATGGGCACTGATAGGTGGCACTGATAGGCGGCACTGATGCGCACTGATAGGCACTGGTAGGTGGTACTGGTAGGTGACACTGATGACGAGGCACTAATGGTCATTGATTGGCAACACTGATAGGTGGCACTGATGGGCACTACTGATGGCACTGAAAGGTGGCACTGGTGGACACTGATTGGCACTGAAATTTGGCACTGGTGGGCACTGATAGATGGCACTCATGGGCACTGATTAACAGCACTTGTGGGCACTGATGGCTAGCACAGATCTGGACTGATGTCCCTGTAACAGAAGTTAGTTAGCGGCTTTATTCTTTTCTCCTCACGTTGATCATGAGGAGAAAAAAAGCTGGTTACAGACTCCTGTTTACTTCCTGATCAGCTGCCATTGGCTGACAGCTGATCATGTGGTAAAGGGCCCTCTGTGATTGGCCCTTTACCCTGTTCTGTGATAAGCTGAGTCCGAAGGACTCGGTGATCACAGTGCGCGCCACTGCCATAGACCGGTCACTGTTGCGTTTGTGCGTCTCCCTCACAGGGTGTGGGCCTTCCCAGTTTGGGACATACATCTTCCGCTCCGGTTCCGAGTTTTGCGGTTTCCCACTGGTTCCATCTCCCCGCCCTTCCACAGCTCCTGGGGGTGAGATTAACTTTGTGGCATGGTTTGCAGTGTGTGCATTCATCCATTCATTCTTACGGACATTCAATCTTCTGAAATCTTTTTTATAAGTATAGGGTATCATACCCATCTGCGTACATATTAATTTATATATATTTTTCGACCTTCGAAAAGAGTTATTCATATTAGCTAGTAGGCCAGGAGTCCTCTATCATCCGTATTTATCTGTGCTCCTCCAGAAGAAGCGAGACTCTTCCCGCGAAAGCGTTGAGACCTAGCACAGTCATCCCAGACTAATTACAGTCATCTGCATGACACAATCAGATCTCATGGAAAGGTCTATGATAAAAATGCAATATTGATTCATATGTCGACATTTAATATGTTGTTTTCTTTTTCTTGTATTAATTGTTGTTTTTAAATGTTTGTCAAATAAATCATTGATACTTTTTACCTGAGGTGTGCTCCTTAAAAGTCCCAAAGGCATTTTTTTTTTTTTTTACTGTAATTAAGCGAAAAGCTCACTCCAGCTGAGAAAAACTATTCTCCACCAAAAACTCTCCCTTGTTCCCGATTTTAGGAAATCCAGATTTCCCACCAGGTATGGAATTACAAATATTTAGGAAATTGAGGGAAAGGGGAAGCTTTCAAGCTTCACATTTTTTCTAGGAGACAGGGGATGGGTATCAATTGGTGCATTAACACAACGAGGAGGGCAATATGAAATTCCCATATGGCAAGCTCGACAAGTCAGACATTATCTGGAGACCCTGGGCCCGGCAGGAAGATATAGGCGAACACGGACTAAATTTGAGCAGTACTGTGAGGGAGAGGAGCCTGTATCTCATGTAATCTCTAAAATATATATAATCCTGACTACACCCTCAGAGCACTCTAAAATGGACTGTTTGGCCAAGTGGGAGTGTGACCTAGGTCAAGCTTTCTCTCCAGCACAATGCCAGAAGATTATAGATCTGTCTTTAAAATCTTCAAGGTGTACGAAAATACAGGAATCAAACTATAAAATTTTAACACGTTGGTATTATACGCCATCGGCCTTGAATACATTTTTTCCAGAAATATCTGACAGGTGCTGGAGAGGATGTGATGAAAAATGTACTATGTTACACATTTTCTGGGCATGTCCAGCTATTAGACAATTTTGGCAAACTGTACAGAGAATTACGCAAACATTCTCAGAATATCAGATTGCAGAAGACCCAGCTCTCTTCTTGCTACACCATACACAAATCCCACCGAAAAAAATATATAAATTCAGTTCTGTGCCACCTAATAAATGTAGTATTGCGATGAAATGGAAAGACCCTAATCCCCCTACGATCTCAATGTGGTTAAACAAAGTTAGAATTTTTGCAATAATGGAGAAATTTCTACATATAACGTTGGAGGGAAAAAAACAAATACAAGAAATAAGGGCACCATGGGAGCAATTTGTAAAAACAGAAGAAGGGAAGAAGTTACTAGGAGAGTAAAGATTAAAATTAGGCTGATTGGTAAAAAGAGTTAGTAGGGGCTTATCAAGAAGTTCCACACCCAGCTTAAGAAAAAGGAAGAGACCAAGTTCTTAAGCGTATGGCGGCTATTCAGGTTATGGAGAGGGTATTCCACACCATCATGGATATTATGCCTATTTATGACCTGAAATGGAAACCGTGGGCCCCATAAATACCGTCCCCATATATCTAGGTAACATTTCTCATTTACCCTCACGCTAGGAAGGCATATAGTCAACACCTTCGGTGAAAGCTTCCCATATCGAAGCATGTTCTTCAGTTTTGATTTGTGTATCATTTGACTCTCTCTCTTTGTTACTCATATCCCCAGTTTTATGTGATCATAAGTTTTTTCTCTACTAGAGAGTAGGGATGAGCTCGGTGTTCGAGTCGAACATACGTTCGACTCGAACATCGGCTGTTCGATCGTTCGCCGAACAACGAACGATTTGGGCCGTTCGCGCCTAATTCGCGGCCCACAATGCACTACGCCATCGCAGTGTCATCCAGGCGCTGTGATTGGCCAAGCATGCACTGTGACCCCGCATGCTTGGCCAATCACAGCGCCGGCAGCGAGGAGAGCAATGATTGGCCACAGGCAGGATGCCTGTGGCCAATTATTGCTGAGGGTGTTTAGTACACGTCCCACACTATAAAAGGCCGCCAGCACGGCGGCCTAGTGTAGTGTGTTCCGGAGCAGGGAAAGAGAAGCATAGGCAGGGACAGTGACATTTTTTTTCTTGCTTAACCTGGATTCCTTTAGTTTAGGGAAAGAGAAGAATAGGTAGGGAGAGTGTCAGTGTGTTTTACTGTGCTAATCCTTGTTTGTAGGGACAGGGAAGGACAGTGAGGGAAATTCTCCTTGTGCTAAACTGTGCTAAAGCATTGATCATCAACCATCTTTAAAAAAACATTTTTTCTAGGGACAGAAAACTATAGGTAGGGAGAGTGTCAGTGTGTTTTACTGTGCTAATCCTTGTTTGTAGGGACAGGGAAGGACAGTGAGGGAAATTCTCCTTGTGCTATACTGTGCTAAAGCATTGATCATCAACCATCTTTAAAAAAACATTTTTTCTAGGGACAGAAAACTATAGGTAGGGAGAGTGTCAGTGTGTTTTACTGTGCTAATCCTTGTTTGTAGGGACAGGGAAGGACAGTGAGGGAAATTCTCCTTGTGCTATACTGTGCTAAAGCATTGATCATCAACCATCTTTAAAAAAACATTTTTTCTAGGGACAGAAAACTATAGGTAGGGAGAGTGTCAGTGTGTTTTACTGTGCTAATCCTTGTTTGTAGGGACAGGGAAGGACAGTGAGGGAAATTCTCCTTGTGCTATACTGTGCTAAAGCATTGATCATCAACCATCTTTAAAAAAACATTTTTTCTAGGGACAGAAAACTATAGGTAGGGAGAGTGTCAGTGTGTTTTACTGTGCTAATCCTTGTTTGTAGGGACAGGGAAGGACAGTGAGGGAAATTCTCCTTGTGCTATACTGTGCTAAAGCATTGATCATCAACCATCTTTAAAAAAACATTTTTTCTAGGGACAGAAAACTATAGGTAGGGAGAGTGTCAGTGTGTTTTACTGTGCTAATCCTTGTTTGTAGGGACAGGGAAGGACAGTGAGGGAAATTCTCCTTGTGCTATACTGTGCTAAAGCATTGATCATCAACCATCTTTAAAAAAACATTTTTTCTAGGGACAGAAAACTATAGGTAGGGAGAGTGTCAGTGTGTTTTACTGTGCTAATCCTTGTTTGTAGGGGCAGGGAAGGACAGTGAGGGAAATTCTCCTTGTGCTATACTGTGCTAAAGCATTGATCATCAACCATCTTTAAAAAAACATTTTTTCTAGGGACAGAAAACTATAGGTAGGGAGAGTGTCAGTGTGTTTTACTGTGCTAATCCTTGTTTGTAGGGACAGGGAAGGACAGTGAGGGAAATTCTCCTTGTGCTATACTGTGCTAAAGCATTGATCATCAACCATCTTTAAAAAAACATCTTTTCTAGGGACAGAAAACTATAGGTAGGGAGAGTGTCAGTGTGTTTTACTGTGCTAATCCTTGTTTGTAGGGACAGGGAAGGACAGTGAGGGAAATTCTCCTTGTGCTATACTGTGCTAAAGCATTGATCATCAACCATCTTTAAAAAAACATTTTTTCTAGGGACAGAAAACTATAGGTAGGGAGAGTGTCAGTGTGTTTTACTGTGCTAATCCTTGTTTGTAGGGACAGGGAAGGACAGTGAGGGAAATTCTCCTTGTGCTATACTGTGCTAAAGCATTGATCATCAACCATCTTTAAAAAAACATTTTTTCTAGGGACAGAAAACTATAGGTAGGGAGAGTGTCAGTGTGTTTTACTGTGCTAATCCTTGTTTGTAGGGACAGGGAAGGACAGTGAGGGAAATTCTCCTTGTGCTATACTGTGCTAAAGCATTGATCATCAACCATCTTTAAAAAAACATTTTTTCTAGGGACAGAAAACTATAGGTAGGGAGAGTGTCAGTGTGTTTTACTGTGCTAATCCTTGTTTGTAGGGACAGGGAAGGACAGTGAGGGAAATTCTCCTTGTGCTATACTGTGCTAAAGCATTGATCATCAACCATCTTTAAAAAAACATTTTTTCTAGGGACAGAAAACTATAGGTAGGGAGAGTGTCAGTGTGTTTTACTGTGCTAATCCTTGTTTGTAGGGACAGGGAAGGACAGTGAGGGAAATTCTCCTTGTGCTATACTGTGCTAAAGCATTGATCATCAACCATCTTTAAAAAAACATTTTTTCTAGGGACAGAAAACTATAGGTAGGGAGAGTGTCAGTGTGTTTTACTGTGCTAATCCTTGTTTGTAGGGACAGGGAAGGACAGTGAGGGAAATTCTCCTTGTGCTATACTGTGCTAAAGCATTGATCATCAACCATCTTTAAAAAAACATTTTTTCTAGGGACAGAAAACTATAGGTAGGGAGAGTGTCAGTGTGTTTTACTGTGCTAATCCTTGTTTGTAGGGACAGGGAAGGACAGTGAGGGAAATTCTCCTTGTGCTATACTGTGCTAAAGCATTCCTCATCAACCATCTTTGAAATCCTTGTTTTTTGGACAGTCAGGGAAATTGTCATTGTGCTATTCTGTGCGAAAGCAATCATCCTCAACCATATTTAGAAATCCTTAAGTAAAGGGACAGAGAAGGACACCTGAAGGTAGCCCTTATTGCTTTTTTCCCATCTCCCTGCAGGCCATCCATTAGAATGTCTGGAAGGCAAACAAGGAGAGGCAGACAGTCAGGAGGCAATAAAAGAGGGCAAGCAGGCTCTGTGTCTGGGGGCAACAGTGCTGGTCGTGGACGCGGTGCATTGTCATCAGCACATGGCCATGGGACACGCTTGTCCTTCTTTTCGGCAGCTGGACATGTTGAGCCACATCATGCCGAAGACTTGGTAGAGTGGATGACCAAGCCCTCCTCCTCCTCCTCATCCTCTCTCACCCAGGCTCAGGGTACTGGCAAAGCAGATGCCAAAGCGTCCTCTTTCCTGGTATCAATGTCAGACTCATCATCAGTCACTCCTTCCCTAGACCCACCATGTCCTCCTCCTGAGGAGTCCCCCGAACTGTTTAAGCACAGTGTTGGGTACATGCTCCAGGAGGATGCCCAGCGTTTCGAAGGGTCTGATGATGAAACCCAGCTACAGGAAGGCAGTAGCGTGAGAGCAGACAGAGGGGATGCTCAAGAAGGACACCAATCTGGCAGTCATGTTCCAGCAGCTGCAGCATACTGCCAGATTGACTCCAGTGATGAGGAGGGAGGGGATGATGAGGTCACTGACTCCACGTGGGTGCCTAATAGGAGAGAGGAGGAGGAGGAGGATGAGGAGGAGGCACATCTCCAACGAGGCAGGATGCCCTTTGGTGGCCAGCGTAAGGGCAGTACACCGACGGAATCACACCGCAGAGCTCCGCCTGTGCAGGGCGCTGCCTCTGCCCGTCATTCAAAAAGTTCTTTGGTGTGGGCCTTTTTTGAGGCTAGTGCATCAGATCGCACAGCTGCTGTTTGCAACATATATCTCAAGCGTATATCGCGTGGCCAAAACATCAGCCGCTTGGGTACCACATGCCTGACCAGACATATGTTGACCTGCCATGCAGCTCGTTGGCAAGCCTACCTCAAAGACCCACACCAAAGAACAAAGCGGACCTCTCCTTGCACCGCATCAGCTGGGATCTCCAACCCCACTATAACTTCAGTCCTCTCTGAAACATGCACTGAGAGGAATGAAGGTGTAGAATTAGGTGTGTCACAGCCAAGTACTTACGGCCACTCTGCTAGCAGTACACCGACGTCCGATTCTAGCAGGCAAATTTCCCTGCCCCAGCTGCTGGACCGTCGAAAGAAGTACACTCCCAGCCATCCACATGCCCAGCGGTTGAATGCTAGCTTGGCTAAATTGCTAGCGCTTCAACTGCTGCCTTTTCAGTTGGTAAACTCGGCCCCCTTCCGTGAGTTTGTGCAATGTGCGGTTCCTCAGTGGCAGGTTCCCAAACGCCACTTTTTCTCACGGAAGGCTATTCCGGCTCTCTATCGGCATGTGGAAGGCAATGTCTTGGCCTCGCTGGACAGGGCGGTCAGTGGTAAGGTGCATATTCCCGCTGACTCATGGTCCAGCAGGCATGGACAGGGACGTTACCTTTCTTTCACGGCCCATTGGGTCACTCTTTTGGCAGCTGGGAAGGATGCAGGACAAGGTGCAGTAGTGTTGGAGGTTGTTCCACCGCCACGCCTCCAAAATGCTACTACTGGTTGTGACACACCTCTCTCCTCCACCCCCTCCTCTTCTTCTTCCTCCATGGCCTCTTCCTGTGCTTTGTCCTCTGAACCAGCGGTGCTCCGTAGCCGTTCAAGGGGCTACGCAAGTACGCAGGCAAAAAGATGCCATGCCGTGCTTGCGCTGGTGTGTTTGGGGGACAGAAGCCACACTGGGGCAGAGGTCCTGTCTGCTCTGCAGGTCCAGGCCGAGAGGTGGTTGACGCCACGCCAGCTTAAGCCAGGAATGGTGGTTTGCGACAATGGCACCAACCTCCTCTCCGCCCTCCGACAGGGACAACTGACCCATGTGCCCTGTGTGGCTCACGTCCTTAACCTGGTGGTGCAGCGGTTCTTGGGCAGGTACCCGGGCTTACAGGATGTCCTGAGGCAGGCCAGGAAAGTCTGTGTGCATTTCCGCAGATCTTATAATGCCAGTGCTCGCCTGGCTGAGCTGCAAAAGGAGTTGAACCTGCCCAAGAACCGCCTTATATGTGACATGCCCACCAGGTGGAACTCAACGTTGGCCATGCTGCAGCGGCTGCACACGCAGCAGAGGGCCATCAATGAGTACCTGTGCGACTACGGCACCAGGACAGGGTCAGGGGAGCTTGGTTTTTTTTCTCCACGCCAGTGGGGCATGATCAGGGATGCATGCACTGTCCTGGCACCATTTGAGGAGGCCACGAGGATGGTGAGCAGTGACAGTGCATGCATCAGTGACACTGTACCTCTTGTCCACCTGTTGGAGCACACGCTGCGTGGAATAATGGACAGGGCACTTGAGGCAGAACAGAGGCAGGAAGAGGAGGACTTCCTTGCCTCTCAAGGCCCCCTTTACCCAGAGAGTGTTCCTTCTGTCCCACCCATCGCACAGGAAGAGGAGGAGGAGGAGGATTGTGTCAGCATGGAGGTGGAGGCTGGCACTCAGCATCATCAGCAGCAGTCTTTTAGGGATGATTTACAGTCCCAAGAAACCAGTGGACTTGTACGTGGCTGGGAGGAGGTGGCTGCGGATCATGTCGTCCTTAGTGACCCAGAGGACTCCGGACCGAATGCCTCAGCTAACCTACGCTGCATGGCCTCCCTGATCCTGCAAAGTCTGCGGAAGGATCCTCGTATTCTTCGGATCAAGGAGAGGGACCATTACTGGCTGGCCACTCTCCTTGATCCACGGTACAAGGGTAAGGTTGCGGACCTTATGTTACCATCGCAGAGGGAGCAGAGGATGAGACAACTCCGGGAGGCCTTGCAGAAAGGTCTGTGCAACGCGTTCCCAGAGACTGGGAGGTTACAAACTCCTGGTCCTGGACAACGAGTTGCTGAGGCTTCGGCCAGTCAAAGAAGGAGCGGTGGGGAAGGTGGCCGTCTGACCGATGCGTTCAGACAATTCTTTAGTCCGCAGCCCCAAAGTATGATCGGTTCCAGCAACCATCGCCAGCGTCTGATAAACATGGTGCAGGAATATCTAGGGGCAAGGTCAGACTTGGACACCTTCCCCACCGAAAATCCTCTGGCTTACTGGGTCTTGAGGATGGATCACTGGCCAGAGCTTGCACAGTATGCAATTGAGCTACTGGCCTGTCCTGCATCCAGCGTTCTTTCGGAACGCACATTCAGTGCTGCTGGAGGATTTGTCACGGATCACAGGGTGCGCCTGTCCACCGACTCGGTTGATCGACTGACTTTCATCAAGATGAACCAGTCTTGGATCACCACCAGCTACCACACACCTGATGCTGATATAACAGACTAATTGATTTTAACATGTCACATCCCTTCAAGACTGATGCTGATGCTGAGTGCCTGTGCTGTTATGTTGACTGGCTATCCTCCTCCTCCGAGTCCTCAATGATACGATTGATGATGATAGCTTGGAAGATCATTTTTGTTTATGGGTGCTGCCACCAGTGGCTAAGGCCCAATTTTTCAGCCCCTGTTTAACAGGGGCGTGTAATTACAATTTTTGAAGCAATACTTTGCAACAGGGCTCATTGCTGTGCTCCAAGTACAGTATCTGTGAGGGGTTGCAGTGTTGTGCCACCAGTGCCTAAGGCCCAATTTTTCAGCCCCTGTTCAACAGGGGCATGTAATTACAATTCTTGATCTAATAATTCACAGCAGGGCCCATTGCTGCACCCACCAAGAGTAACTCTGAGGGCTTACAGTGTTGTGGCAACGCCACCACCACCACCACCACGAAAGGCCCAATTTTTCAGCCCCTGTTCAAAAGGGGCATGTAATTACAATTCTTGATCTAATAATTCACAGCAGGGCCCATTCCTGCACCCACCAAGAGTAACTCTGAGGGCTTACAGTGTTGTGGCAACACCACCACCACCACCACCACCACGAAAGGCCCAATTTTTCAGCCCCTGTTCAACAGGGGCATGCAATTACAATTCTTGATCTAATAATTCACAGCAGGGCCCATTGCCGCACCCACCAAGAGTAACTGTCAGGGCTTACAGTGTTGTGGCACCAGCACCACCATCAAAGGCCCAATTTTTACTACCACTGTTCAACAATTATATGTAATTACAATTCCTGATATAATAGTTGACAGCAGGGCGTTCCAGCACCAACCAAGAGTAACTGTGAGTGCTTACAGTGTTGTGCCAACACCAACAACTAAGGGGCCTATTTCTGCAGAGTATATACGGCAGGTCCCTACTTTCAAACATCCAACTTACAAACGACTCCTACTTGCAAACGCAAGAAGACAACAGGAAGTGAGAGGAAATCTACCCCTAGGAAGGAAAATTCTCTCCTGTAAGAATTAATATGGGAGAAAGGTGTCTCCTCTGTACTGATGCTTTATCACCAATCCTTGTTTCAAGAAAAACACCACATTTCAAAAACAGTTGTCATTGGGACGGAAAGTGAGGTGAAATGTTCTGAACAGGGGCACAGACAGCAAAACAAATGTTACAGGGGTGATAACCCTTACCTATGTTTTCCAAAAAGTTTAAAAATAGATTTTTGGGCTGGAGCTACACTTAAACAATGTACCTGTTCAAAATTACAAACACATTCTACATAAGAACAAACCTACAGTCCCTGTCTTGTATGCACCGCCTGTATACGGCTGTTCAGAGTATATAGGGCCTTTTTTATTTTATGTGCGGTGTTCCCCTTAATATCCATACAAGACCCAAAGGGGCTGGTAATGGGCTGGGGTGGGGGGGGGGGGTCATGGGGTAGCTATGCCATTTTTCTTAAAGATTTTCATCCATATTACCGGGACCAGACATTACATTAAAGCCGCAAGCAGTTTTAAATGGCTTTTTTTTCCTTTAGAAGTGTCATTTTGTGCAGGGACAGTTCTAAACACGGGAAACACGTGGCACTTCACAGGAATACTTTAGACACCCCCCAGGTACGATATTTAAAGTAATATTTGATTTTTTTTTTCACTTTATGCATCATTAAAATGACTGCTCCCGAAAAACGACCGTTTTTAAAACTTCTTTTTGCATTGATACATGTCCCCTGGTGCAGAACCCGGGTTCCCAAACCCTTTTTAGGACAATAACATGCATAATAGTCGTTATAATTAGCACTTTAGAATTCGAACGTTTGCATCCATTGTATTTAATAGGGTTCTAATGTTCGTACGAACGTTCGGTCCGTTCGCGGGTTCTGGTGCGAACCGAACCCGGGGGTGTTCGGCTCATCACTACTAGAGAGTGAGAAGACAGAACTTACACAAACATTGTTTTATCTTATGAATGTTCCCTCTATCGCATTCTGTTTTTGTATTATATTCTCACTGTGTACCGGGATGGCCCGGGATGCCCCTGATTTGTAAGTTTGGATCCTCCTGAGGGCCGCCACAACAGAATTTTACTAAATGTTTGTATGTTTTAATATACTATACACTTGATACTAATTGTATGTACCTTTATTTTATCAATAAAAAATTGTTTGTATGAAAAAAAAAGAAAAAGGAAGAGAAAATTAATTTACCAGTAATATATATATATATATATATATATTTCTTTGCTGTGGATGTATTAAAGAAGGGAGGTAATTGAGGCCAAGGGAAGGGGATTGGGGGAGAATAGGGGAAATAGGAAAGGATAACAGGGTCAAAGGAAGTAGGAAATGTAGAGGGAAAGGAAAGGGAAAAAAAAGAAGAGGAGCAATAGAAAGAATAGACCAGAAAAATACAGTAAAATAATTTCTTTATACGTTCTCTTTAAATGGAAAATGTTATATCTGTATACCCTGTTGGAAGAAAATAAAATAAAGAATTTAAAGAGAAAAACTATTCAGTTGTGGAAACTACCGTATTTATCGGCTTATAACATGCACAAGCGTATAACACGCACCCTAACTTTAACCACTTAAGCCCCGGACCATTTTGTAGCTAAAGGACCAGAGCTGTTTTCAGAATTTTGCACTGCGCTGCTTTAACTGTAAATTGTGCAGACATGCAACGTTGTACCTAAACAAAATTTGCGTCCTTTTCTTCCCACAAATAGAGCTTTATTTTAATGGTATTTGATTGCCTCTGCGATTTTTATTTTTTGCGATATAAACTGAAAAAGACCGAAAATTTTGAAAAAAAATTATATTTTCTACTTTTTGTTATAAGAAAAATCGAATAAACTCAATTTTAGTCATACATTTAGGCCAAAATGTATTCAGCCACATGTCTTTAGTAAAAAAAAAGTCAATAAGCGTATATTTATTGGTTTGCGCAAAAGTTATAGCGTCTACAAACTAGGGTACATTTTCTGGAATTTACACAGCTTTTAGTTTATGACTGCCTATCTCATTTCTTGAGGTGCTAAAATGGCAGGGCAGTACAAAACCCCCCCAAATGACCCAATTTTAGAAAGTAGACACCCCAAGGAAATTGCTGAGAGGCATGTTGAGCCCATTGAATATTTTTTTTTTGTCTCAAGTGATTGAATAATGACAAAAAAATAAAAATCAAAAAAAAATACAAAAAGTTGTCACTAAATGATATATTGCTCACACATGCCATGGTTATATATGGAATTACACCCCAAAATAAATTTTGCCGCTTCTCCTGAGTACGGGGATACCACATGTGTGGGACTTTTTGGGAGCCTAGCCGCGTACGGGACCCTGAAAACCAAGCACCGCCTTCAGGATTTCTAGGCACATATTTTTGATTTCACTCCTCACTACCTATCACAGTTTCGAAGGCCATAAAATGCCAAAATAGCACAAAACCCCCCCAAATGACCCCATTTTGGAAAGTAGACACCCCAAGCTATTTGCTGAGAGGCATGGTGAGTATTTTACAGCTCTCATTTGTTTTTGAAAATGAAGAAAGAAAATATATATATTTTTTTTCAATTTTCAAAACTTTGTGACAAAAAGCAAGATCTACAAAATACTCACCTTACCTCTCAGCAAATAGCTTGGGGTGTCTACTTTCCAAAATTGGGTCATTTGGGGGGTTTTGTGCCATCTGGGCATTCCATGGCCTCCGAAACTGTGATAGGCAGTGAGAAGTGAAATCAAAAATTTACACCCTTAGAAAGCCTGAAGGCGGTGCTTGGTTTTCGGGGTCCCGTACGCGGCTAGGCTCCCAAAAAGTCTCACACATGTGGTATCCCTGTACTCAGGAGAAGCAACAGAATGTATTTTGGGGTGTAATTCCACATATGCCCATGGCATGTTTGAGCAATATATCATTTAGTGACAACTTTGTGCAAAAAAAATAAATAAATAAATAAATTGTCTTTTTCCCGCAACTTGTGTCAACATATAAAATATTCCATGGACTCGACATGCCTCTCAGTATATAGCTTGGGGTGTCTACTTTCCAAAATGGGGTCATTTGGGGGGGGTTTGAACTGTTCTTTATACACAACATTAGGAAGCTTACATCCACTCTTCTAACCACTTGAAGACAAAGCCCTTTTTTGACACTTTTTGTTTACATGAAAACATATTTTTATTTTGCAAGAAAATTATGTTGAACCCCCAAACATTATATATATTTTTAAAGCAAAGGCCCTAGAGATTAAAATGGTGGGTGTTGCATTTTTTTTCTACACAGTATTTGCGCAGCGATTTTTCAAATACATTTTTTGGGGAAAAAATACACTTTTTTTAATTTTAATGCACTAAAACACACTATATTGCCCAAATGTTTGATGAAATAAAAAATATGATCTTAGGCCGAGTACATAGATACCAAACACGACAAGCTTTAAAATTTCGCACAAACGCGCATTGGCGACAAACTACATAAATTTTTTAAATCCTTTAAAAGCCTTTACAGGTTACGCCGTTAGATTTATAGAGGAGGTCTACTGCTAAAATTACTGCCCTCGATTTGACCTTCGCGGTGATACCTCACATGCATGGTGCAATTGCTGTTTACATATGACGCCAGGCCAACGCTTGCGTTCGCCATTGGGCAAGAGCAGGGCAAGACAGGGGTGCTTTTTTTTTTTTTTTTATTATTAATTTTGCTTTTTTATTTTATTTTTAAACTGTTGCTTCCATTTTTTATCATTTTTATTGTTATCTCAGGGAATGTAAATATCCCCTATGATAGCAATAGGTAGTGACAGGTACTCTTTTTTTGAAAAAACTGGGGTCTATTGGACCCTAGATCTTTCCTCTGCCCTCAAAGCATCTGACCACACCAAGATCGGTGTGATAAAATGCTTTCCCAATTTCCCAATGGCGCTTTTTATATCCGGGGGGGGACATTCCCTCCCACTGCTTGTAAAAGCAGTCCAGAGGCTAATTAGCCACTAGGATTGCTTTTACATGAAAGCCGGCCGCTGGCTGAACAGAATGATACCAAGATGATACCTAAACCCACAGGCATCATTCTGGTATAAACATTCAAAGTCCAGCAACATACCAGTACATTGCTGGTCCTTGTTGGACATGTATTGTAATCTTTTTTTTCATGCAGCCTGTTGGCTGAACGAAAAAAAAAGATTGATCGGTGGGTATGCCCACCATTAGAATACCGCCCTTCATCCACCCACCTCTAATGATGGGCATACATGCACCATTTATATATGCCGAAGCATGGGGGCATCTTCCCGCAAAAGTTATGCCACGTACACATGGTCGGACTTTTCCACGGGCAAGCCTCCGTCGGAATTTCGACCGTATGTACGTGGCATTAGGAGCAAAATCGCTCCTCCGCTCCTCTGCCCCTGCTGCCCCAATGCTTCGGCATATATGCTTTTTTTTTTTAACTGTGGTGGTGAAATCACCTCCTACAGCACTGGAGTCGCAGAGATCAGGCCTGTCTCTGCGAACGCTGCAGTTATGTGTGTTGTGTTTTGCAAGTGACAGTGATCGATCGATACTGCACTTGGGTGGCCTGGGCTGGACGGAGGGGCAAAACGCAGGTGCTAGCAGGTATCTGGGCTGATCCCGCTAACACTGCGTTTTTGGGAACCCTAAACTGCTGGGGACACTAGTATAGATCTGATCAGATCAGATATTGATCTGTTCAGATACTATACCACTAAGGGGGGTGTATGCTTCACGCGTGGGTGTTAGCGTTACTGGCACTAACCTGATGCTGCCTGGGGTGTGACGCAGACCCTCTCTGACGCTAAAACCTAATTGATATCCCCCGCTGGGCGATCAGGGGGTTAAACCTTTATTGGGTTATATACGGCGGGTGCCCTGACACTATAAAAAGCAAACTAACTAACCAGCGTCACCCGTAACACTTATATGGTGATTACTGGTGAAAGGGTTAACTAGGGGCAATTAGGGGGTTAAAACCTTTATTAGGTAATATATGGGGGTACCTGACGCTATATAAAAACCTGACGGCGAACCTAAAAAAAAATTACTGGCTACCTATCGGCATCACCGACACTAAGACAGCGATCAGAAAAACGATCGCTTAGCGACAGTGGTGATAGGGGGTGAAAGGGTTACCTGGGGGGCGATCAAGGGGGTTAAACCTTTATTAGATAATATATGGGGGTACCTGACGCTATAAAAACCTGCGGCGAACCTAACAAAAAAATACTGGCTACCGATCGGCATCACCGACACTAAGACAGCAATCAGAAAAACTATCGCTTAGCGTCAGTGGTGATAGGGGGTGAAAGGGTTACCTAGGGGGCGATCAAGGGGGTTAAACCTTTATTAGGTAACATATGGGGGTACCCGACGCTATAAAAACCTGCGGCGAACCTAAAAAAAAATACTGGCTACCGATCGGCATCACCAACGCTAAGACAGCGATCAGAAAAACGATCGCTTAGCGACAGTGGTGATAGGGGGTGAAAGGGTTACCTGGGGGGCGATCAAGGGGGTAAACCATTATTAGGTAATATATGGGGGTACCTGACGCTATAAAAACCTGCGGCGAACCTAAAAAAAATAACTGGCTACCGATTGGCATCACCGACGCTAAGACAGCGATCAGAAAAATGATCGCTCAGCGACAGTGGTGATAGGGGGTGAAAGGGTTATCTGGGGGGCGATCAAGGGGGTTAAACCTTTATTAGGTAATATATGGGGGTACCCGACGCTATAAAAACCTGCGGCGAACCTAAAAAAAATAACTGGCTACCGATCAGCATCACCGACGCTAAGACAGCGATCAGAAAAATGATCGCTTAGCGACGGCGGTGCTATGGGGTGAAAGGGTTACCTGGGGGGCGATCAGGGGGTTAAACCTTTATTAGGGGGGGTTAGGGGGCTACACTGGACCTAAAACTAATTTTAGTGACACTTTTACAGTCACAAATGTCACTGATTGCAGAGATCAGTAAATAAATGGTCACTGCAATCAGTGACACTGTGACTGGGGGCTGGGGGGTGATCTGGGGGGTGATCTGGGGTGTCTGGGGGGGCCTGGGGGGGCCATTTATGTGCCTATGTGTCCTGGTGTCAGTGTAGTGTTTTGTGCACTAACCTGCATCTTCTCCTGTGCGGCGCTCTGTATATGTGAGTGCCGCAGGAGAGATGACATCACTTCCTCTGCCTGTGTAAACATTACACAGGCAGGGAAGCTCTCTCATTCGCCGGGAGCGATCGAGAGGGGGTGGCCGGAATCGAACGGCTGTCCCCTCATCCCTGATCGCTCCCAAAGGAATAACGGCCGCTCACTGTAAAGAAGGGGGGTCCGATGGGACCCCCCAACTATACAAAGGCAGTCACGTAGATATACGTGATTCTGCCTGTCGGTGCCATTCTGCCGACGTATATTTACAGTGGGCGGTCGTTAAGTGGTTAAGAGGGAAGTTTCAGGAAAAAACTTTCCACAGCCCCCTGTGTATAACACACAGGCACAGTTTACCCTCTATTTTCAGGGTAAAAAAGTGAGTGTTATACGCCAATAAATACAGTATTTAATTGCAATAACATGGGCCCTATCAACAGTCTGGTACTAGTTGTCGGGCAGACACTTCAAGCTGGTGTCAGATCATACCCCCCATTATGTTGATGGCACAAAATAAAGAAAGGAACTTCAGGATCATTAGGTGATTTCTCACTTCCCAGGATTTCAAATTTACAGTGATGCATATACAGTACAGTACATAGTAGACTGGATCAGAATGTGGGCACTCTTTCATGGGTCTACAGCCATTTTGTCCAAGGTGAGCCTTCACTGTTGTACTTTGATTCTGCGAACATATCTTCCCCTGTTGTGTATTGCGCTGACAAGAAGTTGTTACATGTTTGTTTGTATTGAAGCCAAAAGGAAAACCTGTATTTGTTTTGTGCTTGTTGGCCAGTAAAGCATACTTTAAAGTGTAACTTTAGGCTACCAAAAAAAAATTGGAGAACAGGCAGGACTTTTAATACAGAAGAGACATGCTTTGTCTCTTCTGCAATAAAGTTACCTAGTACATGTTTGCCCTTGTACAGTGAGCTGCGCAGCTCACTGTACAGTAAAAGTTCATCAATGCCGAGGCTGGCCACACATGCGCGAGAGTGATGTCATCCCCACCTGGTCAATAAAAGTGATCAAGACCTGGAATCAGGCCTCCCGAAGATGTCAGCGGCCAGGCAGGGGGCTCCAGGATGTTGCATCGCTGTATCCAAGTTGAGTATAGTGGCGCATTAAGTTTATAAACTGTGTTGCGGATGCCTGTTTACCATTTGACCCTGAATAAATAAATATATATTATATTTAATACATAACAAAGGATTCCTAGAATGAGATGTAATTCTAAAGGAACAACACAGCAAAAGCGGGCTGCCAGACTGAGACCTGAAATCTGTGAAGGAATGGAAAAAGAGGAAAAGTCACTTTATTTTTTAATTTTAGTGCTGGCCCATATACATGAATAAAAAAATAAAAAAAAATGGACTACATTCTCATTAAGAAAAATAAAATGTCAAGCATTATAAAGAATAAAAAGAAATATGATGCAACTAAAGCCGCGTACATACGATCGGAAATTCCGTCAAGAAAAGTCTGATGTGAGCTTTTGGTCGGAAATTCCAACCGTGTGTATGCTCCATCTGACTTTTGCTGTCGGAATTTCCGCCAACAAAAGACTGAGGGCAGGTTCTCTATTTTTCCGACGGAAAAAGTTCCTATCCGAAATTCCGTTCGTCTGTATGCAATTCCGACGCGCAAAAAAACACGCATGCTCAAAATCAAGCAGAAGAGCCGAACTGCCTATTGAACTTCATTGATCTCGGCTCGTTGTACGTCTTGTACGTCACCGCGTTCTTGACCTTCGGAATTTCCAACAGGATTTGTGTGACCGTGTGTATGCAACACAAGTTTGAGCCAAAATTCAGTCGGAACAAAATCCACGGTTTTCTTGTCGGAATTTTCGATCGTGTGTACGCGGCATAACTGTGCAGTAGAAAGTGCATAGGAGATGCAAAGAGAACAATGTGGGGACTGGTAGGACTAGTATATGGAAAAAAAAAAGGCAGGACTAATATACAGAAACATTCATAGACTTTTGTAAAAGCCAGACCAAGTACAACATTGAACATTTTTTGGGGAATTTACATTCCCAGTTTATAATTTTTTGCAATATGTGTTTGATTTACTCCCTTCGCCTTTAAATAGTTTCTGGAGTTCATGGAAGGTTGGAAAAGCATAATGAAACATTTAGGAAGGAACATAAAGATGACCAGAGCCCAACTGGAAAACAACATGGCAAAAATTTCCATAGACACAGTGTATTTGCCTTGAGCACTGAGGGATGCTGGGATAAAGGAGATCCAGACACTTAGGAAGGTCAACATGCTGAACGTAATGTACGAGGCCTCATTAAAGACGTCAGGAAGACTTCGAGATAGAAACGCAACAATAAAACTGCTGAAGGCTAACAGACCAAGATATGCCAACATTACCCAAAAAGCAAAGGTCGATCCTTCATTGCACTCAATTATTATGACCCCAGGGTAGGTAGTTGTATTGTACTGTGGAAAGGGAGGTGTAAAGGACAACCAGATTGCACATACCATAAACTGTATGAGGAGGACTACACAAATGATTGTGTAAGAAAAACGGTGGCTGGTGAATTTCTGAAGGGTGCAGCCTGGCCTAGTGGCCAAGAAAGCCAAAACAACCATTATCGTTTTGGATAAAACACAAGAAATACAAAGAGAAAAAACAATTCCGAATGTAACCTGGCGGAGAAGACACTTTAGTGGTTGGGGATAACCGATAAAAACCAAAGGGCAAAGGAAGCACAAGGATAAACAAACCAAAAGAAGGCAACTTAAGGAGTAGTTGCTGGCTTTTACTATTGGGGTGGCCTTATGATGGACTAAAAGCTTTAAAAGTGCAACTGGGATCAAAGAAGAAGCAACACTGATAGAAGATAAGGTTAACCCCAGTGGTTCTTCATAAGAAAGATACTCTATGGTTTTTTGAAGACAGCTTGTCCTTTCTTTGTTTGGCCATTGGTTCCATGGACAACGGAAGCAGTCAACTGAGTCTGAAAGTCAACACAGTATGCATCAGTTATTTAAAAAAAAAATTGCTTTAGGTTTTTTACATCTGTTAAAGAAAGCAAACTATGGGGTATATCACATTCTATCCATATCTGCCGAATTTTCACAGCCAAGGTCTTGTGATTTACATAATTAATTCAACAGGATGGTTACAGTACAACTTACTGTAAATAGATATTTCTAAATTAATTAACCTTTTTATTTGACAATGAAGCTTAGGAACTAGGCTATTGGAACCTCTTTTCGTATCAATTAGAGGCATGAGCTTTGCTGATTGCAAAGTTATTGGAAATTCTGTCCAAAATACATGGCAATCATTTTTAGCCTGATTTTTCAAAACATTTTATTAAAGCAAATCAACATTGCCAAACTGGTAAATACCTATTAACCTTTACGCTGCCAGAGCCGTTTTTGCATTTTTTTGCACACATGTTTAAAAAATAATTTTAGGGCTGAAGATTACACAAAACCCCAAAACATTATATATTTTCTGAAAGCAGAAACACTAGAAAATAAACTAGTGGTAGTTCCAATTTTTTATGTCACATGATGTCACACGATAGTACCGAAAAGTTCTAGGAAATGCTAAATTTCAGTAAAAAAACACAATAAAGTGAATTTTAGAGCAAACAAACGCAATAATTTACCCACTTTTTTGGTAAAACATATGTGATGATTTTTTTGGTGACAGGCTCTCTTTAATGAGACATTCAGGGTTTAAAACACCCTGCATGTCTCCTTTTGGGCTCCACTGAATGCATTGCAATACATTCCTTCCCGCTATGCTAGGCAGGGAAAGTGACAGGGTGATCCCGAAGTGACGTCATACATGTCGCTTTCCAGGTCTCCAACAAGAAGGGGAGAAGAGCAGAAGTGTGTCCACTCTCCTCCTTCCCTTTCACCCGCGGGCACCCGCCATGTCAGTCCCGAGAATGCAGACGGGCAAGCGAAAACCGGAATACATGGCGAGGACGCCTTTATCGCGGGTGTGTGGAAGCAATTGGGCCGCAGCGCAGACTGGAGTCTGCCTGTCAGTTTTACACACAATCCTGATGGCTGCAGCATCAGATTGTGTGTGGAACCCCCTGCTGTAAGGTCCCTACGACGTACAGAGCTGGCAGCGAAAGGGTTAAATATTTCACCCTAAATGTCAGTTTCGTAAACTCATTCTTTCTAAAACTAAACATTATATTTCCAATTTTTTATATTGCCATTTCTCAGCTCACTTTAAGCAACCTATTCCATTCCCTTTCTATCTCTGACCTCATTCCTCCTCCCAAAATTTCTACCAGATGAGAAAGGAGGGATGCTTTCATGGTAAATGGACAGACATCCTATACAAAGTCATTGCAGGTAATGATGATATTTACACAGAGTTTTCTCAGCTGCTATCTAAGGATTCTTAGAAGAGAAGAGTTTACAACAATCTCCACAAAAACAATATTGCCTTAATACACAGCTTACCGGTGCTGTATTATTAAAAATGATGAAGGAAAAATATATATTACTTGCCTGGATGATTTGAGACCTCACCAAGTGGACATGGTACACAATGAAAACAACATGCAGGTTCTCTTTCTGTTATCACCTTCCTGTAACCCGGAAGACAGCTCACATTACACACAGAAGAAGGCACCTAAAGATTGAAATAATAATAGTAATGATATTTATAGTAATAATAATGTTAATTTATAAGGCATACACATTACATCTGCATTGAGGCTAATTGGGTAGAGCAGATAATGCTATACACTTCACTAGCTGGACATTTTCAATCTGCCCAGTACTTATCTAAGTAAAATAACATCCTTTCAAGATATATTATTTTTAAATGATATTCCTCTACTTCTGCAAGTCTTAAAGATTAACTCCACCCTGAGCTTCAGCTATGCACAGTTGTAAAATCTATTTTTCTGTACTGAAATTACTTACTCTCAAACTGGCTCTATATTTCGGATTTCCCATTGCCTCCTATCTTAGCAACATGGGACTAATAGAGGGGTGACTCTCTCCAGTGGGGGCACAGACAACAGTAAAAACTGGACATAGGTTCTACCTCTTTACTACTCTGTCCATAATTAAAAAATATGCCTGGAGTTGGGCTCACCCGAAGGAAGTAATAGGGACTTTTTCTTTCTTTTTGTATGTTTAAAAAACTAGCAGCTATTGTATGTGCAGCCACACCATTATGAGCAGGTACTATATTAATAAGAAACAGTAAAAAGCTATTTTCCCAGGAATTAATAATAATTCCCCATGCCTGTACTTCATTGGTTGTGATTATCAAGGCTTGGGATGGAGCATTGACACATGATGTTTCTCACTACCTCGAAAAGATCCTATAACACAGTGTGCTCAGACAACAAATCGTTAATAGGTTTTAGCTAAGAAATCTAAACAATGGTGAGTGACAGCCTCTAGCTCCCTTCACTTCCTTCACCTTTGGCATCTCCTTTTCTGGAATGTGTATGCTCCTTAAACATGATCATCATAGCTTAAAATGGATCAGATGAGAAATTGCTGGGTAAGCTTAAGTTAGTCAAAACCTAAGTGAACGGTCAAACAAGCTAGGAGTGGATGATGTCAACAGACAGACAAATTCCTAGTTAAGGGTCAAGCTGATATCAGTACCAGGTGGTTTGTAAACCATATGTCAATGCCAAATAAGGAGCAGGAAGAAAGCTGAGGCGTGGAGTAAAATTAGTGGCATGCAGATCTCAGTCATCTGCGGCTTCCTCACTGAAGGGTGGTTGGATTAATGGCAAAATTTCCATTATAAGAAGCAAGTCTAATTTATTTCTATTTACTATTACTTGAATAGTGATCTCACCTGCTGATCTGTTTCAGGCCACAACAAGGTACTTGAATTGATGATGAAGACTTCACTAGAAGGTGCTTGGGTATCATAACTACCAACCTTGACCTGTTTTAGAATGCCTTCTGGAGTCATCTGCCAATTCACAATGTCATAGATTGCAGGTGGTTCTCCATGCTCATCAAAATAAAGTTCCTTTCCATTACTTAGCTTCATCCGGACCTTCCTCATATAGTTAAGGAGCTGAGAGAAATAGAAATAATCCATATCAGGTTCTGTGCTGAACCATCTTGTGACATCATATTGCACTATATCAGAGCTTATTGGTAGCACTGTCAGTAGGTTAGAAAATGGAAGTCTCTAAAGTGTACAAAATCTCAATTTTAGAGAGTTGTTACAAAATAGGTATCCCCATCGGGGGGGGGGGGGGGGGGTTCTTCAGCTCTAGCTTTGGTGAAAACTTAAAATTTGGGGATTTTCCCTTACTTTCTGTCTGTGACAATGGTCATCAGGACAATTAGAAGAGTGCTTGTCTCCAGTGGAGATACAGACAGCAATAAAAACTTGACAAAAGGTTTAACTCTTCCACATTCTATCCAACATTTAAAACATGACCCGTAAACCCACTTACCTGAATTCTAGCTTTAAAAATGTTCAAGGTAAATAAATAGTTTTTAAAGGTTTATTTTTTATTTTCAACAATTATTTTAAGTAACATTTTGCATTGATTTCTCAATTATTTTAGTATAGTAACATAGATGGGTAGATTTACCAAAACTGATGCACAGAATCTGGTGCAGCTGTGCATTTTAAACAATCAGCTTCTAACTTTAGTTTGTTCAATTAAGCTTTGACGATAAAACCAATAATCTGATTGGTTACTATGCACAGCTGCACTAGATTCTGTGTGCAGCAGTTTTAGTAAATCCCCCCATAGTGTTCTTCTCTGTCACGTTACCTGCCAGGGCTTGAAATTCCAGATGTCAGCACATCTCTCTTGAGGGCCTGTTCCTCTTCTACAGTTGTTCAGATCTTCCAAAGCTTTGCCTACTGCATGGACAGCTGTGTATACATTATACGTGACTCTCAAGGCAGAAGCATCATTGAAGCTGTTATGAACATTTTCCAGGTTTTCTTCTCCAGTACATACTTTAGTAGCAGCCTCTGAGGACCCGCTGATGTTCATTACATTGGAAAATTTGCAGCCAAATGTTTGTTCCCAAAATATTTTCATCCAGGTGCCTTCTAAAGGTATTGAAGGATGTATCTTGTTTAGAAAGGCTTGAAATTCAGGAATTGTTCCACTGTAGAGGGCAAAGCCAACAGTTCCTAACAGAAGTTGTGAAAATCTTGCCATAGGACCAAGGGTCGACGTGGACCAAGCCTCACTAGCTATAAATATTTTACTCGTGACATTCTGCCTCAGCATCTCATTCAGGACTGGCACAAGGTCAATATCATTAGAGATGATTATAATGGCATTGGCTGTTGACTTTTTTATGACATTTACAATATACAGAGCATTGCGGTCAGCCTGATTTCTAAGAATGGTCTCTGAGAAGGCCACACATGCTCCAGCCTTAAGCAGTTCTTTTTTAATGAGTTGTATTCCCTGTTGACCATAGTCATTGTCCACAGCCAAAAGTCCCACCCAAGTCCAATTAAAATGTGTAGTTAGCTGAGCTAGACCTTGTGACTGATAGATGTCACTGGGTACAGTTCTGAAGAAAGAGGGGAATTTTGTCCGGTCACTCAGAAGGGCACTGGTGGAGAAGTGGCTGATCTGTTGGGACAGTTCCCATGATGAAATTTCTATATTGATCTTAGAGCATATACAACTGAGACCAGGATCACGAACATATATACTTTGACACTTCTTACCTGGGTGTATCTGTAGAGGCCAAGAATGTGAGCAATTGAAATTGAGTGTGTGGAAATTGAATGTCCAATGAGTGAACTCAATGGAACACCGCTTAAACAACGGTAATTTGGGATCACCCCACCAGATCCTGTCACTATCTGTAAAGTTCCTTGTAGGTCCCGATGAAGTAAAGTGCAAGAGTCATACGTTTGAAAACCAATGGAGATATTGGGAAGAATGGTGGTATCCTTGTTAATTTCCCCCAGTGCAAATATCAAAGCATGGAGATGCTGATAACTCTCAAAATGGAACCTACAGGATCAAGAAGAATTAAAAAAGTATAACCATAACGATGCTAATGGTGGTATTTTCCTAGGGTCAACAACTGTTTACTTTTCGTTTTCATTTTCGGTGGCCTGAACACATTTTTGAACTATAACTGGGGAATAACATCCTCTTTTTTTGTACATTCCCTTTTTACTGAGAATCTTTTCTCATTATAAATTCTAGCTCAAATGCTTGCCAAACATGAAAGTCATAGCAGGAAAACTTCCTATACCCACCATAACACTTTAAAGAAAGTGGAGTTAGGTATGTGGGAAGGAGGTAGAACAAGCTTATTTGTTCCAGAAATTTAAAATTGGTTTGGTGAACGGGTCAATGTTGGAAATGTACTTACTGCGTACAGCTCAGGATCGACTGAATTTTGTTGTAGGAAAAACTAGTAGCTAGTTACAATAGCAAAAAAATAAATCCTATGGTCCCTGAACAGTAACTGGGCCTCAACTATATGTTATTGGGTCTGATCACATTCCAAAAGATTTTATTATGTTGTGTT
Source organism: Rana muscosa (assembly GCA_029206835.1). Classification (NCBI taxonomy): domain Eukaryota; kingdom Metazoa; phylum Chordata; class Amphibia; order Anura; family Ranidae; genus Rana; species Rana muscosa. The sequence goes on along the minus strand of CM055118.1, from coordinate 343,835,826 downwards.
CTCATGTTCATGGAAGATGTCAGTCTAGGGTGTTCCTAGGCAGGCCACATTAGCAGGCAGACTGACTTAGGCCTCACCACGGGTTTTAGGAAAGAAATTTGCACGATTTCCCCATCAACACAGATAGTGTTGACAGGGGAATCCCTCCTACCAAGCCATTGTCTGCTCTTGGCAAGGCGCCAGGTGGGGGAAAAGACAGTGATTATTGTTAGTGGTTTTAGAGAATCCGGAAGGCTGGTTGTACCCAAGTGGATTGATCAACTTGGTACATTCAGCTTGCCCATTAACGTTTGAATCTCAACCTGTTCCTGCTGAACTGGCTAACATTCGAACCGCGGATGGCCGGACTTAGGTAAGACCCACATGTGATGCTGAGCCTCTATGATTTAAGGAACTGAAATGTGATCAATTTAAAAGGTGGGCAAGGGACAGTCAGACTGTGCAGGAAAGAACTAGCTACTGGATGTCCTCCGACCAGGAAATGAGGTAGCTCTATTTGACTTTCTCTAGCTTTTAGTGCACATTGTAAGAAGCCTACAGTGTGTAGTGAAATCAGAGTAAGTGGTCCCACTAACCACTTTTCCTCCATTTCTTTCCCTAGTGTCACAGGGTCTGAGGTTGAAAGAAAATCTTCCCAATGAGGAGGTCACAGAAAGAATTGAAAACCTTACAAAAGTCCTCAACAACTGTAATGTGACACACATAAAACACAAAAACACAAGAAAGCAAAATGTAGCGAAGCAAAGCAGCAAGGTTTAATTTTACTACAAATAATACGTCCAAAACAGTTCAACTATTACTACCTTGTGTTATCTTTCATACAATGCTGTAATTTGTGAGCTAGCCTTAATAATTTGCATGTATAATTTAATAAAGGAAAGGTAAAAACTAAGCTTAGAGACTATGAATAGCAGCTAACACATACTAGACATATAGTGCAAACATATAACAAATAAATAGTGCAGCGCTCAATACTGAATATATATAAAAGGGAATTATATAATAAAACAAGATAGTGAAGTAAACAAAATTGCAATGAGGCCAATAAATAATGCAAAATTGAAAATATCAAATAATATTGTCCATCAACAAAAGTTGGAAAACATGATGAGTAGTGAAAACAACGTGCTATAATCAGTGACACTTTGAATTCATAAATGCATGCTCATTAGGGATATAGTCCACCATGGAAATGGAATTATTAAGGTAGAAGAAAGGACACGCGTGAGAAAGCACAGTAGACTTATGTCTTTGCCTTTAGTTGTGCGATCCCCTACATTATGGTAAAATTGGCGCACTTACCAGAAAGTGTGGACTTACCGTATTTTTCGCACCATAAGACGCACCTGACCATAAGACGCACCTAAGTTTTAGAGGAGGAAAACAAGAAAAAAAAGATTTTGAACCAAAAATGTTTAATAAAATAACAGAATAATATTTCAACCATGTAAAGTGAACAGCAGTCAACAATGACATTAAGAACCATCACCACTGTCATTAACAAATGAGGAGAGACTTTAAGGTTCGAGTACTCTTCTAGTTTTCTGGGAACCCCAAGAACTCATCATCGCTAGTGTCAGAATTTATGAAGCTCAGTTGCTCACAATCACTGACATCGCTTTCTTCGCCATCTTCATATACCATACTATCTTCAGTTCCATCTAAGGCATTGCTAATGCCACATTTTTTAAATGACTGCACAACTATTTCCTCCTTCACTGAGTGCCACAATGTTTTTACCCATTCTCAAACTTGAGTGATAGTTGGCCTCTTCATCCGTCCAGTAGGTGTCAGATCATGATTTCCAGCAGCCATCCATTTGTTCCACTCTTCTCGCATAAACACTTTAAAAGGTTTGTTGATGGAAACGTCGAGAGGTTGCAACTGGCTGGTAAGACCCCCAGGAATTACAGCTAGATGAGTCTTCACTTCTTTAAAGCACTTTTTTGTCGTTTCGCTAATATGTGCTCTAAACTGGTCAAGCACTAATAAGGCAGTTTTTTTAGAAGCCCTCCAGGACGTTTGGACCACACTTTTTCAACCCATACTCTCATTCCATTTTCGTCCATCCATCCTTTGTCATGAACATGTACGACAACTCCTCGTGGAATCGCTTCTTTTGGAAATGTTTTCCTTTTGAAAATCAACATGGGCGCCAATTTGGTGCCGTCTGCACAGCAGGACAACACAACCTTGTAATGTGTTTTCTCATGTCCTGAGGTTTTCACGGTTATGGTTTTGGCACCTTTCAGATCAACGGTCCTATTAGATGGCACATCAAAGGTTAGCGGGACTTCATCCATATTCCCAATCTGTCCAATTTCAAAACCGTTTTTTTTCCTAGCATCAATTACAAATTTATGAAAAGACAGAATCTTAGATTCATATTCTTTTGGCATTTTTTGCGCAATTCTAGTTTTGGTGCGCATAACAAGGTCACATTGCCTCATAAATCTGTAGCACCACGATGGTGATCCAGTAAAATCCTGAATGCCTTTCTCTACAGCAACGCGTTTGGCTTCATATATGATCATTTTTGTAGAGACTGAGAAGCCATTATTTTGGTGACGTGTGATCCATTCTTTCATGGCCACTTCTAACTGTGGCCACTTTGCAGCATGCCCACGAAAAGTGTGCTTACTTTTATTTGCTTTTTGCAGCTGATCCTCCTGTTTCCTCCACTCTCTTATCATTTTTTCAGTTGGAGGCGGCCCAAAATGTCTCTCTGCTGCTCTGTTTCCATGTTCCTTAGCATATTTTACTACCTGCAGTTTAAAAGGAATTTTATATGCTAGTCTTTTCTGCTTATTCATCCTTTCTGCTTTAGCACCTGGACCCTGGCCCTGCTGTGGGTGGCTGAGCTGACACCTAGTTCCTGCAGTGAGTGGCTGGGCTGGCACCTGGTTTCTGCAGTGGGTGGCGTGGCAGTGGGTAGTGTGGCTGAGCACCTGGTCCCTGCAGTGGCTGGCATGGCTGAGCACCTGGTTTCTGCAGTGGGTGGCTGAGCTGGCACCTTGTTCCTGCAGTGGGTGGGTGGGCTGGCAGTGGGTGGCGTGCGGTGGCAGTGGATGGCGTGGCTGATCACCTGGTCCCTGCAGTGGGTGTAGTGGCTGATCACCTGGTCCCTGCAGTGGGTGGCGTGGCAGTGGGTGGTGTGGCTGATCACCTGGACCCTGCAGTGGGTGGCGGGGCTGATCACCTGGTCCCTGCAGTGGGTGGTGTGGCTGACCACCTGGTCCCTGCAGTGGGTGGCGTGGCAGTGGGTGGTGTGGCTGATCACCTGGTCCCTGCAGTGGGTGGCGTGGCTGATCACCTGGTCCCTGCAGTGGGTGGTGTGGCTGACCACCTGGTCCCTGCAGTGGGTGGTGTGGCTAACCACCTGGTCCCTGCAGTGGGTGGCGTGGCTGATCACCTGGTCCCTGCAGTGGGTGGCGTAGCTGATCACCTGGTGGCGTAGATGATCACCTGGTCCCTGCAGTGGGTGGCGTGGCAGTGGGTGGTGTGGCTGACCACCTGGTCCCTGCAGTGGGTGGCGTGGCTGATCACCTGGTCCCTGCAGTGGGTGGCGTAGCTGATCACCTGGTGGCGTAGATGATCACCTGGTCCCTGCAGTGGGTGGCGTGGCAGTGGGTGGTGTGGCTGATCACCTGGTCCCTGCAGTGGGTGGCGTGGCTGATCACCTGGTCCCTTCAGTGGGTGGCGTAGCTGATCACCTGGTGGCGTAGATGATCACCTGGTCCCTGCAGTGGGTGGCATGGCAGTGGGTGGTGTGGCTGATCACCTGGTCCCTGCAGTGGGTGGCGTGGCTGATCACCTGGTGGCGTAGCTGATCACCTGGTCCCTGCAGTGGGTGGCGTGGCTGATAACCTGGTCCCTGCAGTGGGTGGCGTGGCTGATCACCTGGTCCGTGTTACTGTTAATTATGGAGACAGTGCTTAGTACAGTACATTTGTTTTGTTCATTTGTTAAAAAAGAATGCAGGGCGGGCACTGATTTCTGAGGGACTAGAAGGGATTTCTGAGGTAATCCGGCTCTGAGGTAACCAGCCCTTAACCCCTCAATCACGAGACAATCCACACAGGTGTTGAGGGTTAAACATGCAGAACATCAACCCTTTATTAAATACAAAACATACACTGTTACACACAGTTAGGGACACTCCCCTTAGCCTTGTCATAGAGGGGGGTAGAGGACAAGGAAGAACCAATGGGAACTGAACACTTGTACATTGAAACATAGACTACAGTTAAACATAAAGGGATTATGGTAAGCAGGCAGCCTCTCAATACACATCCCCTGCGGAGAGATGTCTCCAGTCCAGACCATTGTCTACATGCCCTGAACCAACACAATTAAACACAGCAACAAGAGGGGGGGGATGGGGGAGAGGGAATGTAGCATTACATTACATTATCTCAATGCCAGCTTGTCCCCAAGTCTCTCAGTCTCTTCTGGGCCATAATCTGTGGGTAAGAGGCCAGTCCACAGTCCCTTCCAGAACACACAGTGACAGTGGGATCTGTCACATTTCTCCCCTTTTAAAAACAGACTAACCAGGTTCCTGACCCTCAACTGGTCTGGACCTGCGTTAGTCACAACCTTCACCCCAGGCAAACAGGAAAAGGAAAAGTACGACTCTGGCGCTGGGGAGCAAAATCGCACATACGGTCTCCTGTGAATAAAAACAGCCGCTGCAGAGTGGGAACAGCTGTCCGCACTCCCGTGATCCGGGGCTGGGTTGCAGATATTGGGGGAGCTGAATAATCCTCTGCCCCGATGCCAGCGCTTCAGCTGGTAGAGAGCGTAGGCTGGTAGTGCTATGCATTTGGGGAGGAAAATGTACTTGCTTTTCTCCTGGTGTAGTTACCAGCCGCTGAGGAGGTATCTTGCAGGGACTATCTCCCGGACTCTCCATCTCTTTTTCTGATGCTGGGCAGAGGCCAACAGCGCTCTGCCCCGTAGCCAGCGCTTCTGCTAGGGGGACATTTACAACGGTAGACTTCTGACAGGGGCTGTCTCCCAAACCCTCCAAAAGCATACTGAGGGCTGGCCAGGGGCCAGCGGCACTCTGCCATGCAGCCAGCGCTTCTGCTGGGGGGATAAACACTGGGGTAGTGTCCAAGTGCTGGGCAACCAGCTCACTGAGTTCATCCCTCGGACTCCCTGGATCTAACTCTGAAGGTGGGCAGAGGTCAGCGGCACTGTCATGGAAACCCTGTCAGGAACAGACGCCCTGGACTTCCTGGTTCCCGCCCCCGCAGGTGACGCCCGAAGGGCTATTTAAACTCCTCACTTGCAGACAGTCCCTGCTGTCTGCTCTACAGCGTTTATCCCAAGTGACCTGATCTGCCTTGTTTACCTGTATCTGACCCGGCTTCCTGTGACCCTCCTGCTATCTGCCTGTACCTGACCATCGGCCTGTTTTCTGACTTCGGTATTGCCTGATCCTTTTGTGCCTCGCTGCCTGCCAGTTTACCCGACCCCAGCTTGTCTGACGATCCTGCCTGACCTTGGCTCTTGTTCACCTGCTGATGCCTAGTGGTTCCAGTTTACCTGCTGTGCCTCCCGGTCCGGGTCATCTGCTGAGTTCCTGGTTCCTGTCTGCTCATCTGCTGGTTCCTGTCTGCTCATCTGCTGGTTCCTGTCTGCTCATCTGCTGGTTCCTGTTCACCTGCTGCTGCCTAGTGGTTCCAGTTTACCTGCTGTGCCTCCCGGTCCGGGTCATCTGCTGAGTTCCTGGTTCCTGTCTGCTCATCTGCTGGTTCCTGTCTGCTCATCTGCTGGTTCCTGTTCACCTGCTGCTGCCCAGTGGTTCCAGTCTACCTGCTGTGCCTCCCGGTCCGGGTCATCTGCTGAGTTCCTGGTTCCTGTCTGCTCATCTGCTGGTTCCTGTCTGCTCATCTGCTGGTTCCTGTTCATCTGCTGCTGCCCAGTGGTTCCAGTCTACCTGCTGTGCCTCCCGGTCCGGGTCATCTTCTGAGTTCCTGGTTCCTGTCTACTCACCTGCTGTAGTTCCTGGTTCCTGTCCACTCACCTGCTGTAGTTCCTGGTTTCTGCCTCCTCACCTGCTGGTTCCTGATCACCTGCGGTAGTTCTTGATCCTGCCAGGCACTCGTACCCCTTCCACCTCCGTGCTTCCTGTTATACCACCAGGGGCCGCCGGTGGGAGCCGTAAGGGAGGCCTCCCTCTGCTAACCGGGCTCGTCACCGTCAGGTACGTGACAGGCACTCTGCCCCATAGCCAGCGCTTCTACTGGGGGGATAAACACTGGGGTAGTGTCCAAGTGCTGGGGAAACAGCTCACTGAGGTCATCCCTCAGACTCCCTGAATCTAACTCTGAGGGTGGGCAGAGGCCAGCGGCTCTCTGCCCCGCAGCCAGCGCTTCTGCTGGGGGGATAAATACTGGGGTAGTGTCCAAGTGCTGGGAAAACAGCTCACTGAGGTCATCCCTCAGACTCCCTGGATCTAACTCTGAGGGTGGGCAGAGGCCAGCAGCACTCTGCCCCGTAGCCAGCGCTTCTGCTGGGGGGATGAACATTGGGGTAGTGTCCAATTGCTAGGGAGGGAGAATTGCTTCCTCCACTCTGCTGTTGGGGAAACAGCTCACGAAGATCATCTCTCGGACTCTCCGAATCCAACTGTTTTTCTGATGCTGGGCAGAGGCCAGCGGCCAACGGTAGAGTTCAGCCACTGGAGAGAGAGAAGGGTTTTCTCCCCTCCTGGTTCTGTGACCAGCTGCTGAGGCGACTTCCGACAGGGGCTCTCTCCCAAACCCTCCAAAAACATACTGAGGGCTGGGCAGGGGCCAGCGGCACTCTGACATGCAGCCAGCGCTTCTGCTGGGGGGATAAACACTGGGGTAGTGTCCAAGTGCTGGGCAACCAGCTCACTGAGTTCATCCATCGGACTCCCTGGATCTAACTCTGAAGGTGGGCAGAGGCCAGCGGCACTCTGCCCCATAGCCAGCGCTTCTGCTGGGGGGATAAATACTGGGGGGTAGTGTCCAAGTGCTGGGGAAACAGCTCACTGAGGTCATCCCTCGGACTCCCTGGATCTAACTCTAAAGGTGGGCAGAGGCCAGCGACACTCTGCCCTGTAGCCAGCGCTTCTGCTGGGGGGATGAACATTGGGGTAGTGTCTAATTGCTGGGGAGGGAGAATTGCTTCCTCCACTCCCGGAGGGGATATCTGCTGTTGGGAAAACAGCTCACGAAGATCATCTCTCGGACTCTCCGGATCCAACAATTTTTCTGATGCTGGGCAGAGGCCAGCGGCACTCTGCCCTGTAGCCAGCGCTTCTGCTGGGGCACCGGATGCGATACTCTGGCCTTGCTGCTGATCACCATTTACCAGCCTTCCAGCACCCATCTCAACTACCCCTTCTGAGACCTTTATGCTATTAGCTTGTTTCGCTGCCTGGGGAACCTCCGGTGCATTCCGGCATTCTAGCACACGCAGTGCCCTCTGTATCATTGCCGCTAATTCCATTGCGGTTAGGACGGGAAAATGTAGGGGCACCCCTGGCCCCATTTGCTCCGCATCTTCGTGACTGTCCACTATTTCTCCCAAAAAGTCCCAGGCAATGGGAGCCATGCCAGGCTGCTGATCACGTCAAACAGCCGCTTGTAAGCAATCTCGAGCTCCCATTCCTGCTCAACCAGGAACTCCAATTCCTCCAGGTCACACGCCTCTTCAGGGAGGTCCAGCACCTCATCTCGAAAGTCCAGGATGTCTTCCAGCCGCCACTGCTTGTCGCTCCCAAAGTCTGGGTCTCCGTACATTTTTTGATGGAGCAGCCCCACGCCGCTGTAGCCAACGCCTTCTGACAGGCTGCCATCTGCTGTACCTGGCCACAGTTGAGCCGCGAACCACCGGAGGGCTCTGTAGCTGGCGTCCAGCCTCATCTCCTCCTGGACCAATCTTCCGAGCTCCGTCTTCCACTCATCTCGCGGTCGTTCCCTCAGGAACACCTCTCGCGCACGGTACTGCGTCCAGTACATCTCTGTGGAGGAGGGAAGGATCTTCCCCTGATGGTGCCGCTCGTGGCTTAGCATCTCATGCCAGAGTTGCCGGCATGGTGTGCTCCATCGCTGGTCCCCGATGTTGCTTCCGCATGCCTTGCAGCCTCCTCCCGAACTCCGCTCTCATGCTGGCCGGTCCCTGTATCGCTCCTCGGCGGCTGCCCGGATCCTAAATCCTGGTGGTGGTTTGGATGTCCCGGACTGCAGGAGACATCCCACTGCTGCCACCACTGTGACGGATCTCGGATACCCAGGTGGGCACATACGCCAAACCTGTGTCTCCTGTCCTCCAAACGCACCCGCAGCCTGCAGATTCGCCATAACCAGCCCTTAACCCCTTCCAAGGTTCATGACAGGCAGGTCATTTTGATGGTTTTTGGGGAATCAGTAAATCAAAAAATATACATTTTAGATGTTTGGTGATGTTCTACTATAGCAGTGGTCTCCAAACTGTGGCCTGGGGGCCAGATGTGGCCCTTCGGTTGCCTATAATTGGCCCCTAGGGCACTATTACACCAACTGACATCAATAAAGGAGCACCATTCCCCCTATTGACTCCAATTGACTCCATCAATGGGGCACTATTCTTCTCATTGATATCAACAATGGGGCACTATCCCCCCCATTAAAACTAAGGATACGACACTGATGCCAGGGCATTTTCTACTCCCACTGGCCACAGCCTGGCCCCCCTAAAGCCTGAAGGACAGTAATCTGGCCCTTTGGCTAGAAAGTTTGGAGACCCCTGTTCTATAATAAGTAACTGCCATTTTTTTATTTTGGCATCAAAATAACTTAGAGCAGACATTTGTACATCTGTTAATAGACCGAAGAAAAAAGGACTCTTTTACACTGATCAGTTTTTGATCAGTTGTTCAGTTAAATACAAGTGGAAGAAAAATGCATCCGTTTAATCCCTATGGAGCTCTTCACACTGGTCTGTTAAGTTTCAGTTGCATCCTTAAAAGTCCTGCTTGCTGCCTTTTTGGTGCATGATGTTTGGTGCAGTGAAAAAAAAACTGCACCAAAAACACACCTCTCCATTGAAATGAATAGAAAACATGTCAAAATGCATCAAAAACGCATCATGCGTTGTGTTAAATTTGACGCACCACAGAAAAAAATGTGGCAAAAGTGCAAATGTTTTTTTTACACATTTTTGAAATGGAGCAGTGTAAAAGGGCACCACCTATTTTCAACCCATTAAGCACAAAGCATATTATTGAATACTGAACTATTTCTTATTTCTCTCCCTCCTAGATTGTAAGCTCTGACGAGCAGGGACCTTTGATTCCTCCTGTATTAAATTGTATTGTAACTGTATTCTCTAAAATGTGTTTTTTGTCACCGGCGCCAAGATATTATCAGTGTTTTCTTTATTCTCTTTAAGTCTTGCTGCAATAAAGTGAAATACAGCCCTGGAGGGTTGAATATGAAAAAATAGGTTCGTGAATGAATTGCACTTATACTTACTTTGACAAGGAATTGCACTTATACCTGTGCATACTTATCACTACTACTCCTGTGAACTTATGAACAACAATCTGTGGCTCGAATTATTACATATACCGTATATTACTAATTAATGACATGTGCAAAAATTCCAAAAATTTAAATATTCCAAAAAAATATATATATATGTGCAAACAATATCATATAGGTTTTCCAATGAACTTAGAAGTCATGGACAAACTGCAGTTCTTATTCTCAAATGTGAGTGTGACCCCCACAACAAAAGAAATTGGTCAAGCAGCAGATGAAAATATGCAAAAGTTTTTTATGGTGATTCCTCAATAGTGAACAGCAGTGTTTCCACCTTCACCACTTAACGTGCATACACCGACATCATATGCAATGGCCACTCACCAAATAGACCAGATAATTGCGCCTTTGGTTCATATGGCTAACCACTCCCTCTCTTTGACTCTCCAGCAGTCTCGTTCTATATCAGCTCATGCAATCATATAATGGACCATCATGGCACAGTATATCAAAACATTTATTTAAATTTATAAAACATATATTTCTGTGCACTCACATGTTAAGGTGCCTTGAAGCTGGCACTGAGCTAATCCAGCCGTATTAAAAGGTACTCAAATGGATGTCTGGTCCGCACGTGTGATGCCTCACTTCTAGCCTGTATCCCAGCTCCATTTGTACCCAGACCGGACGTTATGAGTTGGCAATGGTACTGCAGCCTCTATGCATTTCGCAACTTAATCGTTCCTGACGACCCGATTAAGTTGTGAAATGCATAGAGGCTGCAGTACCATTGCCAACTCGTAACGTCTGGTCTGGATACAAATGGAGCTGGGATACAGGCTGGAAGTGAGGCATCACACGTGCGGACCAGATATCCATTTGAGTACCTTTTAATACGGCTGGATTAGCTCAGTGCCGGCTTCAAGGCACCTTAACATGTGAGTGGACAGAAATATATGTTTTAAACATTTTTAATAAATGTTTTGATATACTGTGCCATGATGGTCCTTTATATGATTGCATGAGCTGATATAGAACGAGACTGCTGGAGAATCAAAGAGAGGGAGTGGTTAGCCATATGAACCAAAGGCGCAATTATCTGGTCTATTTGGTGAGTGGCCATTGCATATGATGTCGGTGTATGCACGTTAAGTGGTGGAAACACAGCTGTTCACTATTGAGGAATCACCATAAAGAACTTTTGCATATTTTCATCTGCTGCTTGACCAATTTATTTTGTTGTGGGGGTCACACTCGCATTTGAGAATAAGAACTGCAGTTTGTCCATGATTTCTAAGTTCATTGGAAAACCTATATGATATTTTTTGCACATTTATATATATTTTTTTGGAATATTTATATTTTTGGAATTTTTGCACATGTCATTAATTAGTAATATATAGTATATGTAATAATTCGAGACACAGATTGTTGTTCATAAGTTCACAGGAGTAGTAGTGATAAGCAGGGCTTTTTTTCCTCAGAGAATAGGTGCAGGAACTCCTCCCTTCCAAGTCACCCTTGACTCCACCCCCTACCCACCTCCGAGCACCGTTCCTTGGTTCCACCCCTTACCCACCTCCCAGTACCACTCCTTTTAGAGAATACAGAAACAAGTTTAATTTTGTGGCGCTAAGTATTTTGTATGGAGTTTGTTAATGATAACAAGAAAGGCAGTAAAATAGATCTAGCAACAATGGACACCCCAGCGACAATAGATCTACCCCAGCAACAATGGACTCCCAACAGCCAGCCAGTAGTGTATTTAGGTTTTGTGCTGCCCCAGGCCTGACTAAAATCGTACACCCCCTAATTTAAATATGACCCACCCCTTCCTGTCAAGGCCACACCCCTTTCTGTTTAACATTTTTCGAGTGGGGACACTAGTTCTTAGGGCCTGGGGGGGCAATGGATTCCTTTAATTTGCATAGATTTATTCTCACTTCCTTTTTGGATATGGGGCAGGAAGTGAAGGGAAATCTCTGCAATGGGACAGGGATGGTAAAAAATAAACTGACACGGGGTATAACCCTCCCTTACGCTATCCAAAATGAAAAAAAAAGTGTTGCCTATAGTTCTACTTTAAGCACAAATTTCTGATAATTTTATGGAGAGGACTTAGAAGATATAACCATGCCAATGGTGCAGCAGAAAACATATAGCACAGTGAGGAATGTTTGTGATCCAGGATGATGGGACAGTCAAAATTAGAAGCAGCTTGCGTTACACTAACAGTGTAGCACAAGCCGGCAGGGACTCTTTCCGTGCTGCCCCCCTGCAAAGTGCTGCCCTAGGCCTGGGCCTTGTTGGCCTAGGCCAGGATACAGCGTTGCAGCTAGCATCAATAGACCCTCCAGCAACCAGCAGATCCCTCCCAGCAACGATTGACCCCCTGCAACATAAGACTCAACCCCATTAACAATATATCCCCCACCAGCAACAATAGACCCCCCTGCAAAAATAGATCCCCTCCAGCAACAATAGATTCCCCAATAGCCAGCATCAATAGAACATCCAGCAGCCAGCAGATATCTCTCAGCAACGATTGACCTCCTGCAACATAAGACCCACCCCCAGCAACAATAGACCCCCCTTCAAAAATAGATCCCCTCCAGCAACAATAGATTCCCCAGTAGCCAGCAACAATAGAACCTCCAGCAGCCAGCAACAAAGACCCCTCCCTCAACAGTGCATCCCTCCTAGCAATGACTGACCCCCCAGCAACAACAGATCCCCCACGAGCAACAGAAGAACTCCCCAGCGATTATAGACTCCCTTCCTTTGCAAAATAGATCCCCTCCAGCAACAAAAGATCCCCCAGCAGCCAGCATCAATAGATTCTCCAGCACACCCCAGAACCTCTTTTTCCATTACATACATTTGTTTCGGGAGGTGCGTTCCCCCGCGTTCCTGCTGAAAAAAAGCCCTGGTGATAAGTACGCACAGGTATAAGTTAGCGCAATTCATTCACAAACCTAACTGTATTCTCTGCCCCATGTTGTAAAGCGCTGCACAAACTGTGGGCACTATATAAATCCTGTATAATAATAATATAATAATAATTTTTATTGTACTCCATATTTCAAGCACAAGAACAGGAAATTACATTGTACACGAGGCTTTGTTGGGTTTCTCGGTGAAGGAGATATTGCGGTAGACCTTATCTAAGTGAAGAGGGAACACAGCTCCAATCATGATATCCCCAGGCTGTGATAAACCTTCCAACTCTGTAATATCCAGTCTGCACCTTCCATCCATGGCATATATAACGGGTATAAGCTGGAATAAAATGATGGCACCGAGTACTGCATGCAAATTAGTCATATTGCACTGAATAGTAGCGTGAACACCTGGAGAGAAAAAGGGAAAATATCTATATAACATATAAGAAGAACTGTGCCATAACACTCCATTTTAAAGTAGAACTATGGCCTTCCACTAAAAAATTACACATACAGTTGTGCTCAAAAGTTGACATACCCTGGCAGCATTTATGATTTCTTGGCCATTTTTCCAAGAATATGAATGATAACACAAAAACATTTCTTTCACTCACGGTTAGTGTTTGACTGAAGCCATTTATAATCAATCAACTGTGTTTACTCTTTTTAAATCATAATGGCAACAGAAACTACCCAAATGACCCTGATCAAAAGTTTACATACCCTGGTGATTTTGGCCTGATAACATGCACACAAGTTGACACAAAGGGGTTTGAATGGTTATTAAAGGTAACTGTCCTCACTTGTGATCTGTTTGCTTGTAATTAGTGTGTGTATAAAAGGTCAATGAGTTTCTGGACTCCTGACAGACCCTTGCATCTTTCATCCAGTGCTGTACTGACGTTTCTGGATTCTGAGTCATGGTGAAAGCAAAATAATTGTCAAAGGTTCTGCGGGAAAAGGTAGTTGAGCTGTATAAAACAGGAAAGGGATATAAAAAGATATCCAAGGAATTGAGAATGCCAATCAGCAGTGTTAAAACTCTAATCAAGAAGTGGAAAATGAGGGGTTTTGTTGAAGCCAAACCACGGTCAGTTAAACCAACTAAAGTTTCTGCCAGGAATTGTTCGGGATGCAAAGAAAAACCCACAAATAACTTCGGGTGAAATACAGGACTCTCTGAAAACATGTGGTGTGGCTGTTTCAAGATGCACAATAATGAGGCACTTGAAGAAAGATGGGCTGCATGGTCGAGTTGCCAGAAGAAAGCCATTACTACGCAAATGCCACAAAGTATCCCGCTTACAATACACCAAACAGCACAGAGACAAGCCTCAAACCTTCTGGCACTGAGCCATTTGGAGTGATAAGACCAAAATTGAGCTTTTTGGCCACAACCATAAACACTATATTTGGAGAGGAGTCAACAAGGCCTATGATGAAAGGTCCACCATTCCTACTGTGAAACACGGAGGTGGATCTCTGATGTTTTGGGGATGTGTGAGCTGCAAAGGCACAGGAAATTTGGTCAAAATTGAGGGCAAGATGAATGCAGTATGTTATCAAAAAATACTGGAGGAACATTACTTGGAAATTCCAACATGACAATGATCCAAAACACAAGGCCAAGTCGACCTGTCATTGGCTACAGCAGAATAAACTGAAGGTTCTGGAGTGGCCATCTCAGTCTCCTGACCTCAATATCATTGTGCCCCTCTGGGGAGATCTCAAACGTGCCGTTCATGCAAAACAGCCCAAGAATTTACAGGAACTGGAGACTTTTTGCCAAGAGGAATGGGCAGCTTTACCATCTGAGAAGATAAAGAGCCTCATCCACAAATACCACAAAAGACTTCAAGCTGTCATTGATGTTAAAGGGGGCAATACACGGTATTAAGAACTGGGGTATGTAAACTTTTGATCAGGGTCATTTGGGTAGTTTCTGTTGTCATTATGATTTGAAAAGAGTAAACACAGTTGATTGATAATAAATGGCTTCAGCCAAACACCAACCATGAGTGAAGGAAAAGTTTTTGTGTTATCATTCATATTCTCTGAAAAATAGCCAAGAAATCATAAATTCTGCAAGGGTATGTAAATTTATGAGCACAACTGTATACAGGAATACCCCGCTTTAATTAAACTCACTTTACATACACCCGCGAGTACGGACATACCCGTGAGTGTATGTAAAGTGTCTCTCAAGCTAAAGCTGCAGCTAATCCGTGCACAGATAGTTTAGATTCCCCGCTACTTGGAAACACACTCCCTGACCCCCCCCACTACAGTTCCTGACACCCCTCTACAGCCCCATGACACCCCCACTACAGCCCCTGACGCCCCAGAAGTGAAAAAAGGTATTGCTTCACTTTAAGTACATTTTCGTTTTACATACATGCTCTGGTCCCATTGTGTACTTAAAAGTGGGGTAGGCCTGTATACTGTATTTTCTATATTGTGACAGTGTGAGGCCCTGCCACGGTGTGAAATTAGGAAAGGGATGTAAAGATGACACAGGATTCTCAAAGTTTCTGTTTGTGAATCTTTGGCATGTTGGATGTTTTCTCCGGGGTTGGTAGTTCCGGATTGGGAACTGGAGCCTTAAAGGTTCCAAAGTATATTGGGTGGGATGGAACCCCCAATCTAGTGTCCAGATTTTGCTGGATTCCTGTAGCCTGTGCAAGTACACAGGTGTGCAGGGTCATTATATGCATGGCCTGAGATTAGTTCAGGGCTCCCATTTTGGAGACAAGGCTCCAGCCAGGAGTCAGGGGTGCACCAGCACAAGAGTCAGGTGAACTCCTATAAGGAGAGTGTGGACCTGTGCAATATGGAGCTGTAAGTCAGAGAACCAAGGAAACAGTAAGAGTAGTGGCGGTCAGTGGATTTTTTTGGGGGGGTTTGGGGTGGGGGGGTGGCAAACAGTATGCCAACCCTCCGCCCCCCCCTCCTGGTCGGTAGCACTGTCGGCTTCCCCTGCTTCCCCTGCTCGGCGGCGGGAGTCTTCTCTTTTTGGCCAATTGAAAAAATAGGATTTTTATAACAGCTTACCTGTAAAATCCTTTTCTTGGAGTACATCACGGGACACAGAGCGACATAGTCATTACTATGTGGGTTATATAGATACCTTCAGGTGCTGGCACTGGCAACTTCCAAAACCGGAAGTACCCTCCCCTATATAAGCCCCTCCCATCCGGGAGCACCTCAGTTTTGTAGCAAAGCAATAAGTGTCCCCAAAAGAGGGGTGGGAGCTCTGTGTCCCGTGATGTACACCAAGAAAAGGATTTTACAGGTAAGCTGTTATAAAAATCCTATTTTCTTTATCGTACATCACGGGACACAGAGCGACATAGTCATTACTATGTGGGATGTCCTAAAGCAATGCCCAATGAGGGGGGGGGGATACACCATACATAAGCTGAGCGCTATCAGACATGAGGATCTTTTGCGGCCTGCAACACACTGCGCCCAAAGGCGACATCCTCCTGACTTCTAACGTCCACCTGGTAGAACCTAGTAAACGTGTGTACTGAAGACCATGTTGCGGCCTTACAGATTTGAGCCAGGGAGGCCTGGTGATGCACTGCCCATGAAGTTCCAAATGCTCTCGTGGAGTGCGCCCTAACTTTGAACGGAGGCGGTCTCCTTCTCAAGCCATAGGCTTGCATTATGACCTGTCGAATCCACTTGGCTAAAGTAGATTTTGACGCTGCCTGACCCTTTCTGGGGCCTTCCGGCAGAATAAACAAAGTATCCGTTCTGCGAATCTGAGCAGTGGCTTTTAGATAAGCTTTAACTGCTCTTACTACATCCAAAGAATGTAATAACTTTTCCTCTACCGAACTAGGTTTGGGAAAAAACAAAGGAAGAACCACATCTTGGTTCAAATGAAACCTCGATACCACCTTAGGAAGAAAGGCTGGATGAGGATGTAACACTACTCTGTCCTTATGGATAACCAGATATGGCTCCTTACAGGACATAGCTGCTAATTCCGACACTCTTTTAGCCGAACAAATGGCTACTAGAAAAATCAATTTCCTGGTGAGAAGAACCAGGGAAATATGCTGTAATGGTTCAAATGGTTGTTTCTGTAGAACCGACAGAACCAGGTTTAAGTCCCATGGACATATGGGAATATTAACCGGAGGGCTAATACGCATCACTCCTTGTATAAAGGCTTTGACTAGTGAATGCGAAGCCAAGGGCCTCTGAAAAAATATTGACAAGGCCGAAATCTGACCCTTGATAGTACTCAAGGCAAGCTTCCTATCTACAGCCCACTGTAGGAAGTCCAGAATCCTACCTATTACGTACTTACGTGGATGCCATTTCTTGGCCTCACACCAGGCGATGTACGCCTTCCAGATTCTATAGTAGATCTGCCTGGATACCGGCTTCCTGGCATTGATCATGGTAGATACCACAGGATTAGAGAGCCCTCTCTTTTTTAGAATGTGGGCTTCAATAGCCAGGCCGTCAAACCTAGGGCTGGTAAGGAAGGGTGGTATATCGGTCCTTGCGAAAGCAGGTCTGGACGATGTGGGAGAGTCCAAGGACTCCCCACTGACATTTTTACAATCTCCGCGTACCATGCTCTTCGGGGCCACGCTGGAGCCACCAGAATCACTGGTTTCTTTTCTACCCTGATTCTGCGGAGTAATCGAGGCAACAATTGTGGCGGTGGGAATGCATATATCAGCTTGAACTGATCCCAAGGGAACACTAGGGCATCCGAGCCGCAAGCTAGGGGATCCCTTGTCCAAGAGACAAACCTGTCCACCTTTGCGTTGAATCTGGATGCTAGCAGATCTACATCCGGTGTTCCCCACCGCTGACATATTGTCCGAAAAACCTCGGGGTGAAGGGACCATTCCCCTGGGCATAATTGTTGGCGACTTAGAAAGTCCGCCTTCCAATTCTCCACTCCTGGAATGAATACCGCGGATATGGCTGGGACATATCTTTCTGCCCATTTCAGGATGCAATTTACTTCCCTCTGGGCTGCACGACTCCTGGTGCCACCCTGAGGATTGATATATGCCACTGCCGTGGCATTGTCTGATTGAATTCTGACAGGGGACCCTTGGAGTTTGGATGTCCATGCTACTAGGGCATACCGGGCTGCTCGTATCTCTAAGAGATTGATGGGCAGGGCCTTTTCCGCATCCGACCATCTGCCCTGGAGAGACCATTGCTCCAGTACTGCTCCCCAGCCTATAAGGCTGGCATCTGTAGTGACCACCTTCCAAGAAATCGGACTGAAGGATTTCCCTTTTTCCAGATTCTGGGGAACCAACCACCAACGGAGGCTCTTGCGAACGGAAGGGGACAAGGACATTGGTAAGTCTAGGGCCTGAACTTTATTGTTCCAGGCTGACAGTATGGCCCTTTGCAAATTCCTTGAATGGAATTGACCGTAGGGTACTGCTTCGAATGATGCCACCATTTTTCCCAGCAGCCTCATGCACAGGCGTATGGACGGCTGTCTTTTTGTACCCACTAAGTGGATCAAATCTCTCAAAGACAACACCTTTTTTCGAGGCAAGAATATTTTCTTCTGGCCTGAATCTAGCCTTAGCCCCAAGTATTCCAGACTTTTGACTGGTTTTAGGGCCGACTTGTCTCGGTTGATAATCCAACCGTGAGATTCCAGATACTTGATTGTCTTGTGAACGACCACTTCTAGTTTTTTCACTGAGTGGTCTATCAGCAACAAGTCGTCTAGATATGCCATTTATCGTTACACCTTGCGTTCTTAGATTGGCCAATAATGGGGCCAGAATTTTTGTGAACACTCGTGGTGCTGTGGCCAGACTGAAGGGTAAGGCTCTGAACTGAAAATGGCGCCCTTCTACTGCAAAGCGTAGAAATTTTTGGTGGACTGGAAAGATGGGAATGTGCAAATAAGCATCTTTGATGTCGATCGAGGCTAACCATTCCTCCCCTTGTAGGGCAGTGGCTACCGATCGGATCGACTCCATCCGGAAAGTCCTGATATGCAGGAATTTGTTTAGCCCTTTTAGATTTAATATGGGCCTCACGTCCCCGTTTGGCTTCGGGACTGTAAAGAGGTTTGAGTAAAACCCGAACCCCCATTCTTCCAGGGGAACCTCCATAATTACTCCTTGGAGCAATAGTTGTTCTAGTGCCAACAGGAGGGACTCTCTCTTCCGGGGATCCCTTGGCACGTTTGACCTCATAAAATGGGAAGGAGGAGAGTCTTTTAACTCCAATCTGTATCCCAGACTTAGTGCGGAGAGCACCCATCTGTCTCTGATCGTGTCCCGCCAGGTCTCTGCGAACAACTGGAGTCTTCCCCCCACCCAATTGAGTGGGGGCAACCCTTCATGCATTTGACTTTGGGGGAGGTTTTGTACCTCTCCTGACCCAGGGTTTTTTATTACCCTGCGATTGTCCCTGATTTTTACCCCCGGGAATTGACCGAGGAGGCCGTCGGAACTGTTTCACAGCCGATGCCCCAGGGACTGGAGAAGCAGGCCTCTTAAAAGAGGGACCTCTAACTCTGTTTTTAACCGGCAAGAGTGTACTTTTACCGTTGGAAATTTTCTGGATATATTTATCCAGGTCTTCCCCAAATAAGCGTTCACCATGAAATGGGAAGCTAACCAGCAATTTTTTACAGGGAGCTTCAGCAGACCAGTTTTTGAGCCATAGAAGCCTGCGCATATGTACTAAAGACAGCGTAAGGCGGGAGGCCTGATGGATTGAATCCTTTATGGCGTCAACCGCAAAGCATAAGGCTCTAGGTAGATCAGCTAGGGCAAGGGCCTGCTGATCTGGCAAGTCCCTTAAGACTTGTTTCAACTGATCCTTCACTGCTTGGCAGACCCCAATAGCTGCCACTGCTGGTTGTGTCACCAAGCCTGCTGTAGAAAAAGCAGATTTTAATAAGGACTCCAATTTTTTATCTATTGGGTCCTTGAACATTTGGACATTATCCACTGGACATGTCAGTGATTTATTCACACAAGAGATGGCTGCGTCCACTGTAGGGACCCTCCATTTTTTGATGAACTTATCCTCCATGGGATAGACCACCGGAAATCTCTTGGGGGGAGTAAATATTTTATCAGGATGTTCCCAATCCTGGTACATGAGCCCTTCCAATAAAGGGTGAAGTGGAAAAGAACAGACAGTCTGGGGAGCTTTTAGCGACCCCAGCGAGGAGACAGAAGTGGTTGATGGTTCCGCAAGGTGCATTTTAAATGCTGATCGGACCATG
Source organism: Rana muscosa (assembly GCA_029206835.1). Classification (NCBI taxonomy): domain Eukaryota; kingdom Metazoa; phylum Chordata; class Amphibia; order Anura; family Ranidae; genus Rana; species Rana muscosa. The sequence goes on along the minus strand of CM055118.1, from coordinate 343,816,135 downwards.
TTAGTCAAAGACTGAACCCATAATCTTTCAGCTTGAGATGCTGAGAAAGGTTCCTCCACTGTTGATTCCTCTATAACAGAATCAACCTCCTCCTGATCCCCTTCAGGCAGGTCGATCCCTGTATGGGACTGTTGCTCTGCTAACAGGTACTCTGAAGGAGGAGACGGAGATCGGGCGTGCTTTCCCTGTGACAGGGAGGCAGCGATTAATGTTGACAATCTCTCTTCTAATCCTCCCAGAGCTGAGGTTTAAACCTCCTCTGTTACATACACAGGAGCAGGTGAACTGAGGACAGCCACAGTACCAGGTACTCCTGCAGGGTCTCTACGGTCACTAACCTCTGAATTTTCAGGGGAGACTGGTGCAGCAGAAGCATGCCCAAGATCCTCAGAGCCCGATGGAGACCCCTTTCGCTTCCTGGAAGATTTAGTTCCGGAGCTTCTGGACGGCATATTCCTAAGCCCAAAGCTGAGGTATTCCAGCCGTAATACACCCCTTTTACTGAGAATAGTCTAGCACAATTGCTGCTATATATCAGTTGGTGTCTACTAAAGTGCCTTTCTAGGGGATGCCTGCATCAACCGCCTCTGTGTGCCTTTTTACTGTTGCTAGCTCTGTTTGTGCACTTCAATAGCCAGCTTGATTGTTTTTAAATATGCTGGATGCCCGCACATGCACAGTAGCGCCGCTATATAGAGAGGCGCGTGCACGTGCACGCGCGCGGGCACGTGTGCCTTCGGCGCCTTTTTTGAAAAAACAAGGAGCTAGGTGGGAGCCAGGGTCCCTGCCGCAGGGCCCGGGGATGGATGAGCGCAGCAACAGGGCAGAGGAGACAGCTTCCCAGCAGAGAACTTACCAACTGCCTGGATTTGACTTCAGAAGAAAAAAATCCACATTACAAGAAAAAAGAACCATAGCGGCCTCTAGTGTTTAACACAGGTACCGCGGTCTTACACATTTTTTTTTTTTCTTTTCTTGCCTACTATAAAAAATTTTTACATTTTCTCAGTAGTAACAGGCATGCACAGAATATTTAGCGGGAATACCTTAGGTAACAGACAGAAAGACAAATTAGGCTTGGGGGTTCCCCAATAGAACCAAGTTCCTGGGGGCCCCCACTTACCTGTTCCCCGCCGCAGGACTCTGTTTGGTCCACAGAAGCCCAAACTTCACCTATCACGGCAGGCATTGTAATTAAACCTTCAGGGACCGGGTTCCCAAGGATTCCACTCCCCTGGACCTGTATAGCACCCTGCACAGAAAACATCTTGGTCGTGGGTATGACCAGAGCTCTGGATCCCAGGGTCCAGCCCTCCTAAGAGAGGCATTACAGGCAAAACCTTGCTCTTCTCTTGCAAGGCCCGGGTACCGACCGTTTAGCTATGAAGCTTTTTTGGTCGGATCCGGAATAGCTTACTGAGGCCCAAAAGAACCTGTACGCAAGCTCAGTGAAAAACACATGTTACTTCTTGGCCAACACCTTAGACACTGGCAAAAAACTGAGGTGCTCCCGGATGGGAGGGGCTTATATAGGGGAGGGTACTTCCGGTTTTGGAAGTTGCCAGTGCCAGCACCTGAAGGTATCTATATAACCCACATAGTAATGACTATGTCGCTCTGTGTCCCGTGATGTACGATAAAGAAATGGGTCTCACGCCTGCTTCTGATTGGCCGGATTGAGGATCAGTGTTTCAACAGTGAATATTCATTCACTGTTGTAACACACCTGGGTGGGATCGGAGCGCATTCTCTGCGACCCGAGCCCACCCTATTTTGAAGCATATTAGAGCCTCTGGCTCTAATCAGGGGCTTAAAAAAAAATCCTGGCCGCTGTAATTCATGCGCTCGGTGCCCTGAAAGGGGCCGGACGCATACATAGGGGGTGGCCGTTGCAGCCGTGGATAGGTTCACGCTATGCATGAATCTATCCATTGCATATAGGGGGTGGTGTGGAGAGAGGGGGCGGCGCCCCTAATGGATGGGCCGCCACTGAGTAAGAGAAATACATAGCCTGGATTCTGTGAGACGGGGTGTCTCAAGGCAGAAGCCTATACAGTCAAGCTGGCATTTTGAGCTCGCTGGAAAGCGAAAGGAGGACAAAGAGAGCAACAGTGCTGCTGACCAGGGAGCCAGGAGGCTCGACATTTTAGTTGAAGCCCCTGCGAGGGGAACTACTTTATATGGAACTTTAATTTTGTTTTCAATAAAAGTGGACTGCCAAATGTGATTCAGATTTATTTTTCAGGCCAAGAACACTTTAAGCAAGTACAGCAAATACCTGTTGATGTTGAAAGCAATGCCATGTTCTTGTCACTTCCTGAGCTAACCAGGAAGCAAAAGCAATCTTATCATTCCTCTCTAAACTACAAATCCCATTAGCCCCCATACAGTATAATGCAGATGAAAATGAAAGGCCTGGCTGACAACCACAGCTCCCTCCATAGGTACAGTGAAGCATTGCCACCGTAGGACACCACCGTAGGACAGGAAGTGTGTTATTCTCAGGATTACCAGATAAAAATAAAGGGGGAAAAAAAAGTCTGGAAAAAGAAAATGAATGCAACCATTACATCCAGGGAATAGCACAAAATGCAGGATTAGAGTGTCTGCATTCTAAATCTTGAGGAGCTGCATACTTTACTCACAATACAGTGCCAGTTACTCCTTCCTCTTTTCTAGTAGCAATTACTAGGATCCTCTTCAGCTATTACAGAGTCTTATAAACCTTCTGCATCCTGCATGATTGCACAACGAACCAGTAATAATAATTTCCCTCTACTCCACTAATGTGATAATCGGTGTTGTGAAGGGAGCACATCTGGGGACAGCAGGAAAAATTATATATATAAAATTCCCAGTAGATGACTAATATGTATTTAATACATACAGACATTTTGCTGGTTTATAGATACATGTATCCTGTCTGTATACCCAATATAACACAACGCCCAGGGGTGCTAGAAAAAATACAAAATAAATTTAGTCATATTCAGCAAAAATAATTAAATAATAAACTTTCAGAGATAAGAATATATAGATCTGGAGAAAGCTGGTCCGAAAATGTAATTTAAAAAAAATGTCTTCTTTCTTTCTTTCTTTTTGTTTCTCTCTCTCTCTCTCTCTCTTTCTTTCTCTAAATCTATCTATATATTTGTAGCGGAGCCCCCCATAATTGGGGTCGCTATGCCTAAATTTAAGGGGTAGTCTGAGCAAATAGTTAGGCCCAGGCTGTTTGAATTCTTTGAATTGGTCCCTGCTCTGTTGTGATGTTGCCTGGCAGTACAGTTCCCTGTGGCCTGTGGGTGGCGTTGTCGCCCAGGTCTCAGGTTGAACCACAGGTAGCATTGCAACGCTATTGGGTGTCCTCTCTCGGCAGCCTGCAGTGGGCGTGGTCTACCCGCTGTGCATGCTGGGAGAGGATACATAAGGAACAGACGCCATTGGGCGTGAGGCGCAGGAGAGGACCCCTCGGTCCGAGAAGAACAGACACGTACCCCACCTTCGGTGGCCCTCATGGCCAGGGGTACGTGTGTGTGTGTGTGTGTGTGTGGCCCCGGGCACCTTTGGCCCGAGGTTACATCATTCCAGGTGGGCCCAGCACCTTTAGCTGAGGCCCACACCAGAAGAGGAGTTCCAGGGCACCCAAGTGAGGGTGGCCCGCTCTGAAGGAGAGGAAAGCAGGGAGGACCTATCCAAGGGGATTGGTGAAGGAAGTCGCTGTCTCTGGAGAGGCCTGGTTACCTGTCAGAGGGAAGGACTCCACAATTTTCCACAAGCCTTGTATCATGCCCCATTGGCACCTAAGGTCTCAAGTGTTACAAGTGCTAGGAAGTTCGGGACTTAGAGGCTAATATCCTGATCGTATACTTAGGAAAATTACAAGTTAATGTTCATGCTCCACACCGGCTACTAGAACCGTGAGAGGGGACTATCCGGTTGAGCAAAACCCACTCAGGCTTGAGTGGCGACGAGTGATAGTTAAGTGCCGCGTGCCTGAAACTGCCTCCCTTTTAAATTCTCCATCTCCAACTTTCCTATCAAGTTTCTACGCAAGAAAAAAAAAAACCTTTCTTTATTGGGTTTAATACTGTCTGGACAATGGCCTTATTGAATACAAAGAGAGAATAGACTTTACCCTACACTCTAGGGGAGAGAACCAACGGAAGGAGGTAACTCGCTGCAGGACCCAAATCAATTAACACCGCTCACCCTCTACAAGATGGAGGATACTGGGCATGTGGCATGGTGTGTCCCATTCTGCTTGTGGAGGTAAGCAGGGTAGAGAAGGATCTGTGTGCTACATATTTAAAGGGAAAGTACAGTCAAAGCTCGTTTGGCTGTACTTCTCCTGTGGATCACAGGAGTGCAGTTTGTTTTGCACTCCTGTGGCCCATTTTCAGCAGAGAGCGGGCTGAAGTACGCTCTTTGCTTATGTCAAAGAATTCAGTCCATGCTCCGCATCATCACAACCACAGAGTCTGGATCCTCCAGATCCCTGGACCGACATCCATCTCAGGCTCTTAGCGACCCGCTGAAAAACCTAAGCCGGCGGCTCCCGCCCCTCCACAGCCCATCGCTCCAGTGGGCGATGAGGGGGTAGAGCAGAGAGCCGGTGAGTGACGGTCAGCAGCTCTCTGCTCACGGAGCCCTAAGAACCGAGCGATTGGCGTGTTTGATCGCTCGGTTCTCAGTGTTAGAGCCGCCGGGGGACATGCAGCATCCACCTAGGTAAGTATGATTCTTAAAAAAAAAAACATACTTCTCTTTTAAGCACCTGTGACTATGGCTGTATCAGCTTCTTAAAGAACTAGAGAACGTTTTTGATCGTGGACACACCAACTTATTTTACATCCCTAAATTGAATAGTTGAACAAGGGGAATATTTGGGGATTTTTTAGGGCAAAAATATTATCAAATATATTATTTAAAAATCATTTATTTTTTATTTTGAGAAACAAAATAAAAAATGTGTTGAGAATAAAAGAGTTGGCAAGTACAGTATTTCACAGTATTAGCAGGACAGCACTGTAAGATGGATTTCCAAACATGTTTCAACCATACCCTGCTGAGAATGCTACAGGGCTTCAACCATACCCTGCTGGGAATGCTACAGGGCTTCAACCATACCCTGCTGTGAATAATACAGACTTTAGAGCAAGGCCATTGGGATCATTGGAACCAGCACATGGGGGCAGTGATATGGGCCTACAATAATACCATGCACCGGGCCACTGGATATTCCCCATCTTCTATCTAATGTTTAGGTTCTATGACCGACTACCACTGGAACTCCTGCTGGACTCCACAGAATACCCTACTTCCTGCATGTCCAGTGAGTGGATACAGTAACAGTGGGACTGGTTGAAGAAAGCTAAACAAACAGTTTTGGATAGGCATAAAGACTTGGAAGAAGATGTTGTCCTAGACAAGCTGCCGTTGTGCCCAGGGGACTGGGTGATGGTGAAGAATCCAGCAGAGAGCAAGCTGGAGCCCAAGTAGGAGTGCATCACCTATCGGGTGGAGAAACAACCATTTCCACCTATTCCTGTATACAATGTGGTCTCAGGAGGCCCTGAACCAATCATAAAGCGGCTCCACCATAATCTGCTAAGGCCCTGTGTACTGAGTGAGGACTGTTTTGTCAGACCCACAGCCAACGGCGAGGACAACAATCCCATGAATGTTCCGCCCATCCAGGATGTCCCCTATGAGTGGTACCTGTCTTCCATTGAACCCTGGCCTCAGGCCCCCGCTGATCCAGAGGAGGGGAGCTCTACCGTATTATCTGCAGACAGTGTGGAGGTTCTGGCCATAGCAACTGCAAGTCCTGTTGACTCCCTGGACTCTACTATAAAAACTGCATTCAGCTCAGGAGATGGTGGTATGGCTGGTCCTGTTGAGCCCCAATCACCTGAGGCCTCAGAGCTTTGTGCAGAAGGTAACAGTCCTGAGGGTGACCCCACAGAGGACAGTGAGGTTGACCACACATTTCGGTCTAACTGTGGGCGAATCCCTGCAAACTACTCTAATTATGTTGTTTGAAATTCTCTTGTTATTACCGTAACTTTGCTTCATGAGTTATGTGTTGATCTTTATTGTGTTTTGATGCTAAGGACAGCATCTGACAAAGAGGGGGAATTGTCGGCAGGTGCAGTCCTTACTCCCCACTGTAAGTGGAGCTAAACCAAAGTGGCAATACAGAAAGGAACTTGGTTCCTCTATGACTTCCTACAGTCACCTGGGAAGAGCTGTATAATTGGACACTGGGCCCCGCGTGAACTCTGCGGCCATCTTAGGTGAGGGCAGAGTTTATTTAAAGCAAAGTTCCACCCAAAAATGAGATTTCTGCTTTTACGGTTCCTCCCCCCCTCCGGTGTCACATTTGGCACCTTTCAGGGGGGAGGGGGGAGCAGATACCTGTCTAATACAGGTATTTTCCCACTTCTGGGCATAGATACCTGAGCCACCCGCGGGTATCTATTCCACATCCGTCATCTTCTCTGTCCCCCCTCCAAGTCTTCTGGGAGACACACGGGTCCCAGAAGACAGCAGGGATCAGTGGGAATACGCAGCGCGAGTCGCGCATGCACAGTAGGGAACCAGGAAGTGAAGCCGCAAGGCTTCACTTCCTGATTCCCTGACCGAAGACAGCGGTGGCAGCATCTGAGAGCCGAGGGATAGATTGGCTTCTGGTGCCAACATTGCGGGCGCCCTGGACAGGTAAGTGTCCTTATTTTAAAAGTCAGCAGCTGCAGTATTTGTAGCTGCTGACTTTAAAAAAAAAAAAATTGGCGGACCTCTGCCTTAAGTCCCTGTCAGCACTCATTGCTGTGCCATATCAGTGCCCAGCAGTGCCCCATTCGTGCCATATCAGTGCCACATCTGTGCCCCATCAGGGGTCTACAGAGCCATGTCATGTGTAATTAATGTCCCTAGAACGCCTGACAGTGCTCCCTGCATGTTGGGCCTCTCTATGTGACCAGACTGTGAAAAAGTCATACACATGTGGTATCGCCATACTCAGGAGGAGAAGCAGAATATATTTTGGGGTGTAATTTGTGGTATGCATATGCCATGTAAGAGAAATAACCCGTTAATATAACAATTTTGTAAAAAAATATATATATATATATTGATTTTGCAAAGAATTGTGGGAAAGAAATACAACGTGAAAAAAATCACCATGCCTCTTACTAAATACCTTGGAATGTCTACTTTCCAAAAAGGGGTCATTTGGGGGGTATTTGTACTTTCTTGGCTTGTTAGGGTCTCAAGGAACGGCCGTCAGTACATCAGGTGTGATCAGGGCTGCCATCAGGGGGGTACAGGCAGTACACCTGTAAGGGGCCTGGAGGTCCCCAGGGGCCCAGATGGCAACCCCCCTTTTTTTTTTTTAAAAGGGGCCCAGAGGTCCCCAGGGGTTGGAGGTCCCCAGGGCCCCCGGATTGTGACCCCCCTTTTTTATGTATTTAAAAAAAATATATATACAGTGGGGATCGAAAGTTTGGGCACCCCAGGTAAAAATGTGTATTAATGTGCATAACGAAGCCAAGGAAAGATGAAAAAATCTCCAAATGGCATCAAATTACAGATAAGACATTCTTATAATATGTCAAAAAAAGTTAGATTTTATTTCCATCATTTACACTTTCAGAATTACAGAAAACAAAAAAATGGCGTCTGCAAAAGTTTGGGCACCCTGCAGAATTTATAGCATGCACTGCCCCCTTTGCAAAGCTGAGACCTGTCAGTGTCATGGATTGTTCTCAATCATTGTCTGGGAAGACCAGGTGATGTCAATCTCAAAGGTTTTAAATGGCCAGACTCATCTGACCTTGCCCCAACAATCAGCACCATGGGTTCTTCTAAGCAGTTGTCCAGAAAACTGAAACTGAAAATAGTTGACGCTCACAAAGCTGGAGAAGGCTATAAGAAGATAGCAAAGCGTTTTCAGATGTCAATATCCTCTGTTCGGAATGTAATTAAGAAATGGCAGTCATCAGGAGCAGTGGAAGTTAAAGCAAGATCTGGAAGACCAAGAAAAATATCAGACAGAACAGCTCGCAGGATTGTGAGAAAAGCAAATCAAAACCCACGTTTGACTGCACGATCCCTCCAGAAAGATCTGGCAGACACTGGAGTTGTGGTACACTATTCCACTATAAAGAGATACTTGTACAAATATGGTCTTCATGGAAGAGTCATCAGAAGAAAACTTCTTCTACGTCCTCACCTCAAAAGTCAGCGTTTGAACTTTGCAAATGAACATATAGACAAGCCTGAGGCATTTTGGAAACAAGTTCTGTGGACCGATGAGGTTAAAATATAACTTTTTGGCCGGAATGAGCAAAGGTACGTTTGGAGAAGAAAGGGCACAGAATTTAATGAAAATAACCTCTGCCCAACTGTCAAGCATGGGGGGGGGGATCAATCATGCTTTGGGATTGTATTGCAGCCAGTGGCACAGGGAGCATTTCACGAGTAGAAGGAAAAATGGATTCAATAAAATTTCAGCAAATTTTGGATGGTAACTTGATGCCATCTGTGAAAAGGCTGAAGTTAAAGAGAGGATGGCTTCTACAAATGGATAATGATACTAAACACACCTCAAAATCCACGGGGGATTACATCAAGATGCGTAAACTGAAGGTTTTGCCATGGCCTTCACAATCTCCTGACCTCAACATTATTGAAAACCTAGGGATAGACCTTAAAAGAGCAGTGCGTGACAGACAGCCCAGAAATCTCAAAGAACTGGAAGACTTTTGCAAGGAAGAATGGGCAAAGATACCTCAAACAAGAATTGAAAGACTCTTGGCTGGCTACAAAAAGCGTTTACAAGCTGTGATACTTGCCAAAAGGGTGCAGGGTGCCCAAACTTTTGCAGACGCCATTTTTTGTTTTCTGTAATTTTGAAAGTGTAAATAATGGAAATAAAATCTAACTTTTTTGACATATTATAAGAATGTCTAATCTGTAATTTGATGCCATTTGGAGATTTTTTCCATCTTTCCTTGGCTTCGTTATGCACATTAATACACATTTTTACCTGGGGTGCCCAAACTTTCGATCCCCACTGTATATATATATTTTTTTATTTATTTTTATTTATTTTTTGTAAGGGGCCCAGAGGTCCCCAGAGGCCCAGAAGTCCCCAGAAGCCCGAAGGTCCCCAGGGCCCCGGATGGCAACCCCCCCTTTTTTTATTTATAAAAATATATATATATTTTTTTTTTATAAAACATTTTATTTATTTTTGTAAGGGGCCCAGAGGTCCCCAGGGCCCCGGATGGCAACCCCTCTTTTTTTTTGTTCTTTCTCTGTTCGTCAGCACCCAAAGCCCCCCTGACCTTAACAATTTGCGGCGGCAGCACCCCCCGCTTCTCAATTCGTGGCACCCCCCGCTTCTCAATTCGCGGCCGCCCCCCGCTTCTCAATTTGCGGTGGCAGAGCACCCCCTCCGGTTCTCCTCTGCTCCAGGGGGCCCATGCCTGAAACTGTGTAAGGGGCCCCAAAATTCCTGATGGCGGCCCTGGGTGTGATCAATTTTCAATGATTTGCACCATAGCTTGTAGACTCTATAACTTTCACAAAGACCATATAATATGCACTAATTTGGATTATTTTTACCAAAGATATGTAGCAGTATAACTTTTGGCCAAAATGTATAAAGACAAATTACTAATTTGCAAAATTTTATAACAGAAACTAAGAAAAATGCAAAATGCATTTTTTAAATAAAATTTTCGGTCTTTTTTTTATTTATAGCGCAAGAAATGAAAACCCCAGTGGTGATTAAATACCACCAAAAGAAAGCTCTATTTGTGTGAAAAAAAGGACAAACATTTTATATGGGTACAGTGTTGCACGAATGAGTAATTGTCATTCAAATTGTGAGAGCACTGTGGCAAGTGGTTAAAATACTGTTCACCTTGGCCTCAGTGTGTGTTCTCTGCCAATGGTGCCCCACACTGCTCACACCGGGGGTTAAATATTATGCCATGCTGGGGGGGTTATTGTTTGCCCTCGGCATATGTTGGGTGTTATCATTGCTGTTCCCAATTTGGCTTCTTTTACTCTCACAATCTCTTTTGTGTGCCCCCAGGCCCTATTTCATCTTTACAAAGGGGGGAAAGAGACATATTAAAGACCACAGAAACACCCACCTTTTTGGTCACTTCCATCTTTGGCCACATAGTAGCTTCCCCACTTATACTTCCAGCACCAACCCAACACCCTTCAAAAAAATTGTCTGGAGCCTACCCTGACAATGATGTCATATGTGGACGTCTGTACTAGTTTCCCATGCCAGCACAGTGCTGACTGGCACCATAGCAGTCACATGAAAGAAATAAAAGTGTTTTTGTGGTGTTGGAGCTAGGTGACAACGCTATATCAGGCACCTCATCCCTGAAGTAGTATATGCAAGACAACAGGTATTTGAAGAGATTATAGAAGTGCCACAAAACAGAGAAAGAACTATTCTTAATATAAAACTTACAAAGTTTAATTAATACATGGTTAAAAATAAAATCATTAAAAACATTTTACACATGCCAGTTATACGGTCACAAATATATGTTGAATAGGTGGTTGTAGTGTGATGTCTGATCCCAACATGTTTCACCAATATTGGCTTCTTCAGGGGATTTGGAGACCACTAATAGTCAACAGACAATTGGGTAAGCTTGGGACGGTGTAGACAGAATAATTATTAAGTGATAAAAAAATGTAAAATGTATATAAATGTATTGATATGTACTACAGTGACTTGCAAAAGTATTCATCCCCCTTGGCTTTTTACCTATTTTGTTACATTACAGCATTTGATTTAATGTTTTTTTAATCTGAATTATTTGTGATGGATCAGAACACAATAGTCTAAGTTGGTGAAGTAAAATTAGAAAAATATATGCATAAAACTATTTTTCAGAAATAAAAAAATGATAATTGGCATGTGCGTATGTATTCACCCCCTTTGTTATGAAGCCCATAAAAAGCTCTGGTGCAACCAATTACCTTCAAAAGTCACATAATTAGTGAAATGATGTCCACCTGCGTGCAATATAAGGGTCACATGATCTGTCATTACATATACACACCTTTTTGAAAGGCCCCAGAGGCTGCAACACCTAAGCAAGAGGCACCACTAACCAAACACTGCCATGAAGACCAAGGAACTCTCCAAACAAGTAAGGGACAATGTTGTTGAGAAGTACTAGTCAGGGTTAGGTTATAAAAAAATATCAAAATATTTGATGATCCCTAGGGGCACCATCAAATCTATCATTAACCAAATGGAAAGAACATGGCACAACAGCAAACCTGCCAAGAGACGGCCACACACCAAAACTCACAGACCAGGCAAGGAGGGCATTAAACAGAGAAGCAGCACAGAGACCTAAGGTAACCCTGGAGGAGCTGCAGAGTTCCACAGCAGAGACTGGAGTATCTGTACATAGGACGACAATAAGCCGTACGCTCCATAGAGTTGGGCTTCATGGCAGAGTGGCCAGAAGAAAGCCATTAATTTCAGCAAAAACAAAATGGCACATTTTGAGTTTGCGAAAAGGCATGTGGGAGACTCACAAAATGTTTTTAGCAGTTGGGACTGGGAAAATGGTCAGAGTTGAGGGAAAGGGGGGTGCTGCTAAATACAGGGTTATTCTTGAGCAAAACCTGTACAACTCTGTGTGTGATTTGAGGCTAGGACGGAGGTTTACCTTCCAGCAGGACAATTACCACAAACACACTGCTAAAGCAACACTTAAGTGGTTTAAGGGGAAACATGTAAATGTGTTGGAATGGTCTAGTCAAAGCCTAGACCTCAATCCAATAGAAAATCTGTAGTCAGACTTATAGATTGCTGTTCACAAGCGCAAACCATCCAACTTGAAGTAGCTGGAGCAATTTTGCAAGGAGGAATGGGCAAAAATCCCAGTGGTAAGATGTGGCAAGCTCATAGAGACTCATCCAAAGCGACTTGGAGCTGTGATAGCCGCAAAAGGTGGCTCTACAAAGTATTGACTTTAGGGGGGTGAATAGTTATGCACATTGACTTTTTCTGTTATTTTGTCCTATTTGTTGTTTGCTTCACAATAATAAAAAAAACATTTTCAAAGTTGTGGGCATGTTATGTAAATTAAATGATGCAAATCCTCAAACAATCCATGTTAATTCCAGGTTGTGAGGCAACAAAACACGAAAAATGCCAAAGGGGGGTAAATACTTATGTAAGGCACTGTATATCATGTTGTTATATTAGTAACTGAGTATTTTGTATACATGTCTTTGCTTTGGTATAGTCTGTTGACTAGTAGTGGTCTCCAAAGCCCCTGAAGAAGCCAATAATATCAGTGAAACATGTTGGCATCAGACATCACACTACAACCATCTATTCAACATATATTTGTGTCCGTCTAACTGGCATGTGTAAAAAAAAAAAAAATGATTTCATTTTTAAGTATGTATGTATTAAATAAATGTAAGTTTTATATTTAGAATAGTTTTTTCTTTTTTTTTCTTTTTTGTGGCACCACTATAATCCCATCAAATACCTGTACCTGTTGTCTTTCAAAAAAAAAAAAGGGTTAATGGGTAAGAAAAATAAATAATAAAAGGTAGAATGTATTTTTTTAAAATATTTTTGTGTGGGATTAGACTATAATGACATCATCATGGAGGTGGCGAGAGAAGGGGCTTGTCATTCATCAACGTCTATACACTCAGAAAGATAACACGTCGTCTAGACTCAGATAAGGGAGTAAGTGAACAGCTTGGCTGTTCACTAAAAGAGGAGCATGAGCGGTACTGGTGCGAACATCTACAGTATTCAATAGGATCTGATGCTGCAGCAGGGGACATATAGAACAATGAAGAGCAAGTGAATAGCAGGATCAACCTGGTTTTTATTACTCTTTATTAAACTAATGTAATAGTAATTATTGCAATATTTATGCAATGCAATATTACATGCAAACTTGTTTAAATAACTTTTGGATTTAACAACACTTTAAATCATCCAATTGGGGTTTACATCATCTTTAATATTTTGATATGACAGATCAGTGTTGCACAAACAAGATCAAACATATTTATATACTGATGAAAACAAACATAAAAAAGTTTCACCCTTTTATGACTATGGGACATTGAATCCTAGAAGTCCTGTATATCGGTTACCTTGACAAGAACAAAATAGATGAAGGAAGAAATTGTCTGCACAACGACATCCATTGTTCTTGGAGTCTCTCACCTGCAGCCGCGATTTTCCTTTGCCTTCAAGAACAAAATGGAGCGTATCTAACCTAGCAGTGAATGTAACATTCACCAAACCTTCACTACAGGTGTATCTTCCTATTTCATGTATTTTAAATTTCAGCGATGGATTCAACTACAGTAAATATTTGACAAATGTCACCGATTTATAACCAGCCCCAAATGACTAATTTAGCTGGGTAAATGATTTTACATTTATTTTAAGGACATGAAAGCTTTTATTTGGTAAAATATTTTAATAAATTCACTTTTAAGATTTATTAATAAAAGATGACAAATTGAGAAATATCTGAAAAATTAGAATTTCATATTGAAATTTCTTAAAGGTGCACCCTCCTCCCCTTCCCTGGACAGTAAAGCCCCGTACACATGATCGGATAACCTATGGATTTTCGTCCGATGGATTTGTCCATCAGAAATCCGATGAAACAGTTTTTCATCAGTCTTGGCCACACACCATCAGTCAAAAAACCGACCGTTCCAAACGCGGTGACGTAAAACACTCCGATGAGCCAAGAAAAATGAAGTTTAATGCTTCTGAGCATGCGTCGACTTGATTCTGAGCATGCGTGGGTTTTTTAACCGATGGACTTGCCCATAGACGATCGGAAATTCCCATCGGTTTTTTATCCATTGGAAAATTTTAAAACAAGTTCTATTTTTTACAACCGATGGAAAAAAGACCGATGGGTACCATACACGATCGGTTGGTCTGATGAAAACCGTCCATCGGACGGTTTTCATCAGTCAAACCGATCGTGTGTACGGGGCTTAAAGCTTAATTTAGACTTACGTCTGAGGAGTGGCAAAATAGTGCTGTTGAGATGTGTTTTTTGCCAATAGGCAGCAAACAAGGATGTTTAAAAGCCGCGGCCATAATGCGTTGCTTTGCACCCGCAGCAAAGTTTCCCCACACAGTCAGCCGGGTAAGTGGGGATTACGCAACTACAGTGTGTTTGTCTGCAAAATTGGGGTTAAAACAGGCAGTGAAGAGATGTCGCCTCTAAAGCGCGATTGGATTGCTGATCAGCCTTCAGATGAAAGGGAGATTTGGATGCATGTCTAATTTTACCCTATGAGTTAAATGCTTGTTTAGTCTATGGGGTTTAAAGTGGAGGAATGCTTACCTTATACCTCGTTCTCCCGACAGCCAATGTTCTCCTTTAACCACTTGCCGACCACGCTATAACCGCATGATGGCTACAGCGCAGACAGCTAGATCTGGAAGGCTGACATATGAGGGCCTCCTGTGATCGCACCTGCCATGCGACCGCTGCGAGGTACGGGCAGCACGCTCTGTGATCACAGTGTCCGGAGGGCACTGCTAATCACAGATTGAGGTAAAGAGCCAGTCAGCTGCTCTTTACCACATAATCAGCTGTGTCCAATCACAGCTGATCGCGGATGTAAATAGAAGCCGGTTATCAGCTTTCCTTGACTCATGCTGAGAGCATGAGGAGAGGAGAAGAGAGACGATAACTGGCTTCTCTCAAAGGGACACTGATAATCAGGGCATTGATTATCAGTATCCGGATTATCAGTGCAGTCCCAACAGTGCCCACCAGTGCTGCCAATCTGTGCCCATCAGTGTTGCCAATCTGTGCCCACCAGTGCAGCCAATCTGTGCCCATCAGTGGCTTCTTATCAGTGTCGCCCATCAGTGCTACCTATCAGTGCCCATCAGTGCCCATCAATGACACCTGTTAGTGCAGCCTCAGCAGTGCCCACCAGTGCTGCCTCATCACCACACATCAGTGAAGGAGAAAAATTACCTGTTTGCAAAACTTTATAGCAAACGATGAAAAATGCTTTTTTTCCAAAATATTCAGTCTTTTTTTGTTTGTTAAATAAAAAATAAAAACCCCAGTGATGATTAATAATCTGGAGAGTGCAAAATCTGCTTCAGCTCTGCATAGAAACCAATCAGCTTCCAGGTTTTGATTATCAAAGCTTATTTGACTAAGCTGAAGCTAGAAGCTTATTGGCTACCATGCACCAGATTTTACACTCTCCAACCTTAGTGAATCAACCCCAAAGTGTTGGTGGGCTCTTGACGTTCTCATATAAAATGCAGGAATACTGATGATGCCATCAAGGGGAATTCTACTGTACATGTCTGGAGTGCCTCCATTTCCATTCAATGCCTCTTACGGGGAAATGCATCGGGTGGAGACGATTTTTGTGACGTCACTACGCATCAGCCTGCAGGCGAGGTTTGCTTTGCTTCTGATCGTTTAGACACATGTAAGTGCAATGATAGCTTTTATAAATTATGTTTTTTACATACTGCACCATGAAGCCTCTTCATTCTATTACCTTCCATGCATGAGAGAACCTACAGCGATATGCTTTGTAAGGATCCAAGGGACACAAGTAACAAGTGGAGCATAATCTTAGAAAGAGGAAGCACCCTTAAAAGAGCTAATGAGTGGGACATCTATGGCGGCTGGAATCTGTGCAAGCAAGTTTGATCTCTATAATTTGAGTCCAGTCCTTCTGGTAAGAGGTGTGTGTTTATGTGGAGAAGGCACCTTTGAAGCACCTCTTCTGTGAATTAATTGGACTTTTTTCTTCCTTTTTTCACTGGGTACTGATGTGGATATATTGAGTTTTTTCACTCTTGAAATTTTCACTTTTATTGTATGACATTCTGATTGTGTTATATTAAAGGGGTTGTAAAGTCAGAAGGTTTTTTTTTTTTAATCTTAATGCATTCTATGCATTAAGATATAAAGCCTTCTGTGTGAAGCAGTCCCCCCCCCTCCTCTAATACTTACCGGAGCCCCATCTCTTTCCAGCGATGTCCACGAGTGTCTCAGCCGTCCAGGACTCTCCCTCCCGATTGGATGAGACACAGCAGCAGCGCCATTGGCTCCCGCTGCTGTCAATCAA
This sequence comes from Rana muscosa, assembly GCA_029206835.1. Classification (NCBI taxonomy): domain Eukaryota; kingdom Metazoa; phylum Chordata; class Amphibia; order Anura; family Ranidae; genus Rana; species Rana muscosa. The sequence goes on along the minus strand of CM055118.1, from coordinate 343,799,965 downwards.
AGCCAGTTAGCCAATTAGGAGAGAGAGGGGGCGACGCCAAATGGCAGCTTCGTGTCTAAATGGACACATGGAGCTGAAACTAGGCTTGGGTGCCCCCATAGCAAGATGCCTGCTGTGGGGGCACTCAACAGGAGGGAGGGCCAGGAGCACTGGAAAGGGACCCGAGAAGAGGAGGATCTGGGCTGCTCTGTGTAGAAAAAAAAAACAAGACTTTACAATCACTTTAGAAACCTAAGACATATATGGTTGCACACTTATACTTTTTACATAATGTACATATATCACCCAGAGGGGAATGTTTTTTTTCTCAACAAAAGTGGAGTTACTCTTTATTTATTTTTTGATGAGTTAAATAGGGTTTCTTCATTAGATAATCCCTAGAGTTCATGTCTGGTCTGTACAATATGATAAAACATTTGGGAAAAAACATACAAATAAGCAATGCCCAACTAGAAGACAGTATGGCAAAAATCTCCATGGCCACTGTGTACTTCCCCTGAGCACTAAGGTATGCTGGAATGAAAGCAATCCAAACACTGAGGAAGGCCAACATGCTGAAAGTAATATACTGGGCCTCATTGAAGCTGTCAGGAAGCCTCCTAGCCAGAAAGGCCACAAGGAAACTAATGATGGCTAAGAGACTAAGATACCCCAACATGGCCCAGAAAGCAATGACTGAACCTTCATTGCACTCAAAGCTTATAAACCTCAACTGGGATCTAGTGCTGAGTTCTGGAAATGGAGGGGCAAGCGACTGCCAAGAGATACACAAAATTAATTGTAAAAGGGAACAGAGGGATATTATCAGGAATGAAACCCAAGGACTTGTCCATCTCCTCAATTTGCTACCAGGTTTGGTGGCGATGAAGGCAAAGACTACCATGATGGTTTTGGCCAATATGCAAGAAATACAAAGAGTGAAAATCATGCCAAATGCAGATTGTCTTAGGAGACAGGTCTCTTTCTGGGGAGGTCCAATGAAAGCCAAAGAACAAAAGAAACAAAGAGTCAAGGAGAGAAGGAGAAGACAGCTCAGGTTGTAGTTGTTGGCTTTCACTATGGGGCTGGTTTTATACTTGACAAAAAGTCTTAACATGGCATTAGGAACCAGAGTGGAAATGATGGCGGTCACGGCTAATGTTGCACCCAGTGGATCTTCATAAGATAGGAACTCAATGGTTTTAGGAAGACACAAGGATTTCTGGGAATTTGGCCAATGATCCCATGGACACTTAAAACAATCAACAGAATCTGAAAAAAAGATAGGAATATATTGTTTTGAAGCAGGCAATACTAGAAGGTATATCTGCAATCTGAATATAATCTGTAATCATTAAAATACAGCAAAGCAAATAAAACATGAAGAATCATGTCAATAGTTCATGTTTAAAAAATGTTACAACAGCTCAAAAATAACACAGGTGGGCACATCATCATAAGTTCAAAACAAAACTATTTTAGGAGAGAAAATAAAGGTAACATCTCTGCATCCTTCTGGGAAATAAAACAATAGCAGTAAATAAAGGATAAAAACTGCGCTAGCAAACAATTAAATTATACTATTTAAACATTAGGCAGCAGAAATAGTGTGACAACACCTCAAACAATGGAAAAAGAAAAACTGCGCCACTTTTAAAGAATCTTAACCAAAGCCTAATAAGGATTTGGTGCTTATTTAAATGTATATGGTAAACTAATAGGCATTACACCAAATAGTCCAATGGTATTTTAACCAATTATCTGAAATGGTCCATAGGCCATTAGGCAGGGAAACCACAAACTTCGCACCACCGTGATTACTCAAAGCAAGCCGTGAGATGTCCACGACCAAAAAAGGGGAAGCAGCTTACCAGAAGGCAAGCGGTTTAGGGCATTTGACTGTGACCCAGCCGCGGCCTTTAGTGATGTAAATGTCCCTTCCTTAGCCAATACGTCCCGTTCGGATGGTCCGTAACACACAGTATCCAGATCATACACCCCTGTTGTAGGGAATCAGAGAGGTGAACAGCCGGCTCAGAGACAGTCCAGTAAAATAAAAATGGCTTTAACGTCTTCACAATTCAGCAGCATACAGGTTTACAGGCAATAGTTCATGGCTCTTATCAGAGCTACAATCTTTTATGTGGTTAAGCTCACCCAGCAAGTGCACAATCCAGCAATGGACCTTTTCACACAAGCGTGCTGCTGTGTCTCTCTCTCCTTCTCAAACTGCTACTCCTGAAATGGTCTAAAGGCTGCGGCTGGGTCACAGACAAATGCCCTAAACCGCTTGCCTTCTGGTAAGCTGCTTCCCCTTTTTTGGTGGTGGACATCTCACGGCTTGCTTTGAGTAATCACGGTGGTGCGAAGTTTGTGGTTTCCCTGCCTAATGGCCTATGGACCATTTCAGATAATTGGTTAAAATACCATTGGACTATTTGGTGTAATGCCTATTAGTTTGCCATATACATTTAAATAAGCACCAAATCTTTATTAGGCTTTGGTTAAGATTCTTTAAAAGTGGTGCAGTTTTTCTTTTTTCAATAGCAGTAAATACTATTTACACTATACACTCCACCCAAAACCATCTCTCTGATTTGGTGTAGAGGGGGTGTCCATTCCCTCTGCTCAGGTCTCAGATTACACTCCTCACTATTCTGTGCAGTGTGTGATGTCAGATCTCTGCCCCCTGCCTGCTCGATTTGAAAAACAGCCTCTGATCTGTGTGTATTAGAAGGCTGTAGAGAAGAGAGGGCTGCAGATAAACAGGTATAACTTTTGTAGGGTGATTTGTTTAATCTCTGTGTATCACCTGAGGCTAGTCACTTCAGTGGGTATATGTAAGGGTTAAACAGTTAATCGTGATCTGTATTTAATTAAAGTATATGTCAAACTGTTAAACTTCCCCCTCAGGAAGATGGCCTGGTACTGCAGGATGCTACCACTGCCAGGCATTCAAAGCCTGCCAGCCATGCACACCATGCAGACATTCCATGCTAACCTTCAATGTTATCCATGAAGCTAACTACCTAGTTGCAATTAGAAAAGCTGTGGATAGGTCATGGAGCCAGAGAGCAGGTAATGTGCTTTATATAAGCAGCTGCCTGGACACCAAGGTATACAGTAATTGTGGGTGTTAACAGAGAAGAAGGCAAGTGTGCAGTGGAATAGGAATGCAATGGTTCATGGGTGAACTATGAAAGAGGGGTACAGAGGTCAGCTATGGAAGAGGGGTGCATGGGTGAGCTGTCAAAGAGGTACAGAGGTCAGCTGTGGAAAGAAGGTGTAGGGGGGTACAGAGGTGAGTGATGGATGAGGAGTAATAAAGTAAGCAGTGCCAAAGGGGTGGAGAGAAGGGCTGACGATGAGGGTTGCAATGGTAAGCTGTAAATGAGGGGCTTTAGTAGTAATCCTATAACATGATGGTATACATGGAGGGCATGTTTTTTGTGCCATTCATTATTGGTCCTGTTCATGAGCAGTGAAAAGCAATGTAATGCTTTCAAGATCACAGTAGTGATTTTTGAATGTAGCTCTTGTGCACGTTCTTCCAAGCTTGACCCAATTTGAGACCTTAGAATTATTTACCTGACTGGTTGGAGATCTCTCCCTGGGGACAAGGTACACACTGAAAGCAACAGAGAGGTTGTCCCCTCCTAGTAGCCTTACGAAATCCCGGTGGACAGCTTTCACTGCAGACTGAACGGGGAACCTGGTGGTATACCAACCACAAAACGTCTATTACTTTAATTACCAAAGATAAAGCAGAAAACGAAAAACAAAATTAATTTATGGATTCATTGCTTTGTCTATAGAAGACAATACATTTCACAGTATATTCGTACTTCCCCTTCATTTCAGGTTGGTAACTTGTTGAACCCGTCAGTGCTACTGGAAATCCTGGATTTCCTTAGGAGGAATGAGGAGGAATGATAAATCTGTAATGCCGCGTACACACGATCGTGAATCACGACAGGAAAAACGAGGGAACGGCTTGTTCCCCCCCACACGGCCGTTTTTTCCGTAATTTTTTCTCTTGACAAGAAAAACGACCATGTGTAGGCTGCGCGGCAGTGTTTCCCTATGGGAAGACTGCCTCGGAAAAAAATGACAGGAATCACGACGAGAAAAATTAGAGCATGTTCTAATCGTTCTCGTCGTGATTAATGCCCCTTTACCGTCGGGAAAAATGGCAAAAAGCCCACAGACGATCGTTTTTCTCATCCAAAGGAAAAAATTTAATTTTTCCCTACGGGAAAAATGATTGTGTGTACACGGCATAATACTTAATCAATTACCTCATCGCAGTCGGCTCAGAAACAGAGCTGACACTGCCTCCAAAGTTAAAGCAGAGATATGTTTTTCCCCACATCCTGGATTCATCAGTAGGGATGAGCTTCGAGTTCGAGTCGAACATTGCCTATTCGCCCGTTCGCCGAACAGCGAACAAATTGGGGTGTTCGCGGCAAATTCGAAAAAATCTATGGGAGAAATCTAAAGTGCTAATTATAAAGGCTTATATGCAAGTTATTGTTCTAAAAAGTGTTTGGGGACCCGGGTCCTGCCCCAGGGGACATGTATCAATGCAAAAAGAAGTTTTAAAAACTGCAGTTTTTTCGGGAGCAGTGATTTTAATAATGCTTAAAATGAAAAAATAAAAGTGAAATATTCCTTTAAATTTCGTACCTGGGGGGTGTGTATGATATGCATGTAAAGTGGCGCATGTTTCCCGTGCTTAGAACTGTCCCTGCAAAAAATGTCATTTTTGAAAGAAAAAAAGTCATTTAAAACTGACTCGCGGCTATTAATGAATTGTCGGCTCCCAGGCAATACATACAAAAGTCATTGATAAAAAAAAAAAGCGTGGGGGTTCCCCAGAATTCAATTACCAGGCCCTTCAGGTCTGGAATGGATATTAAGGGGAACCCCGCCGCAAATGAAAAAAAAAATTGACGTGGGGTTCCCCCAAATATCCATTCCAGGCCCTTCAGATCTGGCATGGATTTTAAGGGTAACTCCACCCCAGATTAAAAAAAAAATGGCGTGGAGTCCCCCTAAAAATCCATACCAGACCCCTTATCCGAGCACGCAACCTGGCCGGCCGCAGGGGAAAAGGGGGGGACGAGAGAGCGGCCCCCCCTCCCTCCTGAACCGTACCAGGCCACATGCCCTCAACATGGGGAGGATGTCCCCATGTTGATGGGGACAAGGGCCTCATCCCCACAACCCTTGCCCGGTGGTTGTGGGGGTCTGCGGGCGGGGGGCTTATCGGAATCTGGAAGACCCCTTTAACAAAGGGGACCCCCAGATCCCACCCCCCCTATGTGAATTGGTAAGGGGTACATTGTACCCCTACCATTTCACGAAGAAAGCGTAAAAAAATGTTTAAAAAAACACACAAACACCTTGAAAAAGTCCTTTATTTAAAAAAAAAAAAAAAAAAAACATTCCAGCGGTGAAATCCAGTGTCCCGCGGCGATCCCGATGTCCAGCGCTGTCCTTCATTGGTTGTGCCTGAGCGGACCTGATGGGGAACTCCCTCTCAGTATTTTAAATGTATAGACCCGCCCCTTCTAAAGTTCCCCATCAGGTCCGCTCAGCGGACCAGATGCGGAACATGAGAAGGGGCGGGTCTATACATGTATTACCAAAGTGAGAGCAGTTCCCCATCAGGTCCGCCCCCTCGGTATGTCGGACCCGCCTACGTCATTGGCTTGAGCGGGGAACTTCCTTCACTGTGTAATTTAAATTTACATAGTGAAGGAAGTTCCCCGCTCAAGCCAATGACGTAGGCGGGTCCGACATACCGAGGGGGCGGACCTGATGGGGAACTGCTCTCACTTTGGTAATACATGTATAGACCCGCTCCTTCTCATGTTCCGCATCTGGTCCGCTGAGCGGACCTGATGGGGAACTTTAGAAGGGGCGGGTCTATACATTTAAAACACTGAGAGGGAGTTCCCCATCAGGTCCGCTCAGGCACAACCAATGAAGGACAGCGCTGGACATCGGGATCGCCGCGGGACACTGGATTTCACCGCTGGAATGTTTTTTTTTTTAAATAAAGGACTTTTTCAAGGTGTTTGTGTGTTTTTTTTAAACATTTTTTTACGCTTTCTTCGTGAAATGGTAGGGGTACAATGTACCCCTTACCGATTCACATAGGGGGGGCCGGGATCTTGGGGTCCCCTTTGTTAAAGGGGTCTTCCAGATTCCGATAAGCCCCCCACCCGCAGACCCCCACAACCACCGGGCAAGGGTTGTGGGGATGAGGCCCTTGTCCCCATCAACATGGGGACATCCTCCCCATGTTGAGGGCATGTGGCCTGGTACGGTTCAGGAGGGAGGGGGGGGCGCTCTCTCGTCCCCCCCTTTTCCCCTGCGGCCGGCCAGGTTGCGTGCTCGGATAAGGGGTCTGGTATGGATTTTTAGGGGGACTCCACGCCATTTTTTTTTTCAATTTGGGTTGGAGTTCCCCTTAAAATCCATGCCAGATCTGAAGGGCCTGGAATGGATATTTGGGGGAACCCCACGTCAATTTTTTTTTAAATTTGCGGCGGGGTTCCCCTTAATATCCATTCCAGACCTGAAGGGCCTGGTAATTGAATTCTGGGGAACCCCCACGCTTTTCTTTTTTTTTTTTATCAATGACTTTTGAATGTATTGCCGGGAGCCGACAATTCATTAATAGCCGCGAGTGAGTTTTAAATGACTTTTTTTCTTTCAAAAATGACATTTTTTGCAGGGACAGTTCTAAGCACGGGAAACATGCGCCACTTTACATGCATATCATACACACCTCCCAGGTACGAAATTTAAAGGAATATTTCACTTTTATTTTTTCATTTTAAGCATTATTAAAATCACTGCTCCCGAAAAAACGGCCGTTTTTAAAACTTTTTTTGCATTGATACATGTCCCCTGGGGCAGGACCCGGGTCCCCAAACACTTTTAGGACAATAACTTGCATATTAGCCTTTATAATTAACACTTTAGATTTCGAACATTCGAGTCCATTGTATTTAATAGGGTTCTAAAGTTCACACAAACATTTTGTCTGTTCGCAGGTTCTGGTGCGAACCGAACAGGGGGGTGTTCGGCTCATCCCTATTGCCCAGAGAGGAAGAAGACAACGCATGACATTGGCCTTTATGTGACCACCGCAAAAAACTGTACAAAGACTGGCTATAGAGTTATTTTTTGCAAAGGCTGAAATGTAGGCTTGAGTACATATTCTTGCCATGTATTTAATATGAGGTGTTTGTGGCTTGAACATATCTATTTTTACCCCTCCCCCCTTTCCCCATTCCCCCCTTTCCCCCTTTAAACACCCATTAACAGACTCCTCCTTGGGGTAGCAGAAACCCTAGTCCACAGCAAGGTCTGTCCAACCCCTGCATCACATAAAGGGCCATCAGAACTGGTCTGATGGGACCTAGTGTCAGATATTATTGTAGCACTCACCACCCCTTCTCCCTTTGGCTCACTCGTGGGAGAAAGGGCACACCTATGCCACATGCCTGTACCCTCCTGTGTGAAGAGGGTGAGCGGTGTAATGTACCTGGGTCTCTGTGGTCAGGTTTCCCCATAGAATGGTTCCCATCTTCTGTGTGATAAAGACAAGTCTCTATTCCCCAATAACTTCAAGGTCCACACCAATTGCAACTCCAACATAGAGTTTATTTCTCTCTTATACACGATGAAAGGTTGGAGGAAGATCAGGACAGCAAGAGGTGTGGGAATAGGTCCAGGCACAAACAAATTCTTATTCACTACCCATATCTTCAGGTAGACTCAGCTCATCCGGATAGTCTCCCAATGGAGTGGATCCTAGCAGCTGGAATGATGCTTGAATCAGAGTACACGCACAGTCTCTGCCACAGACCTGGTGAACATTGGTTCTGGCTTTAGGCCTCCAACAGGAAAATAACATCCCTCCAGAGAGTTACCGGGCCCCTTCCTTCACTGTGATCTCTCACCAGTCCTTCGGAACGGTCCTCCCCCAGCCTCCTCATCTAAGATACGGGTCTCCTCGCAAGGCAGCACCCTGAGATTCCTTCTCCCTCCGTGGGCTCCAGCCGAAGGTGCTGGACCCAAAGCCTCGGGTTGCAGCCCCAGGGCTAAAGGTGCCTGGGACTGATCCGCCAGTGTACCGGACCAGGAACTCCACCCCAGGGCTAAAGGTGCCTGGGTTGGCCACGAACAGAACAATACACTCCCAGGGTCGGACCCCCGGGAACTCACCCCCTACAGACAGGGTCTGCCCCTTTTATATCCTCCACAGCAGGCTGACACGCTCACCATACCACCGCCGAAAGGGGACATCCAAGGCACAGGACTGTACCAGCAGTTCAACCCTGGCCTCCGATGGCAGCGCCACCAACAGGCCACGGGGAACTACACACCAGTATCCCACCTGTAGCTCAAAATGGGTTTTACAGAACTCTATCAAATAGTGTGTTTGAGCACAACTACCACTCAAACATTCCCCTAGATTTCAAAGCCCCGCTACATTATCAAGTAGGCATACATGCCAGTAAGATTTCCAATTACAGCTTGTGATCCTGGCAAAATCCTGGAATTGTGAATAGTAGAAACCCCCCATGTAACTACATGGATGTGATCAAACAATTTCTCTGGATGTCCACAAATTCCATAAAATTCATAATTGGAAAATGCATAATTGGCAGTGGGGTTGATTTACTAAAGGCAAATCCACTTTGCACTACAAGTGCACTTGGAAGTGCAGTCACTGTAGATCTGAGGGGAAGATCTGAAATGAGGGGAAGCTCTGCTAATTTCTTTTTTTGTTTACAAAGTTTTATTTGGAAGTTCAAATGTACAGGTACATAAGGTGTTGATAAAGGTAATCAATATAAAAAAAAAACGCAGAGTTCTTATATGCAAATATTGGCTGTAGACATAGTAATAAGGTACAAAGATATAGTTCACGGGTATATGTCACTAACACACAAAACAAGCACTATAGGTCAATATTTCAGGGTATCGCAAAAGAGTGAAAGTGGAGCCTTAGGGACTAAATTGTTAAGTTATGTTGTACGCCAATATGACCATTTCCTTTCATATACATGGAGGGTGTCATGGAGAGTGTGATAGATTCTCTCCGAAAGTTTTATCATCTCCATCCTAGCCAGTACCTGCGACCAGGGGAGATCTTTGGATCTCCAATTATAAGCAATCATCCATTGGATGGAGCTGCATAAAGTGTGAAAGAGTCTCATGCAGGGGATTGGAATATTAGGAACCTTAGCATATAAAAGGCAAATTTGTGGGGATATGGGGAACCTCTGTTTGGTGGAGTTTTCGAAGATTTCTACTGCGTTGCGCCATGTATGAAATAGGTGTTTGCAGCTCCAAAATATGTGTAGGATATTGCCTGGTTCTGAACAACCCCTAAAGCAATTTGGGGAGATTGAGGGATAGAAGGTGTGAAGTTTGGACGGGGTGAGATACCATCTAGAGAATATTTTTGTGGGAGTTTCTCTGAAGGAGATAGCTTTGTTACTCTGACGTAGATTATCTGACATGTTATGCCATTCATCCACTGTGAAGGTGCTAACTATGTCTGATTCCCAATGGAGCATTTGAACGGACTTGTCAGGTGAGTGAAAAGTATTGAGGTGGTTGTATAGGCGGGATATGATGCCCTTATCTCTAGATGAAGATATGCAAATCCGTTCAAAGATTGTTACAGTGGGAATGATGGAGAGAGAGTAATATTCTGCATAGAAAGCTTTGATTTGGTTGTAGTGTTGAAGTTCGGATAGGGGAATGCCATATTTATCTTGCAAAGCGGTGAATGAGGAGAATTCCCATTTAGATTGTAAAGATTTGAGTGTAGTAAGATTGTTATTGATCCAATAGGCAAAAGGTTGACAATTTCCATAGGCATGGGTAAATCTCGGGTCGCCTAGGAAGGAAGCCAGGGGGGGGTGAGTGAAGATAATTCAAAGGTAAGTTGGGCTTTGAGCCACAATTGGTAGTAGTGAGCTACAATTGCATTGTATTTGGATAGTTTGCTGTATGAGGCTGTTCTGGACCATAGGATTCCCTGTAGATACCAGAGGGAGATAGAGGATGATTCAAACTTTTTCCAAGGAATACATTGAATGGGCATGAACCATTGGGCTAACTGAGAAAGCTTGGCGGCAAGAAAATAATCCCACAGGTTCGGGAGACCCATCCCGCCCATAGTTTGAGTCTGTTCATGTGTGCGTGGCTGCATCTAGGTTCCTTGTTTGACCATATAAATTTATTGATTTCTTTTTGGAGAGAAGCAAGTCTAGTTTTAGGGATGTTAATGGGAAGGGAACGGAAGTAATATAGTAGTTTGGGAAGAATTGTCATTTTAATGGCACAAATTCTGCCTAGAAATGAGATATGAAGAGTAGACCAGGTCTTGAGGAGTGTAGATATATTATTGAATAGAGGGATATAATTGGTTTTAAATAGTAGACTGTGTGAGGAGGTGATAGAGACACCAAGGTATTTAAACGAGTGAGGGCACCATATGAAAGGGAAATTTTTCGTCAACATGGTCTTTGAGTGTTCAGAGAGATTGATGGGTAGGGCAGAGCATTTATTCATGTTAATTTTTAAACCTGATATGCTATGAAATGATTTCAACTCTTTAAGAAGGGAGGGAATAGATATGTGAGGTTCAGTAAGGAAGATTAATGCATCGTCCGCATAAAGGCTAATTTTGTACTCGTCTTCACCCTTGACCACTCCTTTTATATCAGGGCTGTTTCTAATTTTGTGGGCCAGGGGTTCCATTGCTAGTGCGAACAGGAGTGGGGATAGAGGGCATCCCTGTCTAGTTCCCCTACTAAGAGGAAAGAATTCTGAGTTATGTCCTGGGATCTTTATTCGGGTCTGGGGGGAGTGATATAGTGCATTAAAGCCATAGAGAAACTTATCTGGGATACCAAATTTGGGTAAGATATGATTAAGGTACGACCAAGATACGCTGTCGAAGGCCTTGTGGATATCTAGGCTGAGGAGGCAAAGTTCTTTGGAGTGTATGTTGGCATCTTGTATGATGTTGGTCACCAACCTAATATTGTCCGTTATTTGGCGTCCAGGAATGAATCCTGTTTGATCTATGTGCACTAAGCTAGTGATTACTGCTGCCAATCTATCTGCAAGAAGTCTCCCAAAGATTTTTAAGTAATTGTTGAGAACGGAAATGGGGCGGAAATTTTGCGGGAGTGAGTGGTCTTTAAGCGGCTTAGGTATTAAAGATAAGTTCGCCAAGAGCATTTCTTTTGGGAATTGGTGTCCGTCTAGCACGTAATTGAAGAGTTTAGATAAGTTGGGGGCTAAAAGAGATGCAAATTTTTTATAATATGTGGAGGAGAAGCCGTCCGGGCCTGGGGCTGTAGAGGTCTTAAGGGATTTAATTATATTTATTATTTCTAAGTCTGTACATGGTGCACTTAGAGATTATATCTGTTGGGTATTGAGGGAGGGTAAAGGGATATCATCTAACCAAATTTTGGAGGACTGATTAGGTTGGGATTGTGGACCTGAAAGGAGGTCTTTGTAAAAAGAGGAGAAGATATTCAGCACCTCTTGTGGGTGAGTAACGATGTTACCTGCGTTATCTCTGAAGTTTATATGCATGAGGTGGATTGTTAGCTTGATTAAGTTTTCTGGCGAACATAGCGGAGGAGGAGTTGCTATGGAGAAAGAATTTAGCCTTAGAGAATCTGAGGGATTTTTCAGTGTTAGCAGATAAAATTTGGTCTAGGGCAAGGCGTTTGGATTTGATCTGGTCTGTAAGATCCTGGGAGGGGGTGTGTTGTAATTTGTTGTATAAGTTATCAGCTCTGCTAATTTCTATCATCCAATCATGTGCAAGTAAAAATGCCTTTAGTAAATAAACCCCAATGTGTGAAATTCAAATGCATAATTGGCAACACAGTTCGTATGGACACACCTGTTGGTCTCCAGTGGGCCACCACATCATGCTGGTGTTGACACTGAACAGTTGACCAGGAGCTGCCGCTGTGTCATAACTGCCAACCTTGACGTGACGTATGGAATCTTCTGGGTTCAGCTGCCAGTTCACAATGTCATAGACTGCTGGTGGATCACCATTCTCATCAAAGAAGAGCTCTCTGCCACTGCTCAGTTTCACCCTGACTTTCTTCATGTAGTTCAGGAGCTGTGAGGTCAACGATAGAAACAAATGTTTTAGCAATGAACTTCATGACCATGATTTTTTTTTTGGATAAAGTAAGGAAGGATTATACCCCTTTAAGGTTTTTTTTTTGCCCTCTTTATCCCAATAGAGAGACTTACCTTAACTTCCTGTCCCATAGCCAAAACAGGAAATGAGAGGAAATCCCTGCAAAATTAAAGTGGTTGTAAACCCTTTACAACCACTTTACCTACAGTAAGCCTAGATTAAGGCTTACCTGTAGGTGCAAGAAATATCTCCTAAACCTCCACTGTTTAGGAGATATTTTCAAAAGAGACGGGCGCCGATATCTACGACACATGCGCCGTAGACAATGGCACAGGTGCACTGTAGAAACCTTTAGAAACGGCGATCATGTCGTTTCTAAAGGAGATCGTGCCGTGACTGGTGGCTCCCGCGCGCATGCGTGGGAGTGACGTCATCGCGGCTCTGGCCAACCACAGCGCCAGAGCCACCATACCCGGAAAGAAGAGGGTGAAAGATGGACACTTCGTGGAGGTGAGAAAATCGGGGACATCACAGGCAAAGAGGAAGTAAAACCCATCTGGGTTTACTTCCTCTTTAAGAGAAGCTCTCAGAGACCCCCAGGTCTCCATTGGAAGATTTCTCTCTATTAATTTTCTGGGGACAACCCAAAATGTGGTATTTTCTTTTACTTTCAATTTTAATAATAAACAGGACAAATAGAGAGGATAAATCTCCCTAACGGGGACACAGACAGCAATAAAAACCGACATGGATTCTAATCCCTCTCCCTGCTATCCAAAATGAAAAAAAAAAGTTTTGACTTTAGTTATATTTTAATATATGTGAAAAACATGAAATATAAACTACCTGTTGTCCAGCTGATGTTAAAGTACTGAGACCAAAGAGTTACATAGCTAAAATACATGTGAACTTTTTTTTCTTTTATTGGTTTAATTAGCGATTTGGTCTGCCTATGATTTATACACTCTTGTTACACTCTTTAACCATACAGTGATTTTTTTACTATTATTCCCCCCTCCTGGTTTAAACAATAATGTGCCAATTTCTACTTACTCTCTCTATCCTCCAGCTTCTTCCTGCTTCCAGTACCAATGGTCCTCTCCTGGGCTGAACAACAGTAATTGTCACTCCATTTCCTATGACCCTAGCTAGTCATTAGACTGTATCTTCCTCAATTTCCTGCAGTCAGCCAGGTGCCAAGGCCCTTGAATGCACTTTTGCTCCACTGTAGTCCACCACCCAAATACCAAGGACATTCCTCTTCTGCCAAGGTTTATTGCAATAACAGCATACCACTTACTCCCACCCAAAGCCATGCCCCCAACATGTTTCACTCATGGGGATGATCCCCATAATTAAGCTTTGCTGTGGATGAAACATGTTGGGGGCATGGCTATGGGTGGGAGTGAGCAGTGTGCTGGCATTGCAATATACCTTGGCTAGAGTTGATGGATTTAGTATTGTGTATGATACATTGTATCTTTTTATACATACATACAGTCAGGTCCATAAATATTGGGACATTGACACAATTCTAATCTTTTTGGCTCTATACACCACCACAATGGATTTGAAATGAAACAAACAAGATGTGCTTTAACTGAAGACTTTCAGCTTTAATATGAGGATATTTACATCCAAATCAGGTGAATGGTGTAGGAATTACAACAGTTTGTATATGTGCCTCCCACTTTTTAAGGGACCAAAAGTAATGGGACAATTGGCTGCTCAGCTGTTCCATGGCCAGGTGTGTGTTATTCCCTCATTATCCCATTGACAAGGAGCAGATAAAAGGTCCAGAGTTCATTTCAAGTGTGCTATTTGCATTTGGAATCTGTTGCTGTCAACTCTCAATATGAGATCCAAAGAGCTGTCACTATCAGTGAAGCAAGCCATCATTAGGCGGAAAAAACAAAACAAACCTATCAGAGAGATAGCAAAAACATTAGGTGTGGCCAAATCAACTGTTTCATCCTTAAAAATCATCCTTAAAAAGAAAGAACGCACCGGTGAGCTCAGCAACACCAAAAGACCCGGGAGACCACGGAAAACAACTGTAGTGGATGACCGAAGAATTCTTTCCCTGGTGAAGAAAACACCCTTCACAACAGTTGGCCAGATCAAGAACACTCTCCAGGAGGTAGGTGTATGTGTGTCAAAGTCAACAATCAAGAGAAGACTTCACCAGAGTGAATACAGAGGGTTCACCACAAGATGTAAACCATTGGTGAGCCTCAAAAACAGGAAGGCCAGATTAGAGTTTGCCAAACAACATCTAAAAAAGCCTTCACAGTTCTGGAACAACATCCTATGGACAGATGAGACCAAGATCAACTTGTACCAGAGTGATGGGAAGATCCAAAGCATACCACCTCATCAGTGAGCATGGTGGTGGTAGTGTCATGGCGTTGGCATGTATGGCTGCCAATGGAACTGGTTCTCTTGTATTTATTGATGATGTGACTGCTGACAAAAGCAGCAGGATGAATTCTGAAGTGTTTCGGGCAATATTATTATCGGCTCATATTCATCCAAATGCTTCAGAACTCATTGGACGGCGCTTCACAGTGCAGATGGACAATGACCCGAAGTATACTGCAAAAGAAACCAAAGAGTTTTTTAAGGGAAAGAAGTGGAATGTTATGCAATGGCCAAGTCAATCACCTGACCTGAATCCGATTGAGCATGCATTTCACTTGCCCCAAGAACAAGCAGGAACTGACGACAGTTGCAGTAGAGGCCTGGCAGAGCATCACCAGGGATGAAACCCAGCGTCTGGTGATGTCTATGCGTTCCACACTTCAGGCTGTAATTCGACTGCAAAGGATTTGCAACCAAGTATTAAAAAGTGAAAGTTTGATTTATGATTGTTAATCTGTCCCATTACTTTTGGTCCCTTAAAAAGTGGGAGGCACATATACAAACTGTTGTAATTCCTACACCGTTCACCTGATTTGGATGTAAATACCCTCAAATTAAAGCTGAAAGTCTGCAGTTAAAGCACATCTTGCTTGTTTTTATTTCAAAAAGCCAAAAAGATTAGAATTGTGTCGATGTCCCAATATTTATGCACCTGACTGTATGTGCAAACAATAAAGCTTTGTTAGGACTTTAAAAGTTGTGTGATCTCAGTTCTACCAGAAAAGTCTTCTCAGAATTTCTTTGGTTGTTTTAATTTCATATAGGGATGTATTAAACTGTATAATTCCTGCAAATTGACTGTTGCTAATGCCGCGTACACACAACCATTTTTAATGACGAGAAAAATGCAATTTTTTTAAATGGTCATTAAAAATGATCGTGTGTGGGCTTCAGAGCATTTTTCACGACGTGAAAAATGACCATGGAAAAATTGGAACATGCTCTAATTTTTCTCGTCGTTTTTCACCTCGTCGTTTTTCTCGTCATGAAAAATGGCCGTGTGTAGGCTTTAACGACGTGAAAAAAAATGCGCATGCTCAGAATCAAGTATGAGATGGGAGCGCTCGTTCTGGTAAAACTAGCGTTCGTAATGGAGATAGCACATTCGTCACGCTGTAACGGACTGAAAAGCACAAATCGTCTCTCAACAAACTTTACTAACACGAGGATCAGCAAAAGCAGCCCAAAGGGTGGCGCCATCCAAATGGAACTTCCCCTTTATAGTGCCGTTGTACGTGTTGTACGTCACCTCGCTTTACTCAAGCATTTTTTTCCACGATAGCGTGTAGGCAAGGCAGGCTTGAGAAGAATCACTTTGAGAAAAATGCAGTTTTTTTCAATGACATTAGGGTGAGAAAACCTCATGGTGACTTGGAATGTATTCTAGGCTTTATGAACATTTTGCCCACCATTGAAAAGATGACGTGTGAATGTAAAATGGTGGAAATAATTTTGGTTTATTCTTACTCCAGCAAACTTACTTATCATCAGTGGTTAATCTAAAAGTAGATTTCACGTAATTAGGATAACAATATTTGAAAACATGTTTTGAATTTATAGCAGAGAATTGGGTTATATATCATTTGCCCTTTAAGGTATTAAAAATCTGTGCCACTTTTTAAAATGATCATTTAGTTTATTGTTTTACATGTAGGCCATTTAGGTGCCCTCAGAAGTCTGGCTAATAAACTCTTAAGCCCCGTACACACGATCGGTTTGACTGATGAAAACCGTCTGATGGATGGTTTTCATCAGACCAACCGATCGTGTATGGTACCCATCGGTCTTTTTTCCATCAGTTGTAAAAAATAGAACTTGTTTTAAAATTTTCCGATGGATAAAAAAACGATGGGAATTTCCGATCGTCTATGGGCAAGTCCATCGGATCAAAAACCCACGCACGTGCAGAATCAAGTCGACGCATGCTCAGAAGCATTAAACTTCACTTTTCTCGGCTCATCGGAGTGTTTTACGTCACCGCGTTTGGAACGGTCTGTTTTTTGACTGATGGTGTGTGGGCAAGACTGATGGAAAACAGTTTCATCGGATATCCGATGGACAAATCCATCGGACGAAAATCTATAGGTTATCCGATCGTGTGTACGGGGCTTTAGTTAGCAACTCCACATCTTGTCTCATTGCAAGGCTGGGAGCGAGCATCCACTGTTTTTAATGTCCTAGCAACAAGTCAAGATGTGGGGGTTGCTAACTAATGCCGTGTACACACGATCGGTTTTACAGATGAAATCAGTCCGATCAACTTTTCTCATCGGACAAATTGATCGTGTATGGGCCCCGTCTGTCTTTTTTCCATCGGTGAGAAAAAATAGAACATGTTTTAAATTTATCCGATGGGGAAAAAACCGATAGCAAATTCTGATCATCTGTGTGGAACTCCATCAGACAAAAAACACTTGCATCCTCAGAAGCATTGAACTTAATATTTCTCGGCTTGTCGGAGTGTTTTACATCACAGCGTTTGGGACGGTCGGATTTTTGACTGATGGTGTGTAGGCAAGACTGATGGAAGTAAGCTTCATCTGATTTCCGATGGAAAAATCCATCGGATTAGAATCCATAGGAAATCCGATCGTGTATACAGGGCTTTAGAGTTTATTTGCCAGGCTTCTGAGGGGACCCACATGGCCTACAGGTAAAACAATAAAATTAATGACCATTTTACAAAGCTGCATAGATATTTAAAATCTATTGAGGCCCTTTGACTGCATTTTCTGGAAAAGATGAACTTAGTCTTTAAAAACACTTATGGTCGACTGACTCACCCTCCTGCTAGTCATGTTTCCGCATCCTTCATACTGAAAAAAACACCCAGCTTGTTTTGGATGCCTACATTTCAAGTACATTTTGTTTTAGTAAATAAATGGTATCTTGTCAACTTTAAAAGTCATCTACAAATAAAACATGTTTGTTACCTGCCATGGATAGAAATTTGAAACACTGGCACATTTGTTGGAGCAACTTCTCAGGTCTTTTAAAGCTTTGGCGACAATCTGTACAGCCATGTAAGCACTGTAAGTGACTCGCAAGTTGGAGACATCAGTGAAGCTGTTCTGAACTCTTTTGAGACTCTCCTCACCTGTACAAAATTTAACTGATATGTTTGGAACACTCGTAACATTGCTTTGGTTTACTAACGCACAATTGAAAGTTTTCTCCCAGAGGATCTTCACCCACTTTCCGCCCAAGGGTGAAGAGGGGTGGACTTCATTAAGGATCCCCTTCAATCCCATGATTGTCCCACTGGGTAGAGCTAATCCAATTGTTCCAGAAACAAACTGGGCAAGGGTTCCCACAGAGAAGAGGGCAGATGTTGCCCAAGCTTCACTGGCCACAAATACTCTTTGGGTAACATTCTGCCTTATCATCTCAAGCGATATCGGAGCAAAATCAACGTCCTTGGAGAAGACAACCACCACCATTGCTAATGAATCTTTAATAACATTGACAATGTGTGGGGCATTTCGGTCAGGTTGATTGGAGAGAATGTTTTCAGTAAAAGCTACACATGCCCCAGCCTTGGCAATTTCTTGTTTGACAAGCTGAATGCCTTGCTGTCCATAATCGTTGTCTATACCCAGCAGGCCCACCCATGTCCAGCCAAAATGTAACAATAGCTGGGCGATACCCCTGGATTGAAAAGCATCACTAGGAAAGTTTCTGAAGAAAGAGGGGAACTTTCTTCTGTTACTGAGGAGAGGACTTGTAGAAAAATGGCTGATCTGTTGGAAAAGAAAATTTTTCTGAAAATGACCAGGACCCATTACATTTTCCAAAAAAACTCACATTCTGTGAAAAGACAATGAAATATTAATCTTTACAATCAGAATTTATTTAAAAAACAAAATGCCTGCCTTATGTAAATTACAAATAAATTATAAAATAAACCTGTGCTAACCAACCACCATTAATTATTTGCTTGGACAGCTGCTGTTCACAAGTTCCTGTTGCTACTTGTACCATTATACCAACAATCAGAGCGCTATCCTGTATGTTCAAAGTAATGAATACAAATTCAATAAAGATTATGAAACTCAACAGTAAATTGTAATCTATTACAATAATGTCTCTATTTAGCTTCAGTCTGTGCTATAAAGTTCTCCGTGCCTAAAAAATCCATCAAATATGGTGCAGAGATCTATACCTCTGTGCTTGTATGTGTGAACACTCCATGACCCCCTCCCTGTGCTCCCACAAAGAATGTAGGTATATGACTGTTGAAGCTAGCAAAAGAGCATAGCAAACATATCTTTATATCCACTCATGGATCTCTCCCAGTGCTCCGAAATCCCTCTGCTGATGAAGCATGGATATACTTTATATCCAGGATATCCCTTATCTGGTGCAGCATAAATTTACTCCATGTACAAGGTCTTGGTCAGTCAGTACCACTTCTTTTTGTGGACCACAATGCTTAGACAAAAGTAAAGGTGAAAAGGGGAAAGCTACCAGAGTGTAGTAATATTTATTAGATTAAAATGCCTAAAAATCAATGCACTTACATATATACAGTACATATGATAGAACAGCATAAAAACCCAAAAGCGCTGCATCGCCATGTGCTCCATGGGCCAGAAGTGACTTCACCAAAAGCCCTTCCCACCAAGTTTGATCATAACCAAATTCTTATGATGAAACCTGTTGGAAATAGATTTTAGGGCATTTAAATCTAAAATAATTAGAATGTATTATCTGTTTTGTTCCCTTACATTGCATAATTTTCAATATCTTCAAAAACAACTTTTCATGGATCTGAGGGTGCCTAGACTCTTCATATGCATAATAGAAGTTTAATTCAAAGTACCACCCATTAAAAAAATATGTTCTGCAGCACTTCTCTGCTGCTTCATAACAGCTCTATTCTCACTTGAGTATCTTTGGTTAATTTTTGGGTATTTTTGTTTAGCGCTTGTACAGGCATTTTTGCATGAATTTTAGGTTTGAGCTTTTTTTTTTTTAACAGAAGGCTTGAACTTTTTTTAATTTCATTTATAAGAAAAAGCACAAAATATGTTTTTATTTGCAAGATTTTTTAGGACATTTCCCTTAAATGTTTTGAAGGCCAAAAAGCGGAAATCTGCCCCAAAATATTTTTGAAGTGACAAGCTTTAAACGACACTCTGCTCACATGTTAACAGGCACCTTTTATTATAATGTAACCTTAATTTAAAACTAGTAGAACAAGAATGGTGCACATAGGCAGGGCAATCTACAGAGCAATACAAAAGTTCTCCTCCACACTTTCCAGCTAATCAGCAGGAAAAAAAAAACTGGAAAAAAAGCAAAAAATTGTAAGAAAAAACTACTTAAGTTAAAAACAGAGGTTTTGTTGCAAACATCTATAAATATAATTTAGAAAACCTGCAAAACCCTGGCCTTTTGTCATCTCTGTGTCTTGTTTGGCGCTGCCATTCTGTGCCTCCCCCTTTCAAAAAGTCCACCGCGTGGCGATGATGTCAGGGATGGTCTTAAAATGGCTTCTTTAGCCGCAATCCTCTGCCATTCCCCCAGAGTTGGGGACTGAGACCGCATCTCTTCTCCTGCTGCTGCTCGTTTTGCAAGCTGGTGATTAAGAGTGTATATCTCCGCTTACATTTGGAAGCCTCTCCTAGGTATGTACTTGTTCCGTTTTCTTTACATTTAGAACTCTGGATTGCAGTTTGTTTGTATGGTTGCCTATAAATTATGTATCTACATAAATGTCATTTTTTATTTTAATGCATTTACATGAGTGTTTATATTCTATTTTTTTCTGTCACCTCTAGTACAGTAATATGCCGCTTTTTCATCTCCTGAAGAAGCTCGTTTAGGAGCGAAACATGTCGAGAAACAACAGTTTTGTAAATGTATATCTTTGGAAACAATCAATCTGTTGGATATCAAATATCTCATGTTTTTATAATTTTTGTAATAAAATGTATTTCTATATAATTTTGTGTTGATCATTCATTTGGTCACTAACTATTTTTGACACCTTTAAAGTCCCGAGGCATGTGACCTCCTGTCTTTCCCTTGTTTCTCCATCTATAAATACAAGTAAACCCAAACTGCTGTATCAAGACAACCCTGTAAAGTGTGTTCCCTAACTCAGAAGTTTGGTATTTAATTATTCATATGTGCCTTTTCCGTTTTTGCTTCATTGCCTCGCTGTTTCTATTTTGTTATATTATATAACACACTTGAATTTATTAGCATTTCTTTATGTTTTAAAATAAAATCTTGGTGTATGTTACCTGAGGATAGTGGAGGAGCCCAAGAATGTGAGCCAGGAGTATAGAGTGTGTAGATGCAGAGTGACCAATGACGGCACTTAGAGGGACATTTGGAAGACATCGGTAATTGGGGATTGCCATTCCATTTCCCGTCTGTGCATGCAACATTCCTTCTAAACTTTGCTGTACCACCATACAGGAGTCATAGGCCTGGAAGCCCAGTGTGATGTTGGGGAGAATAGATGGGCTCTGTGTGATCTCATTTATTGCAAACACCATTGCTTGGAGCTGTTGGAAATTCTCAAAGCTGAACCTTCAATGTAATTAATATAACATATTACATATTAAAATAAAGACATCACATCATTACAATTCAGCTTCTTCTCAGAGTCAATGAAAACTTGTTTTTTTGTTGCTAAAGCGATTTTGTCCTACCCTGTTAATTATCTTATGTTATGGAGATATTGAATATTTGTTTTTTAATGACAGTGGTTTTGTTTAAATGTTTGTATGTACAATATGGTCCAACAACACACTGTCAAACAAGAATATTAACAAACCAAGACTTGTGAGCCTTTGTCTTAGTCACAATAATAATTGTTAGGTGGCCCATTAATCAGGCATTGGAGCATTTTAAATAATAAAGATAAGAAAACTGCTGAACAGTTTAAACGTAACATTTCTAAAATGGAAGTCCCATTGAGGTCAATAAAACCCAAACCAGGCTCCAAAAAACTGTAAAAGATGACGTGTGAATGTAAAATGGTGGAAATAATTTTGGTTTATTCTTACTTCAGCAAACTTACTTATCATCAGTGGTTAATCTAAAAGTAGATTTCACGTAATTAGGATAACAATATTTGAAAACATGTTTTGAATTTATAGCAGAGAATTGGGTTGTATATAATTTGCCCTTTAAGGTATTAAAAATCTGTGCCACTTTTTAAAATGATCATTAAGTTTATTGTTTTACATGTAGGCCATTTGGGTGCCCTCAGAAGTCTGGCTAATAAACTTTTAGTTAGCAACTCCACATCTTGTCTCATTGCAAGGCTGGGAGCGAGCATCCACTGTTTTTAATGTCCTAGCAACAAGTCAAGATGTGGGGGTTGCTAACTAAAGCCGCGTATACACGATCGGTTTTACCGATGAAAACAGTCCGATGGACTTTTGTCATCGGACAAAACGATCGTGTATGGGCCCCATCAGTCTTTTTTCCATCGGCGAGAAAAAATAGAAGATGTTTTAAATTTATCCGATGGGAAAAAAAAAATGATAGCAAATTCCGATCGTCTGTGTGGAACTCCATCGGACAAAAAACCCACACATGCTCAGAATCAAGTCGACGCATGCTCAGAAGCATTGAACTTAATTTTTCTCGGCTTGTCGGAGTGTTTTACGTCACAGCGTTTGGAACGGTCGGAATTTTGACTGATGGTGTGTAGGCAAAACTGATGGAAGTCAGCTTCATCGGATTTCCGATGGAAAAATCCATCGAATTAGAATCCATAAGAAATCTGATCGTGTGTACAGGGCTTTAGAGTTTATTTGCCAGGCTTCTGAGGGGACCCACATGGCCTACAGGTAAAACAATAAAATTAATGACCATTTTACAAAGCTGCATAGATATTTAAAATATTTTGAGGCCCTTTGACTGCATTTTCTGGAATAGGTGAACTTAGCCTTTAAAAACACTTATGGTTGACTGACTCACCCTCCTGCTAGTCATGTTCCCGCATCCTTCATACTGAAAAAAAACACCCAGCTTGTTTTGGATGCCTACATTTCAAGTACATTTTGTTTTAGTAAATAAATGGCATCTTGTCAACTTTAAAAGTCATCTACAAATAAAACATGTTTGTTACCTGCCATGGATAGAAATCTGAAACACTGGCACATTTGTTGGAGCAACTTCTCAGGTCTTTTAAAGCTTTGGCGACAATCTGTACAGCCATGTAAGCACTGTAAGTGACTCGCAAGTTGGAGACATCAGTGAAGCTGTTCTGAACTCTTTCGAGACTCTCCTCACCTGTACAAAATTTAACTGAGGTGTTTGGAACACTCGTAACATTGCTTTGGTTTACTAAATTGGAAGTCCCATTGAGGTCAATAAAACCCAAACCAGGCTCCAAAAAACTGTAATAACAAGCAGCCAGTGATGCAAAATTATGCAGAATGGTCTGGGGGTTCTTGGCTGTTTTACTCAATGAGATGATGGGGCCTAAAAAATGGCCTGGCCTGCTCCCTTTAAAAATGCTATAAGAAGTTGTATGATAGAAGGGTAAGATCTTGGGCTGTCAAGCAAAAGGTGCTCAAGAAATAGCAGAAGCAGGTATAGGGCAAAAACAGCCTTTTGAACCCCCCCAAAAAAAAAAAAAAATTGAAGCCTTTTGGAATCCAAGCAACCAAAACTAACATTAAAATTTAGATTCAAATTAAAGTCATCCAAAATTCAGGATTAATTCTAACCCTTAAGTGGAGGTGTACCAAACTATTCGCCGGCAAATAGTTCCCGGCGAACATAGCTTGTTCGCGTTCGCCGCGGCCGGCGAACATATGCGATGTTCGGTCCGCCCCCTATTCATCATCATTGAGCAAACTTTGACCCTGTACCTCACAGTCAGCAGACACATTCCAGCCAATCAGCAGCATACTCTCCCTCCCAGACCCTCCCACCTCCTGGACAGCATCCATTTTAGATTCATTCTGAAGCTGTAGTCTTAGTGAGAGGAGGGATAGTGTATCTGCTGCTGATTTAATAGGGAAATCTATAGCTAGGCCAGTGTATTCAGTGTTCACTCCAGTCCTGAAAGACTCATCTGATCTCTGCTGTAAGGACAGCGTCCTGACAGCACCCCAAAAAGCCCTTTTTAGGGCTGGTACATCAGTCTGCTTTTTTTTTTTTCCTGGCACAGTAGCTTACATAAAAAAAAAAAACAACAGTTTTGACTGCAGTAGAATAGCAGTCAGTTGCCTGCCAGCGTGTGTGTCAAGCCTACAGCATCTACTGTGCCAACTTCTGCCAGTGCACAGTGCCACTCATATCTGGTGTCACAGTAGCTAACTAGGGTTCAAGCTGCAATGTTTTAGGGCACTTTCTGCCTGGAAAACGTCAATCTTTCTGGCCGCTGCTATAGCAGCGGCTGCAACAATACCTAATTTTTCAGGCATGTGTACATGCCTAATTTTTCTGGCAATTCCCCTTCGTGATCGTTACCTTGTTGTGGTGAAGGGGCTTGTGTATCACAATGAAGCGACCACCTCTATGAGTGTGTTGGCAATGGCAATGTTGGCACACCCCAGATGATAAGGTCGTTGCTTCATTGTGAACAGACCAAAAGCGATCGGCTGGATAATTTTGCATAGAAAAAACATTAATTTTCTTTGTGATCATCTAAGGTGATCATTAAAGCCTTGCGGTTGTGCAAATGGACTGTTTGCGGTTGTTTGCGGTGCATTAAACGGGGAGTTTGGTCTGTCAGAGTTTGGTCTGTCCCTATGAAGCGGGCGTAACCCTTACACTACCTGATTGATACAACATCATACCTGACGTTTTAAAGCACGTTATTCCAAACAATTTAGGAATGTTAGGTGATTTATGCCCTTTATGGATTAAAACCCGACTCTGCGTCAACTACGTAATTTTCCATGGGAGTTTTGCCATGGATCTCCCTCCGGCATGCCACAGTCCAGGTGTTAGTCCCCTTAAAACAACTTTTCCATCACTATTGTGGCCAGAAAGAGTCCCTGTGGGTTTTAAAATTCGCCTGCCTATTGAAGTCTATGGCGGTTCGCCGGGTTCGCCCGTTCGCGAACATTTGCGGCAATTCGCTTTCGCCGTTCGCGAACGGAAAATTTTATGTTCGCAACATCACTACCCTTAAGCCCTGTGCACACGATCGGATTTCCTATGGATTCTAATCCGATGGATTTTTCCATAGGAAATCCGATGAAGCTGACTTCCATCAGTCTTGCCTACACACCATCAGTCAAAAATCCGACCGTCCCAAACGCCGTGACGTAAAACACTCCGACAAGCCGAGAAAAATGAAGTTCAATGCTTCTGAGCATGCGTCGACTTGATTCTGAGCATGCGTGGGTTTTTTGTCCGATGGAGTTCCACACAGACGATCGGAATTTGCTATTGGTTTTTTTTCCCATCGGATACATTTAAAACATGTTCTATTTTTTCTCACCGATGGAAAAAAGACCGATGGGGCCCATACACGATCGGTTTGTCCGATGAGAAAAGTCCATCGGACTGTTTTCATTGGTAAAACCGATCGTGTGTACACGGCATAACTTTTCCACTACCACTGAAACCAACCAATCAGCCTTCCACCCTTCTTTGCTTCCTTTCCTCTCCTTCATCCTTCCTTACTTGCTTAATTTTCTCTCTTTCATCCTTACTTCCTTTCCTTTGTTTCTTCTTTCATTAATTAATTTATCATTAATTATAGGCACTTATATAGTTTTACATATATACACTATATTACCAATAGTATTGGGACACCTGCCTTTACACGCACATGAACTTTAATGGCATCCCAGACTTCGTCCGTAGGGTTTAATATTGAGTTTGCCCCCCTTTGCATCTATAACAGCTTCAACTTTTCTGGGAAGGCTGTCCACAAGGTTTATGGACCTTGCTTTGTGCACTGGTCAAAATCATTTAGGATTATTGTCTGGGCTTGTTTGTCAGGGGTTGGACTTGGCTCCATAGTTCCAGTGAGGGGAACTCTTAAGGTGTCAGCATGCCAAGACATTTTGGACAATGTCATGCTCCTAACTTTGTGGGAACAGTTTGGGGATGGCCCCTTCCTGTTCCAACATGACTGTGCACTGAATGCAAGGCCCATAACGACATGGATGAGTGAGTTTGGGGTGGAGGAACTTGACTGGCCTGCACAGAGTCCTGACCTCAACCCGATAAAACACCTTTGGTATGAATTAGAGCGGAGAAGGCGAGCCAGGCTTTCTCTTCCACATCAGTACCTGACCTCACAAATGCGCTTCTGGAATAATGGTCAAACATTCCCATAGACACATTCTTATGCCGCGTACACACGACCGTTTTTAATGTCATTGAAAAAAATGACGTTCTTCTCGACATGATTCTTCTCAAGCCTGCCTTGCCTACACACGATCATGAAAAAAAATGCTAGAGCAAAGCGCGGTGACATACGAAATGTACGACGGCGCTATAAAGGGGAAGTTCCATTCGGATGGCGCCACCCTTTGGGCTGCTTTTGCTGATTTCGTGTTAGTAAAGTTTGGTGAGAGACGATTTGCGCTTTTCAGCCTCGTGCTCTTCAGTCAGTTACAGCGTGACGAATGTGCTATCTCCATTACGAACGCTAGTTTTACCAGAACGAGCGCTCCCGTCTCATCACTTGCTTCTGAGCATGTGCGTTTTTTTCACGTCGTTAAAGCCTACACACGGCCGTTTTTCATGACGAGAAAAACGACGACGTGAAAAACGACGAGAAAAATTAGAGCATGTTCCAAATTTTTCATGGCCATTTTTCACATTGTGAAAAATGCTCTGAAGCCTACACACGGTCGTTTTTAATGACCATTTTAAAAAATTGCATTTTTCTCGTCATGAAAAGCGGTTGTGTGTACGAGGCATTAAACCCTGTGGACAGCCTTCCCAGCAGAGTTGAAGCTGGTATAGCTGCAAAGGGTGGGCCAACGCAATATTGAACCCTACAGACTAAGACTGGAATGCCATTAAAGTTCATGTGCGTATAAAGGCAGGTGTCTCAATATAGTGTATATTGTACATTCACACCAGTCCCTGCCCTCAAGGAGCTGTAAGCTCCAAGGTCCCTAACACACATTCATACATAGACATACTAGGGCTAATTTAGACAGCAGCCAATTAACGTATTAGCATGTTTTTGGAGTGTAGGAGGAAACCAGAATACCCGGAGGAAACCCATGCTAGCACAGGGAGAGCATGCAGATTCAAACTGACAACCCTAGTGCTGCTAGGCAGAAGTGATAACCACTTAGCCACTGTGCACCCCTCATCCCTTCATCTCCTGATTTATTTATTTTTTGGCATAACAGTAACATTCCTGCACAAGAGAAAATCCTTTCAAATGTCTGCCAAAATGCAGGCGTAACAAATGAAACCTCTCCTCAGACATTACTTACTTGGAGCAGGTAGTCCTAGGTGGTCTCTTTGTGAAGTTGTTACGCTGGAATATATTGTCCACATGAAGAGGTAGCACAATGCCAATCATCACATCTCCAGGCTGTATTATTCCCTCCAGCTCAGCCATATCCAGATGGCATGGGGAGTCTTTAGAGTTGAGTACAATAATAATATGAAACAGGACCAGAACCCAGAGACTTATGTGTGGGCCAATCATGTTGGGTATTAGCTACCAACGTACCTGTGAAAGATAGATTGACACTGGGTCTTGAAAAAATGCTTGTCTGAGGAGCTTGCCTTTACTCGTGTGGCAAGTGTAGGCTTGTAATTTTGAAAAATGGCTTTTCAAAGCAGCAGATATTTGGAGATGCTCTTCTAAGGCTCTACACCACTGCAGAGGTTAAATCCTAAAAGAGAAAAGTCACCATTAAAAGCTAAACTATTCCTGCATTAAGGGTTTACTTGAAGACCTATGCCTTGTACACACGATCGGAATTTCCGATGGAAAAAGTCTGACGGAATTTTTTCATCGGATATTCTGACCGTGTGTGTGCCCCATCTGACTTTTTTCTGTCGGAATTTCGAAAGAGAACATGGAAATTCCGTTCGTCTGTGTGGAACTCCGATTGGAGAAAAAAACATGCATGCTCAGAATCAAGTCGACGCATGCTCGGAAGCATTGAACTTCATTTTTATCGGCTTGTTGTAGTGTTGTACGTCACCGCGTTCCTGAAGGTCGGAATTTGGTGTGACAGTGTGTATGCAAGACAGCTTGAACGGAATTTCGTCGGAAAAATCCATTGGAGTTTATCCCGACGGAAAATCCGATCGTGTGTACAAGGCATTACTGAGAAATTAAGTATCAAAATACATAATGAAAACCTAACTTTTGCAGACTTTCTTAGGCGCCAACAATGATTTGCATCTGAAGAAGACCATGTGCTGCTTAAAATTTAAAAAGACGGAACACTATAGTAAAACTTAAAGTCTTAAATACTCCTGAACTCTATCTGCCTCTGACCTCGCTTCTGCCTGTGCCCCTTGCTGCTGTTCCACTGATCTGTTACTGACTCGGCCTGTATCCTGACTTCACTCCTGCCTACATATCTCTATCTGATCCATCTGCCTGTGTATGACCCAGTTCATCTGATTCTGCCTCTGTCCCTATCGCTGCTGAGCTGCCTGCTGTGAGCTGCCTGCTGCGAGCCTCTGCCTATATTTCTCTGGCACCCGCTCACCACCTGTCTTCTACCAGTCTGTACCTGTCTACTGTTGCCAGTGCCAGCCTGCTCCTGTCTCCTGCTCACTGATGTCCATCTGGCACTCCTGCTCCACTGTGGTCTACTAACGGTCTTCTCCTGCTTGATCCAGAGAGGTCCGTCCAGCCCTGCTGCTAGCAAGACCAACAGGCACTCATGCCACTCTGTACTCCTGTGCCACCTGTCTGCTCTATCAGGGGCCTGAGTCAGAGGTGTAAGAGAGGCCTTCCTTATCGTGTCAGGCTCTTCTACTAGATACGTGACAGACACAAACAACAATAAACACCTAACAGAGCATCACACCTTTCCCACCTTAAAAATGTATTGACTGTAATTTTCCTTGACTTTTTAACAATTTTAAATGTAAAATAAAATATTTTCAGGTAGGGATCATTGCGGAAATGGTCAAATCTGGGTGTGTGTTCAAAAAGGATGTTACCCTTTTACCTACAGTACCATGTTAGTAAGTTCTTCTTCTGTTGTAAAGCCAAATATTGAAGTCCTCATCAACTGTAGCAGAGTCTTATATACCTTTTGAAGGGTTGCATCGGAACAGTATGATAATGACTCTGTGCTTTTCTAATGTGATAATAAGTGTGGAGGGAGCAGATCTAGGGACAGTTATCCTCCGGGATGAACTATTACCACAATGATGGAAGTCCCAGTAGTAAATGAACACATATGTAACACCTGTGTAAGTTTCACCAGTAGCTCCATTTATTCATGGTTACCAATACCCCTGTCCACTTACATCCTAAAAGGGATAACAAAGAAAAAGTAGTATTAATTTGGATGTAAAGAAAAAATTCAATATTTTACTAGTCAGCTGTACCTGTGTCCTTTTGGACAGAGCTTTCTTTTTTAAGACAAGCTTTCTAAGATCTTATTTCTTAATTCAACGAGGTTTTAAATTTATTTTTTTTAATAACTTGTTTAGTTTTTTAGCTTAGGCCTTGGCCTGGATTGTCCTCCAAGCATAAATTAGAATAAAACATCAGGCAGACACCGAAATCACAATCCAAAACACATTGGTGTTGATTTACTATTACGAATGCGAGAATAAATAGTCACAAATTGGCAAAAAACACGTAAATTAGCGCAAAAATGTAATTTCACTATAGCGCCCGGGAAAAAATAGTCACAAAATCAAATTTACTATAGGTGAACAGAGACCGTCTAAATCAGTAGTCGTGATCGAAACATGGGAATTGAACTTGGAAATAATGTTTAAAGCATGATATGATAGCCTAAATGGTTCTATATCAGTGGTTCTCAACCTGGGGGTCGAATGATGATTTGCCAGGGGTCACCAAATCCTGGGCTGTTCCTGAAGCCCGCATCGTTCTCCCAGACATTTGAAGCTGTCCAGCAGGGCTGTTCCTGGAGCCCGCGGCCACCCACTCAGCCTCTTCGCAGCCGCCCATTCAGTTCACGGCATGGCTGGGGGGCAGAGAATAGCGGTCAGCTGACTGATGAGGAATGTGAAGTGGGAGGGGCTGGAGGAGACCCTATCTCCTGATTTCGGCATAGGCGTCACTGCTACGAGACACCACAAAGTCGGAGACACAGTGAAGCTGGAGACACAGTGAGTAACACTAGCTGTGATTATAGTTGCCATTAGAAATCCCCACTACAGTTATAAGATCAACAGATGACCTTCATCAAGAGCACCTAAGTTGGCTGATCAGGACTCCCCCCAGCATTGCCACTCATCCCAACTCCTCGCCAGCACTGCCACTCATCCCTTTCGCTCCCCCTCCACCAAGAAGTAAGAGAAGAAATAAAAATAGAGAATACATGGAAGGGAGAGGAAAAGAGGGGGACGAACAAAGAAAAGGGATAGAAAGAATAAGAAAGACGGCTAGAGAGAGTGGTGGGGAAAAAAACAAGAAATTACGATAGAGAGAGCTACAAGTGAAAGAAAGGAGAAACAATGAGAAAGAGTGGTACATCCTAAAATGTACCATAAGGGGTTTTAATACTGTACGAGTGGAAGGGACTAAGGGAGCGCTAAATGTCCATGGGTTAAGGGCGCAAATTACTTGTCTTGCCTTGGGTGCTGACAACCCACGCTACGAAAATAATTTTACTGTTAGGGGTCCCCACAACTTGGGAAACTTTATCAAGGGGTCACGGTGCTAGAAAGGTTGAGAACCACTGTTCTTTATTGTTTGAAGATAATCTGCATTTAACCACTTGCCGACCGCCGCCTGTAGATTTACGTTGGCAGAATGGCACAGCTGTGAAAAGGGACGTACCTGTACGTCCCTTTGAATTTGCCCCCGTGCAGGTTAGCGCGCGATTCGATGTCCGTCGGTGTTCCGCGATCGTGTCATGGAGCTGCAGAACGGGGAGATGTAAACAAGGCATTTCCCTGTTCTGCCTAGTGACAGGACAGTGATATACTGCTCCCTGTCATCGGGAGCAGCGATCAATGTCATGTCACTTGTAGCCCAGCCCCCCCACAGTTATAATCACTCCCTAGGACACACTTAAAGCGGAGGTTCACCCAAAAGTGACGTCGCGGGCGACCTGGACAGGTAAGTGTCATTTTTTAAAAGTCAGCAGCTGCAGTATTTGTAGCTGCTGGCTTTTTATAAAAAAAAAATCCGGTGAACCTCTGCTTTAACCCCATCCTCGCCCCCTAGTGGTTAGCCCCTTCCCTGCCAGTGTCATTTACACAGTAATCAGTGATCACTGTATAGATGACAATAGTCCAAAAATAGCGTCAAAAGTGTCCGATGTGTCCGCCACAATGTCGCAGTCACGATAAAAATCGCAGATTGCCGCCACTATTAGTTAAAATAATAATAATAATGAAAATGCCATAAAACTATCCCCTATTTTGTAGACGCTATAACTTTTGCGCAAACCAATCAGTATACGCTTATTGCGATTTTTTGACCAAAAATATGTAGAAGAATACATATCGGCCTAAACTAAGGAAAACATTTGTTTTTTTATATATTTTTTGGCGATATTTATTATAGCAAAAAATAAAAAATATTGCTTTTTTTTTTTTTCAAAATTATCGCTCTTCTTTTGTTTATAGTGCAATAAATAAAAATTGCAGAGGTAATCAAATACCACTAAAAGAAAGCTCTATTTGTGGGAAAAAGAGGACGTCAATTTTGTTTGGGTGCAA
The DNA here is from genome assembly GCA_029206835.1 of Rana muscosa. Taxonomy (NCBI): domain Eukaryota; kingdom Metazoa; phylum Chordata; class Amphibia; order Anura; family Ranidae; genus Rana; species Rana muscosa. The sequence continues at coordinate 343,768,554 of CM055118.1, read as the reverse complement.
CGTCGCACGACCGCGCAATTGTCAGTTAAAGCGACGCAGTGCCGAATCGCAAAAAGTGCTCTGTCAGGAAGAGGGTAAATTCTTCCGGGGCTGAAGTGGTTAAACTGCTGAAATTGATGTATAACTTGAAATATGATTGAAAGTCTGAGAAGAGATAAATTCCCCCTCTTTCTACAACTATGTACCAGCACAAGTGCGTATGCTCAGACATGCAAAATAGTCGCAATTTAACTCTTAAACCGTGTACACACGATCGGATTTCCTATGGATTCTAATCCGATGGATTTTTCCATCGGGAATCCGATGAAGCTGACTTCCATCAGTCTTGCCTACACACCATCAGTCAAAAAAACGATCGTCCCAAACGCTGTGACGTAAAACACTCAGACGAGCCGAGAAAAATGAAGTTCAATGCTTCTGAGCATGCGTCGACTTGATTCTTAGCATGTGTGGGTTTTTTATCCGATGGAGTTCCACACAGATGATCGGATTTTGCTATTGTTTTTTTTTCCCATCGGAAAAATTTATAACATGTTCTATTTTTTCACACCGGTGGAAAAAAGACCGATGGGGCCCATACACGATCGGTTGTTTTCATCGATAAAACCGATCGTGTGTACACGGCTTAATTCCTTTTTTCCTGGGCGCTATAGCAAATTTGCAAATTCACGCTTGGCAAACGTGCATTCGCGAACGTGAAAATGAATATAATTGTACAATTGTTACTTCCACAAAAAAATATATTTTAATTTTGAGATGATCTGTTTATTTCTCTAAAATAAATTGCCCTTGCTGGGTTTTCATGTTGCTTCTTCTTCATATTTTTTTTTTTAACCACTTAATGACCGAGCCTCTTTCTGAGATTTGTTGTTTACAAGTTAAAAACATTTTTCTTGTTCATACATCACAGGACACAGAGACTTAAACAGATACTTAGTGGGTTAGATAGTCACCATCAGGTGATTGGACACTGGCAACCCTAATTACAAGGCGAGTTCCTCCCCTATATAACCCCTACCATATGGAGAGCACCTCAGTTTTTTCGCCAGTGTCTAAGGTGGTTGGTCACGTTGAACATGTGCTAAGAAGAAAGCTCTGTTTGATGGTCTCTGCAGAGGCCAAGGAGCTATACAACCGGATCCAAACCTTGGGCCAATACTAAACGCCTAAGATGGATGGTACCCGGGCCTCGTAGAAAGAAGAAACAAGGTTTGCCTGTAATGACTCTCTTCAGAGGTCTGGGTTCTGGGGTCCAGTCTTTGGTGTACTAATCTAAGTGGCACAAAAAGCTCCAGGCAGAGTCTTCTACAGGTCCAGGGAAGAGGTCCCTTTAAGTAGGGACCCAGAACCCTGAAGGTTGGCACAACATTACCCGCTGTGATGGGTGAAGGCTGAATCTGTTGTTCTCAGCAGTTTTCCTGCGGCGGGGATAAGGTAAGTAAAGATAATTTTTAAAGTATTATCTTCTATGAGTAGTTGCATGTTTTACCTGGTTTCCGCCACCAGAGGGAGTAAGTAACATACCCGGTGTATACTTACATGCCGTCCAGGAACACACTCAGTGAAGTTGGTCTGTTATAAAAAAACGCTCACCTCCTCCGCTGCAGGCTCTGCCACAACTCATAACAGAGAGACCCCACGCAGTCCATGGGTCCCATGAAGTCCTCCAGCGGTCTTCACTCTCCCCCTGCTGCGCATCAGCGGCATGATTTAAAAGTCCAGCACGCCAGAGCCTTCTGTAAAGCGGTGGGACACAGAGCTGTGGGCTTTAAGCATCTCAGTGGATCGGATCCAGGCAAACATAAGACACCTACTCGGCAGCAGGTTGTGCAGTGAGCTAATATATATATGTATTGTAAGACTAGAGCACAATGGTGGTTGCACTTGTACTAGTACCTCTGCTTTGCAGCTTAGGACTATGTCTCCCAGTAAGAGGCATTCAGGGGCAGGTAAAGGAGGCACTTAGAGATCCCCGCCTAGAGCTAGGAGTTCTACACGTGCCAGCAGATTACCATCCCCCCCTGACAGACTGGTAGCAGCCTCACAGGATGAATCTGTACCCGTGTCAGGCTTTGCAGCCTCTACCAAAGTTGCAGCTCCTGTATATGTCACTGAAGACACCATGAAAGCTGCCTTGGATGGCTTGGAAGGAAGGATTGCTACATTAATGGCAACCTCCTTAAAAAGTGGCAGAAACCGGGGTTAGATCCCCTTCCTCTGCTCTGGGTTCCTTTTCAGAGGAACATTCTGATGATGAGATATCCCTATATGTAGATGGGAATCAGGACCAGTCTGAGGTTTCAGAGGATGAGGAAAATATCTCTTCTACCTCTCAGGCGCTTAAGATGCAGGTGCAATATTATACAGAGTTGGTGCGTACCACATACAGATTGCCCTCTGCTGTAGGTGCCATGCCCTCTGTTTCCTCCTTGGGATCTCGGAAATCCCCACAGGCTGCATATTCCTTCCCAACTCATCCTTTGTTGGAGAAGTTGATGTATGACGACTGGACTCACCCAGATAAACTGTTTTCTCCTCCCAAGAGGTTTTCTCTCCTTTACCCAGTGGAGGAAGGATTCACCAAGAAATGGGGGGGGGGGGCAGCTATAGACACGGCTATTTCTGTGCGAATAAAAGCCTGACCTGTCCTGTGGACAATGCTCAGGGCTTCAAAGATCCAAATGATAAAAAACTGAAATCTTTGCTTAAAGCCTCCTTCTCTATGGTCGGTGCTGTAGTCCAACATGCAGTTGCAGCGATTGGCATATGTCAGTTCCTCAAGGAACAAATGAAACAGGTGGTTAATCTCCTCCCTGCAGAGGAAGTTGAGGTTTATGCAGACCTTCCTAAGGCTCTTTTTTTGCGGTTGATGCGATTATGGACTCTGTTCAGCAAGCATCCCGCCTAAATCTCCTGCTGGTACACATGCGCAGGTCCCTTTGGCTAAAGCATTGGGAAGCCAAGGTTTCTTGCAAAAAATACTTGGCGGCGTTCACATTTTATGGGTAACGCCTGTTTGGGGATGACTTGGACAAATATATCCAAAAGATTACCGGAGGCAAATCCACATTGTTACCGGCTAAAAAGAAGAGTAGACGTCCCTCATTTAAACATTCTCTTTCCCCAGTCCCTGGAACTTCGATTTACAGGCAGTGGCGACGCCCTCCCCAGTCAAATACTAGGGGAAAGGCCCAGAGCCAAGCCCAAGGGCAGAAAAGATCTTGGGGTTCAAGATCTACTAAGCAGAACCCCAAAGCCTCCCTATGAGGGGGTGCCCCAGCTCGGCCGAGTGGGGTGGAGGCTGCTGCGGTTTGCAGACGCCTGGCGGGAAGAAGTTCAGGATAAAATGGGTCATCTCTACGGTATCTCTAGGCTACGAGCTAGAGTTCCGGGAACTTCCGCCATCCCGTTTTCTGAGATCAAGAATCTCCAAGAATCCAGAAAAGAGGAGACCTTTGCTGTTGGCCTTGGAGCGCCTATTGGCCCAAGTGGTAATCATAGAAGTAGCCCCAGAGGAGCAAGGCTCAGGTTTCTACTCAAACCTCTTTACGGTTCCAAAACCAAACGGGGATGTCAGGCCTATTCTGGATCTGAAAGACCTGAATCCGTTTCTGAACATTCGCTCCTTCCGCATAGAGTCTGTCCATTCAGTAGTCTCCACCCTTCAAGAGGGAGAATTCTTGGCATCGATAGACATCAGAGATGCATATCTACATGTGCCAATATTCCCCGCTAACCAAAAGTTTCTAAGGTTTGCAGTGGATCAGCGCCACTTTCAATTTGTGGCCCTACCATTCGGTCTGGCTACTGCACCTCCAGTATTCACAAAGGTGCTAGCCCCGCCCCTGGCGAAGCTAAGAGCACGGGGCATAGCGGTAACAGCCTATCTGGATGATCTGCTCCTCATAGATCAGTCCGTTGCTCGCCTAGACCGCAATGTGCGCAGCACAGTGGAGTATTTAGAGTACCTAGGCTGGGTCCTCAATCTAGAGAAATCCTCCTTACAGCCCCAAAGAAGGCTGGAGTATTTGGACATGGTCATAGACATGATCCAAAGCAGGGTATTTTTACCCGGGTCAAAGGCCAAGGCCATAAAGGATTTGGTTTGTATGGTCAAAGCAAGGAAAAATCCTTCCATTCGTCTATGCATGAGGCTATTAGGAAAAATGGTAGCTTAATTCGAGGCCATTCCTTATGCCCAGTTTCACTCAAGACCTTTGCAGAGCAGCATCCTGTCTGCCTGGAACAGAAAAATTTAAGCTTTGGACTTTCCAATGCACCTGTCACTGTGGGTTCAACAGAGCCTTAATTGGTGGTTGCTCCCTCAGAATTTGTTAAAGGGAAAATCCTTTATTACGGTTACTTGGAAAATCGTAACTAATGACGCCAGCCTTTTAGGCTGGGGGGCAGTTCTGGAAGAGGCTTTTGCCCAGGGAAGATGGTCCAGAACAGAAGAGCTCTTGTCCATCAACATTCTGGAGATTCGGGCAATTCGTCTGGCCCTCAGGGTCTGGACTTACAGGTTGCACGGTTGCCCTGTTCGGATACAGTCCGACAATGCCACAGCAGTGTCTTATATCAATCACCAAGGGGGCACCAGAAGTCTGAATGCCCAAAGAGAGGTGAATCACGTTTTTTCTTGGGCAGAAAGGCATGTTCCCTGTCTGTCTGCAGTCTTCATTCCAGGGGTAGAAAATTGGCAGGCGGATTTCCTAAGCCGCGAGCAGCTGAGTCCAGGAGAATGGTCTCTGCACCCCAACATATTTCAGACCATATGTCAGAAGTGGGGTACCCCAGATGTAGACCTGTTGGCCTCCAGGTTCAACACAAAGCTGGACAACTTTGTGTCAAGGGCAAGAGATCCGTTGGCACAAGGATCGGATGCCCTAACAATTCCATGGGATCAGTATTCTCTGATTATGCGTTACCTCCAGTTCCGCTTCTCCCACGATTCCTTCGGAGAGTCAAGAGAGAAGGAAAGCCAGTGGTTCTGGTAGCCCCGGCTTGGCCCTTGCGATCCTGGTATGCAGAGATCGTGAAGATGGCAGAGGGGAACCCTTGGGTTCTTCCGCTCAGATCTGCTCTCACAGGGGCCAATATTCCATCCTGCCTTACAGAGTCTGAATTTGACGGCTTGGCTGTTGAGACACACATTCTGAAGAGTCGTGGGCTCTCTGGTCCAGTCTTATCCACTCTGGTTAACGCCAGGTAGCCGGCCTGCAGGCTCATCTACTACAGAATCTGGAAGGCATATGTTTCCTGGTGTGAATCCAGGGGATGGCATCTTAAAAGGTATGCCATTAGCAGGATTCTTACCTTTCTTCAGTTAGGCATAGAAATGAAACTGGCCTTGAGTACTATCAAGGGCCAGATCTCAGCCTTGTCAGTATTCTTTCAGAGACCGCTTGTCTCTCATTCCCTGATTCGGGCCTTTGTCCAAAGAGGACTGCACTTGAATCCCCCGTGGGACCTAAATTTAGTGTTATCTATTTTACAGAAACAACCTTTTGAACCATTGCAACATGCTTCTTTAGTTCTTTTGACAAATAAACTGTTTTTTCTTGTAGCCATATCCTCAGCAAGGAGGGTATCGGAGTTGGCAGCTCTTTCTTGTAAAGAGTCATATTTGATTATTCATGAAGACAGGGTGGTGTTGCGACCTCACCCAGCTTTTTTACCGAAAGTGGTTTCAGGATTTCATCTGAATCAAGATGTAGTCCTACCGTCCTTTTTTCCAGATCCGCAGTCTGCGGAAGAAGGGAAACTACACTCTTTAGATGTTGTAAGGGCGGTAAAAATGTATCTGCAAGCTACGGCTCAGATACGAAAGACTGATTGCCTATTTATTCTGCCAGAGGGCCCAAGGATGGGCCAGGCAGTGTCGAAGTCCACTATTTCAAGGTGGATTCGACAAGTCATTATTCAGGCCTATGCTTCGGAAAAGAAGATTCCTCCTTTACAGGTTAAAGCGCACCCGACCAGGGCAGTAAGTGCTTCATGGGCAGTGCATCACCAGGCCCCCATGACTCAGATTTGCAAGGCTGCTACTTGGTCTTCGGTCCATACATTCACTAAATTTTACCAAGTGGATGTGAGAGGGCATGAGGATGCCGCCTTCGGGCACAGTGTACTGCAGGCAGCAGTGTAGGTCATCTTGTCCGATGGCGGTCTGTGTTTTCTGATCTGTGTCTCCCTCTTTTCAATTTGGGCATTGCTATGTGACACCCCACTAAGTAATTATCTAAGTCTCTGTGTCCTGTGATGTATGAACAAGAAAATAGTATTTTTTAAAACCGCTTACCTGTAAAATCCTTTTCTTGGGAATACATCACAGGACACAGAGCTCCCACCCCTCTTCGGGATTATACGTTGGGACACTTATTGCTTCGCTACAAAACTGAGGTGCTCTCCATATGGGAGGGGTTATATAGGGTAGGAACTCACCTTATAATTAGGGTTGCCAGTGTCCAATCACCTGATGGTGACTATCTAACCCACTAAGTAATTATCTAATGCCGCGTACACACGATCATTTTTCCCGTCGGGAAAAATGTCATTTTTTCCTTTGGACGAGAAAAACGATCGTCTGTGGGCTTTTTGCCGTTTTTCCCGACGGGAAAAACGGCATTAATCACGATGAGAAAAATTAGAACATGTTCTATTTTTTCTCATCGTTTTTTCCAGCATTTTTTTCCGCGGCAGTTTTCCCATAGGGAAACACTGCCACGGAGCCCACACACGGTCGTTTTTCTCGACAAAGAAAAAAATGACGGGAAAAACGGTCGTGTGTGGGGGAACATGCCGTTCCCTCGTTTTTAATTTTTTTTCATGTCGTGATTCACGGCGGTGTTTTCACCGCCGTGAATCACGATCGTGTGTACGCGGCATAAGTCTCTGTGTCCTGTGATGTATTCCCAGGAAAAGGATTTTACAGGTAAGGTGTTTTAAAAAATCCTATTTTTTTTGCTAGAAAATTACTTAGAACCTCCAAACATTATTCGTTATACTTTTTATACTAGAATTTTTTAAACGCTGGCGTAACATTATCTTTCACAATATAAAAAAAATTGGGCTAACTTGTCTTATTTTTTAATTAAAAAAACGTGTATTTTTTTTTTTTTAAAAAGTGTGCTTGTAAGACCGCTGTGTGACAGAAAGTATTGCAACGACCGCCATTTTATTCTCTAGGGTGTTAGAAAAAAAATGTAAACAACAAATCTCAGGAAGAGGCTCGGTCCTTAAGTGGTTAACTTATTGCACCCCTGGGACATAGGAATGTTTGGCACCACAGAGATGCAGCCTACATCCATTTGGCAGCACAGTGGCTAATGGGTTAGCACTTTTGCTTAGCAGCGCTGGGGTCATTGGTTAAAATCCCAAACATGCCACTTCTTGTAGAAATGTTCTCTGTTCTCCCTATGTTGTTAAACTCCTGATGGATGTCCTTCCACAAATTAGATATAAATTTAGCATTTATGTGGAGGGGGGTTCCACCACCAATTTCAAATCTTGCCAAAAGTATTCGGGTTGCCTGCTTTTACACACACACATGAACTTTAATGGCGTCTTAGTCTGTAGGGTTCAAATTTGATTTGGCCCACCCTTTGCAGCTAGAACAGCTTCAACTCTTCTAGGAAGGCTGTCCACATGGTTTAGGAGCGTGTCTATGGGAATGTTTGACCATTTTTCCAGAATTGCATTTGTGAGGTCAGGCACTGATGTTGGATGAGAAGGCCTAGCTCGCAATCTCTGCTCTAATTCATCCCAAAGGTGTTCTATCAGATTGAGGTCAGGACTCTGTGCAGGCTAGTCAAGTTCCTCCACCCCAAACTCGCTCATTCATGTCTTTATGGACCTTGCTTTGTGCACTGGTGTACAGTCATGTTGAAACAGGAAGGGGCCATTTCCAAACTTTTCCCACACAGTTGGGAGCTTGAAATTGTCCAAAATGTCTTGGTATGCTGGTGTCCTAAGAGTTCCCCTCACTGGAAGAGGCCAAGCCCAACCCCTGAAGAACAACCCCACACTATAATCCCCCTCCATCAAATGATTTGGACCAGTGTATAAAGCAAGGTCCATAAAGACATGCCTGAGTGAGTTTGGGGTGGAGGAACTTGACTGGCATGCACAGAGTCCTGATCTCAACCCAATAGAACACCTTTGGTAAGGAATTAGAGCGGAGACTGCAAGACAGGCCTTCTAGTCCAACATCAGTGCCTGACCGCACAAAAGTGCTTTGGAAAGAATGGTCAAACATTCCCATAGACACACTCCTAAACCTTGTGGACAGCCTTCCCAGGAGAGTTGAAGTTGTTATAGCTGCAAAGGGTGGGCCAACTCAATATTGAACCCTACAGACTAAGACTGCCATTAAAGTTCATGTGCGTGTAAAGTCAGGTGTCCCAATACTTAGGACAATCTGGTGTATATTGATTGTGACACTGAGCATGGCTAGGGACTTAGGGCTGGTTTACACCACAGAGATGCAGTCTACACACGTGAAGCTACCCACTGGTTAAGTGGCTATAATTTCTGCCTAGCAGCACTGGAGTTGTTGGTTCAAATGCCCAACATTCCAAAAGGGTCAAACAAGGCTCATCAGATAGTCAGATAAGGAATCCTAGAACATGGTAAAAGAACAAAATGATAATATACACACCCTTAAGAGTTAAACTACATCATTTTAATAGCTATAAATAAGCAAAGTACAAAAAGGCAATAACAATATCCCCTAATCCCCTATAAATAGACCAGACGGGAAGTCCCAAGAAACGGGAATTATTCCCAAGTGGTAAATCTCCTCTCACAATAAGAATAAAGACGTGCAGTCCTTGGATCCCTCCCTCCCCCGATATAGAGTACTCCCTATAAGCACCTGTGAATGACCCCAACCACCTAAGGGTGAGAACTGAACTGAAAAATTCCTGAAAAGGACAGTGTGATTCTGTGAACACAGAAATATTCTCACTGTTCCATTTATGGAATGATACAGTTGCTGCAACCAAAGAAAAATAGCAAAATGCACATAAACGTCATGGATGAAAAAAGGACACAGCTGATTGTTATATAATAATCCAGACAAATGACAGGGGGAGAGCAATGTACTCCTCACGATGATATACAGTGGGTCAAAAAAGTATTTAGTCAACCACCAATTGTGCAAGTTCTCCCACTTCAAAAGATGAGAGAGGCCTGTAATTATCATCATAGGTATACCTCACAGATGTGTTCTGTAAGAAATCAGCTGAGGTGCTTCCTCCCCACAGGTCTTTTGACTGTGCTATTGACCTTGTCTCAGGAGCAACTCTGCCCAGGGGTCGTACCTACCCTCTGTCCATCCCAGAGACCCAGGCCATATCTGAGTATGTCGCAGAGAATCTAGAGAGAGGTTTCATCCGGAAATCCTCATCGACTGCAGGGGCAGGGTTATTTTTCGATGCCAAAAAGGATGGTACCTTAAGACCCTGCATCGACTATCAAGGTTTAAACGTGGTTACTATCAAAAATTGATACCCCTTACCCTTAATATCTGAGCTATTCAATAGGTTTAAGGGTGCCTCCATTCTCACCAAGTTGGATCTCAGAGGCGCGTACAATCTTATTCGAATACGGGAGGGTGACGAATGGAAGACTGCATTTAACACTAGAAACGGGCATTACGAATACCTGGTTATGCCTTCTGGTTTGTGTAATGCGCCAGCTGTGTTTCAAAACTTTGTCAATGAAATCTTCAGGGATCTGCTGTACCAGTTTGTTGTTATCTATCTGGATGACATTCTGATCTTTTCGGAAAATCTGCTCGTCCACAGAAACCATGTCCGCACTGTACTTCAGCGTCTTAGAGAGAATAATCTCTATGCCAAGCTGCAAAAATGTTCCTTTGAATGTTCTGAGGTCCTGTTTCTGGGATGCTTTGTCTCAAGTTTGGGTCTTCGTATGGATCCTGGCCTCTTCCTGCTAGCCTCAAGGCCACACAGCGCTTTCTTGGCTTCACAAATTATTATAGGCAGTTCATAAGGAATTATTCTTCCATTGCCGCGCCTATTATCGCTTTGACCAAGAAGGGTGCGAATGCCAAAGACTGGGCTCCCAAAGCTGTCTCTGCGTTTCACAACCTGAAACAGGCCTTTGTTTCTGGACCTCTCTTGAGGAGACCAAATCCTGGGGATGCATTTTTTATTGAAGTGGACGCTTCCTCAATGGGGGTGGGAGCTGTGCTTCTTCAATTCTTTGAGAAGAGACGTCAATTATGTGCGTTCTCCAAAAAAAATTCTCAGGCAGAGAGAAATTATGCCATCGGTGATCGGGAACTTCTCACAATTAAATTGGCGTTAGAGGAGTGGCGTCATCTCTTGGAGGGTTCCCCTCACTCCATAACAATCTTTACTGATCACAAGAATTTACAGTACCTACAAAATGCTAAACGTCTGAATCCCAGACAGGCCAGGTGGAGTCTCTTCTTTTCCCGTTTTAATTTCACGATTACGTATAAACCTGGTTCCTGCAACGGTCGGGCTGATGTGCTCTCTAGGTCATTTGACACTTTGGAGGAGGAGTCCACCCCCGAACCTGAGCCAATCATTCCAACCTCATGCATTGTTGCCCATTCTACCACCCTGGGGTCAAAAATTCCTCCTGGTAAGGCCTTTGTCCCCACTAAGCTAAGATCCTTCGTTGGGGACATGATTCCAAGGTTGCAGGTCATGCTGGATTCCTCCGATCCTTCTTACTCATCAGTCGTCACTACTGGTGGCCTAATATCCACTCAGATGTCAAAGACTATGTTAAGGCTTGTCATGTCTGTGCTCAGTCTAAATCCTCCACACAAGCTGTTGCTGGTCTCCTCATGCCCTTGCCCATTCCTAAGGAGCCCTGGGCTCACATTGCCATGGATTTTATCACTGATCTCCCACTGTCTGAGAATAATATGGTCATTTGGGTGGTAATCGATCGATTCTTCAAGATGGCTCATTTTGTTCCTTGCCTTCCTTCTGCTCCTGCCTTGGTTCCCATTTTTATTCGAGAAATTTTCCGCCTCCATGTGGTTACTTCTCATATTGTTTCTGACAGGGGTGTTCAATTTACGTCTCGTTTTTGGAGAGCCTTTTGCAAATCCCTCAATATTGGTTTTCCTCTTCTTGCCATCCTCAATCCAATGGACAGACTGAGATGGTTAATCAGGAATTAGAGGTCTTTCTTCGCACCTTAGTCTCTGCTCATCATGACGATTGATCCTCTCTACTCCTGTGGGCAGAATTCTCTCATAACAATCATGTAAATACCATTTTGCAGAAGACACCCTTTTTCACAGTTTATGTAAAACACCCTCAACTTCCTCTTCCCATGACCTGTTCTCCAGATATTCCAGCTTTGGCTTCGGCTCGGGAGTCTTTCAATTCTGTTTGGGGTGATGTTCATGATTCCCTCCGGGCAGCTGCTGACAAATTCAAAGGCTTTGCTGACCGCCGCAGGCGTAAACCACCTTCTCTTCAGCCAGGGGACAAAGTCTGGCTCTCCACCAGGAACATCATGCTTTGAGTTCCTTCTCTGACGTTTGCTCCAAGATTCATTGGTCCGTACACTATAACTACTAAACTGAATCCGGTTTGTTTCAAACTCCAGATTCCCAAAAGCCTTAAAATCGCTAACTCCTTCCATGTTGCCCTTCTGAAGCCTTTAGTCCTCAATAAGTTCTCTCGTCCTCTCCTTACTGTGGCGCCGGTCTCTGAGGATAAACAGGAGTACAAGGTCAGTCAAATTCTGGACTCCCAACTCTGTAGAGGCATTCTTCAGTACCTTGTTCATTGGAAAGGGTTTGGTCCTGAGGAAAGGTCTTGGATCACTGCATCTGAGGTCTTTGCACCTCGTCTGTTAAAGAAGTTTTATTTGCTGTTCCCCCCTAAACCTGGGCCCAGTCGGGGAAGGGGGAGGCCTCGTAAGAGGGAGGGTACTGTCATGGATATGCAGTAATGTTTGTCTGTCAGCTTACCTTCCTCCTCATGTGCTCACCTTGGAAGCCAGACACTCTCACCTGGCTGCTTTTATAATCTCTCCTCCCAGCATGGCTCCACCCCAGGCCCTATCAGAGAACACTATATTAACCTGTGCACTGCAAGTCTGCCTTGCTGATCAACATTGTTTGTTAAGCATTGTGTGTTTGGGTTCCTGCTTGCTGTGTGCTACGTCTGTCTCTGTGTTAACGATATTGGCTTGTTCTCAACTATCCCTGTCTGCTTGTGACCTTGACCTTTAGCTTGTCCTTCGTTTATCCTTGTCTGCTTGTCACCCTGACCTTGGCTTATCCCCTCACTATCTCTTGTATCCTGAGCTGCTGCTTCCCCTCTATCCTCTATACCCTACGGAGCATGAGCTAGGGGACTCTGGGGGCCACGACCTGGATCTCTTTGCAGCTTAGTCCATCCTCACCACTAGAGGCTCTGGTGAACACCTGCTGGACCTTAGACTCTGCGCCTTTGGGGGAATGTTGGGCTCTAGCTCCCTCTGGGATCCCTGTTTGTGCTCCAGTGGATCTACCTTCCCTAACCACCCAGTGTTCCATCCGCAGCAGTCAGCCATAGGGTTCACAAACTTGTGATGCACTCCTGACCTACGGTGTGCATCTGTCATCTGGCAACTCAGGTGAACTGACAGATTATCAGTGGTCTTGTATGTCTTCCATTTTCTAATTATTGCTCCCAAAGTTGATTTCTTCACACCAAGCTGCTTGCCTATTGCAGATTCAGTATTCCCAGCCTGGTGCATGTCTACAATTTTGTTTCTGGTGTCCTTCGACAGCTCTTTGGTCTTCACCATAGTGGAGTTTGGAGTGTGACTGTTTGAGGTTGTGGACAGGTGTCTTTTATACTGATGTAGCGCCCTCACCTCTCCCCCTACCTGCCTTTTAGTTTCGGCACCTCGCAGGGAGGGGAGAGGCACACCACACCACAATCCCGTACCCTCCTGAGTAAGGAGGTTGAGCGGTGTTAGTTTTCGGGCCTGCCTGCGGCTGGAGTTGAATCCTCCCGAGGATGATTCTCACCTCTACCTTAGGTAGATGCAAGTCCTTATGTTTCCCCCAGTAATGTAACTATCCACATCAACTGAAAGTCCAACTTCTATATTTATTTCACACGAATAATAAATATGCCTCTTTAACAGCAGACAGGTTGGAGCAAGACACAGGACAGCTTAGGTGGGAGGAGGTCCAGGCACAAACTTGAATCAGACTCTTTGACTGTTTAGGTTTCACAAACAGCTTTGGCGCACGATCTCTGCCACAGACCGTGAGGTTGGTCTCTGCCACAGACCGGGTGAATAAAGTCACTGCCACTGACTAGGTGAATAGGGCACGGCCCTATGAGGCTACTGCCACTGACCTTGAACGTGAACTTCCTTCTTAAGTAGTATTTGGCCCATGTAAAGGAGAAGACATCCCTCCGGAGAGTTACCAGAGGTCCCCACCATCACCACGACTCTGCGCTGGGTCTTCGGTACAGGTAACCTCCCTGGCCTCCTTGTCCCAGATCCGGGTCCCCTCGAAAGGCGGCACCCTGGGAGTACTCGATCCCCGGCAGAACCCAACCGAAGGTGCTGGGCTCCAGGCCTCCAAAATAGTACCTCACCCCAGACTGAAGGTGTCTGGGATGGAACAGGAACCAGGCCTCCGGGCCTAGGGCACCTGGAGACGACCCACACGCACACCCAGGCTGAAGGTGCCTGGGCACGGACGAACCCCGCATGGAAGATGGCCGCCCCTTTTTATACCCTCTCCCATCAGGCGCAGCATGTTCTCCGCCCCGCCGTACTGCTGCCGAGAGGGGACAAGAAAAGGCACAACCTTGTATTGTGGTTAAACCCGGACCTATGGCGACAGCGCCGCCTGTAGGCCCCAGGGAACTATGCACCAATACTATCTCCCATGGCACAGAAATGGTCCATTAACCCTAACAATAGTGTGTCTGAGCCTAACTACCACTCAGACACTCCCCTAAATTGAACACGCCGCTACACTGATAACAAGTTCAAACAGGTGCCATTAATACAGGTAATGAGTGGAGGACAGAGGAGCCTCTTAAAGAAGAAGATACAGGTCTGTGAGAGACAGAAATCTTGCTTGTTTGTAGGTGACCAAACACTTATTTTCCACCATAATTTGCAAATAAATTATTTCCAAATCAGACAATGTGATTGTCTGGATTTGTTTCCACATTTTGTCTCTCATAGTTGAAGTAAACCTATGATAACAATTACAGGCCTCTCTCATCTTTTTAAGTGGGAGAACTTGCACAATTTGTGGCTGACTAAATACTTTTTTGCCCCACTGTATATGTCCTCAAATATGAGTAATTCCTGATGTTCTCATCCTGCAAGCAATGTATGGATAACTGAGCAATGATAGACACTAGTTTGAGTTAGATGGATCACTTGACACTGCAGTCCAAGCTGGTCAGATATAATATCAAGCAGATAGGAACAATCTCTCAGATATATACTCAGTGTAACCATGTGACAAGGTGCCCACAACATGCAGGTATATCCTTAAGGCAATAATAGCAGTAAATGCTGTATGAAAAGCTGTTTCGGTTACTTACTGATAGATGGTCATTCAGAGATCTCTCCCGATGACAGGGAGCAGTAGATCACTGTCCTGTCACTAGGCAGAACAGGTAAATGCCTTGTTTACATAGGCATCTCCCCGGTCTGCCTCTCCGTGAGACGATCGTGGGACACCGGCGGACCTCAAGTTCACGGGTCCCATGGACACGCTCACCGAGCAGGCAGCAGGGGCACCCACACGCGCCCGCACAGCGGCAAATTCAAAGGGACATACAGGTACGTCCCTTTGTGCAGACGTATCATTCTGTTGACAGAAATGTACAGGCGGCGGCCGGCAAGTGGTTAAGTTTACCAAAAAATATCTTGTTATCAGGGATGAGCCGAACACCCCCCTGTTCGGTTCGCACCAGACAAAATGTTCGTGTGAACTTTAGAACCCTATTAAATACAATGGACTCGAACGTTCGAAATCTAAAGTGTTAATTATAATAGGATTTTTATAACAGCTTACCTGTAAAATCCTTTTCTTGGAGTACATCACGGGACACAGAGCGACATAGTCATTACTAATGGGTTATATAGATACCGTCAGGTGCTGGCACTGGCAACTTCCAAAACCGGAAGTACCCTCCCCTATATAAGCCCCTCCCATCCGGGAGCACCTCAGTTTTGTAGCAAAGCAATAAGTGTCCCTAAAGAGGGGCGGGAGCTCTGTGTCCCGTGATGTACTCCAAGAAAAGGATTTTACAGGTAAGCTGTTATAAAAATCCTATTTTCTTTCTCGTACATCACGGGACACAGAGCGACATAGTCATTACTAATGGGATGTCCTAAAGCAATGCCAAATGAGGGGGGGGATACACCATATATAAGCTGAGCGCTATCAGACATGAGGATCTTTTGCGGCCTGCAACACACTGCGCCCAAAGGCGACATCCTCCTGACTTCTAACGTCCACCTGGTAGGACCTAGTAAACGTGTGTACCGAAGACCATGTTGCGGCCTTACAGATTTGAGCCAGGGAGGCCTGGTGATGCACTGCCCATGAAGTTCCAACTGCTCTCGTGGAGTGCGCTCTAACTTTGAACGGAGGCGGTCTCCTTCTCAAGCCATAAGCTTGCATAATGACCTGTCAAATCCATTTGGCTAAAGTAGACTTTGACGCTGCCTGACCCTTTCTGGGGCCTTCCGGCAGAATAAACAAAGTATCCGTTCTGCGAATCTGAGCAGTGGCTTTTAGATAAGCTTTAACTGCTCTTACTACATCCAAAGAATGCAATAACTTTTCCTCTACCGAAGTAGGTTTGGGGAAAAAAGAAGGAAGAACCACATCTTGGTTCAAATGAAACCTCGATACCACCTTAGGAAGAAAGGCTGGATGAGGACGTAACACTACTCTGTCCTTATGGATAACCAGATATGGCTCCTTACAGGACATAGCTGCTAATTCCGATACTCTTTTAGCCGAACAAATGGCTACTAGAAAAATCAATTTCCTGGTGAGAAGCACCAAGGAAATATGCTGTAATGGTTCAAATGGTTGTTTCTGTAGAACCGACAGAACCAAGTTTAGATCCCATGGACATATGGGAATATTAACCGGAGGCCTAATACGCATCACTCCTTGTATAAAGGCTTTGACTAGTGAATGCGAAGCCAAGGGCCTTTGAAAAAATATTGACAAGGCCGAAATCTGACCCTTGATAGTACTCAAGGCAAGCTTCCTATCTACAGCCCACTGTAGGAAGTCCAGAATCCTACCTATTACGTACTTATGTGGATGCCATTTCTTGGCCTCACACCACGCGATGTACGCCTTCCAGATTCTATAGTAGATCTGCCTGGATACCGGCTTCCTGGCATTGATCATGGTAGATACCACAGCATTAGAGAGCCCTCTCTTTTTTAGAATGTGGGCTTCAATAGCCAGGCCGTCAAACCTAGGGCTGGTAAGGAAGGGTGGTATATCGGTCCTTGCGAAAGCCGGACGACGTGGGAGAGTCCAAGGACTCCCCACTGAAATTTTACAATCTCCGCGTACCACGCTCTTCGGGGCCACGCTGGAGCCACCGGAATCACTGGTTTCTTTTCTACCCTGATTCTGCGGAGTAATCGAGGTAACCATTGTGGCGGTGTGAATGCATATATCAGCTTGAACTGATCCCCAGGGAACACTAGGGCATCCGAGCCGCAAGCTAGGGGATCCCTTGTCCGAGAGACAAACCTGTCCCCCTTTGCGTTGAATCTGGATGCTAGAAGATCTACATCCGATGTTCCCCACCGCTGACATATTGTCCAGAAAACCTCGGGGTGAAGGGACCCTTCCTCTGGGCCTAATTGCTGGCGACTTAGAAAGTCCGCCTTCCAATTCTCCACTCCTGGAATGAATACCGCAGATATGGCTGGGACATATTTTTCCTGCCCATTTCAGGATGTAATTTACTTCCCTCTGGGCTGCACGACTCCTGGTGCCCCCCTGATGATTGATATATGCCACTGCTGTGGCATTGTCTGATTGAATTCTGACAGGGGACCCTTGGAGTTTGGATGTCCATGCTACTAGGGCATACCGGGCTGCTCGTATCTCTAAGAGATTGATGGGCAGGGCCTTTTCTGCATCCGACCATCTGCCCTGGAGAGACTATTGCTCCAGTACTGCTCCCCAGCCTATAAGGCTGGCATCTGTAGTGACCACCTTCCAAGAAATCGGACTGGACCGTAGGGTACTGTTTCGAATGATGCCACCATTTTTCCCAGCAGCCTCATATACAGGCGTATGGACGGCTGTCTTTTTTGTACCCACTAAGTGGATCAAATCTTTCAAAGACAACACCTTTCCTCGAGGCAAGAATATTTTTCTCTGGCCTGAATCCAACCTTAGCCCCAAGTATTGCAGACTTTTGACTGGTTTTTAGGGCTGACTTGTCTCGGTTGATAATCCAACCGTGAGATTCCAGATACTTGATCGTCTTGTGAACGACCACGTCTAGTTTTTTCACTGAGTGGTCTATCAGCAACAAGTCATCCAGATATGCCATTATCATTACACCTTGTGTTCTTAGATTGGCCAATAAAGGGCCAGAATTTTTGTAAACACTCGTGGTGCTGTGGCCAAACCGAAGGGTAAGGCTCTGAACTGAAAATGGCGCCCTTCTACTGCAAAGCGTAGAAATTTTTGGTGGACTGGAAAGATGGGAATGTGCAAATAAGCATCTTTGATGTCGATCGTGGCTAACCAATCCTCCCCTTGTAGGGCAGTGGCCACCGATCGGATCGACTCCATCGGAAAGTCCTGATATACAGGAATTTGTATAGCCCTTTTAGAATTAATATGGGCCTCCCGACCGCGTTTGCTTCGGGACTGAAAAGAGGTTTGAGTAAAACCCGAACCCTCATTC
This sequence comes from Rana muscosa, assembly GCA_029206835.1. Lineage (NCBI taxonomy): Eukaryota > Metazoa > Chordata > Amphibia > Anura > Ranidae > Rana > Rana muscosa. The sequence continues at coordinate 343,750,600 of CM055118.1, read as the reverse complement.
TTCCAGGGGAACCTCCATAATTACTCCTTGGAGCAATAGTTGTTCTAGTGCCAACAGGAGGGACTCTCTCTTCCGGGGATCCCTTGGCACGTTTGACCTCAAAAATGGGAAGGAGAGTCTTTTAACTCCAAACTGTATCCCAAACCTACTGCGGAGAGCACCTATCTGTCTTGATCGTGTCCCGCCAGGTCTCTTGCGAACAACTGGAGTCCTCCCCCCACCCGACTGAGTGGGGGCTTCAATGAATTTAACTTTGGGGGAGGTTTTGTACCTCCCCTGACCCAGGGTTTCTCATTACCCTGCTACTGTCCCTGTTTTTTACCCCCGGGATTTGACCGAGGAGGCCGTCGGAACTGTTACACAGCCGATGCCCCAGGGACTGGAGAAGCAGGCCTCTTAAAGAGGGACCTCTAACTCTGCTTTTAACCGGCAAGAGCGTATTTTTACCGCTGGAAATTTTCTGGATATATTTGTCCAGGTTTTCCCTGAATAAGCGTTCACCATGAAATGGGACGCTAACCAGCCATTCTTTACAGGGAGCTTCAGCAGACCAGTTTTTGAGCCATAGGAGCCTACGCATATGTACTATAGACAGCGTAAGGCGGGAGGCCTGATGGACTGAATCCTCTATGGCGTCAACCGCAAAGCCTAAGGCTCTAGGTAGATCAGCTAGGGCAAAGCCTGCTGATCTGTCAAGTCCCTCAAGACCTGTTTCAACTGATCCTTCACTGCTTAGCAGACCCCAATAGCTGCTACTGCTGGTTGTATCACCAAGCAGATTTTCATAAGGACTCCAATCTTTTATCTATTGGGTTCTTGAACATTTGGACATTATCCACTGGACATGTCAGTGATTTATACATACAAGAGATGGCTGCGTCCACTGTAGGGACCTTCCATTTTTTTTTTTTTTTGATGAACTTATCCTCCATGGGATAGACCACCGGAAATCTCTTGGGGGAATAAATATTTTCTCAGGACGTTCCCAATCCTGATAAATGAGCCCTTTCAGTAAAGGGTGAAGTGGAAAAGAACAAACAGTCTGGGGGCTTCTAGCGACCCCAACGAGGATACAGTAGTGGTTGATGGTTCCGCAAGGTGCATTTTTAAATGCTGATCGGACCATGTTAGTCAGAGACTCAACCCATAATCTTTCAGCTTAAGATGCTGAGAAAAGGTTCCCCCACTGTTGATTCCTCTATAACAGAATCAACCTCATCCTGATCCCCTTCAGGCAGGTCGATCCCTGTATGGGACTGTTGCTCTGCTAACAGGCACTCTGAAGGAGGAGACGGAGATCGGGCGTGCTTTCCCTGACAGGAAGGCAGCGATAAATGTTGGCAATCTCTCTCTAATCCTCCCAGAGCTGAGGAAAAAACCTCCTCTGTTACATACACAGGAGGCAGGTGAACTGAGGACAGCCACAGTACCAAGTACCCTGCGGGGTCTCTACGGTCACTTACCTCTGAACTTCAGGGGAGACTGGTGCAGCAGGAGTATGCCCAAGATCCTCCGAGCCCGATGAGACCCCCTTCGCTTCCTGGAAGATTCAGTTCCGGAGCTTCTGGACGGCATATTCCTAAGCCTAAAGCTGAGGTATTCCAGCCGTAATACACCACTTTTACTGAGAATAGTCTAGCACAATTGCTGCTATATCACAGTTGGTGTCTACTAATGTGCCTTTCTAGGGGATGCCTGTATCAACCGCTTGCTGTATGCCTTTAAATGTTGCCAGCTCTGTCTCTGTACTTCATAGCCAGCTCACTATAATATTGTGGTTTTTTTAAACTGCTGGGACGCCCGCACATGCGCAGAGCGTCATCCCCCAGGCTCCGCCCCCTTTCCCGGCTCACCTCTATATATAGAGGCGCGTGCACGCGCGCGGGCACGTGCACCTTCGGCGCTAATTTCAAATATGGTAACAAGGGACAGGAGCCAGGGCCCCTCTTTGCCGCAGGCCGGGGGATGGACGAGCACTGCAACATGGCAGTTTCCTATAAGAGAACTCACCATCTGCCTGGACTTTGCTCTGCTGAGAAGAAGCTAGTCCACATGACAAGAAAACATTCCACAGCGGCCTCTAGTGGACAAACACAGGTACCGCAGTCTAATATATTAAATATATATAAAAATTTTTTTATTTTTTTTTCTTGACCACCATTAAAAATTATTACATTTTTTTAGTAGTTACAGGCATGCACAGAATTTTGCGGGAATACCATTAGGTAACAGACAGAAAGACAAATTAGGCTTGGGGGTCCCCCAATAGAACCAAGTTCCTGGGGGCCCCCACTTACCTGTTCCCCGCCGCAGGACTTTGTTTGGTCCACAAAAGCCCAAACTTCACCTATCACGGCAGGCATTGTAATCAAACCTTCAGGGACCGGGTTCCCAAGGATTCCACTCCCCTGGACCTGTATAGCACCCTGCACAGAAAACATCTTGGTCGTGGGTATGACCAGAGCTCTGGATCCCAGGGTCCAGCTCTCCTAAGAGAAGCATTACAGGCAAAACCTTGCTCTTCTCTGCAAGGCCCGGGTACCGACCGTTTAGCTATGAAGCTTTTTTGGTCGGATCCGGAATAGCTTACTGAGGCCCAAAAGAACCTGTAAGCAAGCTCAGTGAAAAACACATGTTTCTTCTTGGCCAACACCTTAGACACTGGCAAAAAACTGAGGTGCTCCCGGATGGGAGGGGCTTATATAGGGGAGGGTACTTCCGGTTTTGGAAGTTGCCAGTGCCAGCACCTGACGGTATCTATATAACCCATTAGTAATGACTATGTCGCTCTGTGTCCCGTGATGTACGAGAAAGAAAAAGGCTTATATGCAAGTTATTGTCCTAAAAAGTGTTTCGGGAACCCGGGTCCTGCCCCAGGGGACATGTATCAATGCAAAAAAAAGTTTTAAAAACGGCAGTTTTTTCGGGAGCAGTGATTTTAATAATGCTTAAAATGAAAAAATAAAATTGAAATATTCCTTTAAATTTCGTACCTGGGGGGTGTGTATGATATGCATGTGAAGTGGCGCATGTTTCCCGTGCTTAGAACTGTCCCTGCAAAAAATGTCATTTTTGAAAGAAAAAAAAGTCATTTAAAACTGACTCGCGGCTATTAATGAATTGTCGGCTCCCGGCAATACATTCAAAAGTCATTGATAAAAAAAAAAAAAAAAAGCGTGGGGGTTCCCCAGAATTCAATTACCAGGCCCTTCAGGTCTGGAATGGATATTAAGGGGAACCCTGCCGCAAATTTAAAAAAAAATTGACGTGGGGTTCCCCCAAATATCCATTCCAGGCCCTTCAGATCTGGCATGGATTTTAAGGGGAACTCAACCCCAAATTTAAAAAAAAATGGCGCGGAGTCCCCCTAAAAATCCATACCAGACCCCTTATCCGAGCACGCAACCTGGCCGGCCGCAGGGGAACAGGGGGGGACGAGAGAGCGCCCCACCTCCCTCCTGAACTGTACCAGGCCACATGCCCTCAACATGGGGAGGATGTCCCCATGTTGATGGGGACAAGGGCCTCATCCCCACAACCCTTGCCCGGTGGTTGTGGGGGTCTGCGGGCGGGGGGCTTATCGGAATCTGGAAGACCCCTTTAACAAAGGGGACCCCCAGATCCCGGCCCCCCCTATGTGAATTGGTAAGGGGTAAATTGTACCCCTACCATTTCACGAAGAAAGCGTAAAAAAATGTTTAAAAAAAACACACAAACACCTTGAAAAAGTCCTTTATTTAAAAAAAAAAAACAAACAAACAACATTCCAGCGGTGAAATCCAGTGTCCCGCGGCGATCCCGATGTCCAGCGCTGTCCTTCATTGGTTGTGCTTGAGCGGACCTGATGGGGAACTCCCTCTCAGTGTTTTAAATGTATAGACCCGCCCCTTCTAAAGTTCCCCATCAGGTCCGCTCACCCGACCAGATGCGGAACATGAGAAGGGGCGGGTCTATACATGTATTACCAAAGTGAGAGCAGTTCCCCATCAGGTCCGCCCCCTCGGTATGTCGGACCTGCCTTCATCATTGGCTTGAGCGGGGAACTTCCTTCACTGTGTAAATTTAAATTACACAGTGAAGGAAGTTCCCCGCTCAAGCCAATGACGTAGGCGGGTCCGACATACCGAGGGGGCGGACCTGATGGGGAACTGCTCTCACTTTGGTAATACATGAATAGACCCGCCCCTTCTCATGTTCCGCATCTGGTCCGCTGAGCGGACCTGATGGGGAACTTTAGAAGGGGCGGGTCTATACATTTAAAATACTGAGAGGGAGTTCCCCATCAGGTCCGCTCAGGCACAACCAATGAAGGACAGCGCTGGACATCGGGATCGCCGCGGGACACTGGATTTCACCGCTGGAATGTTTTTTTTTTTTTTTTTTTTTTTAAATAAAGGACTTTTTCAAGGTGTTTGTATGTTTTTTTTTTAAAAAAAATACGCTTTCTTCGTGAAATGGTAGGGGTACAATGTACCCCTTACCAATTCACATAGGGGGGGGCGGGATCTGGGGGTCCCCTTTGTTAAAGGGGTCTTCCAGATTCCGATAAGCCCCCCGCCCGCAGACCCCCACAACCACTGGGCAAGGGTTGTGGGGATGAGGCCCTTGTCCCCATCAACATGGGGACATCCTCCCCATGTTGAGGGCATGTGGCCTGGTACAGTTCAGGAGGGAGGGGGGGCCGCTCTCTCGTCCCCCCCTTTTCCCCTGCGGTCGGCCAGGTTGCATGCTCGGATAAGGAGTCTGGTATGGATTTTTAGGGGGACTCCACGGCGGGGTTCCCCTTAATATCCATTCCAGACCTGAAGGGCCTGGTAATTGAATTCTGGGGAACCCCCACGCTTTTTTTTTTTTTTATCAATGACTTTTGTATGTATTGCCGGGAGCCGACAATTCATTAATAGCCGCGAGTGAGTTTTAAATGACTTTTTTTCTTTCAAAAATGACATTTTTTGCAGGGACAGTTCTAAGCACGGGAAACATGCGCCACTTTACATGCATATCATACACACCCCCCAGGTACGAAATTTAAAGGAATATTTCACTTTTATTTTTTCATTTTAAGCATTATTAACCACTTCCCTACCCAGCCATAGACAAATGACGTCCACAGATGGGATCTCCCATCCTGGGTGGACGTCATATGACGTCCTCTGCTTTGTAGGGGAATATCTGAATGATGCCTGCAGCTAGAGGCATCATTCAGATATCATTTTGTTCTGCCAGCGATTCTCTGCACCATAAGAACAATCATAGCGACGGTTCCACCGCTTGATCGTTCTTATAGGCGGCGGGAGGGGGCACCCCCCCCCCTCCCGCCGCCATCCAGTGCTTCGCCGGCTCTCCCAGGTACCGTTGTGTTCCTTAGGACACAGCAGTTCCCTGATGGGGGTAAATGAGTGGCGGCGGAGCAGCAGCGGCAGGCAGCGGAGCTTTCTGTGCGGCGCGGCGGGCAGCGGAGCGGCTTACCGGCTCCCATATGCAGAGCTGCAGCAGCGGCGTGCACGGCGCCCACGCGCGCCCCCGGCAGCGCGGCGATCTGGGATCCGGTGTGTCCCTCTGGACACACCGATTCAAGTAATGTGGCGGCGGGCGGCGGAGATTCCGGTATAAACTTACCGGAATTGATGATGCAGAGCTGCGCAGCGGCGAGCACGGCGCCCGCGCGCAGCGCGGCGATCGGGGCTGAGGTTTTTCCCTTGGATACAGCCCAGCCTCGATCAGGGTAAAGAGCCAATGAAATTGGCTCTTTACCACGTGACCGGCTGTGTCCAATCACAGCAGGTCACTAAATGTAAACAAAACACACAATTGTGTGTAACTCACTGTTGCCTGGTTCTCCTCTTCACACACCTGTGAGGAGGAGATCAGCTAACAGTGAGTTACACATATGTTATACACATATACATATGTACTACTGTGCCCAGATTGCCAACCCCTAAATAAAGAGTACCTGTCATCTAGTACCTGCCACCAGATCACCCGCCACCCACCTGTCCATCAGGAGTACCTGTCCATCAGGAGTACCCGCCACCTCACCTGAGTACCCGCCACCTCAGAGTACCCGCCACCAGTCCATCAGGAGTACCTGTCCATCAGGAGTACCTGTCCATCAGGAGTACCCGCCACCTCACCTGAGTACCCGCCACCTCAGAGTACCCGCCACCAGTCCATCAGGAGTACCTGTCCATCAGGAGTACCTGTCCATCAGCAGTACCCGCCACCTCACCTGAGTACCCGCCACCTCAGAGTACCCGCCACCAGTCCATCAGGAGTACCTGTCCATCAGGAGTACCCGCCACCTCACCTGAGTACCCGCCACCTCAGAGTACCCGCCACCAGTCCATCAGGAGTACCTGTCCATCAGGAGTACCCGCCACCTCACCTGAGTACCCGCCACCAGTCCATCAGGAGTAACTGTCCATCAGCAGTACCCGCCACCTCACCTGAGTACCCGCCACCTCAGAGTACCCGCCACCAGTCCATCAGAAGTACCTGTCCATCAGGAGTACCTGTCCATCAGCAGTACCCGCCACCTCACCTGAGTACCCGCCACCTCAGAGTACCCGCCACCAGTCCATCAGGAGTACCTGTCCATCAGGAGTACCCGCCACCTCACCTGAGTACCCGCCACCTCAGAGTACCCGCCACCAGTCCATCAGGAGTACCTGTCCATCAGGAGTACCTGTCCATCAGCAGTACCCGCCACCTCACCTGAGTACCCGCCACCTCAGAGTACCCGCCACCAGTCCATCAGGAGTACCTGTCCATCAGGAGTACCCGCCACCTCACCTGAGTACCCGCCACCAGTCCATCTGGAGTACCTGTCCATCAGCAGTACCCGCCACCTCACCTGAGTACCCGCCACCTCAGAGTACCCGCCACCAGTCCATCAGAAGTACCTGTCCATCAGGAGTACCTGTCCATCAGGTGTACCAGCCACCTCACCAGGAGTACCCGCCACCTCACCAGGAGTACCCGCCACCAGTCCATCAGGAGTACCTGTCCATCAGGAGTACCCACCACCTCACCAGAGTACCCGCCACCTCACCAGAGTACCCACCACCAATCCATCAGGAGTACCTGTCCATTAGAGTACCCGCCACCTCACCAGAGAACCTGCCACCAGAGTACCTGCCACCTCACCAGCGTACCCACTATGTCCAGAAAGGTGTACACCCCAGAAGAAGCATATCAAATACTCAGTCTGACCGATGAGAGCAACGGGGAGCACTCACCGCTCAGTTCTGATTCCGATTCTGGTTCGGAATATGAACCCCCCGAAGGCAGCACATCCGGATCCGAATTAGAGGAGGACACAGTCTGTCCAAAAAGAAGACGGTCTGAACACCAGGCAGCGACCAGCAGTGCCAACGGCGGTAGACCCCAGGAGGCGAGGTCCAGTGCAAGCGCTGCTAGACCCCAGGAGGAAAGGCCCAGTGCAAGCGCTGCTAGACCCCAGGAGGAAAGGCCCAGTGCAAGTACACGCCAAAGAAGTAGGACCCGAACCCAGCTTCCAGATGGCTTGGCAAACCCATTGTGGCTGCCTTCTACCTCAGGGTCAGCCACGATCCCCCCTTTTACAGCACAGCCAGGTGTGCAGGTCAACACTGAGGGTTTTTCCAAACTTGATTTTTTTAATTTATTTTTCCCTGATGAATTGGTTCAAGGCATTGTGGAGCAAACTAATCTTTTTGCTCAACAATTCATTGAAAACAACCCCAGCTCCAGCTATGCCCGCCCTTTTGAATGGAGACCCCTAACAGTGGTGGAGCTTAGATTGTTTTTAGGCCTAACGTTTAACACGGGGCTTACAAAAAAAAAATGAAATGAATAGGTATTGGTCGAAGAAACCCATCCACCATATGCCAATTTTTACATCGGCCATGTCCAGGTCCCGATACGAACTTATAATGCGGTTCCTGCATTTCAGTGACAACTCACAGTGCCCCCCCCCGAGATCACCCAAACTTTGACAAATTATATAAAATTCGCCCCCTAATTATTTTTTTTTCCAAGAAGTTTGCCGAACTTTATGTCCCTGACCAAAACATTTCTGTGGACGAATCCCTGGTGCATTTCACAGGCCGGCTGGGAATCAAGCAATATATCCCCAGTAAGCGGGCGAGGTACGGCTTGAAGCTCAACAAGCTCTGTGAAAGCGCCACTGGTTATGTGCACTCATTCCGCATGTACGAAGGCAAAGATTCCCAGCTCGAGCCCCCTGAGTGTCCATCGTACATGGGAATAAGTGGAAAAATTGTTTGGGAGTTGGTATTTCCACTCCTCCAAAAGGGGTATCATATTTATATGGACAACTATTATACCAGCCTGCCCCTTCTCCGCCACCTCTACCTAAAAAAAACTCTGGCGTGTGGTACAACAAGAATAAACAGAAAGGGCTTCCCACAGCGTCTTGTCACCACAACCATTCAAAAGGGGGAATCGGCAAGCTTGAGGAACGAGGAAGTGTTGGCTGTGAAGTGGAGGGATAGGAAAGATGTGTACATCATGTCCACCATCCACGATGACACCTCGGTGGAACTTCACAGAAGACGCAGTACCGTTCGCAAGCCTTCCTGCATCAATGAGTACAATAAATTCATGGGGGGTGTGGATTTAAATGATCAAATGTTGCAGCCCTATCTTTCAACCCGAAAATCCCTCTTCTGGTATAAAAAAATCGCAATTTACTTTTTTCATTTGGCCCTGTTAAATTCTTTCATAGTCTACCAAAAATCCACACATAGACCCACCACCTTCATGAGAACATTGAAGACATTGTCACTGCCCTGATCTACCAACAAACATCCCCCCCAGAAAGCATTCACTCAGATTGTGTCAGCAGACTACATGAGCACCATTTTTCAGACCATATTCCACCATCACGATCCGGAAGACGACGCCCAAAAAAATGTCGGGTGTGCACCAGAAGAGGAATTAGGAAAGACACCAGCTTCCATTGTCCCGACTGTCCCTCCCAACCTGGCCTTTGCATCGGAAAATGCTTCAAGCAATATCACACTCTCGAAAACTATTAGCCCATATTTCTAATACTGCCATTTCCCCGTTTTCAGCATGTCCTGAATATTTCCCTGCCTCAACCAACCATATCATTGTCTTCCATGTGAACTGACCCTGGCCTGTTTCTCGACTATGTCTCTGCCTACCGTCTGCATTGTTTATCCGCCATGTTTCTGCCTTTCACGTGAACTGACCCTGGACTGTATGGATTATGCCTCTGCCTACCGTTTATTTCTGCCTTTTACCTGCACTGACCTCGGCCTGTTGACCATGTTTTTGCCTGCCCCCTTGGACTGATCTTTCACCCTGCTACACAGGGGTCTCACATATGTGAGGGGCTCCAGAATAGTGTTCTGAGTTCAGAAAACCAGTTTTTGGTTTTCTGTGTTCCCAGAACAGGGTCTGGTTGTCCGGAGGCTTCAAAGCGATTTGGGTGGGAGAAGCCTCTACCCCTGTCCCCATTCTTTCCTGACCGTTGCCCTAAGCTTGATGGTCCTGCCTGCTCCCTGGACAAATACTCTGGCTGTGCTGACCATACCTCTGCCTGCTGCATGTACTAACTATGGACAGTATTCCTGCCTGCTGCATGGACGATCCTTTGTTCCTTTTGCTACTGCTGACCACATCTCTGCCTGCTATCTGGACCAATGCTTTGGCTGTGCTGACATCATCTCTACCTGTACTGACTATTCCTGCCTGCTGCCTGTTTTGCTGTCGCTGTCCACGTTCCTGCCTGCTGCCTGGACCGATGCTCTCCTCTTTGGACCACTGCACTACTAAAACCGCAGGTAATCTTTTCTTTACCCTTTTTCTCAGAAGAATGTATTTTGGTTTATAATTGGTATGTACAGTACATGCTATGTTTTAGAAATATGAAGGGCCTTCAACAATGTGATAGGTTGTCAGGAATTTATGTGTGTAATTTATGCTCCTAGAACACATGACGGTGCTACTTAGATGTTAGGCCTCTGTATTTGGCCAGGCTGTGTAAAAGTCTCACACATTTGGTATCGCCATACTCAGGAGGAGTAGCAGAATGTATTTTGGGGTGTCACTTTTGCTATGTACATGCTATGTGTTGGTAATATCTTATAAATGGACAACTTTGTATAAAAAAAATGCGTTTTCATTTTTTTCCCACATATTCCAAAAACTTCTGGAAAAAAATGAACCGTTCAAAAGACTCATTATGCCTCATAGATTATACGTTGGGGTGTTAGCTTTCCAAAATGGGGTCATTTTATGGGAGTTTCCATTGTCCTGGTGCTCCAGGGTCTTCAAAACTGTAATAGGTGGTTGAGAAATGAGATGTGTAATTTGTGCTCCTAGAATGCCTGAAGGTGCTATTTCAATGTTGGGCCTCTGTATTTGGCCAGGCTGTGTAAAAGTCTCACACATTTGGTATCGCCATACTCAGGAGGAGTAGCAGAATGTATTTTGGGGTGTCATTTTTGCTATGTACATGCTATGTGTTGGTAATATCTTATAAATGGACAACTTTGTATAAAAAAAAAGCATTTTCATTTTTTTCCCACATGTTCCAAAAACTTCTGGAAAAAAATGAACCGTTCAAAAGACTCATTATGCCTCATAGATTATACGTTGGAGTGTTAGCTTTCCAAAATGGGGTCATTTTATGGGCGTTTCTATTGTCCTGGTGCTCCAGGGTCTTCAAAACTGTAATAGGTGGTTGAGAAATGAGATGTGTAATTTATGCTCCTAGAATGCCTGAAGGTGCTATTTCAATGTTGTGCCTCTGTATTTGGCCAGGCTGTGTAAAAGTCTCACACATTTGGTATCGCCATACTCAGGAGGAGTAGCAGAATGTATTTTGGGGTGTCATTGCAAGTATGCATGTGCTGTGTGAGAGAAATAACTTGTTATTATGACAATTTTGTGCAAAAAAATAAAAATGTAAAAAAATTTAAAAAATTTCCCAAGAATTGTGGGAAAAAAGTACAACTTCAAAAAACTCACAATGACTCTTACTAAATACATTGGAATGTCTGCTTTCCAAAAAGGGGTAATTTGGGGGGTATTTGTACTTTCCTGGCTTGTTAGGGTCTCAAGAAATGAAATAGGCCTTCAGTACATCAGGTGTGATCAGATGTGATAATTTTTCAATGATTTGCACCATAGCTTGTAGACTCTATAACTTTCACAGAGACAAAATAATATACACTTTTTTGGTTATTTTTACTAAAGATATGTAGCAGTATACATTTTGGCCCAATTTTATGAAGAAAAATTACTTATTTGCAAAATTTTACAATAAAAACAAAAAAAAAGTGTTTTTTTTTTAAAAAATCTAACTTTTTTCGCTTATATTGCAAAAAATAAAAAACCTAGCGGTGATTAAATACCACCAAAAGAAAGCTCTGTTTGTGAGAAAAAAATGATAAAAATTTGGTTTGGGTACAGTGTAGCATGACTGAGTAATTGTCATTCAAAGTGTGAGAGCGCTGAAAGCTACAAATTGGAATTGGTCTGGTAAGGAAGGGTGTATAAAAGCCCTGTATTGAAGTGGTTAAAATCACTGCTCCCGAAAAAACGGCCGTTTTTAAAACTTCTTTTTGCATTGATACATGTCCCCTGGGGCAGGACCCAGGTCCCCAAACACTTTTTAGGACAATAACTTGCATATAAGCCTTTATAATTAGCACTTTAGATTTCTCCCATAGATTTTTCGAATTTGCCGCGAACACCCCAATTTGTTCGCTGTTCGGCGAACGGGCGAACAGGCAATGTTCGAGTCGAACATGAGTTCGACTCGAACTCGAAGCTCATCCCTACTTGTTATATGTTAAAATATATATTCGCATATATGCAAAAAAATATTCTCCAGTCTCGCTTAAAGGTTCACCACTTAAGAATTCACCACACAAACAATCGTGGCATGTGGCTTCAGCTTCTGACCCAGAAATGCGTCATTGTGTTCTCCCGGAAGTGTTTGTGCTGGTCAGGATCTACATATAGGTGAACATGGCAAGGTCCCTCTTTAGCAAAGATGAGGTTCTGCTCATTTGCCGGTGTTCTGAATTTCTGCCACCCCATCCTTTGGGACCAGGTAATCTCTTGTCACCCCCCCCCCCCCCCGTTTCTAGCCTACACTTCAATACTTTGTCCCACAATGTGGGATCAAACTGATGGATTGATCTATCCATTGCAGACATTGATACGGCTACACGAGGGTACTCTCTGACTATATGACGCCTTATAACCAACTGCTGTCTGTGGATGATGCCCTGGTGCCCTGCCATGTGCTTGAATCTCTGCCACCTCAGTTCCCGGGACGGGCAGTCCTACGGCCCATCTCTCATACACATCACAATGAGACATACTGTGTAAGTAACCAGAACTGACTTCATTGTCTTTTCTGAGGAATATATTTCTATACCCTGACCATATTCAATTGTGTTATTCCAGATACCCCATTACATCTGCCCCTGAGGAGTGTTTTTCCTACACGAAAAGTGTCAGGCTTACAAAGGATGTAGCTACTAGCGCAAATGGGATTCTATTTCAGATTGACTTATTTTTATGATTTTTTGTATACTGTACATTCCCCAACCACACGTATTGTTTTTTTGCTAAGCTCCTACAGTAGGTGCCGCCGATATTGTATTTCTATCGCGCTCCCATCGTCGAGATTCTCGGCGACAGGAGTGCCGAGATCTCGGCAGCAGGGTGGCGACACGTGTCGCGCTCGCTGCAATGGCGAGGAGACGCGACACTGTATTGAGCGGGGATCCGACGCGGATTCCCGCCAATACCAGGCACTGCGTTTGGTATGAATCCTGAGCGGGAACTCCACGCCAATTATAAAAGAAAAAAACGGCGTGGGTTCCCCCTCCAGGGGCATACCAGGCCCTTGGGTCTGGTCTGGATTTGAAGGGGAACCCTACGCCGAAAAAACGGCGTGGGGGTCCCCCTCAAGATCCAAACCAGACCCTTGTCCGAGCACGCAACCTGGCAGGCCGCAGGGGAAGAGGGGGGGACGAGAGCGCCCCCCCTCCCTCCTGAACCGTACCAGGCCGCATGCCCTCAACATGGGGGGTTTGGTGCTCTGGGGCAGGGGGGCGACCTGCGGCCCCCCCACCCCAGAGCACCCTGCCCCCGTTGTTGATGAGGACAGGGCCTCTTCCCGACAACCCTGGCCGTTGGTTGTCGGGGTCTGCGGGCGGGGGGCTTATCGGAATCCGGGAGCCCCCTTTAATAAGGGGGCCCCCAGATCCCGGCCTCCCCACCCTATGTGAATGAGTATGGGGTACATCGTACCCCTACCCATTCACCTGGTGGAAAAAAATGGTAATAAAAACACAACACAGTTTTTAAAAGTATTTTATTGCACCGCTCCGTAGGTCTTCTTCCGACTTCGGGGGTCTCCGGTGTCGTCGCCGCGCTCTCCGGTTCTTTCTTCTGCCGGGCCTCCGCTAACTTCTTTTTAGCTCTTTTGCTAGCGGAGGCCCGGTCTTCTCCGTCGCCTTCTTCTTCTCCTGCTCTCCGGTTCTTCTCCCGCTCTCCGGTTCTTTCTTCCGCCGGGCCTCCGCTAACTTCTTTTAAGCTCTTTTGCTAGCGGAGGCCCGGTCTTCTCCGTCGTCTCGTCCGGCTCCCCGTTGTCCTTCTGCCGGCCCCTCCACTAACTTCTTGGTAGCTCTTTTGCTAGTGGAGGAGCCGGTCTTCCCGTCGTCGCCGTCTGCGTCTTCTTCCCTCTTCTCCTTCTCGATGTTGACTCGACGCTTCCTCTCGCAGTAATGATAAATCTTCGGTCCGCAGAGATTAATATAGGCTTCACATGACGTCACAGTCACAGTCACATGGTCACCAAGAAGTTAGTGGAGGGGCCGGCAGAAGGACAACGGGGAGCCGGACGAGACAACGGAGAAGACCGGGCCTCCGCTAGCAAAAGAGCTAAAAAGAAGTTAGCGGAGGCCCGGCGGAAGAAAGAACCGGAGAGCGGGAGAAGAACCGGAGAGCGGGAGAAGAAGAAGGCGACGGAGAAGACCGGGCCTCCGCTAGCAAAAGAGCTAAAAAGAAGTTAGCGGAGGCCCGGCAGAAGAAAGAACCGGAGAGTGCGGCGATGACACCGGAGACCCCCGAAGTCGGAAGAAGACCTCCGGAGCGGTGCAATAAAATACTTTTAAAAACTGTGTTGTGTTTTTATTACCATTTTTTTCCACCAGGTGAATGGGTAGGGGTACGATGTACCCCATACTCATTCACATAGGGTGGGGGGGCCGGGTTCTGGGGGCCCCCTTATTAAAGGGGGCTCCCGGATTCCGATAAGCCCCCCGCCCGCAGACCCCGACAACCAACGGCCAGGGTTGTCGGGAAGAGGCCCTGTCCTCATCAACATGGGGGCAGGGTGCTCTCGGGTGGGGGGGCCGCAGGTCGCCCCCCTGCCCCAGAGCACCAAACCCCCCATGTTGAGGGCATGCCGCCTGGTATGGTTCAGGAGGGAGGGGGGCGCTCTCATCCCCCCTCTTCCCCTGCGGCCTGCCAGGTTGCGTGCTCGGACAAGGGTCTGGTTTGGATCTTGAGGAGGACCCCCACGCCGTTTTTTCGGCGTAGGGTTCCCCTTCAAATCCAGACCAGACCCAAGGGCCTGGTATGCTCCTGGAGGGGGAACCCACGCTGGTTTTTTCTTTAAAAATTGGCGTGGAGTTCCCGTTTAGGATTCATACCAAACGCAGTGCCTGGTATTGGCGGTGATCCGTGTCGGATCCCCGCCTATTGGCAATGCGTGTCGCTCATTGTGAAAGGAACATTTTTTCCTTTCCCGATGACGAGACAGCTCGGCGCTGGCTCTCGCAACGGAGCTCATAGGGTGTCAATGTCGCCGCTAGAAGCGGCGAGATTGACACAATATCGGTGGCACCTACTGTATGTGTCCATACATTCCCCCATTGATCCATTTGAATTACTTATTGCTATGTATGATTACACTATTACTTTTCATATAGACATCATGATGGTTATTTAGGCATTGTGTACTTTTTGTCGATTTTACTGTAAATATTTTATATTCAATACATGTATGCAATATTAAATGTCTTAATCTCTTTATCCCCATCCAGCCCACCATTTCAATCAAAGTCCCAATTTCCTTTGCATTTTTTATTTGCCGGTGTTCTGTCAAAATAGCCAAAATAGCCAATTCATCAAGTCTCCAATCATCTCCAATCACGTAATTTCTGGTTACTGTAAACCATCAGTAATTGGAGATTTTGATGACTTGCTGTTTTGACACAATACTGGCAACAGGCGGCGACAACTTTTTCCTCGTTACCCGCTGTTTTGTTAAAGTTACATCTTCGTGTACCAGAGTGTACACGGTTGCAGGTGTTGTGTCAAAATAGCAAGTCATCGAAATCTCCAATTACTGACGGTTTATATTAACTGGAAGTGACGTGATTGGAGATCTCAATTAATTGGCTATTTTAATAGAACATCGGGTAAGTACAGGCAGGGCCATCTTGCCGAGCGGGCACCCTTGGGCACAGCCCAGGGGCCCCAAGTGCTCATGGGGCCCCATCAGGGCTGGCTCCGATCTAGGGGGATGCAGTATGGACTACCCATGTGCAATTCCCAGCTGGAGCCGGCGGAGACAGAGAGTCTCCAATCATCTATCTGAGTGAGTGAAGCAGCTATTTGTACCCTCCCCCTTTCCCAGCGTGCGCGTATTTGACCCACAGGAGATGCTGAGAGGGGGAGGAGTGGAGCCAGCCTGCCGTGGAGGACGGAGTTCAGCCTAGCCTAAGGTAAGCTGGCTGAACAACATGCAGTCAGTCCTGTCTGTGGCTTATCTTAGTGGGCAAGAGGAGGGGGAGAGAGAGGGAGAGGATGGGCCCTGTAAGTGTAAAGTGTATTGTGTCAAAACAGAAAGTCATCAAAATCTCCAATTACTGATGGTTTACAGTAACAAGAAATTAAGTGATTGGAGATGATTGGAGACTCAATGAATTGGCTATTTTGGCTATTTTGACAGAACAGCAGCAAATGAGCAGCATCTCCTCTTTGCTAAAGAGGGACCTTGCCACGTTCACCTATATATATATATATATATATATATATATATATATATATATATATATACTGACAGGACCGACATCAGGGGGGTACAGCCCATACACTTGTAAGAAGCCCGAGCGTCTGGACTCCTGGCGGGGATGGGAGAAGGCAGGGGCGGGTGCAGGGGAGCTCCGTGGCTGCGCTGGCTTTTGGAATGAGTGTGAGTCGGCAGCTGCTGCTCTGTGTCATTGAGCTCACATCGGACTCTTTGCTTTCACCTCTGGCAAATTCATGCATGTGCACTCCTCGTGTGTGTGTGTTCTGCACAAGAGCTAGGACCAGGAACACCACCTTACAAGGAAGGGCTGTTATACAAATGAAGGGTACTTGTGTGTGTGTGTCATATATACACATGTGAGGGGGCTGAGCACAAACAGGTGTGAGGGGGTGGCTGAGAGCGTACTGGTGTAAGGGGGTGGCTGAGAGCGTACTGGTGTGAGGGGGTGGCTGAGAGCGTACTGGTGTGAGGGGGTGGCTGAGAGCGTACTGGTGTGAGGGGGTGGCTGAGAGCATACTGGTGTGAGGGGGTGGCTGAGAGCGTACTGGTGTGATGGGGTGGCTGAGAGCGTACTGGTGTGAGGGGGTGGCTGAGAGCGTACTGGTGTGAGGGGGTGGCTGAGAGCGTACTGGTGTGAGGGGTGGCTGAGAGCGTCCTGGTGTGAGGGGGTGGCTGAGAGCGTACTTGTGTGAGGGGGTGGCTGAGAGCGTACTGGTGTGAGGGGGTGGCTGAGAGCGTACTGGTGTGAGGGGGTGGCTGAGAGCGTACTGGTGTGAGGGGGTGGCTGAGAGCGTACTGGTGTGAGGGGGTGGCCGAGAGCGTACTTGTGTGAGGGGGTGGCTGAGAGCGTACTGGTGTGAGGGGGTGGCTGAGAGCGTACTGGTGTGAGGGGGTGGCTGAGAGCATACTGGTGTGAGGGGGTGGCTGAGAGCGTACTGGTGTGAGGGGGTGGCTGAGAGCGTACTTGTGTGAGGGGGTGGCTGAGAGCGTACTGGTGTGAGGGGGTGGCTGAGAGCGTACTGGTGTGAGGGGGTGGCTGAGAGCGTACTGGTGTGAGGGGGTGGCTGAGAGCGTACTGGTGTGAGGGGGTGGCTGAAAGCGTACTGGTGTGAGGGGGTGGCTGAGAGCGTACTGATGTGAGGGGGTGGCTGAGAGCGTACTTGTGTGAGGGGGTGGCTGAGAGCGTACTGGTGTGAGGGGGTGGCTGAGAGCGTACTGGTGTGAGGGGGTGGCTGAGAGCGTACTGGTGTGAGGGGGTGGCTGAGAGCGTACTGGTGTGAGGGGGTGGCTGAGAGCGTACTTGTGTGAGGGTTGTGGCTGAGAGCGTACTGGTGTGAGGGGGTGGCTGAGAGCGTACTGGTGTGAGGGGGTGGCTGAGAGCATACTGGTGTCAGGGGGTGGCTGAGAGCGTACTTGTGTGAGGGGGTGGCTGAGAGCGTACTGGTGTGAGGGGGTGGCTGAGAGCGTACTGGTGTGAGGGGGTGGCTGAGAGCGTACTGGTGTGAGGGGGTGGCTGAGAGCGTACTGGTGTGAGGGGGTGGCTGAAAGCGTACTGGTGTGAGGGGGTGGCTGAGAGCGTACTGATGTGAGGGGGTGGCTGAGAGCGTACTTGTGTGAGGGGGTGGCTGAGAGCGTACTGGTGTGAGGGGGTGGCTGAGAGCGTACTGGTGTGAGGGGGTGGCTGAGAGCGTACTGGTGTAAGGGGGTGGCTGAGAGCATACTGGTGTGAGGGGGTGGCTGAGAGCGTACTGGTGTAAGGGGGTGGCTGAGAGCGTACTGGTGTGAGGGGGTGGCTGAGAGCGTACTGGTGTGACGGGGTGGCTGAGAGCCTACTGGCGTGAGGGGGTGGCTGAGAGCGTACTGGCGTAAGGGGGTGGCTGAGAGCGTACTGGTGTGAGGGGGTGGCTGCGAGCGTACTGGTGTGAGGGGGTGGCTGCGAGCGTACTGGTGTGAGGGGGTGGCTGCGAGCGTACTGGTGTGAGGGGGTGGCTGAGAGCGTACTGGTGTAAGGGGGTGGCTGAGAGCATACAGGTTTGTGTGTGGGGGGGCTGCGAGCGTACTGGTGTGAGGGGGTGGCTGCGAGCGTACTGGTGTGAGGGGGTGGCTGCGAGCGTACTGGTGTGAGGGGGTGGCTGAGAGCGTACTGGTGTAAGGGGGTGGCTGAGAGCGTACAGGTTTGTGTGTTGGGGGGCTGCGAGCGTACAGGTGTGTGTGTGGGGGGGGGGCTGCGAGCATATTGCTGCTGGATTGGGATTTTTTTTGGGCAGAATATAATTTCCTACTGTTAAACCTTGGAATTACTGATGGCTTATAATACACTGTTCATTTTCATATATGACGTTGTAAGAGAGTTAAAAAAAAAGTGTGTGCACAGAAGGACTTGGTGAGAAGGCTAGTGGGTGGATTCGGTTGGTGGTCAGGCCCGTGTGGGGGGCAGGCCTAAAGCTGTCTAAGGGGCCCCACAATTTCTGATGGCTGCCCTGTATACTGTATATATTTTTTTTTATTAGTAAGTGTCCCCTAGGACCGTGCCCAGTCTCCCATGACTTTTGCTTGACAATCCCTAGCCTATTAGCTTGAAAATTAAGAGCAGGGATGAGCCGAACACCCCCCTGTTCGGTTTGCACCAGAACCTGCGAACAGACAAAATGTTTGTGTGAACTTTAGAACCCTATTAAATACAATGGACTCGAACGTTCGAAATCTAAAGTGTTAATTATAAAGGCTAATATGCAAGTTATTGTCCTAAAAAGTGTTTGGGGACCTGGGTCCTGCCCCAGGGGACATGTATCAATCCAAAAAAAAGTTTTAAAAACGGCCGTTTTTTCGGGAGCAGTGATTTTAATAATGCTTAAAATGAAAAAATAAAAGTGAAATATTCCTTTAAATTTCGTACCTGGGGGGTGTGTATAATATGCATGTGAAGTGGCGCTTGTTTCCCGTGCTTAGAACTGTCCCTGCAAAAAATGTCATTTTTGAAAGAAAAAAAGTCATTTAAAACTGACTCGCGGCTATTAATGAATTGTCGGCTCCCGGCAATACATTCAAAAGTCATTGATAAAAAATAAAAAAAAAGCGTGGGGGTTCCCCAGAATTCAATTACCAGGCCCTTCAGGTCTGGAATGGATATTAAGGGGAACCCCGCCGCAAATTTAAAAAAAAATTGACGTGGGGTTCCCCCAAATATCCATTCCAGGCCCTTCAGATCTGGCATGGATTTTAAGGGGAACTCCACCCCAAATTTAAAAAAAAATGGCGCGGAGTCCCCCTAAAAATCCATACCAGACCCCTTATCCGAGCACGCAACCTGGCCGGCCGCAGGGGAAGAGGGGGGGACAAGAGAGCGGCCCCCCTACCTCCTGAACCGTACCAGGCCACATGCCCTCAACATGGGGAGGATGTCCCCATGTTGATGGGGACAAGGGCCTCATCCCCACAACCCTTGCCCGGTGATTGTGGGGGTCTGCGGGCGGGGGGCTTATCGGAATCTGGAAGACCCCTTTAACAAAGGGGACCCCCAGATCCCACCCCCCCCCTATGTGAAATGGTAAGGGGTACATTGTACCCCTACCATTTCACGAAGAAAGCGTAAAAAAATGTTTAAAAAAAACACACAAACACCTTGAAAAAGTCCTTTATTTAAAAAAAAAAAAACATTCCAGCGGTGAAATCCAGTGTCCCGCGGCGATCCCGATGTCCAGCGCTGTCCTTCATTGGTTGTGCCTGAGCGGACCTGATGGGGAACTCCCTCTCAGTGTTTTAAATGTATAGACCCGCCCCTTCTAAAGTTCCCCATCAGGTCCGCTCAGCGGACCAGATGCGGAACATGAGAAGGGGCGGGTCTATACATGTATTACCAAAGTGAGAGCAGTTCCCCATCAGGTCCGCCCCCTCGGTATGTCGACCCGCCTACGTCATTGGCTTGAGCGGGGAACTTCCTTCACTATGTAAATTTAAATTACACAGTGAAGGAAGTTCCCCGCTCAAGCCAATGACGTAGGCAGGTCCGACATACCGAGGGGGCGGACCTGATGGGGAACTGCTCTCACTTTGGTAATACATGTATAGACCCCCCCCTTCTCATGTTCCGCATCTGGTCCGCTGAGCGGACCTGATGGGGAACTTTAGAAGGGGCGGGTCTATACATTTAAAATACTGAGAGGGAGTTCCCCATCAGGTCCGCTCAGGCACAACCAATGAAGGACAGCGCTGGACATCGGGATCGCCGCAGGACACTGGATTTCACCGCTGGAATGTTTTTTTTTAAATAAAGGACTTTTTCAAGGTAGTTGTGTGTTTTTTTAAACATTTTTTTACGCTTTCTTCGTGAAATGGTAGGGGTACAATGTACCCCTTACCAATTCACATGGGGGGGCGGGATCTGGGGGTCCCCTTTGTTAAAGGGGTCTTCCAGATTCCGATAAGCCCCCCGCCCGCAGACCCCCACAATCACCGGGCAAGGGTTGTGGGGATGAGGCCCTTGTCCCCATCAACATGGGGACATCCTCCCCATGTTGAGGGCATGTGGCCTGGTACGGTTCAGGAGGGAGGGGGGGCCGCTCTCTCGTCCCCCCCTTTTCCCCTGCGGCCGGCCAGGTTGCGTGCTCGGATAAGGGGTCTGGTATGGATTTTTAGGGGGACTCCACGCCATTTTTTTTTTAAATTTGGGGTGGAGTTCCCCTTAAAATCCATGCTAGATCTGAAGGGCCTGGAATGGATATTTGGGGGAACCCCACGTCAATTTTTTTTTTAATTTGCGGCGGGGTTCCCCTTAATATACATTCCAGACCTGAAGGGCCTGGTAATTGAATTCTGGGGAACCCCCACGCTTTTTTTTTTTTTTTATCAATGACTTTTGTATGTATTGATAAAAGCCGACAATTCATTATTAGCCGCGAGTGAGTTTTAAATTACTTTTTTTCCTTCAAAAATGAAATTTTTTGCAGGGACAGTTCTAAGCACGGGAAACATGTGCCACTTTACATGCATATCATACACACCCCCCAGGTACGAAATTTAAAGGAATATTTCACTTTTATTTTTTAATTTTAAGCATTATTAAAATCACTGCTCCCGAAAAAACGTCCGTTTTTAAAACTTCTTTTTGCATTGATACATGTCCCCTGGGGCAGGACCCGGGTCCCCAAACACTTTTTAGGACAATAACTTGCATATTAGCCTTTATAATTGGCACTTTAGATTTCTCCCATAGATTTTTCGAATTTGCCGCGAACACCCCAATTTGTTCGCTGTTCGGCATGAGTTCGACTCGAACTCGAAGCTCATCCCTAATTAAGAGAATAGAGAATTGCATTCACAATTTGTGCAAATTTGTTCACCAGAACCCCAATGTGAATCGAAGCCAATGAAATAAATAAATGCAACTGATGTATGACAAGTCCCATCGGCACAGTGATGATTTAATTCTGACACGTGGCTTTATATGATAGACAGTCCTCAGAGAAATTCAATTTTCTTAACTGTTAAGTGATGATGAGCCGACTAAATTTGGCACATACAGGGTCATCATTTTGCCGACAGGGAGCTGTGAGGTTTAATTAGCTACCAGCCTTCAGAGATAAATACAGGTGTCTCCAGAAACAGGGACACACATAGAAAAGGTAATGATAAAATACAGAGAACGGAACACCGTAAGTATGCAACCTCTATGCAATATTTTTGGTATATTAATCTATGTTTCATTTATTATAATAATTATGGTCAGTTATATTTTTTAAACCAAGGTGAACATATAGAACACAAAATACATTCAGCGTATGATTTATAAAATAATGTTGTTTTATTTTTGTTTTTTTTTAACCTGAGCTGAACATACAACACAAAAAGTACACCTGTGACATGAAACATACTGTTCCTTTTTTGTTTCATTTTAACGATTTTTTTGACAAAACACTATAGCTAAAACTGGCTAGGGTTGAAAAATTTTTTTTGTCTCATAGAAAATAAATGTTAGCTTGCATTGTTTAGGGCAGTAGTCTCCAAACTGCGGCCCGGGGGCCAGATGTGTCCCTTTGCTTGCTTTAAACTGGCCCTTGGGGTGCTATTCTATTCACTGACAACAATGAAGGGCACAATTCCTCCCAATGACACCAACAATTGTGTCCAATGACACCAACCATGGGGCACAGTTCCTACCAATGACACCAATGATGGGGCACAATTTTTTCCAATGACACCCACAATGGGGCCCATTGACATCAATGATGGGGCACGATTCCTCCCAATGGCACAAAAAAAAGGCCCCAATGACACCAATGATGGCGCACAATTCCTCCCAATGGCACAAACAAAAGGGCCCAATGACACCATTGATGGTGCACAAATCCTCCCAATGACACCAACAATGGGCCCATTGACACCAATGAAGGGGCACAATTCCTCCCACTGACACCAATGGTGGGGGTTTGCTTACTCCCACTGATGCTCGGGATGGCCACAGTCCGGCCCCCCTATTGTCTGAAGGACATTAAACCGGCCCTTTGTTTAGGAAGTTTGGAGACCCCTGGTTTAGGGGAATGTATTGTGATTTAGTATACATGTATGATCATAAATTTGAGAACACCCCATCATCACATCTACACTTTAAAAAAAGTGGACTCCCCTCCAAATGATTGAGTTCATTTTTTTTTCAAGTGAAGGGTGCTGTTAATGCTACAGTACACAAAGACATTTTAGGCAATTGTGCGCTTCCAACCTTGTGGTAACAGTTTTGGGGAAGGTCGTTTTCTGTCCGGACAGCCAGCTCCACAATGGCATGGTCTGATGAGTTTGGTGCGGTCAAACTCGAGTGTCCTGCACAGAGTCCTAACCTTAACCCTACTGTACACCTTTGGGATGAACTAGAATGCCATGTCTTCTCATTCAATATCAGTACTTGATTTCACAAATGTTAATTTTTCACAAATTCCACCCTCCAAACCCTTGTAGAAATCATTCCAGAAATAGTGGAGGCTCCTATGCTTAAGCTACAAAGGGAGGCCAACTCTATAATAATGGCCATGGTTTTGGAATAGAATGTCCAAAAAGCTCATCTAAGGGTGAGTATCAGGTGTAAACACACTTTTGGCCATACAGTAAAACCTTGGTTTGAGAGTAACTTGGTTTAATTAAGAGCGTTTTGCAAGACAAGCTAAATTTTTAAATACATTTTTACGTGTTATACAAGCAATGTCTTGATATTCGAGTAGCGTCATGTAACAACTGAGTATAAAAGAGAAGAGGGGCGCCTCATATTGCTCTAAGTGTAGCAATATGGTTACATTTAATAAAGGTGCAACATTTAGCAACTCACATGGCTGATGATTAAAAGAGGCACATCTAAGTATCCAGGCATCCGGGGTAAAGCTGTCCACATAGACCGCCCTCCTCACCGTCATCGATGTCATCCCTTCCAAGCTGGGCTTCATGAGCGCTTCAAGCCTCGCTTTCAGATCGCTCTACTGCAGGGTAGTCTTCCCGGTCACAATTGCAGACTGACAGCGATGAGAGCCGGCGGTGAGGAGGATGGTCTATGTGGACAGCTTTACACCGGATGCCTGCATACTTAGATATGCCTCTTTTAATCATCAACCATGTGAGTTGCTAAATTTTGTACCTTCATTAAATGTAACCGAATTGCTACACTTAGAGGCACCTCTCTTCTCTTTTATACTCTGGAGCTCCTGCTGGATTTTGCCTCTAATCCCCTTGGGGAGGCTTCCATTTGTGGATGGACATTTTATGGTTACACAACCAATCACATTGCTATAATCTTTTTATATGGACTAGAAACTTAAAGACCTATGAATAAATGGTTGTGGAACGAATCATTTGAGTTTCCATTATTTCTTATGGGAAAATTTGCTTTGATATACCAGTGCTTTGTATTACAAGCATGTTTCTGGAACTAATTATGCTCGCAATCCAATGTTTTACTGTTGTGAGGGGGTTAGCTCGGCAGCGGGTGTGTGTGACCCCCGGGATGGGCTCCCCACACAAAACAGGCCCAGCAAACGGAGGTTGTGGTTTTCAAAATCAAAAAAGGTGTGGTTTATTTTCTATTTACAGTGACAAAACACAGCAAAGCAAAAGAAACATAACCAAAATAAATCCTGGTCAAGTTGACCTCTGACTAAACATACAGGTTTCCTAACTAACAACTGGGATCAGCCTAGTGCTGTCCTAGTCCCTAAGTCCCTGGTTTAGTAAAAGTCCAAACAAATAGCCACACAGGCTTTGCCTCACCGCACAGGGGTTCACTCTCCCTAGACAGTCCACACAGGTCTGGTTCCAGGCATGAGCAAACATCTAATGAAGCTGGGAGTTCTTATAGAGGCCTAAATGAACTGACAAGGTTCAGCTGGTCTCCTCATCTCTGTCTGCACGACGCCCCACACTCTCCCTAGAGGTATGAGTCATCCATGAGCCCACTAGCCTTATACAACTCTCCACCTAGTTGTATAAGTCGGCGTAAAGCCTGAATCTGGGCGAAATATATCTACCCCCCTGGATGCAACCAGGTGACTTTACCTTCCTGCTGTCACATACCCCCCCCTCTTGTTTTAACCTCGGGGTTGGAACACCAGCAATCAGGCATTCATGTACTCGAGACAAAGCATCCACATTCCCCATTTGAACGCCAGGGCGATGCTTTACTGTGAAGTTGAATTCCTGGAGGGCCAGGAACCACCTATTCACTCTTCTATTTGTTTCCTTGTTTTGAGCCATCCACTTTAACAGAGCGTGATCCGTAACCATGTCAAAGTGCCTACCTAGCAGGTAGTACCGAAGGGAATCTAGAGCCCACTTCACCGCTAAACACTCCTTTTCAACGGTGGCGTAATTTACCTCATGGGACTTCAACTTCCTGCTGAGGTAAATGACTGGGTGCTCTTCCCCGTTCCAGACCTGGGACAATACTGCTCCTAACCCCACATCTGACGCATCACTTTGTACGACAAAGTCTTTAGAGAAGTCGGGTGAGTACAACACTGGCTGGCTACATAAGGCTTGTTTCAAGAATTGGAATGCTGCCTCAGCCTCGGGGGTCCATTTAATCATGACCGACCCTTTCCCCTTCGTCAGGTTGGTTAGGGGCACAGCCTTAGAAGCAAAGTGGGGAATGAATCGCCGATAATACCCAGCGAATCCCAGAAAGGCTCGTACCTGCTTCTTGCTGTTGGGACGTGGCCAACTCTGGATGGCCTCGACTTTGTTGAGTTGGGGTTTTATTACTCCCCTCCCAATGGTGTACCCAAGATATTTGGCCTCCTCCTGCCCAATGGTACACTTCTTGGGGTTAGCCGTAAACCCCGCTTCCCGAACAGAGTCCAGGACTGCTTGCACTTTTGGCAGATGTGAGGCCCAATCTGTGCTATGGACAATTACGTCATCCAGGTAAGCCGCAGCATACTTCCGATGGGGCCTCAGCATCTGGTCCATTTTCCGCTGGAATGTGGCCGGCGCATTCTGTAACCCGAACGGCATTCTTTTATATTGAAACGCCCCGTCTGGGGTTACAAATGCGGTTTTCTCTTTGGCCGACTTGGCCAGGGGGATTTGCCAATACCCTTTTGTGAGGTCAAGAGTCGTCATGTATCGGGCTGTTCCCAGCCGGTCGATCAACTCATCTATACGTGGCATGGGGTAGGTGTCAAATTTTGTAACTTTGTTCAACTGACGAAAATCGTTACAAAATCGCCAGCTCCCATCCGGTTTAGGCACCAACACGATGGGACTAGACCAATCACTTTGGGACTCCTCTATCACCCCTAAGTTCAGCATTTTCTGTACTTCCTCCCGTATTGCCTCCCGTCGAGCCTCTGGGATCCGATAGGGTTTTAACTTCACCCTTTCAACGGGCGGGGTAATGATGTCATGCTCTACCCCAGATGTTTGTCCCGGCAGCTCAGAGAATACCTCCTTGTTGCGAAGCACAAACTCCTTAACCTCCTGTTGTTGGGGTTGTGACAAGGTGGCTGCTATTCCAACCTCAGGAATCACGCAACCAGTTTGAGCTGGTGACCAAGTGTCTGCGACTAGGGACTCTCTATCCCTCCAGGCTTTCAACAGATTAACGTGATAGATCTGTTCGGGCTTTCGCCTTCCTGGTTGTCTGACCTTGTAATTCACTTCGCTCACTTTTTCCATTATCTCGTAGGGGCCTTGCCATTTGGCAAGGAATTTACTTTCAACCGTAGGGACAAGTACCAATATCCTATCCCCCGGGGAAAAGGTACGGGTCTTGGCTCCACGGTTGTACACTCTCTGCTGTGCCAACTGCGCTTGGGCCAAATGTTCCTTCACGATGGGCATTACCTGTGCAATTCGATCTTGCATCAGGGCGACATGCTCAATCACACTCCTGTGGGGAGAACTCTCACTTTCCCAAGTTTCCTTGGCAATATCCAACAGCCCTCTTGGGTGTCTCCCATACAGTAACTCAAAGGGGGAGAATCCCGTAGAGGATTGGGGCACCTCCCTAATAGCAAACATCAAATAAGGAAGTAAACAGTCCCAATCCTTTCCATCTCTATCCACCACTTTCTTCAACATTTGTTTTAGGGTTTTGTTGAATCTTTCAACCAGCCCATCGGTTTGGGGGTGATACACAGACGTACGCAATTGCGTCACTTTGAACAATTTACACAGCTCTTTCATAACCCGGGACATAAAGGGTGTACCTTGGTCCGTAAGCAGTTCTTTACAAATACCCACCCGGCTAAAAACAAGAGATAGCTCTTTGGCTATGGTTTTGGCCGAGGTATTTCGGAGAGGGATCGCTTCTGGATAACGGGTGGCATAGTCCATTATAACTAATATGTACTGGTGCCCCCTAGCGGACTTGATTATAGGACCTACCAAATCCATGGCGATCCTCTCAAACGGGACCTCAATGATGGGTAGAGGGACCAGCGGGCTACGGAAATGTGGCATCGGGGCCAACCTCTGACACACAGGGCAGGAGGAACAATAATTTTCTACGTCCTTCATCACCCCCGGCCAATAGAATCTCTGTAATACCCTCTCTCGGGTTTTCTCTGTCCCCAGATGACCTCCAAGAATGTGCCCATGGGCCAACTCCAACACCAACTTCCTGTAAGGTTTGGGCACCACAAGCTGCTCAACGGTTTCTTCTGCCCTTTTTGCCACCCGATACAGTAGGTCCTTCTCTACGCTGAAGTATGGGTAAGTGCAGGTATTATCTGGGTTCACTAACTCACCATCTATTTTCACTACGTTTTCCCGTGCCTTTATTAGGGCGGGGTCTTTCAACTGTTCTGTGGCAAAGTTTTCCCTGTGAACCTCAAGATCAGAAAACTCCACAGACGGTAGGTTTTCGTCTGAGGAGGTGGGCTCCTCTCCAGTTTCTTGAGTCTCCCCTGCCAATACTGATAAGGGAAATTCCGGAGAGTCCTCACCACTCTCAGGGGAGTTCTGGCTATCACATTCCTGGTACATAGGGGCACCAGTGAGGGGCTCAGGATCATCCCACAGTTCCCAGAACTTCGGAAAATCCCTTCCCACAATGGCGTCATACGGTAACTGAGATACTAAGCCCACTGGATGAGAGAGGGTACCTTTGGGGGTCTCGAAACACACTGTAGTCACTGGATACTCTCGGGTGTCCCCATGCACACAAATAACAGCTACCTTGCTATTCCCAGAGACCTCTGTTTTAACTAACTCAGCCTTTATCAGGGTCACAAGGCTACCTGAATCCAGCAATACCACAACATTTCTACCATTAACACACATTTTGCATAAATGTTTCTCAGTTCCTCGAATGGCAGTGCATGCGACTGTCGCACACAGCGACTGACGTCTGCCCGTCAGAAAGTCACACTGCATGGGTTCCTCCACAACCGGGCAATTGGCTGCAATATGTCCGGCTTGCCGGCAGCGGTAGCAAACGATCCTTCTTGCCGCCTCTTGAGCCGCTGATTTCCCAGGCTGTTCTCGCCATACTTGGGGTAGAGCTCCCACCCTCTCACTCTCTCCACCCTCACCCCTTGGAATCCTCTTATCCGCCCCTGGGGATGGTCTGGTCTTAGGGTGGAAAGTCCGAGTGTCTCTGGAAGAGGCCGTCAGGTTCTCTGTAGCCAAGTATTTCTCCACACGATCCACAAGACCATCGGCCGTCTCTGGGTCTCCATGGCTTACCCACTTTTGGATGGCAGTAGGAAGAGCTCTCAAAAACCGATCCATTACAACACGTTCCACAATCTTTGGTGCGGACAAAGTCTCTGGCTGTAGCCACTTTCTGCTCAGGTGAATGAGATCATACATTTGAGACCTGGGGGGTTTTCCAAGCTGGAAAGTCCAGTTATGCACACGCTGAGCCCGGACAGCCTGGGTGACACCCAGCCTTGCCAATATTTCAGCTTTTAGCATCACATAGTCTTTTGCTTGGTTAGGCTCTAGGTCATAGTAAGCTTTCTGCGATTCACCAGTTAACAGAGGAGCCACCAGTCCAGCCCACTGCTCCTCAGGCCACTTTTCTCTTTCAGCGGTCCTTTCAAATGTGGTCAAAAATACCTCTGGATCATCCTCTCCAGTCATTTTTGTCAATAAACGACTCACCCCAAAGGACGCGGTATTAGTGGGACGGCTTTCCTCACTGGTCTGCGGACGTTGCTGCATTACTGCTTCCATCTGTTGTTGTAGTCTCTGCTCTTGCTTCTGCAACAGGTCTATGAAGCGGGCCTCAGATTGCTGCTGGGCTCGTTGCTGAGCCTCCAGACTCTGTTGCAAAGTTGCGTTTGTCTGCTGCTGGGCTGCAAGGCTCCTTTGCAAACCTGCATTTGTCTGCTGTTGATTGGCATTTGCTAGAGCCAGCTGCTTCAGTATCTCCTCCATGCTGGCTTAAAAAAAACTGCCACTGGTTCTCCACCAACTGTGAGGGGGTTAGCTCGGCAGCGGGTGTGTGTGACCCCCGGGATGGGCTCCCCACACAAAACAGGCCCAGCAAACGGAGGTTGTGGTTTTCAAAATCAAAAAAGGTGTGGTTTATTTTCTATTTACAGTGACAAAACACAGCAAAGCAAAAGAAACATAACCAAAATAAATCCTGGTCAAGTTGACCTCTGACTAAACATACAGGTTTCCTAACTAACAACTGGGATCAGCCTAGTGCTGTCCTAGTCCCTAAGTCCCTGGTTTAGTAAAAGTCCAAACAAATAGCCACACAGGCTTTGCCTCACCGCACAGGGGTTCACTCTCCCTAGACAGTCCACACAGGTCTGGTTCCAGGCATGAGCAAACATCTAATGAAGCTGGGAGTTCTTATAGAGGCCTAAATGAGCTGACAAGGTTCAGCTGGTCTCCTCATCTCTGTCTGCACGACGCCCCACACTCTCCCTAGAGGTATGAGTCATCCATGAGCCCACTAGCCTTATACAACTCTCCACCTAGTTGTATAAGTCGGCGTAAAGCCTGAATCTGGGCGAAATATATCTACCCCCCTGGATGCAACCAGGTGACTTTACCTTCCTGCTGTCACACTGTATAGTATATTTGTTTATTGTGGTTAGAACTAAAAAATAAGATTGATTAAGAAAGAAAGTCCTGGATGGCCGCACTCCGTGGAAAAATGCCTATTTATTTAGTAAAATCCATAACACAGCACAGCATACAAACTTAGAAATGTGAACAGGTACAGGGCTAATGCGTTTCACATCATATGATGCTTACTCATATGAGTCTGATGTGGGGCGGAAGCATTCTACGAATTTCCTGTGTAAATTGGCCCTAGTATGTGAATGTATGCATTTGAGTTAGGGATCGTAGATCCCATGAGGGCAGGGACTGATGTGAATGTACAATACATACAATGCCTTGAGAAAGTATTCATACCCCTTGAGATTTTCCAAATTTTGTCATGTTACAACCAAAAACGTAAATGTATTTTATTGGGATTTTTTGTAAAACACCAACACAAAATGGCACATAATTGCGAAGTGGAAGGTAAATGAAAAATGGTAAACATGTGAAAAGTGTGGCGCACATTTGTAATCAGCCACTTGAGTCAATACTGTAGAACCGCCTTTCGCTGCAATTACAGCTGCAAGTCTTTTTGGGGATGTCTCTACCAGCTTTGCACAATTCTTCTTTGAAAATGGCTCAAGCTCTGTCAGATTGGATGGAGAGTATCTGTGAATAGCAATTTTCAAGTCTTGCCACAGATTCTCAATTAGATTTAGGTCTGGACTTTGACTGGGCCATTCTAACATTTGAATATGCTTTGATCTAAACCATTCCATTGTAGCTCTGGCTGTATGTTTCGAGTCGTTGTCCTGCTGGAAGGGGAATCTCTGCCCCAGTCTCAAGTCTTTTGCAGGCTCTAACAGGTTTTCTTCTAAGATTGCCCTGTATTTGGCTCCATCCATCTACCCGTCAACTCTGACCAGCTTCCCTGTCCCTGCTGAAGAAAAGCATCCCCACAACATGATGCTGCCACCACCATGTTTCACGGTGGCGATGGTGTGCAGTGTTTGTTTTCTGCCACACATAGTGTTTTGCTTTTAGGCCAAAAAGTTAAATTTTGGTCTTATCTGACCAGAGCACCTTCTTCCACATGTTTGCTGTGTCCACATGACTTCTCGCAAACTGCAAACGGGACTTCTTATGGCTTTCTTTCAACAATGGCTTTCTTCTTGTCACTCTTCCATAAAGGGCAGATTTGTGGAGTGCATGACTAATAGTTGTCCTGTGGACAGATTCTCCCACCTGAGCTGTGGATCTCTGCAGCTCCTCCAGAGTTACCATGGGCCTCTTGGCTGCTTCTCTGATTAATGCTCTCCTTGCCCGGCCTGTCAGTTTAGGTGGACGGTCATGTCTTGGTAGGTTTTCAGTTGTGCCATACTTTTTAAATTTTCGGATGATGGATTGAACAGTGCTCCGTGAGATGTTCAAAGCTTGGGATATTTTTTTATAACCTAACCGTGCTTTAAACTTCTCCACAACTTTATCCCTGACCTGTCTGGTGTGTTCCTTGGCCTTCATGATGCTGTTTGTTCACTAAGGTTCTCTAACAAACCTCTGAGGGCTTTACAGAACAGCTGTATTTATACTGAGATTACTAATTAGATGACTTCTGAAGGCAATGGGTTCCACTAGATTTTAGTTAGGAGTATCAGAGTAAAGGGGGCTGAATACAAAAGCACACCACACTTTTCAGATATTTATTTATAAACAAAATTGAAAACCATTGATCATTTTCCTTCCACTTGATGTGATCATGCAATAAAAAAACTGTTTGAACGCTACCTTGTCGATCCATGGTGTGCTGGCAAATATCTAAATGTTTACTGCTTAGAATGTACTTATTTATGGATGATAATTTACAGAAGTGTTTAGTTTACTAATGGTGGCTTTACAGGCATTGAGAAATTATTAATTTATTTTCTGATCGATTTCTTCCAATAGGTATGATTGATCTATAGCTGGCAACCCGTTCGATCAATGTGTCACACACAGAGGAAGTGGATTTCAATTGATAGTTATGATATGATTGTATTGAGGGCTTTTTTTCTCAGAGAATAGGTGCAGGAACTCTTCCCTTCTGAGTTACCCCTTGACCCCGCCCCCTATCCACCTCCGAGCACTGTTCCTTGGTTCCACCCCTTACCCACCTCCCAGTACCACCCATTTTAGAGAAGATAGAACCAAGTATCCTTTTGTGGTGTTGAGTATTTTGTATGGAATTTGTTAAAGATAACAAAAAAGGCATGACTATTGTATAACAGATGTACCTTCTTTTAATTAACCCCTTATCGTTCCAACCCATAGCCCCTTACCTAAGTAAACAAGACCACACTGGAGTTGGAGAAAACATAGGCCGTAGCAGCCTTATTTATTAAAACTAATATTTAAATTAACAATAAACATAAACATCTGTTATGAAAAACCATCAGTCAACTACTAGTGTCGATCTTTGCAGTAACCTTGATTACCATCTGTGTAAACTATTGCACTGCGGTACCTCTCAAATCTGTTAATAGGCCTCAAGCTGACATGCTGGCTCAGAGACAACCATGCCCGCAGTGCCCCCGTTACCAATGCTTCCAGCTAAACCTCCATTAACTGGAAGCCCACCATCAGGACCCATACCAACGACAGGTCCTGAACTCTTCTTCCTGAGGTATCATCCTTCCCCTGCAAAGACCAGACACCCGCCTCTGCCACGACTTCCGCTCCGTCCCAACCTGTCCCTGGGAACAAAAAGAAAACAAACATACCTACACTCCTAACCACATCATTAGGGGAGGAGTCCCAGCCTATTTATGTCCAACCTCTGCCCCCTCCCACGCCAACTCACCAATCCAAACTTTCCTGTTATCCAGTACCCTGTTTCCCCAGTTATGCCAGCCCTCCGCCTATGCATTTTACTTATTTTGCTCCGGGCTTTTCTGTACAATAGATCTAGCAACAATCGACAACCCCGGAGGATCCACCCCAGCAACAATGGACCCTCCAGCAGCCAGCAACAGTAGACCCCTCCCTCAACAGTATATCCCTCCCAGCAACGATTGAGCCTCTGCAATGTAAGACCCACCCCCAGCAACAATAGATCCCCCACCAGCAGCTATAGACCTCCCCAGCAACAATAAAACAGGCAACTGAGCTTCAGTTTTACTGCCCCCCCCGGCAACACCCACCCGAACTATAAGGGCTTGTTCGCATGTGCAACGGGGACAGCTGCTCCTCTGAAATGTGATCCCTGCTCGGTTTGCTTTTCAGAAGTGTTTGACAGGTGGTGAGGAGGTCTTGTTTCACCTCCTCTCTACCTGATTTAACCCCTCGGGTCCCTGCTTGGCACGTGGTTGTAGGGCGCTTGCAGAGCAGCCCCATTTATAGTGACAGGTTCCTGCCCCAGCTGTGAAGCAAGGCATTGCAGCCATGGCATGTGTACAACCTTGGATGCTGCCTCTGCAGGTAAAGCAGGGGAGAAATTGGAAAGCGGGAAAACCGCAGATCAATTGTGGTGATTGTGTTCAATTTTTAATCCCCCCAGCCCCTAGTGTGAACGAGCACTAAAAGAACAGCGGGGATGTTTACATGAGCACTCAATGAACACAAGACTGCAAGCTCTAACATACTTTAAGTGCCGGTTCACACTACAGCGACTTGGGATCCGATTTGTGTCGCCCCAAGTTGCGCATAATGAGAAATTACATTCAAGTGAATGAGAGCCGTCTTAATGTACACTACTGAAGTCGCTCCAACTTCAGAAAAGGTTCGTGCCGGTTCACACAGGGGCAACCCGACTTACAGCGCGACTTTGCAAGGCGACTTCAGCGCGACGTCAGCGTGACTTGGACCAACTTACAACGCGACTTTAAGTCGCCTCCAGGAGAGGCGACTTTGGCTGTGACCAATCACAGAATAATCAGCTCTGTGGGAGGGAGGGGTTTGCTTGGGTTAACTATTTTCTCTTCCTGTAAAGTTGCTTCAGTTAAGATGGAGATCCGACTTTGGGGGCAACTTCCATTGAAACCTATGGGTACAAGTTGCCTTGAAGTAGTACAGGAACCTTTTCTGAAGTCGGAGCGACTTCAGTAGTGTAAATTAAGACGGCTCCATTCACTTCAATGGAATTTCTCATGTTGCGCGACTTGGGGCGACACAAGTCGGATCCCAAGTTGCTGTAGTGTGAACCGGCACTTCCTGTACTACTTCAAGGCGACTTCTAGGTGACTTGTACCTATAGATTTCAATGGAAGTCGCCTCCAAAGTCGGATCTCCATCTTAACTGAAGCAACTTTACAGGAAGATAAAATAGTTAACCCAGGCAAACCCCTCCCTCCCACAGAGCTGATTATTATGTGATTGGCCACAGCCAAAGACGCCTGTCCTGGAGGCAACTTAAGCCCCGTACACACGATCGGATAACCTATGGATTTTCGTCCGATGGATTTGTCCATCGGAAATCCGATGAAACTGTTTTTCAGCAGTCTTGGCCACACACCATCAGTCAAAAAACAGACCGTTCCAAACGCGGTGACGTAAAACACTCCGATGAGCCGAGAAAATGAACTTTAATGCTTCTGAGCATGCGTCGACTTGATTCTAAGCATGCGTGGGTTTTTTAACCGATGGACTTGCCCATAGACGATCGGAAATTCCCATCGGTTTTTTATCCATCGGAAAATTTTAAAACAAGTTCTATTTTTTACAACCAATGGAAAAAAGACCGATGGGTACCATACACGATCGGTTGGTCTGATGAAAACCATCCATCGGACGTTTTTCATCAGTCAAACTGATCGTGTGTACGGGGCTTTAAAGTCGCGTTGTAAGTTGGTCCAAGTCGCGCTGAAGTCGTGCTGAAGTCGCATTGAAGTCGCCTTGCAAAGTCCCGCTGTAAGTCGGGTTGCCCCTGTGTGAACTGGCACTAATAACAACACTGTGCCATGTTTGCAATTCGTGTAACCCAGAGATAACCTAGAGTTGCCTCCGCAATTCGGTTCAGTTGTAGTGCCCCTGCACAAAATAGTTGTCGGTAGATATAAGGAGATTGTACAATTGAATTGTAACATGTGAGTGAGTGAAACTGTGATGGGCTCATAGAGTGGGTCGTACTGGAGCAGAGACCAGGGAACATATTTTCCCTAGCTTAGATGCAGAATTACTCAGAAAATAAGGATATGATGAATATCAGGATAAATATCAGAGTCAGCCAACAGGTGGATGGTTTAATTGGAGCATTTGCAGGTTGGGCTCAAATAAGAATCCCATTTTCATTTCTCTTTCACAGTAATTTTTTTGGCTAAAACCCAACATGATGATCAGCCTACACTTCTATCTCTGGACTCTCCTGTCTCACCTTATGAATGTCCTCAACTCTGAAGCCCCCCAGTGTCACCTGGATGCCTCTGATCTGGAGGGAGTGATACGACCTGGAGATGTGATGATTGGAATTGTGTTATCTCTTAATCTGGATACTGTAAGCCAGTTTTACACCTTCACCAAGAGACCCCCCAGGGTCACCTGTTCCCAGTAAGTGATATACATGGTTCCCAGTGATGAGGTCTTGTTTCTTGTCCCTTAAAGCCCAGCTCTGGGCTCAGCTTCCTAGTGTCCCCTTCACTGAATGTTTATCTTTTTTTTTTAATATGGAGCTTTTTTAGAAGTAGTCAGGGTGGACACATGATGCGCTGGGTCATTTGACTCTTCTCTTCTTCTTTGGTGTGGGATGAATCTCACTGATGCAGAGCACATGCAGACATGAAGTCAATGTCACTGTCTGCCTCAACACACTCTGAAAGGAATGTTCTGGCGGGGGGGGCATCCTCCTGGCAGAACACAACAGCTCAGCAGGGGAGATCACTGTACTTACTTTGGATAGTTAGTACAGCGGCTCCAACTGAAGCTGACAGTTCAATCGCTGGGTTGAACGGAAAAAAAAAATAGTGTGTACCAGGCTTAATACTATGTTCTCAGTGATGCTGGGAGGCATTCAACTCTAAAGACTATGGACGTCGTTGTGATAAAAAGAAGAACTGTAAGGACCGGTTTCAAATTAAAGGTGAGTATGGCAGTCTGAGCTGTTTTTGTTCATACCCTACACGGAGCCCAGTTTAATGGAGTCAGGTTTTAACTAGGGATAAGCCGAACACCCCCCTGTTTGGTTGGCACCAGAACCTGCGAACAGACCTAAAGTTCGCGCAAACGTTAGAACCCTATTAAATACAATGGACTTGAACGTTCAAAATCAAAGTGCTAATTATCAAGGCTAATATGCAAGTTATTGTCCTAAAAAGAGTTTGGGGACCCGGGTCCTGCCCCAGGGGACATGTATCAATACAAAAAAAAGTTTTAAAAACGGCCGTTTTTTCGGGAGCGGTGATTTTAATAATGCTTAAAGTAATACAATAAAAGTGAAATATTCCTTTAAATTTCGTTCCCTGGGGGGGGGGGGGGGGGGTGTATAGTATGCCTGTAAAGCAGCGCTTGTTTCCTGTGCTTAGAACTGTCCCTGCACAAAATGTCATTTCTGAAGAAAAAAAGTTATTTAAAAGCACTCGCGGCTATTAATGAATTGTCGGCTCCCGGCAATACAGAGAAAAGTCATTGATAAAAAAAATAAATAAATGCGTGGGGGTCCCCCCGAATTCAATTACCAGGCCCTTCAGGTCTGGTATGAATATTAAGGGGAACCCTGTGTCAAATAAAAAAAAATAATGGTGTGGGGTTCCCCCAAAATATCCATACTAGACCCTTCAGGTCTGGTATGGATTTTAAGGGGAACTCCACCCCAAATGTAAAAAAAATTGGCGTGGAGTTCCCCCCAAAAATCCATACCAGACCTTTTATCCGAGCACGCAACCTGGCAGGCCGCAGGAAAAGAGGGGGGCAAGAGAGCGCCCCCCCTCCTGAACCCGTACCAGGCCACATGCCCTCAACATGGGGTGGATGCTTTGGGGGTCTGTGACCCCTCAAAGCACCATGTCCCCATGTTGATAGGGACAAGGGCCTCATCCCCACAACCCTTGCCCGGTGGTTGTGGGTGTCTGTGGGCAGGGGGCTTATCGGAATCTGGAAGACCCCTTTAACAAAGGGGACCCCCAGATTCCACCCCCCCTATGTGAATTGGTAGGGGGTACATTGTACCCCTACCATTTCACAAAGAAAGTGTAAAAAAAATGTAAAAAAACACACAGACACCGTTGGGAAAACTTTACCTTTATTAAAAAAAAATAAAAAAAACATTCCAGCGATGTAATCCAGTGTCCCGCGGTGATGCGATGTCCAGCGCTGCAGTCTCCACTCCACACGAAACGTCATTGGCTGAGCGGCCCTGATAGAGAACTTCCTCCACAGTGTAATAAATTAATAGACCCCGCCCCTTCTCACATTCCCCATCAGGTCCGCTCAGCCAATGACATAGGTGTAAGGCTGAGCGGACCTGATGGTGGAACGTGAGAAGGGAACAGGCAAAGAATTTGTTCGAACACACGAACACCGTTAAAGTCTATGGGACACGAACATGAAAAATCTAAAGTGCTAATTTTAAAGGTTAATATGCAAGTTATTGTCATAAAAAGTGCTTGGGGACCCGGGACCTGCCCCAGGGGACATGTGTCAATGCATTAAAAAAGTTTTAAAAACGACCGTTTTTTCGGGAGCAGTGATTTTAATAATGCTTAAAGTGAAACAATAAAAGTGAAATATTCCTTTAATTTTCGTACCTGGGGGGTGTCTGTAGTATGCCTGTAAAGTAGCGCATGTTTCCCATGCTTAGAAAAGTCCTGACACAAAATGACACAAAAAGGAAAAAAAGTCATCTAAAACTACTCTCGGCTATAATGAATTGTCGGGCCCCGGCAATACAGATAAAAGTCAATGAAAAAAACAGAATGCCCCCCCCAGTCCATTACCAGGTCCTTTGGGTCTGGTATGAATATTAGGGGAACCCCGAACCAAATTTAAAAAAAAAATGCGTGGGGGTCCCCCCAAATTTCATACCAGGCCCTTCAGGTCTGGTATGGATTTTAAGGGGAACCCCACGCCAAAATTTAAAAAAATGGCGTGGGGCTCCCCCTAAAAATCCATACCAGACCCTTATCCGAGCACGCAACCTGGCAGGCCACAGGAAAAGAGGGGGGGACGAGAGAGCGCCCCTCCTCCTGAACTGTACCAGGCCACATGCCCACAACATGGGGAGGATGTCCTCATGATGTTGATGGGGACAAGGGCCTCATCCCCACAACCCTTGCCCGGTGGTTGTGGGGGTCTGTGGGCGGGGGGCTTATCGGAATCTGGAAGCCCTCTTTAACAAAAGGGGACCCCCAGATCCCTGCCCCCGCCCTATGTGAATTGGTAATGGGTACATTGTACCCCTACCATTTCACAAAAAAAGTGTCAAAAATGTTAAAAACCACAGTACACAGCTTGGGACAAGTCCTTTATTAAAAAGAGAAAAAAAAAGAGAAAAAAAATGTCAGCGATGTAAATCCATTCTTGAGCAGAGGTTACGGAGAACACAACCGACACGATCCTGCCTCCATGGGTGGCACCCGCCGTATAACGCTCTCCCGCAGTGACAGCTGTTATATAGCTGAGGGCAGGGTCACCCATCACGTGTGTGGGTGACCCCGCCCCCTCTGACGCAACGGGGAAACGCCAGGGTTACCCAGTGACATGTACGGGTGACCCCGCCCCCCTCTAACGCAACGCGGGTTTCCCGTTGCGTCAGAGGGGGCGGGGTTACCCGTACATGTCATTTTGTGCAGGGACTATTCTAAACACGGGAAATATGCGCCACTTTACAGGCATACTATAGACACCCCCCAGGTACGAAATTTTAAGGAATATTTCACTTTTATTGTTTCACTTTAAGCATTATTAAAATCACTGCTCCCGAAAAAAACGGCCGTTTTTAAAACTTTTTTTTGCATTGATACATGTCCCCTGGGGCAGGACCCGGGTCCCCAAACACTTTTTATGACAATAACTTGCATATTACCCTTTAAAATTAGCACTTTTGATTTCTCCCATAGACTTTTAAAGGGTGCTCCACGGCTTTCGAATTTGCCGCGAACACCCCAAATTGTTGGCTATTCGGCGAACGGGTGAACAGCCAATGTTCGAGTCAAAATCATGTTTGACCCGAACATAAAGCTCATCCTTATCCTTTAGGGTACCAGTAAAACTTCAAAAAGTGTCAATAGCTTGGTTTTACTTTGCATATGGATAGATAAAATGACAAATAACATTGCATGAACTTGCCACATCTAGTGATAATTGGCTTTTGATTCTGTTCAGTCAAAACATAGAATGGAGGTACAGTAACTAAAAGGTTTAGTATAGCATCAGATAGTTAGTTGTGAAAGGAACCAAAACATTAATTATCCTTAACGCAAAGCAAGAGTAAAGCCTCGTACACACGATCAGATTTTCCAACGGGAATTGTGTGATGACAGCCTGTTGGCCTAAAATCCGACCGTTTGTACGCTCCCTCAGACAATTGTTGTCAGACTTTCCGCCGAAAAATGTTGGATGGCAGGCTTATAAATTTTCCACGGACAACGGTGGTCTGTTGTCAGATTTTCCTATTGTGTGTACACAAGTCCGTCAGACAAAAGTCCAAAGTACAAACACGCATGCTCTGAATCAATGCTCACCAAACACGACATTAGCAGAAGGTGCCCAAAGGGTGGCACTCAAGAGCTAAAATATCATGTAGTACGTCACTACGTTCGTGTTTGTTGGCTGACAATTGTGTGCCGTTTGTATGCAAGACAAGTTCACGGCCAACGCCCTTCGGACAAAAGTCAGACGCTTTGTCTGCGGAAAATGCGAACGTGTGTACGGGGCTTTAGCTGCAACTGCTCACATCAAAACTGTTTGACATCCCACCTGTAGGCAGGTGCAGTTTATCCTCCAGTCTGTAGGTGGTGCTCTTTGGCTGGCTGCTGTACAAAGAGAATGGAAGTTCCTCTGAAGCCTCTGTAGGTGTTATCAGGGGATCACCTGTCCTTTTGAAAACTGCAACACCAGTTAACCTCCATGGCCATCTTTCATGAGAGCAATGCTACTAAATAGCACTGTCCTACTGCAGTTGGTGCACATGTGTCTCTAATTAACCAAATAATAATGGTGCCATTTTTCTTGGTCTCTATGTGCCTTTACACCATCTTGCATACCAATCAACTGGCCCCACCCACACACCGATCTTTTTCGTAATTAGCTCTCTTTATTAGGTCTTCTTGAAAATCTGTGAAAGTTCATTGGATAGTGGGATATTGCTGTGTTAAGGGATCTGATCGCTATTGGTTAGTTGTTTCACTCACAACTTTTTTATTTTATCTATGCAGAGATCCAGTCCCGTGCCCACATAATTAGGTTTTCATACCTCCAAGGGGTATGAATACTTTTTTCTGTCATCACTCGTCTATGTTACTGTCTTTGGCCCTTTTTTATCCTATTTTATTTTATGGGAAATTGTTATCTTACTAATGTACCATATCAGAAGATATTTCTATGTAATATAGTTAATATCACTTTTTCTACTGTTTATTTTGGAATATCTTTTATGTTTACTTACATCGAAGGTTCAGTTTGGAGTACTTCCAGCAGCTCCAAGCGATGATCTTTGCAATAGATGAAATTACAAAGAGTTCGGCTATCCTCCCTAACATCACACTGGGCTTCCAGGTTTATGACTCCTGTATGGTGATACAGCAAAGTTTAGAAGGAGCATTGCATGCAGTGACAGGAAGAGGGATGGTTGTCCCCAACTACCGATGTTTTCTAGACATGCCCCTAAGTGCCATCATCGGGCACTCAACATCTACTCATTCTATACTCCTGGCTCAAGTTCTTGGACTTCTCTGGTACGCTCAGGTAACTTACACAAATACTTTATTTTTTTTAAGTTTTGATCTGAGTTTGATACACGCCTCCTTTAAAATAAAATTCCATATTCGTGAGAAAAAAACAAACAAACAATTAAACAAGACATTTTATGATTTATTGTTATTAAAAATGTCCTCTCATTTCAATCTTCAGTCACTGTGATTTTCTAAAATTTGCATAAAAAATTACATAATATATTTAACTTGAGTATATAATTCACCACTTAGTAACCTGGTTATGCAATAGAAGGTAAAGCCCTGTACACACGATCGGTTTTACCGATGAAAACAGTCCGAAAACAGGACTTTTTTCATCGGACAAACCAATCGTGTATGGGCCCCATCGGTCTTTTTTTCATCGGTTTTAAAAAATAGAACATGTTTTAAATTTTTCCGATGGATCAAAAACCGATCGCAAATTCCGATCGTCTATGGGCAAGTCCATCGGATAAAAAACCCACGCATGCTCAGAATCAAG
Organism: Rana muscosa; assembly: GCA_029206835.1. Classification (NCBI taxonomy): domain Eukaryota; kingdom Metazoa; phylum Chordata; class Amphibia; order Anura; family Ranidae; genus Rana; species Rana muscosa. The sequence goes on along the minus strand of CM055118.1, from coordinate 343,709,670 downwards.
TCGACGCATGCTCAGAAGCATTGAACTTCATTTTTCTCGGCTCATCGGAGTGTTTTACGTCACCGCGTTTGGAACGGTCGGTTTTTTGACTGATGGTGTGTAGGCAAGACTGATGGAAGTCAGCTTCATCGGATTTCCGATGGACGAAACCATCGGATTAGAATCCATAGGATATCCGATCGTGTGTATGAGGCTTGAGAGAACTTTTTCTTAATGGGAACACAGGCAATAGGAACACTACAGAAAGTGAAGTGCCAAAGAAAGATGAAGTAAAGTGTTGGGCATATTTTAAAGGATATGGTTTTATCAAAATATGTAGACAAGTAATTTTGGGGGTTACAAGTTCCACATTTTCATGGCTTAGAAGTGCAAAACAAAGCTGCTTCAGTATTGGTCTCAGTGTGTATCTGTGTTTTCATTGCAGTTATTTACCCTGGTAGGGGATACGTGGCAGAAATCTTGTTGGTGGTATCTAATGATTATTACAGAAACTGGATCACTACCATTTATTACCTTCTTATGTAGATAATTGCAACCAAAAAAAAGACATGATGATCGATACAGCAGCTTACTGTGCTTTACATTTCTATGCCCTGAAGAAAGAAGAACTTGTAAGCCCTAAAACATGATGGCTACTGATTTTAAATGAAATGCCATCTTTAACATTAAAGCGGAGGTTCACCCAAAATAACATCCATATACGAGCACACTCCTTACACTACTAACATGTCCAGTAGCCACATCTTTTTTTTTTTATGTTGTACATACCGTACTATTGTAATTTCAATTTCGGCTTCCGGGTACTCACTCCCGCGGGAGTAGGCGTTTCTATTCTGGCGCAATGTAATCTGGGAGTTCGCCCAGATGTGACATGTCCTGCAGAAAAAGTTCCCCGGCGGATAAGGTCCCCCCTGTACTGCGCAGGCACGGCACGAACCTCAACGGAGTTTCCGAAAGTAGCCAAACATGTAGAGCTGCGAGTCGGCTCTACACGGCGCCTGCGCAGTCAGCTCTACGCGGCTCCTAGTCATTGGGCAGGCGCCGTGTAGAGCTAACTCGCAGCTCTACATTGTCGGCTACTTTCGGAAACTCAGTTGAGGTTCGTGCCGCGTATGCGCAGTACAGGGGGGACCGTATCCGCCGGGGGGGACCTTCTTCAGCAGAACACCGTCCACCGCTACTAGGAAGTCAGTGCTTGTGGGCTTCACAATGCCCACAAGTAAAATGGAAAATTCATACGGCTGATTTTAAAAGTTCATCTTTTGCCAGAAAAAAGACAGGGGAGGTTTGAAGTCATCAAACACGTGAGTACTAATTGCTGATCTAAAAATACTTGGAATGCAAGCGAAAAAAAAAAAAAAGATTTGCCGCGGAACCTCCGCTTTAACTTCCTTATTGATTATCTTTCTATATTGTTCTAGCTTTCACAAGGTCCCTCAATGGGCAAAGAGTAACCATGAACAACCTAATTGTTATATTAACACTTCAAAAGTCTTCAGCCTTCTGTTCTATTGGAATTACAAACATCTTCCAAATCCGGCACCACGCCCTACCAAACCAATCCTGCTATGCTCCCTTTAACCACTTGCCGATAGCCGCACGCACTTATATGTCGACAGAATGGCACTCCTGGGCAAAAGGACGTATATATACGTCCCCTTTAAGGAAGCGGCAATGTGGGCGCGCGCCCGCCGCGAGCTCCGTGAGTGTGACCGCGGGTCCCGTGGACTCGATCGCCGCAGGGATATCCGCGATCGTCTCACGGTGAGGAAGAACGGGGAGATGCTGATGTAAACAAGCATCTCCCTGCTCTGCCTAGTGACAGGACACTGATCACCGCTTCCTGTAATCGGAAGCAGTGATCACTGTCTTGTCACACACAGCCCACCCCCCCTACAGTTAGAAGCACTCCCCAGGTTACACTTAACCCCTACAGCGCCACCTAGTGGTTAACCCCTTCACTGCCAGTGTCATTTTTAAAGTAATCAGTGCACTGATCGCTGTAAAAATGACAATGGTCCCAAAAATGTGTCAAAAGTGTCCGCCATAATATGGCAGTCACGATAAAAATCGCTGATCGCCGCCATTACTAGTAAAAAAATAATAATAATAAAAATGCCATAAATCTATCCCCTATTTTGTAGATGCTATAACTTTTGCGCAAACCAATTAATATACACTTATTGCGATTTTTTTTTACCAAAAATATGTAGAAGAATACATATCGGCCTAAACTGTGAAAAAATGTTGTTGTTTTATATATTTTTTGGGGATATTTATTATAGCAAAAAGTAAAAAATATTGCATTTTTTTCAAAATTGTCGCTCTATTTTTGTTTATAGCGCAAAAAATTAAAACTGCAGAGGTGATCAAATACCACCAAAAGAAAGCTCTATTTGTGGGAAAAAAAGTATGTAAATTTTGTTTGGGAGCCACGTCGCACGACCGGGCAATTGTCAGTTAAAGCGACGCAGTGCCGAATCGCAAAAAGTGCTCTGGTCATTTAGCAGCCAAATGGTCCGGGGCTTAAATGGTTAAAGAGATCCTAGTCAAATTTTACAAACAAGACAGAAAATTAAACCTATGACAGTTGTCACAAACCTAGTTGGCCTCATTCTTGAGATACTTCCCTTCATTTCCTATACTATTTACAATAGTCAAGGGTGGGATTTTCCTGCACTCTGTGCCCTGGTGATACCTGATCGGGAGAGGGAATAAAATTAATATTTTAAAAGAGGATGAAGACTACAATAAATCCTTGCAGATTGTTTAATTTATTGTTACGATATGTAAAATGTAAAAAAGGTTTGGAGTCAAACTATAAATAAATAAACTGAACAAGAGGTGGTTTACGGTTTTGTGAATCCAGAGCAGGAGACTCAGCCTGTCTCAAGACTTCTTGTTATGGATTATGTTAGCCATAGGAAGGTCTCTCTTAAGGTGATCTAAGCAAGTTCCCACAGTCTGGTCACCATCCAAGGGCACCATCCATAGTTAAATCACCTCACTTAGTTGTCTCCTACACCTATTCTTGTTTCCCTACAAACAGTCAAGCTGTCACAGTCTGGAGTCAGGCTTAGAGGCCAGTGGCTATAGCAGCTGAGATTCATGAGTAGTCAGCTGGAGGAATACACAAACATATCTGCTAGCAGATGACTCAGGCACACCCAAGCACCAGCCAGTGTTCACCGGAGCTCCTGATGGGGGAGATGGGTTTCACTGCATGCCAATGCCAGGTTGCAGTCCTAAGGATTGCCCCAGCAGGGAGAGCAAGCAGGAGGCAGGTAGCGGATGAAGCAGATAATGAACAAGCAGAAGCATAGTCGATGAACAAGTCAAAGGTCGGTAATGAGTGGTAGCGAAGATATGGATGTGGATGGCAGAGTGACAAGAATGAGATATTGGCTGGAGAGAGCAAAAGTAATCTGCCAAACAGGAAGTGCAAAGGCATGGCTTAAATAGGAAGTTCATGGGAGGAGCAAAGAGCTTAAGGTTCATGAGAAACAAGGCAAGAGTATCCGAGGGATTGTGAGGTGGCTCAGTAAAAAGAAACATTGCCAGACACAGCAGAAGTTTCAGGTTCAGACCTGGGTCATGACACAAGCTATGGTTAAAGCATAGACTCCAAAGATTAATGCTGCTAGTTAACAACAAGTGACAGCATGGTGAGCTCACTCTGTCATAACCAGTGTTCATCTACCTGAACATCAACTGGACGCATAGAATCCCAATTCAGCATCAAAAAGTTATAAATATATGTAATTATATCTATCTACATTGTATTTATCAGTCTATTCACTCCCATATACCGATCAACCCAGGGCTACTGTCTAGAAAACTCCTGGAAAAGCTATTAATAGTGAGGTCTAACCATGCCAAGGAAGTTTGTACAAGCTTAGGGAACAAGATAGGAATCTATTAAGCCTTTCACTGTCTTCCTTATGATGACCACATACTAATGTTTACTTGCCTAAACAATCTATTCATTCAATATCTAGTCATGCAGCCCCTCATACATTACACATACATTTAATCCTCTATCAAATCAAATATTTTTAAAACCATGGTCATCTTTAGAATTTTGAACATTGCAGAATTTTTTTTTTTAATCATTAACCAAATCCAATTTTTTTGTTTAAACAGATCAGTAATTTTGCTACAAGTCCTTTTCTCAGTGACAAACAAAAGTTCCCCTCTTTCTTCAGAACCGTTCCTAGTGATGCTTTTCAGTCTAGAGGAGTTGCCCAGCTTCTGTTACATTTTGGTTGGATGTGGGTTGGACTGGTGGGTGTGGACAACGATTATGGACTGCAAGGCATTCAACTTGTCAGGCAAGAGATCGTCAAAGCTGGGGCATGTGTGGCTTTTACGGAGAGCCTTATTTCAAGACAATCTGACAGGAATGTCCCACACATCGTCAAAGTCATTAAAAAGTCAACAGCAATGGTGGTGGTTGTCTTCTCTCGGGACCTTGATTTTGCCATGATAGTTGCTGAGATGATGAGACAGAATGTTACCCAAAGAGTATTTGTGGCCAGTGAGGCTTGGTCAACATCTACCATCTTTTCTACAAGATCCCTTGCCCAGTATGTTACTGGCACAATTGGATTGGCTCTCCATAGAGGAACAATCATGGGATTTAAGGAGTTCCTTAAGAAAATCCATCCCTCCTTACCCTGGGGAGGGAAGTGGGTGAAGATCCTCTGGGAGAAAACATTTACCTGTGCATTGCCAGATCAGAACAACATCACAACTGTCCCAAGTACTTCAGTTAAATATTGCACAGGCAATGAAAGTCTTGAAAACATTCAGAACAGCTTCACTGATATCTCTAACTTGCGAGTCACTTACAGTGCTTATTTGGCCGTACATGTGGTTGCCAAAGCTTTGGAAGATCTAAGAACTTGTTACAATATCAAGAATCTATATGTTAACAAAATATGTTCCAATATTTTAAATTTTCGACCTTTTGAGGTATTATTTATTTTACATTTATAAAAAAGAAAAAAAAATAGTTGTGTTAGTCATTGATGACAGAAGAAAGATAAAAGTTGTTTATTGATTGAATATACATTATTAAAAAACAAACCATTAAGGCAACTTAAAACTAGCTAGTCAGTGGAAGAAATAATTCACTAAGGGGTTGATTTTTCGAAGATTCACTGGAGAAAGTCACCTGGCGAAAAAATATGTAAATTTGCCAAAGTATGATTCACCAAGCATGCATTTTCTGCCAGGTTTTTCACTATGTATTATGCAACGTTCACTTAGTAAATCCTTTTAGATTAAATTTTGTCAGGGCATTTTTCCCCTTTTGCAGTCTTTAGACAAATCTTTTGGGTGGAATCTTGTTAAGTAAAAGGAATCTATTCACATGATGATAATTCTTATCCATTGTGATATTCATGGTACAGCATGCATAGATAATGCTGGCAGCTTGTCATTTTTTTTATATATTTTATTTTACTAGAAAGAAGTGTGCCCCTTCCTCCCAGACCTAACCAGCCTGGCATGCCAATAATTTAGGCTGGGTATCTCCAGAGAAAGGCTGTGGGAGGCATCTGGTGCCCCTGTTATTTTTAGTAATTGGGGGTGGTGCTTCAGATTGAGTCCTCCTTAAAAAAAGGGGGTTCCCCTCTTAAAGCACTGGGGTCCTATGCTTACCTTAGGTGCCCAGGACAGAATTTCAGCAAAGGGGAGGAGCTTTTGATCCACCTACCTAACACCCCACCTGACATCATTGTTCATATTTGGACTAAGTTCAAATAAGGAATGAAGTTTCCTGTATTATCTGTTTGGTTTACTAGCAAATGTTGGAGAAAATTCAGAGCAAATCATTGATAAATATACCCCTAACAGCACAATAAAATAAAATAAAAATACTTACTAGCACTTATCCCTACTTGACATTTATCCCCCATCCAATAAAAAAGCTGTTCTAAGTGGATACAATTGCAAATACAGGCAATATTGAGGTACCTTAGGTGCCCTCTGGATTAGCAAAGTTTGCAAAACACAACCTTTTGGACCAGAAAGTTTGCAGGCTTGCCAGCAGAAATAATTATCAGCCTACAATGCATAGCATTTGTCCTGGTCAGCCAAGCCACAAGAGACATTAATTTGAAGGAATGAATAACCCAGCTAACTTTTTATAAAATATGAGCTCAAAGCAGCCATATTGTCATTGTGTGTTGGAGCTGTTGGGGAAAGCTGACAATGCTGTGTGGAGAGAGATTGTTTTCTTTTTTTTTTCTATTTCTCTATTACATGTGCCCCATGATAGTGTCCAGCTTCCAATGCCTTCTGTTTGACAATAGATTGCTTATTAGACCTACAAATGGACAGACATTAATAATATAATTTGCTCCCAACTTATAGACTTTAACAGTTTGTCACAAAGGTTGAAAACTTCAAACCTTGAGCAGAGCTGTTCATTGGAAAGAATTCCCTGGAGGGGAAGGGAACAGACTGCGGTGTACTCCTAAATAGGGATGAGCCGAACACCCCCCCCCCGTCCGAACTTATGCTCGGGCCGAACCGTTCGCCCATCCCTACTCCTAAATACATTTTATTCTAAATAAGATATATGGAAATTCAAAGCACAAAATGTTTACAATAGGTTGCATAAATTGCTAAAAAAGGGACAACAGTGTCTGTTATCGTGGGTGAATGGGACCCCAGGAGTGCGTTTTTAATAGCCAACATTGTCTCTTTTTCTTAGCAATTTATGCAACCTATTGTAAACAATTTTGTGCTTTGAATTTCCATATATGTTATTTGGAATAACATTTATTTAGGAGTACGCTGCAGTCTGTTCCCTTTCCTCTTGCGAAATATGGACCCCTCCAGGAAATTCTTTCCAATTCCCCCTAGTTTTTTGCCACTGAATATTTCCGGTTCTTTATTGGTGAACTCCACCACCTCTAATCAGGGTGAGTCGGCACTCCAGCTTTTGACCTGACCAGTTGGACTTTGGTCACATGGTCCATGCCTGCTCCCTCCCCCCTCTCCCCCAAATGTTGCAGAGCTGTTCATCCCTTTTCATATTCATTCCCATGGTTAAAAAATTAGGATATCCAACAAGTTCATATAGATGTGATGGTCAGTTGTCCAGTTTTGGTCATCTGTAATTGTTTTAGGTCATCTGTAGCAATACATAAACTATAGGCTACCACAATCTTCCATATGATACAATAAGATCTAGACTTGCCCAAAAGCAGCCACAGACCCCTTATATGTATGCACCAACCACAGCATAGAGACAAAAGACAATTTCCCAAATCAAGGTACAATTGGTAGGGCAGGTTAAGAATGGGAAAGGGTGCATCCGGATAAACTTGCTATAGATATACAGTATTCATCGCTATATACTGCATATCCCATCACTGGTGCTTGCACAGACTCGGGTGGGCCCACTGTCTAGTGTTATCCCACTGGGCATGATATGTAACATCAGCATATCTGCAAATATACCTTGTGAAGCTCCTTCAATTATGGCAGCATACCATTATAAGAGGCAATTTCCAACTCTTTTGGATAGTGTCAGGTCTATCTGCTCTCTCTGATCAAAACTTTGCTTGTCCAAATGTGGTTAGTATATTTGTCTGAAAGCTAGCTTTATATTAACTTCTCATGCATACAGAACACCAGAAATCAGATTGACATTGGAAAATAAATCAACCAGACCCTAATGCATTGCACAGTATAGTTAAAGCAGAACTCCATACAAGTAACAGGGTCACCAAAATGCCACAATTTCCCCAACACCACCCTGCAATGTAATACGCTTCACTCCTCTGCTATTTTGTTTGACCACCCAGAGTAAAGAGACATAAGCAGTACTTCCAAGTATAAGGGAAAATGTGACTCATTACACATCCTCCCATATTGCTGCACTGGGAACGTGAACAGGATTGCAGTTGTTAAGTAGGGTGGAAAGAGATTTCTCAGCTATATGTAAGTTGGAAACATAAAACAAAACAGAGGAAGCACCAACCTAGCGCATTGTCCCCAAAACATGTAATGTTTTAAAAAGCCGTTAGTACAATACTCACAAACCAACTAACAACAACTGTATACAAGCTTGTCATGCTACAACAACAGCATTGAGTCCACATTATATCATAGATCATAAAAGGATGTCATCATGAGTCCAACAGGCTAACGTGTTTCAAGGAGTTTCCCTCTTCCTCAGAGCCACTCTGAGGAAGAGGAAAAACCCTAGACTTTTTATGACGTTTTAACACTAAAATACATGTTTTGAAGATAATGCGCTAGGTTGGTGTGCCCTCTGTTTTGTTTTATGGTTTTGGTGTATCCTGACTTCCCCAGTCATAAGAGGGCAGCAAGGCACAGCATGTCCATTACAGCCAAGATGGAAATCTAGACAACTGCCACCCCTGGGGTCTACTCTCAAGCTCAGGAGGTTTTACACATATATGTACGTTGGAGCTAGAACTTGGATATGGCTTCTTCTCTCCATCCTCGTGGGTGAACAAAGTGGCGGGGAAGGTGTATAGAATGTAAATATATTCAACTGAGGAATGACATTTTAGAGAAACTGCAGCTTTGTAATGGACAAGTTCAACTAAAAATTCAAAAATATTCCTACACACTTTATGTAACATAATTTTATCACATTATCCTCTGTAAATTTCTTTTGGCTCTTGCAGCTTCTGAACTACATGAGGAAGGTCCGATTAAAACTACCTGATGGGAGAGAACTTTACTTTGATGAGAATGGAGACCCACCAGCACTTTATGACATTATGAACTGGCAACTGAGCCCAGGGGGCTTGATACAACATGTCAAGGTTGGCAGTTATGATAACAATGCTGCTCCTGGTCAAGTTTTCAGTGTAAACACAAGTTTGATCTGGTGGCCTGCTGGAAATCAACAGGTGTGGCTTTGTCTATGGGTCATATAATATTTCACATTATGTATTAATTACAAATGAAATTCCAGAAACCTGCAGTAAATAATTTGGGAACTTACGGTATATCTAGTCACATGGAGGTGTTTCCAGTTAAACTTGTTCATTATGTTGAAGTCTTCTTTGATTTTAATGAGCATCAGGAACAAACCCTAACATTTAGAGCCATGCACGCCCCTAGTATGGTTATAGAAATAAAAGCTTGAATATATTCCTGAAACTTATTAGAGCATAAAAAGCTACTTGGATACGCAACAAAACATCTTTAACACTGGAAGCCAAGTTTAGTTGAATGTGATAAATGCACAGAAATTTGACTTAGCGGCAACATCCATCACTAGCCAGATGAGTTTGAGCTTTGCTTGTCTGAATGGCCCAAGATTTGAAAGTCCCCCAACCCTTCCCACTAGTAATAAAGTCCCTTTAAATTAGAACTACAGGTAAAATGATAGAATTAGTTTTGGAAAGAGTAGGGAAGAGTTAAAACCTGTGCCAGGTTTTTTATTAATGCTGCCTCTGTTGCTATTAGGAAATTTTTCCTCACGTCCTGTCCTAGTTACATGATAAGTAAAGTGAAGTGGAAACCTCCAGTGAGGGAAAGTCTCAATTTTGACAGTTGTACTGTGGCAGCTGTCCCCTCACTTTCCATGTACTCACCAGGTCTAGAAGATATAAAAACTCTCCCCAACCCCATTTTCCAAGCTGTAAAATGTATTTAAAACTGAACTCTAGGAATTCAGCAACTTTGTAAAATGTGCTGGATCAGTAGGGGTTAAGTCCAAAAAGGCGCATGCCACCCTGTGGACTTATCTCTTTAATTTACAGTGTAAATGTAGTGTTCCATTAGCATAACTGTTGCTGTGCTTCCAACATCGGGCCTTCTAGTCTCAGTGCTCACGGCTCCCTTCCTTCTACACAGTAACAGAGTGCTTTGTACTAGGTAAAGTCATTCACAGAATGCAAAGGCTCCTGTGAATGAACAACAGAGGGGAAGGGGAAGGGCGTGAAAACACAGCATCCGATCCTGTCAGAGCTCTGGGAGGGTAGTAACAGCTGTACTCCCTGAGCTCAGTAAAACTGTCAGATGTAAACTAAAGAGATAAATCCACAAGATGGCATGCACCTTGTTGGACTTAACTCATAGTATTTCAGCAAATTTTACAATGTGGCTGCATTCCTGAAGTTCATATTTAAATGATTTTGGAGGTCCTAAATGCCTCTTATCACCATCAATGGCAGTCCTGGACCGTGTCCTGGTTCTTGCCTAAATGTCATATTTATAGCCTTCTGTGGTTAGTCTGTAGAGTGGTTTGGAGCTGTGCCAAATTATATTGCTTCTTGTGTCTCTTTTAGGAGATTTCCCCTCTCTTCTGTCTCTGAGACCACAAAGAAAGAGAGCAGAACTTGCCCAACCATATTGCAACAATAAAATCTGAAAGAGAATTTGACCCTGTAGCGAAGTGCCTGCCTACCAACCATGCTCATTTGCAGGAGCAGCCACTTTGAACTCCCACAACTCCCTGGGTTCCAAGGAAGATGGGTTTCTCTCCTTTTCTCTCTCAGCAGCTCAGAGAGGACACACCTGATGTGGTAGAGGTAGTTAGGCAAGTGATCTGCTGGCAGGTGAGAGGCCCTCCAGTGTCAGAACCAGCATGCAAAGGAAGCCTGTGCATGAGCCTAATAGCACACAGCATCTCTGGAAGATAGAGCTACTGTGGGGAATATCACCCTATTTGCTACCAGAGTACTTAAGTGCTAGTGGGGTGACCCTCTGTGTCCATTGACCCTCACTGTCAAAAATGTCATGCGGTAGGCATGGGCAGGAGCCTAATAGCACACAGCTTCTCTAGATTACCCAGCTACTGTGAATCCTGTTAATTGCTACCAGAGTACTCTAGTTCAAGTGGGGTGCCCTATGTCCTCAGGCCTGAATTCCCTTAGTTGTTCACCTGTGTTAAAAAAGCTATCCTTGACATCACTGCAAGGGATGCACTCTATGAGGAATCTTACAATTAGCTGTGTTGTTTTCTAATGATCGACTTCCGTCGACTTCTTCGAACATCAATGACTATGCATGGATCAAAACTCAGCCAGTTTCTGCTGAACTGGCTAAATTTTGATCCATCTATGGCCAGATTAAGTCACAAAGATAATGGGAAGAGTCCATGTTTGTGCAGCTTTCCATGCTTCTGAGAACTTCATTATTCTACAGCGTATGTATGTTTTTTGACATCCTTAATCTGATTTGCATTATTGCTTCTAACCTTTCACCTGCATGTTACAATTACTCTCTGTCTGATCATTTGGCTGATCATCCATTCTGCTAAAACCCTTCCTGATCTTCCCAAAAAATTGCTTCTATTGCTGCTTGTGTCTCTATTGGAAAAACATTAGTGATTTTGCCACAATTTACTGCAATTTTACCACCATTTTACTATGGTTATGGTGTGTTTTTCATAGGTCATGTGACTCACAAACCACATCAAAAACGTAACATGGGTTCATTATTGATGCGTTTTTCCTCCATTTTTGATGCATTTCAATGGAGGTGCGTTTTTGGTGTGTTTTTTTTTTTAACTGACCAAAAATGCAGCAAGCAGGATTTTAAACACCACAATGGAAGCGCAACGGACCAGTGTGAAGACATACATAGAATTTAAAGGGACATAAATATATATATATTTATTAAATACTTTCATTTTCGGTTTCGGTTTTCGGCCAAGTGCATCCTGCATTTTCGGTTTCGGCACCAAAATTTCCATTTGGTGCACCTCTAAAAAACTTTATTAGCTTCCAGTCCTGAAAAACATCCTAAAATGAGTAACACAATAATGAAAACCTGGCAGAGGTTTGAGACCAATCAATCACCAAACAATCTAAGTCCGGGTTCACATATGTCCGACCGCGGATCCCAGCATGTGGTCTGGTGCGTTTCTGCTCACCGGTTCAGGTGTGATTCAGGTCCGAATTTTTGCCTGAATTTGCACTTGAACCAGACCCGAACATGCACAGAACCCTTTTGGAATGCGGACCGCGGCCGCCCCGGACATGTGTGAACCAGCTCCATTGACAGCCGGTCACACTCGTATGTCATGCAAATTGGATGCCGTGAAACCTGCATCCAATTCACACATATGTGAACCCAGCCCGAGACGAAGCTGTAGATTGAGTTCTACATTAACACATTGTAACTTTGGTGAACTTTTGGTTTTAGATTAGTAATCCCAGGACTATTAATGTTGGCTTTTTTGAATAAAGGATATTTTTGACTGGTATACCACCAGGTTCCACAATCAGTCTGCAGTGAAAGCTGTCCACCAGGATTTCGGAAGGCTCCAAGAAGTGGACAACCTGTCTGCTGCTATGAGTGTGTACCATGTCCTCATGGAGAGATTGCCAACCAATCAGGTGAATAATGACAATATCCTTTAATATTTTATGAAGGAGGTATAACATACAGGTCATGATTGGAAGAACAACTTTATTATTAGAGATGAGCAGGCAAACTTGGTGTTTGGCAAAATAAGCCTCTAATCTGCATATTGAAATTAGATTATGGAAAACTCTACTTTTTTGGGAAAATTTTTACAACAGTGCTGTGAAAAAGTATTTGCCCCCCTTTTTTTTTTTTGGGATATTTGTCACACTTAAATGATTCAGATCATCAAACAAATTGTAATATTACACCAAGATAACCCAAGTATATACACAATGCAGCTTTTAAATGATGATTTAATTTATTACAGGAAAAAAGCTGTACAAACCTGCCTGGTCCTATGTGAAAAAGTGACCCCCCCCCCGCTAAATCATAAATTAACTGTGATTAGCCACATTTTTTGGAAGGCTGAGTTAAATTTCACTTGCCACACCCAGATCTGCTTACTGCCGGACCTGTTGAATCAAGAAATCACTTAAATAGAAGCTGTCTAACAAAGTGAAGCACGCTAAAAAAATCTCAAAAAAGCAACACAATCTTTCTAAAGAGATTTAGGAACAGATGAGAAACAATGTAGTTGACATGTAACAGTCTGGAAAGGGTTACAAAGCCATTTCTAAGGCTTTGGGACTCCAGTGGACCATGGTGAAAGTCCTTATTCACTAATAGGAAAACTTAGAACAGTGGTGAACCCTCCCAGGAGTGGTCGGTCTAGCAAAATTGCTCCAAGAGCACAACACCGACTCATCCAGGAGGTCATAAAAGAACCCAGAACAACATCTAAAGAACTGCAGGCCACACATGCCTCAGTTAAGGTCAGTGTTCATGGTTCAGCAATAAGAAAGAGACTGGGCAAAAATGGCATCCATGGGAGAGTTCCAAGGCAAAAGCCGTTGCTGACCAAAAAGAACAAGGCTCGTCTCACTTTTGCCAAAAAACATCTTGATTATTCCCAAAACTTTTGGGAAAATATTCTGTGGACTGATGAGACAAAGGTTGAACTTTTTGGAAGGTGTGCATCCCGTTACATCTGGTGTAAAACGAACACAGCATGTGATAGACTGAGGGCTGCTTTGCAGCTTCAGGTCCTGGATGACTTGCCATAACTGATGGAACTATGAATTCTGCGCTCTACCAAAAATTCCTGAAGGAGAATGTCCCGCAATCAGTTTGTGACCTAAAACTAAAGAGCTCAAGAGCTTATGCAACAGGACAATGATCCAAAGCACACCAGTAAGTCTACCTCTGAATTGCCCCACAAAAACAAAAGTAGGGTTTTGGAGTGGTCTAATCAAAGTCCACACTTAAATCCAATAGAGATGCTGTGGCATGACCTTAAACAGGCTGTTCATGCTGGAAACTCCTCCAATGTGGCAGAATTAAAACAATTCTTCAAAGAAGAGTGGGCCAAGATTAAATTCCTCTACAGTGATGTGAAAGACTCATTGCCAGTTATCACAAAAGCTTGATTGCAGCTGTCGCTGCCAAGGGTGGCACAACCAGTTATTAGGTTTGGAAGGCAATTCATTTTTCACATAGGGCCAGGCATGTTGCACAGCTTTTTTCCTTAATAAATTAAATCATCATTTAAAATCAAAATTTTATATTTACCGTATATACTCGAATATAAGCCGACCCGAATATAAGCTGAGGCACCTTATTTTACTACAAAAAACTGGGAAAACGTATTGACTCGATTGTAAGCCTAGGGTGGGAAATGCAGCAGCTACTGTAAGTGGAAAAGATGGTCAACAATGCCCATCTGCAGCCTCACTGTGCCCATCTGCATCCTAAATGTGCCCATTTGTAGCCTAAATGTGCCCATTTGTAGCCTCACTGTGCCTATCTGCAGCCTCACAGTGCCCATCTGCAGCCTCACTGTGCCCATTTGCAGCCTCACTGTGCCCATTTTCAGCCTCACTGTGCCCACCTGCAGCCTCACTGTGCCCATTTGCAGCCTCATGTACCTTTGATCTCCCGCTGTGTCATGCAATGCAGTCGGCGGCCGTCCACTGTAACAAAGCCCCGCCTCCTCCTCATCTATGATAGATGGAACACTGATTCAGTTCCCAGCATTGTATCAGTGTTCAGTGTTCCGTCTATCACTGACGAGGAGGAGGCGGGGCTTTGTTACAGTGGACGGCTGCCGAACAGTTGCATGACACATCGGGAGGCGTCACTCAAGTATAAGCCGAGGGGGGCTTTTTCAGCATAAAAAAATGTGCTGAAAAAGTCAGCTCATACTCGAGTATATACGGTACTCAGGTTATCTTTGTGTAATATTAAAAAGTGATGATCTGAATCATTTAAGTGTGACAAATATAATTTAAAAAAAATCAGGAAGGGGGCAGATACTTTTTCACATCACTGTAGCTTGTAAAATTGTTACTTAAGCCATTTTGTAAGTTAATATGATTAAATGTTATTTTTCCATTTGAACCTGCAGCCGCTCGAATTCTCTAACTGTCAATATGTTATGGTAACTTGGAGGTGTCCCGTGCACTCTTGGTGTATTGAATGCCACCAGAAATGTCCTGCTTTTGTGGTTGGCTGATTTTTTTTTTTCCAGAAATCTGCACTAAAAGTATGATTTTGGGTATTCCATGCATGATGCCCAAAGGACAAATATACAAATAATATGCTGAAGGGTGTTGGCAAAAATGGCAGATTGTAAAAATTTTATTTCATCAGTCATAAAATTTTGTTTTGTGATATTGTACTGGCCACTGGTGACCTGAATGTCATGCGCATTATGGATTTAATTATAATTTTTTAGGCTTATATAAATTAAATCATAAGAAATTTTAATGACAGTTGATGACTTATATATGTGAAGACACCTTGAAAGTCCCATTTATTTTGGTGTTTGATTCTCTTTAGCGATGAGTGAGTTTGGAGGCTCAAGCCAAAACATCCAGCACTACTCAAACACAGAATCCCAGATAAACCTAGGAAGCTCTGTGACCTTATATCATAGACTGGTCTGTTTAAAGCTCAATTTCCCCCTCACATGCCCAAGGTCCCTTTCCTCATCACCTCTTTGTCAGTACTGGAACGGTCATCAATGATGCAGAGAATGTTGCTGAAATTATATCAGTGCCATGTTCTGTGGCATTATATTGTAAGCCTGACATGATGAAGGGGGGTGTCAATGATGTTTTGAGCCCAGGGTAATTTGGTTGAATGACTCGGAGCATCATTCACCCTGAAAGTGGGCTGGTCCTGAACCATGAAGAGGTAAGTCTTTAAAGGACACAGCTGGATAGAGGATAAATATTGCAATATTGAGAGCTGCTTTTTTATTTTTACTGGGCTACCAATGTATTTATTTATTTTTTACATTATATATATTTGTATTTATCTGTTTTCACGTTCCTCTTTCACATTCAGAGTGTAGACATACAGTACTACAGTTGTAATCTACATTAAACATTAAAAGCAGTGTCATTGATGAGGCGATACTGCTGGAAATAAAGTTTTAGATTTTTTGATTTTTTTTCAGATTCTATTGGTTGCCTGAAGTGTTCATGGGACCATTGGCCTGATCCTCAGAAATCCATGTGTCTTCCCAAAACCATTGAGTTCCTATCCTATGAAGATCCACTGGGGGCAACATTGGCAGGGATCACCATTGTTTCCTCTTTGGTTCCTAGTATTATTTTGAGACTTTTTGTCCTATGTAGGAACAGTCCCATAGTGAAAGCCAACAATTACCGGCTCAGCTGTCTTCTCCTCCTCTCCTTGTTGCTTTGTTTCTTTTGTTCTTTGATCTTCATTGGACCTCCCCAAAGAGAGACCTGTCTCCTACGGCAATCAGCATTTGGCATGGTTTTTACTCTGTGTGTTTCCTGCATCTTGGCAAAAACCATTATGGTAGTCTTTGCCTTCATGGCCACCAAACCTGGTAGCAAACTGAAGATATGGACTAGTCCTTGGGTTTCGTTTTTAATAATATTCATCTGTTCCCTTTTACAACTAACTTTGTGCATCTTTTGGTTGTCACTTGCCCCTCCGTTTCCAAAACTCAGCGCTGAGTCACAGATCATAAGCTTTGAGTGTAATGAAGGGTCGGCTATTGCCTTCTGGGCCATGTTGGGGTATCTTAGTCTCTTAGCATTCATTAGTTTTACTGTGGCTTTTCTGTCTAGGAGGCTTCCTGACAGCTTCAATGAGGCCCAGTATATTACTTTCAGCATGTTGGCCTTCCTCAGTGTCTGGATCTCTTTTATCCCAGCATACCTTAGTGCTCAGGGGAAATACACGGTGGCAATGGAAATTTTTGCCATACTGTCTTCTAGTTGGGCATTGCTGATTTGTATGTTTTTTCCCAAATGTTTCATTATATTATTTAGACCAGACATGAACTCTAGAGAATATCTCTCGAGGAAAGGCAAACACCTGTCTAATTGATAAATAAAAGCTAATAACTTGAAATAGGGAATTGTTTCCAATTCAATATCTTGTTCATTCATTCTTTCTAAGATCATTGATAATAAATGTAAACTTTTGTTAATTTTCTGTTATGAGATACAGCAGTAAAGCAGGTCATCATGTTATTATATGATTGTACATAGTTATTGCCTTTAGGCCTAATAACTATGTACTGTGAGGGTCTACATGATTGGTCTTTAAGCGGAAGTAAACCCATCCATAAAACAATTACAGGTACCTTTCCGGCATGTGCCAGAAATGTAACACTCCCATTGGTTGTGTTCTCAACCAAACTGTCAAACCATCCAATTGCTGGTGTCATAACTGATCACGTGTGCAGCATCATGGCAGTTGTAGATTAAACAGAGCCCAAGATGGCAGCTTCCTTGGCTGAAAACGATAGGAGGGTTTTCTTCCACTTTAAGTAGGTTGGATTGTTTCATAGACCCCACATAGTTGTTGGTAAGTCTAAGACCCCTTTCACACTGAGGGCGTTTTGCAGGCGCTATAGCATTAAAAATAGCGCCTGCAATCCGCCCTCAAACAGCTGCTCTATTCATTCCAGTGTGAAAGCCCTTAGGCTTTCACACTGGAGCGGTGCGCTGGCAGGGCGTCAGAAAAAGTCCTGCCAGCTGCTTCTTTGGAGCACATTTGGAGCAGAGAACTCACCGCTCCTAATGCGCACCTGCCCATTTAAATCAATGGGCAGCGCTGCCGTACCGCTGGCAAAACGCCGCTGTGGCGGCACATTGCGGGCGGTTTTAACCCTTTCTCGGCCGCTAGCGGGGGTTAAAAGCGCCCCGCTAGCGGCCGAAATGCGCCGCAAATCCTACGGTAAAGCGCCGCTAAAAATAGCGGCGTTTTACCGCCGACGCTATGGGCGGCACAGTGTGAAAGGGGTCTAAAGCTGGTTGTTCCAACATGGTACAATTAAAGAAACAGAAGTGAGCAGGGGATTGGTTACATCTGATGAATTCATGACTGGAATAAATGTTGCTCATTTATGTAGTGCAGCTTTCAGCCATTCTCCTTACACAAATGGGTGAAAAATGTATTACAATTGTAGCGCTCAAAGAAGCATGAAATAGATGTATTCTGTTTGGTATATGTGCCCCATCCCTATTATCCCACTAGAAAAACAGAAGGTTCCCCAATGGGATTTTTAAGGCACTATTATAGTATTATTGAAGCAATGTATATATTACATTATAGTATACGGTAAAAACTATTTTATTGGTACAACATCATAGAAATGACATGTGCATAATACGGCATACACTATGTAAAACAAATACTGTCCATAATGTTACATAGGATACGATGTGTCTTCTGTCCCTCAACACATTTCAGAGAGATCAATCTCCTTCATCAGGGGTATACAGTATACAGAATCAAATCTACTCAAATGGACAGTAGACAGAGTATCGCTGTACCAGTTAAAATCATGCATCGGTCCCTTTTCCTACCATAGAATCTGAATATTCCTTAAACCCCCTTGTTCTCCTTTCAGTGAGGAGAAAGGAGAAGGGAGGAGCAAAAGCCACAATTACCACTGGGGTCAAAGACTGCTGGATCTATATTGTCGCTTGCAGGGGAGATCCCCTATCCAATTGTGTAGTGGTATTTCCACGCCTCTATTATATCAATAAGATACACTATATTGCAAAAAGTATTGGGAGGCCTGCCATTACATGCACATGAACTTTAATGGCATACCAGTCTTAGTCCATAGGGTTCAATATTGAGTTGGCCCACCCTTTGCAGCTATAATAGCTTCAACTCTAATGGTATGGCTGTCCACAAGTTTTAGGAGTGTGTCTATGGGAATGTTTAACCATTCTTCCAGGAGCGCATTTGTGAGGTCAGGCACTGATGTTTGACGAGAAGACCTGGCTTGCAGTCTCCACTCTAATTCATTCCAAAGGTGTCCTATCGGATTGAGGTCAGGACTCTGCGCAGGCCAGTCAGGTTCCTCCACTCCAAATTTCCTTCTGAAAGAATGGTCAAACAGCCTTCCCAGAAGAGTTGAAGCTATATTGAACCCCACAGACTAAGACTGGGATGCCATTAAAGTTCATGTAAAGGCAGGCATCCCAATGCGTTTGGCAATATAGTGTACATCCAGAAAGAGATGTTCAGTAGACATGTGCACACTGAAATATTTCGTTTCGGAATTTCGTTTTCGTCCGAAAAATAAATTTATTAAGTTACTCCCGAAATTCGTTTTTATTTATGTCGTTTTTCGTTAAAAATTGCATTCGTCCGAAAATCTGAATTAATTAAGGTCGAATCTGTCATTGAAGGCTTATGGTGTCTGTCGAATGTTCAAAGAAGATTCGACGGAGCAGCGAAACTGTACGACTCTGCAATCATATATTTCCGGTCGAATGTTCCGCCCACAAGCAGTGATCTTTTCTCTCTATGTCGAATCTTTTCTCTCTATAATAACAAATCTTTTCTCTCTATAATGTCAAATCTTTTCTCTCTATAATGTCGAATCTTTTCTCTCCTATGTCGAATCTTTTCTCTCTATAATGTCGAATCTTTTCTCTCCTATGTCGAATCTTTTCTCTCTATAATGTCAAATCTTTTCTCTCTATAATGTCAAATCTTTTCTCTCCTATGTCAAATCTTTTCTCTCCTATGTCGAATTTTTTCTCTCTATAATGTCAAATCTTTTCTCTCCTATGTCGAATCTTTTCTCTCTATAATGTCAAATCTTTTCTCTCCTATGTCGAATCTTTTCTCTCCTATGTCGAATCTTTTCTCTCCTATGTCGAATCTTTTCTCTCTATGTAGAATAATCTTGGACTAATAGAGTTAAGGTTAGGCACATTCGATCACAGGTTCGATAGACACAGATTGTTATTGTCAGCGTCACGTCGAATCTCCTATCTATATCGAACTGTTGTAGCAACGAAAACGAAAATAAAGCATTTGTTTATGTCGGATCTTTCGGTTTTCGGATTCTGTGCTTTCGTTTTCGTTTGTTAAAACGATAACGAAAATAGCTGAAATTCGGACGAAAATGCATTCGGACGAAAACGAATGCACATGTCTAATGTTCAGTGTACATGCTGGCACGGGGAAGTTGGACCTCTGGATTGTAGCACTACCCCCCAAAGAGGTTCTTGGTAGTTTGGATTCTCTGTTCTGGGGTCCAGGCTGATCAAGCAGAATACATAAATAAATAAGCCTCAGCTAAATACAGTACACAGTGCTGTGTTCCGGCAGTGGAATGGGAACTTCTTGTGCCACTCCCGGAACAAAATTGAGTCAGGCTGAGAAGTGCTCTGCCATTCTTGGGCAGCTTTGTATTCTCTGAATGAAAAAAAAAAAAACACACAAGGGAGAGGTCCCAGGGGAAGAAACTTCAGATCCGATCCTCCAAAGTATTTATCTTCTCCCCAGCTACACCTTCTGGATCAGCTTCCCAGAGTTTGGCTAGGGTCAGATAATTATTCATAACCCAGAGATTGATCTTCCCACTCTATTTCTGGAACATTCTCCCAGAGGCAGGCAGTAGCAAGCAATCCCCAGGTTTAGGGATAAACCTGATCAGACCTAAAAAGTAAACTGCAGCTTAGCTGGTTACAGCAATGCCATACACGAAATTTAGACAGCCCAGGGCAGGGGTGCTACATACTAAAATGTTATCCTACTAACTTTAGGCACTGCAGGCTGGCATTGAAAGCTGTTATGAATGTTGTATTTAAAAATACAAAGAAATTCCTGAAAAATGCTGAAAACTCCAACTTTAATGGTAGTGGCAGCAGGCACAGGGTAGCATTATATAATAGGGACATTCATTGTTCTTTTAAAGACCAGCACCAAGGCTAAAAACCCTATTAAAAAAAAAAGTAATTGTCCTTTTTTTTGTTTTCATAACACTGTTCCATTCACTATGCCGGCCAAAATTGTGCTGCCAAGATTCCACCTTAGTAGTGGTTTCGTGAGAGCCTCAGGCCTCGTACACATGACCGGTTTTCCCGGCAGGAAAACTGCCAGGAGAGCCTTTGGCCGGGAATCCAGGCCGTGTGTATGATTTCCTGACAGGAAAACTGCCGGGAATCCCGGCGGGAAAAATAGAGAACCTGCTCTCTATTTTCCCGTCGGGATTCCCGGCAGAGTGTTTCCTGCCGAGAAAACCTGTCGTCTGTATGCTTACCTGTAGGGGAAAAACCTGCGCATGCTCGATAACACTTCGACGCATGCGCGGTAGCATACAACGTTAGCGTGGGGTGTAGCAAGATGGTGGCGACGGAATTAAATGTGACGAGACACCGGCTCGTCGTAGTCAATGACGTCACCGCGTTCTTGCCATTCAAAAGAACGGCGGGTTTTTGTGTGGCCGTGTGTATACACGGCTTTTCAAGGCAAGCCTGCCTGGAATCCCGTCGGGAAAACCGAAGTTTTTTCCCAACGGGATTCCCGGTCGTGTGTACAGGGCTTCAGAAGTAGGACTGAAACCTGTGCAGTGCCTAAAGTGTGCAGCGCCTAAAGCCTGCAGCACCTAAAGTTAGCAAGATCATTTTTTTGTATGTAGCTTCCCTGCCCTGGGCTGACTAAATTTAGTGCATGGCTTTGCTGTAACCAGCTGAGCTGCGGTTTACTTTTTTGCTCTAAATCAGGTTTATGCCTAACCTGGGGATTGCTTGCTACTGTATGCCTCTTGAAGAATGTTCCAGCAATAGTGTGGGAAGATCAATCCTTGGGTTATGAATAGTTATCCGACCTTAGCCAAACTCTAGGAAGCTGAAAATTTTGGAGTGTATTGCTGGTCCTGTGTGATAAAATAGCCATTGTACAAAATTGCCAAATTAAGTTTGGCAAGTAACATCAGAAGTGGTGTGTGGGTCTACGTCTTTTCATTTGGGTTGAAAGGAAATGACAAGGCCTGGATTTCAGCCATCACTATAGTGCAGCTTAGATCTTTTGAGAGGCGATTTGACCCTAGCTTTACACACAATGCTGCTTGATGGAAAATTGAATCTCTTACCCATTATTCTCATCTATGAAAGGAAATCTGTGATAAGCAAAACTAGGCACCCATTGCTGATTTACCTCTGGAAAGTGCTCCTTTTTAGCTGTTCCTGGATTTTAAAGGGGACACTACACAAAAAAAAAAAGAAAAGTGGAGTCCACTCCTAAAATCAGTACCATACTTGTATTCAATCGTCCATCCTGGCTTTCCAGGCAACAAGTATGGGTTACACTCTCCCCCTCCTGAACCATACCAGGCCACATGCCAAAATCATGGGGAGGGCAACCTGCCAGGTATAGCCACGTAGTAGGACGACATGATTGATGGATGATAGAATTACACCACAAGGCTTTCGTGTGTGTGTGTGTGTGTATTTAAATGTGTGCTGCGTTTTTTAGCGTTTCAAGTTAAATCTACAAATGAGTATCCAGGGGTGCACCCTATTCATTCATGTAGGGCCGGTGTAGATCTGTGGATCCACTTTTTAAATTTTGAATGGTGCTTTCAGATTGCAATTCAGATCCTCACATCCAACGGTCCAGCAGTTTCTGGCAAGGTACCCTCCCCACGTTGAGGGCGTGTGTGTAAGCAGGTGCTTTCAATGGGTTTATTGTATTGTGTGTTCCTTTATATGTTTTTGACTATTGTAGTTATTAGTGATTATTTTGTTTGCATTTCTTGGTAAAACTGTGAGTTAATATGAGTTAATTTCAGAAAATAAAAAGTTCGGCACTAACTCAAAAACCTTCTAAAAATAACAGCTCCATACAATCATTTAGTGCGTAGTAATGTTCCACAAAAAATCAATAAAGTGAAAAAAAGGAAGAAACTCCTCAGGAAAAATGCAAACATCGTGGAAAAAGAAACAAAAAATTGTGCAGTGACAAGTATTCTTGATTATCCGTGCTCCACCATCACTCGTGTGAGAGAAATACAAACTCACCAGATGACTAAATATAATGAGTCTTGTAATAATCAGATTCCATGGGTATCGATATATATCCTCAACTCAAGCTCAGCTCTTGAGGTATTTCCTTAGATTAATGTACCAAAGAAGCATGGGAGAAGCAGAATATATATCATAGTGCAACAAGTTTATTGTAGCATGTATCCAAGCAAGTATATAGTAAATGCACACTTACATTTTAAGGTGCTAATAAGTCAGCACCAACATGTAAAGCCAGCCAAATAGGAAGCGTCAATCCTCCAAGTTACGACGTGTGTTCCATAACACCAGAAGTCAGAACCACGAGTACCAGAAGTGACGTTATTGCGGGCGAGCGTGCAGCCTCAATACATTTCGTAGTCAACAAGTCGTCAGGAAGCTGAATGTGAGTTAATTGCACTGTTTAGTTGTGCTTGCCCTGCTGAGCTGATACTCCCTGGGAGATAAGGGTTAACTCTGCTGGCTACATTTTCCAGGGCTTTTTGGGGAGGTACCGCCCTCTGCTGGGACAAACACATTCAAAAGTAGGGAACCACTTAGGGGCACCGTGGTTAGTAAGATGGCTGGAGGTACAATTCCAGGTCTCCCCAATTCAGGAACAGGATGCTGTTAAAGATGTGAACAGCTACTGACACTTAACCACCCCTTGTGGAAGCCCAGTCAGGGTTCCGAGGGTATGGATTCAAGCTTGACCAAAGGACTCTAAAGACTTTCTCACCAAATTGGGGTATGGCTATCTCATGGGTAATCACGGGCACCAGGAGAACGACTGATGGGCACTTAGAAGATTATGAACAGGAATGTGTATTGAAGACATCTTTGTTGAAATTTTAATTTCTTATATTTGAACAACTTCAATAAAGAACATTTATTGTTACATACATCTTGGCCTGGCCTGAAGGTACTTGAGGACAATCTTAAAAGGGTGCATGCATGGTGACATATCACAAAAACAGGTCTTAATAAGGGGAAATTATGAGTGTGAGAAGATGCAGTACAACTGTCGAACATGCAGTAAAACTATTTGGATAAGGCTATATTGCCGTTGCTAATGACTACCATTCTTGTGTCTATGTGCATAAGCAGCCAGTCTGTCCGAAAGTGTTGTGACTTGGCACAGGTAACAGAAGGCCTTGGTAGTGAAGTAGCCTGTGTGCTTAGGCTCCTTCCCTAGAAATCAGAACCCCAATACTGGGTCTGACATTGTGATACAGCACCTCTTAGGGACCCAGGCTGGCAATCACGGAAGATGGAGTGAGGCCTCAGGTGATAATAAGCATGGATTATGTATAAAAGTCAAGCTTCCTAGTTTTCAAGTGAAATATACAAATCGATGTCACTGGGCGTTAGGTGATGGTTACTGGGCTGGTGAAGTCCGGTACAAGCTCAGAGATACAGGCTCAGAAATACTGCACAACAATACTGAGAAAAGAGTTATGAAGTGAAATGAGGAACTGATGTCTGTAGTGAACAACTTAAAGAGTACAGATGTTGGGCCATGGACTACAAGAGTTAAATGTGCTCTTTTGGAGAAGAATCACTTTTAAGTTGGAGTGCTGCCTTAACGCCAATCTTTCGTTAAACGGCAGACTCAGCCTGCTTTTGGGGGCAATAGCGAGTGCCAGGTCCCCCCACATGGACTCAGCAAGCCTGGCTCATCTTTTTTTTTAAAAGAAATTAATAATAAAGGCCTAACTTAATTATAAGGAAAACTTAGAAAAATATACCAAAACAAATGTCAATGTAATAATATAAACTTAGTCTACCTTAAAAGTGGACAGAATCAGTCAGTTGAGCAGTAGACTGTCTCCGTGTAGCAGTGGACAGTGTGTGGATGTTGTCAGTAGAGCAGTGGACATGTCAGTATGGCAGAGGTTAGTGTCAGTAGAACAGTGGATGGTGTCAGCCAGTAGAGCAGTAGTCAAAGTCAGTAGGACAGTGGATGGGGTCAGTAAAGCAGTGGATGTGTCAGTAGGGCAGAGGTTGGTGTCAGTAGAGCAGTGGATGGTGTCAGCCAGTAGAGCAGTGGTCAATGTCAGTAGGACAGTGGATGGGGTCAGTAAAGCAGTGGATGTGTCAGTAGGGCAGAGGTTGGTGTCAGTAGAGCAGTGGATGGTGTCAGCCAGTAGAGCAGTGGTCAATGTCAGTAGGACAGTGGATGGGGTCAGTAGAGCAGTGGACGTGTCAGTAGGGCAGAGGTTGGTGTCAGTAGAGCATTGGATGCTGTCAGTAAGCAGAGCAGTGGTCAACGTCAGTAGGACAGTGGACGGGGTCAGTAAAGCAGTGGACGTGTCAGTAGGGCAGAGGTTGGTGTCAGTAGAGCAGTGGATGCTGTCAGTCATCAGAGCAGTGGTCAATGTCAGTAGGACAGTGGACGGGGTCAGTAAAGCAGTGGATGTGTCAGTAGGGTAGAGGTTGGTGTTAGTAGAGCATTGGATGCTGTCAGTCAGCAGAGCAGTGGTCAATGTCAGTGGGACAGTGGACGGGGTCAGTAAAGTGGTGGACGTGTCAGTAGGGCAGAGGTTGGTGTCAGTAGAGCAGTGGTCAATGTCAGTAGGACAGTGGACGGGGTCAGTAAAGCAGTGGATGTATCAATAGGGGAGAGGTTGGTGTCAGTAGAGCAGTGGATGGTGTCAGCCCGTAGAGCAGTGGTCAATGTCAGTAGGACAGTGGACGGGGTTAGTAAAGCAGTGGATGTGTCAGTAGGGCAGAGGTTGGTGTCAGTAGAGCAGTGGATGCTGTCAGTCATCAGAGCAGTGGTCAATGTCAGTAGGACAGTGGACGGGGTCAGTAAAGCGGTAGACATGTCAGTTGGGCAGAGGTTTGTGTCAGTAGAGCAGTGGATGGTGTCAGCCAGTAGAGCAGTGGTCAATGTCAGTAGGACAGTGGACGGGGTTAGTAAAGCAGTGGATGTGTCAATAGGGCAGAGGTTGGTGTCAGTAGA
The DNA here is from genome assembly GCA_029206835.1 of Rana muscosa. Lineage (NCBI taxonomy): Eukaryota > Metazoa > Chordata > Amphibia > Anura > Ranidae > Rana > Rana muscosa. The sequence goes on along the minus strand of CM055118.1, from coordinate 343,683,996 downwards.
GCAATGGATGCTGTCAGTAGAGCGGTGGACTTTGTCAGAAGGGCAGAAGGCAGTGTCAGTAGGACAGTGGACTGTCTCAGTAGTTTTTTGCTTTTACTATAATTCTTTTTTTATTCTCTACAATTTCTTTTTTTTTTTATTGCTTTTTTATTTTATTTTATATTTTATTAATATTTTTTTTTTTTTGCAGCTCTGTTGTGGGGTTTAAAGAGACCCATGATTACTCACTTTTGAGACACGGACCTCAATTTCTTTCTCTGCAGCCTTAGCTGCACAGAATGGATGAACAGGAAACACAAACTGTATTTGTTTTTGAAGTGTGCATAAGGGAATTAGTGACCCTTAATGGAGATAAGTGTGCCTTCCCAGTTACGTCATCGGGTTTGTTTCTCTCATTTGGTATATTAGTTGATGGCGTACAAGTATGAGGAGAGCAGAAACTCAAGGCATCTTTTTTTTTACTTAGCAATTATATGGCAACCGAAAAAAAGATACATTGGGGCTGATTTACGAAACGTTTGCGCCATGAGTATCGGCGCATCTGCGTGTGCAACGGCTGTTTTGGTATTTACAAAACATTTGCGCCGGTAGAGCAGCGCTATTCCCCATTTACTATAGTGTTTTCAGCGCACGGGAGGAGGCGCTCAGTGCGCCACTATGGACCTGGCGCACGGCATCTTAAAATCTAAATATAAAGAAGCTGGAAGTGCCAATATAATGGGGGTGACATGGGGTGATGTGCGGAAGTGTAGTGACACCTGCCCAAGTAACAAATATGTCCAAAATAGAGTGAGAAAGTAACTTTTTCTGAACCAGCCCGCTGCGCCAGCAATTACGTTTAGAACTGCGAGAGGTTTTTTTGTGCTCAGCGCGGGAATTTCACTCGTTCAAAAGCGCCGGGACACTGCGCCGGCAAAATCTTCGTAAATGTCAAGTCACGTAAATCAATTTGCATAAGTTGAACAGGCGCAGCTCTGAACTTGCCGCTATATAACAGTGCGCCAGGAAAATGACATTTCTAAAGAAAAAAAAAGGCATTTAAATGCACCCGCGGCTATAATGAATTGTCGGCTCCCGCCAATATAGAGAAAAGTCATTGAAATTTTTTTTTAAAAATGCGTGGGGTCCCCCCAAATTCCATTACCAAGCCCTTCAGGTCTGGTATGGATTTTAAGGGGAACCCCCGCGCCAAACTTAAAAAAAAAATAGCGTGGGGGTCCCCCTAAAAATCCACACCAGACCCTTATCCGAGCACGCAACCTGGCAGGCCGCAGGAAAAGAGGGGGGGACGAGAGAGCGGCCCCCTCCCTCCTGAACCGTACCAGGCCACATGCCCTCAACATGGGGAGGATGTCCCCATGTTGATGGGGACAAGGGCCTCTTCCCGACAACCCTGGCCGTTGGTTGTCGGGGTCTGCGGGCGGGGGGCTTATCGGAATCCAGGAGCCCCCTTTAATAAGGGGGACCCCAGATACCGGCCCCCCACCCTATGTGAATGAGTATGGGGTACATCGTACCCCTACCCATTCACATGGTGGCAAAAAAAGTCAATAAAAAACACAACACAGGTTTTTAAAGTAATTTATTAGGCAGCTCCGGGGGTCTTCTTCTGACTTCGGGGGTCTTTCTGCCGGGCGCCCTGCTATCTTCTTCCAGCTCTTTTGCTAGAGGGGTCCCGGTCTTCATCGTCATCTTCTTACGACTACGGTGGGTCTTTTGTTCTGTTCTCCGGTGTCGTCTCCGCGCTCTCCGGTGGCTTCTCCACGATCTCCGGGTTCTTTCTGCCTTCTACCGGGCGCCCCGCTATCTTCTTCCAGCTCTTTTGCTAGCGGGGTCCCTGTCTTCATCGTCGTCTTCTTCCCTCTTCTCTCTGCCTGATGTTGCCTCATCGCTGTCTGCCGCTACAATGCTGTGTGGGCGGAGCGCAACCACTTATATTGGCATGGGGCATGGTCAGCGGGTGATGCCACCCGCTGACCCCGCCCCCGTATCACGTCACAGTCCCATCATTCCCCGGGACTGACGTCACATAAGCGGGTGCGCTCCGCGGACAGAGCATTGTAGCGGCAGACAGCGACGCGGGAACATCTCCAGGACAGATGAGGGAAGAAGACGACGATGAAGACCGGGACCCCGCTAGCAAAAGAGCTGGAAGAAGATAGCGGGGTGCCCGGCAGAAGGCAGAAAGAACCAGAGATCGTGGAGAAGGCACCGGAGAGCGGGAGAAGAACCGGAGAGCGCGTAGACGACACTGGAGAACAGAATAAGAGACCCCCGAAGTCGGAAGAAGACGACGATGACCGGGACCCCGCTAGCAAAAGAGCTGAAAGAAGATAGCGGGGCGACCGGCAGAAAGACCCCCGAAGTCGGAAGAAGATGACGATGAAGACCGGGACCCCGCTAGCAAAAGAGCTGGAAGAAGATAGCGGGGCGCCCGGCAGAAAGACCCCCGAAGTCGGAAGAAGACCCCCGGAGCTGCCTAATAAATTACTTTAAAAACCTGTGTTGTGTTTTTTATTGACTTTGTTTTCCACCAGGTGAATGGGTAGGGGTATGATGTACACCCATACTCATTCACATAGGGTGGGGGTGCCGGGATCTGGGGGCCCACTTATTAAAGGGGGCTCCCGGATTCCGAAAAGCCCCCCGCCTGCAGACCCCGACAACCAACAGCCAGGGTTGTCGGGAAGAGGCCTTTGTCCCCATCAACATGGGGGCAGGTGCTTTGGGGTGGGGGAGCGCAGGGCGCCCCCTGCCCCAAAGCACCCACCCCTCTATGTTGAGGGCATGCGGCCTGGTGCGCTCGCTCGCCCCCCCTTTCCTGACCTGCCGGGCTGCGTGCTCGGATAAGGGTTTAATTTGGATTTTGGGGGAAACCCCACGCCGTTTTTCGGCATAGGGGGTTTCCCTTAAAATCCATACCAGACCTAAGGGCCTGGTATGCTCCTGGAGGGGAACCCATGCTGGTTTTTTAATTAAAATTTGGCATGGAGTTCCCCTTTTATGATTCATACCAAACACAGGGGACAGCGAGCAAGAGGCTTGCAGTACCCTGTGCCGAGAACCAGCACGATGGAATCGCACTCGAGACATTCTCGGCCAGGTAGTCGCCTCTAGGACACGACTTGAGAAGCTGCTTCACGCTCAAGTAGTGTCCAAGTTGCCTCGCAAAGTCGCGCTGTCCCTCTGTCAACCGGCACACGAGTCGCCCCGCGAGTCGGATCGTCTTTATTCGACTTCCCGGGCGACCTCTATTCAAATCAATGGGCTCCCATAGGGAACCATTCATTTTCAATAGCGCGCCGCTCAATGTTTTATTTACTATAGCAGTGCGCCGCCGGTTCCTGCGCTCAATTAAGGATTTATCCAGCACACCAATTAAGGTATGAACCGGCGCAGCGCACTGTTTATAGTAAATCACCCCCATTATGTGACAAAAAACAAAATGTAGCATGATTAAATTCTTTAGAATAGGATGCACTTAAATGATGTAGGTAGATAGGTTGTGCACCACATCATAGAATGTCAGGTAATGCAAAAATATCAAAACAAAAGATGGGACTTTGGAAGTGCTACTCATTTCAAGGGGAAAGAAACAAACACAAATACCGTATATATAATTATAAATGTTTTTTTGTGTGGAGATACACTTTTCTTTTATGTATTGAACTTATAGGTGAATTGTATAGGGTGGAGGCACCGGTCCTCCTGTAGGGGGCCCCGGCACACAGAGGGGCCCGGACACCAGGAGGATAGGTGGAGAACAATATCCTCCGATCTCTCACCCAGGTTTCTCCCCCTCTACCTTCTGCCGGCTTTAAAGGGGTTGTAAAGGTTCGTTTTTTATTTTCTAAATAGGTTCCTTTAAGCTAGTGCATTGTTGGTTCACTTACCTTTTCCTTTGATTTACCTTCCAAATGTTTTTTTTCTTTGTCTGAATTTCTCACTTCCTGTTCCACCTCACTAAACTTCACACCATCATCCGAGTGGTGTGGAGTCAGCCAGAACAGCTTACTGAGGAGGAACAGGAAGTGAGAAATTCAGACAAAGAAAAAAAACATTTAGAAGGGAAATCAAAGGAAAAGGTAAGTGAACCAACAATGCACTAGCTTAAAGGAACCTATTTAGAAAATAAAAAACAAACCTTTACATCCCCTTTAAGCTGCTGGGTGAGTGACATGGAGGGATGGTGAGCCTGGCCAGCCGCCGCTGAGCTCCTTACCCTGGGACAAGGAGACAGGAGGCTGACGCAGAGAGGAGACATCCAGGAGGAGGTGCACTGTGTTGTGCTCTCCTTCCTGTCAGAAGAGCATTCCACTATACAGCACATGAGTCTGGGAATCGCTGTTACTGTAGATTGTATTGCACTGTATACACAGCGCCCCCATCCACATTTCCTGCTGCTGGGAGAAGAGCAGCCCTTGGAGGAGATAGGGGCGCTGTGTGTGCAGTGGCGGCTGGTGTTCAAAATTTTTGGGGGGGCGCAAACAAACTGAAAAATTCTGAAAAAAAAACCCCCATCAATTGCAGACTCACTGTGCCATCATACGCAGCCACTGTTCTCCATCAAACGCAGCCACTGTGCCCATCAAACGCAGCCATTGTGCCCATCAAATGCAGCCACTGTGCCCTTAAACGCAGCCATTGTGCCCATCAAACGCAGCCACTGTACCCATCAAACGCAGCCACTGTGCCCATCAAACGCAGCCATTGTGCCCATCAAACGCAGCCACTGTTCCCATCAAACGCAGCCACTGTGCCCATCAAACACAGCCATTGTGCCCATCAAACGAAGCCACTGTGCCATCAAACGCAGCCACTGTATTATCACAGTATTGCACTGTATACACAGCGCCCCCCATCCACATTTCCTGCTGCTGGGAGAAGAGCAGCCCTTGGAGGAGATAGGGGCGCTGTGTGTGCAGTGGCGGCTGGTGTTTAAAATGTTGGGGGAGCGCAAACAAACTGAAAAATTCTGAAAAAAACCCCATCAATTGCAGCCTCACTGTGCCATCAAACGCAGCCACTGTTCCAATCAAACGCAGCCACTGTGCCCATCAAACACACCCATTGTGCCCATCAAACGCAACCACTGTGCCCATCAAATGCAGCCAATGTGCCTATCAAACGCTGCCACTGTGCCCATCAAACGCACTAACTGTGCCATCAAATGCAGCCACTGTATCATCAAACGCAGCCACTGTGCCATCAAATGCAGCCACTGTATCATCAAACGCAGCCACTGTGCCCACCAAACGCAGCCACTGTGCCATCAAACGCAGCCACTGTGCCTATCAAACACTGCAACTGTGCCCATCAAATGCTCCCACTGTGCCATCAAATTCTCCCACTGTGCCCCATCAAATGCTCCCACTGTGCCATCAAATTCTGCCACTGTGCCCCCCTCCTGCCCGCTGTCTGCCCGGCACTTACCCTGTCTCAGTGGGGCAGCGTGTGACGCCGGTAGTGATGAGCCGAACACCCCCGGGTTCGGTTCGCACCAGAACCCGCGAACAGACCGAAAGTTCGCACGAACATTAGAACCCTATTAAATACAATGGATGCGAACGTTCGGATTCTAAAGTGCTAATTATAACGACTATTATCCATGTTATTGTCCGAAACAGAGTTTGGGAACCCGGGTTCTGCACCAGGGGACATGTATCAATGCAAAAAGAAGTTTTAAAAACGGACGTTTTCCGGGAGCAGTCATTTTAATGATGCATAAAGTGAAAAAAAAAAAAGTCAAATATTCCTTTAAATATTGTACCTGGGGGGTGTCTAAAGTATGCCTGTGAAGTGCCACGTGTTTCCCGTGTTTAGAACTGTCCCTGCACAAAATAACATTTCTAAAGGAAAAAAAACCATTTAAAACTGCTTGCGGCTTTAATGCAATGTCTGGTCCCGGTAATATGGATGAAAATCTTTAGGAAAAATGGCATAGCTACCCCATCAACCCCCCCCCCCTACCCCAGCCCATTACCAGCCCCTTTGGGTCTTGTATGGATATTAAGGGGAACCCCGCACACAAAATAAAAAAGGACCTATATACTCTGAACAGCCGTATACAGGCGGTGCATACAAGACAGGGACTGTAGGTTTGTTCTTATGTAGAATCTGTTTGTAATTTTGAACAGCTGCATTGTTTAAGTGTAGCTCCATGCCAAATTCCTTTTTTTTAGCTTTTTGTAAAACATAGGGAACGGTTATCACCCCTGTCACATTTTTTTTGCTGTCTGTGCCCCTGTTCAGAACATTTCACCTCACTTTGCATCCCAATGACAACTGTTTTTGAAATGTGGTGTTTTTATTGAAACAAGGATTGGTGATAAAGCATCAGTAGAGAGGAGACACCTTTCTCCCATATTAATTCTTACAGGAGAGAATTTTCCTTCCAAGGGGTAGATTTCCTCTCACTTCCTGTTGTCTTCTTCCGTTTGCAAGTAGTAGTAGTTTGTAAGTTGGATGTTTGAAAGTAGGGACCTGCCGTATATACTCTGCAGAAATTGGCCCCTTAGGTGTTGGTGTTGGCACAACACTGAAAGCACTCACAGTTATTCTTGGTGGGTGCTGGAACGCCCTGCTGTCAACTATTATATCAGGAATTGTAATAACATATAATTGTTGATCAGTGGTAGTAAAAATTGGGCCTTTGATGGTGGTGCTGGTGCCACAACACTGTAGGCCTGACAGTTACTCTTGGTGGGCGCAGCAATGGGCCCTGCTGTGAATTATTAGATCAATAATTATAATTGCATGCCCCTGTTGAATAGGGGCTGAAAAATTGGGCCTTTGGTGGTGGTGGTGGTGGTGGTGGTGATGGTGGTGCTGGTGCCACAACACTGTAAGGCCTGACAGTTACTCTTGGTGGGTGCAGCAATGGGCCCTGCTGTGAATTATTCGAACAATAATTATAATTGCATGCCCCTGTTGAACAGGGGCTGAAAAATTGGGCCTTTGGTGGTGGTGGTGGTGGTGATGGTGGTGCTGGTGCCACAACACTGTAAGGCCTGACAGTTACTCTTGGTGGGCGCAGCAATGGGCCCTGCTGTGAATTATTAGATCAATAATTATAATTGCATGCCCCTGTTGAACAGGGGCTGAAAAATTGGGCCTTAGGCACTGGTGGCACAACACTGCAACCCCTCACAGATACTGTACTTGGAGCACAGCAATGAGGCCTGTTGCAAAGTATTGCATCAAAAATTTTAATTACACGCCCCTGTTAAACAGGGGCTGAAAAATTGGGCCTTAGCCACTGGTGGCGTCACCCATAAACCAAAATGATCTTCCAAGCTATCATCATTAATCGTATCATTGAGGAGGAGGAGGAGGATAGCCAGTCAACATAACAGCACAGGCACTCAGCATCAGCATCAGTCTTGAAGGGATGTGACATTTTAAAATCAATTAGTCTGTTACATCAGCATCTGGTGTGTGGTAGCTGGTGGTGATCCAAGACTGGTTCATCTTGATGAAAGTCAGTCGATCAACCGAGTCGGTGGACAGGCGCACCCTGTGATCCGTGACAAATCCTCCAGCAGCACTGAATGTGCGTTCTGAAAGAACGCTGGATGCAGGACAGGCCAGTAGCTCAATTGCATACTGTGCAAGCTCTGGCCAGTGATCCATCCTCAAGACCCAGTAAGCCAGAGGATTTTCGGTGGGGAAGGTGTCCAAGTCTGACCTTGCCCTTAGGTATTCCTGGACCATGTATATCAGACGCTGGCGATGGTTGCTGGAACCGATCATACTTTGGGGCTGCGGACTAAAGAATTGTCTGAACGCATCGGTCAGACGGCCACCTTCCCCACCGCTCCTTCTTTGACTGCCCGAAGCCTCAGCAACTCGTTGTCCAGGACCAGGAGTTTGTAACCTCCCAGTCTCTGGGAACGCGTTGCACAGACCTTTCTGCAAGGCCTCCCGGAGTTGTCTCATCCTCTGCACCCTCTGCGACGGTACGATAAGGTCCGCAACCTTACCCTTGTACCGTGGATCAAGGAGAGTGGCCAGCCAGTAATGGTCCCTCTCCTTGATCCGAAGAATACGAGGATCCTTCCGCAGACTTTGCAGGATCAGGGAGGCCATGCAGCGTAGGTTAGCTGAGGCATTCAGTCCGGAGTCCTCTGGGTCACTAAGGACGACATGATCCGCAGCCACCTCCTCCCAGCCACGTACAAGTCCACTGGTTTCTTGGGACTGTAAATCATCCCTAAAAGACTGCTGCTGATGATGCTGAGTGCCAGCCTCCACCTCCATACTGACACAATCCTCCTCCTCCTCCTCGTCCTCCTCCTCCTCTTCCTGTGCGATGGGTGGGACAGAAGGAACACTGTCTGGGTAAAGGGGGCCTTGAGAGGCAAGGAAGTCCTCCTCTTCCTGCCTCTGTTCTGCCTCAAGTGCCCTGTCCATTATTCCACGCAGCGTGTGCTCCAACAGGTGGACAAGAGGTACAGTGTCACTGATGCATGCACTGTCACTGCTCACCATCCTCGTGGCCTCCTCAAATGGTGCCAGGACAGTGCATGCATCCCTGATCATGCCCCACTGGCGTGGTGAAAAAAACCCGAGCTCCCCTGACCCTGTCCTGGTGCCGTAGTCGCACAGGTACTCATTGATGGCCCTCTGCTGCGTGTGCAGCCGCTGCAGCATGGCCAACGTTGAGTTCCACCTGGTGGGCATGTCACATATAAGGCGAGCACTGGCATTATAAGATCTGCGGAAATGCACACAGACTTTCCTGGCCTGCCTCAGGACATCCTGTAAGCCCGGGTACCTGCCCAAGAACCGCTGCACCACCAGGTTAAGGACGTGAGCCATACAGGGCACATGGGTCAGTTGTCCCTGTCGGAGGGCGGAGAGGAGGTTGGTGCCATTGTCGCAAACCACCATTCCTGGCTTAAGCTGGCGTGGAGTCAACCACCTCTCGGCCTGCCCCTGCAGAGCAGACAGGACCTCTGCCCCAGTGTGGCTCCTGTCCCCCAAACACACCAGCGCAAGCACGGCATGGCATCTTTTTGCCTGCGTACTTGCGTAGCCCCTTGAACGCCTACGGAGCACCGCTGGTTCCGAGGACAAACCACAGGAAGAGGCCATGGAGGAAGAAGAAGAGGAGGGGGTGGAGGAGAGAGGTGTGTCACAACCAGTAGTAGCATTTTGGAGGCGTGGCGGTGGAACAACCTCCAACACTACTGCACCTTGTCCTGCATCCTTCCCAGCTGCCAAAAGAGTGACCCAATGGGCCGTGAAAGAAAGGTAACGTCCCTGTCCATGCCTGCTGGACCATGAGTCAGCGGTAATATGCACCTTACTGCTGACCGCCCTGTCCAGCGAGGCCAAGACATTGCCTTCCACATGCCTGTAGAGAGCCGGAATCACCTTCAGTGCGAAAAAGTGGCGTTTGGGAACCTGCCACTGAGGAACCGCACATTGCACAAACTCACGGAAGGGGGCCGAGTCTACCAACTGAAAAGGCAGCAGTTGAAGCGCTAGCAATTTAGCCAAGCTAGCATTCAACCGCTGGGCATGTGGATGGCTGGGAGTGAACTTCTTTTGACGGTCCAGCAGCTGGGGCAGGGAAATTTGCCTGCTAGAATCGGACGTTGGTGTACTGCTAGCAGAGTGCCCGCAAGTACTTGCCTGTGACACACCTAATTCTACACCTTCATTCCTCTCAGAGCAGGTTTCAGAGAGGAGTGAAGGTATAGTGGGGTTGGAGATCCCAGCTGATGCGGTGCAAGAAGAGGTCAGCTTTGTTCTTTGGTGTGGGTCTTTAAGGTAGGCTTGCCAACGAGCTGCATGGCAGGTCAACATATGTCTGATCAAGCATGTGGTGCCCAAGCGGCTGATGTTTTGGCCACGCGATATACGCTTGAGACATATGTTGCAAACAGCAGCTGTGCGATCTGATGCACTCGCCTCAAAAAAGGCCCACACCAAAGAACTTTTTGAATGACGGGCAGAGGCAGCGCCCTGCACAGGCGGAGCTCTGCGGTGTGATTCCGTCGGTGTGCTGCCCATACGCTGGCCACTCAAGGGCATCCTGTCTCGTTGGAGATGTGCCTCCTCCTCATCCTCCTCCTCCTCCTCCTCTCTCCTATTAGGCACCCACGTGGAGTCAGTGACCTCATCATCCCCTCCCTCCTCATCACTGGAGCCAATCTGGCAGTATGCTGCAGCTGCTGGAGCATGACTGCCAGATTGGTGTCCTTCTTGAGCATCCCCTCTCTCTGCTCTCACGCTGCTGCCTTCCTCTAGCTGGGTATCATCATCAGATCCTTCGAAACGCTGGGCATCCTCCTGGAGCATGTACCCAACACTGTGCTCAAACAGTTCGGGGGACTCCTCAGGAGGAGGACATGGTGGGTCTAGGGAAGGATTGACTAATGAAGATAATGATACCAGAGAAGAGGACGCTTTGGCAGCTGCTTTGCCAGTACCCTGAGCCTGGGTGAGAGAGGATGAGGAGGATGAGGTGGGCTTGGTCATCCACTCTACCAAGTCTTCGGCATGATGTGGCTCAATATGTCCAGCTGCCGAAAAGAAGGACAAGCGTGTCCCATGGCCATGTGCTGATGACAATGTACCGCGTCCACGACCAGCACTGTTGCCCCCAGACACAGAGCCTGCTTGCCCTCTTTTTTTGCCTCCTGACTGTCTGCCTCTCCTTGTTTGCCTTCCAGACATTTTAATGGATGGCCTGCAGGGAGATGGGAAAAAGAGCAATAAGGGCTACCTTCAGGTGTATACTGTGCAGGAGGCTTAGCAACAATGACACTGACACTGTCCCCTGCCTATCCTTCTCTGTCCCTAAACACAAGGATTGAAAATATGGTTCAGCAAAATTGGTTTAGAACAGAATAGTACACTGACACTTTCCCTCACTGTCCTACTCTGTCCCTCCCTACAAACAAGATTTAGCACAGAATAGCACACTGATAGTTTCCACGAGTGTCCTTCTCTGTCCCTAAACTCAAGGATTGAAAATATGGAACAGCAAAATTGGTTTAGAACAGAATAGCACACTGACACTTTCCCTCACTGTCCTACTCTGTCCCTCCCTACAAACAAGATTTAGCACAGAATAGCACACTGATAATTTCCACGAGTGTCCTTCTCTGTCCCTAAACTCAAGGATTGAAAATATGGAACAGCAAAATTGGTTTAGAACAGAATAGCACACTGACACTTTCCCTCACTGTCCTACTCTGTCCCTCCCTACAAACAAGATTTAGCACAGAATAGCACACTGATAGTTTCCACGAGTGTCCTTCTCTGTCCCTAAACTCAAGGATTGAAAATATGGAACAGCAAAATTGGTTTAGAACAGAATAGCACACTGACACTTTCCCTCACTGTCCTACTCTGTCCCTCCCTACAAACAAGATTTAGCACAGAATAGCACACTGATAATTTCCACGAGTGTCCTTCTCTGTCCCTAAACTCAAGGATTTGAAATATGGAACAGCAAAATTGGTTTAGAACAGAATAGCACACTGTCAGTTTCACTCACTGTACCTATCTGTCCCTAAACTCAAGGATTGAAAATATGGTTCAGCAAAATTGGTTTAGAACAGAATAGCACACTGACACTTTCCCTCACTGTCCTACTCTGTCCCTCCCTACAAACAAGATTTAGCACAGAATAGCACACTGATAGTTTCCACGAGTGTCCTTCTCTGTCCCTAAACTCAAGGATTGAAAATATGGAACAGCAAAATTGGTTTAGAACAGAATAGCAAACTGACACTTTCCCTCACTGTCCTACTCTGTCCCTCCCTACAAACAAGATTTAACACAGAATAGCACACTGACACTTTCCCTCACTGTACCTCTCTGTCCCTAAACTCAAGGATTGAAAATATGGTTCAGCAAGATTGGTTTAGAACAGAATAGCACACTGACACTTTCCCTCACTGTACCTCTCTGTCCCTACAAACAAGGATTAGCACAGAATAGCACACTGACACTTTCCCTCACTGTACCTCTCTGTCCCTACAAACAAGGTTTAGCACAGAATAACACACTGACACTCTCCCTACCTATCCTTATTTGTCCCTAAACACAAGGAATCCAGGATTAGTAAAGGAAAAAAAATGACACTGTCCCTGCCTATGCTTCTCTTTCCCTGCTCCGGAACACACTACACAAGGCCGCCGCGCTGGCGGCCTTTTATAGTGTGGGGCGTGTACTAAACCCCCTCAGCAATAATTGGCCACAGGCATCCTGCCTGTGGCCAATCATTGCTCTCCTCGCTGCCGGCGCTGTGATTGGCCAAGCATGCGGGGTCACAGTGCATGCTTGGCCAATCACAGCGCCTGGATGACACTGCGATGGTGTAGTGCATTGTGGGCCGTTCGCGTCACTCGAATTTGGCGCGAACGGGCCAAATCGTTCGATCTTCGTTGAACGATCGAACAGCCGATGTTCGAGTCGAACGTATGTTCGACTCGAACACGAAGCTCATCCCTAGACGCCGGGGAGCGGTGTCCTCTATGCTCCTCCATGTCCTTGATGTCTTCTCCTGTCCGCTCCTTCCGTCCTCTCCTATGATTGGACGCCTGATAGGCGTCCAATCACAGCGCCTGTCGTTTCAGCCAATCAGGTGACGGGTAACAGACCCAAGCACCTGATTGGTGGAGAGGCGGTTTAGTGTTAGGAAAGGGAATATTCATTTGCTTTTCTAACACAGCTGAGTGAACTGCGAGCGCCAAGCATGGCACTCACTGTTTTCCTTTTTTGACGCCTATTAGAGCCTATGGCTCTAATCAGGTGCTTCAAAAACACCCCCCGCTGTAATTCAGACTCCCGAAAAGGGGCCGGGCGCCTGAATAGGGGGTGTCAGCGGCGGCCATAGATAGATTCATGCAATGCATGAATCTATCTATTGGTGATAGAGGGGGTGGCTGGAGAGGGGGGGGTCCGTGCCCCTTTATGGAAGCACAGCCACTGTGTGTGTACAGTGCAATGCGATCTACAGTAAGATCCGGTCCCATGTCCTGTATACTGTAGGTGAATGCTCTTCTGACAGGATAGGACAGAAAACAGCAAACCTTCTCCTGGCTATTAGTGGCTTCCCCCTGTAAGTTGGGGGAGGGGGATGGGCGGCTATCTGTGTTGGGAAAAGTGATGGGGATTTGTGCTGGGAGGAGGGGGGTGGGTGGATGGTTGAACCAGGAGAGGGGATGCTTGTGCTGGGGGGGGGGGATTTTGGTAGGGAGGAAGAATTTGTGCTGGGAAGAGTAACTTAGAGGGGGTTGTGCTAGGAGGAGGGATTTGTGGGAATTTGTCCCAGGAGGGGAATGTAAGTAAAAAGATTTGTGCTGGGAGGGGAGATTGGGTGATTTTGTACCAGAAGGGTATGGGGGAATTAGGGGCTAATAGGAGGTATTAGGGGGGGATTTATGCTGACAGTGGGGATTTTGGGGGAGAAGATTTGTGCTAGGATAGAAAGGGGGGGGGCGTCAGGTGGGCTGTACGGAGTCCCATGATTTCTTAACAGCGGCCCTGATTGTGTTACAATAAATGTTGTGATTTTATATTGCTTGCATTTGTTTCTTTCCTTTTGAAGTGTATAGCACCTTAAAAGTGCCATCTTTTTTTCTATACAGGTCCTTCTCAAAAAATGAGCATATTGTTATAAAGTTCATTATTTTCTGTAATGTACTGATAAACATTAGACTTTCATATATTTTAGATTCATTACACACAACTGAAGTAGTTCAAGCCTTTTCTTGTTTTAATATTGATGATTTTGGCATACAGCTCATGACAACCCAAAATTCCTATCTCAAAAAATTTGCATATCATGAAAAGGTTCTCTAAACGAGCTATTAACCTAATCATCTGAATCAACTAATTAACTCTAAACACCTGCAAAAGATTCCTGAGGCTTTTAAAAACTCCCAGCCTGGTTCATTACTCAAAACCGCAATCATGGGTAAGACTGCCGACCTGACTGCTGTCCAGAAGGCCATCATTGACACCCTCAAGCAAGAGGGTAAGACACAGAAAGAAATTTCTGAATGAATAGGCTGTTCCCAGAGTGCTGTATCAAGGCACCTCAGTGGGAAGTCTGTGGGAAGGAAAAAGTGTGGCAGAAAACGCTGCACAACGAGAAGAGGTGACCGGACCCTGAAGAAGATTGTGGAGAAGGACCGATTCCAGACCTTGGAGGACCTGCGGAAGCAGTGGACTGAGTCTGGAGTAGAAACATCCAGAGCCACCGTGAACAGGCGTGTGCAGGAAATGGGCTACAGGTGCCGCATTCCCCAGGTCAAGCCACTTTTGAACCAGAAACAGCGGCAGAAGCGCCTGACCTGGGCTACAGAGAAGCAGCACTGGACTGTTGCTCAGTGGTCCAAAGTACTTTTTTCGGTTGAAAGCAAATTTTGCATGTCATTCGGAAATCAAGGTGACAGAGTCTGGAGGAAGACTGGGGAGAGGGAAATGCCAAAATGCCTGAAGTCCAGTGTCAAGTACCCACAGTCAGTGATGGTCTGGGGTGCCATGTCAGCTGCTGGTGTTGGTCCACTGTGTTTTATCAAGGGCAGGGTCAATGCAGCAAGCTATCAGGAGATTTTGGAGCACTTCATGCTTCCATCTGCTGAAAAGCTTTATGGAGATGAAGATTTCATTTTTCAGCACGACCTGGCACCTGCTCACAGTGCCAAAACCACTGGTAAATGGTTTACTGACCATGGTATTACTGTGCTCAATTGGCCTGCCAACTCTCCTGACCTGAACCCCATAGAGAATCTGTGGGATATTGGGAAGAGAAAGTTGAGAGACGCAAGACCCAACACTCTGGATGAGCTTAAGGCCGCTATCGAAGCATCCTGGGCCTCCATAACACCTCAGCAGTGCCACAGGCTGGTTGCCTCCATGCCACGCTGCATTGAAGCAGTCATTTCTGCAAAAGGATTCCCGACCAAGTATTGAGTGCATAACTGAACATAATTATTTGAAGGTTGACTTTTTTTGTATTAAAAACACTTTTCTTTTATTGGTCGGATGAAATATGCTAATTTTTTGAGATAGGATTTTTGGGTTTTCATGAGCTGTATGCCAAAATCATCAATATTAAAACAAGAAAAGGCTTGAACTACTTCAGTTGTGTGTAATGAATCTAAAATATATGAAAGTCTAATGTTTATCAGTACATTACAGAAAATAATGAACTTTATCACAATATGCTAATTTTTTGCAAGTTCCTTAGAATGTAAAAGAGTATTACAGTTGGTGATGATCGTGTACAGACCGCGTTAGCCCTGCCTAGTTCTCCCCTGATGGTCTTGAGAACTCCTTCCCATACTGTATGTTATTGAAATAAGGAGGGGGGAGGTATTCTGTAGTTCAGCAGGGGAGAACTGGGCAGGGTTCATTACACTGCTTGGGATTTCATGGCAACAGAAGCACTGTAATATACTAGGAGAAGTTAGGAGCTCACTGGATTTCTGCCAGATCAGTAGTTGATGTTCTGTACTTTTTGAAGCAGAATTAAAGACAAAACATGTTGAAATATGCATTGAGCAGGAGGAAAAAAAATGTAGTTAATGGTATTCTTTTTGGACAGAGACACATACACTATATTACAAAAGTATTGGGACGCCTGCTTTTACACGCACATGAACTTTAATGGCATCCCAGTCTTAGTCTGTAGGGTTCAATATTGAGTTGGCCCTCCCTTTGCAGCTATAACAGCTTCAACTCCTCTGGGAAGGCCGTCCACAAGGTTTAGGAGTGTGTCTATGGGAATGTTTGACCATTCTTCCAAAAGCACATTTGTGAGGTCAGGCACTGATGTTGGACGAGAAGGCCTGGCTCAGTCTCCGCTCTAATTCATCCCAAAGGTGTTCTATCGGGTTGAGGTCAGGACTCTGTGCAGTCCAGTCAAGTTCCTCCACCCCAAACTCGCTCATCCATGTCTTTATGGACCTTGCTTTGTGCACTGGTGAGCAGTCATGTTGGAACAGGAAGGGGTAATCCCAAAACTGTTCCCACAAAGTTGGGCGCATGAAATTGTCCAAAATGACTTAGTATGCTGACACCTTAAGAGTTCCCTTCACTGGAACTAAGGGGCCAAGCCCAACCCCTGAAAAACAACCCCACACTATAATCCCCCCTTCACCAAATGATTTGGACCAGTGCACAATGCAAGGTCAATAAAGACATGGATGAACAAGTTTGGGGTGAGGGAACTTTACTGGCCTGCACAGAGTCCTGACCTCAACCCGATTGAACACCTTTGAGATGAATTAGAGCGGAGACTGTGAGCCAGGCCTTCTCGTTCAACATCAGTGCCTGACCTCACAAATGCTCTTCTGGAAAAATGATCAAACCATCCCATAGACACACTCCTAAACCTTGTGGACAGCCTTCCCAGAAGAGTTGAAGCTGTTATAGCTGCAAAGGGTGGGCCAACTCAATATTGAACCCTACGGACTAAGACTGGGGTGCCATTAAAGTACACGTGCGTGTAAAGACAGGTGTCCCAATACTTTTGACAATATAGTGTATGTTTTAAAAGTAGGGCACCGTTAGGAATGAATGATTTTGTCAAACTTGGTTTTACAGCAAAATGACGAATTTTGCTAAATTTGTTTTTAGAAAACGTGGATTGTCTTGGCTAAATTTATTTGATGTGGCAATGCTGACATCATAATTACATGACTTTGTTAGTAAGTGTTATGGTTGGTGTTAGGATAGCTATACATGGTTTGATTTTCTTTCATTCAGCATCTGTGTCACCCGCTGCTGCTTGATTACAGTGACACTGCCGAACAGTGACTGTATCTGATAGAATGCAGTAAAGCCCTGTACACACAATCGGTTTTACCGATGAAAACAGTCCGATGGACGTTTTTCATCGGACAAACTGATCGTGTATGGGCCCCATCGGTCTTTTTTCCATCGGTGTTAAAAAATAGAACATGTTTTAAATTTATCCGATGGAAAAAAAAAACGATAGCAAATTCCGAACGTCTGTGGGGAACTCCATGGGATAAAAAAACCCAGGCATGCTCAGAATCAAGTCGACGCATGCTCAGAAAGAAGCATAGAACTTAATTTTTCTCGGCTCGTCGGAGTGTTTTACGTCACGGCGTTTGAGACGATTGTTTTTTTGACTGATGGTGTGTAGGCAAGACTGATGGAAGTCAGCTTCATCGGATTTCCGATGGAAAAATCCATCCGTTTAAAATCCATAGGAAATCCGATCGGGCTTAACGGTTCAGTCATTAATGGTCTTCCTGGCTTTTTAAATTGACTTTGTTGGGTTGGGTGGTGCTTACAGGTCCACCCATGGCTTAAATTTAATTTAGGCCATTTAGACCGTTTCAGCCTCCCATGAGCTTAATCGTAGAGGTGGCCTGTGGGAGGAGACTAACTGAGGCCAATCTTCCCTATTCAGTATTACTAGGTTACTAGGTTGACATGTGTCCGGCGCCATTGTATTTTGTTGAATATTGTCAGTATGTTGGAGCTGTTAGGGAACTGACAATTCTGCATGTGGAAAGATACTGTTTTTTTTTTTATTGTATTTTTTTTTTTTTACATTTTGGAATTGGTAAAAGCCCCACCATGGTAATACCCATTACTCTATGCCTTTTGTTTGACGATTGCTTGCTATTTGTCTTACAGATTTGCTCATCCCTAATGCATACTTTTATTGCGATATGAACAAGGGACACCTATTAGCAAAAGTATGTAAGCATAGGACACACCCCCTGTCATGCCTCCTTAAAGGGGAATTATGCAAAAAAGATTGGTTAAACCCATAAGTACTTTTTCTTGCCACTACTATTCCTTTATATTGGATCTTGAAATTTACAAATGCAGCAATTTAGAATGTGGATGAAAGGTTAAGCACTGAGAAACACGTTTTGAAAGATAAAAAGTGCATTTTATATAGAACTATATAGATCAGACCAAAATGAGGAACAAATGAGGAGGGACAGCGGGACTTTGTTCCAAACCAGGGACAGTCCCTTGAAATCAGGGACAGTCCCTTGAAATCAGGGATAGTGTCATGATCCTTGGAATACTCAAGTATTTCTCCTTTGATTCTATTACACAGTGGTGGGTCCTCTGCCCTGTCTTTATGCCTCGTACACACAATCAGGTTTCCCGGCGGTCAAAAGTCCGCCGGGAAAACCGAGGGGAAAACCGAGAACCTTCTCGGTTGCTTTTCCCCATGTACACACGGCCGGTTTTCCCGACAGGAAAACTGCCATGACAGCTTTGGTCGGGAAACTCGGCCGTGTGTATGCTCCACCGAAGTGTTTCCCATAGGAAAACTGCCGAGCAAAAAAATGCAGAGAATCGCGGCGGGAAAAAAGAGAACAAGTTCTCATTTTTTTGCTCGCAGTTTTCCTGCCAGGGAAAACCGCTATGGAGCATACACACGGCTGGTTTTCCCGACCAAAAGCAAATATGGCAGTTTTCCCGTCGGGAAAACCGGTCGTGTGTACGAGGCATAAGGCTAACCCCATGTCAGGGCTGGGTTCAGCTCTTCCTTCTCTGTGCTGGCAGCTCAGCTGTCAGCTAATTGCCAGCTTACATTTCTCCACAGTGATCCACCTGTTGTTGATCCGCTCATCAGCTCTGCCTACTTAAGGACTTCCAGTTCATTTGATCTTCGCCTTCGCCTATGTTAACATCACAAGAGACTTTCTCCTGGGTTCCAGTTGAAGACCTGCTTGACTGCTGTTCCCTCTGGCTACGGATCCTGCTTGCTGTTCTTTTACCTTTATTGCTGGCTCTTGGACTTTGGCTTGGCTGACTACCCGATCCGGTTACTGAACTCTGGCTATGTTTTGACTACACTTAAGCCCTGTACACACGATCGGTTTAACCGATGAAAACCGTCCGATGGATTGTTTTCATCAGACAAACCGATCGTGTATGGGACCCATCGGTCTTTTTTCCATCGGTTTTAAAAAATAGAACATGTTTTAAATTTTTCCGATGGATAAAAAACCGATCGAAAACTCTGATCGTCTATGGGCAAGTCCATCGGATAAAAAACCCACGCATGCTCAGAATCAAGTCGACGCATGCTCAGAAGCATTGAACTTCATTTTTCTCGGCTCATGGGAGTGTTTTACGTCACCGCGTTTGGAACGGTCGGTTTTTTGACTGATGGTGTGTAGGCAAGACTGATGGAAGTCAACTTCATCGGATTTCCAATGGACAAAACCATCGGATTAGAATCCATAGGATATCCGATCGTGTGTACAGGGCTTTACTCTGTTTACCTTTTTATTATTTATTTTTAAACTAGTGTTTTTTAACTGCACTTCTGTCTCAGTCTGATTCATGGTTCCTGACACCCCCTCCAGATGGCTCCGGGGTCTGGAAGGAAGGCATTGTTCTGTGTTTGACCATTTCTTTATGTACTTTAACCACTTCCCGCCCAGTCAATAGTGAATTGACATCCGGGAAGTGGTTGAATTATCGATACTGGACGTCATATGACGTCCTGCAGGATAATGCCTTGCGCGCGCCCGCGGGGGCGCGCAGCGCGATGATCGGGGTCGGCATGTGTCCCTCGGACACAGCGCTTCCCCGATCACGGTAAACAGCCAATTTCATTGGCTGTTTACCATGTGATCGGCTGTGTCAAAGTCACAGCCGATCACCTGTCAAAACAAACTCGGCGGCGTGTCTGTCAATCAGCCCATCTGTCAATCAGCCCATCTGTCAATCAATCAGCCCATCTGTCAATCAATCAGCCCACCTGTCAATCAATCAGCCGATCTGTCAATCAATCACCCCACCTGTCAATCAATCAGCCGATCTGTCAATCAATCACCCCACCTGTCAATCAATCAGCCCATCTGTCAATCAATCAATCAGCCCATCTGTCAATCAATCAGCCCATCTGTCAATCATCTGTCACAGGCCCACCTCCATCGGTACCGCCATTGGCTCCGCCACACAGGCTACCAGTACCGCCATCGGTACCAGTACCACCACCAGTACCGCCACCAGGCCCAGCATCTATACTACCACACAGGCCCGCTACCAGTATCACCACTAGTGCCGCTATCGGTACCACCACCAGTACCACCACCCGTACCACCGTCGGTAGTGCCACCACCACCTGTACCACCACCTGTACCGCCATCGGTACCATCACCACCCGTACCGCCATTGGTACCACCACCACCTGTACCGCCATCGGTACCACCACCACCTGTACCGTCATCGGTACCACCACCACCCATACCGCCATCGCTACCACCACCACCCGTACCGCCACCTGTACCGCCATCGGTACCGCCGCCACCACCACCACCTGTACCGCCATCGGTACCACCACCACCTGTACCGCCATTGGTACCACCACCACCCATACCGCCATCGGTACCACCACACAGGCCCACCACTAATACCTCCATCGGTACTACCACACAGACCGCCACCACTACCACCAGCAGTACCATTACACAGGCCCACCAATAAGCACTGCCATAATGTCCCAAAGGGTTTACACACCTGAGGAGGCATATGCCATTCTTGCCATGTCGGATGATGAGAGCAGCGGGGAGCTCCCATTATCCGATTCTGGTTCGGAATACGAGCCAGTGGAGGATAGTGGCTCAGAGTCCGAGTCCCCGGAGGAAACCGTCCCTCCCAAAAGAATGCGATCGGCACCAAGATCAGCACCAAGATCAGCACCAAGATCAGGAGAACTGCCCACCACCAGCAGCGCCATACCCCAGGAAGAGGAGCCCAGTACAAGCAATGGAAATGCACGCCCAACCCGAAGAATCCAGCCCCAATCCTACTTTCCCGATGCCCTGGCAAACCCCTTATGGTTGCCTGCCAACTCAGGATCCGCTATCATCCCCCCTTTCACCGCACAGCCAGGTGTGCAGCCCAACACTACAAATTTTTCTAAATTTGATTATTTTTGTTTATTTTTCCCACAAGATTTGCTGCAGAATATAGTGGATCAAACGAATCTGTATGCATCCCAATTTATTGCTGCCAACCCCGATTCTTCCTACGCCCGCATGTTCCAGTGGCGGCATCTAACATTGGAGGAATTTAAATTATTTTTGGGCCTTATGTTCAATATGGGGCTTACAAAAAAGAACGAAGTCCATTCATATTGGTCCAAACGCCCCATCCAACACATGCCCATATATTCCGCTGTCATGTCCAGGAAAAGATATGACATGATTATGCGCTTTCTCCACTTCAATGACAATTCACAGTGCCCTCCCCGAGATCATCCCAACTACGACAAATTGTACAAGATACGCCCCCTAATCAATGCCTTTTCCCAGCGATTTGAAGAAGTTTTCATCCCAGACCAAAAAATTTGTGTGGACGAGTCCCTCGTACATTTCACCGGCCGACTGCAGTTCAAGCAGTACATACCAAGCAAGAGAGCCAGGTATGGGTTAAAATTAAATAAATTATGTGATCGAGCCACTGGATACGTCTGCAAATTCAGGATCTACGAAGGCAAAGACTCCCAGCTCCAGCCCCGTGATTGCCCCACATATATTGGAACCAGTGGGAAAATTGTCTGGGAGTTGGCATACCCCCTGTTCGGAAAAGGTTACCATTTATATGTTGATAATTATTATACCAGCCTGCCCCTTTTTCGCCACCTTTACAGTAAACAAACCCCGGCCTGCGGTACCTTAAAAAAAAAACGGAAGGGATTCCCACAAAATTTATTGACAAAAAAATTGCGACCTGGAGAATCGGCATCCATGAGGAACGAGGAGGTGTTGGCCATGAAGTGGAGGGACAAGAAAGATGTCCACATCCTCTCTACGATCCACAATGACACCATGGTGGAGATCCCAAGAAGACGCGGCTCCATTGTAAAGCCCGAATGTGTCCACGACTACAATTTGTACATGGGGGGGGTGGATTTAAACGACCAGATGCTACAGCCCTACTTATAAACCAGAAAGTCCCGTTATTGGCACAAAAAAGTTGCGTTTCACCTGTTTCACATGGCCCTTTTTAATTTGTTTGTTTGCTACCAAAAAGCAACTCAAAATCACCGACTCCACTACCTCCAATATATCGAAGATATCATCGATGCCCTCATTTACCAACAAGATCCCGCCCCAGGAAGCATTCGCTCTGATAGTGTGAGTCGGCTTCACGAGCGACACTATCCCTTTAGCTTCCCCCCCACAGAATCTGGAAGAAGACGCCAAAAGAAATGCCGTGTATGCAGCAGAGGAGGAGTAAGAAGAGACACCAGCTATTATTGTCCCGATTGTCCCTCCCAACCTGGCCTGTGCATCGGAAATTGCTTCAAAAATTATCATACATCCATTAGTTCCCCTTATTATTAACAGACTGCCATTTCCCTATTTGCCTGCTACCATGTTACTAACTACCTTCCATGTTAATTAACTGACCCTGGCCTGTTTACCGACGATGTCTTTGCTTGCCGATTTAAACCACGTTTCTGACCTCCACGTGCACCAACCTCAGCCTGTTTACCGACGATGCCTCTGCCTGCCGATTTAAACCACGTTTCTGACTTCCACGTGTACGGACCTTGGCCTGTTAATCGACCATGTTTTTGCCTGCCACTTGGACTGATCTTTTGGCCATCTACTTTTAGTACACAGGGGTCTCACATATGTGAGGGGCTTCAGAATAGCGTTCTGAGTAGAGAAAACCAGTTTTTCGTTTTCTGTGCTCCAAGAACAGGGTCTGGTTGCCCGGAGGCTTCAAAGCGATTTGGGTGGGAGAAGCCTCTACCCCTGTCCCCCTGGCCCTAAGCTTGATGGTCCTTCCTGCTGCCTGGACCAATAATTTGGCTGTGCTGACCATATTACTGCCTGTAATGACCCATGACATTATGGACCATGTTTCTTCCTGCTGCTTGGACCAATACTTTGGCTGTGTTGACCATATATCTGCCTGCTGCCTCTACTGACTTTGGACAGCATTTCTGCCGGGACACCTCTGCCTGCTACCTGGACCTGTGCTTTGGCTGTGCTCTGGCTGTGCTGACAGTATCTCTGCCTGTGCGAACTATGGACAGTATTCCTGCCTGCTGCCTGGATGATTGCTTTTGCTGTCGCTGACCTCATCCCTGCCTGCTGCCTGGACCGATGCTCTCCTCTGTGGACCACTGCACTTCTAAAACCACAGGTAATCTTTTGTTATTTGGTATGTACCTGCTATGTGTTAGATATATGAAGGGCCTTCAAAAATGTGATCGGTAGTCAGAAAATGATATGTGCAATTAATGCTGCTAGAATGCCTGGAGGTGCTACTTGGATGTTGGGCCCCTGTATGTGGCCAGGCTGTGTAAAAGTCTCAAACATGTGGTATCGCCATACTCAGGAGGAGTAGCAGAATGCATTTTGGGGTGTAATTTTTGCTATGTACATATTATGTGTTAGAAATATCTTATAAATTGACAACTTTGTGTAAAAAAAATGCATTTTAATTTTTTCTCCACATTTTCCAAAACCTTCTGGAAAAAAATGAACCGTTCAAAAGACTCATAATGCCTCATAGATTATACGTTGGGGTGTGTGCTTTCCAAAATGGGGTCATTTTGTGGAAAATTCTATTGTCCTGGTGCTCCAGGGCCTTCAAAATTGTAATAGGTGGTTGAGAAAGGATATGTGCGATTTATGCTTGTAGAACGCCTGAAAGTGCTACTTCAATGTTGGGCCTCTGTATATGGCCAGGCTGTGTAAAAGTCTCACACATGTGGTATCGCTATACTCAGGAGGAGTAGCAGAATGCATTTTGGGGTGTCATTTTTGCTATGTATATGCTATGCGTTAGAAATATCTTATAAATGGACAACTTTGTGTAAAAAAAATGCATTTTCATTTTTTCTCCACATTTTCCAAAACCTTCTGGAAAAAAATGAACCGTTCAAAAGACTCATAATGCTTCATAGATTATACGTTGGGGTGTGTGCTTTCCAAAATGGGGTCATTTTGTGGAAAATTCCATTGTCCTGGTGCTCCAGGGCCTTCAAAAGTGTAATAGGTGGTTGAGAAAGGATATGTGCGATTTATGCTTGTAGAACGCCTGAAAGTGCTACTTCAATGTTGGGCCTCTGTATGTGGCCAGGCTGTGTAAAAGTCTCACACATGTGGTATCGCTACACTCAGGAGGAGTAGCAGAATGTATTTTGGGGTGTAGTTGCAATTATGCATATGCTGTGTGAGAGAAAAAAACTGTTAATATGACCAGTTTGTGTAAAAAAAATAAAAAAAAAAATAATTTCCCCAAGAATTGTGGGAAAAAAATACAACTTAAAAAAACTCACCATGCCTCTTAGTAAATACCTTGGACTGTCTACTTTCCAAAAAGGGGTAATTTTGGGGTATTTGTACTTTCCTGGCTTGTTAGTGTCTCAAGAAATGAGATAGGCCTTCAGTACATCAGGCGTGATCAGATGTGATAAATTTTCAGTGATTGCCACCATAGTTTGTAGACTCTATAACTTTCACAAAGACCAAATAATATACACTAATTTGGGTTCATTTTACCAAAGATATGTAGCAGTATACATTTTGGCACAAATTTATGAAGAAAAATTACTTATTTGCAAAATTTTACAATAGAAACTAAAAAAAAGTGTTTTTTAAAAAAAAAAATTGCTGTTCTTTTGCTTATATCGCAAAAAATAAAAAACCGAGTGGTGATTAAATACCACCAAAAGAAAGCTCTATTTGTGAGAAGAAAATGATAAAAATTTTGTTTGGATACAGTGTAGCATGACTAAGTAATTGTCATTCAAAGTGTGAGAGTACTGAAAGCTGAAAATTGGTCTGGGCGGGAAGGTGCATAAGTGCATGGTATTGAAGTGGTTAATTATCATCCGGGACTTCTCTGTGTCATTACACATCTCAGTCCTCCTATTCAAGGTATCGGACCAATCCCTGCTGACCCTGTTTCAAGTCCTCATTTGCATGGCCAAGAGGACCTAAGTGAGGACTAGAGTGTACTTTACAATTGACCAATAGGAAAGTGGTTGTTTGGGCGGGGTGTTCCAACTGCTATGCATAAAAGTGTGTTGTGTTTGTTCTGAGCTATCACAACTGGATTCGAACGGCACATAGCTGTAGTTCGAATCCCGGAGCATCGGATGACCGAACCATCAGACGTTGCGATATGCAATCTGATCCAATAGCAGCAGAGGAGTGTCGGGAGAGTGGAACCGAGCGAGTAGGGGCCAGGGTTGCCAACTGCCAGTAAATTTACTGACAGTTTGTAAAAATCTGTGATTTGTTTACAACTGCCAGTAAATATCAGGGGCTGATAATTTCATGCTGTGTTGACTTTTTAAGTGTAAATCAAGCAAATTATCTTGTTATAGGCATTGTCAGTGTTTCCATATCATGTTTATACTGTTGAAATATTCACTGTGTTAGTTTTCAATAGGAGTTCTGTAATTTCTCAGGTTACCAGTAAAAAAGTGTGCTCCGCCAGTAAATTTCCCAGGTTTTGTCAGTAAAAAATGCTGCGGGAGGTTGGCAACCCTGGCAGGGGCCCGTTACAGACATTCCCTTTAAAATCAGGGACAGTTGGGAGCTATGCTAATGATTACAAAAGGGATCAGATAGGACTTTATTTGAAGCTAAAAGTAAAAAATAAAAAGTACGATGAAGGCAAATCAAGAAAAATATATAAACTGTAAAGATTATATTTACATATTTTATTGTCATATTCATCAGTTATATTTAAAAACCACAAACTAAGTGCCGGTTGACACTGGGGCAGCGCGACTTGGCAAGGCGATCTGCACTCGACTTCAGAGGCGATTTGCAAAATGACTTCTGTATTGAAGTCAATGGAAGTCGCCCTGAAGTCGTCCCAAAGTAGTACAGGAACCCTTTTCTAAGTCGGAGCGACTTGAGTCGCTCCTATTAGAACGGTTCCATTGTACAGAACGGAGCACGACTTGTCAGGCGGCTAAGTCGCCTGACGAGTCGCCCCTGTGTGAACCGGCACATAGGTTATTCAAACTTGAAAATAATAAATAAAACATTTAAACAAAAATGTAGGAGCCGGTTTCCTATGCTTGTCAAAAACAACCAGTAGATCCAGATATACTGTGAAGCCACCCAGCCATAAGCAGAGGTGACTAGTAAATTTAGTTCTGCTGAATAGTAATCTGCCCGGGCTAATTCATAGTATCTCACTTGGCTTTTCCCTAAACTCAGTATTTCTGCTGTTCCTGGCTGCTATCAGTTGGTGTCACTGGCACCTTTGACAATAGACAAGGGAGCAGCAGCGATGATTATGGTTGTTAATATTTATGTCCCATTTGGCCAACCACTAGGTAGTTTGCTGCCAGTGGTGCATACTCAAGGAAGATGTAAATATTTTGGGAGTGGCTTGGTGAGTCCTGTTCCTCCTGGGCTGCTGTCTGAGGAGGAGTGTGCAGTAGTTTGTGCTTGCTAGGCTCGTTTTGGCCTAGCACATAATCTTCAAGCTGCCCTGCCTGGCCGGGGAAGGTGCTTACAAGATGGAGAGTCAGGGGAAGAAGTTTTGCTGGAGAAGGAATGAGATTTACCCTCAGAGGACTCTGGTACTCCTTTGGAGGGGATGCATGGAGGTTTCCACTGCCTGACTGAAGACAGTGCCGCTGGTGTTTGCCTGATGGCCCTTGTTTTTGTAATACCCTGTGGTCCATGTTCTATTTAAGCACTGTGACAGCAAAAGTGTGGTTAGAGTCTGGAAAATATGTTGCTGGAGGTATCTGAAGCCCAAACCCCTTCTCCTATGAGCCTGGAGCAAATAAAAAATCTGGAAAAGAGAAAAAAGGACTGCCACCCAGCATTATTTCAATCCTCCACTACAACCATGGATCCATTATAGGGTAATGTCAGCCCACCCTGGCACTAGGGGTCTTCTTTCCCACCAGGGGGTTGCTACAGCTGTATATTTAACTGGCATGATATACAAATTAGGGCTGTTACTGACTAAAAATTTTGTGTTCGATTAATAGGTTTTTTTTGTTAATCGATTAATCGACTAATTTCGAATAATTATAACGCACATACAGATCCAACTACTTTTAGCTGATCTCCTTGCAGGCCGATTCCCAGTGCAGCTACCAACCACTGGAAAAATGGATAGCAGGATACAAAAAACACACAAAGGCAGCGCTCGATGGGAATAGCATTAAAACTTTTATAGTATTCAAGTAGGTAACAAAATACATATTGCACTGGAGATAAAATCGATGTAGCTACATAAACTGTAAAAATGGTGCGAGTAATACCAAATGGTAGCAAAAGCAGTCATAAAAACATGTAGCCAAGTATGATACTGGTATAAAAATGTGTACAACAATACCACTGCTGAATCCAGATGAGGAGGGGTTAACATCAGTTCGTCGGCATGTAGATGTCCCGTGAAGGGAACTATCACAACTCCCAGTGGATGGCTGTAGAATCCCAGGTTGATAGAGGGAAGTAATAGAGGGAAGTGTAACAGCCCTTGCGTGTGGCAGATAGTAAGGTCCCGCCGGCATGCAGATATGAAGGCACAGCAAAGGAGCCCTTCAGATGGACATGGCAAGCCCCGCACGTGTCCGTGACATCACCGGATCTCCGACAGAACTCCCCGAAGACCCGGAAGCCGGCAGAGAGTTGACTACCGATCAAAAGGATTTTGATCGATCAAAAAAATGAATCGATTAATTGAGGAATAATTGGTTAATTTCCACAGCCCTAATACAAATCTTGACTATTCATGGAAAAGTCAAACTTGGTCCACATCCACTCCAGCCTTCTAGTACACACCACTGAGCGAAACAAAGAAAACCTCACAGCTCAGGTGGGAGCCGCTGTACTAACAATCCAATGTTAGTACAGTGATATCCCCTGCTGTGCTATTGTGTTCTAACAGGGGGATGCCCCCCGCCAAAACACTCTGGTCAGTGCTCTCAGCCATTGGCTGAGAGCTCTGATCAGGAGCCGCCTGGATGCTGGTTTTCCAGCATGCTCATCCGGCTGCCATACACACAGGCCGTATGTCGGCCGGTTTTTATTGAACTGGCTGATGTCGCCCGACATTTGGCCTGTGTGTACTGTGTGTACTAGGCTTAAAGGAGAAGTCCAAACCAAAGCTTGTTTGGCAGTACTTCTCCTATGGATCACAGGAATGCAGTTCGTTTTGCACTCCGATGACCCGTTTTCAGCAGAGAGCGGGCTGAAGTCTCCCTCTTAATGAGAATGCCATCACCTTATACTGTAAGTGGAAAGGTCAAAGCCTGATACCAAGCTCTGGACTTCATGCAGAATGATTTAAGAAGCTCCTAGATGCCCTGCCAGATTGTGGAGCCACAAATCTAAAAATGGAAGCAATCTAGGGATTGTTTTCCTGACTTCTTGGTTTCTGTGAGTGTGTCAGTTAAAGGAACTACAGTATGTTCCGTTGGTGCTTTCAGTGGGAGTAATTATGCCCCATCGGTGGTGTCAGTATGAGGAATTATGCTTCATCTGTGCTGGCGGTCGAAGGAACTAAGCTCCATCTCTGGTGTCAGTGGGAGGAATTGTGTCCCATCACCTCTAATCTAAAGCCTCGTACACACGATCGGATTTCCATCGGACAAAGCTTAGGACTATTTTCCGAAGGGCGTTGGCCGTGAACTTGTTTTGCATACAAACGGCAAAGAATTGTTGGCCATCCAACACAAAACTATGTGTTTTTTCAGCTCTTTAGCGCCACCCTTTGGGCAACTTCTGCTAATGTTGTGTTATGGTGAGCATTGCTTCTGAGCATGCGTGTTTGTACTTTTGATTTTTTTTTTAGACGGACTTGTGTACACACGATCGGATAATCCGACATCACACATTTGTTATCGGAAAATTTTAAAGTATGCTATCCCACATTTGTTGTCGGAAATTCCGAAAACAACTGTCCGATGGAGCGTACAAACGGTCGGATTATCCGACAACATCCTGTCATCACACAATTCCCGTCGGAAAATCCGATCGTGTGTACGAGGCTTAAGAATCCTTACAAAAGTTTGAGATGTGTGTATATATCTTTAGCAAAGTGTATCTTTGGATTGACTTGAAAGTCACCTAGACTTATGCAGTTTTCCTCATTTGCTCAGTTAAAAACTGCTCAGGTCTACAACGCATTTACTGAAAACACCTTTCTTGTATTTAGCAACCCATAGTTTATTAATTGCTTAAAGCGGAGGTTCTCATGTAAAGAGAGTTTTATAGACCCAGAAGGTCGATATATTGTGTTACGGTGTTTAATAGATGATAAAAACCTCTTGTTGGTCAATGTCTATATTCCTCCTCGTTATAGTGATGATGTGCTGAATTTTTTTTTGGGGAAAATGGTACAATGGCCGCACTTGCCAACCTTAGTAATGGGAGACTTTAATAATATAATGAATGAGGGGGAAGATAGACATAGTACCACAAAGGGAAAACAAATGGTGAAGAGAACTAGATTTGCTAAACAACTACAAGAAATGGGGCTAATAGACATGTGGAGAAATAGATATCCATCAAGAAGAGAATACTCATGTTGCTCGAGCACATACAAATCTTTGTCAAGAATTGACCTGGCCCTGGGGAATGACAGTTTTCTGCCTTTGGTAGAATATGGCCCTAGGGGCCTTTCAGACCATTCCCCACTTATACTGAATATACAACCTGAGGGACAGACATCTACTCCTTTTTGGAAAATTAATCCACAATTGTTATTATTACTGACGGAGGAAGATAAGATAGAGTTACAGTTAATTGAATTCTTTAAGGAAAATAAAAACTCAACATCTTTATTAGTAGTTTGGGACACTATGAAGGCATATATGCGTGGAATAATGATTAAAGAAATCTATAAAATTAAGAGTTCATCTAGGAGGCGAGAGGAGGAAGTAATGAAAAGGGTGACTCAAACAGAACAGGAGGGCATCGCAGGAGGCTCAGGCAGCTCATAAAAGTTTGGCTCTAACTAAAGCCGAAAATAGTAGATTTTTTCAAAAACAAAAACATTATGAGATGGGGGAACAGGTGGGTCGTATGCTGGCAGCTATAGCTCAGGCACAAGAAGGCCCGAATACTGTTACTGCAGTTAAAAACCTTGAAGGTGAGGTGTAGTATGATACAAGTAGTATTCAGAAGATATTTGTTGATTTCTACACCTCACTCTATGAGTCTAGGGCCTCGTACACACAACCGATTTTCTCGGCAAGAACCAGCAAGAAACTTGCTGGCAGAGAGGTCTTGCCGAGTAAATCGGTCGTGTGTACGCTGCTATCGGGTTTCTCGTCGAGAAAACCGACAAGAAACCTCGACGAGAAAATAGAGAACCTGCTCTCTATTTTCTCGTTGAGATTCTCGTCGGCATGTTTCTCGACGAGAAAAGTGAGTGTGTGTACACTTACCTGTCCGCCGGGAAGCCCGCGCATGTTCGAAATGAATTCGACGCATGCGCGGTAGCTTCCTAGGCATACGTAGGGTATACCAAGATGGCGGCGACGGCATCGAATGTGACGAGCGCATGCTCGACGTAGTCGATGACGTCACCGCGTACACTCCTTTCAAAGAACCGCGGGTTCTTTGAAACGAGCGTGTGTACACTCGGCCGGGACAAGTTTCTTGTCCAAGAATCTCGTCGAAAAAAACGACATGTTTTTTTCAACGAGAATCTCGGCCGTGTGTACGAGGCCTGTGGTGTCGAACCCTACTAACCAAGCTAAACAATTTCTGGATAAATTGGTTCTTCCAAAACTTAAATTAGAGGATAGAGAAGCACTCGATAGTCCCAAAACCCTGGAAGAATTAAGCTTAGCCGTTTCACAAACTCATAATAATAAAGCACCAGGGTTGGACGGACTACCGACAGAGATATATAAAAAATTTGATAAAATTTTATTACCAGAACTCCTAGAGGTACTAAAAGAGGCGTATGAAAAACAAATACTTCCAGAATCAATGCAGGAAACAATAGTAATAGTGATTCCAAAACAGGGTAAGGACCCAATGTTGTCTGAATCATATCGTCCTATATCCCTCCTTACCTCAGATGTTAAGATTTTGGCCAGGGTTCTCGCAAATAGGTTATCAAAATACATTAGTAGTTTGATACATGAAGATCAAACGGGTTTTATTCCAAAGAGAGCAGCTGCAACAAACATTTGCAGATTATTTTTGAATTTGCAATTGCCTATGGAAAATATGGGATCTAGAGCAATACTAAGCTTAGATGCCCAAAAAGCCTTTGATATGGTGGAGTGGGAATATTTATGGACTGTATTGGAGACTTTTGGAATAGGTACGGGTTTTTTAAAATGGGTGAAAATATTATACAGGGACCCCAAAGCAAGGGTAAGAATTAATAATACACTATCCAGCCCGTTTACCTTATTGAAAGGGACAAGACAGGGTTGCCCCCTATCGCCATTACTGTTCGCTATAGCAGTAGAGCCCCTTGCCATTAGACAATCAACCAAAATAGTCGGGTTTTATCGGGCAGGAAGAGAGTATAAAGTGGCCCTTTATGCAGATGACGCTCTTATTTTCCTGGGGGATACCTCAAACTCATTATCGGAACTTATGAGCCTTATCTCCATATTTGGGTTATTTTCGGGCTTCAAGATTAATTGGGATTAATCCATACTATTACCATTAGATGAATTAAAAACCCCATTAATAAATCAAGCCTCTAAAATCCAAATTAAGGACACAGTGAAATATTTGGGGATAGAGATTTCTCGGGATGTAAAAGACTATATTAATTTGAATTTGAAACCATTATTAGCAAAATTCAAAGACAAATGTCGAAGTTGGTGTAAGTTACCTCTGACGGTGATAGGAAGAGCAAATCTTATCAAAATGATATGGGCTCCGCAATTACTTTATGTGTTTAATAATTCACCCGTATGGATTACAGCTTTTTGATTTAGAAAAATAGAATCTCTCTTTAGAGAGTTGATTTGGAGGAATAAACTACCACGTATAAAGTTAACAACTTTAATGTTAAATAAGAAAGAGGGAGGTCTCGCAATCCCCCATCCCAAGAACTACTTCTTAGCCTCACAAATACAACATTTTAGTGGATGGACAAAAGTATTACAGTCTGATCCTATACAGAATATGCTATTATCAGTTTATGAAATTTATCCACTAATTTCTTTACTAGAATCGAGAAATCAATTGTGCGATAAAGGATTCCATACGGGTAAATTATTTGACATGGTATGGCAGGAAATGAGGAAAATTACTGAAGTAAAAGGATTTACTTCATACACGCCAATTTGGAATAATAGTAGATATGTGGAACTGGGGAAATTGGAGGGGTTTGAGTTTTGGAGGCAGAAGGGACTAAGGTATATGCCACAGCTATTTGAGGAATATGTGATGAAAACCTTTAGTGAATTAGGCAAAGAATATAATATTCCAAATCAAAGATTTTTTAAATTCCTTCAGCTTAGGCATGCGTTAAAAACACAGGGTCGCATACAGGAATTGAAGTTTAATAAGTCAGTGGTGATTGCCTTGTTGGAGAAGACAGGGCAAAAAAAAAAAAGGGTCTGATATCACAATTATATGATATATTATTTGACAAATTTAAAAAAAACTGTGGATATACCAGCAAGATTAGCCTGGTCAGGGGATATTGGGACAATTTCAGATGAACAGTGGGCACAGGCACTATCAGCAATACCTCAGGCCTCTCTATCTCCAACACAAAATTTAACACAACTATTTATCCTACATAGGGCACATTACACACCAGAGAAATTATTTAAATGGAAATGTAGAGATACAGACCGATGCCCTAGATGTAAAGGGAGAGTAGCCAATCTAATACACATGATATGGAGATGCCCTAAACTTCACCGCTATTGGTCTGGGGTGGTATCTATGATTAATAGTGTATTTGAGAGTGGGATGCTCATGGAGCCTGGGGGTTGTCTTCTGGGTATACTGGATGAATCGAGAATCCCAAAGGATTATATTGTTTCAATAAATAGAAGTCTATTCCAGGCTCGTAAGCTTATTGCACAAAAGTGGCTATCACCATACCCACCCACTGTAGCAGAGTGGAAAATACAAGAAAGGGAAACGGTAATTAAAGAAAAGTATATTTTCTTACGCAGAGGTTGCCCGGGGAAATTTGAAAAAATATGGACAGGGTGGTGTGATATCTTGGAGGTATGAGGTGAGGAGGGATGGGTGAGTAGAGATGGGAGAGGAGGGAGACCATGGGAGCTAGGGGTAAGGGGGATGCAATTCGTGTTTTTTGTTATTTATTTATTTACTTATTTTTTTTCTTTATTTTTTTTTCTTTCCTCTCAATGCGGGCTTGGGTTGTATGTTGTATTTGGTGTTTTTGCTGTTTGTATGTAAAAAATAAAATAAAAAGATGATTTGATTTTAAAAAATACGGAGGTTCCTGGGCCAATTTTTTTTTTTTTTTTGGAGCATTCAATGTGGTTTACCAATACAAAGTACTACTCACTTGTTTGGTGTATTCAAATGTCCCCTGTCCGTTTTCGTCTAAAACAAGAACTTTTAAAATCCGTGTTAGGCAGTTTCCATTTTGCTTGTGAGCATTGTGAAGCCCAAAAGCAATGACTTCCTGGAAGCGGTGAATGCTTATTTCCCAGAGACATGTGCAATTCGTTTTGTTTTGAATTTGTTTAATTTCGAATTCGTTTTTTTAACGAATTCTGAGAAATTCATTAATTCCGAAATTTCCAAATTTCCGATTTTTTCAATTTCCGAATTTTCCGATTTTCGGATTTCCGAAATCTCAAATTTCCGAAATTCGGAATTTCGAAAATTCGAGATTCGAAAATTCGAAATTGCAAAATTCGAAAATCTAAAATTCGAAAATCTAAAATTCGAAAATGGGAAATTTGGAAAGTTGAATTTCCGAATTTCTGATTTCCGAATTTTTAGAATTTCCGAATTTCTGAAATTCGGAAATAATTTTTTTTCGTTTTTTTGTTCATTTGTTTTTTTTTTTTTTGCTTTTTTCGGAAATTCGGAGATTCGGGAAATTCAAAAAATTAGTTTTTTTAGTTTTCGTTTTATTTGTTTTTTTGCTTTTTCGGGAATTTGGAAATTCGGAATTGGGAAATTTGGAATTTTCGAATTTTCAAATTCCGAATTCCGAATTCCAAATTCCGAATTCCGAATTCTGAATTCTGAATTCTGAATTCTGAATTCCGAATTTTTGAATTTCCCAAATTTCCGAAAAAAGCAAAAAAACGAATAAAACGAAAAAAATACATTTTTAGAATTTCCTGAATTTCCGAAAAAAGCAAAAAAAACGAATGAAACGAAAACGGAAAAAAAATATTTTCGGCAGTGCACATGTCTATTCACCGCTGTTACTCGCGCATGCGCAGTGTTTACGAGTAGCGCCGTCAACTTCCTTGTTGCCAGCACAACGGGCGGCATCATATATAGTTTACGCCCCGTTGTCTTGGTATTTCGCTGGACGGCATAGAGCAATGACTCCTGAGAAGCATGACACTGTGCTCCCAGGAGACATTGCGGAGAACTCCCCAGATTACATTGCGGTGCCGGGGAAAGGAGTAGCAACGCCTACTCCCGCGGGAGTGAAAACCCGGAAATCGCAATTCAACCAGCTGTACTATGGTAATTATAACTTAAAAAAAAAAATTATGTGGCTATTGAACATGTTTGTACAGTAAGGAATGTGATCCGATAGAGTTATTATTTTGGGTAAAACTCCGCTTTAAGCTTTTTTCATGAGGTATCCCCTTGTGTTCATGTCAGGTTTGAACCAAATGATGAAACATTTAGGAAGAAACATACAGATTACAAGAGCCCAACTAGAGGCTAAGATGGCAAAGATCTCCATGGCCACAGCGTACTTTCCCTGGGCACTGAGAGATGCTGGGATATAAGATATCCAGACACTGAGGAAGGCCACCATGCTGAATGTAATAAACTGGGCCTCATTGAAGCTGTCAGGAAGTCTCCGTGCCAGGAAGGCAACAACAAAACTAATGGTGGCCAGGAGAAAAAGGTAAGCCAACATGGTCCAGAAGGCAATGTGTGACCCTTCATTGCACTCAACAATGATCACATCAGGTTTGACGTGAATATTGTACTGAGAGTATGGAGAAGATAGTGATAACCAAGTGAGGCACAAAAGTAACTGTAAAAAAGTACATGAAAAAACAATGACATAGGATATTGTGGGCTTGGTCCATTTCCTTAGATTGCTGCCAGGTCTAGTGGCCATGAAAGCCAGAACCACCACAACAGTTTTGGCCAAAATACAAGAGATGCACTGGGCAAAAATCAATCCAAAAGCAACTTGGCGCAAAAGACATTTCTTAAAGTCTGGATAGCCAATGAAAAACAGTGAGCAAAGGAAACACAGAGACAGTGACACCAGCAGAAGGCAACTTAGATAATAATTATTCGCTTTCACTACGGGGGTTGTTTTAAACTTAATGTAAAAGTGTAAAATAACCACAGGACATGAAAAAGAAAAGAGAGAAGTAGAGGTCAATGTTGCTCCCAATGCATCTTCATATGGGAGATACTCTATGGGTTTCTGGAGGCACTTGTTCTTTTCTGCATTTGGCCACTGATCCCATGAACATTGAATGCAATCAATGGAATCTGAAACAGAAATAATGTCTTACAATCAAATTCATTTTTCTAAAAAAAATGTACAGGGTGGTAGGGGATAATTGTACAAAAATAAGCATCCCTAAGAAGACCCATGACCCAATTAAAGAACTCAATAGTCTTTTTAAAAAAAAAGAGAGCTGTTGATGGCACTCAGGGCCTATTTGCACTAATGTGTTAAGCCTTGTACATGTCGTTTTTCCTGACGAGATTCTTGAACAAGAATCTTGTCCCGGCCGAGTGTACACACGTACGATTCAAAAGAACTGCCGTTCTTTTGAATGGCACTAACACGGTGACGTCATCGACTACGACGAGCATGCTCTTGTCACATTTGATGCCGTCGCCGCCATCTTGCTACACCCTACCTATGCCTAGGAAGCTACCACGCATGCGTCAAAGTCATTTCGAACATGCGCGGGTTTCCACGGCAACAGGTAAGTGTACACACTCTCGGGTTTCGCGTCTGGAAACAGGCCGAAGAGAATCCCGACGAGAAAATAGGGAGCAGCTTCTCTATTTTTCTCGTCGAGATTATGGCCAGTTTTCCTGACGAGAAACCTGAAAGCCTCGTACACACAGCCGGTTTTCTCGGCAAGAAAGCTTTCCCGGCAGTTTTCTTGTCGTTTCTTTACGAGAAAACCGGCCGTGTGTACGAGGCTTTATAGTAATGTGTGCAATATAGTGCATAATAGGCTTGTGCAATTCGTTTCGTAACGAATTGAAATTCGTCCGAATTTAGCAACTTTCGGACATTCGGAAGCATTCGAATTTCCGAACAAAGCAATTACGAATAAGACCGAATCCGAAATAAATTATACCGCAAATAGCGAATGCCCGAATGTCTTCGGCATAATTCGTTATGAAAAAGTTACGAATGTACGAATCCATACGAAGCACAATAACACTCACTCTGCTCTGCTCTCTGCTTCTCCCACACCGTGCTGAACTCCCTCTCAAAATGGTGTACAGGGGCGGAGGTTATAGCCGCATGTAAAAAACGAAAGTAAAATACGAGATTTCGAATCCATTCGAAGCACAATAACACTCTGCTCTGCTCTCTGCTTCTCCCTCACCGTGCTGAACCCTCTCAAAATGGTGTACAGGGGCAGAGGCTATAGCCGCATGTAAAAAACGAAAGTAAAATACGAGATTTCGAATCGTTACAAATAACCGCAATGTATTTAGAAAAGTACAAATCCATTCGAAGCACATTAGGCATAATAGGCAGCGTCGTTGTGAGAGAGACACGGAAAATTACGAATCAACGAACCCAAAAAAAGTTACGAAAGTAGGAGTTGTGTCCAGAATCAACGAAAAACAACGTACTCTACCGAAAGTACGAACCCAAAAAAAGTTACGAAAGTAGGAGTTGTGTCCAGAATCAACGAAAAACAACGTACTCTACCGAAAGTACGAATTATAAAGCAACAAAAAATTCAACGAAAAATGTCGCTTGCAAAAATACGAATGAGTCCGAACACGAAAAATCCCGTCTAGCAAAATTACGAATGATTACGAATCAACAGGACCGGAAAGAAACGAACCGAAACTGAACGAATTTTTCCTGCGTTGCAATGCCATTCATTCATTAGACCCCTGAAGACGTTGGTGTGCACCAACAAAACCGGTAGGGTGCTTGATTGTGATACGTCATTTCCGCCGTCTTTTTGAAGCGCAGCTGGAACGCACCACGGCGTCTCCATGCACATGGATTTTTAATCTGCAAGCATTTGCTGTTTTAACTTGTTATTATCTGTTTTTTGGAATAAAATCGTGACATACTTCACTATGGAAGCCCTTTCTTTTTGATTTTTCCCATTAACCATTAAACAACTCTCCTCAAATTTTTTTTGCCTGGGAACGTGCTCAAACGATCTGGATTCTTTTTGGTGTGAGTGTCCTGGAGGTCGGTTAAACGTTGGAATCATCATTGGGATCGTGTACAACTCCTACTGGATATACCCATATGCGCTTTATGACTACCTGTAATAGGGGTCATGGAAGTCTGGTGAGTAGGATGTGTGACAGGCAGGGCTTTTTTTCAGTGGGAACGCAGGGGAACGCAGTTCCCGCACCTCCTGGACTGACTGTATGTAATGGCAAAGGGTGCTGGGGTGTGCTGCAGGGTATTGATGCTCCCTTCTGGGGGATCTGTTCTAGCTGGAAGGGAGCTATTGTTGCTGAGGAGGTCTATTGTTGCTGGTGGGGTACCTACTGTTGCTGGGGGTGGGTCTAATGTTGTTGGGAGGTCAGTTGTTGCTGAAAGAGATATACTGTTGGGGGGAGGGATCTATTGTTGATGGCTGCCAGAGAATCTATTAATGCTGGCTGTGCAGAGATCTGTTGATGCTGCTGGGAGTCTATTGTTGCTGGGGGGGGATTTTGTTGTGGGTGGTCCATTGCTGTTAGGGGGATCTATTGTTGCTGGCTGCAGGGGATCTATTTTACTGCTTTTCTTGATATCATTACCAAATTCCATAGCACCACAAAATGATACTTGGTTTTGTATTGTCTAAAAGGGGCAGTACTGGGAGGTGAGTGGGGGATGGAACCAAGGGACGGTGCGCGGAGGTGGGTAGGGGCGGAGAAAAGGGGTGACTCTGAAAGCGGGAGTTCCTGCACCCATTGTCTGAGAAAAAAAGCCCTGGTGACAGGTGATGGTGGTGGAAGAAATTTCAGTCAAATATACCTACTGTCCAGCAGGGATTTGAAGATTGTGTACACTATTTGAAGAAGTTGATACATTGTCTGAGGACTCTGATACATTGTTTGAACATTCAGTGCCGGTTCACACTACAGCGACTTGGGATCCAACTTGTCAGGCCTCAAGTTGCCCCAAGTCGCTTGACATAAGAAATTCCATTATAGTTAATAAAAGCCGTCTTAATGTACACTACTGAAGTCGCTCCGACTTCAGAAAAGGTTCCTGTACTACTTCAAGGCGACTTCTAGGCAACTTGTACCCATAGATTTCAATGGAAGTCGCCTCCAAAGTCGGATCTCCATCTTAACTGAAGCAACTTTACAGGAAAAGAAAATAGTTTACTTAGGCAAACCCCTCCCTCCCACAGAGCTGATTATTCTGTGATTGGCCACAGCCAAAGTCGCCTGTCCTGGAGGCAACTTTAAGTCTCGTTGTAAGTTGCTCAAAATCGCGCTGAAGTCACCTCCAAATCGCCTCCAAATCGCCTTGCAAAGTCGCACTGTAAGTCGGGTTGTCCTGGGCAAGAAGGGGGTGTAAGTGCCTGGTAGGTAAGTGGTTAATGATACAAAATAGTGTGTTGCTGGTGGGTACATTTAATTGTAAGCTCCTCTGGTGAAGGAACTGATGGTTGTTATTCTCTATAAAGTTTTGAAGAATATATTAGAGTCAAAGTGAATCTCTAGCCAATATTTATATTTTTTATATGGTAGCTAACAGTTAAAGAATTGGTCAGGTTGTTTGTGGCCACCCTCTCTATCTATCCTGGCGAATATTATTGGACAGAAAGTGATGGAAAATAAAAAATGCTACTGTTGTCATTGGAACTTGAAGTGATAAAACATTTTCAGTGGGGATACCTGCTTCTGTGACAATTATGTAAGACAACTATCTTCTCTCTTTGGAGAGATTTACCCCCACTTCCTGTTGTGCTGCCGAAACAGGAAGTGGTGGGACATTTCCCTTGATGGGATGTGGCCCTACAACTTCCTGTTGTGCTGCCGAAACAGGAAGTTGGTGGGACATTTCCTCAATGGGATGTGGCCCTAAAAACTGATAAAGTTTATCTAAAATTAGGAAATAACCATTTTGGCTTAAATGCCGATTCGTATTTGGTTATTACATACAACATGTTTTTTCATCTTTATTTGGACTCACCCGTATGGTTTGAGATCTCTCCATGGGAACATGGTATGCATTGAGAGCAGCACATAGGTTGTCCTTTTATAGCTGCTCTCCGGAATCCTGCAGGACAGCTCTCACTGCACATTGAAGTAGGTGGCTGCAAAATAAATATATGAGTATCAATTCTGTCTGCCTTTGTTTTATATATTTATTATTTGTGGTAGTTGAAAATATATGGTTATTTTTTTGATATTTATTAAACTACTAAACTTTTTATTTTTACTAAAAAACTAAATGATAGTTGTTAGTATACATTTGCATCACATAGTTTACAATGTACAGTTTAGCATGACTTCGTAAACCCCAAAACAATGAGATAACTCTGTATGTACACTATATTACCAAAAGTATTGGGACAATCAGTGTCTGACCTCACAAATGTGTTTCTGGAAGAATGGTCAAACGTTCCCATAGAGACACTCCTAAACCTTGTGGACAGCCTTCCTAGAAAAGTTGAATCTGTTATAGCTGCAAAGGGTGGGCCAACTCAATATTGAACCCTATGGACTCATGCCTCGTACACACGGCCGAGAATCTCGTCAGGAAAAAACTTTTCGTTTTTCTTGACGAGATTCTTGGACAAGAAACTTGTCCCGGCCGAGTGTACACACGCTCTTTTCACAGAACCCGCGGTTCTTTGAATGGAGCGAACGCGGTGACGTCATCGACTACGACGAGCGTGCGCTCGTCACATTCGATGCCGTCGCCGCCATCTTGCTACACCCTACCTATGCTTAGGAAGCTACCGCACATGCGACGAAGTCATTTCAAGCATGCGCGGGTTTCCACGGCGACAGGTAAGTGTACACACACTCGGGTTTCTCGTCGAGAAACAGGCCGACAAGAAACCCGACGAGAAAATAGAGAGCAGGTTCTCTATTTTTCTCGTCAAGATTCTTGTCGGTTTTCTTGACGAGAAAACTGAAAGCCGTGTACACACGACCGATTTACTCGGCAAGAAAGCTCTGCCAGCAAGTTTCTTGCTGGTTCTTGCCGAGAAACTCGGTCGTGTGTACGAGGCTTAAGACTGGGATGCCATTATAGTTAATGTTAAGGCAGGTGTCCCAATACTTTTGGTAATATATATATATCGTATATACCGTATATACTCGAGTATAAGCTGAGTTTTTCAGCACATTTGTTTGTGCTGAAAATGCCCCCCTCGGCTTATACTCGAGTCACCTTTTTTGCGCCTGATCTCCCGGACTTTGTGGACCCGGTACCGGCCATTCGTAGGTCCCCTGAACCCCAAACTTGGCACACATGTAGACCCATTTCTCCTCTATTAATTTGCAAAGTTTTTTGTCTGGGAGACCTACGGCCGGGGAGCACAGATTTTTCAAAGCCGGGCACCCCTTCCATAGATTCCCATGTTAAACGTCAGTCTAGTCATGGACACAGTGAGGCATGGGCACAGTGAGGCATGCACATGGACACAGGGAGGCAAAGTGAGGCACAGTGAGGCATGCAGATGAACACCCTAGGCTTATACTCGAGTCAATACGTTTTCCCATTTTTTTGTGGTAAAATTAGGTGCCTCGGCTTATATTCGGG
This sequence comes from Rana muscosa, assembly GCA_029206835.1. Classification (NCBI taxonomy): domain Eukaryota; kingdom Metazoa; phylum Chordata; class Amphibia; order Anura; family Ranidae; genus Rana; species Rana muscosa. The sequence goes on along the minus strand of CM055118.1, from coordinate 343,642,938 downwards.
TCAGCTTATACTCAAGTATATACGGTACATATATATATGTATATATATATATATATATATATATATATATATACGTAAATCTATACATATATATATATATATATATATATATATATATATATATCCATTCAGTCGTATCTTTCAGCGTCTTTATGGGACAGCTCTCTTGGTTCCATGTCTGATCCATTTTAAAGTCTTTTTCCGTAGAATTTTCCTGGCAATTTTTTACAAGGTATTCTCCAGGTCTTTCCTCGACCATCCTCAATTGCTCAGCTTAGACTGTCAAATACTGTGCCTTACAGTATCATAGTGTAGGAGGTTTTTTTTGGTTAATTTTGCTCCCATCCCTTTACTAACCTAAATCATCATCTCTATCAATGCCTCTTTTATCTGACAGTTTTTTGCTTTGTATCTGTTGATGAGCTTACCAGCTGATTGTCAGTGGCCCACAACAAGGCACTTGTGTTTATAGTAAAGACTTTGTTATGAAAAGCGGTAGTGTCGTAACTGCCGACCTTCACATGCTGTATTGCACCTTCAGGGCTCAGCTGCCAGTTCATTATGTCATAAACTGCCGGCGGATCTCCATTCTGGTCAAAGTAAAGTTCTCTACCATTACTTAGCTTCACTCTCACATTCTTCATGTAGTGCAGGAGCTGTAAATTGAAGGAGTATATAGATATTGGGTTAGAGCGCGTTGCAAATCAGAATCAATTACATAAATGAATTAAATCAATTTATCATTATTATTATTACTATTATTATTATTTTTTTTTGTTTTATTATTATTGTGCCCTTTCCCCCACTCTGAGATCCCTTTGAAAGGTTCTAAGCACGGGAGGGCAGGAAGGATCAGCGATCATGTGACCACTGTGATTGGCTGTCACAGTGGTCAAATGATCAGGTGCCGGTCCCGGGAGCTACCAACCGTTAGTGAGAAACAAGAGCTGTCTTTGAAAGCTCAGTCTCTGTGCCTGGAGTGCACAGTGAGTGTGCTCCCAGCACAGCAGCACAGAAACACGGGGCTGTCCAGTGACGCATATGTGGGTGGTAAAGTCCACCTTCTTGTGACCATAAATGTATGTTAAGTGGACAGCAATAAGAAAATAATAATAATAATAATAAAAATATCCCTTATTAATAAAGAGCAAACAATGTATGGTATGTAATAATGGCTTGCAAACTCAAGGCCAAGCAAGCAATTAAACATATAATGTGGGAGGAAATGTATGTCTACCTCTTTCACAATTAAAATAAACCCAAAAAAATACCTTTCAGGTAGATTTAAAAAGATTAAAATTAATGTATGCCTTTGATACATTCCTTAGGAAAAAAAAAAAGAAAACAATATATATATACAGTATGTAAGGTAGGTGTTCTTGTTCAGCAAAGACTGTATGAATGCTTTAAACATGCAGAGGGTAAAACATTCATTTACAGGTCTGCCATGTAAAACATGACCTCACCTGGTAGTAGACATGTGCAATTCGTTTAGTTCCAAATAAGTTTTTTTTAACAAATTTTGACACATTAGTTCATTCCGAAATTTAGAATTTCCAAAATTTCAAATTTCCGAATATTCGAAAATTCGGAAATTCGACATTTCGGAAATGTTAAATTTCTGACATTTCGAATTTACGAAATTTGGAAAATTCGGAAGTTTGAAAATTCGGAAATTAAAAATTTCAGAAAATCAGAAATTAAAAATTTAGACAATTTGGAAATTCAAAATTTCAGGGATTTGGAAATTCGAAATTTCGAACATTTTGAAAATACGAAAATTCTTACATTCGAAATTCGGAAATTCAAAAATTCGAAAATTCAAAATTCCAAAATTCAAAATTTGGAAATTTGAAAATTCGAAAAGCGGAAGTTCCCAAATTCTTAATTTTGAAAATTCAAAAATCAGAAATTCGAAAATTCGAAAAATCGAAATTCGAAAAATGGAAGTTAGGAAATTCGAAAAAACCGAAAATCGGAAATATGAAAATTCAGGGATTTGGAAATTTGGAAATTCGAAAAACGGAAATTCTAAAATTCTTAATTTCCAAAATTCGAAATTCCAAAATTCGAAAAGCTGAAATTCGAAAATTCAAAAAATTTAAATTCGAACATTGGAAGTTAGGAAATTCAAAAATCGTAAAATCGAAAATTCAAAGGTTAGGAAATTCGAAATTTAAAAAAATAGAAATTTTGAATTTTCGAATTTCCGATTTTTCCAATTTTCGAATCTCCAAATTCCGAATTTCCGGAATTTCCTAAAAAAGCAAAAAAACAAAAGAAACGAAAAAGAACACATTTTTCGGCAGTGCACATGTCTACCTGGAAGTCCGTTCTCCTTTTGGAGAAAGTTAGAATTTTGGAGAATGCATTGCCTTCAAATCTCTATTTGTTCAGTATGTCCTCTAATTATTCTTATGTGCCTAAAAGTAAAAAATGCAATGTTACCTGCCAGGGTTTGAAACCAAAAATGTTTGCACACTTCTTCAATGGAAATGGCCCGTCTCCATCCTTGCAGTGTTTTAAATCTTCCAAGGCTGTAGTAATTACATATACTGCCGTGTAGACATTATAGGTTGCTCGTAAGCTAGAGACATCATTAAAACTGTTTTTGATGCTTCTCAGGTCTTCCATACCTGTACAAGCAGTTATTGAAGTCTCCGGAGTCCGGGTAAAGTTTCCATTCATAAACTTGCAGTTGAATGCCTCCTCCCAAAACAACTTCACCCATTGACCCCCCAAGGTGCTGTATGGGTGGATGTTATTCAGAAACTCTCCAAACTCCAAAATAGTCCCACTATAGAAAGCCAAACCAATGGTGCCCGTAAGAAGCTTGGAAAATCGACCATTTGAGAAAAGGCTGGAAGTAGACCAAGCTTCACTGGCAACAAGTATCTTCTCTGTGATGTTCTGCTTAAGCATCTCATCCAGGATAGGAAGAAGATTAATGGCTGGTGAGAAGACCACTACAACCTTAGCTTTTGATCTCTTAATTACTTTAACGATATGTGGGGCATTGTGGTCAGGTTGGCTGGTAATGATATTCTCAGAAAAGGCCACACATGCTTTGGCTGTGTCTAGTTCCTGTTTTACCAGCTGAATTCCCTGTTGACCATAATCATTTTCCACTGCCAATAACCCAACCCATGTCCATCCAAAGTGCAATACCAACTGAGCAAGACCCCGGGATTGGAAGACGTCGCTGGAAACGGTTCTGAAGAAGGAAGGGAATTTTGTCCGGTCACTTAGCACAGGGCTTGTTGAGAAATGACTAATCTATTAAAAAAAAAAGAAAAAATAGATGATATTCTCCCTTTATTTGGGATGCGGTGCCATATTTTTTCATGTTTCATCTCCATACGTTCTTTTCACCTTTGAGGAATTAATAAACCAATTTGAGCGAATCAGAAATCGCAAGGAATCCAGCTAAATGCTATGGGTCAGAATTATTCAGGTAGTAGTAGTTTTCTTCTTAGGAAAACATGTTTTACCCAATTAAACTCATAAAGTAGTCCACAAATGCCACGTACATGCGATGGGAAAATCCGACAAGAAAACAGTGGAATTTTTTCCGACAGAATGTTGGCTCAAACTTGTGTTGCATACACACGATCACACAAAATTCTGACCGTCAAGAACGCGGTGATGTACAACACTACAACGAGCCAAGAAAAATTAAGTTCAATGATTCCGAACATGCGTCAAATTGATTCCGAGCATGCGTGTTTTTTTTGCGCATCGGAATTGCATACAGACGATTGGAATTTCCGACAAGAACTTTTCTTGTCGGAAAAATTGAGAACCAGCTCTCACATTTTTGCTGTCAGAAATTCAGACAGAAAAAGTCAGATGGAGCCTACACACGGTCGGAATTTCCGACCAAAAGCTCACATCAAACTTTTCCTGTCGGAATTTCCGATTGTGTGTATGCGGCAAAAGAGTTCATGCCAAGCTTTCAGAGCCAAAACCATTTAATTTTTCCAGTGATGCGTAGGCTCCCCATCCATTGGGTGGTCTCTGGAGATCCCACCTTTTTCTTACCGTCTTCTATTTAAAAATGCCTACACAAAATGCCAAATATGGAAATTACAGGATATACATTTTTGCATCAACTGGCACAAAACCTGGAAGTCATCAGGATACAAAGTATCACATATACAGTACACAAGTGAATGCGTATATAAACATCACGATCACAATCATGAAGATAAAGAAAATAAAAAACAATCAAAAACTATAGTGCATATGGCATCAAATTCTTTAATATAAAAGTGTTACTGAGATGTTCACCTGACGTACAAATATAGTCACATCAACTTCAGAGGTACATGTATTGTAGACAGTGTAGTGCAATATGATAGCAATGCAATATCACTAGACATGTGCAATTCGTTTAGTTACGAATTCGTTATTTCTCAAAATTCGTTATATTCGTTAATTCGTAAACATACGAATGAATGAACGGTTCACTAAAATTACCAACGAACAACGAATTATCGAAAAGAACGAATTTGGAAAACAACGAAAATACGAAATTATTAAATTAGAAACAGCAAAAATACGAAAGAGTGAAAAAAAATGAAAATATAGAAACAACGATAATACCGAACAAAGATTCAAAATAACGAAAATCAAAATGATTGAAAACTCAAAATTACGAATATTCGGAAAACGGAAATCAAAACAACAAATTTGTTAGTTCTGAAATATTTCTGGACATTGGCCAATAAGCTTGTCCCTTCCCCTGAAGAGGTTGTCCCTTCCCCCAATGAGCTTGTTTCTTATTCCCTTGTGTGTTTTTCTGTGTTAGACTGCAGTGCATTCTATTCAGAGTCCAGATAGGGTGTGGTTGGGTAGGTGGCACTGTTTTGGTGGATTTGTGAGTTAAGTTGTGACTTGTGAGAGATAAATTCTTTGATTCTTAAGCATACTCTGTCTAGATTCTAGTTTCTATATTACGAATTATGCCCCGATTACGAATCTACGAAAACAATGTTATGAAAGTACAAATAAATGAGCCGGTCAATCTCACGAAAGTAAGAATTACAAAATTCCCCTGGCAGGCTTTTAGAGGCACATATAACTGTTATCCCCAAGACAGATAAAGACCCTTCATTGGTATCCAGTTACAGACCGATATCCCTCCTCAATGTAGACATTAAGCTCTATGCAAAAATGTTAGCTAATAGACTAGTACCTCTGATACCCAAACTTATATCATACGACCAGGTGGGCTTTATCTCGGGAAGGGAGGCAAGGGACAATACCATACGCACATTGAACATACATCATTGGCTATCCTCTTCAAATACCCAGGGCTTTCTCCTCTCCCTTGACGCTGAGAAGGCGTTCGACAGGGTAGCTTGGGACTATATGCAGGGGGTTCTGAAGGGCATAGGCCTATTACCCCGGATGTTAACGCTCATTACCGCCCTTTATGCCAACCCAGGGGCAAGGGTGAAGGCCAATGGCCTCCTTTCGGACGCCTTCTCCATAAGCAATGGGACGCGCCAGGGGTGCCCACTCTCTCCATTGATTTTTGTCTTGTCTCTTGAACCGTTATTAAATAGACTGCGCGCCAATCCCAACATTAAAGGGATTCCCATACAACATAGGGAGTACAAAGTCGCGGCGTTCGCGGACAATATTTTGTTGACCCTACAGTCCCCTCGAGTATCCTTGCCTAACCTTTTGAGCGACATTAAATATTTCGGCGAGCTGTCGTACCTTAAAATTAACTTCTCCAAGTCCCACGCCTTGAACATATCTCTAACTCCGCAGGAAGTTTCTCACTGCCAAGACGCTTTTCCATTCCTATGGAAAAAAGACGCTATCACATATCTAGGGATTCAGATACCTACGAAACTTTCAGATCTGTATAGCCTTAATTTCCTTCGTGCACTCTCCAGAATCCAAGCGGATTTGAAGGAGTGGGCTAGCCTGAATGTGTCCTGGTTTGGCCGAGCGGCACTTATTAAGATGGTTGTCCTCCCGCGCCTACTGTATCTAATGCAAGCGATCCCTACACACCTTCCCCCCTCCTTCTTCTCGTCATATAAGAAAGCATGCACAATCTTTCTCTGGAAAGGCTCAGCCCCACGTATTAAATACTCGAGCCTGACCTGCTCCAAGAGGTCCGGAGGTATTGGTCTACCGGACCTCCATAAGTATCACCTGGCCTGTCACTTGACTAGAGTGGTGGACTGGAATATTCACAAAGCGGGGAAAGCCTGGGTCACATTGGAAAACGCACTTACGCCAACACCGACTTGCACACTTCCGTGGCTAGTTCCACGATCTTACCCCCAGGATATTAAACTGCATCCTCTGATCATGCCCTCGCTGTTGGCCTTTGGAAAGGCGGTCGCCCTCTTTAACATCTCCTCTCGACCGGGCCCCCTGACCACATTGCGGGGTAACCCTGAGTTCCCTCCGGGAGAATCGAAAACCTTCTTACGCAGGGAATGGCCACGAGAGGAGATCCAGGCACGTCACTTCTTCCGCGGAGGCCGACGGCGATTGTATGAGGAGTTGGTTGAGGATTCTCGTACCAACTCCTTCCCTTTTTGGTCATACAGACAGTTGTCACATTTTTTTATCTCTAAAGGTCCCACCGATATTTGGAGTAGACAACTTACTCCCTTTGAAACCCTATGCTCACGCAACTCCCCGCAACGACACCTTATTTCCTCTATATATGCTATGTTACTGGAGATCCCTGGTCTATCAGCGACACAGGCGGTCCGATCGTCTTGGGAGAGAGATTTGCAAATTTCTTTCACAGACAAGGAGTGGGAGTCTGTCTACACTACGGCGCACACGGGTTCGTTGAATGTGGCGATCCAAGAAAACGGATATAAAATCATTACAAAATGGTATAGAACCCCAGCCCGTTTACACAGATTTGCACCCCAGATTCCGAACATTTGCTGGCGATGTAACATAGGCGACGGATCCATGATCCACATCTGGTGGGAGTGTGCCTTGCTCCGTTCCTTTTGGAGCACGGTTCACTCCATCATAGAGCAGGTTACCACCCTTACCTTAGACTTTGGACCAGGACAATTTCTCTTGCATCACTCTACCTTAGCGAAGCGCACCTACCATAGGTCGCTAGCCATGCATATGGTGAATGCTGCCAGACTATGCATCCCTGCCCATTGGCGCTCGACGAATATCCCCTCCATTAGGGAATGGTTGCTTAGAATAGTCAGAATAGAGGAGATGGAGGAATTAATCTCTGTCGCACAAGACCGCATTCAGAAATTTACACTAACCTGGGCCTGTTGGATACATTTTAAAACCACTGACCAGTTTAAATCCCACTTTTCTTCTCAACACTGAGATCCTAAACCCACCCAATACCCAAACCCGGTGTCCCGGTGGGGGATCTGGGGTCCTGAGAGGTGGAGTGGTCCCCCCCCTGCTCCCTCCTCCCCCCCCTCTCTAACGCCCAGACCCCTTACCCCCTCCTTCTTCCTTCTACCCTGACTACCCTTCCCCCCAACCCTCTTCCTTTTCTCGTCCACCTCATAGGTTCATCATCACACGGCCGCAGCTCACCTAACACTTGCCGGGATCCCGGTTGGGGCTCCATGCATCACATCTACCCTCCGAGCTACCAGGTATATTATAACCTTATTGGCCGCGATTAGACTGGTTGATAGGGGTCTACGGGGCCTATGCTTTCATGAACAGGGTGCCCGCGTGGCATCCAGATACCTGACCCTGCTAGAAGGGGATGCGGTCGATCTTCAATATTACATAGGCCTTGTCGTGAATAAATTTGTACTATTCCCTGATGTCTTACTTTTTGCTACCTAATGCTGTATTACCGCATAAAATGTTTGTTGCATGTTGAAGTGCGATGGTTCCATTTGCAGATGGAGTATTTTACATAATGTTTGTACAACCATATTCTTTTTTCTTTCTAATAAAAACTAATTGTGGAAAAAAAAAAAGAATTACAAAATTACGACGAGTAGAGTTTAGAATAAACGGAAAATGTATTCTAACGAAAGTACGTATGTAATTAAATCTACAAAAGTAAAATTTTCCAATCAACGGAAATTAGACACGGAAATACGAATCACTGCAAATCAACGAAAATATAGTTCTTACGAAAATACGAACGCGGCCGAATATAAAATATAACGAAAAATACGAATTTCGAATCAACGAAAATTAGACTAACGGAAAAATGAATCAACGGAAAAATAACCCTTACGGAAATACGAAAGAGTCCGAATACGATAACCCACGTCTTACGAAATTACGGATCGTTACGAATCAACGTAAACGAACAGAAACAAAACCTAACTAAACAAATTTTTATGTTGTGCACATATCTAAATATCACCAACATCAAGGGATGTAAGTAGAGTACAGAACAATTATGCCATAATGCAGTGTTTCTCTACACCCGAAAACATGACCTGTTGGGGCGCCTTGAGGACTGGAGTTGAGAAACACTGTCATAATGTAGGGGTATATTATGGCAAAGGATCATTAATTAAAGAAAGAAGGGAGTCTCTAGTGTCCTGAGTCTCCAACCAGGGACCCCAGAGGAGAACCCACTTTTTAAGATGCGGTTTATGTGGTGGGCATTGCTGTCACCTGTAAAAAGTTGATAGCAGTGTACTTTCTCATTGGGTGCTATCTTGATAAAGAAGTATAGTATTTCCTTATTGGGGCAGTGTTGTTACACAATGGATTTATCTAATAATCAAGCAGACATTTTCTCTGAGTTTTTTTTTTCAATAGTTTTAGGACATCATATTTCTAGTTATAGTTCTGTGGGTGTTTTGAAAGCTTACAGGAAGAAGCAAACCTGAGAAGTGTGATAATGATCATTCTTGATAATGGAGGAAAAAAGGGGAAATTTAGGATAGTGGGACTCTATATGAAACACCACATTCGGGTAGATTGAATCAATCAAGGGTAATAATTGTAATATATATTAAATAATACAATTGAGTATAGTGCGATGATGGCATCAATGGTAAATCAATGTATGGTACAGAAATGACATATAATATGATTGGTAATCACATACTTAAAATATAACATGATTGGTAATCACATAATATAATTGATGACATAATAAAGACACTGTTACACATGATTAATGATGAACCGGCAATAAACTCAAGAATATATAAAAACATGATAGGTAATATAAATAATTGATTGATGATTCAAACAAATCAAACCCATGGTAGGTACATGACTGCTGTGACATGGTATCAACTAAGAAAGGCTCGACGCGTTTCGTGGACTCTATCCACTCATCAGGAGCAGCTATACAGCGAAGGTACCTAAGATGAATACCGTATTTATCGGCGTATAACACGCGCCGGCGTATAACACGCACCCCAAGTTTAGGAGGGAATTTTAGGGAAAAAAACTTTTAGGAGGGAAGTTTAAGGAAAAAAAATTACATTTAAACTTACATTTAAATGCAGCCTTACCAGTGTCCATTGCAGCCTTGTCAGTGCAGCCTTGCCAGCAGTGTCCATTGCAGCCTTGCCCCAGTGTCCAGTGCAGTCTTGCCAGCAGTGTCCATTGCAGCCTTGTCAGTGCAGCCTTGCCAGGTGTCCATTGCAGCCTTGCCTCAGTGCCCAGTGCAGCCTTGCCTCAGTGCCCAGTACAGCCTTGCCTCAGTGCCCAGTACAGCTTTGCCTCAGTGCCCAGTACAGCCTTGCCTCAGTGCCCAGCACAGCCTTGCCTCAGTGCCCAGCACAGCCTTGCCTCAGTGCCCAGTACAGCCTTGCCCGCATTTCAAAAATGGTGCCGCCGAGATCGCCGCAGAGACTGGGCGGAGCGGGACGCCGCCGCCGCCGAGAACGCAGGGATACACATAGCCGAGTGTACTCGGCTCCAGTCGGCTCTTCTCGGCTCCGCTCACAGTCACGCCGAGTCCCGCCCTATGATGGACATAACACAGGTCCAATGGCGGGACTGGGCGTGACTGTGAGCGGAGCCGAGAAAAGCCGCGTACACTCGGCTATGTGACTCGATCGCTGCGCTCCGCTCAGTCAGCGGAGATTCGACTGGGGATAGGTGTGTATCGGCGTATAACACGCACCCACGATTTTCCCCTGATTTTAAGGGAAAAAAAGTGCGTGTTATACGCCGATAAATACGGTAATTAATTGATAATCAATGTTAGTTGATTAAAATAGGGAGAGAGAGAACCAAAATACTATGGTCCTAACACTCTTACCTATGGATAGGATATAGAAGAACGTAGATCATGGTAGATCTTGGCCTTGGGCTCTACCAATCACTCCAACCCTGGAGGAGTGATTTCCTCTTATGAGAAGTTCATTCACCCACAATTTCTGGTCCTCCTGTCGCCACATGGTCATCACCTCAACTCCCGGGGGGTTATTCTCCAGCCCTCCCAGTGCCTCCTACTATCATTACCATAATCTACGTTTTTCTATATCCTACCCATAGGTAAGAGTGTTAGGACCATAGTCTTCTGGTTATCTCTCTCCCTATTTTAATCAACTACCATTGATTATCAATTAATTATTAATTTTAGGTACCTTCACTGTATAGCTGCTCCTGATGAGTGGACAGAGTCCACAAAATGTGTCAAGCCTTTCTTAGTTGATACCATGTCACAGCAGTTTGAATCATCAATCAATTATTTATATTACCTATCATGTTTTTATATATTCTTGAGTTTATTGCCGGTTCATCATTAATCATGTGTAACAGTGTCTTTATTATGTCATCAATTATATTATGTGATTACCAATCATGTTATATTTTAAGTATGTGATTACCAATCATGTTATATGTCATTTCTGTACCATACATTGATTTACCATTGATGCCATCATCGCACTATACTCAATTGTATTATTTAATACATCTTATAATTATTACCCTTGATTGATTCAATCTACCCGAATGTGGTGTTTCATATAGAGTCCCACTATCCTAAATGTCCCCTTTTTTCCTCCTCCATCAACTATCAGGGATGGAGACCTATGTACTGGTTAGTCATGGTCTAACTAAAGTCCCACCAATTTTCCTTGATCAATGATCATTCTTGGTCCAGTGAGGTGGAAGGAGACACTACAAGCTGTAGAGTGGTATAACGTAGTCAACCTTATGACCCTTCGGTGTGGTACTGGTGTGTAAATCACAAAACGGTCTTAACTGAACTAGAGATACTTGAGCAGGTACAATAATTGACTGTGTTTATGGCAGTTTGCGTGGAGTTATTTAGTAAAACCCTGTAAGGTCCCTAAACAAATGCAATGACACTCCTCAACAGTAGGAGAGGTAGTACTTAACTCTCCGGCAGCCCATTTTGTCAACCTCCTTTCTATTCCAGCACTGCAGCCTCCTTTAGCATTCCACACTCCTGGGGGGAACACAGCAGTGATACAGGGTTGGAAAATGGAGCTACAATGTTGTATGCTGAGGAGCCTGGAACAGTGGGAAGACTGGAGCCACAGACTGTCGGAGATATACTCTTTTATTACAGGAGAGGGCCATATGCTTTTCTGTAAAGACCTGAAAGGGTGTCCAAGAAAGCTCTTTGTATAAAAATACCTAATATATACCTGGGGAAATCTGTACAAGCCAAGAATATGTGCTACCAGGATAGAATGCGTAGAAACAGATGGTCCAATCACAGCACTAAGAGGAACCTCCAGAAAACAACGATAGTTTGGGATGGATTTGCGATTTCCACTCAGTAGTTCCAAGGTGCCCTGTAAGTCCTGGCGAAGTACATCACAGGAATCATAAGCTTGAATACCCAAGGTTAGATTTGACAGGATATAGGGATTGCTATTGATCTCTTCAACTGCAAAAATGATGGATTGAAGTTGCTGATAATTCTCGAAATGGAACCTTCAAAGAAAAAAAACTATACATGAAATGTGAAACTACTGCTAAGCAGCTAAATACAAATATCCAGGGCCACCATCAAGGCAGTAGAGGAACTAATCAAGTATGGCCTAAACTATTTTAGAAAGGTTTTTTCAGTATTTGAAAAAAATCCAAGAAGAGAGTACTGAGTTCACAGCAGTGGAATATCGTGTTTGAGCCAGGCTCTACCTTTATTCTATTACTCACTCAACTCCAGTGTGTGGCATGTAGGAGAGAACAAAATTAATGCCTTAAGCCCTGTACACACAATCGGATTTCCGATGAAATAAAATCCGATGGATTTTTCCATCGGATTTCCAATGAAGCTGACTTCCATCAGTCTTGCCTACACACCGTCAGTCAAAAATCCGACCGTCCCAAACGCCGTGACGTAAAACACTCCGACGAGCCGAGAAAATGAAGTTCAATGCTTCTGAGCATGCGTCGACTTGATTCTGAGCATGCGTGGGTTTTTTCTCCGATGGAGTTCCACACAGACGATCGGAATTTGCTATCGTTTTTTTTTCCATCGGATAAATTTAAAACGTGTTCTATTTTTAATCACCGATGGAAAAAAGACCGATGGGGCCCATACACGATCGGTTTGTCCGATGAAAAAAGTCCATCGGACTGTTTTCATCGGTAAAACCGATCGTGTGTACAGGGCTTTAATGTACAGTATGTTTATTTCATCATTAAATTGGGATCAAAAAGGATTCCTTCATAGGGGCAAGACCAAAATGGTCCATCAGCTGGTTGTTGCAGCCTTGCAACTCAGTTGTATTTCCATTTGCAACTTCCACATATAATCCTCCCCCAAATAACATCTCTTTCATCCAGCACGTTAATGCCCTGATGACTAGGCCCCTCAGAACCTCTATAAGGTGGTTATTTGTTGTCAGGATTTTATGATGATCACTGGTTTGGCACCCTTAACCACTTGCAGACTGCCTAACGTAGATATACGTCGGCAGAATGGCACGGGCAGGAAAAGCAACGTACCTGTACGTCGCTTTGAATCTGCCGCCTACCGGGAGCGTTCCCTTCCATGAGCTCCGTGACCATGCCCGCGGGAAACGCAGACTCGATGTCCGCCGGTGTCCCGCGATCGTGTCATGGAGCGGCAGAACGGGGAGATGCCTATGTAAACAAGGCATTTCCCTGTTCTGCCTTGTGACAGGACAGTAGATCTACTGCTCCCTGTCATCAGGAACAGTGATCAGTGTCGTGTCACTTGTAGCCCAGCCCCCTCACAGTTAGAATCACTTCCTAGGACACACTTAACCCCTTCCTCGCCCCCTAGTGGTTAACCCCTTCCCTGCCAGTGTCATTTACACAGTAATCAGTGCATTTTTTTAGCACTGATCGCTGTATAAATGACAATGGTCCCAAAATAGTGTCAAAAGTGTCCGATGTGTCCGCCGCAATATCGCAGTCACGATAAAAATCGCAGATCGCCCCCATTGCTAGTAAAAAAAAAAAAAAATGCCATAAATCTATCCCCTCTTTTGTAGACGCTATAACTTTTGCGCAAACCAATCAATATACACTTATTGTGATTTTTTACCAAAAATATGTAGAAGAATACATATCGGTCTAAACTGAGGGAAAAAAAATGTATATATATATATATATATATATATATATATATATATATATTTTGGTGATATTTATTATAGCAAAAAGTAAAAAATATTGCTTTTTTTTCCAAATGGTCACTCTTTTTTTTTGTTTATAGCGCAAAAAATAAAAAACGCAGAGGTGAACATATACCACCAAAAGAAAGTACTATTTGTGGGAAAAAAAGGACGTCAATTTTGTTTGGGTGCCACGTCGCACGACCGCGCAATGGTCAGTTAAAGTAACGCTGTGCCAAATTGCAAAAAATGGCCCAGTCATTGGGCAGCCAATTCTTCCGGGGCTGAAGTGGTTAAAGGCCAGTTTGTGTGTGAATGCTGCCTTGCTGGAGATACATTTCAAAAGCTGGACATTTGCAATTTGTTAGCTATTTAGTTGTGTTTGAAATGTGTATGTTCATGCTTGATTGGCCATTCATATAAGAATATACAGTAATCATGTGGTCATCAATGCTTCTCTGTATATTGAGGGTATCTTTCATGAAGATGTGTTTCTTTAAGGCGATCATGGAATTTTCTGCACAGATGTAGAAGAAGTCATTAAAAAATCCTAACCAACTCTTTATTATGTGAGACATCTCAATAGTTTTAAGTCCCTTGTGTCCCCTGTCCCTTGTGTCCCCTGTTCCATATGGCCAGCTACATCTTCTCCTGCATTGCCACCACTATAGAGGTAGCTGATCGCTATCGCTGTTCTACATACAGGTTTGATGTTATTGCCAGGGAGCTCAAGCTTGTTGATATCCTTTAAACCAGGCTTGTATTTTATAAGTGCCACTATTGTAATAAGACGTGATGTTCTGGGCAATCCAGTATGGTGTCACCTTTACTGTATTGTAGTTTCTTCCTACTGTCTTTAGGTATGCCTTAACCACTTAAGGACCGGCCCATGCACATTTACGTTGTACATTTACTTACGGCGTACATTTATGCACAGACAGGCACAATCACGTACCTCTACTTTGCCCTTTAAATGCCTGACGTGTGGTCACGCGCGCCGACCACGCCCGCCGCAACCCTGCCGCCTTCCCCGTGAGTCGGACCGCGGATCCCGCGGACTCGATCGCCGCGGGGATCCCCGCGATCGTCTCACGGAGGTATAGAGCGGGGAGATGCTTGTGTAAACAAGCATCTCCCCGCTCTGCCTAGTGACAATGACACGGATCTCCGCTCCATGTACTCGGAGCGGAGATCGGTGTCATGTGAAACACAGCCCACCCCCCTACAGTAAGAAACACTCAATAGGGAACACTTAACCCCTACAGCGCCACCTAGTGGTTAACCCCTTCACTGCCAGTGTCATTTTCACAGTGATCAGTGCATTTTTATAGCACTGGTCGCTGTAAAAATGACAATGGTCCCAAAGATGTGCCAAAAGTGTCCGATGTGTCCGCCATAATGTCGCAGTCATGATAAAAATCGCAGATCGCCGCCATTACTAGTAAAAAAAAAAAAATATTAATAAAAATGTCATAAAACTATCCCCTATTTTGTAGATGCTATAACTTTTGCGCAAACCAATCAATAATAATCGCTTATTGCTGGTTTTTTTTACCAAAAATATGTAGAAGAATACGTATCAGCCTAAACTGAGGAAAAAAAATATATATTTTTTTTGGGGATATTTATTATAGCAAAAAGTAAAAAATATAGAATTTTTTTCAAAATTGTCGCTCTATTTTTGTTTATAGCGCAAAAAATATAAACCGCAGGGGTGATCAAATACCACCAAAAGAAAGCTCTATTTGTGGGGAAAAAGGACGCCAATTTTATTTGGGAGCCACGTCGCACGACTGCGCAATTGTCAGTTAAAACGACGCAGTGCCAAATCGCAAAAAGGGGCCTGGTCCTTTAGCTGCAAAATGGTCCGGGGCTGAAGTGGTTAAGCGTGCTGTACTAACCAGGATAATAATTACATCCAATTAGCAGATAAGACATAACCACGGCATGAGCTCAAAAGCAAACATTCTATATGATAGCTGATAGGTCTACCTTTACTCTCTACTTACATTGTACAGGTGGTTCTTGGTGGCCTTTCAGTGTAGTCAACTTTCTGATAGACCTTGTCAAGATGGAGAGGCAGCAAAACTCCAATGATGATATCCCCTGGCTGTGTTAGTCCCTCAAGCTGTGTTGTATCCATGTGACACCTCCGATCCATAGAGTTTAATAATAGAACTAAGCGAGGCAGAACGATCATCCAGATGATGGCATACAGATTGAACATAATATTCATGTCAGTTGATGGACATTCCCTGTTAACACAATAATAGATTGATCATCTAAAGCAGTGGTCTATAAACTGGGGCCCGCAGGCTCGCTTGCGGCCCTTTGCTTGACTTTATCTGTCCCTTGGGGCAATGTTCCTCCCACTGACACCAACAATGAGGCACTATCTGCTGACAGAAACAGTGGGGTATTATTCCTCCCACTAATTCCAATGATGGGGCCCTATTCCTCCCACTATTACCAATGATGAGGTACTATTCCTCCCACCATTACCAATGATGGTGCCCTATTTCTCCCACTATTACCAATAGGGGTGCGCATCTTCACTGGCCTCACGATTCGATTCGATTACGATTATCATGTCAACGATTCGATTTGATTTGATTCCGCGATGCATCACGATGCATCACGATTACAGCGCAAGTGTGCATGGTTTTCATCAAAAAAAAATGCACTCCATTTTTTTTATTCTGTTTGAAATTTTGCCCGAAAAGGTGAACTTAGCCTTTAATTTTGCATATAAAATATTTTCCTTTTGTAGATTTGGTTAATATTGCTGTTAATTTAAAATCTACTAAACATGCTTCACTGTGCCCATGCTTCACTGTACCCAATGCCTCACTGTGCCCAATGCCTCACTGTGCCCAATGTCTCACTGTGGCCAATGCCTCTAACTGTGCCCAATGCCTCTCACTGTGCCCAATGCCTCTCACTGTGCCCAATACCTCACTGTGCCCAATGCCTCACTGTGCCAAATGTCTCACTGTGCCCAATGCCTCACTGTGCCCAATGCCTCACTGTGCCCTCACTGTGCCCAATGCCTCTCACTGTGCCCAATGCCTCTCACTG
Organism: Rana muscosa; assembly: GCA_029206835.1. Classification (NCBI taxonomy): domain Eukaryota; kingdom Metazoa; phylum Chordata; class Amphibia; order Anura; family Ranidae; genus Rana; species Rana muscosa. The sequence goes on along the minus strand of CM055118.1, from coordinate 343,626,328 downwards.
TGCCCAATGCCTCTCTGTGCCCAATGTCTCACTGTGCCCAATGCCTCACTGTGCCCAATGCCTCACTGTGCCCAATGCCTCTCACTGTGCCCAATGCCTCTAACTGTGCCCCGTGTCTCACTGTGCCCAATGCCTCACTGTGCCCGTGCTTCAATGCCCCTACCTGATTGGTGGCGTCCCGGCGGCAGTTCCACAGTATTCAAAAGCCGCGCCTCCCGAGTCCTCGTCGTCTGTGATAGGCGGAACACTCAATTTCCCAGCATTCAGTGTTCCACCTATCACGGACATCCTCTCATCCTCATAACACAGACGAGGATGAGAGGATGTCCATGATAGGCGGAACACTGCCTGCTGGGAAATTGAGTGTTCCACCTATCACAGGCAACGAGGACTCGGGAGGCGCGGCTTTTGAAAACTGCAATGGCCGCCGTCTGTCTGCATGACACGCTGTTCAGGTAGGCAGACGGCGGCATGCAGTTTGTTAGTGTTACATTACATCTACTCGAGGCGGCTGTGGCGAGTAGATGTAATGGGGGGTATACATCGATTATTAGGGTCGCCTGCATCAATGCCGCATCGGGGACACCCGAATCGCGATGCACCGATGCAGCGATTAAATTCGGCACCCCTAATTACCAATGATTGGGCACTATTCCTCCCACTAATACCAATGATTGGGCACTATTCCTACCACTAATACCAATGATTGGGCACTATTCCTCCCACCATTACCAATGATGGTGCCCTATTTCTCCCACTATTACCAATGATTGGGCACTATTCCTACCATTAATACTAATGATTGGGCACTATTCCTCCCACCATTACCAATGATGGTGCCCTATTTCTCCCACTATTAACAATGATGGAGCACTACTTCTCCCACTAATACTAACGATGAGGCACTATTCTTCCAATTATTACCATATTACCATATTTCTCCCGCTATTACCAATGATGGGACATTTTTCCTCCCACTATTACCAATGATGGGGTCCTATTTCTTGCACTATTACCAATGATGGGGCACTATTTTTCCCACTGATATTAACGATGAGACACTATTCCTCCCACTAATACCAATGATGGGTCACTATTTCTTCCACTAATACCAATGATGGGGCACAATTCCTCTCACTGATACCAATGATGGGCCACTATTCCTCATCCTATTGACCACAGACATTGTGTAATTTTTCTTTCTCGTACATCACGGGACACAGAGCGACATAGTCATTACTAATGGGTTATATAGATACCGTCAGGTGCTGGCACTGGCAACTTCCAAAACCGGAAGTACCCTCCCCTATATAAGCCCCTCCCATCCGGGAGCACCTCAGTTTTTTTGCCAGTGTCTAAGGTGTTGGCCAAGAAGAAACATGTGTTTTTCACTGAGCTTGCGTACAGGTTCTTTTGGGCCTCAGTAAGCTATTCCGGATCTGACCAAAAAAGCTTCATAGCTAAACGGTCGGTACCCGGGCCTTGCAGAGAAGAGCAAGGTTTTGCCTGTAATGCTTCTCTTAGGAGAGCTGGACCCTGGGATCCAGAGCTCTGGTCATACCCACGACCAAGATGTTTTCTGTGCAGGGTGCTATACAGGTCCAGGGGAGTGGAATCCTTGGGAACCCGGTCCCTGAAGGTTTGATTACAATGCCTGCCGTGATAGGTGAAGTTTGGGCTTTTGTGGACCAAACAAAGTCCTGCGGCGGGGAACAGGTAAGTGGGGGCCCCCAGGAACTTGGTTCTATTGGGGGACCCCCAAGCCTAATTTGTCTTTCTGTCTGTTACCTAATGGTATTCCCGCAAAATTCTGTGCATGCCTGTAACTACTAAAAAAATGTAATAATTTTTAATGGTGGTCAAGAAAAAAAAAAAAAAAAAAAATGTTTTTTTATATATTTAATATATTAGACTGCGGTACCTGTGTTTGTCCACTAGAGGCCGCTGTGGAATGTTTTCTTGTCATGTGGACTAGTTTCTTCTCAGCAGAGCAAGTCCAGGCAGATGGTGAGTTCTCTTATGGGAAACTGCTTCCTCTGCCATGTTGCAATGCTCGTCCATCCCCCGGCCTGCGGCAAAGGGGCCCTGGCTCTTGTCCCTAGTTTCCATTTTTCGAAATTAGCGCCAAAGGCGCACGTGGCCGCGCGCGTGCACGCGCCTCTATATATAGAGGTGAGCCGGGAAAGGGGGCGGAGCCTGGGGGATGACGCTCTGTGCGCGCCGCAGCGCTTCTGCGCATGTGCGGGCGTCCCAGCATGTTAAAAATCACAATTTTGTGTGGTGAGCTGGCTATGAAGTACAGAGACAGAGCTGGCAACATTTAAAAAAGGGCATACAGCAAGCGGTTGATACAGGCATCCCCTAGAAAGGCACATTAGTAGACACCAACTGTTTCTTATAGCAGCATTTATGCTAGACTATTGTCAGTAACTGGTGTATTTCGGCTGGAATACCTCAGCTTTGTGGCTTAGGAATATGCCGTCTAAAAACTCCGGGACTAGAAATTCCAGGAGGAATAGGGGGTCTCCATCGGGCTCTGAGGATCTTGGGCATGCTTTGGCTGCACCAGTCTCCCCTGAAGAATCAGAGGTTAGTGACCGTAGAGCACCCTCAGGAGTACCTGGTACTGTGGCTGTCCTCAGTTCACCTGCTCCTGTGTATGTAACAGAGGAGGTTTTTTCCTCAGCTCTGGGAGGGCTGGAAGAGAGATTGTCAGCATTGATCGCGGCTTCCCTGTCACAGGAGAAAAGCGCCCCGATCTCCGTCTCCTCCCTCAGAGTGCCTGTTAACAGAGCAACAGTCCCATACAGGGATCGACCTACCTGAAGGGGATCAGGATGAGGTCGATTCGGTTGTAGAGGAATCAACAGTGGAAGAGCCGTTCTCAGCATCACATGCTGAAAGGTTATGGGTTCAGTCCCTGACTAATATGGTCCGATCAGCATTTAAAATGCCACTTGCAGAGCCATCATCCACTTCTGTCTCCTCGTTGGGGTCGCTAAAAGCTCCCCAGACTGTTTGTTCCTTTCCGATCCATCCTTTACTGGAAGGGCTCATTTACCAGGATTGGGAGCATCCTGACAAAATATTTACTCCCCCTAAGAGATTTCCGGTGGTCTATCCCATGGAGGATAAGTTCATCAGAAAATGGAGGGTCCCTACAGTGGACGCAGCCATCTCTTGTGTGAATAAATCACTGACATGTCCGGTGGATAATGTCCAAATGTTCAAGGACCCAATAGATAAAAAATTGGAGTCCTTATTAAAATCTGCTTTTTCTACAGCAGGATTGGTGACACAACCAGCAGTGGCAGCTATTGGGGTCTGCCAAGCAGTGAAGGATCAGTTGAAACAGGTCTTAAGGGACTTGCCAGATCAGCAGGCTCTTGCCCTAGCTGATCTACCTAGAGCCTTATGCTTTGCGGTGGACGCCATAAAGGATTCAATCCATCAGGCCTCCCGCCTTACGCTGTCTGTAGTACATATGCGCAGGCTTCTATGGCTCAAAAACTGGTCTGCTGAAGCTCCCTGTAAAAAATTGCTGGTCAGCTTCCCATTTCATGGTGAGCGCTTATTCGGGGAAGACCTGGACAAGTATATCCAGAGAATTTCCAGCGGTAAAAGTACACTTTTGCCGGTTAAAAATAGAGTTAGAGGTCCCTCTTTTAAGAGGCCGGCTTCTCCAGTCCCTAGGACATCGGCTGTGAAACAGTTCCGACGGCCTCCTCGGTCAAATCCCGGAGGTAAAAATCAGGGACAGTTGCAGGGTAACAAGAAGCCCTGGAGCAGGAGAGGTACAAAACCTCCCCCAAAGTCAAATGCATGAAGGGTTGCCCCCACTCAATCGGGTGGGGAGAAGACTTCAGTTGTTCACAGAGACCTGGCGGGACACGATCCGAGACAGATGGGTGCTCTCCGCAGTAAATCTGGGATACAAATTGGAGTTAAAAAACTCCCCTCCTTCCCGCTTTATAAGGTCAAACGTGCCAAGGGATCCCCAGAAGAGAGGATCCCTCCTGTTGGCACTGGAACAATTATTGCTCCAAGCAGTAATTATAGAGGTTCCCCTGGAAGAATGGGGGTTCGGGTTTTACTCAAACCTCTTTACAGTTCCGAAGCCAAACGGGGACGTGAGGCCCATATTAAATCTAAAAGGGCTAAACAAATTCCTACATATCAGGACTTTCCGGATGGAGTCGATCCGATCGGTAGCCACTGCCCTACAAGGGGAGGAATGGTTAGCCTCGATCGACATCAAAGATGCTTATTTGCACATTCCCATCTTTCCAGCCCACCAAAAATTTCTACGATTTGCGGTAGAAGGGCGCCATTTTCAGTTCAGAGCCTTACCCTTCGGTCTGGCCACAGCACCAAGAGTGTTCACAAAAATTCTGGCCCCATTATTGCCCAATCTAAGGACACGAGGTGTAACGATAATGGCATATCTAGACGACTTGTTGCTGATAGACCACTCAGTGGAAAAACTAGAAGTGGTTGTTCACGAGACAATCAAGTTTCTGGAATATCACGGTTGGATTATCAACCGAGACAAGTCAGCCCTAAAACCAGTCAAAAGTCTGGAATACTTGGGGCTAAGGCTGGATTCAGACCAGAGAAAAATTTTCTTGCCTCAAGAAAAGGGGTCGTCTTTGAGAGATTTGATCCACTTAGTGGGTTCAAAACGACAGCCATCCATACGCCTGTGCATGAGGCTGCTGGGAAAAATGGTGGCATCATTCGAAGCAGTACCCTACGGTCAATTCCATTCAAGGAAATTGCAAAGGGCCATACTGTCAGCCTGGAACAAAAAAGTTCAGGCTCTGGACTTACCAATGTCCTTGTCCCCTTCCGTTCGCAAGAGCCTCCGCTGGTGGTTGGTTCCCCAGAATCTGGAAAGAGGGAAATCCTTCAGTCCGATTTCCTGGAAGGTGGTCACTACAGATGCCAGCCTTATAGGCTGGGGAGCAGTACTGGAGCAATGGTCTCTCCAGGGCAAGTGGTCAGAAGCAGAAAAGGCCCTGCCCATCAATCTCTTAGAGATACGAGCAGCCCGGTATGCCCTAGTAGCATGAACATCCAAACTCCAAGGGTCCCCTGTCAGAGTTCAATCAGACAATGCCACAGCAGTGGCATATATCAATCGTCAGGGGGCACCAGGAGTCGTGCAGCCCAAAGGGAAGTAAATTACATCCTGAGATGGGCAGAAAAATATGTCCCAGCCATATCTGCGGTATTCATTCCAGGAGTGGAGAATTGGAAGGCGGACTTTCTAAGTCGCCAACAATTATGCCCAGGGGAATGGTCCCTTCATCCCGAGGTTTTCCGGACAATATGTCAGCGGTGGGGAACACCGGATGTAGATCTGCTAGCATCCAGATTCAACACAAAAGTGGACAGGTTTGTCTCTTGGACAAGGGATCCCCTAGCGTGCGGCTCGGATGCCCTAGTGTTCCCTTGGGATCAGTTCAAGCTGATATATGCATTCCCACCGCCACAATTGTTACCTCGATTACTCCGCAGAATCAGGGTAGAAAAGAAACCAGTGATTCTGGTGGCTCCAGCGTGGCCCCGAAGAGCATGGTACGCGGAGATTGTAAAAATGTCTGTGGGGAGTCCTTGGACCCTCCCACATCGTCCGGACCTGCTTTCGCAAGGACCGATATACCACCCTTCCTTACCAGCCCTAGGTTTGACGGCCTGGCTATTGAAGCCCACATTCTAAAAAAGAGAGGGCTCTCTAATGCTGTGGTATCTACCATGATCAATGCCAGGAAGCCGGTATCCAGGCAGATCTACTATAGAATCTGGAAGGCGTACATCGCCTGGTGTGAGGCCAAGAAATGGTATCCACGTAAATACGTAATAGGTAGGATTCTGGACTTCCTACAATGGGCTGTAGATAGGAAGCTTGCCTTGAGTACTATCAAGGGTCAGATTTCGGCCTTGTCAATATTTTTTCAAAGGCCCTTGGCTTTGCATTCACTAGTCAAAGCTTTTATACAAGGAGTGATGCGTATTAGTCCTCCGGTTAATATTCCCATATGTCCATGGGATCTAAACTTGGTTCTGTCGGTTCTACAGAAACAACCATTTGAACCATTACAGCATATTTCCTTGGTGCTTCTCACCAGGAAATTGATTTTTCTAGTAGCCATTTGTTCGGCTAAAAGAGTATCAGAATTAGCAGCTATGTCCTGTAAGGAGCCATATCTGGTTATCCATAAGGACAGAGTAGTGTTACGTCCTCATCCAGCCTTTCTTCCTAAGGTGGTATCGAGGTTTCATTTGAACCAGGATGTGGTTCTTCCTTCTTTTTTCCCCAAACCTACTTCGGTAGAGGAAAAGTTATTGCATTCTTTGGATGTAGTAAGAGCAGTTAAAGCTTATCTAAAAGCCACTGCTCAGATTCGCAGAACGGATACTTTGTTTATTCTGCCGGAAGGCCCCAGAAAGGGTCAGGCAGCGTCAAAATCTACTTTAGCCAAGTGGATTCGACAGGTCATAATACAAGCCTATGGCTTGAGAAGGAGACCGCCTCCGTTCAAAGTTAGAGCGCACTCCACGAGAGCAGTTGGAACTTCATGGGCAGTGCATCACCAGGCCTCCCTGGCTCAAATCTGTAAGGCCGCAACATGGTCTTCAGTACACACGTTTACTAGGTTCTACCAGGTGGACGTTAGAAGTCAGGAGGATGTCGCCTTTGGGCGCAGTGTGTTGCAGGCCGCAAAAGATCCTCATGTCTGATAGCGCTCAGCTTATATATGGTGTATCCCCCCCCCTCATTTGGCATTGCTTTAGGACATCCCATTAGTAATGACTATGTCGCTCTGTGTCCCGTGATGTACGAGAAAGAAAATAGGATTTTTATAACAGCTTACCTGTAAAATCCTTTTCTTGGAGTACATCACGGGACACAGAGCTCCCGCCCCTCTTTGGGGACACTTATTGCTTTGCTACAAAACTGAGGTGCTCCCGGATGGGAGGGGCTTATATAGGGGAGGGTACTTCCGGTTTTGGAAGTTGCCAGTGCCAGCACCTGACGGTATCTATATAACCCATTAGTAATGACTATGTCGCTCTGTGTCCCGTGATGTACTCCAAGAAAAGGATTTTACAGGTAAGCTGTTATAAAAATCCTATTATTTACTCCCACTGACCACCAAACCTTATGCCCCATACACACGAGCGGAATTTCCACCAGCAAAAGTCTTTTGTGAGCTTTTGGTCGGAAATTCCGACCGTGTGTAGGCTCCATCACACTTTTTCTGTCTGAATTACCTACCGCCAGCAAAAGATTGAGAGCAGGTTCTCTATTTTTCCGACGGAAAAAGTTCCTATAGTCTGTATGCAATTCTGACGGGAAAAAAACATGCATGCTCGGAAACAATTTGACGCATGCTCGGAAGCATTGAACTTCTTTTTGTCACCTCGTCGTAGTGTTGTACGTCACCGCGTTCTTAATGCTCGAAAGTTCAGAGAACTTTTGTGTGACCGTGTGTATGCAAGCCAAGCTTGAGCGGAATTCCGTCGGAAAAACCATCCAACTTTTTTCCGACGGAAATTCCGCTCGTGTGTACAGGACATAAGGCATTCCCTCTGACACTGGAACAATCTCTACTCCTATTGGCCACAGTCCGGCCCCCTAAAGCCTAAGGGACAGTAAACTTGCCCTTTGTCATGAAAGTTTGAAGGCCTAAAGGGTCAGTTCACCCCAGTGTTGCCAACCAGACGTATTTTTACGGACAGTCCGTAAAAACGGGCACTTCCCCCCGTCTGGAAATGTCCGTAGTTACGGGAATGTGCCAGTAAAAATAGCCGAGATCGGTTCGGCTTGGAGCTGCGAATGCGCAGTTCTGGAGCTTGCCGAGCCGAGCATATGCTGTATTCGGCCGGTGGGGGGCGGATTTCACAGAGGCTGTGCCGCACGGGGCCGGCGAGTGATGTATTAGGACATTCCGCCAGGCGCGCGCGCCATAATTTTAAATCTGTAACTAACCAGGAGGTCGGAGGAGCACAGCACTGGATCAGGAGTCAGGACTCGGAGGCTAAGAAGCACGCGGCGGCGGCGGAATGGATGAGCCTGCTGCATCCAGGCAATAAAAAGTTCACAGGGGAGTCGGGGACGGACAGAGTGACAGACAGCCCAGCCGAAGTGACATCAGGTGATGGTGGCACCGCAGAGGGGGACGATGGAGGCAGGGGGTGTTAGTGGCAGGGGGTGATTGGAGTCAGGGGGTGTTGGTGGCACTGCAGAGGGGGATGGTGGCACCGCAGAGGGTGGGGGGTGGAGACAGGGGTTGTTGGTGGCACCACAGAGGGGGGATGGAGGCAGGGGACGATGGAGGCAGGGGGAGATTGGAGGCAGGGGGGATTGGAGGCAGGGGGAGATTGGAGGCAGGGGGAGATTGGAGGCAGGGGGGGATAGGAGGCAGGGGGGGATTGGAGGCAGGGGGAGATTGGAGGCAGGGGGGAGATTGGAGTCAGGGGGAGATTGGAGGCAGGGGGGGATTGGAGGCAGGGGGAGATTGTGGCACCACAGAGGGGGGTGAAGGCAGGGGACGATGGAGGCAGGGGAGATTGGAGGCAGGGGGAGATTGGAGGCAGGGGGAGATTGGAGGCAGGGGGGATTGGAGGCAGGGGGGGGGATTGGAGGCAGGGGGAGATTGTGGCACCACAGAGGGGGGTGAAGGCAGGGAGTGTTGGTGGCAGAGGGGGATGGAAGCAGGGGGTGATGTGACTAAATAATTTCCCCTTATTATATTGAAAATAACAAAAATATGTTTTTTTACCTTAATATCTACCTTAAAGGGGTTGTAAAGGTTCGTTTTTTATTTTCTAAATAGGTTCCTTTAAGCTAGTGCATTGTTGGTTCACTTACCTTTTCCTTTGATTTCCCTTCTAAATGTTTTTTTTCTTTGTCTGAATTTCTCACTTCCTGTTTCTCCTCAGTAAACTTCACACCATCATCCGAGTGGTGTGGAGTCAGCCAGAACAGCTTACTGAACAGCTTACTGAGGAGGAACAGGAAGTGAGAAATTCAGACAAAGAAAACAAAGAAAAAAAATATTTAGAAGGGAAATCTAAGGAAAAGGTAAGTGAACCAACAATGCACTAGCTTAAAGGAACCTATTTAGAAAATCAAAAACAAACCTTTACAACCCCTTTAAATCACATTGCTATTTGCCTAGCGTACTTGTTTGTAGCCTAAATACTGAAATTTGCACCTAAAAATTTTATTTAGTAACTTTTGTGAAATGGCAGTAAAAACGTGGCTGTGCCAGTAAATTTCGGGTGTGCTGCCAGTAAATTTCAATCTGGTAGGTTGGCAACACTGGTTCACCCCTAGTATCTCCGTAGTAAGAACTTCATTTTTAGATAGAATGAGGAAGTTGTGAAATTATTATCAGGCTTTTATTACTATTAGCTGTGTCTCCATTGGTGAGAGTCAACATCTTTTTCTTCTTTGTTCTGCTGACCATTATCAATAGAATAGAAAGAGATGGGAAATCCAAAATCGTACAGTTGTTACCAGAGCAGAAAAATGGGGGGGGGGGGCACCTATTCCAGCAACACAGTGATTTCTGCTCACTTTGGAGAAATTGCCTTTCATTACCCGTTGTGTCTCCAGGTCAGGAATTGATCTGTTAATGCAGCCATTCTCAACCAGGGTTCCGTGGAACCCTAGGGTTCCTCCAGAGGTGGCTAGGGGTTCCTTGAGCTGTGGCTGATTTACCTCCTGTTTGATGGTGCCTACATAGTTCTGAGCCAATTCCATTTGTAAAGGGGGCCATTCTTACCACTACTGTAAAAAAGGGCATTCTTCTCACTGACCACCAAAGTAAGGGGCATTGTTCCCACTGACACCCAATAAATGGGTTTTATCAGGGGTTCCCCGAGATTTGAAAATTATTTTAAGGGTTCCCCTGGGGTAAAAAGGTTGAGAAAGGCTGTGTTAACGTTTTAAACATTTGCAAGCCTCTGAAATTCAGAATTTGTTAACGGAAGTCACTTTGAACTCAATAGGAATATAAAACAGGCTCCAAGAAAGGCTCCAGCAACTGATGCAAAACTGAATGGTTTGTGAAGCCTGATGGGGCCCAAAAATATGCAGGAGCCACTTTACAATCAGTGCCAGGGATACTAATATGGGGTGGGTGGTGCTGGCAGTCAAGCTCAAGCCTGGATTACATTGGTACATTTTCAGATGCAACTTGAATCGTATGACAATAGAAATCACATGGTGTCCATTCAAATCATTCAAATCATTGTAAGCACCCCCTGTCAGTGGTAAATGGTTTACCTCATACCTGTAAACCGATACATCTGGAAGAGAGCTTGTTCTTTTGAAAAGCAGATTTACTGTCCGGGTCACCAGATGAAAGTAAAAGAACGAAAACCCCAAAAAAGAAAACTAACGCAGCCATCACAGTTAAGAATTGGTAAGCTGCAATTTAATGAATGTTTTCTTTTGGGTTTAATGCAGTTTTACGGTCATCTGAAATTTTGAATCAACTCTAGATGTTAGTAGCTTCAAAACTCTTAAGCCCTGTACACACGATCGGATTTCCTATAATTTTTAAACCGATGAATTTTACCATCGGAAAACCGATGAAGCTGACTTCCATCAGTCTTGCCTACACACCATCAGTCAAAAAAACGACCGTTCCAAACGCGGTGACGTAAAACACTCCAATGAGCCGAGAAAAATTAAGTTCAATGCTTCTGAGCATGCGTCGACTTGATTCTGAGCATGCGTGGGTTTTTTAACTGATGGACTTGCCCATAGACGATCAGAATTTTCTATCGTTTTTTTATCCATCGGAAAAATTTAAAACATGTTCTATTTTTGGACACCGATGGAAAAAAGACCGATGGGGCCCATACACGATCGGTTTGTCCGATGGAAAAAATCCATCGGACTGTAGTGCTTGAAACATTATTATTATACAGGATTTATGTAGCGCCAACAGTTTGCGCAGCACTTGCTTGTACTATGCACTGCATTCTTAGCAAGTGTCTGCTAACCATGAAAAAGACTTTTCAATGGATATACCATTTAAAGTGTTACTAAACCCACAACAGTAAAATCATTCTGTATATGCAGTAAAGCATGCTTGCTATACTCACTGTGGAACCTAAGGGGTTAATCCTCCACTTTGTGTAAAAAGGATTTTTGATCCTGTCTTCTCTGATCCTCCCCTTCTTCCACAGTCCCCAAACCATCTCCTGATAGTTCCGAACCTTGGGAGCACTCTGCACATGCTCAGTTTGGTGTGTATTGCTAGAGAGTTTTTTTTTTTTTCTTGGGAGGGTACATGTGATTGGCACAGGGCCAATCAGTACTAACCAGACAGAGGGTCAAGGGTCCTGCAGCCTCATAGGACAATCACTGGAGAATGAAGGTCAGGGGTCCTGCATCCTCATAGGACAATCAGATAGAAGTCACAAGACTTATATTTACGAAGATAGTTGCATTTCCATGTTCTCTGTACTGCGGGAGACCAAATATAGTGAATGCAGAGTCCTGGGGAGACCAGATATAGTGAATGCAGAGTCCTGTGGAGACCAGATATAGTGAATGCAGGGAGACCACAACAAGCTGGAGGCCTACCTAAAGCAGATCAAACATTGTATCCCCAACCCCCGGGACGCCCCTCAGGGATCACACTGCATCCCAGTAGGCGGGGACACAAGTTCCCAAGAAGTGACCATCAACATGGTATGACCATCTTGTTGTATAGAGGATGCACCTAACCAATACCGATAAACATAGCGTTGTATGTACTGGAGGATTTTTTATGTATCCAAGTCCAGTAAAATTATTTATTTTAATAGTATTACTTGTTGCAGCAATTTTATTAGAATTGTATTCTTTCTAATCAACAAAGAAATGCTATATGAGGACAAAGAGGACCTAAAGATAGAAAATGAGGTGCATGTTCCATACTCACTGTGTATCAGTGTGACCCTCCTATATGAATGGCTCAGCTCCCTTTTTATAAGGAATTCTGATGTCATTTGTGCAAATAGAAATTCCATATACACAGAGACGGTGAGGGAAAATAAACCCTCCATGGTACATTCCCATGACTGGGGATTCCAGACTCACAATTATACTGATTACTGTACACAGGGGATAACGCAGATGTGCCTCATTGTAATGATGAAATCGTTATCTGCCAGTAGTAGTGTTTTGTGGAATTCTCATGCATTTTTATTAGTGTTTTTTTTTTCCTGATACTATTTGAAAGTAGGGATGAGCTCGGTGTTCGAGTCGAACATACGTTCGACTCGAACATCGGCTGTTCGATCGTTCGACGAAGATCGAACATTTTGGGCCATTCGCGCCAAATTCGAGTGACGCGAACGGCCCACAATACACTGCGCCATCGCAGTGAAATCCCGGCGCTGTGATTGGCCAAGCATGCACTGTGACCCCGCATGCTTGGCCAATCCCAGCGCCGGCAGCGAGGAGAGCCATAATTGGCCACAGGCAGGATGCCTGTGGCCAATTATAGCTCAGGGGGGTTTAGTACACGCCCCACACTATAAAAGGCCGCCAGCGCGGCGCCCTTGTGTAGTATGCTCTGGTTCAGGGAGAGAGAAGGATAGGCAGGGACAGTGTTAGTGATATTTGTTCATTTACCTTGTGTGTAGGGAGAGAGAAGTATAGGCAGGGACAGTGTCAGTGATATTCTGCTAAACCTTGTGTGCAGGGAGAGAGAAGGATAGGCAGGGACAGTGAAAGTGATATTCTGCTAAACCTTGTGTGCAGGGAGAGAGAAGGATAGGCAGGGGACAGTGTCAGTGATATTTTTGCTAAGCCTCCTGCACAGTATACACCTGAATCTAACCCTTATTGCTGTGTTTTCCTGTTGTGTGACACAGGCAGGCATCTGCAGCACTTACAGCGGGCGTAGTGTGCTTCTTGCAAAATATACACCAGAAGCTAGCCCTTATTGCTGTGTTTTCCTGTTGTGTAACACAGGCAGGGATCTGCAGCAGTTATAGCAGGCGTAGTGTGCTTCCTGCAAAATATACACCTGAAGCTAGCCCTTATTGCTGTTTTTTCCTGTTGTGTAACACAGGCAGGCATCTGCAGCACTTACAGCGGGCGTAGTGTGCCTCCTGAAAAATATACACCTGAAGCTAGGCCTTATTGCTGTGTTTTCCTGTTGTGTAACACAGGCAGGCATCTGCAGCACTTACAGCGGGCGTAGTGTGCCTCCTGCAAAATATACACCTAAAGCTAGGCCTTATTGCTGTGTTTTCCTGTTGTGTAACACATGCAGGCATCTGCAGCACTTACAGCGGGCGTAGTGTGCCTCCTGCACATTATACACCTGAAGCTACCCCTTATTGCTCATAGTTTTTTTTCTTTTGTGTTGCACTAACAGGCATCTGCAGCACTTACAGCGGGCGTAGTGTGCTTCTTGCAAAATATACACCAGAAGCTAGCCCTTATTGCTGTGTTTTCCTGTTGTGTAACACAGGCAGGCATCTGCAGCAGTTATAGCAGGCGTAGTGTGCTTCCTGCAAAATATACACCTGAAGCTAGCCCGTATTGCTGTTTTTTCCTGTTGTGTAACACAGGCAGGCATCTGCAGCACTTACAGCAGGCGTAGTGTGCCTCCTGCAAAATATACACCTGAAGCTAGGCCTTATTGCTGTGTTTTCCTGTTGTGTAACACAGGCAGGCATCTGCAGCACTTACAGCAGGCGTAGTGTGCCTCCTGCAAAATATACACCTGAAGCTAGGCCTTATTGCTGTGTTTTCCTGTTGTGTAACACAGGCAGGCATCTGCAGCACTTACAGCGGGCGTAGTGTGCCTCCTGCACATTATACACCTGAAGCTACCCCTTATTGATCGTAGTTTTTTTTCTTTTGTGTTACACTAACAGGCATCTGCAGCACTTACAGCGGGCGTAGTGTGCCTCCTGCAAAATATACACCTGAAGCTAGGCCTTATTGCTGTGTTTTCGTGTTGTGTAACACAGGCAGGCATCTGCAGCACTTACAGCAGGCGTAGTGTGCCTCCTGCAAAATATACATCTGAAGATAGGCCTTATTGCTGTGTTTTCCTGTTGTGTAACACAGGCAGGCATCTGCAGCACTTACAGCAGGCGTAGTGTGCCTCCTGAAAAATATACACCTGAAGCTAGGCCTTATTGCTGTGTTTTCCTGTTGTGTAACACAGGCAGGCATCTGCAGCACTTACAGCAGGCGTAGTGTGCCTCCTGCAAAATATACACCTGAAGCTAGGCCTTATTGCTGTGTTTTCCTGTTGTGTAACACAGGCAGGCATCTGCAGCACTTACAGCGGGCGTAGTGTGCCTCCTGCACATTATACACCTGAAGCTACCCCTTATTGATCGTAGTTTTTTTTCTTTTGTGTTACACTAACAGGCATCTGCAGCACTTACAGCGGGCGTAGTGTGCCTCCTGCAAAATATACACCTGAAGCTAGGCCTTATTGCTGTGTTTTCGTGTTGTGTAACACAGGCAGGCATCTGCAGCACTTACAGCAGGCGTAGTGTGCCTCCTGCAAAATATACATCTGAAGATAGGCCTTATTGCTGTGTTTTCCTGTTGTGTAACACAGGCAGGCATCTGCAGCACTTACAGCAGGCGTAGTGTGCCTCCTGCAAAATATACACCTGAAGCTAGGCCTTATTGCTGTGTTTTCCTGTTGTGTAACACAGGCAGGCATCTGCAGCACTTACAGCGGGCGTAGTGTGCTTCTTGCAAAATATACACCAGAAGCTAGCCCTTATTGCTGTGTTTTCCTGTTGTGTAACACAGGCAGGCATCTGCAGCACTTACAGCAGGCGTAGTGTGCCTCCTGAAAAATATACACCTGAAGCTAGGCCTTATTGCTGTGTTTTCCTGTTGTGTAACACAGGCAGGCATCTGCAGCACTTACAGCAGGCGTAGTGTGCCTCCTGCAAAATATACACCTGAAGCTAGGCCTTATTGCTGTGTTTTCCTGTTGTGTAACACAGGCAGGCATCTGCAGCACTTACAGCGGGCGTAGTGTGCCTCCTGCACATTATACACCTGAAGCTACCCCTTATTGATCGTAGTTTTTTTTCTTTTGTGTTACACTAACAGGCATCTGCAGCACTTACAGCGGGCGTAGTGTGCCTCCTGCAAAATATACACCTGAAGCTAGGCCTTATTGCTGTGTTTTCCTGTTGTGTAACACAGGCAGGCATCTGCAGCACTTACAGCAGGCGTAGTGTGCCTCCTGCAAAATATACATCTGAAGATAGGCCTTATTGCTGTGTTTTCCTGTTGTGTAACACAGGCAGGCATCTGCAGCACTTACAGCGGGCGTAGTGTGCTTCTTGCAAAATATACACCAGAAGCTAGCCCTTATTGCTGTGTTTTCCTGTTGTGTAACAGGCAGGCATCTGCAGCACTTACAGCAGGCGTAGTGTGCTTCTTGCAAAATATACACCTGAAGCTACCCCTTATTGCTGGTTTTCCCATCTCCCTGCAGGCCTTTAGAATGTCTGGAAGGCAAACAAGGAGAGGCAGACAGTCAGGAGCCAATAAAAGAGGGCAAGCAGGCTCTGTGTCTAGAGACAACAGTGCTGGTCGTGGACGCGGTGCATCGTCATCAGCACGTTGCCATGGGACACACTTGTCCTTATTTTCGGCAGCTGGACGCGTTGAGCCGCATCGTGCCGAAGACTTGGTAGAGTGGATGACCAAGCCCTCCTCATCCTCCTCATCCTCTCTCACCCAGGCTCAGGGTACTGGCAAAGCAGCTGCCAAAGCGTCCTCAATGTCATCATCAGTCACTCCTTCCCTAGACCCACGTGTTCCCCGAACTGTTTGAGCACAGTGTTGGGTACATGCTCCAGGAGGATGCCCAGCGTTTCGAAGGGTCTGAAGATGATACCCAGCTAGAGGAAGGCAGAAGCGTGAGAGCAGAGAGAGGGGATGCTCAAGAAGGACACCAATCTGGCAGTCATGTTCCAGCAGCTGCAGCATACTGCCAGATTGGTTCCAGTGATGAGGAGGGAGGGGATGATGAGGTCACTGACTCCACATGGGTGTCTGATAGGAGAGAGGAGGAGGAGGAGGAGGATGAGGAGGAGGCACATCTCCAATGAGGCAGGATGCCCTCTGGGGGCCAGCGTAAGGGCAGCACACCGACTGAATCACACCGCAGAGCTCCGCCTGTGCAGGGCGCTGCCTCTGCCCGTTATTCCAAAAGTTCTTTGGTGTGGGCCTTTTTTGAGTCGAGTGCATCAGATCGCACCGCTGCTGTTTGCAACATATGTCTCAAGCGTATCTCCCGTGGCCAAAACATCAGCCGCTTGGGCACCACATGCTTGACCAGACATATGTTGACCTGCCATGCAGCTCGCTGGCAAGCCTATCTTAAAGACCCACACCAAAGAACAAAGCGGACCTCTCCTTGCTCCGAATCAGCTGGGATCTCCAACCCCACTATACCTTCAGTCCTCTCTGAAACCTGCTCTGAGAGGAATGAAGGTGTAGAATTAGGTGTGTCACAGCCAAGTACTTGCGGGCACTCTGCTAGCAATACACCAACGTCCGATTCTAGCAGGCAAATTTCCTTGCCCCAGCTGCTGGACCGTCAAAAGAAGTTCACTCCCAGCCATCCACATGCCCAGCGGTTGAATGCTAGCTTGGCTAAATTGCTAGCACTTCAACTGCTGCCTTTTCAGTTGGTAGACTCGGTCCCCTTCCGTGAGTTTATGCAATGTGCGGTTCCTCAGTGGCAGGTTCCCAAACACCACTTTTTCTCACGGAAGGCGATTCCGGCTCTCTACCGGCATGTGGAAGGCAATGTCCATGCCTCGCTGGACAGGCGGTCAGTGGTAAGGTGCATATTACCTCTGACTCATGGTCCAGCAGGCATGAACAGGTACGTTACCTTTCTTTCACGGCCCATTGGGTCACTCTTTTGGCAGCTGGGAAGGATGCAGGAGCCACACTGGGGCAGAGGTTTTGTCAGCTCTGCAAGGGCAGTCCGAGAGGTGGTTGACGCCACGCCAGCTTAAGGCAGGAATGGTGGATTGCAACAATGGCACCAACCTCCTCTCCGCCCTCCGACAGGGACAACTGACCCATGTGCCCTGTGTGGCTCACGTCCTTAACCTGGTGGTGCAGCGGTTCTTGGGTAGGTACCCGGGCTTACAGGATGTCCTGAGGCAGGCCAGGAAAGTCTGTGTGCATTTCCGCAGATCATATAATGTCAGTGCTCGACTGGCTGAGCTGCAAAAGGAGTTGAACCTGCCCAAGAACCGCCTTATATGTGACATGCCCACCAAGTGGAACTCAACGTTGGCCATGCTGCAGCGGCTGCACATGCAGCAGAGGGCCATCAATGAGTACCTGTGCGACTACGGCACCAGGACAGGGTCAGGGGAGCTCATTTTTTTTCACCACGCCAGTGGGGAATGATCAGGGATGCATGCACTGTCCTGGCACCATTTGAGGAGGCCACGAGGATTGTGAGCAGTGACAGTGCATGCATCAGTGACACTGTACCTCTTGTCCACCTGTTGGAGCATACGCTGCGTGGAATAATGGACAGGGCACTTGAGGCAGAACAGAGGCAGGAAGAGGAGGACTTCCTTGCCTCTCAAGGCCCCCTTTACCCAGACAGTGTTCCTTCTGTCCCACCCATCCCACAGGAAGAGGACGAGGAGGAGGAGGAGGATTGTGTCAGCATGGAGATGGAGCCTGGCACTCAGCATCAACAGCAGCAGTCTTTTAGGGATGATTTACAGTCCCAAGAAACACGTGGACTTGTACGTGGCTGGGAGGAGGTGGCTGTGGATCATGTCATCCTTAGTGACCCAGAGGACTCCGGACGGAATGCCTCAGCTAACCTACGCTGCATGGCCTCCCTGATCCTGCAAAGTCTGCGGAAGGATCCTCGTATTCTTCGGATCAAGGAGAGGGACCATTACTGGCTGGCCACTCTCCTTGATCCACGGTACAAGGGTAAGGTTGCGGACCTTATCTTACCATCGCAGAGGGAGCAGAGGATGAGACAACTCCGGGAGGCCTTGCAGAAAGGTCTGTGCAATGCGTTTCCAGAGACTGGGAGGTTACAAACTCCTGGTCCTGGACAACGAGTTGCTGAGGCTTCGGTCAGTCAAAGAAGGAGCGGTGGGGAAGGTGGCCTTCTGACCGATGCGTTCAGACAATTCTTTTGTCCGCAGCCCCAAGGTATGATCGGTTCCAGCAACCATCGCCAGCGTCTGATATACATGGTGCAGGAATACCTAGGGGCAAGGTCAGACTTGGACACCTTTCCCACTGAAAATCCTCTGGCTTAGTTGGTCTTGAGGATGGATCACTGGCCAGAGCTTGCACAGTATGCAATTGAGCTACTGGCCTGTCCTGCACCCAGCGTTCTTTCGGAACGCACATTCAGTGCTGCTGGATGCTTTGTCACGGATCACAGGGTGCGCCTGTCCACCAACTCGGTTGATCGACTGACCTTCATAAAGATGAACCAGTCTTGGATCACCACCAGCTACCAAGCACCTGAAGCTGATATAACAGAATAATTTATTTTCAAATGTCACATCCCTTCAAGACTGATGCTGATGCTGAGTGACTGTCCTGTTATGTTGACTGACTATCCTCCTCCTCCTCAATGATCCGATTCATGATGATAGCTTGGAAGAACATTTTTGTTTCTGGGTGCCGCTACCAGTGGCTAAGGCCCAATTTTTCAGCCCCTGTTTAACAGGGGCATGTAATTACAATTTTTGATGCAATGCTTTGCAGCAGGGCTCATTCCTGCACTCCAACTAGAGTATCTGGGAGAGGTTGCAGTGTCGTGGCACCAGCACCAGTGCCTAAGGCCCAATTTTTCTGCCCCTGTTTAACAGGGGTGTGTAATTACAATTTTTGATGCAATACTTTGCAACAGGCCTCATTACTGTGCTCCAAGTACAGTATCTGTGAGGGGTTGCAGTGTTGTGGCACCAGTGCCCAAGGCCCAATTTTTCTGCCCCTGTTTAACAGGGGCGTGTAATTACAATTTTTGATGCAATACTTTGCAACAGGGCTCATTACTGTGCTCCAAGTACAGTATCTGTGAGGGGTTGCAGTCTTGTGGCACCAGTGCCTAAGGCCCAATTTTTCTGCCCCTGTTTAAGAGGGGCGTGTAATTACAATTTTTGATGCAATACTTTGCAACAGGGCTCATTGCTGTGCTTCAAGTACAGTATCTGTGAGGGGTTGCAGTGTTGTGGCACCAGTGGCTAAGGCCCAATTTTTCAGCCCCTGTTCTACAGGGGCATGTAATTACAATTATTGATCTAATAATTCACAGCAGGGCCCATTCCTGCGCCCACCAAAAGTAACTGTGAGGGCTTACAGTGTTGTGGCAACACCACCACCACCACCACCACCACCAAAGGCCCAATTTTTCAGCCCCTGTTCAACAGGGGCATGCAATTACAATTCATGATCTAATAATTCACAGCAGGGCCCATTCATGCGCCCACCAAGAGTAACTGTGAGGGCTTACAGTGTTGTGGCAAAAGCACCACCACCAAAGGCCCAATTTTTCCTACCACTGTTCAACAATGGCATGTAAATACAATTCCTGATATAATAATATAATAGTTCACAGCAGGGCGTTCCAGCGCCCACCGAGAGTAACTGTAAGGGCTCACAGTGTTGTGGCAACACCAACATGTAAGGGGAAAATTTCAGCAGAGTATATACGGCAGGCCCCTACTTTCAAACATCCAACTTACAAACGACTCCTACTTGCAAACGGAAGGAGACAACAGGAAGTGAGAGGAAATCTACCCCTAGGAAGGGAAATTCTCTCCTGTAAGAGTTAATATGGGAAAAATGTGTCTCCTCTCTACTGATGCTTTATCACCAATCCTTGTTTCAATAAAAAACCCACTTTTCACAAACAGTTGTCATTGGGACGGAAAGTGAGGTGAAATGTTCTGAACAGGGGCACAGACAGCAAAACAAATGTTACAGGGGTGATAACCCTTCCCTATGTTTTCCAAAAAGCCTAAAAATATATTTTTTGGCTGGAGCTACACTTAAACAATGTGCCTGTTCAAAATTGAAAAACAGATTCTACTTAAGAACAAACCTACAGTCCCTGTCTTGTTTGCACCGCCTGTATACGGCTGTTCAGAGTATATAGGGCCTTTTTTATTTTGTGTGCGGGGTTCCCCTTAATATCCATACAAGACCCAAAGGGGCTGGTAATGGGCTGGGGTAGGAGGGGGGGGGGGGTGATGGGGTAGCTATGCCATTTTTCTCAAAGACGTTCATCCATATTACCGGGACCAGACATTACATTAAAGCCGCAAGCAGTTTTAAATGGCTTTTTTTCCTTTAGAAATGTCATTTTGTGCAGGGACAGTTCTAAACACGGGAAACACATGCCACTTCACAGGCATACTTTAGACACCCCCCAGGTATGATATTTAAAGGAATATTTGACTTTTTTTTTTTCACTTTACGCATCATTAAAATGACTGCTCCCGAAAAACGGCCGTTTTTAAAACTTCTTTTTGCATTGATACATGTCCCCTGGTGCAGGACCCGGGTCCCCAAACCCTTTTTAGGACAATAACATGCATATTAGTCGTTATAATTAGCACTTTAGATTTCGAACGTTCGCGTCCATTGTATTTAATAGGGTTCTAACGTTCGCACGAACTTTCGGTCCGTTCGAAGGTTCTGGTGCGAACCGAACGGGGGGGTGTTCGGCTCATTCCTATTTGAAAGTAATAATTAAATCTAACCATTGGGATATAAGGGAGCTGCAGATCACTGATGCCTAGAAAAGCTGGCCTTGCATAATGTGAAAAATCGGCAAACAGCAACCTGATATTGTAACGTGCACAAGATTTTTGGCAGGATCAACAGCCATTGGCTTTGCACATATCGAACAGATATAACAAAACACCTTTAATGTAGCGCACCCCCTAAGGAGCCACAAGTGGAATGGGATCCCTCACCCTGCATAGCCAGGGACACCGCGTCTTTACAGGGACTTCAGAGACAAAGAACAGTCTGTGACGTGGTTTTTGGAGTTTATTGACTTGGATAGGGATTGGACATTATGGGATGCCCACTTGACTTCAACAATGCTTCAGTGACAACTTTTTTTTTTTTATATTCAGTCTCTATATACAGTTCCTCTTCTTCACTCCTGCACTCACTTGCTTGCAGAACCCAGCTAGACTATGGGGTGGACTTAATAAAACGGAAGGGTGCAAAATCTGGTGCAGCTCTGAATAGAAACCAATCAGCTTTCTGGTTTCATTGTCAAAGCTTAATTAAATAAGCTGAAGTTAGAAGCTGATTGGCTACCATGCACAGCTGCACCAGATTTTGCACTCCCCAGTTTTAGTAAATCAACCCCACTGTGTATACATGACAGTCAGTCTGATAAAGCAATGACCCATTACAGGCAGGAACCCGAGGCTCTTTAGTTGTGTAGCAGAATTTCAGTGTCCAGCTAGCATCACTCCTATGGCTACTGATCCCAGCACCACCTCTTCAGGAACTGCCAACCCACCTGGCTGCAGCTGCCCCTTTCACGAGCCCTCCAGGCTATCTCCTCCCCATAGTCCTCCAGACTGACACTCACTAGCCCATCCAGCTGACCTTTAGGAGATGTCCCAAACGTGCTGACCTGCTCCCGCTGTCCTCTCTCCTTGCTCCCGTGCCTCCAGAAAGGGTTTCCCTGGTGTGTTTTAGGGGGAATCTTCCAGCACCTGAGCCCCAGGCCCGAGGTAACCCCCCCTCCAGACTAAGGTACACCCTCAAGGGCCACTGACAGTCTCCTCAGCACTCCATCTCCAACCTTTACCTGACTGCCCCTCCCTGGCATGACTCATGCCTATTTATGAGTTGGCCTTCCCCCTGCCAGCTATTCACTGGGGATTGGCTGAGGCCCTCATAAATTTTCCAAGCAGCTCCTCCTAGCTTCCACCTACTACATCCAGAAAAGTGGCGGTCCGTAATGCAGGGAGCATGGGCGCTGCCCCCCCATCAATGCGTCCCGCCCCTAATCTACATTTGGGGCACCGGACGCATGAATTCCATTCAGGATTTTTTTTGAAGCACGTGATTAGAGCCTGAGGCTCTAATAGGTGGAAAAAAAAGGGTGGGATCGTGGCCCGAGTCCACCCAGATGTGTGACAATAGCGAATTAATATTCGCTATTGTCTTCCTGATTCTCCTTCCAGCCTATCAGGAAGGGGGTCTGAGACCTGTTTCCTGATTGGCCAAAAGGATAAGCATTCCAATTGGTCTAGAAAGAGGAGGGAGAAGACGCACGGCAGAAGCCGCCGTGATGCTGGGAGACCCATGGAAGCCGCCGCCCATCGCCCAGAGGGAATCGCTGCCCAATTAGATAAGTGCTGGGCTCGTAACCGTCCGATCAACCGGGGGAGGGAGGTGGGGTGCAGATGACCGGACCGAGGGGGGCTACTGGTGACCCGACCGACTGGGGGGAGAGGTGAGGTGCAAATGACCAGACTGAGGGGGGGGATGCTGGTGGGTGACCCTGATCAACTGGCTGTGGGTGCACTGTTTGCCGCCCCCCCAAAAAATTTGCCACCAGCTGCCACTGGTCCAGAAAATTCTCCAATGTCCCAGAAAACAGGGGGAGGCACCAGAGAAGATTCCAGGATGAGTCACCCAGCCCTGAGTCACTAAGCCCTGACCCAGATTCATAGCCCAGGCTTGGCCCTCAGCCATACTAAAATGTTCATATACTAAAATTACTTGTAATATACACTAGAGGGTGTTACACTATAAAAATAGAACCACTCAAATGCCCCCCAAACCTGTATCAGTCGGATCAGTATGTGGATGGACTGGTGAAGACAGACAGGATCGGCTTGTCAGGCTCCTGTAGATTTTAACAAAAATGGGGGGCCGTCTGCACACAGCCACAGACTTCCTACTGCATGTACAGTACTGTGCAAACGTTTTAGGCAGGTGTGAAAAAATACTGTAAATGAAGAATGCTTTCAGAAATAGAAGTGTTAATAGTTATTTTATTTTTTTTATCACACAAAATGGAATGCAAATGAAAAGAAGAGAAATCCAAATCAAATCAATATTTGGTATGGCCATCCTTTGCCTTCAAAACAGCATCATTTCTTCTAGGTACACTTGCACAAAGTTTTTGAAGGAACTTGGCAGGTAGGTTTTTCCAAACATCTTGGAGAACTAACCATGGATCCTTGGATTTCGGCTGCCTAAAATCCTTCTGTCTCTTCATGTAATCCCAGACAGACTCAATGATGTTGAGATCAGAGCTCTGTGGGGGCCAAACCATTACTTCCAGAACTCCTTGTTCTTCCTAATGTTAAACATAGTTCTTAATGACATTGGCTGTATGTTTGGGGTGGTTGTCCTGCTGCAGAATAAATTTGGTGCGAATTACACACCTCTCTGATCGTATGGCGTGATGGATACTAGGGATGGGTGAACAGTTCGGCCCGAGCATAAGTTCGAGTGTTCTGGCACTGAACAATATGCTGAGTTCTGGGAAAATTCGAAAGCCGCAGAATCCCGTTAAAGTCTATGGGTAACTAACATGAAAAATGAAAAGTGATCATTTTAAAGGCTTATATGCATGGCATTGTCATAAAAAATGTTTGGGGACCCGGGTCCTGCCCCAGGGGACATGTATCAATGCAAGTCTAGCTTAGTGAGTGTCAGTGTTAACCACTTAAGCCCCGGACCATTTTGTAGCTAAAGGACCAGAGGTGTTTTCAGAATTTGGCACTGCGCTGCTTTAACTGGAAATTGTGCGGACATGCAATGTTGTATCCAAACAAAATTTGCGTTCTTTTCTTCCCACAAATAGAGCTTTATTTTAATGGTATTTGATTGCCTCTGCGATTTTTATTTTTTGCGATATAAACGGAAAAAGACAGAAAATTTAGAACAAAAATGATATTTTCTAATTTTTGTTATAAGAAAAATCAAATAAACTCAATTTTAGTCATACATTTAGGCCAAAATGTATTCAGCCACATGTCTTTAGTAAAAAAATGTCAATAAGCGTATATTTATTGGTTTGCGCAAAAGTTATAGCGTCTACAAACTAGGGTACATTTTCTGGAATTTACACAGCTTTTAGTTTATGACTGCCTATCTCATTTCTTGAGGTGCTAAAATGGCAGGGCAGTACAAAACCCCCCAAATGACCCCATTTTGGAAAGTAGACACCCCAAGGAAATTGCTGAGAGGCATGTTGAGCCCATTGAATATTTTTTTTGTTTGTCCCAAGTGATTGAATAATGACAAAAAAAAAAAAAAAAAAGAATTACAAAAAGTTGTCACTAAATGATATATTGCTCACACATGCCATGGTTATATGTGGAATTGCACCCCAAAATAAATTTTGATGCTTCTCCTGAGTACGGGGATACCACATGTGTGGGACTTTTTAGGAGCCTAGCCGCGTACGGGGCCCCGAAAACCAAGCACCGCCTTCAGGATTTCTAAGGGCACAAATTTTTGATTTCACTCCTCACTACCTATCACAGTTTCGAAGGTCATAAAATGTCAAAATAGCACAAACCCCCCCCCCAAATGACCCCATTTTAGAAAGTAGACACCCCAAGGAAATTGCTGAGAGGCATGTTGAGCCCATTAAATATTTTTTTTGTCCCAAGTGATTGAATAATGACAAAAAAAAAAAAGAATTACAAAAAGTTGTCACTAAATGATATATTGCTCACATATTCCATGGTTATATGTGGAATTGCATCCCAAAATACATTTTGCTGCTTCTCCTGAGTACGGGGATACCACATGTGTGGGACTTTTTAGGAGCCTAGCCACGTACGGGCCCCCGAAAACCAAGCACCACCTTCAGGATTTCTAAGGGCACAAATTTTTGATTTCACTCCTCACTACCTATCACAGTTTCGAAGGCCATAAAATGCCAAAATAGCACAAAACCCCCCCAAATGACCCTATTTTGGAAAGTAGACACCCCAAGCTATTTACTGAGAGGCATGGTGAGTATTTTACAGCTCTCATTTGTTTTTGAAAATGAAGAAAGAAAATAATATATATATATTTTTTTTCAATTTTTAAAACTTTGTGACAAAAAGCGAGATCTGCAAAATACTCACCATACCTCTCAGAAAATAGCTTGGGGTGTCTACTTTCCAAAATGGGGTCATTTGGGGGGGTTTTGTGCCATCTGGGAATTCCATGGCCTCCGAAACTGTGATAGGCAGTGAGAAGTGAAATTAAAAATTAACACCCGTAGAAAGCCTGAAGACGGTACTTGGTTTTTGGGGTCCCGTACGCGGCTAGGCTCCCAAAAAGTCTCACACATGTGGTATCCCCGTACTCAGGAGAAGCAACAGAATGTATTTTGGGGTGTAATTCCACATATAACTATGGCATGTTTGAGCAATATATCATTTAGTGACAACTTTGTGCAAAAAATAAAAAAAAATAAAAAATAAATTGTCTTTTTTCCGCAACTTGTGTCAACATATAAAATATTCCATGGACTCGACATGCCTCTCAGTATATAGCTTGGGGTGTCTACTTTCCAAAATGGGGTCATTTGGGGGGGTTTTGAACTGTTCTGGCATTTTATACACAACATTAGGAAGCTTACATCCACTCTTCTAACCACTTGAAGACAAAGCCCTTACTGACACTTTTTGTTTACATGAAAACATTTTTTTTTGCAAGAAAATTATGTTGAACCCCCAAACATTATATATATTTTTTAAAGCAAAGGCCCTACAGATTAAAATGGTTTTCCACACAGTATTTGCGCAGCGATTTTTCAAACGCATTTTTGGGGGAAAATATACACTTTTATTAATTTTAATGCACTAAAACACACTATATTGCCCAAATGTTTGATGAGATAAAAAATATGATCTTAGGCCGAGTACATAGATACCAAACACGACATGCTTTAAAATTTCGCACAAACGCGCATTGGCGACAAACTACATACATTTTTTAAAGCTTTTAAAAGCCTTTACAGGTTACCACGTTAGATTTACAGAGGAGGTCTACTGCTAAAATGACTGCCCTCGATCTGACCTTCACGGTGATACCTCACATGCATGGTGCAATTGCTGTTTACATATGACGCCAGACCGACGCTTGCGTTCGCCATTGCGCAAGAGCAGGGCAGGACAGGGGTGCTTTTTTTATTATTATTAATTTTGATTTTTTTTTTTTTTTTAAACTGTTCCTTCCATATTTTTTTTAATCATTTTTATTGTTATCTCAGGGAATGTAAATATCCCCTATGATAGCAATAGGTAGTGACAGGTACTCTTTTTTTGAAAAAACTTGGGTCTATTAGACCCTAGATCTTTCCTCTGCCCTCAAAGCATCTGACCACATCAAGATCAGTGTGATAAAATGCTTTCCCAATTTCTTAATAGCGCTTTTTATATCCGGGGGGGGACATTCCCTCCCACTGCTTGTAAAAGCAGTCCAGAGGCTAATTAGCCACTAGGATTGCTTTTACATGAAAGCCGGCCGCTGGCTGAAAAGAATGATACCAAAGATGATACCTAAACCCGCAGGCATCAATCTGGTATAACCATTCAAAGTCCAGCAACATACCAGTACGTTGCTGGTCCTTGTTGGACATGTATTGTAATCTTTTTTTTCATGCAGCCTGTTGGCTGAACAAAAAAAGAGATTGATCGGTGGGTATGCCCACCATTAGAATACCTCCCTTCATCCACTCACTTCTAATGATGGGCATACATGCACCATTTATATATGCCGAAGCATGGGGGCATCCTCCCTCAAAAGTTATGCCGCACACACATGGTCGGACTTTTCCACGGGCAAGCCTCCGTCGGAATTTCGACCGTATGTACGCGGCATTAGGAGCAAAATCGCTCCTCCGCTCCTCCGCCCCTGCTGCCCCAATGCTTCGGCATATATGCTTTTTTTTTTTAACTGTGGTGGTGAAATCACATCCTACAGCACTGGAGTCGCAGGGATCAAGCCTGTCTCTGCGAATGCTGCAGTTATGTGTGTTGTGTTTTGTAAGTGACAGTGATCGATCGATACTGCGCTTGGGTGGCCTGGGCTGGACGGAGGGGCAAAACGCAGGTGCTAGCAGGTATCTGGGCTGATCCCGCTAACACTGCGTTTTTGGGAACCCTAAACTGCTGGGGACGCTAGTATAGATCTGATCAGATATTGATCTGTTCAGATACTATACCACTAAGGGAGGTGTATGCTTCACGCGTGGGTGTTAGCGTTACTGGCACTAACCTGACGCTGCCTGGGGCGACGCAGACCCTCTCTGACACTAAAACCTAATTGATATCACCCGCCGGGCGATTAGGGGGTTAAACCTTTATTGGGTTATATACGGCGGGTGCCCTGACACTATAAAAAGCAAACTAACTAACCAGCGTCACCCGCAACACTTATATGGTGATCACTGGTGAAAGGGTTAACTAGGGGCAATCAGGGGGTTAAACCTTTATTAGGTAATATATGAGGGTACCTGACGCTATATAAAAACCTGACGGGGAACCTAAATAACAAAATAACTAACTGGCTAACCAGTGTCACCAGTAACACTTATACGGTGATCACTGGTGAAAAGGTTAACTAGGGGCAATTAGGGGGTTAAAACCTTTATTAGATAATATATGGGGGTACCTGACGCTAAAAAAACCTGCGGCGAACCTAAAAAAAATAACTGGCTACCTATCGGCACCAGCATAACTAATACAGCGATCAGAAAAATGATCGCTTAGTGACACTGGCAAAAGGGGATAAGAGGGTTACCTGGGGGGCGATAAAGGGGTTAAACCTTTATTAGGTAATGTATGGGGGTACCCGACGCTATAAAAACCTGCGGCGAACCTAAAAAAAATAACTGGCTACCTATCGGCATCACCGACACTAAGACAGCGATCAGAAAAACGATCGCTTAGCGACACTGGTGATAGAGAGTGAAAGGGTTACCTGGGGGGCAATCAAGGGGTTAAACCTTTATTAGGTAATATATGGGGGTACCTGACGCTATAAAAACCTGCGGCGAACCTAAAAAAATTAACTGGCTACCGATCGGCATCACCGACACTAAAACAGCGATCAGAAAAATGATCGCTTAGCGACAGTGGTGATAGGGGGTGAAAGGGTTATCTGGGGGCGATCAGGGGGTTAAACCTTTATTAGGGGGGGCTAGGGGGCTACACTGGACCTAAAACTAACTGTAGTGACACTTTTACAGTCACAAATGTCACTGATTGCAGTGATCAGTAAATAAATGGTCACTGCAATCAGTGACACTGTGACTGGGGGCTGGGGGGTGATCTGGGGGGTGATCTGGGGGGGGGCCTGGGGGGCCATTTATGTTCCTATGTGTCCTGGTGTTAGTGTAGTGTAGTGTTTGTGCACTAATCTGTGTGTCTTCTCTCGTACGACGCTCGGTATATGTGAGAGATGACATCACTTCCTCTGCCTGTGTTTACATTACACAGGCAGTGGAAGCTTTCTCATTCGCCGGGAGCGATCGCGAGGGGGTGGCCGGAATCGAACGGCCGTCCCCTCATCCCGGATTGCTCCCGAACAACTAACGACCGCTCACTGTATAGAAGGGGGGTCCGATGGGACCCCCCAACTATACAAAGGCAGTCACGTACAGGTACGTGACTTTGCCTGTCGGTGCCATTCTGCCGACGTATATATACAGTGAGCAGTCGTTAAGTGGTTAAGCTGGCCATACATGGATTGAAATTTGGCCTGTTCAGCAAGGACCTGCCAAATTGTGATCCATCTATGGACAGGTTGGTTGTACAGAAGTTGTTCAGAAGCAGGTTGAACAAAAAATATAAATAATCCTTTTTTTATAGATTTTATAATTACAAAATTAGAAAATTAGAAAAAAAAGTGCATTTTTGTTTCAGGGCGTTGTTACAGGTACAAGGAACGAATAATGCACAATCACCATGATCATCAGAAATAGGAAAAATTATTTTGAGGGGTTCTTTTTGGTGGTGGGCAGACATGAGAAGGCCCAGAAAAAAAAACTGAATTGGGAAAAATTATTTTATTTTTTCAATTTTTTTCAATTATGTTTTTCGGAAATAAAAGAAGTGTGGAATATGTTCTTTATATTGGTAAGTAACATATCTAAGACATGGTATTCAACCTAAATAACATGATGACCAGGGATGAGCCGAACACCCCCCTGTTTGGTTCGCACCAGAACCTGCGAACAGACAAAATGTTTGTGTGAACTTTAGAACCCTATTAAATACAACGGACTCGAACGTTCGAAATCTAAAGTGTTAATTATAAAGGCTAATATGCAAGTTATTGTCCTAAAAAGTGTTTGGGGACCGGGGTCCTGCCCCAGGGGACATGTATCAATGCAAAAAGAAGTTTTAAAAACGGCTGTTTTTTCGGGAGCGGTGATTTTAATAATGCTTAAAATGAAAAATTAAAAGTGAAATATTCCTTTAAATTTCGTACCTGGGGGGTGTGTATGATATGCATGGAAAGTGGCGCATGTTTCCCGTGCTTAGAACTGTCCCTGCATAAAGTGTAATTTCTGAAGGAAAAAAAGTCATTTAAAAATCACTTGCAGCTATTAATGAATTGTCGGCTCCCGGCAATACATACAAAAGTCATTGATAAAAAAAAAAAAGCGTGGGGGTCCCCCAGAATTTAATTACAGGCCCTTCAGGTCTGGAGTGGATATTAAGGGGAACCCCGCCGAAATTTTTTAAAAAAATGGCGTGGGGTTCCCCCAAATATCCATACCAGGCCCTTCAGATCTGGCATGGATTTTAAGGGGAACTCCACCCCAAATGTAAAAAAAAATGGCATGGAGTCCCCCCAAAAATCCATACCAGACCCTTATCCGAGCACGTAACCTGGCCGGCCGCAGGGGAAGAGGGGGGGGATGAGAGAGCGGCCCCCCCTCCCTCCTGAACCGTACCAGGCCACATGCCCTCAACATGGGGAGGATGTCCCCATGTTGATGAGGACAAGGGCCTCATCCCCACAACCCTTGCCCGGTGGTTGTGAGGGTCTGCGGGCGGGGGGCTTATCGGAATCTGGAAGACCCCTTTAACAAAGGGGACCCCCAGATCCCGCCCCCCCTATGTGAATTGGTAAGGGGTACATTGTACCCCTACCATTTCACGAAGAAAGCGTATTTTTTTTTAAAAAAAACACACAAACACCTTGAAAAAGTCCTTTATTAGAAAAAAAAGAAAAAACATTCCAGCGATGAAATCCAGTGTCCCGCGGCGATCCGATGTCCAGCGCTGTCCTTCATTGGTTGTGCCTGAGCGGACCTGATGGGGAACTCCCTCTCAGTATTTTAAATGTATAGACCCGCCCCTTCTAAAGTTCCCCATCAGGTCCGCCCCCTCGGTATGTCAGACCCCACCTACGTCATTGGCCTGAGCGGGGAACTTCCTTCACTATGTAAATTTAAATTACACAGTGAAGGAAGTTCCCCGCTCAAGCCAATGACATAGGCGGGTCCGACATACCGAGGGGGCGGACCTGATGGAGAAAAAAAAACAAAAAAACATTCCAGCGATGAAATCCAGTGTCCCGCGACGATCCCGATGTCCAGTGCTGTCCGTCATTGGTTTTGCCTGAGCGGACCTGATGGGGAACTTCCTCCTCAGTGTTTTAAATGCATAGACCCACCCCTTCTAAAGTTCCCCATCAGGTCCGCTCAGCGGACCAGATGCGGAACATGAGAAGGGGCGGGTCTATACATGTATTACCAAAGTGAGAGAAGTTCCCCATCAGGTCCGCCCCCTCGGTATGTCGGACCCGCCTACGTCATTGGCTTGAGCGGGGAACTTCCTTCACTGTGTAATTTAAATTTACATAGTGAAGGAAGTTCCCCGCTCAGGCCAATGACGTAGGTGGGGTCTGACATACCGAGGGGGCGGACCTGATGGGGAACTTTAGAAGGGGCGGGTCTATACATTTAAAATACTGAGAGGGAGTTCCCCATCAGGTCCGCTCAGGCACAACCAATGAAGGACAGCGCTGGACATCGGATCGCCGCGGGACACTGGATTTCATCGCTGGAATGTTTTTTCTTTTTTTTCTAATAAAGGACTTTTTCAAGGTGTTTGTGTGTTTTTTTTTTAATTTTTTTACGCTTTCTTCGTGAAATGGTAGGGATACAATGTACCCCTTACCAATTCACATAGGGGGGGGCGGGATCTGAGGGTCCCCTTTGTTAAAGGGGTCTTCCAGATTCCGATAAGCCCCCTGCCTGCAGACCCCCACAACCACCGGGAAAGGGTTGTGGGGATGAGGCCCTTGTCCTCATCAACATGGGGACATCCTCCCCATGTTGAGGGCATGTGGCCTGGTACGGTTCAGGAGGGAGGGGGGGCCGCTCTCTCGTCCCCCCCTCTTCCCTGCGGCCGGCCAGGTTGCGTGCTCAGATAGGGGTCTGGTATGGATTTTTGGGGGGACTCCACGTCATTTTTTTTCAATTTGGGGTGGAGTTCCCCTTAAAATCCATGCCAGATCTCAAGGGCCTGGTATGGATATTTGGGGGAACCCCACGCCATTTTTTTTAAAATTTGCGGCGGGGTTCCCCTTAATATCCATTCCAGACCTGAAGGGCCTGGTAATTGAATTCTGGGGGACCCCCACGCTTTTTTTTTTTTTATCAATGACTTTTGTATGTATTGCCGGGAGCCGACAATTCATTAATAGCTGCGAGTCAGTTTTAAATGACTTTTTTTCCTTCAAAAATTACACTTTTTGCAGGGACAGTTCTAAGCATGGGAAACATGCGCCACTTTACATGCATATCATACACACCCCCCAGGTACGAAATTTAAAGGAATATTTCACGTTTATGGTTTCACTTTAAGCATTATTAAAATCACTGCTCCCGAAAAAACGGCCGTTTTAAAAAAAAACAATTGCATTGATACATGTCCCCTGGGGCAGGACCCGGGTCCCCAAACACTTTTTAGGACAATAACTTGCATATTAGGCTTTATAATTAGCACTTTAGATTTCTCCCATAGACTTTTCAAATTTGCCGCGAACACCCCAATTTGTTCGCTGTTCGGTGAACAGGCGAACAGGCAATGTTCGAGTCGAACATGAGTTCGACTCGAACTCGAAGCTCATCCCTAATGATGACCTTAATGAAAGATTTCTGAGACTTTTATGTATAGTATATACATTATTGTTATAGTTTTCTCAGCTGAAGGCAAGCAAATCCTGGAATACAGATTAAGTAACACTGTACTTCTCAATGCAGAGAGAACTGCAGGAAATAGGCTCTAGTTTAGTTTGCTTATGGGCTCCATCTTGTACCTCCAACCGTTGGGTGATTGTTGGGATACAGTAGATAATAGTTTCTTTCCTCTCAGGCCTTAATTGACAGGTAAGAGGGTGAATTTGTCTGACAAATTTGTTTATCTTTATTACCTTAAAGTTGTTGTAAACCCAACCACACAACTTGCACCTACAAGTAAGCCTAGATTAAGGCTTACCTGTAGGTGCAAGAAATATCTCCATAACCTACATGGTTAAGGAGATATTTACTATAAAGCGATTCGTTGATGATGTCACGCGCATGCGCACTAGTGGGCCGGATTCGTTGCCGGTTTTCTGAATGGATTTTGCCGCCCCTAGCGCGCATGCCATCATCGCCGCTCTGGGCCAATCACAGCGCTGGAGCGGCGATAACAGGCACGGAGGAGAACTTCGGGGGCTTCGATCTCAGGTAAGTCGATCATAATGAGCTAGTATGCTATGCATACTAGCTCATTATGACATTCTCTTGCCGGGTTGATTTTAAAAAATAAAATAAAATGAATGAGGCTTTACTTCCTCTTTAACCACTTAAGCCCCGGACCAATACGCAGCATAAAGACCAGGCCCCTTTTTGCAATTCGGCACTGCGTCGCTTTAACTGACAATTGCGCGGTCGTGCGACGTGGCTCCCAAACAAAATTGGCATCCTTTTTTTCCCCACAAATCAGAGCTTTCTTTTGGTGGTATTTGATCACCTCTGCGGTTTATATTTTTTGTGCTATAAACAAAAATAGAGCGACAATTTTGAAAAAAATTCAATATTTTTAACTTTTTGCTATAATAAATATCCCCAAAAATATATAAAAAAACATTTTTTTTCCTCAGTTTAGGCCGATACGTATTCTTCTACATATTTTTGGTAAAAAAAAACGCAATCGTGTTTATTGATTGGTTTGCACAAAAGTTATAGCGTTTACAAAATAGGGGGTAGTTTTATGGCATTTTTAGTATTTTTTTTTTTACTAGTAATGGCGGCGATCAGTGTTTTTTTTTTGTGACTGCGACATTATGGCGGACACATCGGACACTTTTGACACATTTTTGGGACCATTGTCATTTTCACAGCAATCAGTGCTATAAAAATGCAATAGTTACTGTGAAAATGACACTGGCAGTGAAGGGGTTAACCACTAGGGGCGCTGAAGGGGTTAAGTGTGCCTAGGGGATCGATTACTACTGTGTGGGGGCGTGGCTACGACTGACACGTCACTGATCTCCGCTCTGATTACACAGAGCGGAGATCGCTGACATTGTCAGTAGGGGAGCGGGGAGATGTTGTGTTTACACTAACATCTCCCCGCTCCATGCCTCCGTTAGACGATCGCGGGGATCCCCGCAGGGATCGAGTCTGCGGGACCCGCGAGCCGACTCACGGGGAAGGCAGGGGGGTCGCGAGTGCGCCGCCGCCGGTCCGCGCGCGACCCCGACGTCGAGAGGTTGTAGGGGACGTACAGGTACGTGATTGTGCCTGTACGAGCCATTCTGCCGACGTATATATACAGTGAGCGGTCCTTAAGTGGTTAAACCACTTGAGGACCAAGCCTCTTTCTGAGATTTGGTGTTTACAAGTTAAACATTTTTTTTGCTAAAAAATTACTTGTAAACATCCCCTGTAATAGAAAAAAAACATGACAGGACCTCTTAAATATGAGATCTGGGGTCAAAAAGACATTTACACTAAAATGCAATAAAAATAAAAAGAACATTTTTGATGTCATTTAAAAAAAAAATTCTCTTTAAGAGCATTGGTATGGCCCTGCAATGGTATGGAGAAGGGTGGGGGCCATCTTCCCCTCACTTTTCTCCATGCCACTGACATGAAAAGGATCCGATCACCTCCACCGCTACCGACAGCTCTGGTAAGCGGCGGAGGGCACCGGAGAGCGGGGGAGCCCTCTCCCACCGCCGATAAAAGTGAGCTTGTGGCAAATCCGGATACAAGGATGAAAAACACATCCTGACATGCCAGAGGGGCTCTTAAAGACATTAAAAAATACTTTATGGAATGAAATGATGAGGCCCAGAATGAAAGTGCAAGTAGATTTTCCCTCCAGAGTTCCCATTCCAGAAACACTCTTTCTGCTGCTGCTGCTGGATCATCACAAAGTGTTTCTTCACCAGCAGCATCTTCTAGCAAGGAAGTGCTACAAACCACGGCCTCCCAAAAATATCCAATACCTTCATTTATAGATAAAATGAAACCTGCAAATCAGGAGAACATTCATCAAGCGTGCAATATATGCTTTTGGATCAGCATTACCAATAACTGAAAATGCAATAAAAATTTTGGTGGAAAAAAAAATCTGAAAATGCATATTGGCAGGAAGATTTTATATTATTATGAGAGAAAAAGGGGGGTAGTTACCTGTTCCCATGCATAGTTGAAATCGTATCACATACAATCCTTGTACTTTTATTTCATGCATTATACTGTTATATACATTGCATTTCACCTTCCTAGTGTAACCAAATGACTTTCAATTTGTTAAACGACTACTCCACCTTGAATTTTTTTTTTTTCCAAACGTTTCCGGAAAAAAATGTTTTTTTTTCTTATGGCCTAAAAATTTCCATAAACTTTACATCTCTGGTGATGGGTCATGGTATTAAAATTATATATTTTTTTAATTCTTTTTGGCCATCTTTTCTTTGAGAGTAAAAAAAAATCGGGATACATCCATTAACATGTACCACCAAAGGTGGTATAATTGGTGGTATAATTGGTGGTATAATTCACCTGGATACACAAAGTATGTGTGGTGCTATGTGTAGTTTTGCTAACACATGTCAAAGTTATAAAACTGGATTTGGGCATTAGGATTTGTTTTGTCCTTGAAGAGGTTCAGAAATTATGGGGAAAAATTGTGTTCTTTATTACATGCAAATCATGCCTTGCCCACAAAGTCACATTTTAAAATATAGTACTAAAGCCCAAGTTAGCTCTTGGATAATTTTGAATGTGTGCACCAAGCTGTCCAATCACATTATACCTAGCTATGAACTGACGTCACTAGGCTAATATATTATTGGATGCGATGGGTTATAGCATTTTGTACAATCATATTGTTCTGTAAACATCTTTATTGAACAATGTTGATCAAGCAAAGTTATATGGTTGTACAGTAAGGACATAAGAGAATATTAGGTGGCTGGAGCAAGATACATAAGTTTTATACATTTTCCAAAATAATTTTACAGTCTGAATAAATGCATAACAGTTACCTAAGGAAGCTCGATATGCTAAAGTGAGGAGATAAAGGAACACTCTATTATGCCGCGTACACACCATAGTTTTTCCTGTCATGCAAAAAACCAAGGTTTTTCTCGACGTGATTCCTCATGATTCCTCTCAAGCCTGCCTTGCATACACACGTTCATGAAAAAAACGCTCGAGCAAAGCGCGGTGATGTACAACACGTACGCCAACACGTACGACGGCACTATAAAGGGGAAGTTCCATTCGAATGGCGCCACCCTTTGGGCTGCTTTTGCTGATCTTGTGTTAATAAAGTTTGGTGAGAGATGATTCGCTCTTTTCAGCCTCATGCTTATCAGTCCGTTACAGCGTGACGAATGTGCTATCTCCATTACAAACGCTAGTTTTACCAGAACGATCGCTCCCGTCTCATACTTGATTCTGAGCATGCACGCTTTTTTTCCCCTCGGAAAAGCATACACACGCCCATTTTTCGTGACGAGAAAAAGAATGACGGGAAAAAGACGAGAAAAAATAGAGCAGGTTCTAATT
This sequence comes from Rana muscosa, assembly GCA_029206835.1. Classification (NCBI taxonomy): domain Eukaryota; kingdom Metazoa; phylum Chordata; class Amphibia; order Anura; family Ranidae; genus Rana; species Rana muscosa. The sequence goes on along the minus strand of CM055118.1, from coordinate 343,590,227 downwards.
TTATTGCGGGCAGTTTTCTCGTCCAAAAAACTGCTATGGAGCATACACACGACCGGTTTTCACGACCAATCTAAAAAATGGCAGTTTTCTCGTCTTGAAAAACGGTCGGTGTACGCGGCATTACAGTTCTACTATCTTCTGTCTTTTCTCATAAGATATTCTCTAGAGTTAATGTCAGGTCTGAACAAAATTATGAAACATTTAGGAAGAAACATACAGATGATTAGAGCCCAACTAGAGGTCAAGATAGCAAAGATCTCCATGGCCTCCGTGTATTTTCCATGGGCACTATAGGATGCTGGGATATAAGATATCCATACACTGAGAAAGGCCAGCATGCTGAAGGTAATAAATTGAGCTTCATTGAAGCTGTCAGGGAGTCTCCGAGCCAGGAAGGCAACAACAAAACTAATGGTGGCCAGGAGGAATAGGTAACCCAACATGGTCCAGAAGGCAACAGGAGAGCCCTCATTACACTCAATGATGATAAACATAGGTTGGGTTTGAGTGTTGTATTGCGGAAAAGGTGGAGCCATAAACAACCATGTCATACACTGTAGGAACTGTAGTAAGAAGCCTACTAAAATAATCATAAAAGATACACGAGGATTGGTCCATTTTTTTAGAGAGCTCCCTGGTCTTGTTGCCATGAAAGCAAATACCACCATAATGGTTTTGGCCAAAATACAAGAAATGCACAGAGTAAAAACCAAGCCAAATGCAACTTGACGTATAAGACATTTCTCTGGTTGAGGGTACCCAATAAAAGCCAAAGAACAAAGAAAACAAAAAGAAAGAGAAACCAGGAGAAAACAACTTAGGGAGAAGTTGTTGGCTTTTACTATGGGCGTGGATCTGTTATGTGTAAAAAGTCTCAAAATTAAATTAGGAGCTATGGATGACACAACAGATATGGCTGCCAAAGTTGACCCTAATGGGTCATCGAAAGAGAGGAACTCAAGTTGTTTTTTAAGGCACTTGGATTTCTCCAGATTTGGCCACTCACTCCATGGACACTTCAGGCAATCAAGAGAATCTGCAATATATAAAAAAAATAACTTACTGCGTGTCTATTTGGTTCCAAAACCTAAACTGTTACTGATAAAGGAATCTAAACTTGTATGACAAGAGATGTGATATAAGGTGCTAACTGGGAAACCAAAAAAAAAAAAGAAGAGAGAAATGTACAGTATATATGTCTTCTGTCTGTAGGAATGCTAGTTTATCACACACTATACATGTACATCAGAAAAAAGTGAGATGGATGTGCAGAAAGTCAAACAATCCAGAAAGTGAAGACAAATCTCCACTATATAAAATGTATGTGAACACTCCACCCCATTGTTAGGTTTTCAGTGTTTCCAGTGCATGGTACTGTTACGGCTACAGCATACAAAGACATATCTTATCTCAATATATTGTATACACTTTATGAACACAAGCTTGTGGATATCTGACCATCACACATATATGAGCATATGAACATCCTATTCCAAAACCATGCACATTCATATGTAGTTGCTCCCCACCACCTGCAAGACAAAGCCATAATGAGCTAGTATGACAAGCATACCAACTCATTATGCATCACTTACCTCAGATCAGGGCCCTGAAGCCGTCCTCATCTCCCCCTCCAGCCGCAGCCATCGCTCCACAGATACCGGGAAGGTTACTTCCGGGTATCGCCGCTCTGGCCAATCACAGCGCCGCTCCGGTGCTGTGATTGGCCAGAGCGGCGAAGACCTCCATCCGCGTATGCGCGCGGGAGCCGTCAAATTCGGCAAAGCCAGATTTGTGAATGAGGATTTTGACTGAATTATTGCCAAAATTTGGTTAATGATGTCATCACCATCCCTGCCCCTTTTCTTATGCAGCTGATTACAGCTCCGGGAGCTGTTATGTGGCTATGAGTACTGTTGGGATTGGCAATTTTCACAGTGTCAGCTGTTTTTTTTTTTGGAGAGTTGGCAGGTGGCAGGCAACGCGATTGACAATGGATTTACTGTACAACGATACAACGAGGGGCTTTTTTTTTTTTGGGGGGGGGTATTTTTCAGTAAAGGACTCCTTCACATGAGGTAGAGGTATCTGAGGGCCAAGGTGCTTTGAAAGGGGGTGTCACCCTTGGCAATGCACCATCCCCATGTTGAGGGCATGTGGTCTGGTATGGTTCAGGAGAGGCGTACACACTGCCCCGCCTTTCTTGAACTTTTAGGGGGATATCACAAATTATTTATTTATTTATTGAATTTATTTATTTATTGATTTATTTATTTTTTGAGTAAGGTATCCCCCTGAAATGCATACCAGACTCAAAGGGTTTGGTATTAATTTTATGGGGAAGTCTACGCAATTTAGTTTTTCATTCTTGCTGTAGGATGTGGTACAGCAAAAGAGACGTTTACAAAGAAGAAAGAGGATAAAAAAACATAGTTTAACCACTTCAGATCCCACCCATAGTCAAAGGACGTCCACAGATGGGATCTCCCATCCTGGGTGGACGTCATATGACGTCCTGGGCTTCCCGGACGTCTAGGGGGCGCATGCGCTTGCGGCATCGCTCGGGACCGCCCGGCGGGCCACGATGTCTGCAGGGCACCTGTGATTGCCCGCAATCACGGCAGGACCGTGGATCTGTGTGTGTAAACACACAGATCCATGTCCTGTCAGAGGTGAGGAGACCGATGTGTGTTCCCAGTACAGAGGAACACAGATCGGTCTCCTCCCCTTGTGAGTCCCCTCCCCCTACAGTTAGAATCACTCACTAGGGAACATATTTAACCCCTTCAGCACCCCCTAGTGTTAACCCCTTCCCTGCCAGTCACATTTACACAGTAATCAGTGCAGTTTTATAGCACTAAACGCTGTATAAATGTGAATGGTCCCAAAAATGTGTCAAAAGTGTCCGATATGTCTGTCGCAATGTCACGGTCACAATAAAAAAACACAGATCGACGCCATTACTAGTAAAAAAAAAAAAAAAAAATCTATCCCCTATTTTGTAGACGCTATAACTTTTGCGCAAACCAATCAATATACGCTTATTGCGATTTGTTTTACCAAAAATATGTAGATCAATACATATCGGCCTAAACTGAGGAAAAAAATGTATTTTTTTTTTATTGGATATTTATTAAATCAAAAAGTAAAAAATATTGTCTTTTTTTCAAAATTGTCGCTTTTCTTTTGTTATAGCGCAAAAAATAAAAACCGCAAAGGTGATCAAATACCACCAAACGAAAGCTCTATTTGTGGGAAAAAAAGGACGTTAATTTTGTTTGGGAGCCACGTCGCACGACCACGCAATTGTCATTCAAAGTGCGACAGCGCTGAAAACTAAAAATTGGTCTGGGCAGGAAGGGGGTGAAAATGCCCTGTATTGAAGCGGTTAAAAAAAAAAAAAAAAAAAACAGCACACAGACCTCTCCAAAGGTCCCCCAATACATAGCAGACCTTAGGATCTTTAAAGCCAGGAGGAAAGATACAACTCAAACTTAATTTTTCCTTTGTGGATGTCAGCGCTTTAAAAAAATCACAGCTTCATAGAATTTACAATTCTTGAATTTTTTTTGCATGGGTAGGTAGGTGCCCGCACCCATGCTGTTTAATGACACCCCAAAAATAAGCATTCATTTGACAGATTCGGCTCTCCATGATTTTACTTGGGTTCGGCATCCGAAACAGTTTATCTCAATTACACACCAAACTCATCAAACAATGAGTGAGTGGTGAACCAGAGAGGGGCCTTCACTACACTGTTACCACGAGGCTGGGAGAACACAATTGTCTAAAATATCTTTGTTTGCTGTATTATTAACAGAACCTTTCACTTGGAAACACCGGAACCCACTTCCATACTTTCATGTTTTGGCAAATGTACTGGAGACCTGCTGAGACTTTTAGCTTACCAGTTTGGTTGGATATTTCTCCTTGTGGGCAGGGGACACACTGGAAGCAACACGCAGACTGTCCTCTTCTAACAGCTTTTCTGTATCCTGGTTGACAACTCTCACTGCATACTGACACAGGAACCTAGAAAATGAATGGAGTTAAAATGCTGGGTTCTTGAATAACTCATATCTCAAATGAGAAAAAAGTAGGGAAAAAACAACGGTTTCATTTTTATCCGCTCTGATGTTTTTAGGTTATTTTGGAAGATGCAAAACTCCCGGCAAACAGCTAGATACATACACAAAACACATACAGTACATGTTTATTGGTTTACTTGCCAAAGGGTACATCATTCTGTATAGCCAGGCTTGTAATTTACACACATTTTCAACACTGCAAAGACAGACAGTTGACACATGTAGTACCTAATGAATTAATCTTCCATGTATATGTAGCGCCCCTTTACTTTTAGGGGTGCTATGTGCCTAAATGTAGGGGTTGGTCTGAGCTAGTAGCCAGGCTTAGACCGCTTCATTTATTAGGTTTGCTTCTGCTTCTGTTAAGTTGTGTTACTGGTGTACAGTTCCCTGTGGCCTGTAGGTGGCACTGCCATAACAGGCCAGGGTTGAACCACAGGTAGCATTGCTACGCCCTTGGGTGTCCTCTCTCGGCAGCGGTGTGGTGGGTGTGGTCGACCTGCGTTGCATGCTGGGAGAGGATATAAGTGGGGGACAGATGCGGGAGAAGGAGGAGAGTGGAGGTGTACTGAGGAGCAGTACCAAGGAGCAGTCCGTCTGCGCCTCATGGCCCTCCAGGCCATGGGGGTGCGCATGGGTGAATCAGTCTCAGGCACCTTTAGCCTGGGGCTGCATCTTTTCATGTAGGTATAGGAACCTTTAGCTGACCTACCCCCAAAAGAGGAGTTCCAGGGCACTTGAGAGTGATCCGTTCTGGAGAGGGAGCCATGGTTACTGGTGAAGGGAGTCACCGCCTCGGATGAGGCCTGGTCACCTACAGAGGGATTTCGCAATTCCGCCACAGGCCTTGTAACGTGCTCCAACTTGCATCGGTGTTCTAATTGTTACTGGGCCGGGAAGTTCGGGACTTAAGGATTCTGTGGCAGAGGATCTCCCGATCGTATCCCTAGGAAGTTCAAGTAAAGTTTGTGCATCACTCCGGCTGCTAGGACCGTGAGAGGGGACTATCCGGGTGAGCAAAGCCCACTTGGGATCAAGTGGTGATACTAAGTGCTGATTAAGTGCCGCGTGCCTGAACCCGCCTCCCTGTTACTCTATTCTTTAATCTTCAACATTCCAAGCATAGAGAAAACAAACCTTCCTTCATTGAGGTTTAAACTTGTCCGGACATTGGCCTTATTGCTACACCACAACAGACTTTTCCCTACACTCTAGGGACGAGAACCAGCTAAAAGGAGGTAACTCGCTGCAGGACCCAACAATTTCAGAACACCGTTCACCCTCTTATTCAAGAAGGAACCTGGGCATTGTAGTATGGTGTGTCCCGCCTTGTGGAGGTAAGGAGGGATTGTGTGTGCTACATATAGTAATGTGGTCAGCAGGGATCGGACATAGGAAAAAGTAGTGCTCAACCACCAGGTAGCAGAGTGACTCCACTAACTATCAGCTGTGTGGGTATCCTAGGAAAGGGTGGCACCATTACGAATCAGTTGGAAGAGAAAACAGAAAATATACAGCAGGCATCACTAAATGGTGGACCGTGGGCCGGATGCGGACCAAGTCACTGTCCCATCAGGACCTGCGGCCACGGCATTTAGGAGCAAGTTCTGCCCCTCAGCTTCCGCTGCTGTCATTATAACAGCTGAGCGGAGATCAGGAGACAGGACAGATTGTAGGAGAGAGGCACAGTAGCACTGCGGGAACTACCCGAGATAACTTTGCAGATTAACTAGCAGGTGATTGGTTGCTAGGACATAGAGAGGTCCTAGCAACCAATCACCACCTCGGTATTATGCAAAGTTAACTTGAGCAGCTCCCGCCCTTCATGCAGTACTACTGTGCCTCTCTCTCACGACCTGCCCTGCCTCCTGATCCCCGCTCTGTGTGCCCGTCAGGTAGTGGAGTAAGGGGAGAAGAGGACCTGGTGATGTAAAGGGGAAAGTACGCTACTCTGTGAGTATGTGTGTTTGGGAGGGGTAAAGGGTGCACAAAGGACTACTGGGGGATGATGTAAAGGGGCAGAGCACACTACTGTATGTTGGGGGGTGATGTATAGGGAGCAGAAAGTACTACTGGGGGCAGATGGAAAGGGGGCAGAGCAGACTACTGTATGTGGGGGAGGGGGATTGAGGGTGAGGAGGTGAAGGAGCATAAAGCACTACTGTATGTGGGGGATGGGGGTGATGTGAAGGGTGCAGAAAGGACTACTGGGGGGGATGTGAAGGGGCAGATCACACTACTGTGGGGTGGGAAAGGGGGCTGATGTGAAGGGGGTAGAAAGGACTACTGGGGGTGATGTAAAGGGGCAGAGCACACTACTGAGGGGAGGGGGGTTGATGTGAAAAGGGCAGAAAGGACTACTATGGGGATAATGTGAAGGGGGGAGAGCACACTACTGTGTGTGTGCATGGGGGGGAAATGTGAAGGGGGTAGAAAACACTACTGTGTGTGTGTGCGTGGGGGGAAATGTTAAGGGGGCAGGAGACACTACTGTGTGTGGGGGGACAAAGAGGACACTACTGTGGGGAGTGATGTGAGAGGGGCAAAGGACAATACTGGGGGGGGGGCAGAGGAGGACACTACTGTGGAGGGTGATGTGAGAGGGACAAAGGACAATACTGGGGGGGGGCAAAGGAGGACACTACTGTGGAGGGTGATGTTGTGGGGGGTGGTGATGTGAATGGGGGTTCAGAACATTACTGTGAATGCGCAGGGGACACTGATGTAAGAACGGGATTGTGATATAATGCCGCGTACACACGATCGGACATTCCGACAACAAAACCGTGGATTTTTTTCCTACGGAATGTTGGCTCAAACTTGTGTTGCATACACACGGTTACACAAATCTTGTTGGAAATTCCGAACGTCAAGAACGCGGTGACGTACAACACGTACGACGAGTCGAGATCAATGGAGTTCAATAGTCAGTTTGTCTCTTCAGCTTGATTCTGAGCATACGTGTTTTTTTGTGCGTCGGAATTGCATACAGACGATCGGAATTTCCGACAAGAACTTTTCTTGTCGAAAAATTTGAGAACCAGCTCTCAAATTTTGGTGGTCTGAAATTCCAACAGCAAATGTCCGAACTGGAATTGTGTGATGGCAGGATGTTGCCGGATAATCCGACCGTTGGGATAGTATGTTTTAAAATTTTCCGACAACAAATATCCAATTGTCGTCGGGAAAAAATTTCAAAGTACAAACACGCATGCTCAGAACCAGTGCTAACCATAAGACAACATTAGCAGAAGGTGCCCAAAGGGTGGCGCTAAAGAGCTGAAAAAACACGTCGTTTCATGTATGTTGACCAACAATTATTTGCTGTTTGTATGCAATACAAGTTCACGGCCAACGCACTTCGCACAAAATTCCACGGCTTTGTCCGATGGAAAATCCGATCATGTGTACGAGGCTTTGGTATGTGCCTGGTATTGACTTTGACCTTACTTACCTCTTGGTCTTTTGTGGCCCACAACAAAAGGCTGGAGTTGATGGTAAAGACCTGACCAGAAGCAGCTGTGGTGTCATAACTTCCAACCTTGACCTGTCTTATAGTTCCTTCTGGTGTCATCTGCCAGTTTACAATGTCATAGATGGCTGGTGGGTCTCCATTCTCATCAAAGTAAAGCTCTTTCCCACTGCTCAAAGTGACCCTCACCCTCTTCATATAATACAGCAGCTGTACAATGAAGAAAAAGGAGAATGTCATTTGTATGCTTATAATGGTGTAGCTTTAAAAACACAATTATTTTATTCATACCATGCCATACACATACCAATGTATGGGAAGCATTGTTTCCCTTCTTAAACCAGGTAAAACTAGTCAGCAGGATTAGAGCTATATTATAATATTATGTCCCTTGGCCTTTAAGGTGTAAATCCAGTTCAGTCCCCTCTAAGTAAACTATATAATTTATTTGCTATAAAGAATTGACCAATTGTTTCACAATGTCGTTTCTCAATCTAGTTCAGCCATCCTCAACCAGGGTTCTATGGCTGTGGCTGATTGACCTCCTATCTGATGGTGCCTAAATAGTTCCCTATCCATTGCCACTTGGCAGAACCGGCTGTATGATCTTTTTAAGGAAGGAACATAAGGAACCACCAGTACCCACCCCCCCTTTCAGTCCAGATGAAGCTACACTACTTCCTAGCGAAACGCGTTGACGTCACAGCAGCCAGTCATGTGACGCCAGCTATGGAAGACCCTGCTTGAACCTAGCCGAGGGTTGTTTGAACTTAGCGCTTGGCATACATTTTCCCGCTACACTGATCAAACATGACGAATACTCGGTAATCACTGAGGACGAAGCGGACCAACAGATCCTGCACGGCGGAAACCCCGCAGGAGCGGTCTCTGCCGACCAGTAAAGCCGTATACATCACGGAGTCTGGCTTATCGTTACCATCAATGCTGTGCTAGCCGGTCATGTCAGTGCGGTAAAGTATGGACACGCTTCCTATTGCTAATATCCAACTGCTTTTGGTCCCCGAACCATAACAGATACTATTAGGGCTCTTTCACACGGGGCGGATCCGCTTGCTTAGCGGGGATCGCTCAGTTGATCCCCGCTGAGCCGGCGGATGACTGAGTGGTCCCCGCACACTGTGCAGGGACCGCCCTGTCAGAGCGCCGCATTCCCCTATGGGGGATCGGATGAGGACGGACCGTAGAGTCCGTTGTCATCCGATCCGCACTGCCGACGGAAGGAAAAATAGGGTTTTCCTCCGTCACACTTTGGCGGAGCGGAGCTGGTCGGATGTCAGCGGACATGTCACCGCTGACATCCGTGGCTCCATAGGGCTACATGGAGGATCTGTTCAGGTCCGCCTAAAAAACTGACAGGCGGACCTGAACGGACCCTTCGTGTGAAAGGGGCCTTATTGGTTTTCCCCCTTCCTTTTGAACTCAACATTCCTTTGAATTTACATGGAAGTGGAAATCGTTCTTTTTCCTTATTTGCATTTGACACTGGTGCTTTATAAATGAAGTGCCGCTACTTGATCTCAAGGTCTACATGAACTTTACTCAGCTTCAGCTGATATTTTGTTTTGTGTTGAGCTCATGAGTGATCACCTAGTAGCCTAATGCCACAACACCTCTTTATGGAGACAGAATATCCATGAACAATACGGATCGCTATTTGATTATTTTATTCATCAATCAAAGTTATACTCCAAACTACTATATTTTTAGTTATTATCTATTAACTTTTCAATTTGAACTTAACCCCCGGGGTCATTCACAGTGAGGTTGTATTTAATTAATAATTTTATTTTAATTTATTAATTATTTTTTCCCATATAAGCGATCTGAATCGCTTTACAATCTCACTCTGAATCCAATGCTGGTGTCCGGACCTCCTGCTGTTTGTTTTATGTTCACTGTTGTATTTGCCCTGTCAGTCCTTGCTGTGTTTTGTTTGATTTTAATTTTTATTGGAGTTTCTTCCGGCCGGAAGGAGATTACCAATAAATCTTGATTGAAGCTCTTATTATTAAATTATTGCACTGATTAGGAATTTTGTTCAGATGTGCCTTTTTGATACTAATACATTTATACCTTTTGGAATCCCAATCTAGTCTAAAGCCCCGTCGGCTTAAACACACGGTCGGATTTCCACCGGACTTTGCCGTGGTTTTTTGTCCGAACGGAGTTGGTCGGGAACACCCATAGCATACACACCACAGGACTTTTCTGCAAAATTTCCCAAAACTTTTTCCAACATCACGTGGTTTTTCTGCTCTTTTCTGCTCTTTACCGCCACCCTTTGGTCAACTTCTGCTATTGTTGGTTGATTGTAACATTATTTGTTTTGTCCATCGGACAAAAGTCCGATGGTTTTCTGTACACACGGTCGGATTTTGCTCCTTCGGACTTTTGTTGGGCAAAATTTTGTCCGTTTGCAGACCCAACATTTGTCCGATGAAAACAAAAAAAAACGCAAAAAAGTTTGTCCGATGGAGCGTACACACGGTCGGACTGTTGGTCCAATTTGCTCAAAATGAAGTTTGTTGGCCAAAAGTCCGACCGTGTGTACGGGGCTTTAGACCCTCTGTCCTGATAGTAGCCGCTTTTTACCTTAGTAACTATTGTGACAGCAGGAAGGTAAAGTCACCTGGTTGCATCCAGGGGGGTAGATATATTTCGCCCAGATTCAGGCTTTACGCTGACTTATACAACTAGGTGGAGAGTTGTATAGGCCCAGCTAAGGCTAGTGGGCTCATGGATGACTCATACCTCTAGGGAGAGTGTGGGGCGTCGTGCAGACAGAGATGAGGAGACCAGCTGAACCTTGTCAGCTCATTTAGGCCTCTATAAGAACTCCCAGCTTCATTAGATGTTAGCTCATGCCTGGAACCAGACCTGTGTGGACTGTCTAGGGAGAGTGAACCCCTGTGCGGTGAGGCAAAGCCTGTGTGGCTATTTGTTTGGACTTTTACTAAACCAGGGACTTAGGGACTAGGACAGCACTAGGCTGATCCCAGTTGTTAGTTAGGAAACCTGTATGTTTAGTCAGAGGTCAACTTGACCAGGATTTATTTTGGTTATGTTTCTTTTGCTTTGCTGTGTTTTGTCACTGTAAATAGAAAATAAACCGCACCTTTTTGATTTTGAAAACCACAACCTCCGTTTGCTGGGCCTGTTTTGTGTGGGGAGCCCATCCCGGGGGTCACACACACCCGCTGCCGAGCTAACCCCCTCACAGTTGGTGGAGAATGCGGGCAGTTTTTTTTTAAGCCAGCATGGAGGAGATACTGAAGCAGCTGGCTCTAGCAAATGCCAATCAACAGCAGACAAATGCAGGTTTGCAAAAGAGCCTTGCAGCTCAACAACAGAGCCTTGCAGCCCAGCAGCAGACAAACGCAACTTTGCAACAGAGTCTGGAGGCTCAGCAACGAGCCCAGCAGCAATCTGAGGCCCGCTTCATAGACCTGTTGCAGAAGCAAGAGCAGAGACTACAACAACAGATGGAAGCAGTAATGCAGCAACGTCCGCAGACCAGTGAGGAAAGCCGTCCCACTAATACCGCGTCCTTTGGGGTGAGTCGTTTATTGACAAAAATGACTGGAGAGGATGATCCAGAGGTATTTTTGACCACATTTGAAAGGACCGCTGAAAGAGAAAAGTGGCCTGAGGAGCAGTGGGCTGGACTGGTGGCTCCTCTGTTAACTGGTGAATCGCAGAAAGCTTACTATGACCTAGAGCCTAACCAAGCAAAAGACTATGTGATGCTAAAAGCTGAAATATTGGCAAGGCAGGGTGTCACCCAGGCTGTCCGGGCTCAGCGTGTGCATAACTGGACTTTCCAGCTTGGAAAACCCCCCAGGTCTCAAATGTATGATCTCATTCACCTGAGCAGAAAGTGGCTACAGCCAGAGACTTTGTCCGCACCAAAGATTGTGGAACGTGTTGTAATGGATCGGTTTTTGAGAGCTCTTCCTACTGCCATCCAAAAGTGGGTAAGCCATGGAGACCCAAAGACGGCCGATGGTCTTGTGGATCGTGTGGAGAAATACTTGGCTACAGAGAACCTGACGGCCTCTTCCAGAGACACTCGGACTTTCCACCCTAAGACCAGACCATCCCCAGGGGCGGATAAGAGGATTCCAAGGGGTGAGGGTGGAGAGAGTGAGAGGGTGGGAGCTCTACCCCAAGTTTGGCGAGAACAGCCTGGGAAATCAGCGGCTCAAGAGGCGGCAAGAAGGATCGTTTGCTACCGCTGCCGGCAAGCGGGACATATTGCAGCCAATTGCCCGGTTGTGGAGGAACCCATGCAGTGTGACTTTCTGACGGGCAGACGTCAGTCGCTGTGTGCGACAGTCGCATGCACTGCCATTCGAGGAACTGAGAAACATTTATGCAAAATGTGTGTTAATGGTAGAAATGTTGTGGTATTGCTGGATTCAGGTAGCCTTGTGACCCTGATAAAGGCTGAGTTAGTTAAAACAGAGGTCTCTGGGAATAGCAAGGTAGCTGTTATTTGTGTGCATGGGGACACCCGAGAGTATCCAGTGACTACAGTGTGTTTCGAGACCCCCAAAGGTACCCTCTCTCATCCAGTGGGCTTAGTATCTCAGTTACCGCATGACGCCATTGTGGGAAGGGATTTTCCGAAGTTCTGGGAACTGTGGGATGATCCTGAGCCCCTCACTGGTGCCCCTATGTACCAGGAATGTGATAGCCAGAACTCCCCTGAGAGTGGTGAGGACTCTCCGGAATTTCCCTTATCAGTATTGGCAGGGGAGACTCAAGAAACTGGAGAGGAGCCCACCTCCTCAGACGAAAACCTACCGTCTGTGGAGTTTTCTGATCTTGAGGTTCACAGGGAAAACTTTGCCACAGAACAGTTGAAAGACCCCGCCCTAATAAAGGCACGGGAAAACGTAGTGAAAATAGATGGCGAGTTAGTGAACCCAGATAATACCTGCACTTACCCATACTTCAGCGTAGAGAAGGACCTACTGTATCGGGTGGCAAAAAGGGCAGAAGAAACCGTTGAGCAGCTTGTGGTGCCCAAACCTTACAGGAAGTTGGTGTTGGAGTTGGCCCATGGGCACATTCTTGGAGGTCATCTGGGGACAGAGAAAACCCGAGAGAGGGTATTACAGAGATTCTATTGGCCGGGGGTGATGAAGGACGTAGAAAATTATTGTTCCTCCTGCCCTGTGTGTCAGAGGTTGGCCCCGATGCCACATTTCCGTAGCCCGCTGGTCCCTCTACCCATCATTGAGGTCCCGTTTGAGAGGATCGCCATGGATTTGGTAGGTCCTATAATCAAGTCCGCTAGGGGGCACCAGTACATATTAGTTATAATGGACTATGCCACCCGTTATCCAGAAGCGATCCCTCTCCGAAATACCTCGGCCAAAACCATAGCCAAAGAGCTATCTCTTGTTTTTAGCCGGGTGGGTATTTGTAAAGAACTGCTTACGGACCAAGGTACACCCTTTATGTCCCGGGTTATGAAAGAGCTGTGTAAATTGTTCAAAGTGACGCAATTGCGTACGTCTGTGTATCACCCCCAAACCGATGGGCTGGTTGAAAGATTCAACAAAACCCTAAAACAAATGTTGAAGAAAGTGGTGGATAGAGATGGAAAGGATTGGGACTGTTTACTTCCTTATTTGATGTTTGCTATTAGGGAGGTGCCCCAATCCTCTACGGGATTCTCCCCCTTTGAGTTACTGTATGGGAGACACCCAAGAGGGCTGTTGGATATTGCCAAGGAAACTTGGGAAAGTGAGAGTTCTCCCCACAGGAGTGTGATTGAGCATGTCGCCCTGATGCAAGATCGAATTGCACAGGTAATGCCCATCGTGAAGGAACATTTGGCCCAAGCGCAGTTGGCACAGCAGAGAGTGTACAACCGTGGAGCCAAGACCCGTACCTTTTCCCCGGGGGATAGGATATTGGTACTTGTCCCTACGGTTGAAAGTAAATTCCTTGCCAAATGGCAAGGCCCCTACGAGATAATGGAAAAAGTGAGCGAAGTGAATTACAAGGTCAGACAACCAGGAAGGCGAAAGCCCGAACAGATCTATCACGTTAATCTGTTGAAAGCCTGGAGGGATAGAGAGTCCCTAGTCGCAGACACTTGGTCACCAGCTCAAACTGGTTGCGTGATTCCTGAGGTTGGAATAGCAGCCACCTTGTCACAACCCCAACAACAGGAGGTTAAGGAGTTTGTGCTTCGCAACAAGGAGGTATTCTCTGAGCTGCCGGGACAAACATCTGGGGTAGAGCATGACATCATTACCGCGCCCGGTGAAAGGGTGAAGTTAAAACCCTATCGGATCCCAGAGGCTCGACGGGAGGCAATACGGGAGGAAGTACAGAAAATGCTGAACTTAGGGGTGATAGAGGAGTCCCAAAGTGATTGGTCTAGTCCCATCGTGTTGGTGCCTAAACCGGATGGGAGCTGGCGATTTTGTAACGATTTTCGTCAGTTGAACAAAGTTACAAAATTTGACACCTACCCCATGCCACGTATAGATGAGTTGATCGACCGGCTGGGAACAGCCCGATACATGACGACTCTTGACCTCACAAAAGGGTATTGGCAAATTCCCCTGGCCAAGTCGGCCAAAGAGAAAACCGCATTTGTAACCCCAGACGGGGCGTTCCAATATAAAAGAATGCCGTTCGGGTTACAGAATGCGCCGGCCACATTCCAGCGGAAAATGGACCAGATGCTGAGGCCCCATCGGAAGTATGCTGCGGCTTACCTGGATGACGTAATTGTCCATAGCACAGATTGGGCCTCACATCTGCCAAAAGTGCAAGCAGTCCTGGACTCTGTTCGGGAAGCGGGGTTTACGGCTAACCCCAAGAAGTGTACCATTGGGCAGGAGGAGGCCAAATATCTTGGGTACACCATTGGGAGGGGAGTAATAAAACCCCAACTCAACAAAGTCGAGGCCATCCAGAGTTGGCCACGTCCCAACAGCAAGAAGCAGGTACGAGCCTTTCTGGGAATCGCTGGGTATTATCGGCGATTCATTCCCCACTTTGCTTCTAAGGCTGTGCCCCTAACCAACCTGACGAAGGGGAAAGGGTCGGTCATGATTAAATGGACCCCCGAGGCTGAGGCAGCATTCCAATTCTTGAAACAAGCCTTATGTAGCCAGCCAGTGTTGTACTCACCCGACTTCTCTAAAGACTTTGTCGTACAAAGTGATGCGTCAGATGTGGGGTTAGGAGCAGTATTGTCCCAGGTCTGGAACGGGGAAGAGCACCCAGTCATTTACCTCAGCAGGAAATTGAAGTCCCATGAGGTAAATTACGCCACCGTTGAAAAGGAGTGTTTAGCGGTGAAGTGGGCTCTAGATTCCCTTCGGTACTACCTGCTAGGTAGGCACTTTGACATGGTTACGGATCACGCTCCGTTAAAGTGGATGGCTCAAAACAAGGAAACAAATAGAAGAGTGAATAGGTGGTTCCTGGCCCTCCAGGAATTCAACTTCACAGTAAAGCATCGCCCTGGCGTTCAAATGGGGAATGTGGATGCTTTGTCTCGAGTACATGAATGCCTGATTGCTGGTGTTCCAACCCCGAGGTTAAAACAAGAGGGGGGGTATGTGACAGCAGGAAGGTAAAGTCACCTGGTTGCATCCAGGGGGGTAGATATATTTCGCCCAGATTCAGGCTTTACGCTGACTTATACAACTAGGTGGAGAGTTGTATAGGCCCAGCTAAGGCTAGTGGGCTCATGGATGACTCATACCTCTAGGGAGAGTGTGGGGCGTCGTGCAGACAGAGATGAGGAGACCAGCTGAACCTTGTCAGCTCATTTAAGCCTCTATAAGAACTCCCAGCTTCATTAGATGTTAGCTCATGCCTGGAACCAGACCTGTGTGGACTGTCTAGGGAGAGTGAACCCCTGTGCGGTGAGGCAAAGCCTGTGTGGCTATTTGTTTGGACTTTTACTAAACCAGGGACTTAGGGACTAGGACAGCACTAGGCTGATCCCAGTTGTTAGTTAGGAAACCTGTATGTTTAGTCAGAGGTCAACTTGACCAGGATTTATTTTGGTTATGTTTCTTTTGCTTTGCTGTGTTTTGTCACTGTAAATAGAAAATAAACCGCACCTTTTTGATTTTGAAAACCACAACCTCCGTTTGCTGGGCCTGTTTTGTGTGGGGAGCCCATCCCGGGGGTCACACACACCCGCTGCCGAGCTAACCCCCTCACACTATACTTTGTTTTTTTTTTGTATGCCTAAAGTGTCTGACTATGGTGACAGTACCACTTTTGGTAAGTGGTATTATGATTTGAATTTTCAAATTGAGGATTGGTTTGAATCCACAGGACTTGTTTTACCCCTTTTCTTGCTTTCGTATGATCTTTTTAGTTGTCTGCAAAGATGACATTCTGGCCACCACTGTAAGGGGACAACAAAACAATAACAATCTCCTGGCTATGGGACGGCGTGCGTTCCACTCGGCGGACCTGGAGAATCTGGGTCCCCATACCATATGCATATTGGATGGCATTTACCCGTCCGGTAAAATCACACCCCCCCTCCTCCTACTGATCTATGGGGAGAGGGCTATGGAGGTAAGATTGTGCCTTGTATTTGGAGAGACCCATATCCACAGGAATCCCAGTATAAGATTTGGTTCACTGTTGGGGGAACACACACCCTCACCAATCCAAGTGTAGTACATATAAATTAAGTTTTTGGTGTTAGTTGATAGTTATCCATTTATCTATTAATCACATTTTTGTATCTATCTATTTATATATATATATATATATATATATATATATATATATATATATATATATTTTATCCATATAATTATCTACTGATTGATTTTGACGTACTGGGTGGAGTTAGCTCACACAGATGGGCGTGACCTATCTGGGTAGGTGTTACCTGGGGTGTGGCTACATAGATACATATAGGGACAACTAGGAGAGACAAGCCATTGACCGTCTAGTATCTGAGAAAAAGGGTACGCCCTTGAAAGGCATCTGCCGTTTGGGGTAGGTACCACCTGATCCCCTCTACATCAGGTCCTGTCTGCAGATGTCAAGGGACGCAGTCCGATTAATTGACAAGCCTTGTTTTCTTGCTCGTTTGTGAGTATATTGCTTTTATGTTTGATATAAAATATTTTACCACTGGTAATGCACTAGGTCGGTGCACCCTCTTTTTTTCCTTTTTTCTACCACCACTGTAAGGAGACATTCTTTCCACTGACCAACAATGTAAAGGGCGTTATTCCCACTGACCTCCAATTAATACATTTGCACGGGTTTCCTGACACCTAAACAATAGACATGTGCACTGCCGAAAAACGTGTTTTTTTTGTTTTCGTTTTTTCATTTTTTTGCTTTTTTCGGAAATTCGGGAAATTCGAAAAATTCGTTTTCGTTTTTTTCGGAAATTCGTTTTCATTTTTTTCATTTTCGAAATTGTGAATTTCCGAAATTCGAAAATTGGAAATTTCGAAAATTCAAGATTCGAAAATTCGAAATTGCAAAATTCGAAAATCTAGAATTCGAAAATGGGAAATTTGGAAAGTTGAATTTCTGAATTTTTTGAATTTCCGAATTTCCGAAATGTTTTTTTGCTTTTTTCAGAAATTCGAAAAAAAATTTTTTTTTGTTTTATTCATTTTTTTTTTTTTTTTGCTTTTCCGAAAAAAGCAAGAAAAACAAAAAAACGGAAACGATACGAAAAAAAAATGGAAATTCGAAAATTCGAAAATCCGAATTTACGAAATTCCGAATTTACGAAAATCGGAATTTCGAAAATCTAAATTTACGAAATTCCGAAATGTGAAATTTCATAAATGCGAAAATTCGTAAATTGAAAAATTCGTAAATTCGGAAATTCAAAATTACGGAAATTCAAAATTTCGGAAATACGAAAATCTGAAAATTCGTAAATTGAAAAATTCGTAAATTCGTAAGATTCGGAATTACGAATTTTTCAAAATTTGTTAAAATCTAATTAGAAACGAAACGAATTGCACATGTCTACTAAACAATATTTCCAGGGTTCTTCTGACCTAGTTCCTCCTCAACAGAAGGATCATCCTTCATTGTATTCATCTTGAATTTGTGCAGGAACATGACATTACCTGCGCTATCTCATTGTAATAGAGAGAAAAGCTGAGGTTTGTAAATTCCTTGACAAGTGGATGTACCTTGGAGAAGATCTCACCAGCAATGAATCCCCTATGGCAGGGAATACATGAAATGTGAGCCAGTTACATAGGGAAGATGGCTGGGGGAGGGTGCATTCTGTAAGCCAACAAGGTATGCAAAACATTCTATTCACATTTCCATATTTACTTTATTTTAAAGTTTTTAAGATTGACTGTGGTTCTGAGCCTGATCATTATTAACAGTAAAGGACAAAAAACTTTATACAGCATTTTGTGCAAAAGTTTTCTTTTAAAGCATACAGTATGTATAGCTAAAACATTTTTTTAAAGTTGTTGTTTTTTTGTCCATGCCCTGTTGGGGAGACTTCCCTTCACTTTCTTTACCCTCTATTCCCGTTTTGGTGACCACTCTATAATTTTGGCTTTTCCAACACTTTCTGTCTTGGTGACAATGGTCACCAGGATATGTAGACTAAAGCCTCGTACACACGGTCGGACTTCCATCAGACTTTTCCTTGGATTTTTGTCCGAACGGAGTTGGCCGGGCACACCCATAGCATACACACCACAGGACTTTTCTGCAAACTTTCCCAAAACTTTTTGCAACATCACATGGTTTTTCTGCTCTTTTCTGCTCTTTACCGCCACCCTTTGGTCAACAACTTCTGCTATTGTTGGTTGATTTTAACATTGGTTGTTTTGTCCATCAGACAAAAGTCCGATGGTTTTCTGTACACACGGTAGGACTTTGCTCCATAGGACTTTTGTTGGGCAAAAGTTTGTCCGTTCGCAGACCCAACTTTTGTCCGATGAAAACAAAACCAAACTCAAAAAAGTTTGTCCGATGGAGCGTACACACGGTCGGATTGTTGGTCCAACTTGCTTAAAACTAAGTTTGTTTGGCAAAAGTCCGACCCTGTGTACGGGCCTTAACAGAGTCCATCTAAATGAGAAAGAGACAGCAATACAAACTTAAGAGGGGTTCTAATACAAAATGGAAGCTTCCAAAAGGACATCAAACTTAGAAGATCGTTCAGCAGTAACTCAATGCAAGAACTTCATTCAGATATGTCTGGAAGATATGTACTGTGTATCTGCAAATATATGAAATATCCTTGATGGAATATTTATTAACTATTTACTATTGTGCAATATTTGGTTCGGATGAAATATAAAAAAGAAGTATTGATATATAGCAAAATGCATAAAATTTAAATATGAAATTGTATTGCGATTTGAACCAATTAAAAGCTGTCCCCCATCAAAGTTATCTCTTTGTGTCCGTGTGCCTCATACAAAGTCCCGCCCTCTACTTTCCTTTTTGAATACTAAACCCGGGATGGAGGAGGGGATCTGAACGGCCCCTGAACCTCATTTAATGTCCCAAAAAACCCCTTCTTTTTTCCCCCTTTTTTATCAATCAATTAGGGATGGAGGCACACGGTCGCACTAATATATTTTTTGAATTTTCCACACATGGCTCCTTCGTTAGCTGATTCGATGTCTAGCTCGCGTATATTCTACTTTACAACTAGTTCCTCCCAAAAAACGGTAAAAAGTTTTTCCAACATCCTACCCTGCTCCATTTTTTCATTTTCTATAATGCTAATGCGTATGCATGTGGGTGGTCCTGTGCATGTCCTTCATTGGACTTTGCCGTCGCCTTCGCTTCAGGGAGCTGCGACGTGCACTGGGGTCCCCCCCTCTCCCTTTGCCTTGTTGTGGCCTGGGGTGAGTGGGGGTTCCGCCACTGCGCGTCGACGTCACGCATAGCACACCGGGCGTGCGGTGTCCTTCGGGCACTGCACCACCGATGTTAGTGTGTTCCATAGCTGGCGTGCAGGGGGGAATGATTGGTTGGTTGGGCGCATCTCGCCTGGTCTTACGGCCTGGTTGATGGCGCCTTCCCTCCTCTCTCCCCCACTTGCATGTGTCAGTGTGACGTTGGGGGCGTGGTTATGGCGGCACTTCCCATATAAGCCTCTCCCTTTGTTGGGCCCTACACTCAGGATCACACACATCACTTCTCAGTTTGGAACAGCACTCACACTGCATAACTTGCTCTCTTCACTTTGCAACAGGTATTTTATTTTCTCCTCAATATTCACACACTATCTGGCTTTTTTATCTGTATGCCTTTTCCACTTTGCAACAGGTATCTTCTTCTCTTCCCAATATTCACTCACTATTTGGCTTTCCTATCCTTAATCCCTTTTATTGCTCCCTTTTTTTCTCAGCCTTTTCTCTGTTTCTTTTTCTCCCTTTTTCTTTTCTTTCCCTGCCTAATTAATGTCCTCTCACCTCACACTACCCTCCCCCACACCCTGACACACACCACTTTTTCACATACAGATACACACAGCTTTTAGTGTTACAACATTTTTTCAGTGTGACAGTTTTAATTTCTTTTCTTTTTTCACAGAGGTCCCCACATTTGGGGTTACCCTACATAGCTCACAACCACTTTGAATCTTATTTTTCCACCCTCACGGGGCGTTGTCAGTATGGGTCGTTGTCGCCCTGCCATGCCTCCCCAGCTCCCGGTTATGACGCCCTCTGGCTGGTCCGTGACTCTCGTGGACACACCACCCCCATGCAGATGCATCCGTAAGTTCTGTGGGTTAAATGTATGGGTGGGGGATTTTTCTCCTATTCTATGTTTGCCCACCAGCTCTGTAGCATTCTTTTAGATCATTAAAATGTATCTGTCTTTTTCATCTCCAGATGATCACTTCGGTTTTTGCTCCTGATGAGCGGCCCGCAAGGCCCGAAATGCATAGAGCTAATATCTACCGATAAGTGTATATACCCATCAACCTTTATGGACGTTCCTTCCAATATATACCAAATCCCCCCCTGCTTATGTCTCCTTTTTTAAAAAAAATGTTTTAGTGGATTACCAAGTTGCATAGGTAGCGACTGCAATGTCTGGAAGATATGTACTGTGTATCTGCAAATACCGTATTTATCGGCGTATAACACGCACCGGCGTATAACATGCACCCCAAGTTTAGGAGGGAATTTTAAGGAAAAAAACTTTTAGGAGGGAAATTCAAGGAAAAAAAACTTACATTTAAATGCAGCATGCAGCCTTGCCCAGTGTCCATCTGCAGCCTTGCCCAGTGTCCATCTGTCCATCTGCAGCCTTGCCCAGTGTCCATCTGTCCATCTGCAGCCTTGCCCAGTGTCCATCTGTCCATCTGCAGCCTTGCCCAGTGTCCATCTGCAGCCTTGCCCAGTGTCCATCTGCAGCCTTGCCCTGTGTCCATCTGTCCATCTGCAGCCTTGCCCAGTGTCCATCTGCAGCCTTGCCCAGTGTCCATCTGCAGCCTTGCCCAGTGTCCATCTGTCCATCTGCAGCCTTGCCCAGTGTCCATCTGTCCATCTGCAGCCTTGCCCAGGGTCCATCTGTCCATCTGCAGCCTTGCCCAGTGCCTTTGCGATCTTGTCAGTCAGTCTCGGCGTTTTTTTAAATTTGGCGCCGATTTCTGTGGAGAGGAGCGAGCGGGGCCGAGTGTACTTCGGCTAGACTCGGCTCCTCTCGCAGTCCCGCCCATCTCCACTGACTGCGCCGCTGACGGAGAAAGCCGAGTGTACTTCGGCTAGACTCGGCTCTTCTCACAGTCAGGGGCAGGACTGCGAGAGGAGCCGAGACTAGCAGAAGTACACTCGGCTTTCTCTATGTCAGCGGCGCAGTCAGAGATGGGCGGGACTGCGAGAGGAGCCCAGTAAAGCCGAGTGTACTTCGGCTTCGGCTCCGCTCGCTCCTCTCGCTCCTTTTCAGCAGGGGAATTCGACGGAGTATCGGCGTATAACACGCACCCACGATTTTCCCCTGGTTTTAAGGGGAAAAAAGTGTGTGTTATACGCCGATAAATACGGTATATGAAATATCTTTGATGGAATATTTATTAACTATTTACTATTGTGCAATATTTGGTTCGGATGAAATATAAAAAAGTATTGATATATAGCAAAATGCATAAAATTTAAATATGAAATTGTATTGCGATTTGAACCAATTAAAAGCTGTCCTCCATCAAAGTTATCTCTTTGTGTCCGTGTGCCTCATACAAAGTCCCGCCCTCTACTTTCCTTTTTCATTCAGTATACTGTACTTCCTATAGATCCAGAATATCCAAGTGTACTAAATTAGAAAACTCTATGTATATCTATCTGCGCTAAATGGACATTTATCTACACTGTATGACAAAAAACATGTGGACACCCCTCAAAATGATTGAGCTTAGATTTTTCCAAAGAAGGGTACTATTAATGCAACATTTTATGCAATTGTGTTCTTTAATCACTTAACGACCGCTCACTGTATATATACGTCGGCAGAATGGCACGGACAGGCACAATCACGTACCTGTACGTGCCTGCCTTCGTATAGTTGGGGGGTCCCATCGGACCCCCCTTCTATACAGTGAGCGGTGGTTCTCGGTGCGGGAGCGATCCACGATGAGGGGACGGCCATTCGTATGAGAATCTTCCTCTGCCTGTGTAATGTAAACACAGGCAGAGGAAGTGATGTCATCTCTCCATGCGACAGTCTTTTCGTCCAGAGCGCTGTGGAGAGAAGACATCAGGTTAGTGCACCAACACTACACTAACACGTAGGTACACATAGGCACACATTTAACCCCCAGATCACCCCCCAGGTCATCCCCTGCACCCCCAGTCACAGTGTCACTGATTGCAGTGATCATTTATTTACTGATCACTGCATTTAGTGTCATTTGTGACTGTAAAAAGATCCAGGGCAGTTAGGTTTAGGCTCCTTTAGGTCCAGTGTAGCCCCCTAACCCCCCCTAATAAAGGTTTAACCCCTTGATCGCCCTCCAGGTAACCCTTTCACCCCCTAACGCCAGCGTCACTAAGCGATCGTATTTCCGATCGCTGTATATAGTGCCGGTGGTGCCAAAGATAGCCAGTTATTTATTTTTAGGTTCGCCGCAGGTTTTTATAGCGTCAGGTACCCCCATATATTATTTTAACCCCCTGATTGCCCCTAGAGTTAACCCTTTCACCAGTGATCACCGTATAAGTTTTACTGGTGACACTGGTTAGCCAGTTAGTTATTTAGTTACCCGTCAGGTTTTTATATAGCGTCAGGTACCCCCATATATAACCTAATAAAGGTTTTAACCCCCTGATTGCCCCTAGTTAACCCTTTCACCAGTGATCACCATATAAAGGTTACGGGTGACGCTGGTTGGTTAGTTTGCTTTTTATAGCATCAGGGCACCCGCCGTATATAACCCAATAAAGGTTTAACCCCCTGATCGCCCGGCGGCTGATATCAATTAGGTTTTAGCGCCAGAGAGGGTCTGCGCCGCCCCAGGCAGCGTTAGGTTAGTGCCAGTAATGCTAATACCCACGCGCAAAGCATACACCTCCCTTAGTGGTATAGTATCTGAACAGATCAATATCTGATCTGATCAGATCTATACTAGCGTCCCCAGCGGTTTGGGGTTCCCAAAAATGCAGTGTTAGTGGGATCAGCCCAGATACCTGCTAGCACCAGCGTTTAGCCCCTCCGCCCAGCCCAGCCCACCCAAGTGCAGTATCGATCACTGTCACTTACCAAACACAACACACATAACTGCAGCGTTCGCAGAGACAGTCCTGATCCCTGCAATCGCTAACAGTTTTTTTTTAAGCGTTTGATACATTTGCTGACAGTCAGGTGATTTTTTACCTGTGAATCTTACTAGTGTACCCCTAAATTTAGAGCCCAAAATGGCAAATCGAAGGTACACTAGTAAAGAGGCCTACGAGATTCTGAGCATGACAGATAGTGAAGAGGAGGTCACGCATCTGTCAGATTCAGGCTCAGAATATCTTCCCGTAGAAGACAGTGAAATCAGCGGCTCCATGTCAGATAGCTCTGACGACGAAGATGAGGTCACTGCTAAGGTCAGGCGTACCCGATCCCGATCTTCTGAGGTTGTTGAGGAGCAAGAACCGCAGGGCTCTCGTATCATGGAGCAGGGTAGTACTAGCGCCGCTATTCCTTCTGGTGAATTGGCAAGCACCAGCGGCTGAGTACAGCCTGGGCGTACATCCAGCACTGCAGTATCACATGGTAACGTGGCGAATCCCATAAGTGCAGTTCAAGCTGGCGAGGTGGCAAGCACAAGTAGTGTCCCGCTGCCACCAAGAAGAAGACAAAGGCAGGCCCGTCGTGCCCATAGTGCCCTTCCTGCAGAATTCGCCTATCCTGATTGGGTCCCCACCACTTCTGCAGAACCCGTACTTCCCCCATTCACTGCCCAACCCGGTATTCAGGTGGAAACAGCTGATTTTATGCCAATTGATTTTTATTCTCTGTTTTTCACGAAAGATCTCTATAGATCTATTGTGGACCAGAGTAATTTATATGCTGGTCAATTCATCACCGCTAGTCCCCAGTTGCCTTCCATTGCCAAAGATTGGAAACCAATTACAGTTTCCGAATTTAAGACCTTTCTGGGCCTTTCCCTCAACATGGGCACACATAAATTCCCGTCATTGCGTGCTTATTGGTCCACACACCCAACTGACCACATGCCCGTGTTCTCTGCCTCCATGCCCAGGACACGATACGAGCAGATCTTGCGGTTCATGCATTTCAACGACAATGAACTTTGTCGTCCACGTGGAGACCCTGAATACGACCGGCTCTACAAATTCGGCCCCTCATAAACCACTTCAACGAACGTTTTGCAGCCTTGTTTATTTCCGATCAAGTTGTCTGCGTTTATGAGTCCCTGATTAAATTTTCTGGCCGCTTGTCTTTCAAGCAGTACCTTCCCAGCAAGCGTGCCAGATACGGGGTCAAGCTCTATAAGTTTTGTGACAGGGCAACAGGCTATGTATGGAGCTTTACGGTCTATGAGGGAAAAGACAGTCAGGTTGAGCCGGTCAACTGCCCAGATTACATAGGGAGCGCTGGCAAGATAGTGTGGAACTTGGTGTCACCCTTATTCGGAAAGGGGTACTACTTGTATGTGGACAATTATTACACGAGCGTGCCACTGTTTAGTCACTTGTTTGATCATCAGATTGGAGCATGTGGCACCGTGCGACCTAATCGCCGGGGCTTTCCCCAGCGGCTTGTAGATTCCTGTCTTAGGCTGGGGGAGAGAGCCTGCTTGAAGTGTAATAACTTGCTCGCTATGAAGTGGAGGGATAATAAGAATGTTTTCCTTCTTACCTCCCTTCATGCAGAAATGACAGTCCAAATTCGTACGGCGACTGGTGTTGTGGAAAAACCCCTCTGTGTCCACGAATATAACAAAAATATGGGAGGCGTACCTCAACGACCAGTTGTTGGCGCCGTATCTAATTGACCGTAAGGCGAGACGCTGGTACAAAAAAGTGTCTCTATCCTTATTCCAATTGGCTTTGCTGAACGCTCATGATCTATACAGAGCTTCAGGTGGGACGTTACCTCTCCTAAAATTCCAGGATGAGATAGTCACAGAACTCCTGTATCCAGGCGGTTCTGCACCTCACCATCCCCAACCAAATGAAGTAAGCCGGCTGCATAAGAGGCATTTATCCGTATGTCCTCGAGAGTACCCCTACCCAACGAGCCCCCCAAAAAAGATGTCGTGTCTGTAGCAAGCGCGGATTTAGGCGTGACACCCGTCATTTTTGTCCACGCTGTCCTGACAATCCCGGTCTTTGCCTTGGTAAATGTTTTGAACGCTTCCACTCAAAAGTGAAGTTTTAGCGTAGGGTACAGCATTGCACAGAACAGGACACACTTACACAGGGTCTCCCAAGATGCCATCGCATTTTGAGAGACCCAAACCATTACAGTTGTTAAAGTTACAAAAAAAAGTGTAAAAAAGAAAAAAAAAAACGTAAAGACAAAAAACACAAAAAAAATATAAAATAAAAAAAACAAAAATAGTTGTCGTTTTATTGTTCTCTCTCTCTCTCTCTCTCTATTTTCTCTCTATTGTTCTGCTCTTTTTTACTGTATTCTATTCTGCAATGTTTTATCATGCTTTCTTTTCAGGTATGTAATTTTTTGTTTTCAGGTGCACCATTCAGCTGCAGCGCGGAATTATTTATCTTGACAGCAACAGCGTTTGCTCCCACGATACATAAAGCCGTGACTCCAGTGCTGTAGGAGGTGATTTCACCACCACAGTTAAAAAAAAAGAGCATATATCCTGAAGCATAGGGGCGGAGGAGTGATTTTGCTCCTAATGCCGCGTACATACGGTTGAAATTCCGACGGAGGCTTGCCCGTGGAAAAGTCAGACCGTGTGTACGCAGCACAACTTTTTTGCGGGAGGATGCCCCCATGCTTCGGCATATATATATTTTAGGCACAGGTTGCGTTAAAAAAATGTTTTATTTTTTACTAGGTTTTTTTTGTTGGTATTTGCTTTGCAGGTATGGTATGGTAAGGTCTTACTGTTGTTATACTGTAATGTTACTTTGTTTTAATGTTAACCATCATTTGCTTAGCAGGTACGCCATTCAGTTGCAGCGCGGATCTATTTATCATGACAGCAACAGCGTTTGCTCCCACGATACATAAAGCCGTGCCTCCAACGCTGTAGGAGGTGATTTCACCACCACAGTTAAAAAAAAGAGCATATATGCCGAAGCATGGGGGCAGCAGGGGCGGAGGAGCGATTTTTGCTCCTAATGCCGCGTACATACGGTCAAAATTCCGACGGAGGCTTGCCCGTGGAAAAGTCTGACCATGTGTACGCAGAATAACCTTTTATGCCACGTACATACGGTCGAAATTCCGACGGAGGCTTGCCCGTGGAAAAGTCTGACCGCGTGTACGCAGCATAACCTTTTATGCCGCGTACATACGGTCAAAATTCCGACGGAGCCTTGCCCGTGGAAATGTCCGACCGTGTGTATGCAGCATAACTTTTTTGCGGGAGGATGCCCCCATGCTTCGGCATATATAAATGGTGCATGTATGCCCATCATTAGAAGTGGGTGGATGAAGGGAGGTATTCTAATGGTGGGCATACCCACTGATCAATCTCTTTTTTTCGTTCAGCCAACAGGCTGCATGAAAAAAAAGATTACAATACATGTCCAACAAGGACCAGCAACGTACTGGTATGTTGCTTGACTTTGAATGGTTATACCAGATTGATGCCTGTGGGTTTAGGTATCATCTTGGTATCATTCTTTTCAGCCAGCGGCCGGCTTTCATGTAAAAGCAATCCTAGCAGATAATTAGCCTCTAGACTGCTTTTACAAGCAGTGGGAGGGAATGTCCCCCCCCCAAGATATAAACAGCGCTATGGGAAAGCATTTTATCACACCGATCTTGGTGTGGTCAGATGATTTGAGGGCAGAGGAAAGATCTAGGGTCTAACCCCCCAATTTTTTTCAAAAAAAGAGTACCTGTCACTACCTATTGCTATCATAGGGGATATTTACATTCCCTGAGATAACAATAAAAATGGTAAAAAAAAAAAATATGGAAGGAACAGTTTAAAAATAAAATAAGACAGCAAAATAAATAATAATAAAAAAAAAAAGTACCCCTGCTCTTGCGCAAAGGTGAACGCAAGCATCGGTCTAGCGTCAATTGCACCATGCATGTGAGGTATCACCGTGAAGTTCAGATCGAGGGCAGTAATTTTAGCAGTAGACCTCCTTTGTAAATCTAATGTGGTAACCTGTAAAGGTTTTTAAAGGCTTTTAAAAATGTATGTAGTTTGTCGTCGCTGCACGTTTGTGCGCAATTTTAAAGCATGTCGTGTTTGGTATCCATGTACTCAGCCTAAGATCCTCTTTTTTATTTCATTAAACATTTGGGCAATATAGTGTGTTTTAGTGCATTAAAAATAAAAAAAGTGTGTTTTTTCCCCAAAAAATGCGTTTGAAAAATCGCTGCGCAAATACTGTGTGGAAAAAAAAAATGCAACACCCACTATTTTAATCTGTAGGGCCTTTGCTTTAAAAAAATGTATAATGTTTGGGGGTTCAACGTAATTTTCTTGCAAAACAATTTATGTTTTCATGTAAACAAAAAGTGTCAGAAAGGGCTTTGTCTTCAAGTGGTTAGAAGAGTGGATGATGTGTGACATAAGCTTCCTAATGTTGTGCATAAAATGCCAGGACAGTTCAAACCCCCGCAAATGACCCCATTTTGGAAAGTAGACTCCCCAAGCTATTTGCTGAGAGGCATGTTGAGCCTATTGAATATTTTTTTTTGTCCCAAGTGATTAAATAATGAAATCAAAAATTTACGCCCTTAGAAATCCTGAAGGCGGTGCTTGGTTTTCGGGGCCCCGTACGCGGCTAAGCTCTCAAAAAGTCCCACACATGTGGTATCCCCGTACTCAGGAGAAGCAGCAAAATGTATTGTGGGGTGCAATTCCACATATAACCATGGCATGTTTGAGAAATATATAATTTAGTGACAACTTTTTGTAATTTTTTTTTTCTTTTTGTCATTATTCAATCACTTGGGACATAAAAAAAATATTCAATGGGCTCAACATGCCTCTCAGCAAATAGCTTGGGCTGTCTACTTTCCTAAATGGGGTCATTTGGGGGGGTTTTGTGCTATTTTGGCATTTTATGGCCTTCAAAACTGTGATAGGTAGTGAGGAGTGAAATCAAAAATTTGCGCCCTTAGAAATCTTGAAGGAGGTGCTTGGATTTTGGGGCCCCGTACGCGGCTAGGATCTCAAAAAGTCCCACACATGTGGTATCCCCGTACTCAGGAGAAGCAGCCAAATGTATTTTGCGGTGCAATTCCACATATAACTATGGCATGTTTGAGCAATATATCATTTAGTGACAACTTTTTGTACATTTTTTTTTTCATTATTCAATCATTTGGGACAAAAAAAATATTCAATGGGCTCAACATGCCTCTCAGCAAATAGCTTGGGGTGTCTAATTTCCTAAATGGAGTCATTTGGGGGGTTTTGTGCCATCTTGGCATTTTATGGCCTTCAAAACTGTGATAGGTAGTGAGGAGTGAAATCAAAAATTTATGCCCTTAGAAATCTTGAAGGCGGTGCTTGGTTTTTGGGGTCCCGTACGCGACTAGGCTCCCAAAATGTCCCACACATGTGGTATCCCCTTACTCAGGAGAAGCAGCAGAATGTATTTTGAGGTGTAATTTCACATATGCCCATGGCATGTGTGAGCAATATATCATTTAGTGACAACTTTGTGCAAAAAAAAAAAAGTTTGTCATATTCCCGCAACTTGTGTCAAAATATAAAATATTTCATGGACTCAACATGCCTCTCAGCAAATAGCTTGGGGTGTCTACTTTCCAAAATTGGGTCATTTGGGGGGGTTTTGTGCTATTTTGGCATTTTATGGCCTTTGAAACTGTGATAGGTAGTGAGGAGTGAAATCAAAAATTTGCGCCCTTAGAAATCCTGAAGGCGGTGCTTGGTTTTCGGGGGCCCATACGCGGCTAGGCTCCTAAAAAGTCCCACACATGTGGTATCCCCGTACTCCGGAGAAGCAGCAAAATGTATTTTGGGGTGCAATTCCACATATAACCATGGCATGTGTGAGCAATATATCATTTAGTGACAACTTTTTGTAATTTTTTATTTTTTTTAGTCATTATTCAATCACTTGGGACAAAAAAAAAAAAAATATTCAATGGGCTCAACATGCCTCTCAGCAATTTCCTTGGGGTGTCTACTTTCCAAAATAGGGTCATTTGGGGGGGGGGGGTTGCACTGCCCTGACATTTTAGCACCTCAAGGATTGAGATAGGCAGTCATAAATTAAAAGCTGTGTAAATTCCAGAAAATGTACCCTAGTTTGTAGACGCTATAACTTTTGCGCAAACCAATAAATATACGCTTATTGACATTTTTTTTACTAAAGACATGTGGCTGAATACATTTTGGCCTAAATGTATGACTAAAATTGAGTTTATTCAATTTTTCTTATAACAAAAAGTAGAAAATATCATTTTTTTTCGAAATTTTCAGTCTTTTTCCGTTTGAATTGCAAAAAATAAATAAAATGCAGAGGCAATCAAATACCATTAAAAGAAAGCTCTATTTGTGGGAAGAAAAGGACGCAAATTTTGTTTGGGTACAACATTGCATGTCCGCACAATTTCCAGTTAAAACAGCACAGTGCCAAATTCTGAAAACACCTCTGGTCTTTAAGCTGCATAATGGTCCGGGGCTTAAGTGGTTAACCTTGTGGTAACAGTTTTGGGAAGGCTCTTTTCTGTTCCAGCATTGATGTACTTCCCTACCAGCTACCAGCTCAATAAAGACATGAGTTTCCTGTGAAATATCTAAAGTGGTCTGCACAGAGCCCTGACCTCAACCCTACTGAACACCTTTGGAGTAAATTGGAACGCCAATTGCCAGCCAGGTATTTGCACCCCACCTAAGTACCTGAACTCACATATAATCTTTTGTCTGATATGGCACAAATTCTCACAGACACATTACAAAATTTTGTACAAAGTCGTCTCAAACGAGTGGAGGCTATTATAACTACACAAAGGGGGGAGCCAACTTTATATTAATACCCATGGTTTTGGATTGTTCGAAAAGCTCATATAAAATATTGGTGAGGTTTCCACATGCTTTTTGCCATTGGTGTATATACTACAGTACTAATATGAGATTACCTGCCAGGGGGTAAAACTGTGCATATTTGCACAACTGCCACGAGAGAATGGACCTCCTGCTTTGCCGCAGTTTTGGAGATCCTGCAAAGCTTTGGCCACGACATGAACTGCAGTGTAGATATTGTAGGACACCCGTAAATTGGAGACATCATTGTAGCTGTTCTTGACACTGTCTAGACTCTCTTTTCCGGTGCAAACTTTTTCTTGGATTAGCAAATTCTTACTATTTGGAAACTTGCAGCTGAATGCTTCCTCCCAAAATGACTTCACCAAGTTTCCTCCTAAAGTCATGTTAGGATGAATCTTGTAAAGATATTCACGAAACCCTGGAATACCCTCGCTATAAAAAGCAAAACCAACCGTTCCAACAAGGAGATGAGAAAAGGCTCCCATATTCTGTAAAGTAGTTGTGGACCACCCTTCGCTGGCAACAAATGCTTTTCCAGTGATGTTTTGCTTTGTCATTTCATCAAGAATTGGCAGCAAATCAAGACCAGGAGCAAAGACAACAATAATTCTGGCCACTGACTGCTTTATGACTTTGACAATTTGTGGAGCATTGCGATCTTGCTTGCCAGTCAAAATATTCTCGGTGAAGGCCACACAGGCTCCAGCCTTGGTTATCTCCTGTTTAATCAGCTGAATTCCTTGTTGCCCGTAGTCATTGTCCACAGCCAGAAGACCAATCCATATCCAATGAAAATGCAAAGCTAACTTGGCCAGGCCCTTGGATTGAAATGCATCACTTGGAACAGTTCGAAAGAAGGAAGGGAATTTTTTACGGTCACTCAAAAGGGAGCTTGTGGCATAATAGCTGACCTGTTCAAGAAAAGTAAAGAACCAGAAGAGCAAAGTAAGATGAAAATACTGCTCTCCCAAAGATACAATACAGAATGTGAGTGTTGGCCACCCTAAGACAGGAAGTGTGTTATTGGCAGTAGGGATGAGCTCCGGCGTATTCGCATTGAACACGTGCAGAGCCCGCCAGGAAGTTGGCACCACGCTGTGCTAATCACAGCCAGGGAGAATTTCCCGATCTCTGCAGCCGAGCATCGGGAAACGACTCCCTGCCTGTCATTAGCGCAGCGCGGTGCCGACTTCCTGGCTGGCTCTGTACGTGTTCAATTTAAACATGCCGGAGCTCATCCCTAATTGGTAGGGTCAACCAGTAAAAAAAGAAGAACAATACCTTAAAAAACACACACACAACATAAGAGGACTGAGCAGCAGGGAAGAAAATCCTAAAACAAGTCTCCACCAACTGTCCCTGTTTTTATTTATAAGCAGTGTTTTCTTCATTAATGGGTAAATGTTACCTGTCTTGTGTCTTCTTGGCGTTTTGGTTAGTCATATGCCCTTCTGGACCTTTTGGCTAAGACAAGCTTTAGGATGTGCTATACAAATTTTTGGAAGATCTTTATTGGCTAAACAAAGTCTCAAAAGAAGCAAGCTTTCAGGATGCCTTAGATACCTTTCTCAAGCTTTAGACAACTCTACTATTGCTAGCTAGGAATCAACTTGGTTTTCGGCCCGAATGTACTGTAAGTTGTGCGTGGATGAATGTGAAAGCTTCCTGATGTTAATGGTTGTTAATGGTTGTTAAGGGAACAGTGGGTGCTTGCACCCCACACATCCTTAGCAACCATTGACATCACCTGGCCCATTCACATACATAAACAGGGATTGGAGGGAACACATCATTGCCTACATAGGGCTACTTGGCCATATTTGGGCAATAACATTGATGTCACCACTATCCTTTTCCTTTCCATTATATAGCTGATGGCAGCTCAGGGAGCTGTCATTCAGCTATTTGTAGGATTGGGATCAGGTGTGTACTCATTGGCAAGTTGGCAAGAAGCGGGCATTGTAATTGACAATCTATTTACAATGAGGGACTTTTTTTTTTTAATAAAGAACTTCTCAATAGTTTTTGTGAATTTATTTCTAGGTCACATCATACTATGTACCCCATATTCATTCATATAATGAGAATGGTATCTGGGGGGCTCTCATTATTAAAGAAGTCTTCCATATTTCAAAAATCCCCATGCCCCCAGACCCTCATAACCAACCTCCAGGGCTATGGGGAAGAGGCCCTTGTTTTTATGCACATAGGGAAAGGGGTTTTATCAGGCACATCCCCATGTTGAGGGCATGTACTCTGGTAAGGTTTGGGGGGCACACTCGCCTCCCCCCCATCTTCTTCCTGTCCAGCCAAGCTGCATGCTTGGATTAAGGGTCTAGATTTCCTGCGGGACCTTAAACATTTTTTTTGGAGGTACCCTCTTAAAATCCATACAACATGCAAATTATTTATTTTCATTCTTGTAGGATAGGCTACAGCAAAAACTCAGACACCCCCCACTAGCACGTTCTTTAAAAAATGTGTTTTTTAAATATATCACTTAAAGCATTTAAAAATTCACTGCTCCTGGCCAAATGGAATCTTTTTGCATTGGTAAAGGTTCACCAGTGTCTATTCCCTTGCTTATTAGCTCAGAAAATGGGCATTTTTAATTTGACAGATTCAGCTACTATTGATTTAAATGGGGTTCGGGTTGGGCATCCAAACTTCTTTGAAGTTAGCTGAACCCTGCTTGAACCCTGGGCAGTTTGGCTCATTCCTACTGCTAGCATGTGCTGTAAAAATTGGTTCCTTACATTTTAGACAAATACTGTATATGTTTATTGATTATCAAGAATGAACAAGGTAGACATAAGCAAAAAGGCATGACCACAACACCCATAAAGATAAAATCCAGGTAAAAAACACATACAGGGATGAATCTGGTTAAAAAACAACCACAAGGCTTATTTAATTTGGGCTAATCAAAAACAAACGGAAGGAAGGAAGAGATAAAGAGAAAGAGAGGAAGGGAGTACAGTAGTAGGAATAATCGGTAAAGAGCTATAAAGGTAGTGGATACTGCACTACAAGTCAAATGTTGGGAAAAACCTTGAAAGAGTAATATCTAGTACTTAAAGCGGAGTTCCACCCAAAATAGGAACTTCCGCTTTAAGCACTCCTCGCCCCCTTACATGCCACATTTGGCATGTAATTTTTTTGGGGGGGAGTAGGGGGCTTCGTTTTGAAGGGGACTTCCCGTCCCACTTCCTCCTCCGCCTCTGGGCCTAGGCGACTCCTCCTCTCCACCTAGGCGGCCCCTCCCTCTCTGCGATCTTCTGGGACACGTGACAGGTCCCAGAAGATTGCCTTCCACTGGGAGAGAGCAGCGCGACTCGCGCATGCGCAGTGCGTGCCCGGCCGTGAAGCCGAAAGCTGTCACGGCTGGGTGCCCACAGTGTCAATGGAGGCGCCGGCGGAGAGGAGGGGTAGAGGAGCGACGCTCCGGACGGCCGCATTGCTGGACCGTGGAACAGGTAAGTGTTTGTTTATTAAAAGTCAGGAGCTACACTTTTTGTAGCTGCTGACTTTTAATAAACATAAAAAGTCTAGAACTCCGCTTGAACATGTATTGTAGTGTCTAGCAAAGGTTAACCAGGAAGGCATGAAATTGAGGAGAATCTTTGAACATTATCCATGCCAACCAGACTTGTTTGAATTTCTCGTAAGAGTCGTTTTCAGCTACCAATTCCTCCATGCACATTATGTCATTGATAGTAGGTGCTAATATTTTAATTGCTTGGGTGTTTAAATAAATATGTGGTTTTCACCAATAAAGATGTGGCCTTACCCTACTAACGCAAAGTTTTTCCGAGCAGTGTTACTTGGAGAAGACCTGACATTGTGGGTCAGGGAATCTAATGTATTGTCACTGAATGCTTATGCTTCTCAATGGTCATGACGCTTTGACAAAACTTTACCAAAACATTGAATAACTCTCATCAATTTGTACCCCAGAAAGAGATTATGGTATAATCCCTTTTCCACAGTGTGGGGGGGGGGGTTAGCTCGGCAGCGGGTGTGTGTGATCCCCTGGATGGGCTCCCCACACAAAACAGGCCCAGCAGACGGAGGTTGTGGTTTTCAAGATCAAAAAGGTGTGGTTTATTTCTCTATTTACAGTGACAAAAAACACAGCAAAGCAAAAAGAAACAAACAAAATAAACCCTGGTCAGCTTGACCTCTGACTGAACATGCAGGTTTCCTAACTAACAACTGGGATCAGCCTGTTGCTGTCCTAGTCCCTAAGTCCCTGGTTTAGTAAATGTCCAAACAAATAGCCACACAGGCTTTGTCTCACCGCACAGGGGTTCACTCTCCCTAGACAGTCCACACAGGTCTGGTTCCAGGCATGAGCAAACACCTAATGAAGCTGGGAGTTTTTATAGAGGCCTTAAACGAGCTGACAAGCTTCAGCTGGTCTCATCAACTCCCTGCCTGCACGACGCCCAGCACTCTCCCTAGAGGTATGAATCATCCATGAGCCCACTAGCCTCAGCTGGGCTTCATCAACTCTCTCCCTAGTTGTATAAGTCGGCATAAAGCCTGAATCTGGGAGAAATATACCTACCCCCCTGGATGCAACCAGGTGACTTTACCTTCCTGCTGTCACATACCCCCCCCTCTTGTTTTAACCTTGGGGTTGGAACACCAGCAATCAGGCATTCATGTACTCGAGACAAAGCATCCACATTCCCCATTTGAACGCCAGGGCGATGCTTTACTGTGAAGTTGAATTCCTGTAGGGCCAGGAACCACCTATTTACTCTTCTATTTGTCTCCTTGTTTTGAGCCATCCACTTTAACGGAGCGTGATCCGTAACCATGTCAAAGTGCCTACCTAGCAGATAGTACCGAAGGGAATCTAGAGCCCACTTCACCGCTAAACACTCCTTTTCAACCGTGGCGTAATTTACCTCATGGGACTTCAACTTCCTGCTGAGGTAAATGACTGGGTGCTCTTCCCCGTTCCAGACCTGGGACAATACTGCTCCTAACCCCACATCTGACGCATCACTTTGTACGACAAAGTCTTTAGAGAAGTCGGGTGAGTACAACACTGGCTGGCTACATAAGGCTTGTTTCAAGAATTGGAACGCTGCCTCAGCCTCGGGGGTCCATTTAATCATGACCGACCCTTTCCCTTTCGTCAGGTTGGTTAGGGGCACAGCCTTAGAAGCAAAGTGGGGAATGAAGCGCCGATAATAACCCGCGATTCCCAGAAAGGCTCGTACCTGCTTCTTGCTGTTGGGACGTGGCCAACTCTGGATGGCCTCGACTTTGTTGAGTTGGGGTTTTATTACTCCCCTGCCAATGGTGTACCCAAGATATTTGGCCTCCTCCTGCCCAATGGTACACTTCTTGGGGTTAGCCGTAAACCCCGCTTCCCGGATAGAGTCTAGGACTGCTTGCACTTTTGGCAGATGTGAGGCCCAATCTGTGCTATGGACAATTACGTCATCCAGGTAAGCCGCAGCATACTTCCGATGGGGCCTCAGTATCTGGTCCATTTTCCGCTGGAATGTGGCCGGCGCATTCTGTAACCCGAACGGCATTCTCTTATATTGGAACGCCCCGTCTGGGGTTACAAATGCGGTTTTCTCTTTGGCCGACTTGGCCAGGGGAATTTGCCAATACCCTTTTGTGAGGTCAAGAGTCATCATGTATCGGGCTGTTCCCAGCCGGTCGATCAACTCATCTATACGTGGCATGGGGTAGGTGTCAAATTTTGTAACTTTGTTCAACTGACGAAAATCGTTACAAAATCGCCAGCTCCCATCCGGTTTAGGCACCAACACAATGGGACTAGACCAATCACTTTGGGACTCCTCTATCACCCCTAAGTTCAGCATTTTCTGTACTTCCTCCCGTATTGCCTCCCGTCGGGCCTCTGGGATCCGATAGGGTTTTAACTTCACCCTTTCACCGGGCGGGGTAATAATATCATGCTCTACCCCAGATGTTTGTCCCGGCAGCTCAGAGAACACCTCCTTGTTGCGAAGCACAAACTCCTTAACCTCCTGTTGTTGGGGTTGTGACAAGGTGGCTGCTATTCCAACCTCCGGAATCACGCAACCAGTTTGAGCTGGTGACCAAGTTTCTGCGACTAGGGACTCTCTATCCCTCCAGGCTTTCAACAGATTAACGTGATAGATCTGTTCGGGCTTTCGCCTTCCTGGTTGTCTGACCTTGTAATTTACTTCGCTCACTTTTTCCATTATCTCGTAGGGGCCTTGCCATTTGGCAAGGAATTTACTTTCAACCGTAGGGACAAGTACCAATATCCTATCCCCCGGGGAAAAGGTACGGGTCTTGGCTCCACGGTTGTACACTCTCTGCTGTGCCAACTGCGCTTGGGCCAAATGTTCCTTCACGATGGGCATTACCTGTGCAATTCGATCTTGCATCAGGGCGACATGCTCAATCACACTCCTGTGGGGAGAACTCTCACTTTCCCAAGTTTCCTTGGCAATATCCAACAGCCCTCTTGGGTGTCTCCCATACAGTAACTCAAAGGGGGAGAATCCCGTAGAGGATTGGGGCACCTCCCTAATAGCAAACATCAAATAAGGAAGTAGACAGTCCCAATCCTTTCCATCTCTATCCACCACTTTCTTCAACATTTGTTTTAGGATTTTGTTGAATCTTTCAACCAGCCCATCGGTTTGGGGGTGATACACAGACGTACGCAATTGCGTCACTTTGAACAATTTACACAGCTCTTTCATAACCCGGGACATAAAGGGTGTACCTTGGTCCGTAAGCAGTTCTTTACAAATACCCACCCGGCTAAAAACAAGAGATAGCTCTTTGGCTATGGTTTTGGCCGAGGTATTTCGGAGAGGGATCGCTTCTGGATAACGGGTGGCATAGTCCATTATAACTAATATGTACTGGTGCCCCCTAGCGGACTTGATTATAGGACCTACCAAATCCATTGCGATCCTCTCAAACGGGACCTCAATGATGGGTAGAGGGACCAGCGGGCTACGGAAATGTGGCATCGGGGCCGACCTCTGACACACAGGGCAGGAGGAACAATAATTTTCTATGTCCTTCATCACCCCAGGCCAATAGAATCTCTGTAATACCCTCTCTCGGGTTTTCTCTGTCCCCAGATGACCTCCAAGAATGTGCCCATGGGCCAACTCCAACACCAACTTCCTGTAAGGTTTGGGCACCACAAGCTGCTCAACGGTTTCTTCTGCCCTTTTTGCCACCCGATACAGTAGGTCCTTCTCTACGCTGAAGTATGGGTAAGTGCAGGTATTATCTGGGTTCACTAACTCGCCATCTATTTCCACTACGTTTTCCCGTGCCTTTATTAGGGCGGGGTCTTTTAACTGTTCTGTGGCAAAATTTTCCCTGTGAACCTCAAGATCAGAAAACTCCACAGACGGTAGGTTTTCGTCTGAGGAGGTGGGCTCCTCTCCAGTTTCTTGAGTCTCGCCTGCCAATACTGACAAGGGAAATTCTGGAGAGTCCTCACCACTCTCAGAGGAGCTCTGGCTATCACCTTCCTGGTACATAGGGGCACCAGTGGGGGGCTCAGGATCATCCCACAGTTCCCAGAACTTCGGAAAATCCCTTCCCACAATGGCATCATGCGGTAATTGAGATACTAACCCCACTGGATGAGAGAGGGTACCTTTGGGGGTCTTGAAACACACTGTAGTCACTGGATACTCTCGGGTGTCCCCATGCACACAAATAACAGCTACCTTGCTATTCCCAGAGACCTCTGTTTTAACTAATTCAGCCTTTATCAGGGTCACAAGGCTACCTGAATCCAGTAATACCACAACATTTCTACCATTAATACACATTTTGCATAAATGTTTCTCAGTTCCCCGAATGGCAGTGCATGCGACTGTCGCACACAGCGACTGACGTCTGTCCGTCAGAAAGTCACATTGCATGGGTTCCTCCACAACCGGGCAATTTGCTGCAATATGTCCCGCTTGCCGGCAGCGGTAGCAAACAATCCATTTGGCTGCCTCTTGAGCCCCTGACTTCCCAGGCTGTTCTCGCCAAACTTTGGGTAGAGCTCCCACCCTCTCACTCTCTCCACCCTCACCCCTTGGAATCCTCTTATCCGCCCCTGGGGATGGTCTGGTCTTAGGGTGGAAAGTCCGAGAGTCTCTGGAAGAGGCCGTCAGGTTCTCTGTAGCCAAGTATTTCTCTACACGATCCACAAGACCACCGGCCGTCTCTGGGTCTCCATGGCTTACCCACTTTTGGATGGCAGTAGGAAGAGCTCTCAAAAACCGATCCATTACAACACGTTCCACAATCTCTGGTGCGGACAAAGTCTCTGGCTGTAGCCACTTCCTGCTCAGGTGAATGAGATCATACATTTGAGACCTGGGGGGTTTTCCAAGCTGGAAAGTCCAGTTATGCACACGCTGAGCCCGGACAGCCAGGGTGACACCCAGCCTTGCCAATATTTCAGCTTTTAGCATCACATAGTCTTTTGCTTGGTCAGGCTCTAGGTCATAGTAAGCCTTCTGCGATTCACCAGTTAACAGAGGGGCCACCAGTCCAGCCCACTGCTCCTCAGGCCACTTTTCTCTTTCAGCAGTCTTTTCAAATGTGGTCAAAAATACCTCTGGATCATCCTCTCCAGTCATTTTTGTCAATAAACGACTCACCCCAAAGGACGCGGTATTAGTGGGACGGCTTTCCTCACTGGTCTGCGGACGTTGCTGCATTACTGCTTCCATTTGTTGTAGTCTCTGCTCTTGCTTCTGTAACAGGTCTATGAAGCGGGCCTCAGATTGCTGCTGGGCTGCAAGGCTCTGTTGATGAGCTTGCTGCTGGGCTGCGAAGCTCTGTTGTTGAGCTGCAAGGCTCTTTTGCAAACCTGCATTTGTCTGCTGTTGATTGGCATTTGCTAGAGCCAGCTGTTTCAGTATCTCCTCCATGCTGGCTTAAAAAAAACTGCCACTGGTTCTCCACCAACTGTGGGGGGGTTAGCTCGGCAGCGGGTGTGTGTGATCCCCTGGATGGGCTCCCCACACAAAACAGGCCCAGCAGACGGAGGTTGTGGTTTTCAAGATCAAAAAGGTGCGGTTTATTTCTCTATTTACAGTGACAAAAAACACAGCAAAGCAAAAAGAAACATAAACAAAATAAACCCTGGTCAGCTTGACCTCTGACTGAACATGCAGGTTTCCTAACTAACAACTGGGATCAGCCTGTTGCTGTCCTAGTCCCTAAGTCCCTGGTTTAGTAAATGTCCAAACAAATAGCCACGCAGGCTTTGTCTCACCGCACAGGGGTTCACTCTCCCTAGACCAGTGTTTCTCAACGTCAGTCCTCAAGGCGCACCAGCAGGTCATGTTTTCAGGCTTTCCATTATTTTGCACAGGTGGTTTGATCAGTTTCACTGCCTTAGTAATCACCACAGCCGTTTCATCTGAGGGAAATCCTAAAAACATGACCTGTTGGTGCGCCTTGAGGACTGGAGTTGAAAAACACTGCCCTAGACAGTCCACACAGGTCTGGTTCCAGGCATGAGCAAACACCTAATGAAGCTGGGAGTTTTTATAGAGGCCTTAAACGAGCTGACAAGCTTCAGCTGGTCTCATCAACTCCCTGCCTGCACGACGCCCAGCACTCTCCCTAGAGGTATGAATCATCCATGAGCCCACTAGCCTCAGCTGGGCTTCATC
Organism: Rana muscosa; assembly: GCA_029206835.1. Taxonomy (NCBI): domain Eukaryota; kingdom Metazoa; phylum Chordata; class Amphibia; order Anura; family Ranidae; genus Rana; species Rana muscosa. The sequence continues at coordinate 343,550,318 of CM055118.1, read as the reverse complement.
AACTCTCTCCCTAGTTGTATAAGTCGGCATAAAGCCTGAATCTGGGAGAAATATACCTACCCCCCTGGATGCAACCAGGTGACTTTACCTTCCTGCTGTCACAACAGGTAAACACATGTCCTGAACACTTTTGTATGGAATCCAGGTAAAACATGGGGTATTTTGCATGTGTTGCAGAGATGAACTGCAACATGAAAAAAACTTAAGGCCCCTTTAACACAGGCTGTCCAATCAGGTCTGCCTGTCAGGTTTTCAGGCAGACCTGATTGGACCCTCCGCTCTCTTTTATGGAGCGTTTACACCCATGGCCATCTGATCCAAAAAACTGACGGATGCTGGTCCTATTCCCCATCTGTCTGGTGGAAAAATTGGATGGCATCAGATGGAAATGGACAGGCGGTCCGTTTCCATCCGATTGCTCTATAGAGGAGAGTGGGACTGGGTCCGTGTCCGCTCTATATAGCAGAGCAAACATGGACCTGTCATCCACCTGCTGAGCGAGGATCAACGAAGTGATCCCCTGCTGAGCAAGCAGATTCCGCTTAGCGGAGGCGCCCGTGTGAAAGGGGCCTTACATATGCTTTTTCTGTGTTAACATTTATGCATAGCTTTTGGATGTGTGTGGAGAAGTGCTAGCACCCTTGCCAGGGTTGTCAGCAAAAAGCAATATTTACATTTCTATAATTGTTAACAAACTTTTACTGATCTAACTACAGCAGACTGAAATATGATTGGTTGCTGTGGTCAACTCCACATCACTTGGACAGAGGCAGGAGGCAATGGATCTAAATGTAGATTTATCTTGCAGATATAAAACATATTTCAATATTTAAAAGACTATGGTTGGCAGTTTGTGAACCCAACATGACCTCTAGGAGGTGTTTTGGGGTAAAATTCAAGGGGTAAAGAAAAAACAGGCGCCCCAGACCAAACAGATACCTGCAAAGGACTAATTTTTATCACAAAAATGTCAAAAGGCCAAGCCAACATGATTCAGGGGTTCTAAAGGGCTCCCTTCATTGGAGCTTAAGGAACATGAGTAAGTATAATTTAGTAATAAATACTGTGCTATTAATTCTATATAGTAAAAAATTTTCCTTGCTCAAAAAATGTTTATTATATTTATTCATATTTCTTTATTTCTGATGAAGGGGCCCCTTTAGATCCTCAAAAACTTGTGGCTTCTCCTTTTAAAGTTTTTGTGGTCTCTTAACATTTTGTCTTTTGGATGTTCCTGGTTTTTCTATACTGGGCAAAATATTCAAGTCACAACTTGAATACATGTTTTGGCTCTGGGACTCATGAAGGTTGTGAAACCATTGGATCAGCAACCACACAACTAGGTCACCAATGGTGGCCTTCGTATCCACTTTGTATAGTCTCCCTTTCCATTTTTCTAACATTTACCAGAAGATAGTTTGTTACCTGAGGGTAGCGATAGAGCCCCAGAATATTGGCAGCAACTATAGAGTGGGTGGAGGAAGCGGAGCCAATAATAGCGCTGAGAGGAGCATCGTGTAGACATTGATAATTGGGGATGGCCACATCAAGTCCTGTTAGTACTTGTAAAGTTGCGGCTGTGTTCACAGGTATCACCGCACAAGTGTCATACCACTGGAGCCCCAAGGTTATATTGGGTAGAAGGTCCTCATTTCTGTTTATTTCTTCTACAGCAAATAACAGGGCTTGAAGCTGCTGGAAATAGCCAAAGTAAAGCCTTGTGGAGAGAAAAAAAAATATTGTCAACATATGTGGAAACATTTTTGAAGAGTTAATGACTGTAATGGAGTGAGTATATATGGTGGAATGGGTGGGTGGATGAAAGTTAGTCATGGCATCAATTTGAGGAGGAAATATTTTATGTTCATTGTTACATTGTTGAAAAAAACCAAATAAATATAAATCCTTTTTAACAAAAAATAATAAAAAATAGGATCCAGATAACCCGACCCGAATATAAGCCGAGGCACCCAATTTTACCACAAAAAAAAATGGGAAAACGTATTGACTCGAGTATAAGCCTAGGGTGTCCATCTGCATGCCTCACTGTGCCTCACTTTGCCTCACTGTGTCCATGTGCATGCCTCACTGTGTCCATGCCTCACTGTGCCCATGCCTCACTGTGCCCATGCCTCACTGTGCTCATGCCTCACTGTGCTCATGCCTTACTGTGTCCATGACTAGACTGACTTTTAACATGGGAGTCTATGGAAGAGTGCCCGGCTTGGAAAAATCAGTGCTCCCCGGCCGTAGGTCCCCCAGACAACAAACCTTTGTACACTTGTAGAGGAGAAAAGGGGCTATATGTGTGCCAAGTTTCGGGCCCAGGGGACCTAAGACTGGCCGGTACCGGGTCACCAAATTCACCGGAGAAATTACCGTTTAACATGGGAGTCTATGGGAGGGGTGCCCGGCTTTGAAAAATCGGTGCTCCCCGGCCGTAGGTCCCCTGGACAACAAACTTGTCACACTTGTAGAGGAAGGGGTGGGGCTACATGTGTGCCAAGGCCAGTACCGGGTTCCCAAAGTCCAGGAGATCAGGCACAAAAAGGTAACTCGAGTATAAGCTGAGGGGGGCATTTTCAGCACAAAAAAATGTGCTGAAAAACTCGGCTAAAGCCTCGTACACACGGCCGAGAATCTCGTCAGGAAAAAAAAAACGTTGTTTTTCCTGACGAGATTCTTGACAAGAATCTTGTCCCGGCCGAGTGTACACACGCTCGATTCAAAAGAACCGCCATTCTTTTGAATGGAACGAACGCGGTGACGTCAGTGACTACGACGAGCGTGCGCTTGACACCTTGCCATCTTGCTACACCCTACCTATGCCTAGGAAGCTACCGCGCATGCGTCAAAGTAATTTCTAGCATGCACGGGTTTCCACGGCGACAGGTAAGCATACACACTCTCGGGTTCTCAATTTTTCTCGTCAAGATTCTGGCCAGTTTTCTTGGCGAGAAACCTGAAAGCCTCGTACACACGGCCAGTTTTCTCAGCAAGAAAGCTCTCCCGGCAGTTTTCTTGTCGTTTCCTGATGAAAAAACTGGCCGTGTGTACAAGGCTTTATACTCGAGTATATACAGTAGGTAGATATTTGTAGATAGATTTGACAGAAGACACCGAAATTCTAATCTGCCGGTATTACTTATGAGCCACTCTTGGGATACTGTTTTCCAGGAATAAGCAATTGGCATTTTTTTTTTTAAATCAGAAAAAAATTAAAACACCTGGTATGCTAAGCATATGAACTGGTGTCTCCATAGCAAAAGAGTCAATGAGTTTAAAATGCCTGTGGATGGGACCTACTCACCCTGCACATGGGGGTACCTTTCACGCGGAGCACACTCATCAATGCCCGGGACCTGACAGAGTTTGCGGTCATATGACAAATCTAACATTAAGGCTTAAAGATCAGCCTTCACTGTGTGCAGTTAAATAACATACAGAGTCCCTTGCAAAAGTGTCTTGTCCCACGTCACTGCACACTGTATTCAATGTATGTTGAATTAGGAGGGATGTGATGAGCCTGGGGCCACTTCACCAGTTCAGCGTACCTCTGTTGCCTCACTCCCAGTAACAGAATGGGGTCCAACTGTGCACCTAGCGCGGACCTCATGCGTTCACTTATTAACTTCACAAATTCTGGATGGACCCTCTGCACACTGCTACACCCTTCCCAGCAAACTATGCAATGAAAAACAGGGATATTTGGTTCACATATATTGCACTACATGTTTAATCAAGCTGACTACGTCAAAGTGATCCCTCTTATGGCCAGTCCTACTGTACACTGCCTTGCCACTGCAATTGCTACGGTGGACACCATGTCAACATGGGGCATAAAGACACAAAGTGGGGGAGAGCAACTAGGTTCCGACCTGGCCACTGGCCTGCGTTATAACAGAAAAAAGATATACCTGTGCTCAGAACCCAACAGCTTGTATATGTATTTAAACCATCAGGTGCTAAAGGGGTGCAGAGGGTCCATCCAAAATTTGTAGTGTTAACATTTGGTCACACCCCTTTAGCACCTGATGGTTTAATTACATGTACAAGCTATTGGGATCTGAACACAGGTATATCTTTTCTCACTTATTAAACAAATACTGTATCATCACAGAGTGGTACTGTGGATACTTCATATGATAAAAGGTGCCATGTCTTATTCAAATAGAGGAGAAAATTGGATAAACAAAGCTTGGACTTTTTAGGCACGATAAAGCAAAATATACAAAAAAAAATGTTTTAATTTCTCTTGGGATTCCTCATCAGTGAGTATTGGCTATATCCCATCACTATGCGGCCACCCAGCGCCATATCCTGTATACTCTCCAGTGTAGAGTTTGTAGTGCGTGGAGGACCAGCTAGAGGGCATTGTCCTCTTTCCTAGTCCTCATACTGTACATCACTGCTAGCTTGTAATTCCTGCTCTGCGCTGTGCTATTTTACCATCTGGCCAATGCGCAGGCATGGGTTCGGGTGCATGCGCAGTGACGTTTTGCGGGCGGTCCAGGATAACGTCATCCACGGCGCTCGCCGATTGGTTGACTACGGGTGGGACATGCATACTAATGCACGCTGCTCTCAGCGTACTACTTTGCCAACACTCACCTGTTGTGTCATTGCAGCGGCGGCTGGTGTTTCGTGGGAGCTCCCGTGTCAGGTATTTCACACTGCAGCATGTGAATAGCTGCTTTTACCTTCGTGGTTATCATTTTTTGTGACTGAGGCCTCGTACACACGACCGATTTTCTCGGCAAGAACCAGCAAGAAACTTGCTGGCAGAGAGGTCTTGCCGAGTAAATCGGTCGTGTGTACGCTGCTAGCGGGTTTCTCGTCGAGAAAACCGACAAGAAACCTCGACGAGAAAATAGAGAACCTGCTCTCTATTTTCTCGTCAAGATTCTCCTCGGCATGTTTCTCGACGAGAAAAGTGAGTGTGTGTACACTTACCTGTCCGCCCGGAAGCCCGCGCATGTTCGAAATGAATTTGACGCATGCGCGGTAGCTTCCTAGGCATACGTAGGGTATACCAAGATGGCGGCGATGGCATCGAATGTGACGAGCGCATGCTCGACGTAGTCGATGACGTCACCGCGTACACTTGGCCGGGACAAGTTTCTTGTCCAAGAATCTCGTCGAAAAAAACGACATGTTTTTTTCAACGAGAATCTCGGCCGTGTGTACGAGGCCTCACTCCCTTCTCTCTCTCTCTACATCCCTAGATTATCTAGCATCTGCCTGGTTGGGGGTTTTTGTTTTTTGGCCATATATGGTACCTTTAATCACTGGCGTTAACCATTATAAATTGAAGATTTTTGGGAGCGTTTCCCTTGTGCCATATACCATAACTAGTTTTGGCTTTTGATAACAAATACCCATCTTTTCCATCCGCATTTTCTAGATACCCTTGAAACTGGTGAGTTTTACCTGCTGGGATTTGTATATATTTTTGGTGCTTATATCTCCCAAGTGTTATCCCACAAGAAGTACATACACTCACTATTGTTTTGCCTGTTTGTACTATTGTCTGTAATCAATTTTCTACACCTAATTATACTCTCTGACGGGATTATCTGACTCCTCAGCAGCTGCCCCGCGTTTTGTTTTTAGCTACATTTTCCTATTCTCTTCTTTATATTATGAATTGTGATCACAGGTTGGTAATTTAATATTGTGCCTCATAAGATATATAAACGCGGTGACTACAGCAGGCTCATACCCAAAATGATGTGTCTTTAGACGAAACGCGTCGGGTCGAGCCCTGCTGATGTCATTGTGTTACCCACAAACTTTAATTTTAAGCGCTTGATCCACTTTCTAAATGTGAGTGTTTCTAATTTTTTTTTTTATAAATTTTAAGTTAATACGGATTCACACTGTGGAGTATTTTCTTTTTTGGTCATGCTATTTTAAACACTTGAGAGGATTCGGTCTGACAAGTTGTCTGCTTCTGAAAACCGTTTCTTGGTGACATCTCTTGACTGATTGGATTGCCTTACAACTTGATCTGGAACCCAGACGTGGACATATGCCCATTTGAGTCCTCTCACTCCGGTAAGCCTCCTCACTAACCGGTGATGGTTCTATTATATCCTCACCTCAACATTGATGCCACGTGGAATTCCACTTCTAGTCACATAATTTGTTTTCACCGTTTATTTAAATACTTAAGCCCCGAACCATTTGGCTGGCCAAAGACCAGAAGACTTTTTGCGATTTGGCACTGCGTCGCTTTAACTGAAAACTGAAAATTGCACGGTCATGCGACGTGGCTCCCAAACAAAATTGACGTCCTTTGTTTCCCACAAATAGAGCTTTCTTTTGGTGGTATTTGATCACCTCTGCGGTTTTTATTTTTTGTGCTATAAAAAAAATAGAGCAACAATTTTGAAAAAAATGCAATATTTTTTACTTTTTCCTATAATAAATATCCCCCAAAAAACTATAAAAAAAACAAAAAAAATTCACAGTTTAGGCTGATATGTATTCTTCTACATATTTTTGGTAAAAAAAATCGCAATACGCGTATATTGATTGGTTTGCACAAAAGTTATAGCGTCTACAAAATAGGGGTAGTTTTATGGCATTTTTATTATTTTATTTTTTTCAACTTGTTATGGCGGCGATCTGTGATTTTTATCGTGACTGTGACATTATGGCGGACACATCAGACACTTTTGGCGCTATTGTGGGACCATTCACATTTATACAGTGATCAGTGCTATAAATATGCACTGATTACTGTATAAATGTAAATGGCAGTGAAGGGGTTAACCACTAGGGGGCTATGAAGGGGTTAAGTGTGTCCTAGGGAGTGATTCTAACTGTTAGGGGGCGTGGCTACGAGTGACACGTCACTGATTGCTGTTCCCGATGAGAGGGAACAGATGATCAGTGACAGTGTCACTAGGCAGAACGGGGAGACGCTTGTTTACACGTGCCTCTCCCCATTCGGCAGCTCTGTGACCCGATCGCGGGACACCGGTGGACATCGAGTCCGCGGGTCCAGCGGGCACGGTCACGGAGCTCGTGGTAGGGGTGCGTGCGCCCGCACGGCGGGACTTTTAAAGTGACATAAATATACGTTACTCTGCCCAGCCGTGCCATTCTGCCGATGTATATGTGTAGGAGCCGGTCGTTAACCGGTTAAAGACTGCTATGTTTATGTTTTAAAACAACTTTTGGATGATGGCACATGGACTTTAGTTTGGGTGAATTTCACATCTTATTTTCATTATTATTAGTTTTTGTGGTATTGCACAGTGTACATTCGTTTGTATACATATGTATTTCCATGTTTTGAGCGCTGCACATAATTTCACTTTTTACTTATTCCTCGTTTTACAAATGCATACAAATTGTAGGCAATCCTGGTATATTTGTCCCACCTTTATTTCGAACATACAAGCAGGGGTGAACAGGGTGAAAGGTCATACTTATGCAAAAATTACATTGGCCTGATGTGCCACTTACAGTGTACAGGTCGGAGAAGGAGGTCTTGAAGTGAATGAAATATACTGGTAGACATCAGCAATACGAACTGGTAACATGGCCCCCAATATTATATCTCCAGGAAGAACAATGCCATTAAGCCCCATAACTTCCATTTGACAACGGGAATCTCCACTGTAAAAAGCTGGAATAAAGGGGATAAGGAAGAAGGCCCAGAGACTAAAGTGTAACCTGGTCATATTTTAGAGCCTACCTGTCAACAAAATAAAAAGATGGGTAATATTCCAGGCAAACATGAAACATGATTTATTTATGTAGTCCTATTTTTAGCAAGGTAGGCAGTTCTTATTTTAATGGCTTTCAATTCTTTTGCACCTAGTTAAGCTAGGACACTGAGACACTTTTCTGTGGCAGTGCCACCACTCAGTTGGGCCTTGTGTGTGGCAAGTGGTATCCCCAAATGAGAGGAATTGTCCTTAGATAGTTACACGTATTCATAAATTTCATGCAAAAGAAGTCCAGTGCTTTCAAAACTTTATTGTAGAACTTGAGGTAAGAAGGTGAGAAGGTGGAGAAGTGGAGAACTTGAGGTTAGTATGGTTTTTGAGCAAAACCCCAGGTAATTTTTTTATGGTTTGCACAGGATTTTCCCTTAAAATTCACACCAAAGCTGAAAGATCTGGTATGGATTTGGAGGTGGACCCCATGTCATTTAATTTTTTTGCATGTATAGCAAAAATTACCTATAGAAAAAAACATAATTTACTTTGTCCTGCAAGCTTCCTTTATTTTGTACATTGTTCACTGTAATGGGGTTCCCCCAAAATTCATACTATATCCTCATCCACCCAAAAGAGAACATGCAAGTTCCAAATGCAGATCTAGATAAAATAATAGTTAGGCATAAACCATTTGGGCCTATTATCCCTGACTAAAATTGTTCTGTTGCTGACCAATTTTATACTACTGTGTCATTGCCAGTCTCTTAATTCTTGTGTAGCACTACCCCCGTAGGAGCTGCTGGTTATATTTTTGGGTCATGTCGTTACCTCTCTGTTCCACCGTATCCGTCATAGGGGTTCCATTGAAGAGTTTTTCACAGATGTCAGCACCAACACATAGTCTCTTTCCAATGGTTTTAATAAAGAAATGTAATTTAGAGGGATGGAGGGTTAGGGGAGATTCAGGTACCTTGCTTTGCGGATCACGGGTACTTTCTTCGATCCAGAGGACAAACAGTTTCCACATTGGATATAGCAACCACCGGATAGGCCTCTCTCACTGATCTAGTAGCTGGTGCGGTCAGGGCCGTTTTAAGGAATTTGGGGGCCCCAAGAAAAATGGACATGGAGGCCCCCCCCGCACGCACGCAATGCACCCCTGTGTTCTTCTTACTCCTCTCCCTCCCTGTGTTCTTCTTACTCCTTCCCCACCCCCATGTTCTTCTTACTGCCCCCATGTTCTTCTTACTTCCCCCCCCCTCCCTGTGTCCTTCTTACTCGGCCTCCCCGGCTCTCCCCCCCCCCTATGTTTTTTTTACTCCCCCGGGCCCCCCCCCATAGGATGATAATCGAAAAAAACACACATTTTATTAGATCAGGCAGGTGCTTGTGCTACATATTTGATAGCAGATATAAAGGAGATTATACAGTCAGATTGTATAGAGTATGATCAAATTTATACATATTTCTAACTCTAATCTTTAAATAGGTTTCAAATCCATACAGGAGCGTTTAGAACTATAATATTGTAATTTGCTGTCTCCTGCACCCTGTACTGACATGACAGAAAAATAGGCACATACATGTTTAAATTAACATTCTATGCAATGGAGGGAGAGACTTACCGGACGACCAGAAACTAAGTTTTCCAGGTCCCGAGAGTGTTTACAGTTGCCTAGCAACAGCCGCTTGTCTCAGTACACTGGGACAGGGGTGGGCGGAGCTCAGCCTGCCCAGGTACCAGGGTGAAACCCTGCAAATGACATCCACGGAGCACTGGCTGGGAAACTCTGATCCCCGTACAGCTCCACCATGAAATAGGGCGATCTGTCACACAGACTGCCCGCCGCCCCCCCCCCTCCCCTATGTTTTTTTTATCTCACCTCCCCTTCTTCCCTGTAGGCTGTAGCGTGGCCGAGCTCCTCTTCCTCCTGTCAGTCCGGCCGGGTACCGCACGGTACAGGAGATTCAGTTTCCTGTCCCCGGCCGGACTGAAAAGAAGTGAGCACTTAGTACCCGGCCAGACTGACAGGAGGAAGGAAGAGGAGTTTGGCCACGCTACAGCCTGGGAAGGGGCCCCAAGCAATTGCTTGTTTTGCCTGTCCTGTAGCGACGGGCCTGGGTGCGGTGCTCTGTCAAAAGTCTCTGCCACAGACTTGAAGAATACACATAGTCTCTGCCACAGACTTGAAGAATACAAATCGTCTCTGCAAAATCCTCTGCCACAGGATTGAATGATCCAGAACCTTTTGCAAAGTCTCAGTACAGTCACACAGTACCAGTTTCTTTCAGCCAATCCGGCAACACTGTGAGGTAGATATGTCGGGATGCGTCCTCCAATTGAATCTCCAATTGCTCGGCTTCTCCCCACAGGCAAGACAGCATAGGACCACCCCTGACTAGTAGGCCCCAGTAACTCCTGGGCCTACTTCCAGTAACCAGGCCTCGGGCCAGCAGGCCCGGAGGCAGGAAAACTTCTACAGCACACCTTAGGCCAGGAGGGCCATCAGGTCAGCGAGACCCGGAAGACGGTGTCTGTCCCTTAAGTACCCTCTCGCAGAATGCACAGCGGAGGGACAAATCCCACTGAGCTGTTTCTGGGCAAGAGGTACCCAATACATCCAGCCTGCTGCATTTCCAACCTTGACCTGTGGTGACAGCGACACCCACAGTCAAGTGGAAAAATGCACAACCCAGCTGGACTGGAACAGAAACCAGTAATTTACCACAATTATTCTGAGCTAAACTACAGCTAAGACAACTAAATTTACAACTAGCGCCTACCCAGTAGGAGCAGGGCGCTACACTTGTAGTAAATATAATACAGTATAGTAAATTTGGACCTAGCATTACTATTTAAAATTGACCTGCTGCTTGACAATTTTACATTGCTGTGTTAGCAACAGTATTTTAATTCTTGTAGTAAACCCCTAGCCTGTACTCTTGTCTCTAGTAAATTTGGGCCTAGCCTTACTATTTAAAATTGATCTGTTGTTGGCCATTTTTGCATTGCTGTGTTATCGGTAGTCTCCTAATTTCTTGAAGTAAAACACCTGCCCGTAATTCCTTTTCTGTAGAACATTTTGGCCAGTTCTCCCACATCAAAAACACTGCTGACTCATCTGCCTTCACTTAAAGTGATTGTAAACAATCACCTTGTAAAACAACCCATCCCATTTAAAATACAAACGAAAGGCAGAACATTTATGTATAGATATAAAAAAAACATTATAAATACCTTTTTTTCCTTTTTTTAAGTGATCACATTGTTCTTAGCTGCGTAAGAGCTGGGAGATGGAGAAGCAACAGTACACTGAGCTTCCCAGTGATAGGCTGTACGGGTGGGGGGTGTCAGGACAAGTCTGATCATTGGAAGAGAAAAGTCTGAGTTCCCAGAACACTAATGCCCCATACACATGACCGGTTTTCCCGTTGGAAAAACTGCGATGAGAGCTGTTCGTCGGGAATCCCTGACCGTGTGTATGCTCCATCTGACTTTTTCCCTCAGGAAAACTGCCGGAAAAAAAAGAGAGCAGGATCTCTTTTTTCCCGTCAGGAAAAAAATCCTAGCGGGAAAACCGTTCGTCTGTATGCTTTTCTGATGGGAAAAAAAACACGCATGCTCGGAAACAATTCAACGCATGCTCGGAAGCATAGAACTTCATTTTGTCGGCTCGTCGTAGTCTTTTACGTCACCGCGTGCTTGATTGACAGTCAAAAGTTCACTGGACTTTTGTGTGACCGTGTGTATGCAAGGCAGGCTTGAGAGGAATTGAGAGGAATTCCGTCGGGAAAACCATCGGTTTTTTTTAACGACGGAAAAACCGGTCGTGTGTACGGGGTATTAGAGAACTGAGCAAGCTGTGTTCTACTGCTTAGTGTGGTCAGTTTTGTAATAGGAAAGCAGAGGGACTGGCAGGAACCAGGGATTTCACACAAAGGAAGCAATACAGCAGGCGCAACAGGAATATGAAATGTTGGGAATGCCAAGTTTTAATCCTTAAAGCAGAGTTCCACCCAAAAATGGAACTTCCGCTTTAAGGGAAGGTGACACCCTGACATGCCACATTTGGCATGTTATTTTTTTTTTTTTTTGGGGGGGGGGTGGAAAACCTCTTTTTAGAGGGTTCCAGCTCCCACTTCCTCTCGAGGCTCTGTGGCACTGGAAGGAAGATCACCTCTCCCCCCACCCTCCCTGCAATCTTTTAGGACACGTCACAGTGCACAGGGCGGCTCATGCATGCGCAGTGTGTGCCCTGCTGTGAAGCCACAGCCGGGCGCCCACAGTGACAATGCTGGCGCCGCGTAGAGGAGGGGGAGAGGAGCGGGGCTTTGTTCCTCCGCATCGCTGGACCCTGGGACAGGTAAGTGTCCGATTATTAACAGTCAGCAGCTGCAGTATTTGTAGCTGCTGACCTAAAAAAATTTTTTTCTGGAACTCCGCTTTAATAAGAGTTTGATAGAAATTGGCAATCAGGAAGGCAGTTTTGCATCATTGAATACAAGGACAACCACAGCGACCAGGCCCGGACTGGCCATAGGGCACACCAGGCACTTGCCCGGTGGGCCGCGGGCCGCCGCGGGCCGCATGTTCTTGTGGGGCCAAGGCAGCTGAGCTGCTCCTTGAGCCCCCGCCGCTCGCCCGGCCTCTCCAAGGCTGGCTGACCGACCGACCGGCCGGCCGCCATTACAGTTCGGCCGTCGGGCTGGGGGCGGAGACTACAGGTCACGTTACCTGTGACCGTGAAGAGGGAGGAGATCATCAGCCCCCCTGTTCTCTCCAGCCCCCAGTGCTCTTTAGCCCCCCCAGTGCTCTCAGCCCCCCCTGTGCTCTCAGACCCCCCAGTGCTCTCCAGCCCCCTCCCTGTGCCCTCAGGCCCCCCAGTGTTCATCAGCCCCCCTGTACTCTCCCCCCAGTGCTCTCCAGCCCCCCCTAGTGCTCATAAGCCCCCCTGTACTCTATGGCCCCCCAGTGCTCTCCAGCCCTCCTTGCTCTCCAGCCCCCCCAGTGCTCTCAGGCCCCCCAGTGCTCTCCAGCCCTCTGTAATCTCCACCCCCCAGTGCTCTCCAGCCCTCCCGCAGTGCTCTCAGCCCCCCCCAGTGCTCTCCAGCCCCCTCCCTGTGCCCTCAGGCCCCCCAGTGCTCCTCAGCCACCCTGTACTCTCCCCCAGTGCTCTCCAGCCCCCCCTAGTGCTCATAAGCCCCCTGTACTCTCTGGCCCCCCAGTGCTCTCCAGCCCTCCTTGCTCTCCAGCCCCCCCAGTGCTCTCAGCCCCCCCAGTGCTCTCCAGCCCCCCCAGTGCTCTCAGCCCCCCCAGTGCTCTCCAGCCCTCCGTGCTCTCCAGCCCTCCCAGTGCTCTCAGGCCCCCTGTACTCTTTGGCCCCCAGTGCTCATCAGCCCCCCTGTACTCTCTGCCCCCCCCAGTGCTCTCCAGCCCTCTGTGCTCTCAGGCCCCCTGTGCTCTCCAGCCCCCCCCAAGTGCTCTCCAGCCCTCCCCCAGTGCTCTCCAGCCCCCCCAGTGCTCTCCAGCCCCACCCAGTGCTCTCAGGCCCCCAGTGCTCATTAGCACCCCTGTACTCTCTGGCCCCTCAGTGCTCTTCAGCCCTTCGTGCTCTCCAGCCCCCCCAGTGCTCTCCAGCCCTCCCCCAGTGCTCTCAGCCCCCCCCCAGTGCTCTCCAGCCCCCCCAGTGCTCTCCAGCCCTCTCCCAGTGCTCTCCAGCCCCTCCCAGTGCTCTCAGGCCCCCCTGTGCTCATCAACCCCTGTACTCTCTGGCCCCCCTCTAATGCTCTCCAGCCCCTCCCAGTGCTCTCAGGCCACCCCTGTGCTCTCTGCCCCCCCCAGGGCTCTCAAGCCCCCCATGCTCTCCACCCCCCTGTGCTCTTCACCTCCCTGTGCTGTTCGCCTTCCATGTTCTCTGCCCCTGCTTGTGCTCTCCAGCCCCCCATGGTCCCTGCCCCCTCAGTGCTCTCCGACCCCCCCAGTGCTCTCCAACCCCCCAATGCTCTTCAGCACCTCTGTGCTCTCCACCCCCACTGTGCTCTTCGCCTCCTGTGTTCTCTGCCCCTGCTTGTGCTCTCCAGCCCCCATGTGCTCTCTGGCTCCCCCTAGTGCTCTCCACCCCCCATGCACTTCACCCACTGTGCTCTCTGGCCCCCTTAGTTCTCTCCACACTCCCCCGTGTTCTCCACCCCCCTCACATTCTCCGCACCCCCCCCCCCCATGCTCTCTGTGCCTCCCTGTAAATTAGCCATGGGCTGCTCAGTCTAAAATGCCCATGCCTAATTTTTGTCCCAGTCCGGGCCTGACAGCGATAAACTTCTATCTGTCGGTGAAAGCAAGCCTATTACCATTTTGTGAAAAAACATGTGCCGCTGATAAAGCCACCTTAAAGCGGAGTTCCACCCATTTAAATGTCAGCAGCTGCAAAAAGTGTAGCTGCTGACTTTTAATAATCGGACACTCATCTGTCCCACAATCCAGCAATGCGTGGTAATGAAGCCCCACTACTCTCCCCCTCCTCTCTGTGGCTCCGGCATTGTAACTGTGGGCACCCGGCTGTGGCTTCACAGCCGAGCATGCACTGTGCATGCGCGAGCCATGCTGCGCGCTGTAAATGGCAGGGCAATTATCTGGGACCTGTGACGTGTCCCAGAAGATTGCAGGGAGGGAGGGGGAAGAGGTGAACTTCCTTCCGGCGCCACAGAGCCCGGGGAGGAAGTGAGAGCTGGGTGCCCATGAAAACTGGGTATCCGCTTCCCCCCCAAAAAAATGACATGCCAAATGTGGCATGTCAGGGGGTCACCATCACCATCACTCCATTTTTGGGTGGAACTCCGTTTTAAAGAAAAAAAAAAAATTATGAGATCGGGTGCTGCTGTATGTGATCTAAGGTAATTGTAAAACACTAAAAATCTATTCCACAACCAGTGTACAGTGTCACTGAGGCTGTCCGTAGAAATCATACTGTTCTGTAAGACCACGTACAGCTTTAACCACTTGCCGACCGCCCTATAGCACATTTATATATATATGGATTCTGCACTTCTGGGTATCGGACGCGAGTGCTGTGATTCTATACAGCGGGAGCTGATCAACAGGTTCCATGGACCCGATGTCCGCCAGCACCCACTGGTCATTCTGTACACAGGCAGAACGACAATCAGTCTATGTAAACAAGGCAGATCGCCGTTCTATTAAGAAGGAAAGGAAAGCATTGATCCTGTGTTCCAGCAAAGCAAGGATCTATGCCTTCCACTGGCACAAGCACCTCCCCCACAGTGGTAAATCACCAGCTAGGCACACAGTTAACCCTTTGATCGTCCCCGATATTAACCCCTTCCCAGCCAGTGTCATTAGTACAGTGACAGTGTACATTCTTAACACTGATCACTCTATTAGTGTCAAAAAAAGTGTCAGTTAGTGTCTAATTTGTCCGCTGCAATATTGCAGTCCTGCTATAAGTCCCTGATTGCCAACATTACTAGTAGAAAAAGAAAAAAGAATCCATAAACATATCCCATAGTTTGTAGACTCTATAATTTTCGCGCAAACAAATCAATATACGCTTATTGGGATTTTGTCTACGAAAAATATGTAGCAGAATACATATTGGCCTAAATGTATGAAGAAATTTGATTATTTTTACAAATTTTTTTTGGATGTGTTTTATAGCAGAAATATATATATTTTTTTTAATTGTCGGCCTTTTTTGTTTATAGCAAAAAAATAAAAGCTGCAGAGTTGAGCAAATACCACCAAAAGAAATCTCTATTTGTAGGAAAAAAGGACATCAATTTTATGGCAGCTGCAGGCATCACCGCGGTACCATTTTTTACGGTTGACTTTCTTGTAATAACAACTGATGCAGCTAAGCAGCCACTCAGCTGTTATTACAAGCAGTGGGAGGCAGCGTTCCCCCCTACCCCTGCCTTCCACCGCTCCGTCTGGGCCTCCAGTCCAACCGGGAGACCCGAGCCACCAGCCGGCACATCCGCCACCTGGCCGGAGACTGGAACAAAGCCGGATTCAGCTTTGATTGGGTCTCCGATGTAGAAACTCATGAGCGATGTCACAACGTCACTTTTGGTTTACTTGGCAGCCAATGGCGCCAGTTTTAAACAAAATGTCAGTATTCAAAAACGCTGATCTTGGCGTTTTGAATGCTTTCAAGTGCAGATCCCTCCATAAAGAATACCTGTCACTTTTATTTTTTTAAAAGGGACAGTGTAAAAAAAAAAAAAAAAAAAAATATATATATATATATATATATATATATATATATGTGTATATGTGTAGCGGGTATTTGAATTTAGGGGAGGCATCTGGGTGGTAGTGTAACCCATATGCATTGATTGTTAGGGAATCCGAGACCCTTTTATGGTTCTTGGAGGACTCTGGTGGTGTGAGGTTCCCTGCGGCCTGCAGGTGGCATTGTCGCCCTGGCCGGAGCTGAACACTCACCGCAAGACTGCTTCCTTTTTGTCCTTTCCTGGCGCTGGTACAGTGGGGCGGGGAACCTGCTGTGACGCAAAGGGAGAGGAGATAAAAGGGGCGGATGCCCTGATCTTGGGGTTCAGAGTCGAAGGACGCGGCCGCACCCAGGCACCTTCAGCACCTTCAGCTTGGGTGCTGGCGTTCCAGTGTTCCGGGCCCAGGTGCCTTTGACCTGGCCGGAGCGGAGATGGAGTCCATCTCAGGCACCTTTAGCCTGGGGTGAGGTACTATGGCGGATGCCTGGGGCTCAGTACCTTCGACTGAGTTCCGCGAGGGTGGAGGAATCCGAGGGGGCCCTAACTCCTTGGGTGCCCGTGTCTGAGGTCGAGGAGACTGGTGAGCGGAACTTCTCTGGAGAGTCCGGCGCAGCATTTGCTGGTGACAGAGAGGCCTCCGGTGACTCCCTTGGATGGATATCCTTCCCCTGACAGGGGCTGTGCTAGCGAAGGTTATTCACGTTCTACCTCACATAGTCAGTGGCAGTGACTATTCGCCACTGGTGACACCACAGTGGTTAGCAATACTTTAAAGGATTGTGCCTCGACCTACTCCCATTAATACTGAACTGTTGCAAAGGTCCCAACTTAACCGTGCTGTATGTTTATTCGCTGAGAAGACTAAAACTGTGTTGGACCTATTCAGTGTGTGGAACTCTGGTTACTAGGAGCAAAGGGGAGTGGATCCGAGGAAAGGATTTGACTCTAGGACACCTACACAAAGCCCGATCTTTCTGGCCTTCACCTCTTCACTATGGGGGACATGGGCCGTGGTGTATCTCATCCCTCCCCCCGGTACCGACACCCCTAGACAGATACAGACAAGCCGAGAATGAGAGGGGTGAGGTCGCTACATATTTTTTTTTAAAGTGACCCATCTCTCGCCTGCAAATGTAAACAGTGTTTAAACCACACATGTGAGGTATCGCCGCAATCGTTCAAGCGAGATCAATAATTCTAGCATAAGACCTCTTCTGTAACTCTAAACAGGTAACCTCTAAAAAAATGTAAAGCGTCGCCTATGGAGATTTTTAAGTACCGTAGTTTGTCGCCATTCCATAAGTGTGCGCAATTTCAAAGCGTGGCATGTTAGGTATCTGTTTGCTTAGCATAACACCATCTTTCACATTATACAACAAAATTGGGTTAACTTTACTGTTTAGTTTTTTTTTTTGATTCATTGAAGTGTATTTTTTCCATAAAAATTGCGTTTGAAAGACCACGGCACAAATACAGTGTGACAAAATATTGCAACGACCGCTATTTTATTCTCTAAGGTCTCTGCTAAAAAAATAAAATAACAGCCAGATAAAGAAAGAGGCGGAACCGGAAGTGACAACATACTCGTCGCGCCCGGTTTCCGGGGTCACATAGAGAGAGGAACAATGTCAGTTCCTCTCTCTCTATTCATTGCAGCCGAGTCTGCCAGCTGCATCGCTCCCAGGCTCCAGCGATCGGAAAGGCAGCGGTGGGAGAGGAGTGGGACCCCCATTCCATCACCTGCAGAAGTGATCTATTTAGCCACTTACTGTAAATAATTTCTACTAGAAAGGGAATCACCGGCTGAAAAAAATCATACTGGGATGATGTTTGTAGGTGCAGGCATCATCCAGGTATAACTACTTCAACCCGAGGACGTCCATGGATGTCCTACAGGCAAGAAGTACAGTGCCTTGAAAAAGTATTCATACCCCGTGAAATTTTCCACATTTTGTCATGTTACAACCAAGAACGTAAATGTATTTTATTGGGATTTTATGTGATAGACCAACACAAAGTGGCACATAATTGAGAAGTGGAACAAAAATTATAAATGATTTTCAAACTTTTTTGCAAATAAATATGTGAAAAGTGTGGGGTACATTTGTATTCAGCCCCCTTTACTCTGATACCCCTAACTAAAATCTAGTGGAACAAATTTCCTTCAGAAGTCACCTAATTAGTAAATAGAGTCCACCTGTGTGTAATTGAATCTCAGTATAAATACAGCTGTTCTGTGAAGCCTTCAGAGGTTTGTTAGAGAACCTTAGTTAACAAACCGCATCATGAAGGCCAAGGAACACACCAGACAGGTCAGGGATAAAGCTGTGGAGAATTTTAAAGCAGGGTTAGGTTATAAAAAAAATATCCCAAGCATTGAACATTTCACGGATCACTGTTCAATCCATCATCCGAAAATGGAAAGATTATGGCACAACTGCAAACCTACCAAGACATGGCCATCCACCTAAACTGACAGGCCGGGCAAGGAGAGTATTCATCAGAGCAGCAACCAAGAGGCCCATGGTAACTTTGGAGGAGCTGCAGAGATCTACAGCTCAGGGGGGAGAATCTGTCCACCAGACAACTATTAGTCGTGCACCCCACTTGAGAATGGGGCGGAGGTTCACCTTCCAGCAGGACAACGACCCTAAACATACAGCCAGAGCTACAATGGAATGGTTTAGATCAAAGCATATTCATGTGTTAGAATGGTCCAGTCACAGTCCAGACCTAAATCCAATTGAGAATCTGTGGCAAGACTTGAAAATTGCTGTTTACAGACGCTCTCCATCCAGTCTGACAGAGCTTGAGATATTTTGCAAAGAAGAATGGACAAAAATGTCACTCTCTAGATGTGCAAAGCTGGTAGAGACATCCCCAAAAAGACTTGCAGCTGTAATCACAGTGAAAGGCGGATCTACAAAGTATTGACTCCGGGGGACTGAATACAAATACACGCCACACTTTTCACATATTTATTTGTAAAAAAAATTGAAAACCATTCATCATTTTCCTTCCACTTCACAATTATGTGCCACTTTGTGTTGGTCTACCACATACAATCTCAATAAAGTACATTTACGTTTTTGGTTGTAACATGACAAAATTTGGAAAATTTCAAGGGGTATGAATACATTTTTAAGGCACTGTAGTTAACCGATGAGCTGCAAAGACATTTAAAGTGTAACACATTAACATTTTGGCTACCATAATGTTTTTCTGACACATTCAGGTTTAAAGCTTGACACATTTGTCATCTGTTTTTTCTATACTTCCTCATTTTCTATATAGAAAAAAATGGGGATCAGATTGTGTTTATATGCAATAAAATTCATTTTATTGTATTTTTATCTGAAAATCTATGTATGATAAGCAATATTGTGCGACATAAAAAATTGCAACTACCATCTTTTTATTCTGCAGAACCTCTGGTTAAAAAAATATATATAATGTTCTGGGGGTTTTAAGTACTTTTATAGCCAAAGATGTTGAATTTAATATGTGTGCAAAAAATAGAAATGTAAAAAATGCTCTAGAGGGGATAATCTAAATGTTAAAGTGGAAGTAAGGGCTAAACCTAGCTAATGCTGGCCATACACTACGAAAAATCGGCCAAACCCATTTTCGAAAAACGAACATTCAGCCGTGAGCGCAAACGATGGTGCCATCATGTAATGACTGATAAATCGTTCAGAGGACATAAATAAAAAAAAATTGGTTCGTTTTTTTTACATATACCTAGTGCAGACAGTTCGGACGGGAATCACATTAACCTTTCAATTTATCGTTCATTCGGCAGAACTTTTCCAAACTTGCTGTTCTTTTTTTTCCCCACAAAAATGTCACCAACGATTAACCAGTTGTGCCCATTAACTTGCCGAAAAACGAACGAAGCGTCTACATGAGCGATTTTCGGACGATTTTTCGTATAGTGTATGGCCAGCATAACTCTAATGCCGCGAACACACGATCGGAAATTCCGATAACAAAACCGTGGATTTTTTTCCGACGGAATGTTGGCTCAAACTTGTGTTGCATACACACGGTCACACAAATCTTGTCGGAAATTCCCAACGTCAAGAATGCAGTGACGTACAAGACGTACGACGAGCCGAGATCAATGATGTTCAATAGGCAGTTCGGCTCTTCTGCTTGATTCTGAGCATGCGTGTTTTTTTGTGCGTCGGAATTGCATACAGACGATGGGAATTTCCGACAAGAACTTTTGTTGTCGGGAAAATTTGAGAACCAGCTCTCAAAGATTTACATCACGGGAGAGAATTCAACTCACTCCCCCCCCTTTTTATTTTTTTGGCTTTGTCTTTGCCCCACAGCGGGGATAGGGAAAGGAAGAGGTCTGGGTTTAGGGGGAGGAATATGGGGAGGGATAGGGAGGATGGGAAAGAGAATAGAGGAAGAGGTGCTGGGAAGGAGAAGAAAAGTCCAATTGACTTTTTTCATCGGACAAACCGATCGTGTATGGGACCCGTCGGTCTTTTTTTCCATCGGTTTTAAAAAATAGAACATGTTTTTAATTTTTCCGGTGGATCAAAAACCAATAGCAAATTCCGATCGTCTATGGGCAAGTCCATCGGATAAAAAATCCACGCATGCTCAGAATCAAGTCGACACATGCTCAGAAGCATTAAACTTAATTTTTTTTCGGCTCATCTGAGTGTTTTACGTCACCACGTTTGGAGCGGTCGGTTTTTTGACTGATGGTGTGTAGGCAAGACTGATGGAAGTCAACTTTATCAGATTTCCGATGGACAAAACCATCGGATTAGAATCCATAGGATATCCGATCGTGTGTACGAGGCTTATAAGATAACAAATTTGAATGGAATATATAGATTAAAGGGATTTGAATTTTTATTTTTTAAATGAATTATATAGATAAAAGAAACCAAATTTGAACAATATGTATAATATAAGTAATATATATATTCTAAATGAAATGTTGTACCTCTATACTTTGATAAAAGGAAAATAAAGCATTAAAAAAAAAAAAAAGGAAATTTCCGCCAAGAACTTCCGACAGCAAATGCCCGATGGAGCATACACACGGTCGGAATTTCCGACAAAAAGCTCACATCGGACATTTGTTGTTGGAATTTTCAATCGTGTGTACACGGCATTAGCCTACTCTCAGCCACATTCTAAGCCTAAACAATCTAGCCCTGTAAAGAAAAAATCACTTTATTTACCTGTTCTGAAGCCGCTCCGGTCCGGTCTCCAGCGGCGTCCTCTGTGTGCAGGAGAAAAGCCTAGGAAGTAACGTCACCCATTGACTTACTATCGGGCTTCAGTTGTCAGCAGATTCTCCTACACAGTAATGCCGCCGCTGAAAGCTCAGCCTGGGACTGGACCGGAGCGCTGCAGAATAGATATGTATAGTGATTTGTTCTTTACAGGGCTAAATAGATTAGGCTTAAAATGTGTCTGAGAGTAGGTTCAGAGTTAGTTAGGTTTGGCTTTTACTTCCACTTTAGGTCTCTACTACTACATACTCACCTCATCTGGCTCTGTACTTTACAAATTAGTAAATGCATAATTACTACACCAGGTATGGACAGCACAGTGGCTTGATGGCTAGCACATCTGTCTTCAAGCACTGGTTTGAATCCTGGTCAGGACATTACTGGAATGGAGTTTGCAGGTTCTCCCTGTGTTTTCATGGGTTTCCTCTCAAGACGTGCTTGTAGGTTAATTGGCTCCTGTCTAATTCAACTCTACTATGTGTATACAGTATGCTTGTGAGGTAGGGACCTTAGTTTGTAAGCTTCTTAAAGTAGGGTGACCAGACATCCCCGGTTTCCGGGGACAGTCCCCGGATTGAGGACACTGTCCCCGGAGCCAGTCTGTCCCCGGATTTGTCCCCGGATTGCAGTGGCATGGGGGGGGCATCTGGTACTCTGGCCCCTGGTGCAACATTTAGGGGGGTGCAAAATCATTACTGTGGCCCCCCCAAGTGTGCTGTGTTGCCCCCCCTCCCCCCGCCCAGGGACTCCCCCATGATCCCTCTGGTGTGTGTGAGAACAGCGGAGAGGAGGGGTGGTGTAAAACGTACAGCCGCTATTGTAGAAGCTCTTGGCAGGGGATACTGAGGAGCGGCTGGGTGTCAGGAACAGTACCTGGTGCTGGGGAGAGCCCGCTCCGATGGATTATCATGGAGGTTATGGAGAGGTGAGCAAAATCAACTGATCTACACTGTTCATGTAACGAAGGGGGGGGGGGGGTGTGAGTAGTACAGGAATCAGGTGGGTCAGTGTAGTGGTCAGTATAGAATTCAGGTAGGCCAGTGTAGTGGTCAGTGTAGGAATCAGGTACTGTAGGTCAGTGTAGTGGTCAGTGTAGGAATCAGGTAGGTTAGTATAGTGGTCAGGTAAATCAGTGTAGGAATTAGGTAGGTTAGTGTAGTGGTCAGTGTAGGAATCAGGTAGGTCAGTGTAAAGGGCAGTGAAGGAATCAGGTAGGTCGGTGCAGTGGTCAGTGTAGGAATCAGGTAGGTTAGTATAGTGGTCAGGTAGATCAGTGTAGGAATCAGGTAGGTCAGTGTAGTGGTCAGTGTAGGAATCAGGTAGGTTAGTATAGTGGTCAGGTAGATCAGTGTAGGAATTAAGTAGGTTAGTGTAGTGGTCAGTGTAGGAATCAGGTACTGTAGGTCAGTGTAGTGGTCAGTGTAGGAATCAGGTAGGTTAGTATAGCGGTCAGGTAGATCAGTGTAGGAATTAAGTAGGTTAGTGTAGTGGTCAGTGTAGGAATCAGGTAGGTCAGTGTAGTGGTCAGTGTAGGAATCAGGTAGGTTAGTATAGTGGTCAGGTAGATCAGTGTAGGAATTAAGTAGGTCAGCGTAGTGGTCAGTGTAGGAATCAGGTAGGGTAGTATAGTGGTCAGGTAGATCAGTGTAGGAATTAAGTAGGTCAGCGTAGTGGTCAGTGTAGGAATCAGGTAGGTTAGTATAGTGGTGAGGTAGATCAGTGTAGGAATTAAGTAGGTTAGTGTAGTGGTCAGTGTAGGAATCAGGTAGGTTAGTATAGTGGTGAGGTAGATCAGTGTAGGAATTAAGTAGGTTAGTGTAGTGGTCAGTGTAGGAATCAGGTAGGTCAGTGTAGGAATCCGGTAGGTTAGTATAGTGGTCATTGTAGATCAGTATAGGAATTAAGTAGGTCAGTGTAGGAATCAGGTAGGTCAGTGTAGTGGTCAGTGTAGGAATCAGGTAGGTTAGTATAGTGGTCAGGTAGGTTAGTGTAGGAATCAAGTTGGTCAGAACTACTTTACTAGTGGAAGGGACTCAGGTGCTAAAAGTCTGGCGGGGTTGTGAAAATTTCTAGCCTTGTCCCGGGCGCTGACAACCTACGCTTCACCACTGACTACATATATAATTTAAGGAATTATAAAATAGTTTACCATTTGCCAATAAAAAAAAAAATATGTCACCGGATTTCATTTTAAAAATCTGGTCACCTTATCTTAAAGGACAAGGACTGTTATGAATGTACAGTATGTAAAGAGCTGTGTAAATTGTTGGTGCTATATAAATACCTGTAATAAATGGATGATGTGCTCCTTGGATGTAATGCAACGTAGAAAGCATCAATGTCCTACACTTACTACGTAACAATATTTCCCGTTTGTTGTTCAGTGCCGGTTCTCACTATTTATAGAGACTGACACTAAAATTTCAAGGGAAAATTAACTCTGAACTTACTGTCACTGCGCCTAGCACAATCATATATAGAGCAAGCCTCTCAGCTGTGTTTCTGCAAGGGTTAAAACAAAGGTGTCTCTGCAGGCATTTCTCGTGGGCCATCCATTTCTTCCATCGGGAATTTGACATCTGCCAGATGGTCTTGTAGCCTTGTTAACTGACAATAAATTGATAATTGACATCTGCTTGCATATTTATTGCAGTCAGAGGCTTTAGGTCAACTGTTAAACTGCTTTTATTATTAAAAATGTGTCTATATATATATATATATATATATATATATATATATATATATAGACTGCTGAAAAAAATTAAAGGAACACTTTTTAATCAGAGTATAGCATGAAGTCAATTAAACTCCTAGGATATTGATCTGGTCAGTTAAAGCCGTGTTCCAGACGTAATTTTTTTTTTTTTTTTTAAAGTCAGCAGCTACAAACACTGTAGCTGCTGACTTTTAGGCCCCTTTCACACTGGGGCGTTTTTCATGCGGTTTAGCGCTAATAATAGCGCTATTATACCGCATGAAAAATTCCTGCCCTGTATTCTTCAATGTGAAAGCCCGAAGGCTTTCACACTGAAGCGGTGCGCTAGCAGGACCGCTCCAAAAGTCATGCTAGCCGCTTCTTTACAGCGGTAAAGGAGCGGTGTGTTCACCGCTCCTTTACCGCGGGTGCCCATTGAAATCAATGGGACACCGCGGTAATACCGCCCGCAAACCGCGGCAATAGCCACGGTTTGCGGGCGGTATTAACCCTTTTTTTGTCCGCTAGCGGGGGTTAAATTCACCCCCCTAGCGACCGCATACCGCGGTAAGAACGACGGTATAGCAGCGCTGCAAATCGCGCTGCTATACCGCCACCGCTCCTGCCCCCCCCCCAGTGTGAAAGGGGCCTAAATAAGGACACTTACCTGTCCTGGGCTCCCGCGATGTCGCCCCCCCCAAGGCCGATCCGTCCTTCGGATCGTGTGCCGGCGCCGCCATCCTCACTAAGGGAAACAGACAGTGGAGCCTTGCGGCTTCACTGCCCGTTTCCTACTGCGCATGCGCGAGTCGTGCGGCGCTTTGTGAATGGGCGGATGTCTTCTGGGTCACACAGGTCCCAGAAGACAGCACACCCAAATTTCCCAGAAGACAACGTGAGGAGAAGAAGAATGAAGACTACCGCGGAATAGGAAGTAGCAGGTTAGGACGATCTGCCTAGCAACAGCCATTTCTGGTAAGTAAAAAATTATTATTTATTTCAAATGTTTTTTAATGTATTTTAAGGAGCGTGTCTATGTATTTTTTTTTCCAGGGTGGACCTCCACTTTAAGTAGCAGAGGGGGTTGTTAATCAGTTTCAGCTGCTTTGGTATTAATGAAATTAACAACAGGTGCACTAGATGGGCAACAATGAAACGACCTCCGAAACAGGAATGGTTTTAGAGGTGGAGGCCACTGACATTTTTTTTCCCTACTTATCTTTTCTGACTGTTTTTCACTCGATTTACATTGCGCCAGGGTCAGGGTCACTACCGGTAGCACGAGGCGATACCTGGACCCTATAGAGGTTTCACAGGCAGTCCAACTCCTCCAGGATGGCACATCAATACGTGTCATTGCCAGAAGGTTTGCTGTGTCTCCCAGCACAGTCTCAACAGCATGGATGAGATTCCAGGAGACAGGCAGTTACTCTAGTAGAGCTGGACAGGGCGGTAAAATGTCCTTAAACCATCAGCAGGACCAAGGGAGAACAGGATGAGCACTAAATAATGACCTCCAGCAGGCCACTGGTGTGAATGTCTTCATGAGGGTGGCCTGAGGGCCCAATGTCCTCTAGTGGGCCCAATGTCCTCTAGTGGGCCCTGTGCTCACTGTCCGGCATCGTGGAGCTTGATTGGAATTTGTAATTGAAACCCAGAATTGGCAGGCCTGCCACTGGTGCTCTGTGCTTTTTACAGATGAGAGCAGGTTCACCCTGAGCACATGTGACAGACGTGTGTAGCACCCTCTAGGGTGCTAGAACTGATAGTGATTAGTGTTTTTTTTTTTTTTAGTGTAGGTAAATTCCAGGCCTGGTTGGTAGCCAGACTTGTTTGTTTTGATCTGAGTTGAGAGTGACTCAGGCAGAGCTGGGGACTCACAGGCAGCATCACCAAGACCTCCCACTTATTTCCTGAATGTTCTAGAATCTTCTGTAAAGTAAGGAGGGGAAGAGAGGTGGAGCTGCCAGGGGTATTCTGAGGAGCCCTGACCAATCCCCAACTTTGATTGTAAGGGGGCAAGCCTCCTTAAATACCCTGTGTCAGCCCAGATGGGGAGGAGTTGTTCAGTGTTGAAGCAGGAGATGGGGGGGTTGGTTGTTGTGGCCTTTGAGGGAGTTCCCCAGTCTGGGGAGTGTGACTTTGGGCCTGGGCTTGGGTGTGGATGGGGGGCTCTCTGAGAACACGTGGAGGTGTCCTGGACATGAGGCACGGGAGCAAGGAGAGGACAACAGGAGAGAGCACTGCCAGGCAAGTCTCCAGGGAGGAACGGCAGGTCACGGTCAAGAGGTCTGGTGAGTGACACACAGCCGGGAGGACTGGGAGGGATGCCTGAGAGGACTGGGAGGTTGCAGTCTGGGATGGGTGCAGAGACTGTGGTGGCACAGGCAAGAGAATAGAGCCAGCTGCAGCCAGGAGGGCTGGCAGGGCCTGAAGATGTGGTACTGGGCTCAGTAGCCACGTGGGCAGCTAGCATTGGGACTATCTACCTTTTGCTACACCATAGGGGCCCACGGTCCCTGCCTGTAAGGGGCATCTGCTTTAGTCCTGGCTGAGCCATAGTCAGGCCTATCTATCAGTGCTAGCTGGTCCTGAAGTGTGAGATCAAGAATCAAGTAAAGTGCCAGAGAGTGAGATTGAGGCCTCGTACACACGACCGATTTTCTCGGCAAGAACCAGCAAGAAACTTGCTGGCAGAGAGGTCTTGCCGAGTAAATCGGTCGTGTGTACGCGGCTATCGGGTTTCTCGTCGAGAAAACCGACAAGAAACCTCGACGAGAAAATAGAGAACCTGCTCTCTATTTTCTCGTCGAGATTCTCCTCGGCATGTTTCTCGACGAGAAAAGTGAGTGTGTGTACACTTACCTGTCCTCCCGGAAGCCCGCGCATGTTCGAAATGAATTTGACGCATGCACGGTAGCTTCCTAGGCATACGTAGGGTATACCAAGATGGCGGCGACGGCATCGAATGTGACGAGCGCATGCTCGTCGTAGTCGATGACGTCACCGCGTACGCTCCATTCAAAGAACCGCGGGTTCTTTGAAACGAGCGTGTGTACACTCGGCCGGGACAAGTTTCTTGTCCAAGAATCTCGTCGAAAAAAACGACATGTTTTTTTCAACGAGAATCTCGGCCGTGTGTACGAGGCCTCAGAGTTGTGCTGGAGCCGGAAGTAAAGAGGTTGTATATACCGGAGGTGTATATAGTTGGTCCCATATACCCTTTCTGCAATCAATAGGGCATCTCATGAATATCCTGGTTTTCTAGCTGAAGGTAAATGATAACTGTGTGCCTGGCTGGGCAGGGTGACAGATGGACAACAACACTCAGTAGCCCCTATGGGGGTACCACTACACATGAAAGGTAAAAATAGAGCCCAAAGGCTAATGCTGCGCTCAAAATATAAATGCACAATGTAAAATACAGCTGCTAGCACTCTCAAGTCAAATACAAACTCAAATAAATATAAAATACAAAATAAGTGCAGCGCTTAAAATCACATAAATGAAAAAAGGCTTAAAAAGGAAAACTATTGCAGAGTCCCAAACGTACAATCCATAGGGACAGGAGAAAAACAAAGCCAAAATCCCTGCTTCTTATAGGTGAAAAAGCTGTAGGTGAGGGGAAAAGGAAAATGATAATCCGACTCCTCCACATTAGGTAGATCCTGTTCCACACCCAGGTGAGATTAAGTAATCCTGCTTACCAGCTTTCCATGACCACTAAAAAGTGGTCTCACCAAGCACAGGGAAATAGATCCCCCCAGGAACCTCAATATTGCCGGGATCCCCGTTTTACAGATGGAGCTCGGAAATGTAAGACAAAAAAAATGCTCCCATAGTGCAGTAGTTCAAAACTTTGAGTTTAATGGTAAAAACGTTTGCACTTACAGGATAAAAGCATCACAACAGCTTGTCTTTAAGTTGGAACCACAGCGTCCCTATGAGCTTCGCTTAACTTCCCGGTCCGCTTCTCTGTCAGTCTCCTGAGAGATCTAGCATGATGACGTCACCGTCATAGGCCCACCCTACGCGTTTTGTCACAAAATAACGTTATCTGGGGATTGACACATAAAAGGGTCTGGAGAAGCCATGGAGAACGTTATGCTGCCTGTAACATCGTTCAGCATGACTGGTTTGGTGGTGGGTCAGTGATGGTCTGGGGAGGCATATCCATGGAGGGACGCACAGACCTCTACAGGCTAGACAATGGCATCCTGACTGCCATTAGGTATTGAGATGAAATCCTTGGACCCATTGTCAGACCCTACGCTGGTGCAGTGGGTCTTATGTTTTTCCTGGTGCACGACAATGCCCGGCCTCATGTGGCGAGAGTATGCAGCCAGTTCCTGGAGGATGAAAGAATTGATACCATTGAATGGCCAACCATCACCTCATTAGGAGCATGCGCCGGCATTGTCAGGCATGCATACAAGCACTTGGGGGCCATACAAACTACAGAGGACCATTTTGAGTTGTTGCAATGAAATTTCAGCAGAATGGTCTAACCTGCTGCATCATTTTTTCACTTTGATTTTCAGAGTGTTTTTGAATTCAGCCCTCTGTAGGTTGATAATTTTAATTTCCATCAAACGATGTGCCATCCTTTCATTCCTAACACATTACCCAGTCCATATCAGTATAGATATGAGCAGTGTATAATTATTCATTTTAAATAAACTGAACAAGAGGTGGTTTGCAGTCTTGTGAATCCAGAGTAAAAGACTCAAAACTTCTTGCTATGGATTATGTTAGCCGAAGGTAGGTCTCTCTTAAGGTGGTCTAAGCAAGTTCCTACAGTCTGGTCACCATCCAGGAGCACCATCCATAGTTAAATTACCCCACTTAGTTATCTCCTACTCTTATTCTTCTTTCCCTACAAACAGTCAAGCTGTCATTATCTGGAGGCCAGTGGCTGTAGCAGTTGTGAGATTCACGAGTAGTCAGCTGGATGAATACACAAACCATAGGCGTGCACACAGGGCACACCCAAATTGCCCCATGCAGCACAGATTCCCCCTGCTGCCTCCCCCTCCCAAGTGTTGCTGGCTTCCCTTTCTTTTCTAAATTAACACTAATTAATAGTGTTTACTCCCTATGTTCATTCATAACTGAAGCATAGTAAACTGCATTTACTATGCTTCAATTTGTGGATGAACATGAAGCACAGAGCACTTCCCATTCATTCACTGCCCAGTGCAGCTGATGCTGCAGAGAAAGGGGCTATGGAATCTCTGTCCTTAGTCCCTTTCTCTGTCTCAAAAGTGAGACATCAAAGATCTGTTTAGACCCCTGATATTTCACCAAAGTCCCCGCAACGGGACTCCTAAAAAAAATTGTAAAAAAATAAATAAAAATAAAGAACTACTGATGCCTAGTACGCACGGCCGGTTTTTCCATCGGATAAAAAACCCACGGTTTTCCCGACAGAACTCCTCTCAAGCCTGCCTTGCATACACACGCTCAGAGACAAAAGTCCAGTGAACTTTTGACTGCCAAGAACGCGGTGATGTAAAAGACTACGACGAGCCGACAAAATTAAGTTGTATGCTTCCGAGCATGCGTGTTTTTTTCCCCGTCGGAAAAGCATACAGAGGAACGGTTTTCCTGCTGGGATTTTTTCCTGACGGGAAAAAAGAGATCCTGCTCTCTTTTTTTTTTCAGGCAGTTTTCCTGGCGGAAAAACTGCGATGGAGCATACACACGGCCGGGATTCCCGGCCAAAAGCTCTCATACCAGTTTCCCCGTTGGAAAAAACGGTCGTGTGTACGAGGCATCACACAATCTACTGCCCTACTGACACCATTAACTGTCCTACTGATAATAGCCATTGCCCTACTGACACATCCACTGCCCTACTGACACCGTCCATGTTTTAATACTTTTTAAAATGTTTGTTTACATTTATGTATATGACTTTGTGTATATACACTATGTTGCCAAAAGTATTGGGACGCCTGCCTTTACCCACATGAATTTTAATGACATCCCAGTCTTAGTCTGTAGGGTTCAATATTGAGTTGGCCCACCTTTGGCAGCTATAACAGCTTCAACTCTTCTGGGAAGGCTGTCCACCAGGTTTAGGAGTGTGTCTATGGGAATGTTTTACCATTTTTCCAGAAGTGCATTTGTGTGGTCAGGCACTGATGTTGGCCTGGCTCGCAAACTCCGCTCTAATTCATCCCAAAGGTGTTCTTTCGGGTTAAGGTCAGGACTCTGTGCAGGTCAGTCAAGTTCCTCCACCCCAAACTCGCTCATCCATGTCTTTATGGACCTTGCTTTGTGCACTGGTGCGCAGTCATGTTTTTTACCAAAGCTCCTGATGGTGAAGATGGGTTTCACTCAGGGCCGTCTTTACCGCAGGGCAAAAAGGGGCAGCTGCCCAGGGCCCTGTCACTGTTTGGGGCCCAAAGCAAAGCTGCCAGTTAAGGCCGCGTGCTACCTGCAAATCGGCACTGAAAAACCCCAAACAAGCACAGTCTGAGACTGTCATTGTCATCATCGGCGCGAGCGGCGCGCACAGTGTAGCAGACGTGACAGGGCTGCATTTTTTTCGTATGAGGAGCGGGCCACGGGTGGGCGGGGCCTTGAGCTCCACTGACGCCAGTTGCTATGCGTGCAGTGTACCCGACTGGAGGAGCGGAGGAGGAGGAGTGAGACTCGTAGTGGAGTGCACTGCTGCCTGGTGCCTGCCTGGTCAAGTGAAACGAAGCAGTGACAGTGTGGAGAATCAGAGCTGAGCTTGCCAGGACAACAAGGTAAGGTCTTCTCTCTCCTCCCCTGGCTCCCACTCCCCATGCCATGCCATGTGTTATAGAAGAGGAAAGTTAAAAAACACTGACCAGACCTGTCACCTGCAGTCCACTGTCCAGGCTGAGTGAGGCCTCAGGGGAGAGCACACAGCATAAATAATTTACAGCACATGGCAATGGCATACATACTGCACTGCTTGATGGGCTTATTTTGGGCCTGACTGGGCCTGGCTGGTGATGTATGTGTTTTGGCGGCCCACATTTGCGCAGGCACAGTGCCCATTCATTTGAATATAGTGCCATGCCTGCGTTTCCTGCAAAAAAAAGGTGCATGCATCATTTAATAGGCTGCACACACTTTTGCCCATCAAGCAATGAAATACAGCACTGTCTGTCCATTCAGCTTTTGCACCATGTGACTTACCTGCAGTTCCTGCATCGGCAAACTTGCTGCATGTAGCGGGTATTTGAATTTAGGGGAGGCATCTGGGTGGTAGTGTAACCCAGATGCACTGATTGTTAGGGAATTTGGGACCATTTGTTGTTCATGGAGGACTCTGTGGTGTGAGGTTCCCTTTAGCCTGTGGGTGTCGCTGTCGCACTGGGCCGGGGTTGAACCCTCACTGCAGTACCGTACCCTTTTTGTCCTCTTCCGGTGGCTGTATCACAGGGCGGGGAACCTGTGGTGACGCTGAGGGAGAGGAGATAAAAGGGGCTGCGTTTAGCGAAGGTATTTCACTCTCTGTTCTACACAGTCGGTGGCAGCGACTGTGCGCCATAACCGTTGGTGACATCACAATGGTTAGTTCTACCTAAGGATTGTGCCTCGACCTACTCCTCACCTATACTGAACTGTTCTTTGGTCACAACCTGTCTGTGCTAAGTGACCATTTATTGCTGTTGAAGAATAAATACGAGTTGGACCTTTTCAGTGGTGTGGAACTCCAGTTACTGGGAGCAAAGGTGGTCATTCGCAGAAGAGACTTGGCTCTGGGTTATACACAGGACCCGATGGTAAAATAGGTTCTGGCCTTCACCTCTATCCAAAAGAGGACATGGGCCGTGGTGTATCTCATCCCTCCTCCTTTATTCCCCACTAGACAAGACAACAAGCCGAGAAGAAGAAGGGGTGAGAGGGGTGAGGTCGCTACATGTGGGGGCATCGTTTCCGGGATGTGTGTTATACCATCTGAATT
The DNA here is from genome assembly GCA_029206835.1 of Rana muscosa. NCBI lineage: Eukaryota > Metazoa > Chordata > Amphibia > Anura > Ranidae > Rana > Rana muscosa. The sequence goes on along the minus strand of CM055118.1, from coordinate 343,518,485 downwards.
TGAACTTTGCTGCCCGGAGGAGTTCCGAGTAGGTCGGCCATATTGGCCAGCGCGCCACGAGGCACACCATAACTGCGCAGTTCATGGGCGGGGAGAAGAGAAAGCCCGCAAACAAATTCAGAGTAAGGGAGGAGTCAGGCCATGTGGAAGGACACACGTGGAGATTCCGGCGCAAATTGGTCAGTACGCAATGGAGAAGCAGACAGTCAGGATGACCTCAAATACTCTGTGGATTTCTGTTCCTTCTACCACGGAGATGACTTATTTTGCTGCTCCGATCATGGACACAGGAATAAGGCTAAGGCCCTGAGGACGTTTGGCTCTGTATACATGCAGAGACATAGAGGCCCTCGGTGTGATCTGTCCCGGCTGTTCGGGACTGGTGGTCCACTTGAAGCCGTTCGGGTGATGTGAGGCTTGCAAGGAATTCCTTTTTGAGGTGGAGCCATTCACAGAAAGGTCTCGCGCCTTCCACCTCAACTACCTCACAGGTACTGCCACTCCGGAGGGAGAGATCGAAGCCTATGCGGGCATTCCTGCGTGCACTGACCGGGGCGAGGTGAAGGCCCCAGCGGAGACTGAGATAGAGAAATCCGAGGATGCTGCCTCAGTCACCACAAGCTCCCTGCTCCCACCACCGAAGAGGAAAGTTGGCCTGGTGAAGGCATCTTATGGACGTGGAAGAGCTTCGCCCCGTTGCTTGCCTGGCCTGGATGGATCCGGAGGGAAGAGCCCTGGACGTCCCTGTTCTACTAAAGGCCCAGGTGAGCCAGGGGTTGGGACTGTGTGTGTGGTTGGAGGTGTCGGCAGCCCACAGTCGGTGGGGGCCGTTCAGGGGAGTGATTCCGTATTCACTGGGAATTATCTACCCGCAGAGTTTTATGACACCTCCGACCTGGAGTCATTATCTGACGCCGGTGATGATGGGGAGATCTATGAGATCTTTCATGAGAAGGGATGGGACAAGATGCCGCTACCCTCGTCCCATGCAACAAGGGACCCACCTATGTCCATTGGGGATAGTACACCCCAGGTGGAGGCCTCGGAGCCTAGGGAGGAATCTGGTCCCCTGTCTACCTTTCCACTTCTTGAATCATCAGATGTTTCACCTGCTCCTGTTGTGGGAGTGCAACGTGCATCACTGCCGGCTCCTAAGCCCAAATCTACAGAGGTAGTGAAAGTACCTCGTCATCCAGAATCCATCGTTCTGCCTGGAGAAGGAGACAGTGCCACAATGCCACCTTTGGCCAGGCTGCAGCGTCTCTTCTGCCAAAAGGTTGCCTGTGAATATGGATGGGAATATCCATATTTGCCACAAGACTTGCTCTATGAGGTGGAAGTCTTGCGGCAGCGGTGGTACAATGAGTTAGTCTGGACAAAGCTCAAGGTACCTCACGCAAGCAGATACCTCTCGTGTTCACCTACAGTTACCAGAAAATTCAAGGACTGTAGGGCAGAGTGGATGCTTAGAAGGCACATCCATGCTGACAGGGTGCTTATCTGTCGGAAGGATGGAGAGAACATTGAATATAATGTGGAGACCTTTGATAAGCATTTAAAGCCTTTGTTCCTGCCGCACCCAAAGTTCTACTTATAGGAGGAAAAGACTCCTTTATATTCTCTTTTATTGCTGGACTTTCCGGAGTGTTTTGCTGGAACACGGGGACTGTGCCCTATCTATTTTTTTTTGGGGTGTTTTACTCTTTGGAGAAATGGGAGCAGTTACTGTTGTTTGTTCTCCCTCCTTCTACTCCCATCAGGAAAACAATCAGTGACTATGGGGCATAGCCAGTATAGGGCCACAGCACAGAGAAGTAAAAGTTAATCTGGATCTGACAAGTGTCTTTACCGCGGCATTGCGACCAGGTGGCGGTGTTGCGCAACGATTGTTTGATTTACACTCTGCACGACACTTATTGGAGCGAATGGGTTTTTTTACGGAGAGACCCATTCCTTCCAAGAAAACACATACATTATGTTAGGATGTGTTTTCTTTTCTTTTTTTCCCTCTGCAGGAGATTCATCGATCAAGGCTGCTGAGAATGAAGTGGTCCTTAGATAGCAGAGAGGGGGGAATGTCAATGTGTGAATGCCTAAAGTATTTTTGAAAGAAAAAGTTCATTGTTTTATATTCCTGTTTCCCTTTCCCATTTTAGGTCCTGGCACAATTCATGGTTAAGTTGTAGAGTTTGGTTTTATGTGTAGTTTGGTCTCTGGGTTGGATTCATGTTACCACTCTTTGGGAGACATGGGTTTGCACCAGACACTGGGGACCAGTGTCAAATTACCAGGGGGAGAGTGTAGCGGGTATTTGAATTTAGGGGAGGCATCTGGGTGGTAGTGTAACCCAGATGCACTGATTGTTAGGGAATTTGGGACCATTTGTTGTTCATGGAGGACTCTGTGGTGTGAGGTTCCCTTTAGCCTGTGGGTGGCGCTGTCGCACCGGGCCGGGGTTGAACCCTCACTGCAGTACTGTACCCTTTTTGTCCTCTTCCGGTGGCTGTACCGCAGGGCGGGGAACTTGTGGTGACGCTGAGGGAGAGGAGATAAAAGGGGCGGACGCCCTGAACACGGGGTTCAGAGTCGGAGGTCAGAGTCGCACCCAGGCACCTTCAGCCTGGGTGCCGGCGTTCTGGAGTTCCGGGCTCAGGTGCCCTTGACCTGGCCGGAGCGGGAGATGGAGTCCATCCCAGGCACCTTTAGCCTGGGGTGAGGTACTATTGAGAAGGCCTGGGGCCCGGTACCTTCGACTGGGTCCCGCAAGGGTGGAGGAATCCGAGGGGGCCCTAAAGCCTTGGGTGCCCAAGTCTAAGGTGAGGAGGCCAGGGAGCGTAACCCCTCCGAACAGTCCGGTGCAGCATTGCTGGTGACGGCGGGGCCTCTGGTAACTCTCTTGGACGGATGTCTTTCCTCTGATAGGGGCTGCGTTTAGCGAAGGTAATTCACTCTCTGTTCTACACAGTCGGTGGCAGCGACTGTGCGCCATAACCGTTGGTGACATCACAATGGTTAGTTCTACCTAAGGATTGTGCCTCGACCTACTCCCCACCTATACTGAACTGTTCTTTGGTCACAACCTGTCTGTGCTAAGTGACGATTTATTGCTGTTGAAGAATAAATACGAGTTGGACCTTTTCAGTGGTGTGGAACTCCAGTTACTGGGAGCAAAGGGGGTCATTCGTAGAAGAGACTTGGGTCTGGGTTATACACATGACCCGATGGTAAAATAGGTTCTGGCCTTCACCTCTATCCAAAAGAGGACATGGGCCGTGGTGTATCTCATCCCTCCTCCCATACTCCCCCCTAGACAAGACAACAAGCCGAGAAGAAGAAGGGTTGAGAGGGGTGAGGTCGCTACATGCATTTCTAGATGTTTAGGCCACGCTTTTAAAAACGCAGTGCGTTTGTGTGTGCAGGAACTGCAGGTAAGTCGCATGGTGCAAAAGCAGAATGGATTTCAAGGCCACTGCACTTTTAAAATGCTGCATGCACCTTTTTTTCTGCAGGAAACGCAGGCATGGCAGCCCATTCAAATGAATGGGCTGCTGTGCCTGTGCAAATGTGGGCCGCCAAAACACATACATGTGAATGTGTGATGTGACAATGGCTGCAATGTAATTGGGGTTGTGATGTGTAAATGGGCACTATGACATGAACAGGCATGTACTGGCCATCGGGACTACCGGCTCAGTGGGCCGGTTTCAGCAGCCGCCTAATTTGCCTATTGCATCATTTCTCAACTGGGGTTTCCCAGTTGTTCTGCGGTAAATTTCCCCCGAGGTCCGCGGCGATCTACCCGTCAATCACCGGCAGCTGGCGCCTGATGGGTAGATCGAGATTTAGCCAGCATGCAGAGTAGCGCAGGAAGCATCTGTAATAAGTTCTCTCCAATGTCACGCTGCTCCCCGGCAGCCCCTCTTCTCTTCTCGTCCATCCCCATTTGCTTAGACATCATCTGGGATGGACGAGAGGAGGGGCCACCGGGGAGCAGCACTGCGTGACAGAGAGAACTTATTACAGATGCTTTCTGCGTTACTCTGCATTTGACTAGCAAATGCTGCGTATGCCCTGATGTGCCCCATGTGCTTTAATGTGCTTCAATGTACCCTGATATGCCCCATGGAACCTGATGTGCCCTAATGTGCCCTGATGTGCTATGTGCCCCATGCCCTGACGTGCCATGTGCCCTGATGTTTCCCGTGCCCTGATGTGCCCCATGCCCTGATGTGCCCCATGCCCTGATGTGCCATGTGCCCCGTGCCCTGATATGCCCCATGCCCTTATGTGCTATGTGCCCTGATGTGCCTTGTGCCCTGATGTGCCTTGTACCCCGATGTCCTGTGCCTTGATGTGCTGTGCCCTGATGTTCCCTGATGTGCTGTGCTCTGATGCCCTGATGTACTGTGACCTGTGACCTGATGTACTGTGCCCTGATGTGCTGTGTGCTGTACCCTGATGTGCCATGTGCCCTTTCCTGATGTGCTATACCCTAATGCGCTGTGCCCTGTGCCCTGATGTGCTGTTTCCTGATGTGCTGTGCCCTGTACCCTGATGTGCTGTGCCCTGATGTGCTGTGCCCCGTGCCCTGATGTGCTCCATGCCCTGATGTGCCATGTGCCCCGTGCCCTGATATGCCCCATGCCCTTATGTGCTATGTGCCCTGATGTGCCTCGTGCCCTGATATGCCTTGTACCCCGATGTCCTGTGCCTTGATGTGCTGTGCCCTGATGTTCCCTGATGTGCTGTGCTCTGATGCCCTGATGTACTGTGACCTGTGACCTGATGTACTGTGCCCTGATGTGCTGTGTGCTGTACCCTGATGTGCCATGTGCCCTTTCCTGATGTGCTATACCCTGATGTGTTGTGCCCTGTGCCCTGATGTGCTGTGCCCTGTACCCTGATGTGCTGTGCCCTAATGTGCTGTGCCATGTACCCTGATGTGCTGTGCCCTGATGTGATTTGCTTTGTACCCTGATTGTACCCTGATGTGCTGTACCCTGATGTGCTGTGCCCTGATGTGCTGTGCCCTGTACCCTGATGTGCTGTGCCATAATGTGCTGTGTCCTGTACCCTGATGTGGCCTGGTGTGCTTTACCCTGCCTGATGTGCCCTGTACCCTGATGTGCTGGGCTCTGTACCCTGATGTGCTGTGCCCTGATGTGCTGTGACCTGTACCCTGATGTGGCCTGATGTGCTGTGCCCTGTACCCTGATGTGGCCTGATGTGCTGTGCCCTGTACCCTGATGTGGCCTGATGTGCTGTATCCTGTGCCCTGATGTGTTGGGCTCTGTACCCTGATGTGCTGTGCCCTGATGTGCCCCTGTGTGCTGTGTCATGATGTTCTGTGTCCTGTGCCCTGATGTGCTGTGCCCTGATGTGCTGTACCCTGATGTGTTGTGCCCTGGGCCGGTCTGGATCAAGTCCAGGGCCACATTTTTTTCCAGTCCAGCCCTGGACACGAAGGGGACTTTAATGTAACCGGGGGCGCTGTGAAGTGATAAGGGGCACTGTGATGTGTAAAGGGGCACTATAATGTGGAAATGTCTGAAATGTAATGGGGTGCTGTGATGTGAAGAGGCTGCAATGTAATGGGGTACTGTGATATGAAAGGGAACTGAGGACACCGTGGGACTGCTGTGAAGGGGGTCTGCGAATGTGATGTAAACACTGCTGAGATGTGTTATAGTGCAAACATAATATTCAGACCTCTGACGGATGAATATTTTTTTTGGGGGGGGGTCCAAAAAATGTTTTCCCAGGGCCCAAACCATATTAAAGACAGCCCTGGTTTCACTGCAGGCCAATGCCAGGTTGCAGCCCTAAGGATTGCCCCAGCAGGAAGAGAGCAAGCTGGAGGCAGGTAGTGGATGAAGCAGATAAGGAACAAGCAGAAGCGTAGTCAATGATCAAGCCAAAGGTTGATAACAATTTGTAGTGAAGATATGGACGGCAGCAGCAGTGACAAGAAGCAGATATTGGCTGGAGAGAGCACAGTAATCTGGCAAACCGGAAGTGCAAAGGCATGGCTTAAATAGGAAGTTTAATGGCAGGAGCAACAAGTTCAAGGTTCACAAGAAAAAAGGTACAAGGCAAGAGTATCCGTGGGATTGTGAGGTGGCTCAGCAAGAAAAAACATTGCCAGACACAGCAGAAGTTGCAGGTTCAGACCTGGATCCTGACGTTAGCTATGGTTAAAGCATAGACTCCAAAGATCAATGCTGGAAGTGAAAAACAAGTAACAGCATGGTGAGCTCACTAGTATGTATCTACTTGAACATCAACTGGATGCATAGAATCCCAATCCAGCATCAAAAAGTTATAAATAAATATATGTCATTATATCTATCTATGTTGTATCTATCAGTCTATGCACTCCCATAGACCTATTGACCCAGGGCTACTGTCTAGAAAACTCCTGGAAAAGCTATTAGAAGTGAGGTCTAACCATGCCAAGGAAGTTTGTACAAGCTTAGGGAACAAGACAAGAATCTTAAAAGCCTTTCACTGTCTTCCTTATGCTGACCATAAAGCCATGGTCAACTTTAGAATATCGAACTTTGCAGAAAAAATTTAATCATTTACCAAATTCAACATTTTTATGTAAACAGATCAACAATTTTGCTACAAGTCGTCTTCTCGGTGACAAACAAAAGTTCCCCTCTTTCCTCAGAGCTGTTCCTAGTGACACTTTTCATTCTAGAGGAGTTGTCCAGCTTCTGTTACATTTTGGTTGGATGTGGGTTGGACTGGTGGGCGTGGACAACGATTATGGACTGCAAGGCATTCAACTTGTAAGGCAAGAGATCATCAAAGCTGGGGCATGTGTGGCTTTTACAGAGAGCCTTATTTCGAGACAATCTGACCAAAATGCTTCACACATCGTCAAAGTCATTAAAGAGTCAACAGCAATGGTGGTGGTTGTCTTCTCTCTGGACCTTGATTTTTCCAAGATAGTAGTTGAGATGATGAGACAGAATGTTACCCAAAGAGTATTTGTGGCTAGTGAGGCTTGGTCAACATCTACCATATTTTCTACAAGAACCCTTGCCCAGTTTGTTACTGGAACAATCGGATTGGCCCTCCATAATGGAAAAATCATGGGATTTAAGGAGTTCCTTTGCAAAATCCATCACTCTTTACCGTGGGGAGGGAAGTGGATGAAGAACTTCTGGGAGAAAACTTTTAACTGTGCATTACCAGATCACACCGGCAGGCAGGGTTGAACGGGAGCTGATTCTCCTCCCAGCCTCTGCCCCTGTCATTCTCTTAGCAGTTAGCAATTTTAGCAATTTTTCTTCACACCTATTGAATAATGGACGTGTTTGATTACAGAGCTTCCCGTACTGTTAATACAGAAGGTGTCTTCATTGTGACAGGGAGCGACACAGAGATAGGAGGTCTTTTCTTAAGGGTTAAAAATGTGATGTCTTCAGAACTCCATTTACAATGGGACCTTGTGTTTCTGGAACAATATATTTTAGATCGCATGGTCCCAAGAAGCCTTAGGTGGGATGTACACCCCCAACAGGGTGATCCAGATATTGATTCCTTGGAGTACAACTCTCTTTCCTCTAATTTACAGAATTTTCTGGAGAAGGAAGATAGAGATCAGAAATATAAAAAACATAAAAAATACTCTAGGGATGTAGGGGATTATAAGAACTGTGCTGTCTTTTGCTGGCATAAGCTTGTTGCCCCCAATCCAGCAACGGATATGGACTCTACACCTGCTCCAATACCTACATCCTCTACAGCCTTTCCAGTTATGGGTGTTGGGGGAGGTCAACCTCCCATCAGACCCAGGACTACCCCTTTGAGGGACCCTTTTAGGGGTGATTCTCGTTTACCACAAACGAGAGTTCGCCAAAATAGTCCCCATACTCCAAATAATCATCAACGGGGTAGGGGCAAATCTAGTGGCAAACGAGGTGGAAGGGGCCAATCAAGAGGCAATCCTCGCAATTCCAATACACATTATAATTATGACCAGAGGGATCATGTTTATGATGTCTCTCCAGCCAGATATGGAGAATACTCTGGATCTTATTATAATCACTCTCAACATTACAATCAACCCCCTGTCCCTACCCACAATAGGTTCTCTCCTCTCAGGGAGTCACGTAATTTTGACAACCATATTCGCACGAGAGATACACAGGAGCAGTTTACATATGGGTATGAACACTCTAATCCCAACTCCTATAGATAACAGGTTTTTCAGGCGGACCCCCTGTCTCGAAAAAGGGGTCCAGACCAAAGAGAGGGACAAGAGGCGGGAGGAGAATACAGAGGAGGAAAAAAGAAGTGCACTTAGCGGGACAGGGTATATTCAATCTAAGCACCAAGACATTCACACATGAGGAACAATCAGTTTTGCCCCCCCCCCCAAAAAAAAAATTGAATAAGTTTGGTACTTTCAGCGATGTCCATAAATATATCCGTAAACTTAACATACAATGGTACCTAATTTCTAATCCATATAGAAGTGGGGGTGGAGCGGCTACCTCTGGAGCAGTCCACTCGGTATTGTTTAATCCGTCTTTATTCAATCCACCAGTTCCAGCGGCACCAGCAGTTAATATCTTTAGATATTTAGTTCTTAAAGATCTAGCAGATATACCTGAGAAACGCACATGCCACCAACCAGTGATATGACCTGCAGACAAGGGCGGTGGCATTGTGATTTTAGATAAAACTGACTATGAGGTAGAAATGTATAGGATTCTTAACGAACCTAATACATATAAAGAATAGCCCAATAACCCCACTTCTATTTTCAAAAGAGAACTTCATGGTTTGATACAGAAGGGTTTTGATCGCAACATTTTAAATAAAAAGGAGAAAGCATTTTTAGTTTCTGCAGCACCAAGAATACCCACTATTTACTACTTGCCTAGGGTCCACAAAGACCCTCTCCACCCACCTGGCCGGCCTATCGTGAGTGATATTGATTCCATCACCTCACGTATAGGCCAGTACATAGACCATTTTTTGCAGCCTTTGGTCAGACAGACACCTTCTTACCTCAGAGACACTGGTGCCACCATTAGGCTGCTAGAGAGCATTGATATATGGGGCGACTACGTCCTAGTCACAGCGGACGTTGCCTCGCTATATACATGCATACCACACGAAAGGGGAATTGAAGTATTTTTTAGAGAAAGAACCATCTCTCGCTTCCTTCCAGTGTGAATACATCATGGAACTCCTGGAGTTCGCGACCAAACATAACTATTTTTGGTTCAACCAGAAATTTTACCTCCAACTATGTGGTGTGGCTATGGGCGCTAAATTTTCTCCAAGCCTCGCCAATCTTTTTATGGCCAAGTGGGAGGAGGATTTCATCTTTGCCCATGACACTCCTTCCATAGTGCTCTGGGCCAGGTACATAGATGACATCCTCCTCCTATGGAATGGCAGTCTGGCATCCTTAGAAACATTTTTCGGTCATCTCAATGCCAATGACAGGGGCATATAATTGACTTACGAGGCCAGTACAGAGAGAATCCATTTCCTAGATTTAGAAATTAAGATCATTAATTTTTTTTTCAAACCAACAGACCGAAATGGGTTTATTCCCATTGATAGTTGCCACCACCATTCATGGCTCAGGTCTGTTCCTCGTAGCCAATTTCTGAGGTTACGCAGAAATTGTACCAATACCGAAACCTTTGTGGAACAGGCCAACGTCCTCAAACAAAGGTTTCTAGATAAGGGTTATGACCCTTCCGAAATTGATCATGAACTCCATAACACTTTGGAAGTCGGTAGGGAGTCTCTTTTGGCGGTGAAACCCAAACGTGAGACTGATGACAGTTTTAAGTTGGCTATGTTGACGTCCTTTTCTATGCAACATAGGCAAATTAAAGCAATTATGGCCAAACACTGGGGCATTCTCAAGAATGACCGTGTTTTAAATGCAGTCATACCTGATAAGGCCAGGGTTGTGTTTAGGGGTGCCCCTTCACTGCAGAGTAAGATAGCACCCAACATTATAAACCCCCCTGTTCGTCCATCCTTTTTTCACAACATGGTAGGCTTTTCCCCCTGTAAAAGGTGCACTGTATGTCAATATAACATCTCTGGGAGGGGAAAAATCTTGGAGTTTACATCTTCCATTACCCACAAAAAATATTTCATCAAGCAGTTTTGCACATGCGCAACTAGGTACATAGTATACTTAATCACTTGCCCTTGTGGCAAACAATATGTGGGCCATACCAATGCGCAATTTTTCTGTTAGAGTGGGGGAGCATATTGCTCTCATAAAAAGTGGCGATACAAAACATATAGTGCCTAGGCATTATAAATTACATCACAACCGCAATCCAAAGAAGACTCAGTTCTTGGTCATAGATCAGTTTATTCCACCATGGAGGGGTGGAGCCAAGATGAGAGGAGTGTCCCAACTTGAAACTTTTTGGATTTATGAGTTGCAGTCCCACACACCGTCAGGCTTGAATGTGGAGTGGGACATCAACTCATTTATCAATAAATCATAATGTTTTTGGACATTTTCTGTTAAGGGTATTCTCACACGTATATTTTCGTGAATTTTATTACTTTTTTAATAGGTACTTCAAATGGCATCAGCTCTACATTTAGAGATGCTATTTTTTATATATGATCAGTAATACACTTTTATGTATATGTCATTGTGAGTGACCCATGTGGGAGCTTGTTTAGTGGACATGACTATGCGTTCACAAACAGCCTCTGTGGAGTTTCATACCCACGGGCGTGGTTGTGATTGCTTGGTGTATGATCAGTTCTGTATTCCTATATGCATATTATTATGAATGACCCATTTGTTAGAGTCAGTCTCCAGGACATTTTCTTGTGTTCACGTCCACCCCTGTGAGGTTTTACACCTGCAGGTGTGGTTGTGATTACTTGCTGTGCATACATCATACAGATTTATTATTACCATTTTGTACCATTTTCTAATATACTCACAGTATGTGAGCGATTTTAAAGATATAGACCAATTTTAATACAAACTGTGTTTTTACCAGACATATTAGTGCCTTTGTGCTTTATTGGCTGGTCATTTATTTCTTCTTTTATATGTAGACCTATGTATATATGTTGTTCGGTTCATCCTGTCAATATATTTTGATTATATAGATTTTTTAACCCCCCTGTATCTACAATGGTTACTATACACTGGAATGGCACACTCCTGTAGGTGATCAACACTGGGATATGAGACATTTAATTTGGAATTTACTTAACACTACATCAGTTCGTGAGCGTGCCATCTGTCCTCTTTAAGCCAGGACGAGGCTTAGCGTTATTGCTAGCCTACAGACGGAGTCCCGGCACGCAATATGCGTGTCACATGACTCGTGTGACCAAAACGAGGCTTGGTATCCTCATGGACTCTGAGATGGAGGCGTGGAACACATACATGTCGGCCATCTTGGTATATAAGGGAAGTAGTGTTATTGTGGGATCATAATGAGGCTTGGTACCTTCACATATATCCAGATCGAGGCGTGGAACGCATGTCGGTCAGCCATCTTAGTTCACACAGGAAGTAATGCTATTGGTATAAATGGGAAGTAGTGCCTAAATGGGATCAAAACAAGGCTTGGCTCCTTCACATGTATCCAGATAGAGGTGTGGAACACACGCTGGTCGGCCATCTTAGTTCAAACAGGAAGTAATGTAATTTCACAAAATGAGGCTTGGTATCCTCATGGATTCTGAGATGGAGGCGTGGAACGCATACATGTCGGCCATCTTGGTATATAAGGGAAGTAGTGTTATTGTGGAATCATAATGAGGCTTGGTACCTTCACATATATCCAGATCCAGGCGTGGAACGCACGCCGGTCGGCCATCTTAGTTCACACAGGAAGTAATGCCATTGGTATACATGGGAAGTAGTGCCTTAATGGGATCAAAACGTTCAAACAGGAAGTAATGTCATTTCACATGGGCAGTGTTTTGGAGGCTGGTCTCTTAGAACAGGGGTCACATTATCTATAAATATCAGGGGGGCAACAGTGGAGAGACACTCCAGATGATGTCCTAGGGACGAAACGCATCGGGAGGACTCTATTGTTGCCACATCTTTTGCACAAAGCGCTTGTTTATCAACTTAAATGTAAGTGTTTTTGCTACATTAAAATCTTAAAACTTAATACAGAGTTACGCTATGTAGCCACTTTTTTCTTCCTATCCATGATATATACCCTTCCATACTGACCTGGGATTTCCTGGACCATCATGTTCTGCGAGATCACCTGTTAATTGGCTATCTTCTTCTGTGACATATTCCATCCTGCTGTCGTTTGGTCACTCTCGATACAGCAATTGGAGAAACACACAGGATTGTCCTGGTTCCATCGTGGTTCCACCACATAAAGCCCGTTTGACCCATTTTAGCCTATGCTTTCCTGGGTTAAAACATTCTGGTAAGCCCCTTACCTATCGGTGGTGTTTTTTTTTTCACTTCAAGTCACTTCAATAATTGTTCACTTTCAGCACTTCAATCTTGAATTTATCATTAAGTTTTGGATTGTGTCAATACTCAAGTTTGATCACTCTAAGGATAGACATTTGTGTAATTTTTTCACTTTTTGAATCTTTTACATATGGACATTTAATTTGCATTTATGTGGACATTAATTTATTAATAATTTTTCCTTTGTTACATTTGAGATTTGAGCACTATATTAATTTATGGTTTCTGGTATTCATTTATTTTGATTAGCGCTACACTTTCCGTTCCCATTCTATTAGCAGAGCCTGGCATACAGCGGGATTCGGAAAAGAACTAGATGAGGTGGGGGCAGAGCGAGGGCAGGACGGGAGTTGCCAAAGTTTACTTTTCCTATTAACAAGCTGGTTTGGACTGCCTAGCAACCAATCACCAGCTTGTTAATAGGAAAAGTTAAATGTGGCAGCTCCTGCTGCCCTGTCCAGTGCTTTGCTCCGCTGTAAGTCTCTCTGCATCCTAAATCAGTGAAAGTGTTAATCATTGGTTTTAATTTTTGTAAGCTATATTTAACCAGGTCCCGCAAATTGATGCCGGCGGGAACCTCTCATTGATCCAGGCGAATGTGATATGACGTCCTGCGAGATCATGTGCTGCGCACAGCCAGGGGTTCGCACAGGTGAAGAATGGAAAAGGGTACATCCTGATAAGCTTGCTTTAAATATATTCATCAATCTATATTTCCCATCACTGGTGCTTGCACAAACTCGCATGGGACCACTTTCTAGTGTTATTCCACTGGACATGAGATGTAGCATCACACAAATACATCTTTCTTTTTGGTGGTATTTAATCACCGCTGGGTTTTTTATTTTCATCATATAAACTAAAAAAGACAGAAACATTTGAAAACAAACCCCATTATTTTCTACTTTCTGTTATAAACATATCCAATAAAAGCAAATTTCTTCATAAATTTAGGCTAAAGTGTATTTTAATGTAAAAAAAATACTAATAAGTATATATTAATTGGTTTAGGTAAACTATGGCATATACTGGAGCTTACGCAGTTTTTAGGCAGCTCTGACAGCCTGCCAGATTTCTTGAGGCCCTAAAATGGCAGGAGAATAAAAACAACTCCCAAATGACCCCTTTTTGGAAAGTAGACACTCAATGATATTTTCTGAAAGGCATGTTGAGTACATAGAATTTTTTTTTTTTTGCCACAAGTTAAAAAAAATTAAGCATACAGTATATATATATATATATATATATATATATATATATATATACACATAGTATCTCACAAAAGTGTGTGCACCCCTCACATTTTTTGTAAATATTTTATTATAACTTTTCATGTGACAACACTGAAGAAATGACACTTTGCTACAATGTAAAGTAGTGAGTGTACAGCTTGTATAACAGTGTAAATTTGCTGTCCCCTCAAAATAACTCAACACGCAGCCATTAATGTCTAAACTGCTGGCAACAAAAGTGAGTACACCCCTAAGTAAAAATGTCCAAATTGGGTTGAAAATGTCAATATTTTGTACACCCACCATTATTTTCCAGCACTGCCTTAACCCTCTTGGGCATGGAGTTCACCAGAGCTTCACAGGTTGCCACTGGAGTCCTCTTCCACTCCTCCATGAGGACATCAAAGAGCAAGGCAGTGGTCGTCTTGGAGGTATGTTTGGGGTCGTTATCATGTTGGAATACTGCCCTGCGGCCCAGTCTCTGAAGGGAGGGGATCATGCTCTGCTTCAGTATGTCACAGTACATGTTGGCATTCATGGTTCCCTCAATGAACTGTAGCTCCCCAGTGCCGGCAGCACTCATGCAGCCCCAGACCATGACACTCCCACCTCCATGCTTGACTGTAGGCAAGACACGCTTGCCTTTGTACTCCTCACCTGGTTGCCGCCACACACGCTTGACACCATCTGAATAAAATACGTTTATTTTGGTCTCATCAGACCACAGGTCATGGTTCCAGTAATCCATGTCCTTAGTCTGTTTGTCTTCAGCAAACTGTTTGCAGGCTTTCTTGTGCATCATTTTTAGAAGAGGCTTCCTTCTGGGATGACAGCCATGCAGACCAATTTGATGCAGTGTGCGGCGTATGGTATGAGCACTGACAGGCTGACCCCCCACCCCTTCAACCTCTGCAGCAATTCTGGCAGCACTCATACGTCTATTTCCCAAAGACAACCTCTGGATATGACGCTGAGCATGTGCACTCAACTAACTTGGCCGACCATGGTGAGGCCTGTTCTGAGTGGAACCTGTCCTGTTAAACCGCTGTATGGTCTTGGCCTCTGTACAGCAGCTCAGTTTCAGGGTCTTGGCAATATTCTTATATCCTCGGCCATCTTCACGTAGAGCAAATAATTTTTTTTTTTTCAGATCCTCAGAGAGTTCTTTGCCATGAGGTGCCATGTTGAACTTCCAGTGACCAGTATTGGAGAGTGAGAGCGATAACACCAAATTTAACACACCTGCTCCCCATTCACACCTGAGACCTTGTAACACTAATGAGTCACATGACACTGGGGAGGGAAAAGGGCTAATTGGGCCCAACTTGGAAATTTTCACTCTGGGGTGTACTCACTTTTGTTGCCAGTGGTTTAGACATTAATGGCTGTGTGTTGAGTTATTTTGAGGGGACAGCACATTTACACTGTTATACAAGCTGTACACTCACTACTTTACATTGTAGCAAAGTGTCATTTCTACAGTGTTGTCACATGAAAAGATAGAATAAAATATTTTCAAAAATGTGAGGGGTGTACTCACTTTTGTGAGATACTGTATATACAGTGCATCCGGAGAGTATCCACAGTGCTTCACTTTTTCCACATTTAGGTATGTTACAGCCTTATTCCAAAATAGATTAAATTCATTATTTTCTTTAAAATTCTACAAACAATACCCCATAATTACAATGTGAATGAAGTTTGTTTGAAATCTTTGCAAATTTATAAAAAAAAAAAAAAAATTGTACATACTGTAAGTATTCACAGCCTTTTCTCAATAATTATTTGAAGCACCTTTGGCACCAATTACAGCCTCAAGTCGTTTTGAGTATGAGGCTACAAGCTTGGTACGCCTATTTTTGGGCAGTTTCTTCAATTCTTCTTTGCAGGACCTCTCAAGCTTCATCAGGTTGGATGAGGAGCGTCAGTGCACCGCCATTTTCAGATCTCTCCAGAGATGTTCAAGCGGTTTCAAGTCTGGGCTCTGGCTGGGCCACTCAAGGACATTCACAGAGTTGTCCCGTAGCCACTCCTTTGTTATCTTGGCTGTGTGCTTATAAAGAAGATGAAGAAAAGCAAGTTCCATAAAGACATGGATGAATGAGTTTGGGGTGGAGGAACTTGATTGACCTCAACCCGATAGAACACCTTTGGGATGAATTAGAGCGGAGACTGTGAGCCAGGCCTTCTCATCCAACATCAGTGCCTGACCTCACAAATGCTTCTTTGGAAGAATGGTCAAACATTCCCATAGACACACTCCTAAACCTTGTGGACAGCCTTCCCAGAAGAAATTAAGCTGTTATAGCTGCAAAGGGTGGGCCAACTCAATATTGAACCCTACGGACTAAGACTGAGACGAAATTAAATTTCATGTGCGTGTAAAGGCAGGTGTCCCAATACTTTTGGTAATATAGTGTATGTGTAACTGTGTTTGTGCTGGAAGCACACTTGATCACATTCCTCCAGCGCTGAATCTGAGCTGTCACTGACAGCTCATGGTCTTGTACTAATGATCGGAAGTTGGCGAAAACTGTCTCTCAACCATGTGATTACTGTGATTAGCCAATCACAATGATCACTACTGTGAAAACCAGCCCCAGTACTGTTTATCCTCTATGAGGAGGAAAAGATACATTGTATTTTTTTCTCCTCTTTATATTAGGTCTATCTACAATAAAAAGAAAAAAATGTTTTTTTAATAGCTCAGGACTTGATCGAGTTTAGTGAGTGTAAAGCGCTGTACACACGATCGGATTTCCTATGGATTCAAATCCGATGGATTTTTCCATCGGAATTCCGATGAAGCTGACTTCCATCAGTCTTGTCTACACACCATCAGTCAAAAATCTGACCGTCCCAAACGGTGTGACGTAAAACACTCCGATTAGCCGAGAAAAATGAAGTTCAATGCTTCTGAGCATGAGTTGACTTGATTCTGAGCATGCGTGGGATTTTTCTCCAATGGAGTTCCACACAGATGATCAGAATTTTGCTATCGTTTTTTTTTTTCCATCGGATAAATTTAAAACCTGTTCTATTTTTTCTCACCGATGGAAAAAAGACCGATGGGGCCCATACACGATCGGTTTGTCTGATGAAAAAAGTCCATCGGACTGTTTTCATTGGTAAAACCGATCGTGTGTACAGGGCATTAGTGTTTACATGGGTTGAAAATCGCATTTCCAACCATTTATGGGCAGGACGATTGCACAGAGGTCAATCTCCCAATCGACTTCTGTACAATCAGGCTGTCGCGTTTTTCTAGAACAATCAGTTCCGCCAGCTATAGTATAGCCTGCAATACTTATCACACTATTCTGATGATGAGGAAGGCTCCCCACCATCAGTATAAAATACCACACTGGGAGGGATTCCCCCATTAACCTTGAATGTGTGGATGGGGAAATTGGCTTGTTTTTTTCTGTTTAACCAGCCTTATGTATGGCCAGCCTTATGCCGTGTACACACGATCGGAATTTCCGACAACAAAACCGTGGGTTTTTTTTTCCGTCGGATGTTGGCCTAAACTTGTCTTGCATACACACGGTCGCACAAATGTTGCTCGGAAATTCGGATGGTCAAGAACGCGGAGACGTACAACACTACGACGAGCCAAGAAAAATTAAGTACAATGGTTCCGAGCATGCGTCTAAATGATTCCGAGCATGTGCAGCACTTTTGTGCATCGGAAATGGCTACACACGGTCGGAATTTCCGAGAAGAACTTTTGCCGTCTGAAAAATTGAGAACCTGCTCTCAATCATTTGTTGTCGGAAATTCCGACAGCAAAATGTCCCATGGAGCCTACACACGGTCGGAATTTCCGACGAAAAGCTCACATCGAACTTTTGTTGTCGTAAATTAGTGTCAGTGTCAGTTAGTGTTGGTGTTAGGCCCCGTGCACACGACCGGTTTTCCTGCCAGGAAAACTGCCAAGAGAGCTTTTGGCCAGGAAAACTGGACGTGTGTATGCTTCCTCGCAGTTTTCCTGACAGGAAAACAGCTGGGAATCAAGGCGGGAAAAAAGAGAACCTGCTCTCTATTTTCCCGTCGGGATATCCTGGCGTTTTTTTTTCCGCCAGATTTACTACTACTTTCCTATGGGAAACACTGCAAGGCAGTGCCGATGGAGCATACACACGGCCGGGATTCCCGGCCAAAGCTCTCATGGCAGTTTTCCTGCCGGGAAACCTGGCCGTGTGTAGGGGGAAAAAGCTACCGAGCAGGTTCTCGGCTTTCCCCTCGGTTTTCCTGGCGGACTTTTTTTTTTTAAACTTAAAGTTTATTGAGATTTTATGAAGACATACATCTGAATGTCCATATTAGGTTTTCTGCAAACAGTTGTAACATTACTTACGTCTAAGTTACATAACGTGTTAATAGATTGATAACTCGTACAATATTTAGTGGCAACAGGTTGTCTTGGTGTCCATTCCCCGCCCACCCCTTTTGGGTACTAACTGTGAGCGGGAACTGGGCACCAAGCTAGGAATGTAAAAATCATAATAAAAGGAAATAAGAAAGAAAACATAAGATAATGTATAAACATAAACAAATTCACAATTAACCTTGGTATTTAGCTTAACATTCGGTGTCAACAGGAACAAACAAGATATCAAGTCCATAAGATGAATAAATTGGATTATGATTCATCCTTCTAATGTGAGCTAGGCTGATTGAACTCAAGGAATTAAGATGTGGATAGTGATGACTGGTACTGGATCAGGCAAATGGTAAGTAGACCTGACTGGGTGTGTGGAAAACTGGGAAAATGGGGTAGGGGGAAATCAGACAGGACCAATTTAGTTTGGGGGTTCGCTTCTCTGATCAGCAATCCATGGAGCCCAATTTTTGAAGAAGGCTTTGGTGGACAGTTCGGATTTAGCAAATGCGTACTCTAGTTTGAAGTGCTCATTAAGTATGCGGATAGTGTCCGTTATTGTAGGTCAGTATGCTGACTTCCACCTTTTCGCTAACGCAAGGCGGGCAGCTATCAGAATGTGCGTTGCCAGTACCTTAAATTGTTTGTGCCATGTGGGGATCGATAAACCCAGCAGGAGATCCAAAGATGTCATGGGGGGGACACGCTTGCCAAAACTTTTGGATATTGGGGCAATCCCACCAGATATGGCGTAGGGTTCCTCTCTCATTGCAGCCTCTCCAGCACTTCGCTGATGTTGTGGGGTAAATCGCAGCAAGTCTGGCTGGGGTGAGGTACCATTTGTGATATAGCTTTTGTGCTGCTTCCCAATGGGAGATGCAGTGTGGGACAGGTGACGGGAAAGAGTTAAGGCTTGGTGCCACAGTTTGATCGGTGGTGGGTTGTCCGTGAGGGAGGCCAAATAATTGGTTGAGGGGGAAGATAGTTCATCCGGAGGTGTGGTGAGCAAATCGTATACAAATGAGATACCCTTGAGTGCCGGTTTGGGGGTGTCATAGAATTTCAATAAGGCATTTGGAAGAGGGTCCTCCTGTGTCCATTGAATTTTAGATAAAGTTGATCGAATCCTAAGATAAAGGAAAAAGGATTGTGTGGCAATTCCATATGTCTCCTGTAGATATGAGAATGAGTGTAGGCCCGAAGGAGAGTACAATAGTCCTACATTAGTGATTCCTTTGTTTAACCATTGTTCGAGATTTAGATCCGGTGACAAAAGTTCTATAGCCTTTATAGGTAGTCTAGAGAGAATAGAAAGAGGTAGTCCTTTGCTAATCTAAATGACGATTGTCCATGTTCGTATTGCTGCTATTATTGAGCCTAGGAACTGATAGTTCGGTTTATGGTTGAGTAAAATGGCCGCAAGTAGATTATTTGTGTTTCCCGGCAGACTTTTTACCGCCGGGAAAACCAAGCGTGTGTACAGGGCTTGAGTGTCAATGTTAGGGTCAGTGTGTTTTATAGCCCATCGGACTGTTTTCATCCGTAAAACAGATCGTGTGTACAGGGCTTTACAGTCTGAGAAAATGGGTAACAATGACCTAAGGAAGCTTGCCTTGTTAAAATAAAGAGATAAGGGAACACTCCATAACAGTTCTACTGTCTTCTGTCTTTTCTCATAAGATATTCTCTAGAGTTAATGTCAGGTCTGAACAAAATTATGAAACATTTAGGAAGAAACATACAGATGATTAGAGCCCAACTAGAGGTCAAGATGGCAAAAATCTCCATGGCTACCATGTATTTTCCCTGGGCACTATAGGATGCTGGGATATAAGATATCCATACACTGAGAAAGGACAGCATGCTGAAGGTAATAAATTGAGCTTCATTGAAGCTGTCAGGGAGTCTCCGAGCCAGGAAGGCAACAACAAAACTAATGGTGGCCAGGAGAAATAGGTAACCCAACATGGTCCAGAAGGCAACATAAGAGCCCTCATTACACTCAATGATGATAAACATAGGTTTGCTTTGAGTGTTGTATTGCGGAAAAGGTGGAGCCAAAAATAACCATGTCATGCAAAGTAGGAACTGTAGTAAGAAGCCTACTAAAATAATCATATAAGATACACAAGAATTGGTCCATTTTTTTAGAGAGCTCCCTGGTCTTGTTGCCATGAAAGCAAATACCACCATAATGGTTTTGGCCAAAATACAAGAAATGCACAGAGTAAAAACCAAGCCAAATGCAACTTGACGTAAAAGACATTTCTCTGGTTGAGGGTACCCAATAAAAGCCAAAGAACAAAGAAAACAAAGAGAAAGAGACACCAGGAGAAGACAACTTAGCGAGAAGTTGTTGGCTTTTACTATGGGAGTGGATCTGTTACGTGTAAAAAGTCTCAAAATTAATTTAGGAGCTATGGATGACACAACAGATATGGCTGCCAAAGTTGACCCTAATGGGTCATTGAAAGAGAGGAACTCAAGTTGTTTTTTAAGGCACTTGGATTTCTCCGTATTTGGCCACTCACTCCATGGACACTTCAGGCAATCAAGAGAATCTGCAACATATAAGAAATATCTTACTGCATGCCTATTTAGTTCCAAAACCTAAACTGTTACACATAGAATCTGAACTTGTTTGAGAAGAGATGTTTTAATAAAAGGTGCTAACTGGGAAACCAAAAAAGATATGTACAGTATAGTATATACAGGTATATAGGTGCATCTCATATAATTAGAATATCATCAAAAAGTTAATTTATTTCAGAAATTCAATTCAAAGAGTGAGATTCATATATTTTATATAAATGCATTACACACAGAGTGATATATTTCAAGCATTTCTTTCTTTTCATTTTTCTGATTATGGCTTACAGCTAGTGAAAACCCAAAATGTTGTATCCCAGAAAATTAGAATATTACATAAAAAAAGGATTTTTAATACAGAAATGTTGGCCTACTGAAAAGTATGTCCATGTACAGTATAGTATGCACTAAATACTTGGTAAGCATGGGTGTCCGCAGGTAGGGGCAAGGGGGGGCAATTGCCCCCCCCCTGGAATTGTCAAGAACGTTTTGTAGTTGCCAGCTGCAGTGTCCGCTGTGGCCGCCACTGACTTTTTTTCTGAGTCAGCCGGTTGCTCTCTGTCCTGACACATCTGATGTCCCTCCCCCACCCCTGGCCCAATCATCGGATGAGATGGCTCGGCCGTTCCACCGCTCCTCTTCATTGATTGGCTGCCTGCCTGTGTACATGTTGTGTAGATCTGGCCGGCGTCTGCGCCGCCTACTCAGTGCAGTCAGCGGCCGAGCCACCGAGTGATACGCTGCCAGTGCCTACTCATCATCACATCACAGGAAATCCTGACCTGAAGTGGGTGGCATATATAGCTGCAAGCAACAGAAGAAGAACCACAGGTAACAGCAGTTAGGAGGAGCATTTTGATTTATATATTGCTGGAAAGTTGGATAGCTATTACTGGAAAGATGTGTCTGTGTATGTAAGAGATAATTCATCTTCTTCACTTTGTATAGGCTGTTTTTATCAAGATCAAAATATGGCTACAACAGATGTATTGCAATACATTGCAAAATAAAAAGATTTACATTCTCTAGTCTATATTTATATGGGCATGGTACGCCTGGCCTGAGTAACATCCAATACAAAGTGAAGCTGAATTATATAACACATACAGTCATGGCCGAAATTGTTGGCACCCAGAAATTTTTCCAGAAAATCAAGTATTTCTCACAGAAAAGTATTGCAGTAACACATGTTTATTCCCTTTGTGTGTATTGGAACAAAACAAATTGGACATAATGTCCCACAAAACTCCAAAAATGGCCTGGTCAAAATTCTTGGCACCCTTTCAAAATTGTGGATAAATAAGATTGTTTCAAGCATGTGATGCTCCTTTAAACTCACCTGGGGCAAGTAACAGGTGTGGGCAATATAAAAATCACACCTGAAAGCAGATAAAAAGGAGAGAAGTTGACTTAGTCTTTGCATTGTGTGTCTGTGTGTGCCACACTAAGCATGGACAACAGAAAGAGGAGAAGAGAACTGTCTGAGGACTTGAGAACCAAAATTGTGGAAAAATATCAACAATCTCAAGGTTACAAGTCCATCTCCAGAGATCTAGATTTGCCTTTATCCACAGTGCGCAACATTATCAAGAAGTTTGCAACCCATGGCACTGTAGCTAATCTCTCTGGGCATGGACGGAAGAGAAAAATTGATGAAAGGTTGCAACGCAGGATAGTCCGGATGGTGGATAAGCAGCCCCAAACAAGTTCCAAAGAAATTCAAGCTGTCCTGCAGGCTCAGGGAGAATCAGTGTCAGTGCGAACTATCCATCAACATTTAAATGAAATAAAACGCAATGGCAGGAGACCCAGGAGGACCCCACTGCTGACACAGAGACATAAAAAAGCAAGACTACAGTTTGCCAAAATGTACTTGAGTAAGCCAAAATCCTTCTGGGAAAACGTCTTCTGGCCAGATGAGACCAAGATAGAGCTTTTTGGTAAAGCACATCATTCTGCTGTTTATCGAAAACGGAATGAGGCCTACAAAGAAAAGAACACAGTACCTACAGTGAAATATGGTGGAGGTTCAATGATGTTTTGGGGTTGTTTTGCTGCCTCTGGCACTGGGTGCCTTGAATGTGTGCAAGGCATCATGAAATCTGAGGATTACCAAAGGATTTTGGGTCGCACTGTAGAGCCCAGTGTCAGAAAGCTGGGTTTACGTCCGAGATCTTGGGTCTTTCAGCAGGACAATGACCCCAAACATACGTCAAAAAGCACCCAGAAATGGATGGCAACAAAGCGCTGGAGAGTTCTAAAGTGGCCAGCAATGAGTCCAGATCTAAATCCCATTGAACACCTGTGGAGAGATCTTAAAATTGATGTTGGGAAAAGGCGGCCTTCCAATAAGAGAGACCTGGAGCAGCTTGCAAGGGAAGAGTGGTCCAAAATTCCGGGTGAGAGGTGTAAGAAGCTTATTGATGGTTATAGGAAGCGACTGATTTCAGTTATTTTTTCCAAGGGTGTGCAACCAAATATTAAGTTTTGTGTGACATTATGTCCAATTTGCTTTTTTTCCTCCATTTTTTTGTTTTTGTTCAAAATACACACAAAGGGAATAAACATGTGTATAGCAAAACATGTGTTACTCCAATACTTTTCTGTGAGAAATACTTGATTTTCTGGAAGAATTTCTGGGGTGCCAACAATTTCGTCTATGACTGTATATCTTTCCACTGGAAAGATGTATGTTATATAAGAGATAATTCAGCGTCACTTTGTATTGGAAATTACTCAGGCCAGGCGTACCATGCCCATATAAATATAGCCTAGAGCAGCATTTCTCAACTCCAGTCCTCAAGGCACCCCAATAGGTCATGTTTTCAGGATTTCCCTCAGATGAAACGGATGTGGTAATTACTAAGGCAGCGAAACTGATCAAATCACCTGTGAAAAATAATGGAAAGCCTGAAAACATGACTTGTTGGGGTGCCTTGAGGACTGGAGTTGAGAAACACTGGCCTAGAGAATGTACATCTTTTTATATTGCATGGGGGACCTTAAAATGATGCCCCCCTGAAAAAAGTTCTGTGGATGCCCATGTTGGTAAGGGCTCCTTTTGCACGAACTACTGCATCAATGCGGCGTGGCATGGAGGCGATCAGCCTGCTGAGATGTTATGGAAGCCCAGGGTGCTTTGATAGCAGCCTTCAGCTCGTCTGCATTGTTGGGTCTTGTGTCTCTCATGTTCCTCTTGACAATATCCCACAGATTCTCTATGGGGTTTAGGTCAGGCGAGTTTGCTGGCCAAGGAAGCACAGTGATACCATGATCATTAAACCGGGTATTAGCATTTTTGGCAGTGTGGGCAGGTACCGTTCTGTTCTGCTGGAAAATGAAATCAGCATCTCCATAAAGCTGGTCAGCAGAGGGAAGCATGAAGTGCTCTAGAATTTCCTGCTAGAGGGCTGCGCTGACTTTGGACTTGATAAAACACAGTAGACTAACACCAGCAGATGACATCGCTCCCCAAATCATCACAGACTGTGGAAACTTTACACTGGACCTCATACAATTTGGATTCTGTGCCATTCCACTCTTCCTCCAAACTCTGGGACCTTGATTCCCAAAAGAAATGTAACATTTTCAACAGTCCGTGATGATTGAGTGTTGGTCCAATGTGTTTTATCCAAAGTCATCACAGCCCTCTACCAGAAAATTCTAGAACACTTCATGCCTCCCTCTGCTGACCAACTTTATGGAGATGCTGATTTCATTTTTCCAGCAGGACTTGGCACCTCCCCACACTGCAAAAAGTACCAATATCTGGTTTAACGATCATGGTATCACTGTGCTTGATTGGACAGCAAACTCAACTGACCTAAACCCCATAGAGAATATGTGGGGTATTGTCAAGAGGAAGATGAGAGGCACCAGATTTTACTCAGCCATGGTGAACCAGAGAGGGGCCTTCACCAAACTGTTACCACAAGGCTGGAAGAACACGCTTGTCTAAAATATCTTTGTATGCTGTAGTATTAACAGAACCCTTCACTTGGAAACACCGAAACTCACTTCCGTACTTTCTTCTTTTGGCAAATGCACTGGAGACCTGCTGTGGGTTTAGTTCCACTTTTAGCTTACCAGTTTGGTTGGATATTTCTCCTTGTGGGCAGGGGACACACTGGAAGCAACACGCAGACTTTCCACTTCTGACAGCTTTTCTGTATCCTGGTTGACAACTCTCACTGCATACTGACACAGGAACCTAGAAAATCAATATAAATAAAATGCATGTTTCTGGAATAACTCATATCCCAATACAGAAAAGAGTAGGGGAAAAAGCAAAGGTTTAATTTTTATCCACTCTGAAGGATATAGGTTATTTTGGTAGATGCAAAACTCCAGGCAAATAGCTGAATGCGTACATGAAACACATAAAGGACATACGTTTTTTACTTACAAAAGGGTAAGTCCTTCTTTACAGCAAGGCTTGTGATTTACACACATTTTCAACACTGCACAGACAGACCGTTGACACTAGGGCTGAGCCAAACACCCCCTGGTTCGGTTCGCATCCAGAACATGTGAACAGACCAAAAGTTCATGCGAACATTCGAACACCGTTTAATGTCTATGGGACTCGAACGTGAGAAATTTAAAGGCTAATATGCAAGTTATTGTCCTAAAAAGTGTTTGGGGACCCGGGTCCTGCCCCAGGGGACATGTATCAATGCAAAAAAAGTTTGACGTTTTTTCGGGAGCAGTGATTTTAATAATGCTTAAAGTGAAACAATAAAAGTGAAATGTTCCTTTAAATTTCGTACCTGGGGGGTGTCTATAGTATGCCTATAAAGTGGAGCATGTTTCCAGTGCTTAGAACTGTCCCTGCACAAAATGTAATTTTTGAAGGAAAAAAAAGAATTTAAAACTACTCGCGGCTATTAACCTCCCTGGCGGTAATCCCGAGCGTGACTCGGGGTTGTTTTTTTTTGCTAGGATCGGTAACCCCGAGTCACGCTCGGGGTAACATTGCAGAGCCCGCAGCGGAGTTTCCTTACCTTCTCCTGGCGATCCAGCGATGATGTCCTCTGCTGTGATCGCCAGCGAGATCACCGGCGAGTGTCGGCACTTCCTGGTTCCGTTTCCTGCGAGCCCCAGCGTCGCATGGGAGCGGAACTGGGTGGCAAATTTAAAATTTCAAAAGTTCACACAACACAAACACAAAAATAAAAGAGGTTATATTGTATCTGATTACACTGTATTACACTGTATCATCTCTGATCGCCATACAGTGCCCCCTTGCCTGTCATCTGTGCCCATAAAAATATGGCATCAAAAAAGCGCCACTTTACCAAAAGGGCGCTTTTGGACCAGATGAGTGACAGCGGCAGCGACACGGAGTTGCTCGCAGAAGTGAGCGATAGTGAGTCATGGGGAGATTTGTCGTCTGACTCTGACACGACACGGATCTGGCAAGTGACAACGGCGATGATTCTGCACCTGACCTCAGCGACCTCAGCGATGTGCGCACTTGGTGCCCTATAGACTCTGATACGGACCAGGTAGCGCCCCCAAGATTTCCCTTCACTGGATCACCTGGGATGAAGGTAGATGTGGAGTGTGACAACCCTCTGGCATACCTGCAATTATTTCTCACTGAAGAGGTAATTGAAAAAATCGTCACAGAGACAAATCGTTACCATGATCAGCAATCCGCTACGCTGCATGCCAGATTTTCCCGAAGCAGAAAGTGGGAACCGATGACGAAAGAGGACATCTGGCAGTTTCTGGGACTCATCATTCTTCAGGGGGTGGTGGGGAAACCGCTCCAGAGATGGTACTGGACCACCAATAAGCTACTGGCCACTCCGTTTTTTAGCACCGTGATGTCTGAATACCGTTTTTCCCTCATCATGAAATATTTCCACTTCGCAAACAATGAGGAGTTTGATGAGGCCACGCATCCTGCGCCCAAGCTAAAAAAAATCTGGGAGGTATGCCAAATGATCGTGGCCAATTTCCAGCGGACCTACGTGCCAGAAAGGGACGTCAGCGTGGATGAAAGTCTGATGGCCTACAAGGGACGCCTAAGCTGGATACAGTACATTGCATCCAAAAGAGCGCGGTTTGGCATCAAATTCTTTATGCTCTGCGAGTCATCCACCAGATACATCTGGAATTTCATCATTTACACCGGTAAAGGGACGAAGTTCAACCCCAGGTACAGCAGCTATGGGATGGCCACATCATCTGTCCTTACACTGCTGGAGCCATTGCTGAACCAGGGATATTGTGTGACCACGGGCAACTTCTACACATCTCCGGAACTGTATGAGGTTTTGCTACAAAATAAAACTGATGGGTATGGTACCGTTAGGCCTAACCGACGTGGCATGCCATCTATGTTTGGCAAGAAAAAACTAAAAACAGGACAAATGGTTGCCTGGCAGAAGGGTAAGATGATGGCAATGCGATGGCGAGACAACAAGGACGTGTGTCTCATGAGTACTGTGCACAATACCACCACTGCCATGGTCCACACAAGAGGTGGGAAAGATCTGCTGAAGCTGCAAGTTGTGATGGATTATAATAATACAATGGGAGGTGTCGACAGAGCCGATCAGGCAATGACATTTTACCCGGCTATGTGCAAACAGCAGAAAAAATAATATAAAAAGATTTTCAGGCATCTTCTGGAACAATGCCTTTGGAATGCGTATATCCTATACAAAGCAAAGAGTGGCATGCCTCTTGTTCATTCCGACTTTATCTGGAAGGTGGCTGAGCAGATTTTTGTCAACCACCAGATGCCATCAGTAGCTGTGAACAGACCCGGACAACGTGCTGTTGGCGTTGTCAACCCAGAACGCCTGACTGGACGTCATTTTTTGGACTATATACCGCCAACCGCAAAAAAGGAAGCACCTACCAGGATGTGCGTGGTCTGCTGTTCCAAGAGAGATGGCAATGGAAAAAAAGTCAGAAAAGAAACAAGATACCATTGTCCAGATTGTGACATCGGACTTTGTCCAGTTCCATGCTTTAAAATGTATCACACTCAGGATGTGTATTGAATTTTCTTTGTTTGACAAATGTCATTATTTTCTTCTACATTATTGAATAAAATTATATTACTTATTAGATTACAATTCATGATTTTGTGTTTCAAATTTATCACATCTGGGATGTCTACTAGAGTCTTGTTTGGTCAGGTTTAAGAAAGTAATTACTAAGAATTGCAGGCCTACAGTACATAACGCCAAATTTCCATGCAAAATAATTCTACCGCTTTTGGTACATAATTCCAGACAGAATCATGCCACCAGGGAGGTTAATGAATTGTCGGATCCCGATAATACAGATAAAAGTCATTGAAAAAAAACGGTAGGGGTTCCCTGACGTTTTTTTCAATGACTTTTATCTGTATTGCCGGGACAGGTTGCTTGAAACCAGAAGAAGTAGCTGGTTAAAGATGACCAAGATGGCAGCATGGGATGGAGGCTCTGAAACTCAAGCAACAAATGGCTGCAGGACAATGTGCAAATAGAAGCAAACAAGCACATACACATACAAAACATATCATGGTAGCTAACATTCCCGAACTGCTCTGTGACTGGGCTCCGTCAGCATCCTGGAATATTTAACTAGACCAGTCTTTCTCAACCTTTTCAACACAGAGGAACCCTTGAAATAACTTTCCAGTCTCAGGGAGCCCCTTCTAAAAATTGCTATATCTACAAACTCATGATACATTAGTGTGATGGTCAGCTGGAAGAATTCTCCTTACACTTGTGGTCATTGAGAAGATGTACTCGCTTATAAATTGCTATAAAGTGTAATGGTGTCAGTGGGAACTTATCTGAGAGGCAGAAAATGCTCATTGCGCAAGGAACCCCTGGTAACCTCTAGAGCAGGGGCCTCAAACTGGCGGCCCTTGAGCTGTTGTAAAACTACAAGTCCCATGAGGCATTGCAAGGCTGACTGTTACAAGTATGACCCCCTCAGGCAGAGGCATGATGGGACTTGTAGTTCTGCAACATCTGGAGGGCCACTAGTTTGAGACCCCTGCTCTAGAGGAACCCTAGTTGAGAAACCTTGCATTAGACTATCCCAGGACCTTCCAGAGTATGGCCATTCTGAGCTAGGGCAGAACGGCGTTAAGGGTGGGGCCACTGTAAAAAAAAAAAAAAAAAACCCACAAGAAATGGCCTTTCATGGCCTCAGAAAAACTAGTATTATTACTGCGGAGGTGGTAGCAGAGCCAGAGACTCCAAGTCATTTTACGGTGTAAAGTTCTGCTTTAACTGGAACTGGAAAAAAACAAGTAGTTTTGCATTTTTCCTGAATTTTAGCTTTAAAGGCAATAGTAATAAATTAAATTAGTTGAAAAATTGCAGATGTGAATTTAAAAATACATTTAGAGACTGTGTTGATGGGCTCTTGTTTATGTCAGGTACGTTTTGCATGCCCATATAAGTCTAAAGGAATGCAAAACCTGATTGAAGCAGGTCAAATACAGCTCAGAAGCAGGTCAAGTGCACCTGGCAATGTATTTTGAATAATCTGGTAGCATTTCAAAGCAAACTCATACCACCAAATACAATCCCAAAGCCCTTCAACACTGGTCCTAAGCCCATGTTCACACTGGGCTGCGGGAGTGAAGCTGTGCGAATTCAGCTGAACTCGCACAATTTCACTCCCGCATGTAAGTCCCGAGTTCGGCCGCGATAACAGAGACATCTGTGCAGATGTCAATGTAAATCGCGGCCCGAAATCGCAAAAAGTAGTACAGAAACTACTTTTTGAAATCGTGTCATTGCCGGCAAATGCCGCCGATTTTACATGTCAAATCGCACCAGTGTGAACCAGGGCTTAAAGTGTATGTTCAGACAAATTTATTTTCCCCTAGTGTTAGATAGAATGAAGCAAGAATTTTTTAAATAATTTTTTAAATAAGTGTAGCGATACCCCCAGCTAAGAGAGCCGCTGAAATTATTTGTTTGGGCCTGTAATGCACTGCTGTCAACCCCCAGCAATTGGCTCTAACCTCTCCTGGCACAGTCAGTAGGGGATGATAGGATTTGTGTAGCCTGTAACTCTTGGAGGCACAATCCTGCAATAAACACAGCAATATGGTATAGCTATCAATAACCGTCTCTTCTGCACAGTAAATGACACAAACACAGGTGTACTTAACCCTGGCATTTTTACTGAGAATATTGGTTAAGCAAAGAAACAGTATACATGAACACATGCAGAGCCCTGCAATGAAAGGGGTACTTTTGCAAACAGACAGATATAACAAAAGAAACTAACAGTCCCCGCTGCTGCTTTTCTACCTTGTGGGTAAAAATGGCGCCCAGAAATGTCTACGCTACTAAGTCAGGTACTATGTAGAAGTTCTGCAGAGAAAGATCTTCGCTAGCAAACGGTGGTGCATTTTTTGAAGAAAACAAGTTATAATCCACAAAGAGGAAAAGGGTCTTGAACTTGGTGAACACACAGGATAAGTCTTAGAAACGTGTGTGTCTACAAGCACTAAAGTTAGTTCCGAACAATAGTTATCTGGCCTAGGAGATCCTGTGTTTGTCTCTGAGCAGGTGCTCTCTCACCCAACCGGATCAGTCCGTGTCCGTATCTTCCGTTGCTGTGTCTCGGTACACAGATTCCACGACACCCGGGTCTTCGGTCCTCCAACAGCACAGCAGCAGTTGGATCATGTCCCGCACGCTCCTCGGTGAAAACGGAAGGCTCTTTGGAGAAAAGCCCCGGCTTCAGGCCTTGTAACACAGCAGACTCGACACAGAGTTCCACTTGCTGGGTGGGCGGTGTCCAAAGAGGCCAAACTCAGTCCCGCCCCCCCAGTTAAATAGCCCACCCCAGCAGTCTTTGCGCGGGGCAATGCACCTTGGGTGTCTCGTGGCATTCTGGGTACGGTAGTCTCTGAGGCCTTAAAGCAATACCCCGCTACACACTCCCCCCACTTAAAATCTTTGGCCCCCAAAGATAATATCAACATAAAGTGCAAACAATACAATTTATAGTAGCAAAAGAACTGGGCAGAGAAACCTCCCACCAAACTCGGCGAGGGAGATTGTCCAGGTTTCTCTATTGTCCTTCTTGCAGTTATCACAGTGTCCTCAGAGCATTCTCCCATCTGAGTGTAAGTCAACTTCCTGGGAGGGCGGATAATTCTCTTCACTCTTTGTTCCCTGGGGGTCACAACATCTGGCACTATGGGTGCCTCCATTGGGGTAGGGGTCAGAGGACTAGTAGCTTCTAGGGCATCCAACTCTGGTGCAGAAAGGTACAGTGAGTTCCCTGGGTTTTCAGCGGGGACTGACTCCAGTGGACATAGGTGGGTCCCTATTTCTACGGGACAAAGACAGGGGCATCTTATCCCAACCCTTTTTCTCAAACACCTTGTCAATGGAGGCGGCGTCTCCTGGATTAGAGACCGATTCCAGGTCAGAGGTGTCACATTCCTCTGAAGGCAAGTAGCTCCGGGTAGAAGACGAGTCGCCGCCTCTAACCAATTCAAGGGCCCCGGGATACCTGACCCAAGCATCCCAGACACTTCGGACTTCTGACAGAGTCTCTTTCCCCGGCTTACCTCGGCTTGTAGCTGAGCCAGGACGTCTGGAACTTTTCCCTTCGGATGCATCCATTCCGAGTAAGCGCTGGAGCTTAACTCCACCACGGCCGCAGGAAGCCTTCACAAAGCCAATCTTCCTTTTGGGCGGTGGGAGTAAGGACTCTGTGGTGACCGAGGCAACATCCTCCGGTCTCTCCGATTCTGATTCCTCAATCTCCGGAACATCTCTGCTCGCGACTTCCTCCAAAGTCTCAACAGTGCACATAGGGGTGGCTGCAAAAGCTCTGGCTCCTTCCTCTGAAGTTGTAGCGCCTGTAAGGCAATTGAGGCGGAAAGCCAGAGGCTTCTCTGTGGGTTGTGTAATTTTTAAGTAAACTCTGCGACAAAAAAATATATTAGATAATAAGTATAAAAACACCCAGGTCAAATAAATTGACCTCAAAACTAAACTAAAGCTGCTCCCCTGAGAAGTGAATAACTCCCAGTGATGTGTAGAAAAAATATATAGGGGGCGCTAATAAGTGCAAGTGAAAAACCAATAGTGATGAATTAGTTGTGCATGTACCAATACCTCAATTAATATAAATGCAATATTGAATACTGTATATAAGTGTCCCAATATATTATATAGACAAAAGTTCAACAGAAAAAATGTCCAAAGTTTGCTGCTGAAAAAGAAATCCTCAAGTTTTCATGTGACTCCAATACTCAGTGCTGACAACTCAGTGCTAACAACCAAAAACTTGAAGTGTTGTGGATTGTGCTCCTTCACCAAGGAAAAACATACACCCAAAGTGCTGTAGTAAATCCTGCTTACCAGAACTAGTTGACCACTTTAACTAAAAAGTAGGTCAAAATCGCTTGTACAGGGTAGTGCCTGTTCACATGGATTGGACCTGGAAAAAATCCTTCCTCCTCATAGTGCCATGACCGGAAAATTAAGATGGAAACATTCCATAGTGTAAAACCATTTATTAATTTGTAAAAGAACATAAAAAGAGCCAAATGGCTACTCACATTTACAAGTGCCTATTCCCGGCACTGGGGCTGGAGGCTCTCAGAGGAATTGAATGGGAAAGTCCGCTACAATCAGTCCACTTCCATGGACGGCGTGCGTTCCACCTCCCTCCTTCCGCTAGCCACACAGGCCGGATGTGGGCGTAAAAACACGTGACCAGATACCGCCTCGACGTACGTTTCGTAGGATACTACGTCATCAGGAAGCGTATCTGGTCACTGGAGGTCACGTAATATATACTGTGTGTGATAAAATACCTAGGAAAACCAAATTGAATTGCGCAGCCTCAGTCTCGGTTCAGACTGAACAAAAACAAAGATCGCGTTTACATAGATAGGTATACTGGATATGTAGATATGAATTTACAACATGCCCAACCTAAACCAAACATTTATTATTTAATGATATAACAAAGGTTGGTAGTCCGAACACTCCCCTCAGAGAATATTCAGGCTCATTATTTTTTAACCACGAAGACACGATAAGTACTCTAGTGTCCCCTAGTTTAGTTATTACAAACTTCGCCCAAAACCACATTGTTAGAAGTGTGCTACCTCATATAGCCATTTGGGAAAAATTATATATAAAGGAAGATGGTATATATAGAGATTCTTTCCACAAAAAAATATATCTATGTAAATTATGGTGGATAATCTAGATATTATCCACCAAATACCAGAAAATAATAATGCCTTAGAATAAAATACTAGAGGTTACCCTTCCTCTTCAAATTGGTGCCAATAGACACCACAGGAGAACTGCATATATAGAGACGAGATAGACTTCATCAGTCTCTTATACATATGCAGTTAGAATGGATCAAAGGTCATAAAACCAAAAACAAAAAAAAATTATATATACAAAAATAAAAAAATATAAAAAAATATAAAAAAATTATATATATATATATATATAAATAATATATATATAAAAAATTGCTAATCATTGGAGAGGAAACAATTGAGATCTAGCTCTATATTCATACCAAGCGGATGCATACACTTTAGTCTATAGAGCCACTTGGTCTTGTTTTTTGAGACCTCTCTGGTCATATGTGTACCTCTCCAGTGTCTAGCAATTTTATCGATCCCATAGAATCTACACAACGAGGGGTCACTATTATGAAACATTTTGAAATGTCTTGAAACACTATGATTAGGATAGCCATTTTTTATGTTTTTAAGATGTTCATTGATTCTAATTCTCAGGTTTCTGGTAGTGCGGCCTACGTACTGAAGGGAGCAAGGACACTCTAGCACATATGTCACATGATCTGAATTGCACGTGATAAAGGACTTAATATCAAAAAAATTTTGAGTAACTTTGGACTGAAAATTTGAGATTTTTTTTAGGTGCCCCTGCTTTTCTAGTCGTTTTACAGGCTTTGCACCTAGTGCAGTATTGGAAGCCTACACTATCAAGGAAGGTGGAGATTTTTTTGGGGGGATCTGGTACATTCTTAGCAATTTTTATTCTGAGCCCTGGGGCTCTTCTATAGATAAATTTGGGTTTTACAGGAATAGTGGATTTCAGATCAGGATCCTTAAGCAGGATTGGCCAATGTTTTTTGATAATAGCTTCGACCTGCTTATACTGTCTATTGAATCCTGACACAAATGCTACTTCCCCTTTAAATTCAGATTTTACCTTGGTTTCTAGGAGGGATTTTCTATCCTTGGCGGATACTTGTGTTAATACCTGGGTGAGTGCCCCCATGGGATATCCCTTTTCTAGGAACTTTGCTTTGAGTATTTCGGCTTGTTCATAAAAATCAGTATCATTGGCACAATTGCGCCTGAGTCTCATGAACTGTCCCTTAGGCACTGCCCCTATCCATTGGGGATGGTGGCAGCTGCGGGTTGGGACAAACCCATTTCTATCCGTAGCCTTGAAGTAAGTTTTTGTCTCATAGATCCCATGGTTCTTGGTTATAGTCAAATCAAGATAGTTCACACTATTAAGATTAAATTCTGCAGTGAATTTTAGACCATATTCATTTGTATTCATTTTTTCTAAAAATGATGTTAAACTTGACATAGGTCCATCCCATAGCAAGATGACATCATCGATATATCTTTTACATAAGATCAATGATCTATTCTGGTCTTTAAAGATGGTCTCAAGTTCCCACTTATTGAGAACCACATTAGCCACACTAGGGGCGTACCGTGCCCCCATGGCCACGCCTCCAGTCTGGTTGTAGAAGTCATCCCTAGCCCAGAAAAAATGATTGCCCATAGCTAACTCTAGGCCCCTAACCAGATAATTAATCTGGGCCTTTTTGAGTTTGGATTCTCTATAAAGCGCCCATTTCATGGCTGACAGGGCATCCTTATGTTTGATATTAGTATATAATGATTCAATATCTATTGTAACCATAATTGTGTTTTCTGTGGCTTTGATTTCATTCAAAAGAACCATGAGATCTTTACTATCTTTCAAGTAGGAAGGGCTTTGTGACACTAGGGGTTTGAAGAAACCATCAAGGTACTCCCCCAACCTAGAGAACAAGGAGTTCAGCCCACTAATAATAGGTCGGCCTGGTGGAAACTCCTTGTTCTTATGTACTTTAGGCACTATATAAAGTACTGGGACCTTTGGTGCCTGTATTTTAATATAGTTTGCTTCCTTGGGGTTTAGCAGGGACTTGGATATTCCCTCCTCTACCCAAAGATTAAATTCTTCTTTTAATCTGATTGTAGGGTCTCCTTTTAGCTTTTTCTAAGTAGCTGTGTCGTTAAGTAATCTTTCAATTTCTTGGTAATAATATTCGCGAGTAAGTATCACCAAACCTCCCCCCTTATCTGCTGGTCTCACCACTATTTGTTTATTTTCTTCCAATAATTTAATTCCTTCCCAAATATTTTTGTTGGATCCATGATTTTGAATAACTAGTTCCCTGGCTTCATCTTGCACCATATTCCTAAAAACTTCTATGTGATGATTTTTACCTTTACCCGGGGTGGAACACTGAATTTTTTTTTTTTTTTTTTTTTATCAATAGATTTTTATTGGGTTTTAAAGGTAAACAAAGGGGGAACAATACATTCCACATGTGGGACGAAGACATATTGATACATTTGAATATACAGATAGAAGTCATATAAAATGCCTTATCTTGGTATAAACACATACAATATACACGAGGCTGAGGGAATCCCCTCCTCTCCCCAGACATCCCCATGGGAACTATCTGTGGTCCGGAGAGAGAGGCAACCCCCCCACCCCCCACTTGCACAGTACCAGACTATGTGAAGAAGGTATGAGATCAAGCTCTTCTATCTTATTGAAAATTATATTCACCGAGAATAAAGGTCCTAACATAAAAGAAATTAATATAAGAACAAAGAGTGAGCTTTCAGAGTAACCAGAGGAAAAGAAAAAAAGAACATCAACCTAGGTTTTATTATCTTTACTTTTACTGTTACCATTACCATTGTAATCACCATCCCCACCATCACCGCCATCCCTCGGATCTGCCTATAAAGGTTTAAGTGTCAGTTTTATTATCAGTTTTATTAGGGTTGACCCCCCTATATATGACTGCTAATCTGGTTTTATTATGATTTGTAGTCTTTATACCAGTCTATCCATGGTTGCCAACTAGAGAGGAACTGCATAGTCCGCCCCCCAATGGAGGCTAACATTCGTTCATAGGTGAAATGTACGGACAACGTGCGAATTGCCTCCTGAACCTCTGGAGGCTCTGGAGATTTCCACGCTCTAAGTATAACTAGCTTGGCCGCTAGAAATAGATGTGTGGTGAATTTCCTGTGTACCGGTGGTAAGTTTTCGATCCCCAAGTTTAAAAGAGCTAGGGAAGGCGAATATGGCATAGATAAACCCGTGACTTGATAGTGGACCTTGAAAATGCCAGACCAAAATCCCGCTAATTTGCTACATGCCCATAGTATATGGAAGATAGTTCCCAGTTGTGCACAATTCCTCCAACAATCAGAAGATGTGGAGGAATCAAATTTGGCTACCCTATTCGGGGTCAGGTACCACCTTTGTGTTACTTTGTGGGATAGTTCCCATAGGTTTGTACATTTAGTTGCTGCGTAGATTTGTTGTAATGCTTTATGCCATTGTGTTTCTGAAAATGATTCTTGGATATCTGCCTCCCAAGCTTTCATAGAATTCGTTTTCATGAATATGGACTTGTCATATAGGAAGTTATAAAATAATGATATACCACCTTTATGGTTTTCTTTAGATGCTAGATGGATATTAATTTTCCAAAATAAATTGTACTTCTTAATATTTTTGTTTTTAAGGTACGATTTCACTCAGAGGTAATTAAACTGCTCCGAATTTGGTAGTCCATATTCTGATTGCAACTCAGCAAATGTTTTAAGGAGGTTGTTTCTGTATAGATCTGAGATCTGCACGATTCCTTGTCGCAGCCATCTGTTTAAGGCCAGGTCAGGCATTATCAAGTCTAGAGTAGAAATGGGTATTAGTAGAGGAGAAGTAGGGGTAGAAAGGGATTTGTGTGTTACTAATGTTTTCCAGGAATTCAGGGATACTATCATGGGAGGAGAAAGGTTTTTGGATTTGGATTTAATATGAGGGTACGCTAAGAGATAGTTAAATAGATTTACACCGGGTATTAAAGTTTCTTCAATGTTTCCCCACAGTGGTGTGGGTTGATTGGGGAACCAGCCTTTAATCTGTGCGAGAGTCGCAGCGGCATGATAATCTGCAAAGACCGGTATACCCAGGCCACCAGCCTGTTTTGTTTTTTTTAGTTTGGAAAAGGCGCTCCTGGCCCTTTTACCCTCCCAAAGATATTTAGCTAGAAGGGACTGAAGGGTTTTAAAAAAGTGTTGCGGTATGGGAATGGGTACTGTGCGATAAATGTAGAGAATTTGTGGCAATATTTGCATTTTGAAAGCTGCCAATCTTCCCGACCAAGATAGATGTTTGCTTAGTGACTTTAGGTTGTCTGCGAGTTTCTTTTCAAGGGGGAGATAGTTGGCCTGAAATAATTGTCTAGTTTGGGAGGTCAATTTAATGCCCAGGTATGTGATTTCATGTGCACACCAGACATAGGGAAATTTGGTTTGTATGATCAGCTTATCTTTTGGGGATACTCCTAGATCAAGGATGAATGACTTTGAGTCATTCACTTTATAGTATGACACTTTTCCATACTCCTGAAGCGTGTGGTATACATGATCTAGGGAAGACAGCGGGTCAGTGAGCATCAGTATTACATCATCCGCAAAAAGACTTATGACATGCTTACGGGATTTAATTGTAAAACCTTGAATATCAGGGGATTGTCGAATACTGGCGGCTAACGGTTCCATAAGTATATTGAAAATAAGAGGGGACAGTGGACATCCCTGACGGGTCCCGTTAGTGATTTTGAAAGGCTTAGACAGCATGCCAGACGTGTACACCCGAGCTGATGGAGAAGTATACAAAGCTAATATTGCTGAGAGCAGGTGTCCTGAGAAACCAAATTTTTCCAAACTTTTTGTAAGATACAACCAGTGTACCCTATCGAACGCCTTCTCTGCATCTAAAGCCAGAAGCAGAGAAGGCATTTTCCCCCATCTGGCGATATGCACAACATTTATTAAACGTCTAGTAGCATCCGACGTCTGCCTACCCTTAGTGAACCCAGATTGGTCAGGGTCAATGAGAGTAGGTAAGATGTCCACCAATCTTAATGCTATAATTTTAGCATACAATTTCACATCATTGTTGAGCAAGGATATAGGTCTAAAATTTTTAGGTGCATCTGGTTCCTTGCCCGGTTTAGGTAACGTTACAATTAAGGCCTCTAACATTTCTGGCGGAAAAGAGGCCGAGGCAGCAGCAGCATCAAACACTTTGAGGAGGTATGGCCCAAGAATAGGTTTAAACTGTTTATAGTACTCCCCTGTGAGACCATCCGGACCAGGAGATTTATTATTCGGGAGATTCTCTATAGTTTTGAGCAATTCTACTAAAGGAAAAAGGAGCGTTTAGCTCCTGGAGCTGTGAGGGGGAAAGTTGGGGCAGATGAATGTTTTGTAGAAAATTTTCTATATCTGAGAGGGAGGGTTGTGCCGTTAGGCTATCTTGGTTCAGGTTGTATAAGGCCCCATAATAATCACTAAAGGCATCTGCAATTTTTTGGGGATCATACACCTTCTGAGAAGATTTAGGGCTAATAATATGTGGTATTTTAGTCTTAAAGCGCTGGCCTTGTAGTCTACGGGCCAGGTTTTTCCCGGCCTTATTACCTGTAGAATAAAAGGACATCTTCAATTTTTTCTCTACTTTTTCGAAGGATTGGAGTAAAGCGAGTCTGAGGTCGTGCCTCAGTGAGGTAAGTTGTGCACTCAATATGGGGGTAGGATTAAGTTTATTTTGGGCTTCTAATAATTCTATGTCTGTGAGTAGAGTATTGAGTCGCTGCTGCCTCTGCCTCTTGATTCTAGTGCCCTGCTGGATAAACACACCCCTGATATATGCCTTGTGGGCGTTCCACAGCACAAATGGATCATTTGTGGACGGGGAGTTGATCTGAAAGTAATCAAGCAAGCAGTCCTCCAGAATTTTTTTTGTTTCCTTGTTTTGGATGATGTGGGAATTGGAGCGCCAAATAAAGGCACTGTTGGAAGGATAAGCGTCTCCTAGTGTCAATAACACAGGAGCATGGTCTGACCATGATATGCTATTCAGTGTGATTTGAGATACTTTCTGGAGTAACCACCTGTCCATCAGAAACAGATCAATCCTCGTATACGTGCAATGCCTGTGGGAAAAGAACATGAAATCTCTTTTGTTGGCATGGGTACAACGCCATGCATCATATAACTCTTGTCTTTGCAAAAAGGACTGCAAAGACAGTGTCCTTTTAGAGGGTTTAGATGTAGAGTCTATTTGAGGGTCAGGAGTTACGTTAAAGTCTCCACAGAGTATAAGAGATCCTTGTTGTATTTTCCGTATCTTTTTCATCAGGACATTCAGGAATTTAATTTGGTGTTTATTTGGAACATAGACGTTCACCAGAGTATATCGTGTAGCGTTGATGTCACACACTAGAATGACATAACAACCTGATGGGTCACAAATGTCCTTAAGTAATTGAAAAGAAATTGAGTCCTTAATTGCAATCATGACTCCCCGTTGTTTGGCTGTCATATTTGAGAAGAAGTAGTGTTGGAAGCCTTTATGGGTGCATCTAGGCGGTGCGCTATGGTGAAAATGCGTTTCTTGAACGCATATTATGTCACAATGAGAAGAGTCTGCTTCTTTCCAGAGGGATGCCCTTTTGGCTGGATGGTTTAAGCCATGTGCATTTATGGAAAGAATTTTAACTGGCATGACAGAGTTTAAGTGGAATGCTGAAATTTACACATGGTGCGTACTCACATAGCTGCCAGGAGGCTGTCCGAGGGATGCATGTATTCCTAGGTTCTTCAAAACAGAGTCTCGTTTCTGGTAACATAAGCAATGTCTGAAAATAAATTTGGTATAGAAAAAAGAAAACAAACAACAAAAAGTTTAAAAGGAGGGTATTACACCCAGGTGCAGAAATTCTGCTCAGGTAAATGGGAGCGCAGGTTACAGGATAGAGCTCCAAAGGGCGAGGCCCATTAATAGGGCAACAAATGAATATAACAGGGCCCTGCAGATATCACTGACGCCTCAAGAGTTTGGAGCATGTTGCCATTCTGGAGGAATCCTCTTAGGGCTTGTATCATTAGATGTTAAAGGAGGTTCCTCTGGGACAATCTTCCATTTCTGGAGAAGTTGGAAACCCTTAGTAGGAGAAGTAATTACATGTGTAGAACCTTCTCTAGTTATGATTAGTTTGGTCGGGTAACCCCATCTGTATGTGATAGCATGGTTTCTCAATGCCTTAGTAATATTATTGAGATTTTTGCGGAGTTGCAAAGTGTGCTGCGACAGATCTGTATAAAATTGCAGATCTGAGTAATCTGTGGTGCTGTGTTCCCCTTTACGGGTAATTTGCATCAACCGCTCCTTGGTTTGGTAAAAATGCATGCGAAACAACACATCTCTAGGGATGTGCTCCTGGATAAATGAGGGTTTTGGGAGACGATGGATTCTATCTATGGACAGTTCATTAGGAGGAAGATCCGGCATGAGGGTTGATAGCATTGCCGTAGTATACAAACGTAATTCAGAGGGTTGCACGGATTCTGGAATGCCTCTGACCTTGACATTATTCCTCCTGGCCCTGTCTTCCAAATCTGCTAATTTGGCT
The DNA here is from genome assembly GCA_029206835.1 of Rana muscosa. NCBI lineage: Eukaryota > Metazoa > Chordata > Amphibia > Anura > Ranidae > Rana > Rana muscosa. The sequence continues at coordinate 343,478,014 of CM055118.1, read as the reverse complement.
TTCATCCATGCGTGATCCTCCTCAACATTGTCATGAGCGTCTACCAGGTCATTAATTGTCGTAGCATACTCCTCCATTTTGGATTCGATATGATCCACTCTGTCCCCCACTGCATTAAGTTCTGAGCTAAACTTCCTCATGCATGTCATCATGTCAGCATGAATAGAGCTTTTCAGGGAGACAAGCATATCCTTTAGTGTAGTGTCTAGGACTGGTTGGTTTTGTGTGGGGAATGCCACTATGGAGTCAGGGAGTTATCTTGTGTCTTCTTGTGAGCCAGCGTTAGATCTTACCTCACATTGCTGTGTCTCCTGCTCCTCCATTCTGGCTCTGGCTTTAGCCGGACTCCTAATGAGAGGTGAAGGAGACTCTGAGGTTCCCCTTGTGCGCCGAGTGTTGCGATAAGCTGGGTCATCATGGGTGTTTGTGTGTAAGTGCGCCGTCCTCGGGGTGGAGAAGGAGCCGGCGCCATCTTGCCCGTGAGGCTGCATATGCTGTGTGAAGTATGCCGTCAGTTTTCTGGGCCGATGTTCCGCCTGGCGTCTCCTGGTCATGATGCCGAGGTGCTGGGGAGATGAACCGCCGTAGTGGGCTGCAAGTGCAGTGTCCTGTGTAGCTGTGAGCCGCTGTTTCTCTCGCCTTTCGCCGGAGCTCCGGAGTTACACCGCCATCACGGTGAAGTCCAGGCCTCGCCCCCCACTGAATTATTTTTTAACCCACTATGCACATACTGCTGGTCAGTGGTATCCCCTCCTGTTCTCGATCCTAAATTAGCATAGTGTTTTTTTATGTTCAATTTGCGGACATATTTTTCAATATCTATGAACAACTCGAATTTGTCCACATTTTTATCAGGTGCAAATTTTAGCCCTTGATTTAACACTTCCCATTCTTGATCAGTAAGAGTTACCCCAGCTAAGTTGTAAATTCCTCCATTTATCTGTTCCTTTTTCTTTTCTTTTCTCTTTCCTCCTCGTCGCCCTCTTTGTCTATGGGGTCTTTGGGGACCTGTGGAGTGCTGGATGGGATACGGTAAGGTTCCTTCCAGTCTCTCCATTCCCCCCCCCTGGTGGGAATTCTGGTAAGGACCCGGTCTTCCTCTAAAGTTACCTCTAAAAGATCCACGTGGGGGTCTAGGTGGATAGTAACTTCTATTCTGTTCATAGTATCCATAATCCTGCCCCCTATTTTCCATTGGTGCAAACCTATTATAGGTGTGCACTGAATGAGCCGTTGGATATGGGTATGGATTGGGCTGTGGATAATAAGAGTTTTTTGGCATATGATTAGGTGTTTTAATAATTTTTTAGGGGTACTAGAGGTTTTTGGTTTGTTTTTTGGGGCTGCCGTCATAAGGACCTCCGCTTCCCTTTCTATTGTTGATTCCGATACAGGGGCAGAAGCTATTGTGTCTTGCCATTTATAGACCTTGTTATCCTCAAAGTCCTTTATATCTCTCTGATATTTTTTTAATTTTTTGTTTTTAATTTCCCCGTCATATTTAATTAGATGGTTTTGTAAACTTTTTGCTTTCTCTTCATATTCATTGTTGGTTTTAAAAGGTTCCAGTCTGCTATTTTGGCCTCTAGGATGACGTTTTTGTTTTTTCGTCTCCTAATCATGAGTTGCATGAGCTTTTGCTCACATGCATTAAAAAACTGGTACCATTCGTCCAGCAATTGGAGGTCTTCAATCCCATCATTGGGACTGACATCCCACCTTAATCTTCTGGGAGTAAGATTTTTTCCAATGTACATTTCAAACGAGGCTATGTCCCACCATAGCCTGATTTGTTTTTCCATGTCAAATTGTAACTGTTTAAAACCCCTTTCGAGGTCTATATTGGGACTAGGAGTTTGTTTAAAAATATCCTCTATGTTGACATGTCTTTCTTTCATATAATTGAACACATCCATGTCTGCGTGAGTGGTAAGATATCAAACCCGTGAGCAAGATACTCCAAATGTGTAATTTTTAAGTAAACTCCGCGACAAAAAAATATATTAGATAATAAGTATAAAAACACCCAGGTCAAATAAATTGACCTCAAAACTAAACTAAAGCTGCTCCCCTGAGAAGTGAATAACTCCCAGTGATGTGTAGAAAAAATATATAGGGGGCGCTAATAAGTGCAAGTGAAAAACCAATAGTGATGAATTAGTTGTGCATGTACCAATACCTCAATTAATATAAATGCAATATTGAATACTGTATATAAGTGTCCCAATATATTATATAGACAAAAGTTCAACAGAAAAAATGTCCAAAGTTTGCTGCTGAAAAAGAAATCCTCAAGTTTTCATGTGACTCCAATACTCAGTGCTGACAACTCAGTGCTGACAACCAAAAACTTGAAGTGTTGTGGATTGTGCTCCTTCACCAAGGAAAAACATACACCCAAAGTGCTGTAGTAAATCCTGCTTACCAGAACTAGTTGACCACTTTAACTAAAAAGTAGGTCAAAATCGCTTGTACAGGGTAGTGCCTGTTCACATGGATTGGACCTGGAAAAAATCCTTCCTCCTCATAGTGCCATGACCGGAAAATTAAGATGGAAACATTCCATAGTGTAAAACCATTTATTAATTTGTAAAAGAACATAAAAAGAGCCAAATGGCTACTCACATTTACAAGTGCCTATTCCCGGCACTGGGGCTGCAGGCTCTCAGAGGAATTGAATGGGAAAGTCCGCTACGATCAGTCCACTTCCATGGACGGCGTGCGTTCCACCTCCCTCCTTCCGCTAGCCACACAGGCCGGATGTGGGCGTAAAAACACGTGACCAGATACCGCCTCGACGTACGTTTCGTAGGATACTACGTCATCAGGAAGCGTATCTGGTCACTGGAGGTCACGTAATATATACTGTGTGTGATAAAATACCCGGGAAAACCAAATTGAATTGCGCAGCCTCAGTCTCGGTTCAGACTGAACAAAAACAAAGATCGCGTTTACATAGATAGGTATACTGGATATGTAGATATGAATTTACAACATGCCCAACCTAAACCAAACATTTATTATTTAATGATATAACAAAGGTTGGTAGTCCGAACACTCCCCTCAGAGAATATTCAGGCTCATTATTTTTTAACCACAAAGACACGATAAGTACTCTAGTGTCCCCTAGTGTAGGTATTACAAACTTTGCCCAAAACCACATTGTTAGAAGTGTGCTACCTCATATAGCCATTTGGGAAAAATTATATATAAAGGAAGATGGTATATATAGAGATTCTTTCCACAAAAAAATATATCTATGTAAATTATGGTGGATACTCTAGATATTATCCACCAAATACCAGAAAATAATAATGCCTTAGAATAAAATACTAGAGGTTACCCTTCCTCTTCAAATTGGTGCCAATAGACACCACAGGAGAACTGCATATATAGAGACGAGATAGACTTCATCAGTCTCTTATACATATGCAGTTAGAATGGATCAAAGGTCATAAAACCAAAAACAAAAACAAAAAATTATATATACAAAAATAAAAAATTATAAAAAAATATAAAAAAATTATATATATATATATATATATATTGTGAGGGGGTTAGCTCGGCAGCGGGTGTGTGTGACCCCCGGGATGGGCTCCCCACACAAAAACAGGCCCAGCAAACGGAGGTTGTGGTTTTCAAAATCAAAAAGGTGCGGTTTATTTTCTATTTACAGTGACAAAACACAGCAAAGCAAAAGAAACATAAATAAAATAAATCCTGGTCAACTTGACCTCTGACTAAACATACAGGTTTCCTAACTAACAACTGGGATCAGCCTAGTGCTGTCCTAGTCCCTAAGTCCCTGGTTTTAAATGTCCAAGCAAATAGCCACACAGGCTTTGTCTCACCGCACAGGGGTTCACTCTCCCTAGACAGTCCACACAGGTCTGGGTCCAGGCATGAGCAAACACCTAATGAATCTGGGAGTTCTTATAGAGGCCTAAATGAGCTGACAAGCTTCAGCTGGTCTCATCAACTCCCTGTCTGCACGACGCCCCACACTCTCCCTAGAGGTATGAGTCATCCATGAGCCCACTAGCCTCAGCTGGGCTTATACAACTCTCCACCTAGTTGTATAAGTCGGCGTAAAGCCTGAATCTGGGCGAAATATATCTACCCCCCTGGATGCAACCAGGTGACTTTACCTTCCTGCTGTCACATACCCCCCCTCTTGTTTTAACCTCGGGGTTGGAACACCAGCAATCAGGCATTCATGTACTCGAGACAAAGCATCCACATTCCCCATTTGAACGCCAGGGCGATGCTTTACTGTGAAGTTGAATTCCTGGAGGGCCAGGAACCACCTATTCACTCTTCTATTTGTTTCCTTGTTTTGAGCCATCCACTTTAACGGAGCGTGATCCGTAACCATGTCAAAGTGCCTACCTAGCAGGTAGTACCGAAGGGAATCTAGAGCCCACTTCACCGCTAAACACTCCTTTTCAACGGTGGCGTAATTTACCTCATGGGACTTCAACTTCCTGCTGAGGTAAATGACTGGGTGCTCTTCCCCGTTCCAGACCTGGGACAATACTGCTCCTAACCCCACATCTGACGCATCACTTTGTACGACAAAGTCTTTAGAGAAGTCGGGTGAGTACAACACTGGCTGGTTACATAAGGCTTGTTTCAAGAATTGGAATGCTGCCTCAGCCTCGGGGGTCCATTTAATCATGACCGACCCTTTCCCCTTCGTCAGGTTGGTTAGGGGCACAGCCTTAGAAGCAAAGTGGGGAATGAATCGCCGATAATACCCAGCGATTCCCAGAAAGGCTCGTACCTGCTTCTTACTGTTGGGACGTGGCCAACTCTGGATGGCCTCGACTTTGTTGAGTTGGGGTTTTATTACTCCCCTCCCAATGGTGTACCCAAGATATTTGGCCTCCTCCTGCCCAATGGTACACTTCTTGGGGTTAGCCGTAAACCCCGCTTCCCGAACAGAGTCCAGGACTGCTTGCACTTTTGGCAGATGTGAGGCCCAATCTGTGCTATGGACAATTACGTCATCCAGGTAAGCCGCAGCATACTTCCGATGGGGCCTCAGCATCTGGTCCATTTTCCGCTGGAATGTGGCCGGCGCATTCTGTAACCCGAACGGCATTCTTTTATATTGGAACGCCCCGTCTGGGGTTACAAATGCGGTTTTCTCTTTGGCCGACTTGGCCAGGGGGATTTGCCAATACCCTTTTGTGAGGTCAAGAGTCGTCATGTATCGGGCTGTTCCCAGCCGGTCGATCAACTCATCTATACGTGGCATGGGGTAGGTGTCAAATTTTGTAACTTTGTTCAACTGATGAAAATCGTTACAAAATCGCCAGCTCCCATCCGGTTTAGGCACCAACACAATGGGACTAGACCAATCACTTTGGGACTCCTCTATCACCCCTAAGTTCAGCATTTTCTGTACTTCCTCCCGTATTGCCTCCCGTCGGGCCTCTGGGATCCGATAGGGTTTTAACTTCACCCTTTCACCGGGCGGGGTAATGATGTCATGCTCTACCCCAGATGTTTGTCCCGGCAGCTCAGAGAATACCTCCTTGTTGCGAAGCACAAACTCCTTAACCTCCTGTTGTTGGGGTTGTGACAAGGTGGCTGCTATTCCAACCTCAGGAATCACGCAACCAGTTTGAGCTGGTGACCAAGTGTCTGCGACTAGGGACTCACTATCCCTCCAGGCTTTCAACAGATTAACGTGATAGATCTGTTCGGGCTTTCGCCTTCCTGGTTGTCTGACCTTGTAATTCACTTCGCTCACTTTTTCCATTATCTCATAGGGGCCTTGCCATTTGGCAAGGAATTTACTTTCAACCGTAGGGACAAGTACCAGTATCCTATCCCCCGGGGAAAAGGTACGGGTCTTGGCTCCACGGTTGTACACTCTCTGCTGTGCTAACTGCGCTTGGGCCAAATGTTCCTTCACGATGGGCATTACCTGTGCAATTCGGTCTTGCATCAGGGCGACATGCTCAATCACACTCCTGTGGGGAGAACTCTCACTTTCCCAAGTTTCCTTGGCAATATCCAACAGCCCTCTTGGGTGTCTCCCATACAGTAACTCAAAGGGGGAGAATCCCGTAGAGGATTGGGGCACCTCCCTAATAGCAAACATCAGATAAGGAAGTAGACAGTCCCAATCCTTTCCATCTCTATCCACCACTTTCTTCAACATTTGTTTTAGGGTTTTGTTGAATCTTTCAACCAGCCCATCGGTTTTGGGGTGATACACAGATGTACGTAATTGCGTCACTTTGAACAATTTACACAGCTCCTTCATAACCCGGGACATAAAGGGTGTACCTTGGTCCGTAAGCAGTTCTTTACAAATACCCACCCGGCTAAACACAAGAGATAGCTCTTTGGCTATGGTTTTGGCCGAGGTATTTCGGAGAGGGATCGCTTCTGGATAACGGGTGGCATAGTCCATTATAACTAATATGTACTGGTGCCCCCTAGCGGACTTGATTATAGGCCCTACCAAATCCATGGCGATCCTCTCAAACGGGACCTCAATGATGGGTAGAGGGACCAGCGGGCTACGGAAATGTGGCATCGGGGCCGACCTCTGACACACAGGGCAGGAGGAACAATAATTTTCTATGTCCTTCATCACCCCCGGCCAATAGAATCTCTGTAATACCCTCTCTCGGGTTTTCTCTGTCCCCAGATGACCTCCAAGAATGTGCCCATGGGCCAACTCCAACACCAACTTCCTGTAAGGTTTGGGCACAACAAGCTGCTCAACGGTTTCTTCTGCCCTTTTTGCCACCCGATACAGTAGGTCCTTCTCTACGCTGAAGTATGGGTAAGTGCAGGTATTATCTGGGTTCACTAACTCGCCATCTATTTTCACTACGTTTTCCCGTGCCTTTATTAGGGCGGGGTCTTTCAACTGTTCTGTGGCAAAGTTTTCCCTGTGAACCTCAAGATCAGAAAACTCCACAGACGGTAGGTTTTCGTCTGAGGAGGTGGGCTCCTCTCCAGTTTCTTGAGTCTCCCCTGCCAATACTGATAAGGGAAATTCCGGAGAGTCCTCACCACTCTCAGGGGAGTTCTGGCTATCACATTCCTGGTACATAGGGGCACCAGTGGGGGGCTCAGGATCATCCCACAGTTCCCAGAACTTCGGAAAATCCCTTCCCACAATGGCGTCATGCGGTAACTGAGATACTAAGCCCACTGGATGAGAGAGGGTACCTTTGGGGGTCTCGAAACACACTGTAGTCACTGGATACTCTCGGGTGTCCCCATGCACACAAATAACAGCTACCTTGCTATTCCCAAAGACCTCTGTTTTAACTAACTCAGCCTTTATCAGGGTCACAAGGCTACCTGAATCCAGCAATACCACAACATTTCTACCATTAACACACATTTTGCATAAATGTTTCTCAGTTCCTCGAATGGCAGTGCATGCGACTGTCGCACACAGCGACTGACGTCTGCCCGTCAGAAAGTCACACTGCATGGGTTCCTCCACAACCGGGCAATTGGCTGCAATATGTCCCGCTTACCGGCAGCGGTAGCAAATGATCCTTCTTGCCGCCTCTTGAGCCGCTGATTTCCCAGGCTGTTCTCGCCAAACTTGGGGTAGAGCTCCCACCCTCTCACTCTCTCCACCCTCACCCCTTGGAATCCTCTTATCCGCCCCTGGGGATGGTCTGGTCTTAGGGTGGAAAGTCCGAGTGTCTCTGGAAGAGGCCGTCAGGTTCTCTGTAGCCAAGTATTTCTCCACACGATCCACAAGACCATCGGCCGTCTCTGGGTCTCCATGGCTTACCCACTTTTGGATGGCAGTAGGAAGAGCTCTCAAAAACCGATCCATTACAACACGTTCCACAATCTTTGGTGCGGACAAAGTCTCTGGCTGTAGCCACTTTCTGCTCAGGTGAATGAGATCATACATTTGAGACCTGGGGGGTTTTCCAAGCTGGAAAGTCCAGTTATGCACACGCTGAGCCCGGACAGCCTGGGTGACACCCAGCCTTGCCAAAATTTCAGCTTTTAGCATCACATAGTCTTTTGCTTGGTTAGGCTCTAGGTCATAGTAAGCTTTCTGCGATTCACCAGTTAACAGAGGAGCCACCAGTCCAGCCCACTGCTCCTCAGGCCACTTTTCTCTTTCAGCGGTCCTTTCAAATGTGGTCAAAAATACCTCTGGATCATCCTCTCCAGTCATTTTTGTCAATAAACGACTCACCCCAAAGGACGCGGTATTAGTGGGACGGCTTTCCTCACTGGTCTGCGGACGTTGCTGCATTACTGCTTCCATCTGTTGTTGTAGTCTCTGCTCTTGCTTTTGCAACAGGTCTATGAAGCGGGCCTCAGATTGCTGCTGGGCTTGTTGCTGAGCCTCCAGACTCTGTTGCAAAGTTGCGTTTGTCTGCTGCTGGGCTGCAAGGCTCTGTTGATGAGCTTGCTGCTGGGCTGCGAAGTTCTGTTGTTGAGCTGCAAGGCTCTGTTGATGAGCTGCAAGGCTCTTTTGCAAACCTGCATTTGTCTGCTGTTGATTGGCATTTGCTAGAGCCAGCTGCTTCAGTATCTCCTCCATGCTGGCTTAAAAAAAAACTGCCACTGGTTCTCCACCAACTGTGAGGGGGTTAGCTCGGCAGCGGGTGTGTGTGACCCCCGGGATGGGCTCCCCACACAAAAACAGGCCCAGCAAACGGAGGTTGTGGTTTTCAAAATCAAAAAGGTGCGGTTTATTTTCTATTTACAGTGACAAAACACTGCAAAGCAAAAGAAACATAAATAAAATAAATCCTGGTCAACTTGACCTCTGACTAAACATACAGGTTTCCTAACTAACAACTGGGATCAGCCTAGTGCTGTCCTAGTCCCTAAGTCCCTGGTTTTAAATGTCCAAGCAAATAGCCACACAGGCTTTGTCTCACCGCACAGGGGTTCACTCTCCCTAGACAGTCCACACAGGTCTGGGTCCAGGCATGAGCAAACACCTAATGAATCTGGGAGTTCTTATAGAGGCCTAAATGAGCTGACAAGCTTCAGCTGGTCTCATCAACTCCCTGTCTGCACGACGCCCCACACTCTCCCTAGAGGTATGAGTCATCCATGAGCCCACTAGCCTCAGCTGGGCTTATACAACTCTCCACCTAGTTGTATAAGTCGGCGTAAAGCCTGAATCTGGGCGAAATATATCTACCCCCCTGGATGCAACCAGGTGACTTTACCTTCCTGCTGTCACAATATATATATATATATATATATATATATATATATATAAATAATATATATATAAAAAATTGCTAATCATTGGAGAGGAAACAATTGAGATCTAGCTCTATATTCATACCAAGCGGATGCATACACTTTAGTCTATAGAGCCACTTGGTCTCGTTTTTTGAGACCTCTCTGGTCATATGTGTACCTCTCCAGTGTCTAGCAATTTTATCGATCCCATAGAATCTACACAACGAGGGGTCACTATTATGAAACATTTTGAAATGTCTTGAAACACTATGATTAGGATAGCCATTTTTTATGTTTTTAAGATGTTCATTGATTCTAATTCTCAGGTTTCTGGTAGTGCGGCCTACGTACTGAAGGGAGCAAGGACACTCTAGCACATATGTCACATGATCTGAATTGCACGTGATAAAGGACTTAATATCAAAAAAAATTTGAGTAACTTTGGACTGAAAATTTGAGATTTTTTTAGGTGCCCCTGCTTTTCTAGTCGTTTTACAGGCTTTGCACCTAGTGCAGTAATGGAAGCCTACACTATCAAGGAAGGTGGAGATTTTTTTGGGGGATCTGGTACATTCTTAGCAATTTTTATTCTGAGCCCTGGGGCTCTTCTATAGATAAATTTGGGTTTTACAGGAATAGTGGATTTCAGATCAGGATCCTTAAGCAGGATTGGCCAATGTTTTTTGATAATAGCTTCGACCTGCTTATACTGTCTATTGAATCCTGACACAAATGCTACTTCCCCTTTAAATTCAGATTTTACCTTGGTTTCTAGGAGGGATTTTCTATCCATGGCGGATACTTGTGTTAATACCTGGGTGAGTGCCCCCATGGGATATCCCTTTTCTAGGTACTTTGCTTTGAGTATTTCGGCTTGTTCATAAAAATCAGTATCATTGGCACAATTGCGCCTGAGTCTCATGAACTGTCCCTTAGGCACTGCCCCTATCCATTGGGGATGGTGGCAGCTGCGGGTTGGGACAAACCCATTTCTATCCGTAGCCTTGAAGTAAGTTTTTGTCTCATAGATCCCATGGTTCTTGGTTATAGTCAAATCAAGATAGTTCACACTATTAAGATTAAATTCTGCAGTGAATTTTAGACCATATTCATTTGTATTAATTTTTTCTAAAAATGATGTTAAACTTGACATAGGTCCATCCCATAGCAAGATGACATCATCGATATATCTTTTATATAAGATCAATGATCTATTCTGGTCTTTAAAGATGGTATCAAGTTCCCACTTATTGAGAACCACATTAGCCACACTAGGGGCGTACCGTGCCCCCATGGCCACGCCTCCAGTCTGGTTGTAGAAGTCATCCTTAGCCCAGAAAAAATGATTGCCCATAGCTAACTCTAGGCCCCTAACCAGATAATTAATCTGGGCCTTTTTGAGTTTGGATTCTCTATAAAGCGCCCATTTCATGGCTGACAGGGCATCCTTATGTTTGATATTAGTATATAATAATTCAATATCTATTGTAACCATAATTGTGTTTTCTGTGGCTTTGATTTCATTCAAAAGAACCATGAGATCTTTACTATCTTTCAAGTAGGAAGGGCTTTGTGACACTAGGGGTTTGAAGAAACCATCAAGGTACTCCCCCAACCTAGAGAACAAGGAGTTCAGCCCACTAATAATAGGTCGGCCTGGTGGAAACTCCTTGTTCTTATGTACTTTAGGCACTATATAAAGTACTGGGACCTTTGGTGCCTGTATTTTAATATAGTTTGCTTCCTTGGGGTTTAGCAGGGACTTGGATATTCCCTCCTCTACCCAAAGATTCAATTCTTCTTTTAATCTGATTGTAGGGTCTCCTTTTAGCTTTTTCTAAGTAGCTGTGTCGTTAAGTAATCTTTCAATTTCTTGGTAATAATATTCGCAAGTAAGTATCACCAAACCTCCCCCCTTATCTGCTGGTCTCACCACTATTTGTTTATTTTCTTCCAATAATTTAATTCCTTCCCAAATATTTTTGTTGGATCCATGATTTTGAATAACTAGTTCCCTGGCTTCATCTAGCACCATATTCCTAAAAACTTCTATGTGATGATTTTTACCTTTACCCGGGTTGAACACTGAATTGTTTTTTAGCCCACTATGCACATACTGCTGGTCAGTGGTATCCCCTCCTGTTCTCGATCCTAAATTAGCATAGTCTTTTTTTATGTTCAATTTGCGGACATATTTTTCAATATCTATGAACAACTCGAATTTGTCCACATTTTTATCAGGTGCAAATTTTAGCCCTTGATTTAACACTTCCCATTCTTGATCAGTCAAGCCTCGTACACACGAACGAGTTTCTCGGCAAAAACCAGCAAGAAACTTGCTGGCAGAGATTTTTTGCCGAGAAATTTGTTCGTGTGTATGGTTTCTCGTCAAGAAAAGCGACAAGTATCTCGACGAGAAAATAGAGATCCTGCTCTCTATTTTCTCGTCGGCATGTTTCTCGACGAGAAAAGTGAGTGTGTGTACCTGTCCTCCCGGAAGCCCGCGCATGTTCGAAATGAATTCGACGCATGCGCGGTAGCTTCCTAGGCATACGTAGGGTATACCAAGATGGCGGCGACGGCATCGAATGTGACGAGCGCATGCTCGTCGTAGTCGATGACGTCACCGCGTACGCTCCATTCAAAGAATCGCGGGTTCTTTGAATCGAGCGTCTGTACACTCGGCCGGGACAAGGTTCTTGTCCAAGAATCTCGTCGAAAAAAACGACATGTTTTTTTCAACGAGAATCTCGGCCGTGTGTACGAGGCCTAAGAGTTACCCCCGCTAAGTTGTAAATTCCTCCATTTATCTGTTCCTTTTTCTTTTCTTTTCTCTTTCCTCCTCGTCGCCCTCTTTGTCTATGGGGTCTTTGGGGACCTGTGGAGTGCTGGATGGGATACGGTAAGGTTCCTTCCAGTCTCTCCATTCCCCCCCCTGGTGGGGATTCTGGTAAGGACCCGGTCTTCCTCTAAAGTTACCTCTAAAAGATCCACTGACCCAAGCATCCCAGACACTTCGGACTTCTGACAGAGTCTCTTTCCCCGGCTTACCTCGGCTTGTAGCTGAGCCAGGACGTCTGGAACTTTTCCCTTCGGATGCATCCGTTCCGAGTAAGCGCTGGAGCTTAACTCCACCACGGCCGCAGGAAGCCTTCACAAAGCCAATCTTCCTCTTGGGCGGTGGGAGCAAGGACTCTGTGGTGACCGAGGCAACATCCTCCGGTCTCTCCGATTCTGATTCCTCAATCTCCGGAACATCTCTGCTCGCGACTTCCTCCGAAGTCTCAACAGTGTGCATAGGGGTGGCTGCAAAAGCTCTGGCTCCTTCCTCTGAAGTTGTGGCGCCTGTAAGGCAATTGAGGCGGAAAGCCAGAGGCTTCTCTGTGGGTTGCTCCACCTCAAACAAGAACTCCCTACATTGCTCGCATCTGCCCAAGGGCTTGAGATGCACCACCAGTCCCGAGCAGCCGGGACAAACCACTCCGAGGGCCTCCACATCTCTGCAAACGTAGAGGGCAAAACGTCCTGGGGCTTCAGCCGAATCCCTGTATCCATCACAGAAGCAGCAAACAAGGTCATATTCATGGTGGTTGTGGCCGAAATCCATGAGGCATGAGACGCCATGTTGCTCGCTTGCTGTTCCATTGCGCACTGTCCTTTTCGCGCCAAAGTCCCCATGTGCAACTCTTCACATGGCCAGACTCCTCCCATCTTCTGCACTGTTCGCGGTCTTTCTGTATAGGCACGCCCACGAACTACACAGTCAGTGTTCTCCTCGTGGCGCAGTTTTCAATATGGCCGACCTCCACGGAACTTCACTGGGGAATAAAGTTCAAACTCTGGGGGGGTCTTCACATTTTCCAACCACAGACAAATCCCGGACTCGAGCCCCCACGTGTAGTGATACCCCCAGCTAAGAGAGCCGCTGAAATGATTTGTTTGGGCCCTGTAAAGCACTGCTGTCAACCCCCAGCAATTGGCTCTAACCTCTCCTGGCACAGTCAGTAGGGGATGATAGGATTGTGTAACCTGTAACTCTCGGAGGCACAATCCTGCAATAAACACAGCAATATGGTATAGCTATCAATAACCGTCTCTTCTGCACAGTAAATGACACAAACACAGGTGTACTTAACCCTGGCACTTTTACTGAGAATATTGGTTAAGCATAGAAACAGTATACATGAACACATGCAGAGCCCTGCAATGAAAGGGGTACTTTTGCAAACAGACAGATATAACAAAAGAAACTAACAGTCCCCGCTGCTGCTTTTCTACCTCGTGGGTAAAAATGGCGCCCAGAAATGTCTACGCTACTAAGTCAGGCCTGACTGTACTATGTAGAAGTTCTGCAGAGAAAGATCTTCGCTAGCAAACGGTGGTGCACTTTTTGAAGAAAACAAATTATAATCCACAAAGAGGAAAAGGGTCTTGAACTTGGTGAACACAGGATAAGTCTTAGGGACTCCTAGATACTCAAAGCACTGTCCCTTCGGTGTGTGTCTACAAGCACTAAAGTTAGTTCCGAACAATAGTTATCTGGCCTAGGAGATCCTGTGTTTGTCTCTGAGCAGGTGCTCTCTCACCCAACCGGACCAGTCCGTGTCCGTATCTTCCGTTGCTGTGTCCTGGTACACAGATTCCACGACACCCGGGTCTTCGGTCCTCCTGGCAACAGCACAGCAGCAGTCGGAACACGTCCAGCGCGCTCCTCGATGAAAACGGAAGGCTCTTTGGAGAAAAGCCCCGGCTTCAGGCCTTGTAACACAGCAGACTCAACACAGAGTTCCACTTGCTGGGCGGGCGGTGTCCAAAGAGGCCGAACTCAGTCCCCCCCCAGTTAAATAGCCCACCCCAGCAGCCTTTGCGCGGGGCAATGCACCTTGGGTGTCTCGTGCATTTTGGGTACGGTAGTCTCTGAGGCCTTAAAGCAATACCCCGCTACATAAGAATTAGAATTATTAAAATAAGAAATATGTTTTTTGCCTTAACCACTTAAGCCCCAGACCATTTTGTTGCTAAAGGACCAGGCCCCTTTTTGCAATTCGGCACTGCGTCGCTTTAACTGAAAATTGCGCAACCGTGCGACGTTGCTCCCAAACAAAATTGACGTCCTTTTGTTCCCACAAATAGAGCTTTCTTTTGGTGGTATTTGATCACCTCTGCGGTTTTTATTTTTTGCGCTATAAACAAAAATAGAGCGATAATTTTTTTAAAAATGAATTATTTTTTTTTTGCTATAAAAAATATCCCCAAAAAATATATAAAAAACATATTTTTTTCCTCAGTTTAGGCCGATACGTATTCTTCTACATGTTTTTGGTAAAAAAAATTCCAATAAGCGTTTATTGATTGGTTTGCGCAAAAGTTATAGCTTCTACAAAATGGATTTTTATTATGACTGCCACATTATGGCGGACACATCCGACACTTTCGACACATTTTTGGGACCATTGTCATTTTTACAGCGATCAGTGCTATAAATATGCACTGAATACTGTGAAAATGACACTGGCAGTGAAGGGGTTAACCTCTAGGTGGCGCTGTAGGGGTTAAGTGTGCCCTGGTGAGTGATTCTTACTCTAGGGGGGCGTGGCTTGGCGTGTGACATCACTGATCGTCGTTCCCTATGACAGGAAACAGACGATCACTGACATGCCACTAGGAAGAACGGGGAAAGGTTCGTTTACACTTTCCTCTCCCCGTTCTTCAGCTCTGTGACCCGGTCGCGGGACACTGGCGGCGATCGGGTCCGCGGGTCCTGCGGGTGCGGTCATGGAGCTTCGGACCGGGTCGCGAGCGCGCCGGCGGCGCGCGACATACGGCTGGGATCTTAAAGGGGACGTACCTGTACGCCCTTGTGCCCAGCTGTGCCATTCTGTCGACGTATATCGTCATGCGGCGGTCCTTAAGTGGTTAATATCTACCTTAAATCACATTGCTAAGTGCATATTGTACTTTTTTGTAACCTAAATACTGAAATTCACACTTAAAACTGTAATTTAGTGACTTTTGGAAAGGCCAGTAAAAATCTGGCTGTGCCAGTAAATTTTAGGTGTCACGTCAGTTGCTGTCCTGTTCAATGTTCAATATTTTACCTGTCAGGAAGTGACGGAAACTCAGACGGAAATAAAAATATCTGTTCTCTCTTTCAAAAATGAAGAATTCAAGTTTTTGGCCTAGTATGTGCTTAATATTGACTTTGACCTTACTTACCTCTTGGTCTTCTGTGGCCCACAACAAAAGGCTGGAGTTGATGGTAAAGACCTGACCAGAAGCAGCTGTGGTGTCATAACTTCCAACCTTGACCTGTCTTATAGTTCCTTCTGGGGTCATCTGCCAGTTTACAATGTCATAGATGGCTGGTGGGTCTCCATTCTCATCAAAGTAAAGCTCTTTCCCACTGCTCAAAGTGACCCTCACCCTCTTCATATAATACAGCAGCTGTACAATGAAGAAAAGGGAGAATGTCATTTGTATGCTTATAATGGTGTAGCTTTTAAAACACAATTATTTTTTCCATACCAATGCCATACACATACCACTGTACCATTATTTCAGTTATTATAACTAGGTAAAACTAATCAGCAAGATTAGAGCTGAAAATAATGTTTTGCCCCTTGGCCTTTAAAGCGGAGCTCCACCCGCGATTTTTTTTTTTTTAAGTCAGCAGCTACAAACACTGTAGCTGCTGACTTTTAATAAGGACACTTACCTGTCCTACTCGCCTGCGATGATGGCCCCCCCGATGCCGATCCCTCGATGATTACAGGTCCCACGCCGCCATCCTCACTAAGGAAAACAGGCAGTGAAGCCTTACGGCTTCACTGCCCGTTTCCTACTGCGCATGCGTGAGTCTTGCGCCGATATGTGAATGGGCGGCTGCTCTCTGTGATTACTCACAGTTCTCAGAAAGCAGCGCGCCCATTCACCAGAAGACACCGCGAGTAGGAGGGATGAAGAAGATCCACCTTGGATAAGGAAGAGGCAGATTAGGGACTTACGCATAGCAACCGGTATTTCGGGTGAGCAAAATTTTTATTTTTATTTTTATTTTCAATTTTTTTGCTGCATTTTCATGTATTTTTTTTTTTCAGGGTGGAACTCTGCTTAGAAGTGTAAATCCAGTTCAATCCCTATATAGGTAAACTATATACGGTACTTTCTCTGCTATGAATAATTGACTTATTGTTTCACAATGTCCTTTCTCAATCTAGTTTTTTTTTTTTTTTTTTCAGGGATAAGTGACCTCACCAATGTGTGACAATGGGGAATAGAAGAAGGAAAGAAAAAAATAAATAAATAAAAGGATAGGGAGGGGAGTAAAAAATTAAGGAGGGGAGGGGGGATAGGGGAATAACATCCCCTTATTCTCCCCCTGATATCTTATGTGATGAGACACCAATATTGATGCCCCTTAAAGTGAGGTGATCCCAAAAACTACTTCACATCAAAAAACCCTGGTGTTAAGGTCCCTTAATGGACTATCTAAAAAAAAAAAAAAACTAAGAAATAAATTTACAATTGGCTATATTAATAAAGTGACCCAACTTATATGTGAAAGAGAGAGGAGAGAAAAAAAAAAAAAAAAGAAAAAAAAAAAAAGGAAAGAAATAAAAAAAAAAAAAAAAACTTTATACACAAAAAAAAAAATTCACCCCCCCCCCTCTTCCCTATGTGCATTGATCGTAAATAATTTATCACAACTTCATTAAATTCTCTCTCTAAGTATAAAAAAAAAAAAAGGGGGGAGGGGGGGAGAAATTAGGAAAAGATAAAGGGGGGGGGGGGGGGAGAGGAAAAATAGGCCGGCATGCATGGTATCCAGTAATATGTATGCCTCAGTACATTTTAGACTCCTAAGGAGTAGGCCCGACAATAGCCCCAAATAATCAGCCTTAAGATATTAATAGCTTATTCAGTAAATATAAATTGAGTCTCAGTGAGATTGTGCAAGTATCTCTCTATAGGTTGTAGTGTCCTTAAATTCCATCCACGGAGTCCAGGTTAGGATATGTCGTTGGAAAGTGTCCTTGTTACGATGAGTAATTTCTTCCATGAGATGTACCTCTGATATTTTTTTAAACCACTTTTTCACGGATGGAATCTCAGGCTGGCCCCTAAGGGTAGGTATAAGTGCTTTAGCCGTGTTAAGCAGATGTGGAACTAGAGAACATTTATATTTTCTAACAGACTCCTCAGTAGCATGAAAGAGGATGGTCCATGCGTCAGCAGGAAGATTAATACTGGATATTTGTTGGATGATACCAATAATGCTAGCCCAATAGGGGCGGATAAGTGGGCACGACCACCATATATGAGCATGAGTTGCTCTGTTCCCGCAGTTCCTCCAACACAATGGGGAGTTGGCAGGGAACATCTGATGAAGCTTTGATGGGGTATAGTGCCATCTAGTTAGCAATTTGTAATTGACCTCAGCCATCTTTGATGCTATTGAAGAGATATGAGACAACTGCAGGACTTTGTCCTTTTGGCTATCTGGGATGCTGGATTCCAGGTCTGCCTCCCACTTAGCAAAGAAGGGAGGGTAAGTGTCTCCTTGGAGCTTGATAAGTGATTTGTAAAATACCGAGATACTATGTTCCGGTGACTCCGTTGAATTGAAGATTTCCTCAATACTATTTAAGTCCTGTATTCCTTTGAGCGGCTGAGGCAGGGTTCTAAGAAAGCTCTGTAATTGGTTATATCTCCATTTGTCCAAAAACGTAATCGGCTTGAGGCCGAGAATTTCCTCAAGAGGCTTAAGAGCATTTGCTCGGAGAATCTGATGTAATAAAAGAGGTCCTTCTGGCGACCACATCCTATATCCCGGGTCTACCAGACCAGGTAAGAAATAATCGTGGTCCAAAAGAGGTAGCAAAGGGGAAGCATATGACCATGAAATCTTCCTATGTAAGGCATCCCATACATCAAGAGTGGAAGTGGTTAATATAGAGGTACTTGGAGCAAGGTGTCTGTGTATACGTGGTAACCAGGGTATAGTTGCTAGGTCTGTGTTACTAAGAGCATATTCCAAGCTCACCCAGAGTTTGGAATTAGCGGCATATTTCCACTCGGCAATTCTAGATAGAATAACAGCATTATAATAAGTCTTAAAATTTGGAAGGGCCAGTCCCCCCGCATCCTTGGAGCGAAATAACACTTCCTTGGATACTCTGGGGTGGCTGTTCTTCCAAATGAAGCGGGAGACCATGGTCTGTAATAGGGAAAAAAAAACTATAGGTACACCCAATGGGATCATTTGAAAAAAAAAAAGTACTCTAGGCAGAATGTTCATTTTAACTATGCTTACTTTACCCAGCCATGAGTGTGTTAGCGTATTCCACTTTTGTAGATCCTCTCTAATATTATTCAATAATGGAATATAGTTATATTTAAAAAGAGACTGAGTGTGAGGCGTAAGATTCACTCCCAAATATTTCATTTTACGTTGAGCTCATCTAAAAGGGAAGAGGGGTTTTAAACTTTCCACCTCCCTTCCTGGTAGGTTGATATTTAGAAAAAACCTGTGCCCACCCCCCTACACACTGCACTTCTCCTCCCTGCAAGCCATCACAAAATATTACGCTATGGTTCCTTTTTTCTTTGGGAGTTGAACAGATACTACTTCGGAGATACATTTATTTTCTTTGGTCTAGAGGGAGACCCTAAACCCCTGCACTTGAAGAGATCACTGCATGAGTGATCATACTGATGCGGTAAGGAGAATATATTACTATTCTTCTGGTGTCTCTCCATTCTGGTGGATGAAGAATACTCTTTCTTTTCACATTTATTTCAGGATTGATCACTTTCATTTTGTGGCACTTTTCTGTTTGAACACTATTTAAAGATTTTTTATGCTGCGGGATTTCAGTTATTCCTCTGCTCTTTTCACTTTATTTATGGATTGTTTTTCACTGTTATTTTAATTGATAATTCACTTAGAGGTATATTCACTTTATTCACTTTAAAGGTATATTACCGATGGTTTTTGAATATATTATATATTTTGTATAAAATGTAAATTTCTTTTGTATACACTTCATATTTTTCACCAGTATTTTTTGGATACTTTTTCATTATCGAATTAGCGCTGTACTTTTTTTCTATATATTTTATGTAAATTTGGTATCCATTTTTTCAGTACCGGCAGCTTTTTACACTATCACTGTGTAATTTTCATCAACCAATTCACGTTTCTATCTAGCGCAGTGTTCCCCTTTTTCTTTGGGCCTTTTTAAAGGTTGATATTTAGAATTTCGGACTTAGAAATATTAATTTTAAAATTAGAAAGTGTCTGAAAAGTGGAAAAAGCTGTCATTAAATTAGGAAGCGAGATATGGGGCTGCTGAATAAAAAATAAAATATCATCCGCATATGCCGCTTATTTGTGAGTTTTATTACCTACTTGAATCCCATGTATATTTATATTATGTCTTATAGTTACCAGAAAGGGTTCAAGGGTAAGGGCAAATAAAAGGGGAGAAAGGGGACAGCCCTGTCTAGTCCCATTGAATAGTTGAAATGACTCACTCAAAGTGCCGTTTATGTGGATTTGTGCCGTGGGATTAGAGTAAAGGGAGACAATACGATAAAACATCTTGGGTCCCAACCCAAAATGTCGCAGGGTCATTTTTAAGTAATCCCAGTCCACCCTATCAAACGCTTTTTCTGCATCTGTGGATACAAATAGGGTGGACTGGGACGACCTTTGAGCGTATTGTATAAGAGATATCGCCCGGAGAGAATTATCCTTGGCTTCTCTATGTGGGATAAAGCCCGTCTGATCCGTAGAAATCCAACTGGGTATAAGGGGGAGTAGTCTGTTAGCCATTACCTTTGAATATAATTTGATATCAACATTCAATAGGGAAATTGGCCTGTAGCTACTACATTGAGTAGAATCCTTATCTGCTTTAAGAATAACTGAAATGTGAGCTGTAAGAGATTCCGGGTGTAATCCCGAGATCTGTGAAATTGAGTTGGCATAGGCAGTAAGCTGGGGCAAGAGAACGTCACTAAATGTTTTGTAGTATCGGGTAGTGTAACCGTCCGGTCCCGGAGCCTTACCTATCGGTGAAGATTTCAGGGCTGCCTGAAATTCCTCCACCGAAAATTCAGATTCAAGTTCACTGAGGGATGAATTTGGAATTTTAGGCAAATTCACTTCTTTTAAGTATGCTAACATGAGGCTACGTCTCTCCTTCACAGTCAGAGACGGAGAATCATACTGCACTTTATAAAGATCTGCATAATAATCCCTAAAAGCTTTAGCAATATGAGGAGTCGCGTGGACTAAGTTTCCATTAGATAGTTTTATTTTGGGGATAAATGATCTAGTCTGTTTTTCTTTAAGGGATCTTGCTAGTTGTCTGCTAGGTTTATCCCCCCACTCATATAGTTTTTGCGAATAATGTTGGAATTTTCGAGCTGTGTCTAAATTAAGCAGATTTTTTAGTTCTTCTTGTTTCAGTGTAAGAGCTTCTAAATGGGATATGTGTAAAGTGAGTTTGTGTTGTTTATCAAGTTCAGTTATTTGATGAAGGACCTGCTCAAGTTGTTGACCATGCTCTCTTTTCCTCCTTGCCCCAAGTTCTATGAATCAACCTCTCATAGTTGCCTTGTGAGCTTCCCATATGATAGCAGGGGATGTCTCAGAAGGTTTGTTGTCTCTAAAATATTGCGATATATGAGAGGCAAATATTGAAACCTCTGTTACATTAGAAAGAAGAGAGTCGTTAAGTTTCCAATTATTGGAGTGCTGAGGTAAAGTGGGCATGGTCATTGTCATCGACACAGGTGCATGATCTGATAGTGTCGCTGTACCTATATCCGCAGATTTTAATAGTGGAAGATGATAGTGATCTAAAAAAATATTATCTATTCGGGAGTAAGACTGATGAGTCTTTGAGAAGTGGGAGAAATCTTTTTCTTTAGGGTGTAGGATACGCTATACGTCTATCAATTGCCAGTCTATAAGTCTCTTATTAACAAAAGACAGACGCTTAAAATAGATATTGGAACGACCATGGGATGTGTCCAACACAGGATCTAGAGACATATTTATGTCCCCTGCCAGTACGATTAATCCCTCTGCAAAGTGTGATAAATCAGTAAGAATTTGAGAGAAAAAAGTAGATTGGTTTTGGTTCGGACAATATATATTTGCTAAGGTACATTGAGTGGTGCCTAGGAAACCCTTTAAAAAAAGAAAACGGCCATGGTCATCCGCTTGCATATCTGAAAAACGAAAGGGTACACTACCACTAAAACCAATGGCCACACCCTTCGCCTTCTTTGTATCTGAGAGGCTATAATACCACTGAGGGAAATATACCGAATTCAATTTGACCTGCGTAGTATGGGTTAAGTGTGTTTCCTGAAGATACACAATAGAAGAAGCCAATTTCCGTAATTCACAGGTGACCTGATGTCGTTTAGCCGCAACGTTTAAACCCCTTACATTATAGGAGATAACTTTAAGTGTGGTCATTATCACAGTATAATATGACACTTAAACCTACATATCCCTGCATGCCGGCCTAAGGGGGGGGGGGGGGATAATAAAAAAAAGAAAAAAACGGGTATATGTTGAAAAGAAAAAAAAGAAAGGGAAAAAAAAAACTAATTTACATAAACAACAAAAATGTCCTCCTGGACACGTGTGGGAAATCTTAATTTGTCATGCAGATATCTGCGGTGGTCCCTGTGGGGGAGGAGAGACCGGGCAGCCATCCAGAACTCCTTTAGGAGAACGGATAAAAAAAAACTCGAGGGCTACCCGCTCTCCCCAACCCCAGAAGGAAAGAAGGGAAGGAGAGCGTGTTGTGTGAGCAACACATAAGAGCATTATGCTCCACCAGCATTCAGCTGTGCGAAAAATAGTAAGCAGAAAAATACTTTTTGCTCCAGAAATACATAACAAACCATGAGCATTAGATCTTTTTAGAATATTTAACTTTAACAGCTAGATCTCATTTCATTAGACATGATAGCTTACAGATATACTCATTCAGAGAGAAAAAAAATAAAAATGCATATAGGCCTAATCACTCTTTACTCATCTATGTTGTTGTTCAGTACTTGGCACGGAAGAGCGCCCTTTTTTAATAGGAGATTTTTGCCAATGAGAGTCCTGAATATGCAAGAACTTAGGGATCAGATCCTGCCAGTTCGAAAGGTCTATTGATGGAAGATTAAGGACCTTTAGAAATTGTGGTAGTTCCTCTGGGAACCGAAGGGTATGAGAGCGGCCATCTTTGTTAGCAATGAGGCACGCCGGAAAACCCCATCTATAAGTGATCCCATTAGAACGTAAATGTTCCAGGAGTGGCTTAAGAATTCTGCGGCGATCCAAGGTTTCCTTGGACAAGTCCGAGAAGATATTAAGAGTCGCTCCATCAAAATCAATGTTGGGGATACCCCTCATCTTGGCCATTATAGCGTTCTTATCTGTATAATAATGTAGGCGGCATATTACATCTCTAGGTTGCTCAGTAGCTATGTTACGTGGCCTGAGAGCCCGATGTACTCGGTCGAAGCGTAGTGGATCGGTGGGTGCATTTCCCAACACTGAGTTAAGTATACCGGTAATCGACGGCTCTAGATCCTTATCGCCAGTCGCTTCGGGCAGGCCTCTGATTCGCAAGTTGTTTCTGCGATTTCTATTCTCGAGGTCCTCGAGCTTATATAGTGAGGCACGATGAGCGCAGGCTATCTGTGTGACAGTCTTTTGTAGTTCTCTTATAGCTGTTTCATGAGTATCTTGTCTCTGTTCTGTAACCTCTACCCTACCGAGAATATGCGCCATATCTGTTCTCACCCCCGCTATTTCCTTTTTTATTGACGTTTCAAGTCCATGGAACATCCCAGCTAACTCTTTTCTAATGCCGATCAGCAGAGACGACATGTCTGATCCTGTGGGGGGTTCAGGTTCTTCCATGGGATCTGGGCAACAAGATGATGCAGGCAAGCTTTTTTTTTCAAGGATTGCTAATGAAGCGAGAGATGCGTTACGTCTCGTGCATCTAGTTTGACTGCTACAAGCGTCCGGGCCGTTTCCACTAGTAACCAGGAAGCGCTGTATGGAGCTAGCGGCGACCTGATTACTATGTTTTTTAGAAGTAACAGAGCGATTTTTTTTTAATGTCTTTGTTGGCATAATTGGGGCTTTAAAGCTGAATGCTGAGTGGAGCACCCCTCAGTCTTAGCAACACATGCATCGCATAGTGTGGAACATATAGTTATTCATGTCCATATCAAACATACAGTCTTATTGATCTTATTTCTATTAAATATGCTTTTTCAATGATTTTAAAAATGCTACTACTGGGCATTATATCGTGGTTCAATAAAGGAGCTGTCCAACAGTACCATACCCCAGCAATAGAACAGAAACACAAATCCAGATATATATATCTCCAGGGTATCTTTCCTTGTTTTCTGTTGTTTGTCAATGTCCCATAATCACATGGTATAGCACAATTCATCTAAGGAAACCGAGGGGGCACATATACCGAGCCTTCCCCTAGAATTTATGAAGAGAGGGTTATATGTCAGAGGAGGCAGAAATCAAGGACTGACTGGCTGGGGATCTGGGTGTAGCAAGATGGCCGCCGACCTCCAGGAGTAGGCCGGAGCCGCGGCCTTTCCTAAACCAGACACCGTCCGAGAAAACACTGCTTCACCTAGGGCAGAGCCTCTAGAAACAGTCTCCAACTAGCATGTAAGACACTATGTGTTTAAAGGATTAACATTCCGACCCCCCTCTTGGGATGTATGAGGAGAGGAGAAGGCGTCCGAAAAGCTGGAAACCAGAGCAGGCCAGGAGTCTGGATGTAACAAAATGGCCGCTGTGCTCCGGGACAAGGCCGAAGCCGCGGCCTTTCCTAAAACGGCCGCCGTGTGGAGGGGCGGCAATCTGTCTGGATTACAGCTCCCTCTTCAAGGGATGACTGTCTACCACTGCCGCGGATGTAATCTGCCTCTATTAAGGTTGCTGGCGTGGGCAGGGAGTGCGGGATGGCCGTATGGCTTGTGGAGCTCTGTACCTGGAGAAGGAGGATGGCTCCGGTTCCGTAGGCCTCAAGACGACGGTGGCGGGCCGCGGGTGGACTCCCGGATCCTCTGGCTGGTCCCCGCTAATGTCAGCTCCGTCTATCCTCCTCCAGAGCTGCGGCCACAAGGGAGCGAGGCGACCGCTCGTCCTGCAGCACTCGAGAGCGGAGAATGCCGGAGACTCCGCAGGCCCCAAGATGGCAGCGGATGCGTGGAGATGTCCTCAGGCCCGGCCGGAATCTCCTGCTGCCCGCTGTTGCCGTCCTGGTGTTTGGTGTAAAGGTCACTCGGCTCCCTTTCTCAATCTAGTTGTCATTCTCAATTCTTAAGGGTTCCTCCAGAGGCTGCTTGGGGTTTATTGGGCTGTGACTGATTGACCTCCTATCTGATGGCTCCTAAATAGTTCTGTATCCAATGCCATTTGGCAGAACCAGCTGCATGACACCAATGATCTTTTTAGCTGTGTAGCGATACCCCCAGTTAAGAGGGCTGCCTGTATGATTTTTTTGGGCCCTGTAGTGCACCGCTGTCAACCCCTGGCAATCGGCTCTAACCTCCCTTGGCACAGTTAGTGGGGGTTGATAGGACTGTGAGGCCTGTAACTCACAGCGACACAGTCCTATGACAAGAACACAGAGCAATATATTAAAACTTCCTTTAGCTGTCTCTTCTGTAAAGTAAAGGACACAGACACCAATATACTTAACCTTGGTATATTTACTTAGACTAGTGGGTAAGCAATAAAACAGGAATGTACATGTCATGTGCAGAGCCCTGCAATAAACAGTGTTTAAATGGCAGACAAATATACAGTGCTACGCAACCCGAACAGTTCCCCTTGCAGCTATTTCCCCTCGTGGACAAGATGGCGCCCAGGAATGTCTACGCTACACAGTCAGGCCTGACTGAACTAAGTGGAAGTTCCGTAGGGATAATCTTCGTTAGCAATGATGGTGCACTTGAAGAATAGAATTTGTAATCCACCAACGTAAGAGGGATACTGTGTCTGTCTATGAGCAAGTGCTCTCCCACCCAACCGGACCAGTCCGCGTCCGGTTCTTCCGCTGCTGTATCTAAGTACACAGATCCCTCGACATCCGGGTCTTCGGTCCTCCTGGCAATGATGCAGCAACAATGAAGAGACGTCCCTCTGGTTCCTCGGATGAGAGCGGAAGGCTCTTTGGAAAAAGGCCCAGGATTTAGGCCTAATGTCACGGCAACTCAACAGCAGTTCCACTTGCTGGGCGGGCGGTGTCCAAAGAGAAAGAACTGGGCTCTGCCTCTCCCTTATAAAGTCCACCCCAGCAGTCCTTGTGTGGGGCAATGCACCCTGGGTGCCCTAAAGTGTACTGGGTAATGTAGTCTCTGAGAGATAAAAGGGCAATACCCTGCTACAGATGTCTGCAAGGATGACGTTCTGGCCACCACTCTAAGGGGATGTTCTTTCCACTGATCAACAATGTAAAGGACGTTATTCCCACTGACCTTCAATGTATACATTTTGGCAGGGGTTCCCTGAGAGCTGAATATAATTTCAAAGGTTTTTCTGACTCAACAGGCGGATCATCCTTTGTTATATTCATCTGTCAGGAAGGTCATGTCAAGCTCCATGAATGATCTTGAACTCTTGCAGGTACATGACATTACCTGAGCTATCTCATTGTACTAGAGAGCAAAGCTGAGGTTTATGCACCCCTTGACAAGTGGATGTGCCTTAGAAAAGATCTCACCAGCAATAAATCCTCTATTGTAGGGAATACATGAAATGCGAGCCGGTTACATAGGGAAGATGATTGGGGGAGGGGGGGTAGGGTGCATTCTGTAAACCAATAGGGTATGCAATACATTCTATTCACGTTCCTATGTTTACATTATTCGAAAATTTTCTAAATTGACAGTGGCTCTGTATTGAAATGGAAAGATCAGTATTAACAGTAAATGACAAAAAAAGCTTTGTGCAGCAAATTGTGCAAAAGTTTTCTTTTAAAGTATATGTATAGCTAAAACATTTTTGTGCTTTTTTTAGTTATTTTGGTTATTTTGTCCATGCCCTGTTCACTCTAGAAATTTGGCTTTCTGTCTTGGTGACAATGGTCACCAGGATATGTAAAGTGGAAGAGTCCATCTAAATGGGAAAGAGACAGAAATAAAAATGTAGGAGGGCACAAAGGGACATCAACCCTAGAAGATCATTCAGAAGTAAAACCTCGTACACAGGACCGGTTTTCTCGGCAAGAAAACTGCTGGGAGAGCTTTTTGCCGTGAAAACCATTCGTGTGTATGGTTTCTCGACAGGAAAACTGCCTGGAATCTCGACGAGAAAAATAGAGAACCTGCTCTCTATTTTTCTCATCGTGATTCTTGGCAGAGTGTTTCCTGACGAGAAAACTGGTTGTCTGTATGCTTACCTGTCCGAGGTAAACCCGCGCATGCTCGAAAAGACTTTGACGCATGCACGGTAGCATACAAGGTTAGTGTGGGGTGTAGCAAGATGGCGGCGACGGCATAGAATGTGACGGTGCCGGCTCGTCGTAGACGATGACTTCACCGCGTTCTTGCCATTCAAAAGAACGGCAGTTCTTTTGAATTGGGTGTGTGTACACTCGGCGTGCAAGGCAAGCTTGCTGGGAATCCAGTCGGGAAAAACGACGTTTTTTTTTTCCGATGGGATTCCCTCCCGTGTGTACAAGGCTTGACTCCAAGAACATCATTCAGTATACTTCCTATACATCGAGTATATCCATGTGTACTAAATTTGAAAAATCTATTTATATCTATCCGCTGTAAATGGCCATTCATGTACACTGTATGTCCAAAAGCATGTGGACACCTATCAAAATGGTTAGGTTCAGGTGTTTCCAGATAAGGGTACTATTATTGCGGCATTTAAGGCAATTATGTTCTTTAACCTTGTGGTTAGGGGTTTGGGAAGGTTCTTTTCTGTTCCAGCATGAATGTACTCCCCTGCTTGCTCAATAAAGACATAGTTTGATGAGTTTGGTGGGGAGTAACTAAAGTGGTCTGTACAGAGTCCTAACCTCAACCCTACTAAACACCTTTATGGTGAATTGGAATGCCAATTGTGAGACAGTTATTTGCGCCCCACATCAGTACCTGACCTTACAAATGTTGCAAAGTTCCCACAGACACACTACAAAATTTTGTCACGGTCAACACTTTAATAATACCCATGGTTTTGGATTGTTCAGCAAGCTCATGTAAGGTAATATTCAGGTGTCCACATGCTTTTGGCTATTGGTGTATATATTAGAATACTAATATGAGATTACCTGCCAGGGGGTAAAACTGTGCATATTTGCACAACTGCCATGAGAGAATGGACCTCCTGCTTTGCCGCAGTTTTGGAGATCCTGCAAAGCTTTGGCCACAACATGAACTGCAGTGTAGATATTGTAGGCCACCCTTAAATTGGAGACATCGTTGTAGCTGTTCTTGATGCTGTCTAGACTCTCTTCTCCGGTGCAAACTTTTTCTTGGATTAGCAGATCCTTACTATTTGGAAACTTGCAGCTGAATGCTTCCTGCCAAAATGACTTCACCAGGTTTCCTCCCAAAGTCATGTTAGGATGGATCTTGTAAAGATATTCACGAAATCCTGGAATCCCTTCACTAAAAAAAGCTAAACCAATTGTTCCAACAAGGAGATGAGTAAAGGTTTCCATATACTGTAAAGTAGTTGTGGACCACCCTTCGCTGGCAACAAATGCTTTTCCAGTGATGTTTTGGTTTGTCATTTCACCAAGAATTGGCAGCAAATCAAGACCAGGAGCAAAGACAACAATAATTCTGGCCACTGACTGCTTTATGACATTGACAATACGTGGAGCATTGCGATCTTGCTTGCTAGTCAAAATATTCTCGGTGAAGGCCACACAGGCTCCAGCCTTGGTGATCTCCTGCTTAACCAGCTGAATTCCTTGTTGCCCGTAGTCATTGTCCACAGCCAGAAGACCAATCCATATCCAATGAAAATGCAAAACTAGCTTAGCCAGGCCCTTGGATTGAAATGCATCACTTGGAACAGTTCGAAAGAAGGAAGGAAATTTTTTACGGTCACTCAAGAGGGAGCTTGTGGCATAATAGCTGACCTGTTCAAGAAAAGTTAAGAGAAATGAATTCCTTCTTCATGTGCTTTAGTTTGCTTTAATATTTCAATTAAGTAACATCAAGTATGCCATTTACCGAGACATTGTGATCTTTGGTTGGCAATAAAAATGTGCTTACTTTACTAACTTACATAACTCTGGGAGCCCTTGATTAAAAAAGTAAATGGAACCCTTTCTCCTGGAAGCTTGCCAGAGTACCTTCATCTGCACTGAGCTGAAAGCTCAAACAATGTTATCTGCCTTCCCAACTAGCTTCTGTGTTTACCGGGTTTACCTCGTAAATGGTTTAATGTTACCTGTCCCGCATTCTCTGAGGGTTTTGGTTAGTCAGATGCCCTTCTGGACCTTTTGATCAAGATACATTTTAGAATGTGCTGTTAAAAATTTGGCATTTAGGTAATACCCTTTTACTGGCTAACCTGAGTTACTAAAGATGCAAGCTTTTGTGGTGCATTCGATACCTTCCACAGGCTTTAGAAAACTCTACTACTCCCAGCAAGGAATGAGCTTAAAATTTTGTCCAAATGTAAGTCTGGATCGAACCCGGCTGTTTGGACATTTATCCCAAATCGAATGCCCTGTACATACAATCGGAATTTCCGATGGGATAAAATCCGATGTAATTTTCCGTCGGAATTCTGTTCAAGCTGTCTTCAAGCAGTCTTGCATACACACTGTCAGACCAAATTCCGACCGTCAAGAACGCGGTGACGTACAACACTACGACGAGCCGAGAAAAATGAAGGTCAATGCTTCCCGAGCATGCGTCTACTTGATTCTGAGCATGCATGGATTTTTCTCCGACGGAGTTCCACACAGACAATCGGAATTTCCCATAGGATTGTATTCCATCGGAAAAAAAAAACATGTTCTATTTCTAAACTCCGACAGAAAAAGTCTGATGGGGCCCACACACGGTCGGAATTTCTGATGAAAAAACTCTGTCAGACTTTTTTCATCGGAAATTCCGATCGTGTGTACAAGGCATAAATGTTTAGGGCGTTCGGCAAGTAAGAACGTGGACAGCTTCCAGCTGTCAATGGTTGTTAAGTAAGCATTGGGTGCAAATGGGATAAATCAGAGGGGTCACATCAGTGCCTAAATAGGGGCATTTGACCATATTTGGGCAATAACATTTATAGTATGTCACCACTATCCTTGTTTTTTCCCTTACATAGCTGAAGACTGCTCAGGGAGATGTCAATCGGCCATGTGTAACATTAGGAACGGTCGTGTCTACCAAGTTTCTTTTTTTCTTTCGGTGAGTCTCCAAGAGGCGGGCATTGTGATTGATGATCGATTTACAATGAGGGACATTTTTTGGGGATTTTTATTTTTCTAAATGTTTCAGTGTCTTTTTTTTTAGGTTACATCTTCTTTTTTTGTAAATCAATAGGGGTACCCCATATTTATTCATTAAGTGGGTGGGGTATCTGGGGGCCCCCCTTTTACTAAATATTGAATATGTTCCATATTCCAATAATTCCCCTGCCAGCAGATCGCCGCAATCACTGACCAGGGTTGTGGGGAAGAATCCCTTGTCCTCATCAACATGTGGGCAAGGTACTTTACCAGGCATACCATGAGGATGAGGGCATGGCCTGGTATGGTTCAGAGTGGTGCCCATTTATCTCCCCTATCCTGTCCAGCCAGGTGGTATGCTTTGATTAAGGGTTTGATATGGATTTCCTGGGGGTCATCACACTTTTTTTTTTCATGAGGTACCCTCTTAAAAGTCATAAACCCGACTGTTTGAGTCTTTTGGGGGAGACTATATGCAAACTTTTGTTCATTTTTGTTTAGAATGTGCTACCCAGAAGTGACAATTACAAAAAACATAGCAAACACACCCTTTCCAAAGGTCCCCCAAAATACATAACAGATACTTGTAGGAGTCTGTGTTTTTTTTTTTTTTGGAAGAAGCTGGCAATCTGGCAAATGTTATTTGGTGGCAGTTTTAAAAATGTTTTCCTTTGTAAATGTCAGTGCTGTTCCAGAACTTTCTGTACATTACAGAAATTAGCCCTTCACTGTCAGGATTAGGACCCCCCCCCCCCCCCCCCCCCAGGTGTCCTAATTCCTATTTGAAGGAATAGGGTACTTTTATTGTTTCAAAGATTAAAAAATAAAAAATGTACTAGCCAAATGGAATAAAAAATTAAAAAAAATTGTTGCATTGGTACATGTACCCAGGACAGTGCCCCCACCACCATGCTATTTTTTGGCACCCCCTTGCCCATTAGCTCAGAAAATGGGCATTTTAATTTGACGGATTTGGCTTCCATTGATTTCAGTAGGGTTTGATTTGGGCATCCAAACTTCTTTGAAGTTTGCCGAGCCCTGCTGGAACCCAACCAAGGGGAGTTTGGCTCATCCCTACTGATAGCATGTGCTATAATAATCGGGTAATAATCGGGTACAGTTATTAAGTGACTGGTACATAGTTCCTATTAAAAGCAGTTGATTGGTTTGCTTGATGTTGAAATAAACATTGTGGATGTGTGTGAGTTAAGTGTTGGAACTATTGTCAGTTTTTAATACTGCCTGTTTTGAAGAATCCCCCTACTGGTTCTGGTGACTATTGTGTAAAAAGTGATAGAAAGCCCAAAACATTACAGTTGTCTCTAGAACCAGAGATACATTTGTCCAATGGGGACACATGTTTTAAACTGTCCAATGGAGTGTAACAAATTGTAAAAAAAAACACAGACACCGTTGGGAAAGTCCTTTATTAAAAATAAAAGACCTGATGGGGAACTTCCTCCGCAGTGTAATAAATGAATAGACCCGCCCCTTCTCACGTTCCGCATCTGGTCCGCTTAGCCTTACACCTACGTCATTGGCTGAGCGGACCCGATGGGGAACTTTAGAAGGGGCGGGTCTATTCATTTATTACACCGCGGAGGAAGTTCCCCATCGGGTCCGCTCAGGCTCAGCCAATGACGTTTCGTGTGGACAGCGCTGGACATCGGATCACCGCGGGACACTGGATTTCATCGCTGGAATGTTTCTTTTTATTTTTTATTCTTTTATTTTTAATAAAGGACTTTCCCAACGGTGTCTGGTTTTTTTTTTACAATTTGTTACACTTTCTATGTGAAATGGTAGGGGTACAATGTACCCCATTACCAATTCACATAGGGGGGGCTGGGATCTGGGGGTCCCCTTTGTTAAAGGGGTCTTCCAGATTCAGATAAGCCCCCCGCCCACAGACCCCCACAACCACCGGGCAAGGGTTGTGGGGATGAGGCCCTTGTCCCCATCAACATGGGGACATCCTCCCCATGTTGAGGGCATGTGGCCTGGTACGGTTCAGGAGGGGGGATGGCGCTCTCTCGTCCCCCCCCTCTTTTCCTGCGGCCTGCCAGGTTGCATGTTTCGATAAAGGGTCTGGTATGGATTTTTGGGGGAACTCCACGTAATTTTTTTTTAAATTTGGGGTGGAGTTCCCCTTAAAATCCATACCAGACCTGAAGGGCCTGGTATGGATATTTGGGGGGAACCCCACACATTTTTTTTAATTTGCAGCAGGGTTCCTCTTAATATCCATACCAGACCTGAATGGCCTGGTAATTGAATTTGGGAGGACCCTCACGCACTTTTTTTTTTATCAATAACTTTTCTCTATATTGCCGGGAGCCAACAATTCATTAATAGCCGCGAGTGAGTTCTAAATTACTTTTTTTCCATAAGAAATTACACTTTGTGCAGGGACAGTTCTAAGCATGGGAAACAAGCGCGACTTTACAGGCATACTATACACACACCCTAGGTACGAAATTTAAAGGAATATTTCACTTTTATTGTTTCACTTTAAGCATTATTAAAATCACTGCTCCCAAAAAAACAGTAGTTTTTAAAACTTTTTTTGCATTGATACATGTCCCCTGGGGCAGGACCCGGGTCCCCAAACACTTTTTATGACAATAACTTGCATATAAGCCTTTAAAATTAGCACTTTAGATTTCTCCCATAGACTTTTCAAATTTGCCGCGAACACCCTAAATTGTTCGCTGTTCGGCGAATGGGCGAACAGGCAATATTCAAGTCGAACATGAGTTAGACTCGAACTCGAAGCTCATCCCTAATTACAACATTCAAGCAGTGGCGGCCCGACCATAGGGGGCGCCCGGGCGCCCGCCCCCCCTCCTGTGGTCACCAAAAAATAAAAAAATAAAAAAATAAAACGGGCCCTTTAAGAGTTTTTTTTTTTAATGTCTTTTTTTCACACATGGCGGCGCGACCATAGTGGGTGCAGAAGCGCCGCTACCACTCGCTTCTGCGCCCGGCCGTCACTCACCACAACAATACATAGGTTCATGCATTGCATGAACTTATGTATTGCTGCCGCCCACTATTCAGATGGCCGGCCCCTTGAGCGCCGGCCATCTGAATCACAGCGTCTGATTGGCCTTTAGAAGTGCACAGGGATGTGTTCCCTGGCCAATCAGGTTCACCGGGTCTGGTTACCGGTAACCTGATTGGCTGAAGTGACATCGAGGGCGGGAGAAGACATCGAGGACGGAAGAAGGACGGCGCTGACTCGAGGAAGGTAAGTGCAGGGCTGGGGGGGACAAGCTGGCTGCATATGGGGGAGAAACTGGCTGCATTATGTGGGAGAAACTGGCTGCATATGGGGGAGAAACTGGCTGCATATAGGGGAGAAACTGGCTGCATTATGGGGGAGAAACTGGCTGCATATGGGGGAGAAACTGGCTGCATATGGGGGAGAAACTGGCTGCATTATGGGGGAGAAACTGGCTGCATATGGGGGAGAAACTGGCTGCATATGGGGGAGAAACTGGCTGCATATAGGGGAGAAACTGGCTGCATTATGGGGGAGAAACTGGCTGCATATGGGGGAGAAACTGGCTGCATATGGGGGAGAAACTGGCTGCATATAGGTGAGAAACTGGCTGCATATGGGGGAGAAACTGGCTGCATTATGGGGGAGAAACTGGCTGCATATGGGGGAGAAACTGGCTGCATATAGGGGAGAAACTGGCTGCATTATGGGGGAGAAACTGGCTGCATATGGGGGAGAAACTGGCTGCATATGGGGGAGAAACTGGCTGCATATAGGTGAGAAACTGGCTGCATATGGGGGAGAAACTGGCTGCATATGGGGAGAAACTGGCTGCATATGGGGAGAAACTGGCTGCATATGGGGGAGAAACTGGCTGCATATGGGGGAGAAACTGGCTGCATTATGGGGGAGAAACTGGCTGCATATGGGGGAGAAACTGGCTGCATATGGGGGAGAAACTGGCTGCATATGGGGGAGAAACTGGCTGCATATAGGTGAGAAACTGGCTGCATATGGGGGAGAAACTGGCTGCATATGGGGAGAAACTGGCTGCATATGGGGAGAAACTGGCTGCATATGGGGGAGAAACTGGCTGCATTATGGGGGAGAAACTGGCTGCATATGGGGGAGAAACTGGCTGCATATGGGGGAGAAACTGGCTGCATATAGGGGAGAAACTGGCTGCATTATAGGGGAGAAACTGGCTGCATTATGGGGGAGAAACTGGCTGCATATGGGGGAGAAACTGGCTGCATATGGGGGAGAAACTGGCTGCATATGGGGGAGAAATTGGCTGCATTATGGGGGAGAAACTGGCTGCATATGGGGGAGAAACTGGCTGCATATGGGGGAGAAACTGGCTGCATTATGGGGGAGAAACTGGCTGCATATGGGGGAGAAACTGGCTGCATATGGGGGAGAAACTGGCTGCATATAGGGGAGAAACTGGCTGCATATGGGGGAGAAACTGGCTGCATATGGGGGAGAAACTGGCTGCATATAGGGGAGAAACTGGCTGCATTATGGGGGAGAAACTGGCTGCATATGGGGGAGAAACTGGCTGCATATGGGGGAGAAACTGGCTGCATTATGGGGGAGAAACTGGCTGCATATGGGGGAGAAACTGGCTGCATATAGGGGGGAAACTGGCTGCATTATGGGGGAGAAACTGGCTGCATATGGGGGAGAAACTGGCTGCATATAGGGGAGAAACTGGCTGCATATGGGGGAGAAACTGGCTGCATATGGGGGAGAAACTGGCTGCATATGGGGGAGAAACTGGCTGCATATGGGGGAGAAACTGGCTGCATATAGGGGAGAAACTGGCTGCATTATGGGGGAGAACCTGGCTGCATATGGGGGAGAAACTGGCTGCATATGGGGGAGAAACTGGCTGCATATAGGGGAGAAACTGGCTGCATTATGGGGGAGAAACTGGCTGCATATGGGGGAGAAACTGGCTGCATATGGGGGAGAAACTGGCTGCATATAGGGGAGAAACTGGCTGCATATGGGGGAGAAACTGGCTGCATATGGGGGAGAAACTGGCTGCATATAGGGGAGAAACTGGCTGTATTATGGGGGAGAAACTGGCTGTATTATGTGGGAGAAACTGGCTGCATATGGGGGAGAAACTGGCTGCATATAGGGGAGAAACTGGCTGCATTATGGGGGAGAAACTTGCTGCATATGGGGGAGAAACTGGCTGCATATGGGGGAGAAACTGGCTGCATATAGGGGAGAAACTGGCTGCATATGGGGGAGAAACTGGCTGCATATGGGGGAGAAACTGGTTGCATATAGGGGAGAAACTGGCTGTATTATGGGGGAGAAACTGGCTGTATTATGTGGGAGAAACTGGCTGTATATGGGGGGAAACTGGCTGCATTTGGGGACAAACTAGTGGCGTTTGGGCACAGTGGCTGCGTTTAATGGGCACAGTGGCAGCAATTGATGACTTTTTTTTTTTCAGTTTGTTTGCGCCCCCCCCAAAAAATTTGAGCACCAGCCACCACTGCATTCAAGGTGCTCTGGTTGGCAGCTCACAAACTCAAAAAAGACTCCAGGAGGTTTCTCAGGTGAAATCCAAGGGACATGGAAAAAACAGGAGCACCTGACCAAATACTGAGAGACTACGAAGAGCTCATGTTATCATAAAACATCTAAAGGGGAAGACAACATGTTTCAGAGGTTCTAAAGGGCACCCTTCATCAAGGCATAAGGAACATAAATAAGTATAATAAATATAAATTTAGTAATGAAAAATATTGATTCAATATAGTAACTATATTTATTATACTTATTTGTGTTACATAGTTACATAGTTGAAAAAAGACACAAGCCCATCAAGTCCAACCTATGTGTGTGATTATGTGTCAGTATTACCTTGTTTACCCCTTTGTGTTGTGGTCGTTCAGGTGCTTATCTAATAGTTTCTTGAAACTATCGATGCTCCCCGCTGAAACCACCGCCTGTGGAACAGAATTCCACATTCTTGCCACTCTTACAGCAAAGAACCCTCTATGCAGTTTAAGGTTATACCTATTTTCTTGTCATTTTAATTAGAATTTAATTAGAATTTTAATTAATGTTCATTTAGTCCTGATGAAGGACTCCAAAATGTGTCCTTTTAAAGTTTTATGCCAAAATAAACTTTTTTGATCTCTCTGCATTTTGACTGGCACCCCTGTTTTTTTTCTATAGGTCTGAGCAAAATATGCTTGAATACACAATTTGAATACTTAACTTGAAAGGTTCTGGCTCTGGGTCTCAAGAAATAGTGAAGCCAAAAGATCAGCATGATAACCAGTTAACTAGGTCAACAAAGCTGTACAAATTTTTATTCTCTTTCTATGGCTTCCCTTTACACTATCCAAACTTTTTAAAGAAGACAGTGTGTTACCTGAGGGTAACGGTAGAGTCCCAGAATATTGGCAAGAACTATAGAGTGGGTGGAGGAAGCGGAGCCAATAAAAGCGCTGAGAGGAGCATTGTGTAGACATTGAAAATTGGGGATGGCCACATTGAGTCCAGTTAGTACTTGTAAAGTTGCGGCTGTGTTCACAGGTATCACCGCACAAGTGTCATACCACTGGAGCCCCAAGGTTATATTGGGTAGATGGTCCTCATTTTTGTTTATCTCTTCTACAGCAAATAACAGGGCTTGAAGCTGCTGGAAATAGCCAAAGTGAAGCCTTGTGGAAAGAAAAAAAAATGTTAACATATTTATTAAGGGTTATTGCATGTGTTAGGGATATGTGTATATCTTGTACCAAGGAGGTGCATGAGTTGGTCATGGCATGAACTTGAGGAGGGGATAGTTAGAATATCTCACATGTGTACACCCCTCACATTTTTGTAAATATTTTATTCAATCTTTTCATGTGACAACACTGAAGAAATGACACTTTGCTACAATGTAAAGTAGTGAGTGTACAGCTTGTATAACAGTGTAAATTTATTGTCCCCTCAAAATAACTCAACACACAGCCATCAATGTCTAAACCACTGGTAACAAAAGTGAGTACACCCCTAAATAAAAATGTCAGAATTGGGCCCAAAATGACAATATTTTGTGTGGCCACCATTATTTTCCAGCTCTGCCTTAACCCTCTTGGGCATGGAGATCACCAGAGCTTCACAGGTTGCCACTGGAGTCCTCTTCCACT
This sequence comes from Rana muscosa, assembly GCA_029206835.1. Lineage (NCBI taxonomy): Eukaryota > Metazoa > Chordata > Amphibia > Anura > Ranidae > Rana > Rana muscosa. Next base: position 343,441,142 of record CM055118.1, on the reverse strand, counting down.
CCTCCATGAGGACATCACAGAGCTGGTGGATGTTGGAGACCTTGCGCTCCTCCACCTTCCGTTTGAGGAAGCCCCACAGATGCTCAATAGGGTTTAGGTCTGGAGATATGCTTGTCCAGTCCATCACCATTACCCTCAGCTTCTTTAGCATGGCAGTGGTCGTCTTGGAGGTGTGTTTGGGGTCGTTATCATGTTGGAATACTGCCCTGCGGCCCAGTCTCTGAAGGGAGGGGATCATGCTTTGCTTCAGTATGTCACAGTACATGTTGGCATTTATGGTTCCCTCAATGAACTGTAGCTCCCCAGTGCCGGCAGCACTCATGCAGCCCCAGACCCTGACACTCCCACCACCATGCTTGACTGTAGGCAAGACACACTTGCCTTTGTACTCCTCACCTGGTTGCCGCCACACACGCTTGGCACCATCTGAACCAAATAAGTTTATCTTGGTCTCATCAGACCACAGGACATGGTTCCAGTAATCCATGTCCTTAGTCTGCTTGTCTTCAGCAAACTGTTTGCAGGCTTTCTTGTGCATCATCTTTAGAAGAGACTTCCTTCTGGGACGACAGCCATGCAGACCAATTTGATGCAGTGTGCGGCGTATGGTCTGATCACTGACAGGCTGACCCCCCACCCTTTCAACCTCTGCAGCAATGCTGGCAGCACTCATACGTCTATTTCCCAAAGACAACCTCTGGATATGATGCTGAGCATGTGCATATAACTTCTTTGGTTGACCATGGCGAGGCCTGTTCTGAGTGGAACCTGTCCTGTTAAACTGCTGTATGGTCTTGGCCATCATGCTGCAGCTCAGTTTCAGGGTCTTGGCAATCTTCTTATAGTCTAGGCCATCTTTATGTAGAGCAATAATTCTTTTTTTCAGAACCTCAGAGAGTTCTTTGCCATGAGGTGCCATGTTGAACTTCCAGTGACCAGTATGAGAGAGTGAGAGCGATAGCACCAAATTCACCACACCTGCTCCCCATTCACAGCTGAGACCTTGTAACACTAATGAGTCACATGACACTGGGGAGGGAAAATGTCTAATTGGGCCCAATTTGGACATTTTCACTTAGGGGTGTACTCACTTTTGTTGCCAGCGGTTTAGACATTAATGGCTGTGTGTTGAGTTATTTTGAGGGGACAGCAAATTTACACTGTTATACAAGCTGCACACTCACTACTTTACATTGTAGCAAAGTGTAAATTCTTCAGTGTTGTCACATGAAAAGATATAATAAAATATTTACAAAAATGTGAGGGGTGTACTTACTTCTGTGAGACACTGTGTATATATATATATATATATTTAAAATGTTCTTTGTTACATTGTTGTAAAAATCAAATTAATATAAACTTTTCAAACAAAAATATGATAAGCCATTAAAACTTGTGTTTTAGATATATAGAAGGTGGATGTTTTATACTTTAGGTCTTTTGACAGAAAGGATCCAAATTCCATTCTACCAGTATTACTTAAAATCTATTCTTATGCCGCGTACACACGATTGTAAATTCCGCCAGCAAAAGTCCGATGTGAGCTTTTGGTCGGAAATTCCGACCATGTGTAAGCTCCATCAGACATTTGCTGTCGGAATTTACGCCAGCAAAAGATTGAGAGCAGGTTCTCAATTTTTTCAGACGGAAAAAGTTCCTATTGGAAATTACGTTCATCTGTATGCAATTCCAACGCGCAAAAAAATGCGCATGCTCAGAGTCAAGCAGAAGAGCCAAACTGCCTATTGAACTTCATTGATCTCGGCTCGTCATACGTCTTGTACGTCACCGCGTTCTTGACGGTCGAAAGTTCAAAGAACTTTTGTGTGACTGTGTGTATGCAAGGCAGGCTTGAGCGGAATTCCGTCGGAAAAACCATCTAAGGTTTTTCCGACGGAAATTCCGATCGTGTGTATGCGGCATTAGGATACTGTTTGCCAGGAACAGTCAACATTTGTTATCTTAAATTAGATTTTAAAAAAAATCTACAAAACCTGGACAGCTAAGCAAATGACCTGGTATCTCTATAGCAAAAAAGTCATTGAGCTTGGAGCACCTATATTATTGATATCAGACCTTATAACCAACTACCACCCAGAGGGTGTTTACAGCGGAAAGGACCCAAGTAAAACAGCATGGGCCTATATCTCAAAACATTAGCAATTTGCTAAAGAATCCTTAGCTCTTCTATATCTTTGGTGCCCCATAAAGGAACTGGAAAGTGGTAGAAGTTTACATGTAAGTTGGATATCTTCTGCTCAAATGACCCAGTAAGGAAGAGTTTTATGACCAGCCGAAGACTATTTTTACCCTTGAACTACAAGCATACAAATGCATACAACCGTAGGCAATCTTGGTATATGTGTCCCGTCTTCATTTCAAGCATGCAAACACGGGTGATGGGGTAAAAGCTTATACTTATGTGATAATTACATAGGCCTGAAGTGGTACTTACAGTGTACAGGACGGAGCAGGAGGTCTTGAAGTAAATGAAAGATACTGGTAGACATCAGCAATACGAACCGGTAACATGGCCCCCAATATTACATCTCCTGGAAGTACAATGCCATTAAGCCCCATAATATCCATTCGACAACGGGAGTCTTCACTGGAAAAAGCTGGAATAAAGGGGGTAAGGAAGAAGGCCCAGAGACTAAGGTGTAATCTAACCATAATTTAGGGACTACCTGTCAACAAAATGAATAAAATGGTAATATTCTTAGACAAACATGAATCATGATTTATTTACATAGTCCTATTTTAACAAGGTAGGTTGTTTTTGTTTTCTTTGGCTGACAATTATTTTGCACCTAGGTAAGATAGGACACTGAGCCTCTCCACCGTTCTATGGCAGTGTCACCACTCAGTTGGGCCTTGTGTAGTGCAAGTGGTAACCCTAACTGAGATAAATTTGTTCCCAGATGGTTACACTTACTCGTTAGGGATGAGCTTCGTGTTCGAGTCGAACATACGTTCGACTCGAACATTGGCTGTTCGATCGTTCGACGAAGATCGAACGATTTGGGCCGTTCGCGCCAAATTCGAGTGACGCGAACGGCCCACAATGCACTACGCCATCGCAGTGTCATCCAGGCGCTGTGATTGGCCAAGCATGCACTGTGACCCCGCATGCTTGGCCAATCACAGCGCCGGCAGCGAGGAGAGCAATGATTGGCCACAGGCAGGATGCCTGTGGCCAATTATTGCTGAGGGTGTTTAGTACACGCCCCACACTATAAAAGGCCGCCAGCACGGCGGCCTAGTGTAGTGTGTTCCGGAGCAGGGATAGAGTAGCATAGGCAGGGACAGTGACTGTTATTTCTTTCTTGCTTAACCTGGATTCCTTTAGTTTAGGGAAAGAGAAGGATAGGTAGGGAGAGTGTCAGTGTGTTTTGTGCTTCTGCTATAGTGTGCTTAAAAAAAAACATTTATTCTAGGGACAGAAAACTCTAGGTAGGGACAGTGTCAGTTTCTTTCACTCTGCAAGTCCTTGTTTCCAGGGACCTGGAAGGACAGTGAGTGAATTGTCCTTTTGCTATATTGTGATTAAAAAAAACATTTATTCTAGGGACAGAAAACTCTAGGTAGGGACAGTGTCAGTTTCTTTCACTCTGCAAGTCCTTGTTTCCAGGGACCTGGAAGGACAGTGAGTGAATTGTCCTTTTGCTATATTGTGATTAAAAAAAACATTTATTCTAGGGACAGAAAACTCTAGGTAGGGACAGTGTCAGTTTCTTTCACTCTGCAAGTCCTTGTTTCCAGGGACCTGGAAGGACAGTGAGTGAATTGTCCTTTTGCTATATTGTGATTAAAAAAAACATTTATTCTAGGGACAGAAAACTCTAGGTAGGGACAGTGTCAGTTTCTTTCACTCTGCAAGTCCTTGTTTCCAGGGACCTGGAAGGACAGTGAGTGAATTGTCCTTTTGCTATATTGTGATTAAAAAAAACATTTTTTTCTAGGGACAGAAAACTGTAGGTAGGGAGAGTATTTTTTTTCTTTCACTCTGCAAGTCCTTGTTTCCAGGGACCTGTAAGGACAGTGAGTTAATTGTCCTTGTGCTATATTGTGCTGAAAAAAACATTTATTCCAGGGACAGAAAACTCTAGGTAGGGACAGTGTCAGTTTCTTTCACTCTGCAAGTCCTTGTTTCCAGGGACCTGGAAGGACAGTGAGTGAATTGTCCTTTTGCTATATTGTGATTAAAAAAAACATTTTTTTCTAGGGACAGAAAACTGTAGGTAGGGAGAGTGTTTTTTTTCTTTCACTCTGCAAGTCCTTGTTTCCAGGGACCTGTAAGGACAGTGAGTTAATTTTCCTTGTGCTATATTGTGATTAAAAAAAACATTTATTCTAGGGACAGAAAACTCTAGGTAGGGACAGTGTCAGTTTCTTTCACTCTGCAAGTCCTTGTTTCCAGGGACCTGGAAGGACAGTGAGTGAATTGTCCTTTTGCTATATTGTGATTAAAAAAAACATTTATTCTAGGGACAGAAAACTCTAGGTAGGGACAGTGTCAGTTTCTTTCACTCTGCAAGTCCTTGTTTCCAGGGACCTGGAAGGACAGTGAGTGAATTGTCCTTTTGCTATATTGTGATTAAAAAAAACATTTATTCTAGGGACAGAAAACTCTAGGTAGGGACAGTGTCAGTTTCTTTCACTCTGCAAGTCCTTGTTTCCAGGGACCTGGAAGGACAGTGAGTGAATTGTCCTTTTGCTATATTGTGATTAAAAAAAACATTTATTCTAGGGACAGAAAACTCTAGGTAGGGACAGTGTCAGTTTCTTTCACTCTGCAAGTCCTTGTTTCCAGGGACCTGGAAGGACAGTGAGTGAATTGTCCTTTTGCTATATTGTGATTAAAAAAAACATTTATTCTAGGGACAGAAAACTCTAGGTAGGGACAGTGTCAGTTTCTTTCACTCTGCAAGTCCTTGTTTCCAGGGACCTGGAAGGACAGTGAGTGAATTGTCCTTTTGCTATATTGTGATTAAAAAAAAATAGGATTTTTATAACAGCTTACCTGTAAAATCCTTTTCTTGGGAGTACATCACGGGACACAGAGCGACATAGTCATTACTAATGGGTTATATAGATACCGTCAGGTGCTGGCACTGGCAACTTCCAAAACCGGAAGTACCCTCCCCTATATAAGCCCCTCCCATCCGGGAGCACCTCAGTTTTGTAGCAAAGCAATAAGTGTCCCCAAAGAGGGGCGGGAGCTCTGTGTCCCGTGATGTACTCCCAAGAAAAGGATTTTACAGGTAAGCTGTTATAAAAATCCTATTTTCTTTCTCGTACATCACGGGACACAGAGCGACATAGTCATTACTAATGGGATGTCCTAAAGCAATGCCCAATGAGGGGGGGGGATACACCATATATAAGCTGAGCGCTATCAGACATGAGGATCTTTTGCGGCCTGCAACACACTGCGCCCAAAGGCGACATCCTCCTGACTTCTAACGTCCACCTGGTAGAACCTAGTAAACGTGTGAACTGAAGACCACGTTGCGGCCTTACAGATTTGAGCCAGGGAGGCCTGGTGATGCACTGCCCATGAAGTTCCAACTGCTCTCGTGGAGTGCGCTCTAACTTTGAACGGAGGCGGTCTCCTTCTCAAGCCATAAGCTTGCATTATGACCTGTCGAATCCACTTGGCTAAAGTAGATTTTGACGCTGCCTGACCCTTTCTGGGGCCTTCCGGCAGAATAAACAAAGTATCCGTTCTGCGAATCTGAGCAGTGGCTTTTAGATAAGCTTTAACTGCTCTTACTACATCCAAAGAATGCAATAACTTTTCCTCTACCGAAGTAGGCTTGGGGAAAAAAGAAGGAAGAACCACATCTTGGTTCAAATGAAAACTCGATACCACCTTAGGAAGAAAGGCTGGATGAGGACGTAACACTACTCTGTCCTTATGGATAACCAGATATGGCTCCTTACAGGACATAGCTGCTAATTCCGATACTCTTTTAGCCGAACAAATGGCTACTAGAAAAATCAATTTCCTGGTGAGAAGCACCAAGGAAATATGCTGTAATGGTTCAAATGGTTGTTTCTGTAGAACCGACAGAACCAAGTTTAGATCCCATGGACATATGGGAATATTAACCGGAGGACTAATACGCATCACTCCTTGTATAAAGGCTTTGACTAGTGAATGCGAAGCCAAGGGCCTTTGAAAAAATATTGACAAGGCCGAAATCTGACCCTTGATAGTACTCAAGGCAAGCTTCCTATCTACAGCCCATTGTAGGGAGTCCAGACTCCTACCTATTACGTACTTACGTGGATGCCATTTCTTGGCTTCACACCAGGCGATGTACGCCTTCCAGATTCTATAGTAGATCTGCCTGGATACCGGCTTCCTGGCATTGATCATGGTAGATACCACAGAATTAGAGAGCCCTCTCTTTTTTAGAATGTGGGCTTCAATAGCCAGGCCGTCAAACCTAGGGCTGGTAAGGAAGGGTGGTATATCGGTCCTTGCGAAAGCAGGTCCGGACGATGTGGGAAAGTCCAAGGACTCCCCACTGACATTTTACAATCTCCACGTACCACGCTCTTCGGGGTCACGCTGGAGCCACCAGAATCACTGGTTTCTTTTCTACCCTGATTCTGCGGAGTAATCGAGGTAACCATTGTGGCGGTGTGAATGCATATATCAGCTTGAACTGATCCCAAGGGAACACTAGGGCATCCGAGCCGCAAGCTAGGGGATCCCTTGTCCGAGAGACAAACCTGTCCCCCTTTGCGTTGAATCTGGATGCTAGAAGATCTACATCCGATGTTCCCCACCGCTGACATATTGTCCAGAAAACCTCGGGGTGAAGGGACCCTTCCTCTGGGCCTAATTGCTGGCGACTTAGAAAGTCCGCCTTCCAATTCTCCACTCCTGGAATGAATACCGCAGATATGGCTGGGACATATTTTTTCTGCCCATTTCAGGATGTAATTTACTTCCCTCTGGGCTGCACGACTCCTGGTGCCCCCCTGATGATTGATATATGCCACTGCTGTGGCATTGTCTGATTGAATTCTGACAGGGGACCCTTGGAGTTTGGATGTCCATGCTACTAGGGCATACCGGGCTGCTCGTATCTCTAAGAGATTGATGGGCAGGGCCTTTTCTGCATCCGACCATCTGCCCTGGAGAGACTATTGCTCCAGTACTGCTCCCCAGCCTATAAGGCTGGCATCTGTAGTGACCACCTTCCAAGAAATCGGACTGAAGGATTTCCTTTTTTCCAGATTCTGGGAAACCAACCACCAACGGAGGCTCTTGCGAACGGAAGGGGACAAGGACATTGTAAGTCTAGGCCTGAATTTTTTTTTTTTTTGTTCCAGGCTGACAGTATGGCCCCTTGCAAATTCCTTGAATGGAATTGACCGTAGGGTACTGCTTCGAATGATGCCACCATTTTTCCCAGCAGCCTCATATACAGGCGTATGGACGGCTGTCTTTTTTGTACCCACTAAGTGGATCAAATCTTTCAAAGACAACACCTTTCCTCGAGGCAAGAATATTTTTCTCTGGCCTGAATCCAACCTTAGCCCCAAGTATTCCAGACTTTTGACTGGTTTTTAGGGCTGACTTGTCTCGGTTGATAATCCAACCGTGAGATTCCAGATACTTGATCGTCTTGTGAACGACCACGTCTAGTTTTTTCACTGAGTGGTCTATCAGCAACAAGTCATCCAGATATGCCATTATCATTACACCTTGTGTTCTTAGATTGGCCAATAAAGGGCCAGAATTTTTGTAAACACTCGTGGTGCTGTGGCCAAACCGAAGGGTAAGGCTCTGAACTGAAAATGGCGCCCTTCTACTGCAAAGCGTAGAAATTTTTGGTGGACTGGAAAGATGGGAATGTGCAAATAAGCATCTTTGATGTCGATCGTGGCTAACCAACCCTCCCCTTGTAGGGCAGTGGCCACCGATCGGATCGACTCCATCGGAAAGACCTGATATACAGGAATTTGTATAGCCCTTTTAGAATTAATATGGGCCTCCCGTCCGCGTTTGCTTCGGGACTGTAAAGAGGTTTGAGTAAAACCCGAACCCTCATTCTTCCAGGGGACCTCCATAATTACTCCTTGGAGCAATAGTTGTTCTAGTGCCAACAGGAGGGACTCTCTCTTCCGGGGATCCCTTGGCACGTTTGACCTCAAAAATGGGAAGGAGGAGAGTCTTTTAACTCCAAACTGTATCCCAAACCTACTGCGGAGAGCACCTATCTGTCTTGATCGTGTCCCGCCAGGTCTCTTGCGAACAACTGGAGTCCTCCCCCCACCCGACTGAGTGGGGGCTTCAATGAATTTAACTTTGGGGGAGGTTTTGTACCTCCCCTGACCCAGGGTTTCTCATTACCCTGCTACTGTCCCTGTTTTTTACCCCCGGGATTTGACCGAGGAGGCCATCGGAACTGTTACACAGCCGATGCCCCAGGGACTGGAGAAGCAGGCCTCTTAAAGAGGGACCTCTAACTCTGCTTTTAACCGGCAAGAGCGTATTTTTACCGCTGGAAATTTTCTGGATATATTTGTCCAGGTTTTCCCTGAATAAGCGTTCACCATGAAATGGGACGCTAACCAGCCATTCTTTACAGGGAGCTTCAGCAGACCAGTTTTTGAGCCATAGGAGCCTACGCGTATGTACTATAGACAGCGTAAGGCGGGAGGCCTGATGGACTGAATCCTCTATGGCGTCAACCGCAAAGCCTAAGGCTCTAGGTAGATCAGCTAGGGCAAAGCCTGCTGATCTGTCAAGTCCCTCAAGACCTGTTTCAACTGATCCTTCACTGCTTAGCAGACCCCAATAGCTGCTACTGCTGGTTGTATCACCAAGCAGATTTTCATAAGGACTCCAATCTTTTATTGGGTTCTTGAACATTTGGACATTATCCACTGGACATGTCAGTGATTTATACATACAAGAGATGGCTGCGTCCACTGTAGGGACCTTCCATTTTTTTTTTTTTTTGATGAACTTATCCTCCATGGGATAGACCACCGGAAATCTCTTGGGGGAATAAATATTTTCTCAGGACGTTCCCAATCCTGGTAAATGAGCCCTTTCAGTAAAGGGTGAAGTGGAAAAGAAAAAACAGTCTGGGGGTTTCTAGCGACCCCAACGAGGATACAGTAGTGGTTGATGGTTCCGCAAGGTGCATTTTTAAATGCTGATCGGACCATGTTAGTCAGAGACTGAACCCATAATCTTTCAGCTTGAGATGCTGAGAAAAGGTTCCCCCACTGTTGATTCCTCTATAACAGAATCAACCTCATCCTGATCCCCTTCAGGCAGGTCGATCCCTGTATGGGACTGTTGCTCTGCTAACAGGCACTCTGAAGGAGGAGACGGAGATCGGGCGTGCTTTCCCTGACAGGGAGGCAGCGATAAATGTTGACAATCTCTCTCTAATCCTCCCAGAGCTGAGGAAAAAACCTCCTCTGTTACATACACAGGAGCAGGTGACTGAGGACAGCCACAGTACCAAGTACCCCTGCGGGGTCTCTACGGTCACTTACCTCTGAACTTCAGGGGAGACTGGTGCAGCAGAAGTATGCCCAAGATCCTCAGAGCCCGATGAGACCCCCTTCGCTTCCTGGAAGATTCAGTTCCGGAGCTTCTGGACGGCATATTCCTAAGCCTAAAGCTGAGGTATTCCAGCCGTAATACACCACTTTTACTGAGAATAGTCTAGCACAATTGCTGCTATATCACAGTTGGTGTCTACTAATGTGCCTTTCTAGGGGATGCCTGTATCAACCGCTTGCTGTATGCCTTTAAATGTTGCCAGCTCTGTCTCTGTACTTCATAGCCAGCTCACTACATATTGTGTTTTTTTTAAAACTGCTGGGACGCCCGCACATGCGCAGAAGCGCTGCGGCGCGCACAGAGCGTCATCCCCCAGGCTCCGCCCCCTTTCCCGGCTCACCTCTATATATAGAGGCGCGTGCACGCGCACACGCGCGGGCACGTGCGCCTTCGGCGCTAATTTCAAATATGGTAACAAGGGACAGGAGCCAGGGCCCCTCTTTGCCGCAGGCCGGGGGATGGACGAGCACTGCAACATGGCAGAGGAAGCAGTTCCCTATAAGAGAACTCACCATCTGCCTGGACTTTGCTCTGCTGAGAAGAAGCTAGTCCACATGACAAGAAAACATTCCACAGCGGCCTCTAGTGGACAAACACAGGTACCGCAGTCTAATATATTAAATATATATATATAAAAAATTTTTTTTTTTTTTTTTTCTTGACCACCATTAAAAATTATTACATTTTTTTAGTAGTTACAGGCATGCACAGAATTTTGCGGGAATACCATTAGGTAACAGACAGAAAGACAAATTAGGCTTGGGGGTCCCCCAATAGAACCAAGTTCCTGGGGGCCCCCACTTACCTGTTCCCCGCCGCAGGACTTTGTTTGGTCCACAAAAGCCCAAACTTCACCTATCACGGCAGGCATTGTAATCAAACCTTCAGGGACCGGGTTCCCAAGGATTCCACTCCCCTGGACCTGTATAGCACCCTGCACAGAAAACATCTTGGTCGTGGGTATGACCAGAGCTCTGGATCCCAGGGTCCAGCTCTCCTAAGAGAAGCATTACAGGCAAAACCTTGCTCTTCTCTGCAAGGCCCGGGTACCGACCGTTTAGCTATGAAGCTTTTTTGGTCGGATCCGGAATAGCTTACTGAGGCCCAAAAGAACCTGTACGCAAGCTCAGTGAAAAACACATGTTTCTTCTTGGCCAACACCTTAGACACTGGCAAAAAACTGAGGTGCTCCCGGATGGGAGGGGCTTATATAGGGGAGGGTACTTCCGGTTTTGGAAGTTGCCAGTGCCAGCACCTGACGGTATCTATATAACCCATTAGTAATGACTATGTCGCTCTGTGTCCCGTGATGTACGAGAAAGAAACATTTTTTTCTAGGGACAGAAAACTGTAGGTAGGGAGAGTATTTTTTTTCTTTCACTCTGCAAGTCCTTGTTTCCAGGGACCTGTAAGGACAGTGAGTTAATTGTCCTTGTGCTATATTGTGCTGAAAAAAACATTTATTCCAGGGACAGAAAACTCTAGGTAGGGACAGTGTCAGTTTCTTTCACTCTGCAAGTCCTTGTTTCCAGGGACCTGGAAGGACAGTGAGTGAATTGTCCTTTTGCTATATTGTGATTAAAAAAAACATTTTTTTCTAGGGACAGAAAACTGTAGGTAGGGAGAGTGTTTTTTTTCTTTCACTCTGCAAGTCCTTGTTTCCAGGGACCTGTAAGGACAGTGAGTTAATTTTCCTTGTGCTATATTGTGATTAAAAAAAACATTTATTCTAGGGACAGAAAACTCTAGGTAGGGACAGTGTCAGTTTCTTTCACTCTGCAAGTCCTTGTTTCCAGGGACCTGGAAGGACAGTGAGTGAATTGTCCTTTTGCTATATTGTGATTAAAAAAAACATTTATTCTAGGGACAGAAAACTCTAGGTAGGGACAGTGTCAGTTTCTTTCACTCTGCAAGTCCTTGTTTCCAGGGACCTGGAAGGACAGTGAGTGAATTGTCCTTTTGCTATATTGTGATTAAAAAAAACATTTATTCTAGGGACAGAAAACTCTAGGTAGGGACAGTGTCAGTTTCTTTCACTCTGCAAGTCCTTGTTTCCAGGGACCTGGAAGGACAGTGAGTGAATTGTCCTTTTGCTATATTGTGATTAAAAAAAACATTTATTCTAGGGACAGAAAACTCTAGGTAGGGACAGTGTCAGTTTCTTTCACTCTGCAAGTCCTTGTTTCCAGGGACCTGGAAGGACAGTGAGTGAATTGTCCTTTTGCTATATTGTGATTAAAAAAAACATTTATTCTAGGGACAGAAAACTCTAGGTAGGGACAGTGTCAGTTTCTTTCACTCTGCAAGTCCTTGTTTCCAGGGACCTGGAAGGACAGTGAGTGAATTGTCCTTTTGCTATATTGTGATTAAAAAAAACATTTTTTTCTAGGGACAGAAAACTGTAGGTAGGGAGAGTATTTTTTTTCTTTCACTCTGCAAGTCCTTGTTTCCAGGGACCTGTAAGGACAGTGAGTTAATTGTCCTTGTGCTATATTGTGCTGAAAAAAACATTTATTCCAGGGACAGAAAACTCTAGGTAGGGACAGTGTCAGTTTCTTTCACTCTGCAAGTCCTTGTTTCCAGGGACCTGGAAGGACAGTGAGTGAATTGTCCTTTTGCTATATTGTGATTAAAAAAAACATTTTTTTCTAGGGACAGAAAACTGTAGGTAGGGAGAGTATTTTTTTTCTTTCACTCTGCAAGTCCTTGTTTCCAGGGACCTGTAAGGACAGTGAGTTAATTGTCCTTGTGCTATATTGTGCTGAAAAAAACATTTATTCCAGGGACAGAAAACTCTAGGTAGGGACAGTGTCAGTTTCTTTCACTCTGCAAGTCCTTGTTTCCAGGGACCTGGAAGGACAGTGAGTGAATTGTCCTTTTGCTATATTGTGATTAAAAAAAACATTTTTTTCTAGGGACAGAAAACTGTAGGTAGGGAGAGTGTTTTTTTTCTTTCACTCTGCAAGTCCTTGTTTCCAGGGACCTGTAAGGACAGTGAGTTAATTTTCCTTGTGCTATATTGTGATTAAAAAAAACATTTATTCTAGGGACAGAAAACTCTAGGTAGGGACAGTGTCAGTTTCTTTCACTCTGCAAGTCCTTGTTTCCAGGGACCTGGAAGGACAGTGAGTGAATTGTCCTTTTGCTATATTGTGATTAAAAAAAACATTTATTCTAGGGACAGAAAACTCTAGGTAGGGACAGTGTCAGTTTCTTTCACTCTGCAAGTCCTTGTTTCCAGGGACCTGGAAGGACAGTGAGTGAATTGTCCTTTTGCTATATTGTGATTAAAAAAAACATTTTTTTCTAGGGACAGAAAACTGTAGGTAGGGAGAGTATTTTTTTTCTTTCACTCTGCAAGTCCTTGTTTCCAGGGACCTGTAAGGACAGTGAGTTAATTGTCCTTGTGCTATATTGTGCTGAAAAAAACATTTATTCCAGGGACAGAAAACTCTAGGTAGGGACAGTGTCAGTTTCTTTCACTCTGCAAGTCCTTGTTTCCAGGGACCTGGAAGGACAGTGAGTGAATTGTCCTTTTGCTATATTGTGATTAAAAAAAACATTTTTTTCTAGGGACAGAAAACTGTAGGTAGGGAGAGTATTTTTTTTCTTTCACTCTGCAAGTCCTTGTTTCCAGGGACCTGTAAGGACAGTGAGTTAATTGTCCTTGTGCTATATTGTGCTGAAAAAAACATTTATTCCAGGGACAGAAAACTCTAGGTAGGGACAGTGTCAGTTTCTTTCACTCTGCAAGTCCTTGTTTCCAGGGACCTGGAAGGACAGTGAGTGAATTGTCCTTTTGCTATATTGTGATTAAAAAAAACATTTTTTTCTAGGGACAGAAAACTGTAGGTAGGGAGAGTGTTTTTTTTCTTTCACTCTGCAAGTCCTTGTTTCCAGGGACCTGTAAGGACAGTGAGTTAATTTTCCTTGTGCTATATTGTGATTAAAAAAAACATTTATTCTAGGGACAGAAAACTCTAGGTAGGGACAGTGTCAGTTTCTTTCACTCTGCAAGTCCTTGTTTCCAGGGACCTGGAAGGACAGTGAGTGAATTGTCCTTTTGCTATATTGTGATTAAAAAAAACATTTTTTTCTAGGGACAGAAAACTGTAGGTAGGGAGAGTATTTTTTTTCTTTCACTCTGCAAGTCCTTGTTTCCAGGGACCTGTAAGGACAGTGAGTTAATTGTCCTTGTGCTATATTGTGCTGAAAAAAACATTTATTCCAGGGACAGAAAACTCTAGGTAGGGACAGTGTCAGTTTCTTTCACTCTGCAAGTCCTTGTTTCCAGGGACCTGGAAGGACAGTGAGTGAATTGTCCTTTTGCTATATTGTGATTAAAAAAAACATTTTTTTCTAGGGACAGAAAACTGTAGGTAGGGAGAGTGTTTTTTTTCTTTCACTCTGCAAGTCCTTGTTTCCAGGGACCTGTAAGGACAGTGAGTTAATTTTCCTTGTGCTATATTGTGATTAAAAAAAACATTTTTTCTAGGGACAGAAAACTGTAGGTAGGGAGAGTGTTTTTTTTCTTTCACTCTGCAAGTCCTTGTTTCCAGGGACAGAGAAGGACACCTGAAGGTAGCCCTTATTGCTTTTTTCCCATCTCCCTGCAGGCCATCTATTAGAATGTCTGGAAGGCAAACAAGGAGAGGCAGACAGTCAGGAGGCAATAAAAGAGGGCAAGCAGGCTCTGTGTCTGGGGGCAACAGTGCTGGTCGTGGACGCGGTGCATTGTCATCAGCACATGGCCATGGGACACGCTTGTCCTTCTTTTCGGCAGCTGGACATGTTGAGCCACATCATGCCGAAGACTTGGTAGAGTGGATGACCAAGCCCTCCTCCTCCTCCTCATCCTCTCTCACCCAGGCTCAGGGTACTGGAAAAGCAGCTGCCAAAGCGTCGTCTTCCCTGGTATCAATGTCAGACAAATCATCAGTCACTCCTTCCCTAGACCCACCATGTCCTCCTCCTGAGGAGTCCCCCGAACTGTTTCAGCACAGTGTTGGGTACATGCTCCAGGAGGATGCCCAGCGTTTCGAAGGGTCTGATGATGAAACCCAGCTAGAGGAAGGCAGTAGCGTGAGAGCAGACAGAGGGGATGCTCAAGAAGGACACCAATCTGGCAGTCATGTTCCAGCAGCTGCAGCATACTGCCAGATTGGCTCCAGTGATGAGGAGGGAGGGGATGATGAGGTCAATGACTCCACGTGGGTGCCTAATAGGAGAGAGGAGGAGGAGGAGGATGAGGAGGAGGCACATCTCCAACGAGGCAGGATGCCCTTTGGTGGCCAGCGTAAGGGCAGTACACCGACGGAATCACACCGCAGAGCTCCGCCTGTGCAGGGCGCTGCCTCTGCCCGTCATTCAAAAAGTTCTTTGGTGTGGGCCTTTTTTGAGGCTAGTGCATCAGATCGCACAGCTGCTGTTTGCAACATATGTCTCAAGCGTATATCGCGTGGCCAAAACATCAGCCGCTTGGGTACCACATGCCTGACCAGACATATGTTGACCTGCCATGCAGCTCGTTGGCAAGCCTACCTCAAAGACCCACACCAAAGAACAAAGCGGACCTCTCCTTGCACCGCATCAGCTGGGATCTCCAACCCCACTATAACTTCAGTCCTCTCTGAAACATGCACTGAGAGGAATGAAGGTGTAGAATTAGGTGTGTCACAGCCAAGTACTTGCGCCCACTCTGCTAGCAGTACACCGACGTCCGATTCTAGCAGGCAAATTTCCCTGCCCCAGCTGCTGGACCGTCGAAAGAAGTTCACTCCCAGCCATCCACATGCCCAGCGGTTGAATGCTAGCTTGGCTAAATTGCTAGCGCTTCAACTGCTGCCTTTTCAGTTGGTAGACTCGGCCCCCTTCCGTGAGTTTGTGCAATGTGCGGTTCCTCAGTGGCAGGTTCCCAAACGCCACTTTTTCTCACGGAAGGCTATTCCGGCTCTCTACCGGCATGTGGAAGGCAATGTCTTGGCCTCGCTGGACAGGGCGGTCAGCGGTAAGGTGCATATTACCGCTGACTCATGGTCCAGCAGGCATGGACAGGGACGTTACCTTTCTTTCACGGCCCATTGGGTCACTCTTTTGGCAGCTGGGAAGGATTCAGGACAAGGTGCAGTAGTGTTGGAGGTTGTCCCACCGCCACGCCTCCAAAATGCTACTACTGGTTGTGACACACCTCTCTCCTCCACCCCCTCCTCTTCTTCTTCCTCCATGGCCTCTTCCTGTGGTTTGTCCTATGAACCAGCGGTGCTCCGTAGCCGTTCACGGGGCTACGCAAGTACGCAGGCAAAAAGATGCCATGCCGTGCTTGCGCTGGTGTGTTTGGGGGACAGAAGCCACACTGGGGCAGAGGTCCTGTCTGCTCTGCAGGGCCAGGCCGAGAGGTGGTTGACGCCACGCCAGCTTAAGCCAGGAATGGTGGTTTGCGACAATGGCACCAACCTCCTCTCCGCCCTCCGACAGGGACAACTGACCCATGTGCCCTGTGTGGCTCACGTCCTTAACCTGGTGGTGCAGCGGTTCTTGGGCAGGTACCCGGGCTTACAGGATGTCCTGAGGCAGGCCAGGAAAGTCTGTGTGCATTTCCGCAGATCTTATAATGCCAGTGCTCGCCTGGCTGAGCTGCAAAAGGAGTTGAACCTGCCCAAGAACCGCCTTATATGTGACATGCCCACCAGGTGGAACTCAACGTTGGCCATGCTGCAGCGGCTGCACACGCAGCAGAGGGCCATCAATGAGTACCTGTGCGACTACGGCACCAGGACAGGGTCAGGGGAGCTTGGTTTTTTTTCTCCACGCCAGTGGGGCATGATCAGGGATGCATGCACTGTCCTGGCACCATTTGAGGAGGCCACGAGGATGGTGAGCAGTGACAGTGCATGCATCAGTGACACTGTACCTCTTGTCCACCTGTTGGAGCACACGCTGCGTGGAATAATGGACAGGGCACTTGAGGCAGAACAGAGGCAGGAAGAGGAGGACTTCCTTGCCTCTCAAGGCCCCCTTTACCCAGACAGTGTTCCTTCTGTCCCACCCATCGCACAGGAAGAGGAGGAGGAGGAGGAGGAGGAGGAGGATTGTGTCAGCATGGAGGTGGAGGCTGGCACTCAGCATCATCAGCAGCAGTCTTTTAGGGATGATTTACAGTCCCAAGAAACCAGTGGACTTGTACGTGGCTGGGAGGAGGTGGCTGCGGATCATGTCGTCCTTAGTGACCCAGAGGACTCCGGAGCGAATGCCTCAGCAAACCTACGCTGCATGGCCTCCCTGATCCTGCAAAGTCTGCGGAAGGATCCTCGTATTCTTCGGATCAAGGAGAGGGACCATTACTGGCTGGCCACTCTCCTTGATCCACGGTACAAGGGTAAGGTTGCGGACCTTATGTTACCGTCGCAGAGGGAGCAGAGGATGAGACAACTCCGGGAGGCCTTGCAGAAAGGTCTGTGCAACGCGTTCCCAGAGACTGGGAGGTTGCAAACTCCTGGTCCTGGACAACGAGTTGCTGAGGCTTCGGCCAGTCAAAGAAGGAGCGGTGGGGAAGGTGGCCGTCTGACCGATGCGTTCAGACAATTCTTTAGTCCGCAGCCCCAAAGTATGATTGGTTCCAGCAACCATCGCCAGCGTCTGATAAACATGGTGCAGGAATATCTAGGGGCAAGGTCAGACTTGGACACCTTCCCCACCGAAAATCCTCTGGCTTACTGGGTCTTGAGGATGGATCACTGGCCAGAGCTTGCACAGTATGCAATTGAGCTACTGGCCTGTCCTGCATCCAGCGTTCTTTCGGAACGCACATTCAGTGCTGCTGGAGGATTTGTCACGGATCACAGGGTGCGCCTGTCCACCGACTCGGTTGATCGACTGACTTTCATCAAGATGAACCAGTCTTGGATCACCACCAGCTACCACACACCTGATGCTGATATAACAGACTAATTGATTTTAAAATGTCACATCCCTTCAAGACTGATGCTGATGCTGAGTGCCTGTGCTGTTATGTTGACTGGCTATCCTCCTCCTCCGAGTCCTCAATGATACGATTGATGATGATAGCTTGGAAGATCATTTTTGTTTATGGGTGCCGCCACCAGTGCCTAACGCCCAATTTTTCAGCCCCTGTTTAACAGGGGCGTGTAATTACAATTTTTGAAGCAATACTTTGCAACAGGGCTCATTGCTGTGCTCCAAGTACAGTATCTGTGAGGAGTTGCAGTGTTGTGCCACCAGTGCCTAAGGCCCAATTTTTCAGCCCCTGTTTAACAGGGGCGTGTCATTACAATTTTTGAAGCAATACTTTGCAACAGGGCTCATTGCTGTGCTCCAAGTACAGTATCTGTGAGGGGTTGCAGTGTTGTGCCACCAGTGCCTAAGGCCCAATTTTTCAGCCCCTGTTCAACAGGGGCATGTAATTACAATTCTTGATCTAATAATTCACAGCAGGGCCCATTGCTGCACCCACCAAGAGTAACTGTCAGGGCTTACAGTGTTGTGGCACCAGCACCACCATCAAAGGCCCAATTTTTACTACCACTGTTCAACAATTATATGTAATTAAAATTCCTGATATAATAGTTGACAGCAGGGCGTTCCAGCACCAACCAAGAGTAACTGTGAGTGCTTACAGTGTTGTGCCAACACCAACAACTAAGGGGCCTATTTCTGCAGAGTATATACGGCAGGTCCCTACTTTCAAACATCCAACTTACAAACGACTCCTACTTGCAAACGCAAGAAGACAACAGGAAGTGAGAGGAAATCTACCACTAGGAAGGAAAATTCTCTCCTGTAAGAATAAATATGGGAGAAAGGTGTCTCCTCTGTACTGATGCTTTATCAGCAATCCTTGTTTCAAGAAAAACACCACATTTCAAAAACAGTTGTCATTGGGACGGAAAGTGAGGTGAAATGTTCTGAACAGGGGCACAGACAGCAAAACAAATGTTACAGGGGTGATAACCCTTACCTATGTTTTCCAAAAAGTTTAAAAATAGATTTTTGGGCTGGAGCTACACTTCAACAATGTACCTGTTCAAAATTACAAACAGATTCTACATAAGAACAAACCTACAGTCCCTGTCTTGTATGCACCGCCTGTATACGGCTGTTCAGAGTATATAGGGCCTTTTTTATTTTATGTGCGGGGTTCCCCTTAATATCCATACAAGACCCAAAGGGGCTGGTAATGGGCTGGGGTAGGGGGGGGGGGGTCATGGGGTAGCTATGCCATTTTTCTTAAAGAATTTCATCCATATTACCGGGACCAGACATTACATTAAAGCCGCAAGCAGTTTTAAATGGCTTTTTTTTCCTTTAGAAGTGTCATTTTGTGCAGGGACAGTTCTAAACACGGGAAACACGTGGCACTTCACAGGCATACTTTAGACACCCCCCAGGTACGATATTTAAAGGAATATTTGACTTTTTTTTTTTCACTTTATGCATCATTAAAATGACTGCTCCCGAAAAACGACCGTTTTTAAAACTTCTTTTTGCATTGATACATGTCCCCTGGTGCAGAACCCGGGTTCCCAAACCCTTTTTAGGACAATAACATGCATAATAGTTGTTATAATTAGCACTTTAGAATTCGAACGTTCGCATCCATTGTATTTAATAGGGTTCTAATGTTCGTTCGAACTTCCGGTCCGTTCGCGGGTTCTGGTGCGAACCGAACCCGGGGGTGTTCGGCTCATCACTATTACTCGTATTCTTCATGCAAGAGATGTCCAGTGCTCAGATGTCTTTTCAAAACTGTATTGTAGAACTTGAGGTGTGAGAAGGAAGAGAAGTAGAGAACTTGAGGTGAGAAGATGGAATACCCAAGGTTGACAGTTCCTAGATAGAGCTTAGACTGGGCCCAGGGCCGCCATCAGGAATTTTGGGGCCCCTTACACAGCTTCAGACATGGGGCCCCCCCTGGAGCAAATTGAGAAGCGGGGGGGGGGTGCTACGAATTGAGAAGCAGGGGGTTTGGGTGCTGACGAACACAAAAAACCTCCTGGGCCCCTTACAAAAAAAAACATAATTATAAAAAAAAAAATAATAATAATCATTTTTATAAAAAAAAAAAAGGGGGAGGTTTCCATCCGGGGCCATGGGGACCTCCGGGCCTCTGGGGACCTCTGGGCCCCTTACAAAAAAATAAATAAATAAAATAAAATAAATAAATAAAAAAAAATAATAAAAAAATATATAATAATTTATTTTTATAAAAAATAAATAAAAAAGGGAGGTTTCCATCCGGGGCCCTGGGGACCTCCGGGCCTCTGGGGACCTCTGGGCTCCTTACAAAAAATAAATAAAAAAAATTAAAATAAATAAATAAAAAAAAATTTTATAAAAAAATTAATAATAAAAAAAATTATAAAAAAAAAATACAAAAAAGGGGGGTTGACATTCGGGGCCCTGGGGAACTCCGGGCCCCTGGGGACCTCTGGGCCCCTTACAAAAAAAAAAGGGGGGCCATCCGGGCCCCTGGGGACCTCCGGGCCCCTTACAGGTGTACTGCCTGTACCCCCCTGATGGCGGCCCTGACTGGGCCATGTACAGAACAGGCTGAAGTAGCTTCTTATAAGACAAAGGTATTTATACACTATATTGTCAAAAGTACTGGGACAAGCACATGGAATTTAATGGCATCTGAGTCTTGGTTCGTAGGGTTCAATATTAAGTTGGCCCACCCTTTGCAGCTCTAACGGCTTCAACTCTTCTGGGAAGGCTGTCCACAAGGTTTAGGAGTGTGTCCATGGGAATGTTTGACCATTCTTCCAGAAGGGCATTTGTGAGGTCAGGCACTGATGTTGGACGAGAAGGCCTGGCTCGCAGTCTCCGCTCTAATTCATCCCAAAGGTGTTCTTTCGGGTTAAGGTCAGGACCAGTCACGTTCCAACATCCCAAACTCACTCATCCATGTCTTTATGGACCTTGCTTTGTACACTGGTGTACAGTCATGTTGGAACAGGAAGGGGCCATCTCCAAACTGTTCCCACAAAGTGGAGAGCATGAAATTGTCCAAAATGTCTTGGTATTCTGACACCTTATGAGTTCCCTTCACTGGAACTAAGGGGCCAAGCCCAACCCCTGAAAAACAACCCCACACCATAATCCCCCCTCCACCAAATGATTTGGACCAACTTTAAGGCATCCCACAAGCATGTTATTTAAAGGATTTGTGTATATTTCAATGTTGCTCTCAAAACCGCACAAAAAGACCCTCCTACTTCTTTATGGTATTTATTTGTTTAATCTTTTTACTCTTTTGTACCAGTACATATTTCAAGTGGCAGATCCCAGCTTCCAATGCTATTTTTTTTTTTTTTTTTACTGTAGTTTTTCTATGTAGCACACAGACCCTTTTTTTCCTGCTTACCTCCACTTGCAGAGTAGGGCACACCATGCCACATGCCCGTATCCTCCTGGTATAAGAGGTTGAGCGGTGTTCATACAATTTTTGGGTCCTGCAGCGAGCTACCTCCTTCCGTTGGTTCTCGTCCCTAGAGTGTAGGGAAAAGTCTATTCTCTTTCCTAAAAGAAGGCCAATGTCCAGACTGTTTTAAACTGCAACAGACGAGTTAATTTTTCTTGCTTGGAACTTAGTGGGAAAAAGTTGAAGATAGAGATAGCGTTGGGTAGGGAGGTAGGTTCAGGCATGCGGCACCCATTTACCCTATTTTCCACTCAAGCCTGAGTGGGTATTGCTCACCCGGATAGATCCCTCTCACAGTTCTAGCAGCCGGAGTGAAGCACAAACAGTTACTTTCGATTTCGAACAGTTACTTTAGATTTCGTCCCCTTCAAAGACAAGTTCAGGAGATCCTCTGCCACAGAATCCTTTAGTTCCTGAATCTAGAACTCTCTAGCACCCGCAACTTTTAGAAACCATAAGTGCCAGTGGGGCACATCACAGGAGCTATTGTGAAACTCACGGAATTCTTCCCTCTGATAGGCAACCAGGCCTCTCCTGAGACAGTGACTTCCTTCACCGATCCTCCGGACAGGTCCCCCCCTGGTTTCCTCTCTTTCAGAGCGGGCCACCCTCCCTCGGGTACCCTGGGACTCCGATGGTTTGGTTGTAGACCCAGTTGAAGATACTGGGCATACCTGGAATACTATAGCCTCGGGCTGAAGGTGCCCGAGACTTCTCCACCAATTCATGCACCCCTGGCCAGCAGGGCCAAAGGGCGTGCCTCTCGCCACCAGGGGTCCCCCTTGGAATCCCCTGGCCAATCTCTCTGCCTAATGGCGTCTGCCCCTTATGTACCCTCTCCCGGCATGCACAGTAGGTAGACCACGCCCACTGTATGGCATGCCGAGAGAGGACACCCAATCACGCTACAATGCCACCTGTGGTTCGACCCTAGACCTGGGCAACAACGCCACCTGCAGGTCAAGGGGAACTATGCACCCAGGCAACACCACAGCAGAGCAGAATCCAATCTAGAGAATCAGAAAACCTGAGCCAAACTATTGCCCAGGCCGCCCCTAAATTTAAAGCACAGCGACCACAATTTTGGGGGTCCGCTACATCTATTAGCTCTAAACATATCCAGAACCTAACAAGATTCACCTTCAAAGACTTTAGTGTGGCTCTCCTTTAGCTTCACTGAACTTTGAGCAAAATTCACTAAACCCTTGGTGCATCAAACTTGGGCAGATTCACTCATCACAAATAGCATTAAAACAGGCATTGGGGTTGATTTACTAAAGGTGAATAAACTGTGCCGCTGCCCACGTCTTAGTAAATGAGGTAAAGATTCACTTTGCAAAGAATACCCCATTTTGTGTAAGGAAAAAAAATATATATATTTTTGCTTTCACATGATTGGATGATGGAAGTCAGCAGAGCTTCCCCTCATTTACTGAGCTCTGGAGCAACTGCTTTTGCAGAGTGCAATTGCACTTTGCACTTTGCAAAGTGCACAGTCTATTTGCCTTTAGTAAATCAACCCCATCACTGTTTTTAGCATAAGGCTCTGTGGTCACCTTTATCGGCTGCATTCTTCTTGGGTAATACCTGAACTCTATGTGATGGCGTTTTTTAACGCATTGTACACTGTCAAATTATTTGTTGTTTTAACTAGTTGCTAAAGTGGTTGCAAACTTAGTTACACCACTTGTACCTACAGGTAAGCCTATAATAAGGCTTACCTGTAGGTACTGTAAATATCTCCTAAACGTTCACGGTTTAGGAGATATTTTCCATATACGCTTGCGCCGATGACATCGGCGCATGCGCTGTGAAGAATTGGCCCTCCGTGCCGTTTCTTCACTAGCAAGTGTCGTGACTGATGGCTCCCGCGTGCATGCGGCCAGTCACAGAGCCACAGTCCGTGGCCCCGGAAGGAAGAGGGGCAAAGATGGATGTGGCCACCAGCGGGGATAATGCGGGCTTCATTTGCAGGTAAGTGTCACATAATGGGCTAGTATGCGATGCATACTAGCCCATTATGCTTTTACTTTGCAGGGGAAAGCAGGGGGAAAAAAGAGGAAGTAAAACCCATCAGGGTTTACTTCCTTTTTAATGTACTTATATTTCTTGTATTGTTTGCCTTACTTTGAAATGATGGGCTAACATGTTGCTGCTACAGTTTGTAGTGTCATGGCTGATTGCCGTCCATGCATTCATTCACTTAGCTCAGACTCTCTCGACCTTTTTAACATAGAGGGACACTTATGCCGCGTACATATGATCGTTTTTTCTGATGAAAAAAGACCGATGGACTTTTTTCATCGGAAAAAACTATCGTGTGTGGGCCCCATTGTTTTTTTTTTTCATCGGTGTAAAAAAATAGAACATGCTTTAAATTTTACCGATGGAAAAAAAATCTGATAGGAAATTCCGATCGTCTGTGGTGAACTCCATCGGAGAAAAATCCACACATGCTCAGACTAAATTACAATACGGGAGCGCTCGTTCTGGTAAAACTAGCGTTCGTAATGGAGATAGCACATTCGTCATGCTGTAACGGACTGAAAAGCACGAGGCTGAAAAGCGCGAATCGGCTAACACCAAACTTTTACTAACACGCGGTAACACGAAATCAGCAAAAGCAGCCCAAAGGGTGGCGCCGTTGGATTTGAACTTCCCCTTTATAGTGCTATCGGTGTGTTGTACGTCACGGCATTTTGGACGGTCGGAATTTTGTTTGGATGGTGTGTAGGCAAGACTGATGAAAGTCAGCTTCATCGGAATTCCGACAGAAAAATCCATCGGATTTTATTCCATCGGAAATCCGATCGTGTGTACAGGGCATTAAAGTAATTTTCCAATAAATTAAAAAATTGTTTAATAATCTTGAATCTGTACCTGGATTATTCTCTGAACTTTTTTGGTGGTGGGAGAATAGAAGCTTATCACAAATAAAAAAATATTAATCGGGGAATGAATTATATTCACTGGATTATTATAAAACTGTATTAGAATTAACTTCCTCATTTTGATACAACCTAATTACTTTCATCTTATAAAACGAATTAAATGATCACCCTTATTCTCCCTCTTTGAAAAATCTTGTACTACTAGAACTTCAATCAAACACTGTATTTCAATTATATATAGTATTCTAATTGACCCTGACCCTCTTATTGACCCTCCCCTATTTTCTCGTACGTTCCCTATAATGCCCTGTACACACGATCGGATTTCCGATGGAATAAAATCCAATGGAATTTTCCGTCGGAATTCCGATGAAGCTGACTTTCATCAGTCTTGCCTACACACCATCAGACCAAATTCCGACCGTCCAAAACGCTGTGATGTAAAATACTCTGACGAGCCGAGAAAAATGAAGTTCAATGCTTCTGAGCACGCGTGGGATTTTTCTCCGTTGGAGTTCCACACAGACGATCAGAATTTCCTATCGTTTTTTTTTCCATCGAAAAAATTTAAAACATGTTCTATTTTTTAACACTGATGGAAAAAAGTCTGATGGGGCACACACACAATCGTTTTTTCCGAGGGAAAAAAATCTAAAATTTTCTTGTGAACTCCCAGAATGGTATAAAACAATCAATAATCTCTCTAAAATGTTGGTCAATACAACTTTATTGGAATCAAATTACAAAACACCATTGCAATGGTCCCATCGAGAATAGCTAAAATTAATCGACAAGTCTCTTCTAAATGTGAATTGTGGTCAAGAAGGTTCTATGGTACACATTTGGTGGTGATGTCCCAAAATACGTATTTTTTGGATCAAAATATTTGACTTTATACATGAAATTACAAACGTAAGTCTTATTAGATCCCAGAAGTTGCTCTTTTTCACAAATTTGATATGAGTTTCCCTAAACATACCAAATGCTTGATTTCCTATATAATCCTGGCTGCTAGAATAACCATTGCGTGTTGTAGGAATTAAAGGGGTTGCAAAGGTTTGTTTTTTATTTTTTAAATAGGTTCCTTTAAGCTAGCGCATTGTTGGTTCACTTACCTTTTCCTTCGATTTCCTTTGTAAATGTTTTTTTTTCTTTGTCTGAATTTCTTACTTCCTGTTCCTCCTCAGTAAGCTTCACACCATCATCCGAGCCGTTCTGGCTGGGGGTTAGTCAGCCAGAACATCTTACTGAGAAGGACCAGAAAGTGAGAAATTCAGACAAAGAAAACAAAGAAAAAAAAAACATTAAGAAGGGAAATTGAAGGAAAAGGTAAGTGAACCAACAATGCACTAGCTTAAAGTGGTTGTAAACCCCCCCAAAAAATAAAAATTAAATAAAAACCTGAAAGACAAAGGCATAATGAGCTAGTATGACTAGCATACTAGCTCATTATAAATTACTTACCTTAAATCGAAGCCGTACTCATCTCCCTCTCTGGCCGCAGACATCACCCCCGGAGGTTACTTCCGGGTATCGCCACTCTGGCGCTGTGATTGGCCGGAGCGGCGAAGACATCACTCCGCGCATGTGCGCAGGAGCTGTCAAAGCCGGCATTACCCATTGAGAAAACCAGCATTCTCAGTGCGCCTGCGCCGTTGTCTACGGCGTGCATGCGCCGTAGACAACGGTGCATTCTTTGTGGCAAATATCTCCTAAACCATGTAGGTTTAGGAGATATTGCTAACACCTACAGGTAAGCCTTAATCTAGGCTTTCCTGTAGGTAAAACAAGTCAGAGAGGGTTTACAACCACTTTAACCTCCCTGGCGGTATGATTCTGTCTGGAATTATGTACCAAATGCGGTACAATTATTTTGCATGGAAATTTGGCGTTATGTACTGTAGGCCTGCAATTCTTAGTAATTACTTACTTAAATCTGTCCAAACAAGACTCTAGTAGACATCCCAGATGTGATAAATTTGAAACACAAAATCATGAATTATAATCTAATAATATAATTTTATTCAATAATGTAGAAGAAAATAATGACATTTGTCAAACAAAGAAAATTCAATAAACATCCTGAGTGTTATACATTTGAAAGCATGGAACTGGACAAAGTCCGACGTCACAATCTGGACAATGGTACCTTGTTTCTTTTCGGACTTTTTTTCCATTGTCATCTCTCTTTGAACAGCAAACCACGCACATCCTGGTAGGTGCTTCCTTTTTTGCGGTTGGCGGTATGTAGTCCAAAAAGTGATGACCAGTCAGGCGTTCTGGGTTGACAACGCTAACAGCACGTCGTCCGGGTCTGTTCACAGCTACTGATGGCATCTGGTGGTTGACAAAAATCTGCTCAGCCACCTTCCAGATAAAGTCGGAATGAACAAGAGGCATGCCACTCTTTGCTTTGTATAGGATATATGCATTCCAAAGGCATTGTTCCAGAAGATGTCTGAAAATCTTTTTATAATATTTTTTCTGCTGTTTGCGCATAGCCGGGTAAAATGTCATTGCCTGATCGGCTCTGTCGACACCTCCCGTTGTATTATTATAATCCATCACGACTTGCGGCTTCAGCAGATCTTTCCCACCTTTTGTGTGGACCATGGCAGTGGAGGTATTGTGCACAGTACTCATGAGACACACGTCCTTCTTGTCTCGCCATCGCATTGCCATCATCTTACCCTTCTGAAAGGCAACCATTTCTCCGGTTTTTAGTTTTTTCTTGCCAAACATAGATGGCATGCCACGTCGGTTAGGCCTAACGGTACCATACCCATCAGTTTTATTTTGTAGCAAAACCTCAAGTTCCGGAGGTGTATAGAAGTTGTCCGTGGTCACACAATATCCCTGGTTCAGCAATGGCTCCAGCAGTGTAAGGACAGATGATGTGGCCATCCCATAGCCGCTGTACCTTGGGTTGAACTTCGTGCCTTTACCGGTGTAAATGATCGAATTCCAGATGTATCCAGTGGATGACTCGCAGAGCATATAGAATTTGATGCCAAACCGCGCTCTTTTGGATGCAATGTACTGTATTCAGCTTAGGCGTCCCTTGTAGGCCATCAGACTTTCATCCATGCTGACGTCCCTTTCTGGCACGTAGGTCCACTGGAAATTGGTCACGATCATTTGGCATACCTTACAGATTTTTTTTAGCTTGGGCGCAGGATGCGTGGCCTCATCAAACTCCTCATTGTTTGCGAAGTGTAAATACTTCATGATGAGGGAAAAACGGTATTCTGACATCACGGTGCCAAAAAACGGAGTGGCCAGTAGCTTATTGGTGGTCCAGTACCATTTCTGGAGTGGTTTCCCAACCCCCCCCTGAAGAATGATGAGTCCCAGAAACTTCCAGATGTCCTCTTTCGTCACCGGTTCCCACTTTCTGCTTCGGGAAAATCTGGCATGCAGCGTAGCGGATTGCTGATCATGGTAGCGATCTGTCTCTGTGACAATTTTTTCAGTTACCTCTTCAGTGAGGAATAATTGCAGGTATGCCAGAGGGATGTCACGCTCCACATCTACCTTCATCCCAGGTGATCCAGTGAACGTAAATCTTGGGGGCACTACCTGGTCCGTATCGGAGTCTATAGGGCACCAAGTGCGCACATCGCTGAGGTCGCTGAGGTCAGGTGCAGGATCATCGCCGTTGTCACTTGCCAGATCCGTGTCAGTGTCAGACTACAAATCTCCCCACGACTCACTATCGCTCAGTTCTGCGAGCAACTCCGTGTCGCTGCCGCTGTCACTCATCTGGTCCAAAAGCGCCCTTGTGGTAAAGTGGCGCTTTTTTATGCCATGTTTTTATGGGCACAGATGACAGGCAAGGGGCACTGTACAGGGCACTGTACAGTGATCAGAGATGATACAGTGCAATCAGATACAATATAACCTCTTTTATGTTTGTGTTGTGTGAACTTTTGAACTTTTGAATTTGCCGCCCAGTTCCGCTCCCAAGCGACGCTGCGGCTCGTAGGGAACGGAACCAGGAAGTCAGAAAGTGCTGACACTCGCCGGTGATCTCGCTGGCGATCACAGCAGAGGACATCATCGCTGGATCGCCAGGAGAAGGTAAGGAAACTCCGCTGCAGGCTCTGCAATGTTACCCCAAGCGTGACTCAGGGTTACTGATCCTAGCAGAAAAAAACAACCCCGAGTCACGCTCGGGATTACCGCCAGGGAGGTTAAAGGAACCTAATTAGAAAATAAAAAACAAACCTTTATAACCCCTTTAGCCAGTAATAACATTTGATTAAGTCATACAAAAGTTGAACTGGGTCATGATCAACGATAAAATGACCAGCATTTTGCATAACCGCCTAGCTAATTTTGAAAATACGTGCCGACTCTGGCTACAAAATGAATCTATAAATACTAGAGATCATTGAAGGAAACATTTTGACTGCCCTTGTCTTGCCCACACCTTTCTTTCCTATCTTTCCTTTCTTTCTTCTCGTCTGATTTATTTTACTTTGACCAAATTTTAAGAACCCAATTCATTTAGTTAGTAATCAATAACAATGATATTTATTACATTACATAATTTCTGTTCTGTATACTGATCCATTTGACCTAATTGTTTGAGTTTGTTAGCATATTTGCTATGTCCCTATTTTTTTAGGGGATACATTTCAATGGCAGTTATATTTATATACCGTATTTATCGGCGTATAACACGCACAGGCGTATAACACGCACCCTAACTTTAAGAGGGAAGTTTCAGGAAAAAAACTTTCCACAGCCCCCTGCGTATAACACGTAGGCACTGTTTACCCTCTATTTTCAGGGTAAAAAAGTGAGTGTTATACGCCAATAAATACAGTATTCTTCTTCTTACCTGTTTAATACCTTGGGTATATTATACCTTGTGTTATTAACAATTTGTTATTTGTACTATGTCAAGAAAAAACAATAAAAATTTGAACTTGAACTTAAAAATAATTTTCCAGGCTCAGGGAACTTCTGCTTATAATTATTATATCTGCCAGGGAGGATGGCGTATGGACAAGACAACACAGAACAGGGTGAGGACTGAAGACTGTGCATCTATCATGCTGTTTATTGAAGGACCGTAGAGGGCCGTGCTTGGCCTATTATTGTGATACTCCTCTTATACCAATTTGGCTCCTGTTACGTGTTCAAACTCCAAGGTTTGCAACCTTTTACTGTGGGGACCTCCCTGGGGCATTTTGTTTAAGCCCGGGAAGCCGCACCAAAACCTCCAACCACACTATCTGCTGCAGTGGTGACTCAGTCCCCGCTTGAACAATTGCACTGTTAAACATTGCACCATCTATCATATTTTGACAAGTTGTTGAATGTAGATTCTCCTGTATAAGTTCCCTGACGAAGGGCACTTGAACCTGAAACGTGTCGGGTACCGTCGATTGTTTTCGGATATTGGAGAGTAACATATTTACTATTTGAATGTTTGCAATGATCCTGTCATTTGCTCTTGCTCTTGTTCTGTTTTATAGATCATCACATGTGTGATTGATCATATTTTATATGTTTCAATAAGTAATGGCTGCACTGTATATAACTTTGGTAGTGTTTAAAATCCAATTTTAGGGGGTATTTCCATTTTTTATACTATATTATAACTTACAGCACATTAGTGGGGTGGTCAAGGGGAAGAATGCTCCTTACACTTTTTTACATTTTTTATTTCTTTATTGTTCTTTTTCGACAAAAAATTACTTACATTACAATACAAATATAGTAACACTACATACAACATACAACACTATTAAGGTCTCAGCCTAGCCCCTACCTATATACCTATTCATAACATTATTCGTAAATACTCTACACATTATGCTCAACTTACGGCCCTTGTATTCTTTATCTACTATTTTAAATATTCCATATATCAGAAAAAGAAGAGAGGGGGGGAGTAGGAGGAGAAAAAAAAAAGGGAGGGAGGAGGAAGATGGGAAATGGGAGGAAAGACCCCCGCAGAGAAGAGAGATGAGAGAGGGAGAAGAGAGAGAAAAAAAAAACGTCTAAACACACCCTTAAGGGGACCCCAAGTAATTGAGCTTATGCTACCCTAAAAGTGAAAAGGTTTAAGATTAACATATTTTGTGTTGGAATAATCAAGAAGGCAGGTGATCCTGCCTAATATTAAGTGAAATAATAATAAAAAAAAATCCATCTAGACACCCCCTTATGGGGTCCCCAATTGATTGAGCTTATACTGCCCTGAAAGTGAAGGAATTTAAAATTAACCTATTTTATATTGAAAAAATCAGGAAGGCAGGTATTCCTGCCTAGTATTAAGTGAAATAGTAAAGACCCACTCAAAATAAAAAAGTAGTACGGAGTCGACGAATAATTGTGATTCTTACACTTATGGTTAGTGGGAAGAACCCCCTCTTACAGATAGATAAAAAGATAATTGGTGTCAATGTAAACTTGTCTGAGAGGCAGAAATGGCTTCTTACTCAAGGAACTCCTAGCAACCTCTTGAGGAACCCTAAGTTTCCATGGAACCCTGGCTGAGAAAGGCTGACCTAGCTTGTCCCTATTCGCAAAAGGGACAGGCAGCTTACTGGTCCTTGGTCACACAGCATCCAATCTACCCCTTGCCATTTCCTCTGTGCTCCATCACAAATGACTCCTGGTGTCTGTGTCAGATCAAAATACTGCGTAGCTTTCACCTGCAGAGCTTTAGACTTGGAGATCCAGGGATTGTGGGATTTGTAGATTCTTCACAGGAAGTATCAGTCCTCACACTACAGACAGAGGTCTTGCAAAAAACCTGTGCAGTGTCATACTGCATGCCTCATGTTTAGGAATATGAAAATTTACTCTACTATAAACTGCATGTACAGGGCAACAAATGACACCATGAAGCTACATGATCAATGCACATCTTCTGTAGGGGAAAACCACAAGGTGCAGGTTGTAAGGTTCGAATGCCCTTAAATGAAGAGCTGTCATTTCCAGAACAGCTTCCCTAACTATTTCACTTAACCATGTCCCTGCCTAAAAACCCTGTTAAAAAAAAAAAGTCAAAAAATTAATAAAATTAATACAAATAACAAAAATTTCAGACAACCCTGGCACCCTGTACCCATGAGCAAATGCAACTGCATGCAGAGGGCACGTACATATATATAATTGGAGATCTCACTACACATGCTATGTATGACAGCAAACATCGAAGTGAGAGCAATAATTCTAGGTTCTTCATTTATATTTTACCCTTAACTGGTAAGCTGTAAAGACAGTTCAAGCCTATTGAAAATTTTGGCTACCATAATTTTTTCCAGTTTGTGGGCACATTCAGTTTTGAGGCTTGACATTTGGCATCTGTTTACTCTACTACCTCATCTTTTTTATGTAGAAAACATGGGGACTAAATTGTGTTTGTGTGCAATAAAATTCAGTTTAATGTATTTTTTTTTCTGAAAATATATATTTGATAAGCATTATTGAATGACATTAAAAAATTCTACTACCATATTTTTTATTCTGCAGGGTCTCTGCTTTCAGAAAAATACATATTTTTCAGGGAGCTAGTAGAAAACGTAATTTTATAGCCAAAGATGCAGATTTTTACATGTGAGCAAAAAAAAAAAAAAAAAATGCTCCAGAGGGTATAAACTAAACACTAACTCACTTCTACTGTATACTCACCTTATCTGGCTCTGCACTATAAAAATTACTCAACTCATCTGGCTCTATACAAATGAGTAAATGCATAATTACTACACAAGGTATGGGCAGCACAGTGGCGTGATGGCTAGCACAATTACTTTGGGGTTCTTGGTTGGAATCCTGGTCAGGACTGTACTTGAATGGAGTTTGCATGCTCGCCTTGTGCTTGCAGGGGTTTCCTCCCAAGACATGCTGGTCAGTTTATTTGCTCCTGTCTATAATAAAATGACTCTAGTATGAGTAAATGCATGTGAGGTAGGGACCTTAGATTGTACACTCCTTAAAGGACAGGGACTGTTATGTATTTAAATTGTTGGCATTATATACCTGTAATAAACTGATGATGTGCTCCCTGGATGTAACGCAACATAGAAAGTGTCAATGTCCTACACTTACCATGTAACAATATTTCCTGTTTTTGTTGAGTGTCGGTCCTCACTATTTATAGAGAATGACACAAAAATTTGTAGGGGAAAATTAACTCCATAATCTGTCTCTGCATCTAGCAAAATTACATATAGAGCCCGTCCATCAGCAGTGTTTCTGCAAGGGTTAAAACAAAGGTGTCTCTGCAGGCATTTCTCGTGGGCCATCCATTATTATTTCCAGTGGGAATTTGACAGCTGCCAGATGGAATCTCTGGTCTTGTAGCCTCGAAAATTGACAATAAATTGATAATTGGCATCTGCTTGTATATTCATCGCAGCCAGACGCTTTAGGTCAACTGTTAAACTGCTTTTTTTATTAAAATTCAGACTATAATACATACTATTAGCACCTACACTTGTGCATTAGTGCTGTGAAGCCAGGCTGTCCCATCTAGCCTTCATACTGTATATAGTGAATGAATAGATTAATGGGTTTCAGCACTCCACCTCATTTTGTTCCAAGAAATAAATATACAAAGATGTTTGAGAAAAATTGCAATTTTTTCTCAAACTCCTTTGTATATTGATTTATTTTTATTTTCTTTGGAATAAAATGTGGTGGAGTGCTGCAACCTATGAATATTCTCTTCAATATATACAGTGTCTCAAAAAAGTGAGTACACCCCTCACATTTTTGTAAATATTTAATTATATCTTTTCATGTGACAACACTGAAGAAATTACACTTTGCTACAATGCAAAGTAGTGAGTGTACAGCTTGTATAACAGTGTACATTTGCTGGCCCCTCAAAATAACTCAACACACAGCCATTAATGTCTAAACCGCTGGCAACAAAAGTGAGAACACCCCTAAGTGAAAATGTCCAAATTGGGCCCAATTAGCTCTTTTCCCACCCCAGTGTCATGTGAAACGTTAGTGTTACAAGGTCTCAGGTGTGAATGGGGAGCAGGTGTGTTAAATTTGGTGTTATCGCCCTCACTCTCTCATACTGGTCACTGGAAGTTCAACATGGCACCTCATGGCAAAGAACTCTCTGAGGATCTGAAAAAAAGAATTGTCGCTCTACATAAAGATGGCCTAGGCTATAAGAAGATTGCCAAGACCCTGAAACTGAGCTGCAACACGGTGGACAAGGCCATACAGCAGTTTAACAGGACAGATTCCACTCAGAACAGGCCTCGCCATGGATGGCCAAAGAATTTGAGTGCACGTGCTGAGCGTCATATCAAAAATGTTGTCTTTGGAAAATAGACGTATGAGTGCTGCCAGCATTGCTGCAGAGGTTGAAGGGGTGGGAGGTCAGCCTGTCAGTGCTCAGACCATATGCCGTACACTGCATCAAATTGGTCTGCATGGCTGTCACCCCAGAAGGAAGCCTGTTCTAAAGATAATGCACAAGAAAGCCCACAAACAGTTTGCTGAAGACAAGCAGACTAAGGACATGGATTACTGGAACCATGTCCTGTGGTCTTATGAGACCAAGATAAACTTATTTGGTTTGGATGGTGTCAAGCGTGTGTGGCGGCAACCAGGTGAGGAGTACAAAGACAAGTGTGTCTTGCCTACAGTCAAGCATGGTGGTGGGAGTGTCATGGTTTGGGGCTGCATGAGTGCTGCCGGCATTGGGGAGCTACAGATCATTGAGGGAACCATGAATACCAACATGTACTGTGACATACTGAAGCAGAGCATGATCCCCTCCCTTCGGAGACTGGGCCACAGGGCAGTATTCCAACATGATAACGACCTCAAACACACCTCCAAGACGACCACTGCCTTGCTAAAGAAGCTGAGGGTAAAGGTGATGGACTGACCAAGCATGTCTCCAGACCTAAACTCTATTGAGCATCTGTGGGGCATCCTCAAACAGAAGGTTGAGGAGTGCAAGGTTGACGAGCGAGCGCCCCCCCTCCTGAACCATACCAGGCCGCATGCCCTCAACATGCAGGGATGGGTGCTTTGGGGCACAAGGGGCTCTGCCCATGTTGATGGGGACAAGGGCCTCTTCCCGACAACCATTGCCCGGTGGTTGTCGGGGGCCTGCGGGCGGGGGGCTTATGGGAATCTGGAAGCCCCCTTTAACAAGGGGGCCCCCGTATCCAGGCCTCTCCCCCTATGTGATAGAGTATGGGGTGTATGGAGCGTGGCCATTGGATTATGTCATCTGGAGGCCCCACCCCCTTGTGACGTCACTGCCCGGGGCATTATGGGTCAGTGATGTCACAAGGGGAGGGGCCTCCAGATGACGTAATCCAATTGCCACGCCCCCATCATTATCCAATAAATGCTTGACATCGGCACGGACAGATCAGCGGAACACAGCATCGGAGGAGGGTCATCGTTGGGAGCGGCGGCAGAGGAAGAAGAACACTTGGCAAAGAAGACAGAAGAAAGAAGAAGAGCGGAGGAAGAAGGAGCAGGAGAAGACCAAAGGAGAAAGATGCGGGAGAAGATGGAAGAAGACTGGAGGAAGAAGAAACGGGGAAGAAGAGGATATTTTTAATAAAAGATTTGTCAAAAACTGTCCACTGTATTTTTAACACTACACTACTTTTTTTTGGTGAATGGGTAGGGGTACAATTTACCCCATACTCATTCACATAGGGGGGAGGCCGGGATCTGGGGCCTCCTTGTTAAAGAGGACTTCCAGATTCTGATAAGCCCCATGCCCGCAGACCCCGAAAACCACCGGGCAAGGGATGTCGGGAAGAGGCCCTTGTCCCCATCAACATGGGCATAGCCCCCCGTGCCCCAAAGCACCCATCCCCGCATGTTGAGGGCATTCGACCTGGTATGGTTCATTAGGGGATGCTCAATCGTCCCCTCCCTTTCCTGGCCTGAATTTTGGGGGGACCCCCACACCATTTTTTTTCTGACTGTGTATGGGGAGTGTGTCAATTCCCTCCACACTGGTCTCAGGTCACACTCAGCTCTATGCTCTATGCTGTGCACTGTGTGACATCAGACCCCCGCCCCCTGCCTTATGGAGGGAAGACATTATGTGTAAATTCTGTGCTTTGAATGGTTGTGATGAAGAGAATGCTGCAGATAAACAGGTACAACTTATGTAGGAAGATTTGAGATTTTCGTCTCTGTGTATCCCCTGAGGCCAGTCACTTCACTGGGTATATGCACAAGTTTACAACCACCTTAACATGAAAAGGAGCCCAGAGCTAGGCGAAAAAAATATATATTTTGGTTGGGGAAATCCGATAAAAGCCAAGGAACAGATGAAATATAGGCTAATGACAATTTAAAGAGTAGTTATTTGCCCTAATGATTTTTGACTTATGCTGGGCAAAAAGCCTTAGTATGGAAACTGGCATTAGACAAAAGAAAGTGCTGACAGCAACCTAGGTAACTCCCATTGAATCATTATATGACATATATGTATAAAAAGAAGACAATCAGCGCAAACAGATAAAGGAAAGAAATAAAACAAATAAATGCAAGCTGAATAGGTAATCACTATAGGTAATCACATTGCCTACAACAAGTTTACAAATACAATAATTAGTGCAGCGCAATAAGAGAAATTGAGAGAAAAAGTCCATCTAACAATAGTGTGGAACTACAAGTCCCAGAATGGAAGGCGAGATCCCTCGTGAAGGAAGGTGAGGTCCAATTCACTGGTTATAGATAGGTGACAGAACCCTTCACCACAAAACCAAATGTGCTTAACCTCCCTGGCGGTATGATTCTGTCTGGAAATTACCGTATTTATCGGCGTATAACACGCGCCGGCATATAACACGCACCCCAAGTTTAGGAGGGAATTTTAAGGAAAAAAACTTTTAGGAGGGAAATTCAAGGAAAAAAAACTTACATTTAAATGCAGCATGCAGCCTTGCCCAGTGTCCATCTGCAGCCTTGCCCAGTGACCATCTGTCCATCTGCAGCCTTGCCCAGTGTCCATCTGTCCATCTGCAGCCTTGCCCAGTGTCCATCTGTCCATCTGCAGCCTTGCTCAGTGTCCATCTGCAGCCTTGCCCAGTGTCCATCTGTCCATCTGCAGCCTTGCCCAGTGTCCATCTGTCCATCTGCAGCCTTGCCCAGTGTCCATCTGTCCATCTGCAGCCTTGCCCAGTGTCCATCTGTCCATCTGCAGCCTTGCCCAGTGTCCATCTGTCCATCTGCAGCCTTGCCCAGTGACCATCTGTCCATCTGCAGCCTTGCCCAGTGTCCATCTGTCCATCTGCAGCCTTGCCCAGTGTCCATCTGCAGCCTTGCCCAGTGTCCATCTGTCCATCTGCAGCCTTGCCCAGTGTCCATCTGTCCATCTGCAGCCTTGCCCAGTGTCCATCTGTCCATCTGCAGGCTTGCCCAGTGTCCATCTGTCCATCTGCAGCCTTGCCCAGTGTCCATCTGTCCATCTGCAGCCTTGCCCAGTGTCCATCTGTCCATCTGCAGCCTTGCCCAGTGTCCATCTGTCCATCTGCAGCCTTGCCCAGTGTCCATCTGTCCATCTGCAGCCTTGCCCAGTGTCCATCTGTCCATCTGCAGCCTTGCCCAGTGTCCATCTGTCCATCTGCAGCCTTGCCCAGTGACCATCTGTCCATCTGCAGCCTTGCCCAGTGTCCATCTGTCCATCTGCAGCCTTGCCCAGTGTCCATCTGCAGCCTTGCCCAGTGTCCATCTGTCCATCTGCAGCCTTGCCCAGTGTCCATCTGTCCATCTGCAGCCTTGCCCAGTGTCCATCTGTCCATCTGCAGGCTTGCCCAGTGCCTTTGCAGCAGTGTCAGTCTCGGCGTTTTTTAAATTTGGCGCCGATTTC
Source organism: Rana muscosa (assembly GCA_029206835.1). NCBI lineage: Eukaryota > Metazoa > Chordata > Amphibia > Anura > Ranidae > Rana > Rana muscosa. The sequence continues at coordinate 343,404,372 of CM055118.1, read as the reverse complement.
TGTGGAGAGGAGCGAGCGGGGCCGAGTGTACTTCGGCTAGACTCGGCTCTGCTCACAGTCAGGGGCAGGACTGCGAGAGGAGCCGAGACTAGCCGAAGTACACTCGGCTTTCTCTATGTCAGCGGCGCAGTCAGAGATGGGCGGGACTGCGAGAGGAGCCGAGTAAAGCCGAGTGTACTTCGGCTTCGGCTCCGCTCGCTCCTCTCGCTCGTTTCAGCAGGGGAATCGGCGGAGTATCGGCGTATAACACGCACCCATGATTTTCCCCTGATTTTAAGGGGAAAAAAGTGCGTGTTATACGCCGATAAATACGGTATGTACCAAAAGCGGTACAATTATTTTGCATGGAAATTTGGCGTTATGTATTGTAGGCCTGCAATTCTTAGTAATTACTTACTTAAACCTGACCAAACAAGACTCTAGTAGACATCCCAGATGTGATAAATTTGAAACACAAAATCATGAATTATAATCGAATAAATAATATAATTTTATTCAATAATGTAATAAAAAATAATGACATTTGTCAAACAAAGAAAATTCAATAAACATCCTGAGTGTGATAAATTTGAAAGCATGGAACTGGACAAAGTCCGACGTCACAATCTGGACAATGGTACCTTGTTTCTTTTCGGACTTTATTTCCATTGCCATCTCTCTTTGAACAGCAGACCACGCACATCCTGGTAGGTGCTGTCTTTTTTGCGGTTGGCGGTATGTAGTCCAAAAAGTGACGACCAGTCAGGCGTTCTGGGTTGACAACGCCAACAGCACGTCGTCCGGGTCTGTTAGCAGCTACTGATGGCGTCTGGTGGTTGACAAAAATCTGCTCAGCCACCTTCCAGATAAAGTCAGAATGAACAAGAGGCATGTCACTCTTTGCTCTGTACAGGATATATGCATTCCAAAGGCATTGTTCCAGAAGATGCCTGAAAATCTTCTTCTAATATTTTTTTTGCTGTTTGCGCATAGCCGGGTAAAATGTCATTGCCTGATTGGCTCTGTCGACACCTCCCATTGTATTATTATAGTTTATAACGACTTGCGGCTTCAGCAGATCTTTCCCACCTTTTGTGTGGACCATGGCAGTGGAGGTATTGTGCACAGTACTCATGAGACACACGTCCTTCTTGTCTCGCCATCGCATTGCCATCATCTTACCCTTCTGAAAGGCAACCATTTCTCCGGTTTTTAGTTTTTTCTTGGCAAACATAGATGGCATGTCACGTTGGTTAGGCCTAACGGTACCATACCCATCAGTTTTGTTTTGTAGCAAAACCTCATACAGTTCTGGAGACGTGTAGAAATTATTCGTGGTCACACAATATCCTTGGTTCAGCAATGGCTCCAGCAGTGTAAGGACAGATGATGTGGCCATCCCATAGCCGCTGTACCTGGGGTTGGACTTCGTGCCTTTACCGGTGTAAATGACTAAATTCCAGATGTACCCAGTGGATGACTCGCAGAGCATGTATAATTTGATGTCAAACCACGCTCTTTTGGATGCAATAAACTGTATCCAGCTTAGGTGTCCCTTGTAGGCCATCAAACTTTCATCCACGCTGACGTCCCTTTTTGACACGTAGGTCCACTGGAAATTGGTCACAATCATTTGGCATACCTCCCAGATTTATTTTAGTTTGGGCGCAGGATGCGTGGCCTCATCAAATTCTTCATTGTTCGTGAAGTGGAAATACTTCATGATGAGGGAAAACCGGTATTCCAACATCACGGTGCCAAAAAACGGCCAGTAACTTATTGGTGGTCCAGTACCATTTCTGGAGCGGTTTCCCCACCACCCCCTGAAGAATGATGAGTCCCAGAAACTGCCAGATGTCCTCTTTGGTCACTGGTTCCCACTTTCTGCTTCTGGAAAACCTGGCATGCAGCGTAGCGGATTGCTGATCTTGGTAGCGATTTGTCTCTGTGACAATTTTTTCAATTACCTCTTCAGTGAGGAATAATTGCAGGTATGCCAGAGGGTTATCAGGCTCAACATCTTCCTTCATCCCAGGTGATCCAGTGAACGGAAATCTTGGGGGCGCTACCTGGTCCATATCGCAGTCTATAGGGCACCAAGTGCGCACATCGCTGAGGTCAGGTGCAGGATCATCGCCGTTGTCACTTGTCAGATCAGTGTCAGTGTCAGACGACAAATCTCCCCACGACTTACTATCGCTTAGTTCTGCGAGCAACTCTGTGTCGTTGTCACTCAACTGGTCCAAAAGCGCCCTTGTAGTAAAGTGGCGCTTTTTTTTGCCATGTTATAAATATTTTTATGGGCACAAATGACAGTAAAATGGCAGGCAAGGGGCACTGTACAGTGATCAAGTGTCAGATCTGAGATGATACAGTGCAATCCTCTCAGATTACAATGTATTACCTCTTTTATGTGTGTGTTACTTTTTGAATTTTGAAATTCCCACCCAGTTCCGCTCCCATGCACCGCTGCTGCTCGCAGGGAATGGAACCAGGAAGTCAGATGGGGTCGGCATTCTCGCCGGTGATCTCTCCGGCGATCACAGCGCAGGACATCATCGCTGGATCGCCAGGAGAAGGTAAGGAGACTCCGCTGGCAGCCTCGCAACCAACCCAGAGTCACGCCCGGGAAATCCGCCAGGGAGGTTAACAGAACAGGTGGACCTCTGTGCAACAGAAGGTCGTATACACTTGTATCCACAGAGGGATGATGGTATTGTCCAGCACGGCAGTGGTAATCTCCAGCGCGGCAATGGTAATCTCCAGCACGGCAGTAATTATCTCCAGCACGCAATGGTTTCCAGTGTTACAGTGGGACCAAACCATCCAAGGTGAATATATAAGGATAAAGGGACACGCTCTTATGCCTCGTACACACGACCGGTTTTCCCGACGAGAAAACTGTAATTTTTTTAGATTGGTCGGGAAAACCAGTCGTGTGTATGCTCCATAGCAGTTTTCCCGACGGGAAAACTGCCCGCAAAAAATTTAGAACCTGCTCTATTTTTTCCCGTCGTGTTTCCCATCAGTCTTTTTCTCGTCGCGAAAACCGCTCGTGTGTAGCTTTTCCGAGGGGAAAAAAACATGCATGCTCAGAATGAAGTATGAGACGGGAACGCTCGTTCTGGTAAAACTAGCGTTTGTAATGGAGATAGCACGTTCATCAGCACAAGACTGAAAAGCACGAATCGTCTCCCACCAATTTTTTACTAACACGAGGATCAGCAAAAGTAGCCCAAAGGGTGGCGCCACTTGAAGGGAACTTCCCCTTTATAGTGCCGTCGTACGTGTTGTACGTCACCGCGCTTTGGTCGAGCAGTTTTTTGCCTGAACGTGTGTATGCAAGGCAGGCTTGAGAGGAATCACGTTGGGAAAAACGTCGTGTGTGCAAGGCATAAGTGTACTCCATAGGTTTATTTAAAAATAAAAGGCAAGGACGTAACGCTGCGTACGGGGGAGGAGCTAGTGCACAAACGTCACCCACTGCCATCTCTTGATCCTCGGATCTCAGATCTTGCTACATTGTTCTTATTGGCAATTTTATATCAAGCGCGCTACTTGCGCTGTTATTATATGCCTTTTATTTTTAAATAAACCTACGGAGTACACTTAGAGTGTGTCCTTTTATCTTTATATAATCACCTTGGATGGTTTGGTCCCACTGTAACGCTGTAAACCATTGTGTGCTGGAGATAATCATTGCCGCGCTGGAGATTACCATTGCCGCGCTGGAGATAACCATCATCCCTCTGTGGATACAAGTGTATACAACCTTCTGTTGCACAGAGGTCCACCTGTTCTGGTAAGCGCATTTGGTTTTGTGGTGGAGGGTTCTGTCACCTATCTATCACCAGTGAATTGGACCTCACCTTCCTTCACGAGGGATCTCGCCTTCCATTCTGGGACTTGTAGTTCCATACAATTATTAGATGGATTTTTTTTTTATTTTTATTGCGCTGCACTAATTATTCTATTTATTATATGACATATATTTTACAGGTTTTGGAAGACATTTGGATTTCTGAAGGTTTGGCCATTCATTCTATAGACACTTGAGAGAGTTCAAAGAATCTAAAAGGCAAAAATGAATTATTGTCTAGCTATAAGAATAGCATTTTTGGTCCAAATAACAAAGGTAACCTAGAGTAATATGTTTAATAGCTAATGGTAGTGATACCCCAAATGGTAGTGATACCCCAGTGTATACAGGGGTCTAGCAGTCCAGATCCAACAAACAGTTCCTACACCAATCTACTAATTAATCCACTCAACTTTGGGTATCACTTTAAGAGGTAGTTCAGTGCCATATTATACACCAGAAGCAAAGCACTGTCAGAAATGTAAAATTTTTCCCATGCTATTCAAAGTAAAAAATAAAAAAAAATTGGCTGGAGTTATGCTTTAAACTGTGCATAAGGATGAAGTACCTCTAATTTTTTTTTAGATTTAACCCTTTTACCTAACTCATACTTCAGTAACATCTCACCAAGGATATGTACATTGCTTAGGACAGAACTTGAAGATAGCATATGAAAAAGCCTTGCAACCAGGGGGCAGCTAGCCAGCAAAAAAAGAAAACAAAAACAATAAACAAATTAGCCCTGCCTAACAGGTCATGTCAAAGACAGGGGGTTTTGTTGTTCAAATTTTGCAAATATACTGTATTTGAAAGCCACAATGCCTCGTCAAAGCTCCAATATACACTGTGGTTCTAACTCTATCGTTTTGAGAGTCTCCAACTTGGAGAACATAAAACAGTGGATAAAGTAAGGGTAGTTTTTCCTGAAGGGAGCCCACTCTTCGCTAAAGGTGCAGGAATATATTGGACGCCCAGCAAGAGCACAGTGGCAGCTAAAAGTAGCCAATGCGTCCACACGCACAATTCACCTGACAAGCTGTGCAGATAAGTGTCAAACATCCCAATCTATAACTAGCCTTTACAGTAAGGTGCACATAGAAGGGCTTAGTACATTACAAACAATTAAAAATTTCACAGCACACCTACCAGCTAGCCTGAAAAAAAAATAATAATAATAATTAATTAATGCTGTCTAATAGTCAAAAGGACCATTAAATATAAGGCACCGGAATCATCTCTTGCCCATAGCGGAAGCAATTTGGATGTCCTCACAAACCTATGCTAGCCCCACTCTGACGGTTTCTTGTAGACCTCCCCCACTAACTCAGTCTCAAGACAACTTTCTAAACACAGATGAAGAGGATAATGGGGAAGAAGACATGGGCATAGACTGACTGTGGCCTTTTCCATCTGAAAAGACTACTACAGCTGCTCTAAACCAAAGAAGCAGACACAGTGGTCCCCAGATCTAAGACGCCAGAGTGTACGCCTCAAAGTTAGCCTTTAGAGGCCTCAGGGGGTCTCATAATGTCACCAACAGTAGAAGATGTAGAAACTGATCAAGACCACATAGATGGTACAGCAAAAATAGATGTTGCCGAACCTACTGTATTGCAGGAATAACAAACCAAGTCAGCCATTTGGCCCCCAGAGGGAGACTGACATATGATTGCCTTGGGAGAAAGCTCAGAAGAAGTCATCTACAAAACACAATGGATTAATGATAGGCTGACCCTCCTTACCACAATATTGGTAGGGGGTGACCTGTGCTCACCCCCTGACACACCCAGGTGGGCCATTCCTACATGCTGACCAATAAACAAGATAACCTAACCCCCTAACAATTAACAGGACGTTCTCTTGTTGATCTGAGGTGTCAATGAGAATTATTTAGGTCTATGTACATGTTAACTAATGTTCATCTTAAGTTACTTGTTCCAGTTAAGATGTAATTGGCTTGAAGGACTTTGTCCGATCTTTGGGGACCAAAGAGTTTAGTAGGGGGAGTATGTAGCCAGGTGCTGGGCTAGTACGCAGAGCACTGAGAATCCTAAGAGATGTAGTTTGGGACGGCAGCCACATAATGAGACCCATAGACTCCTTGGATTACAGATCCCAATGGGTACTAGCCAGTAGGATAAGTGGAGAGAAGATTTTTGTTAAACTGCCCATGAAAAGTTCTTCCTCTTGGCTCCGAGGAAATAGGGAGAGCAGAGCACCTCTACCTGAATATTCCCTTGCCAGCGGGGATGCAAGCCTGAGACTGAGATTGAGGACACTCAGGGGCTGCCCAGCACTGCCCACATCACATATTCTTCACTGCTGCTGCAGAGAGGCTGGAACATCCACTCACCCTCTGTTTCCCACTGTTGATCACTGGAGGCTTTCAGGGAGAGGCTGAGGAGGTGCTCTTCTACAGCGAGTGTCCACAGCAGCATCCTGGGAACTATTGAGAGGACTATCCACCCATTATTGACACTGCTAGCAAAGACTGAGCCACTGAGAGAAGGACACTAAGTGTATCCAATCCATACCACACCCTTACTGCACTCTATACTGCACTTATTTGAATCCTTAACTGCATCTACAGTATACCAACCCTATACCGCATTATATGAAACTTGTACTGTCGCTGAAACACATCTACCTTTCACCTGTGCAGAGACTATAGCGTACCTATACTGTTCCTATACTGTATGTAGGTTAACTCTGACTGTTTTTAAGTGCAAAGACACTCTTAAAGGTCCCCAATGATAGCCAACAGTAAAACATCACAAAGGACTGACCCTCCCATACTAATTATTCTTCAAGCCCCCTTTGTTCCCCTGCCCTTCCACTACGATCCTCCTTTTCTTTTGGACAGTGCATACCCAGTTGGTCTAGGACTAGCATCGCTGCCATAAATGTGCTCTTGCAGAATTGTTTCAGCACTCATTAGATTAAACATTACTACTACTCATTGCTGCCATTGAGGTTGCCGCAAACAACATTTCTTTACAGACCTTTATTGAAAGACCTTTATGATTGAAATTGATTATAGATACATTGTATTTAATATTACAATTTACAGTTGAGGTTGTTTATAGACACACTGTACATACATAGAGTGATACATCAATATATGAGGAATGTTTGCAGTGGAAATTATATTTAAATAGTTTGTAGTAATATGTATATTGAGCACAGGGAATTCACATTCTTAAAAAAGAAGTATGAGGTTTTTTTTTTCTTTCTGATTTATACTTACCTAGGTGGATACATCTGTACCGATGCTGCATCTGTCCCCCGGCGCCTCTGCACTAAGAACCGAGCAATCAAACATTGCTGATCGCTCAGTTCTGAAATTTCCCCGAGCAGAGAGCTGCAGTCTGTCAGTCACAGGTCTCTGCTCTTCCCCCTCCTCGCTCACTGGAGCGCTGGGCTGTGGAGGGGCGGGGGCGGCTGGCTCAGGCTCTCATCGGCTCGTTGAGAGGCTGAGCCAAGTGTCAGTCCAGGCACCTAGCGGATTCATGCTGTATTGTCGTGATGACGTGGTGCCTGAACTGACTTCTGTGACTTCAGCAGAGAGCAGACTTCAACCCCCTCTCTGCTGAAAACGGGTCACAGGAGTGCAAAACAAATTGCACTCCTGTAAACAACAAAAAAAGTACAGCCAAACAAGTTTCGGCTATACTTCTCCTTTAAGGGCTTTGGCACTAATTGCACTTTATTCAGAATATAACTAGTTGGGGTAAATATATATATTGCATTTGACTGGAGCAGCATTTAGGGCTTATTGCAGTGGGAAAGTGCAAAAAAAACGTTAATTTTGTTTTTAAACTATCAGAAGTTCTAACTGTGCTTAAATTAAAAATTAAATTTTTATTATGCCCCCGTTGGAGAGATTTCCCATCACTTCCTGTCCTGTCAGTTTCTTCTCCTGAGTAGAGATGACCCCAAAATGGACACAGAAAGCAATAAAAACCTAACAGAGTCTCTAGGCCTTCCCTGCTCTATTCAAAACAAAATTAAAAAAATTAAGTTTTAGCTTGTGTTGGGATTTCATAACCAAATGTAGATACAGTGGAACCTTGGATTACGAGCATAATCCGTTCCAGGAGAATGCTCGTAATCCAAAGTACTCGCATATCAAAGCGAGTTTCCCCATTGAAGTCAATAGAAACAAAAATAAATTGTTCCGCATTGACTTCAATGGCATGCAATACCGCATGCGGACAGAGGCAGGGGGCGCCAGAGAGCCTCGTAAACACTCGGAAAGGGCCGAGGACATCTCGGCTGAACTCGAAAAACCTTGGAAAGGCTCAGGAACAGAGTATTTCCGAGATTTTCTGAGCATTTTCGGCACCAATCGGCGCCATTCGGCTCTGCTCAGCTCCGGTGCCCCCCACCTCAGGCCAAACGCGGTATTGCACACCGCTTTGGCTTGAATCCTGCTCGTTTTTTGAGACAACACTCGCAAACCGAGTCAGTTTTTTTTTAAATACAGTGCTCGTATTGCGAAACGCTCGTTAACCGCGTTACTCGCAATCCGAGGTTCCACTGTACATCTCTAGATTTCTTCAGACTCCCACAATACATATATGTTAATAAATACATATGAGCTTCATTTAGAATTAGACTGGAAGTCCCAGAAGATTGACAGGGGATATGTTTTGCCTTTCTTTGAACCAAAATTGTGAAAGGTTAAGCCCCGTACACACGGTCGGACTTTTGCCCAACAAACTGAGTTTTAAGCAAGTTGGACCAACAATCCGACCGTGTGTACGCTCCATCGGACAAACTTTTTTTAATTTGGTTTTGTTTTCATCGGACAAAAGTTGGGTCTGCGAACGGACAAACTTTTGCCCAACAAAAGTCCTATGGAGCAAAGTCCTGCCGTGTGTACAGAAAACCATAGGACTTTTGTCCGATGGACAAAACAACCAATGTTAAAATCAACCAACAATAGCAGAAGTTGACCAAAGGGTGGCAGTAAAGATCAGAAAAGAGCAGAAAAAACAAGTGATGTTGTAAGAAGTTTTAAGAAAGTTTGCAGAAAAGTCCTGTGGTGTGTATGCTATGGGTGTTCCCGACCAACTCCGTTCGGACAAAAATCCACGGAAAAGTCAGATGGAAGTCCGACCGTGTGTACGAGGCTTTAGAGTGTTATTAAAGGAGAAGTATGGCCAAAGCTTTTTTGGCCATACTTTTCCTATGGATCATAGGAGTGCAGTTCGTTGTGCGCTCCAGTGATCTTTTTTAGCTGAGGTCACAGAGCCAGTCCAGGCTCTAAAAAGATCCCGACCGTATGGTTGGGATCTCCCCAGAAGTCTGGACTGGCAGCTGGCTCAGCCTCTCAGCGATCTGCTGAGAGCCTGAGCCAGCCTCTCCTGACCCCTCCACAGTCCATTGCTCTAGTGAGCGCTGGAAGGGAGAGCAGAGAGCTGGAGATTGACAGTCCCGGCTCTCTGCTCAGAGTGGAGAGGTAGAACTGAGCGATCAGCGGTGCTTAATCGCTCAGTTCTCACTGCAGAGCCGGCAGGGGACAGATGCAGCATCAGATCGCATTCACTTCTCTTTTAACTTAACAAAATCAATACAACCCAACACAAAAAAAAAAAAAACAATCACTGATGCGATGGACACATTTTGGAAGATGTTGGGGCGTTAGCCCTATCTCTCCTCATTAGCATTTCCCTGGAGTTCATGTGTGGTCTAAACAATATGATGAAACATTTAGGAAGGAACATGCAGAACACTAGAGCCCAGCTGGAAGCCAAAATGGCAAAGATCTCCATTGCCACTGTGTATTTGCCCTGGGCACTGAGGGTTGCTGGGATATAAGCTATCCAGACACTCAGGAAGGCCAGCATACTGAATGTGATAACCTGGGCCTCGTTAAAGCTGTCAGGAAGTCTTCGAGCCAGGAAAGCAACAATAAAGCTTATAGTGGCCAGGAGAAATAGGTAACCCAACATGGTCCAAAAAGCAAAAGTAGAGCCTTCATTGCACTCAGCAATAATGAGTTCTGGGTAAATACGAGTGTTGTACTGTGGATATGGAGGAGCTAGAGACAACCAAGTAATGCACAAGATGACCTGTACTAAGAAACAAAGTGTTGTAATTGCATAGGCCACCCGAATATTAGTCCATTTTTTCAGCCTACTTAATGGTTTGACAGCCAAGAATGCAAGCAACACCATGATTGTCTTAGCCAAGATACACGATATGCAGAGAACAAAAGTCAAGCCAAATGTAGCCTGACGTAACAGACAGCTCTCCCTGTTGGGGGACCCAATGAAAATTAAGGCGCTGAGAAAGCACAGCACTAGAGATCCTAGAAGAAGGCAACTTAGAGAATAATTGCTGGCTTTCACTATGGCACTATGTTTGTTCTTTGAGATAATTTTCAGAATCATGGCTGGAACAAAGGAGGACCCAATGCTGATGATTGCCAAAGAAAGTCCAAGAAGATCTTCATAAGAAAGGTAATCTATACTTTTTTGAAGGCATTTTGCTTTCTGATGGTCTGGCCACTTATCCCAAGGACACTTGTAGCACTCAAAAGAATCTGCAACATGAAACAAACGAGCATGCGTCATTTGGACTGACACTGTACTTTGATGTTTTACTGGTCTCTATACATTGTGATAGATCAAAGCCTTGTGAAAAATAAATGATGAACATTTCATAAGAACAGCACTGTGTTTCCAATATAGTTGCTTAAAAACAAACAAACCCCTAAACTCTGCAGGCTTTTTTACTTGTTGGACTTGTTGACCCCACCCTGTTGAGGTAGGAATTTCAGATCAATGGGTGAAATTGCTGCCTTACTACGAGTCTATACAGGCTTAAGCCTCGTACACACGGTCAGACTTTTTGCCAACGAACTTCATTTTGAGCAAGTTTGCCAAAAAATCAGACCGTGTGTACTCTCCATCGGACAAACCTTTTTGGTTTTCATCGGACAAAAGTTCGGTCTTTAAATGGACAAACTTTTGGCCAACAAAAGTCCGATGGAGCAAAGTCCGACCGTGTGTACAGAAAACCATCGGACTTTTGTCCGATGGACAAAACAAATAATGTTAAAATCAACCAACAATAGCAGAAGTTGACCAAAGGGTGGTGGTAAAGAGCAGAAAAACCATATGATGTTGGAAAAAGTTTAGGGAATGTTTGCAGAAAAGTCCTGTGGTGTGTATGCTATGGGTGTGCCCGGCCAACTCCGTTCGGACAAAAATCCACGGAAAAGTCAGATGAAAGTCCGACCGTGTGTACGAGGCTTAAGAGTTGTCACCCTAGGACAAACAGTAATGCCGTGTACACACGACCGTTATTCATGTTATTAGAAAAAAACAAAGTTTTTCTCGACGTGATTTTTCATGTTTCCTCTCAAGCCTGCCTTGCATACACACTATCGTGAAAAAAAAATGCTTGAGCAAAGCGCGGTGACGTACAACACGTACGACGGCACTATAAAGGGGAATTTCCATTCGAATGGCGCCACTCTTTGGGGCGCTTTTGCTGATCCTCGTGTTAATAAAGTTTGGTGAGAGACGATTCGTGCTTTTCAGTCTTCGTGATTTTCAGTCCATTACAGCGTGATGAATGTGCTATCTCCAATATGAACGCCAGTTTTACCAGAACAAGCGCTCCCGTCTCATACTTGATTCTGAGCATGCGCATTTTTTTTCCCCTCGTAAAAGCGTACACATGGCCGTTTTTCACGATGTTAAAAAGAACGACGTGAAAAACTACGAGAAAAAATAGAGCAGGTTCTAAAAAAAATTCGGGCATTTTTCTCGTCGAGACAAATGCTCTGGAGCATACACACCACAGTTTTTCACGACCATTTTTAAAAATTGCATTTTTCTCGTCATGAAAAATGGTCGTGTGTACGCAGCATAAGGCTGGGTTCACACCTATGCAAATTGGATGCGGCTTACACCGCATCCAATTCGCATAACATTTTAAAATACATTAATTTTAATGAGGCTGGTTCATATATCTGAGGGGCATTCGCACTGCGCATTGCCCAAAAAACGTGTTTCTAGTGCAAATTGTCTGCACATTATTATCTATGGGAACGCATCTGATTCGCAGATGTGTTCCGTTCTGAACACAAATTCTCTCCCTGCTCACTACACCTCCCCCTCCCTCCCCCCTCTCCCAGGTCAGCTGATCTGCACCTACAACGGAGAGGAACCGCTGAACAGCTGTTTTTTCTCTTCGCAGAGAAAATGGAGCTGGAATTCGCATCGCACATGTGTGAACCCAGCCTTAAAGCTGACTTGTCAGCAAACAGTGGGCCGGCACATGCCATTCATCTTGATTGACACCATTGCCAGCCACTCTTCAGTGCAACCACACCACCCCCAGCTCAGCTGACATGAGTTGGTCATCGCTGATAATGTAGTTGTTCAAGCAAACCCCATCACAGCCCTACTCAGTAACATGGGATCAAAGGTATTATACATGCTGCTGATCCATCATGGGTGTCTCTTCGGTATTTTCCCTATACTTTTTTGTGACTGACAACATGAAACCTATGTTGTTTTAACACATCACCAGTCTATGGGATATGAAGCAATTGTAGCTGATGCTGCATGAAGCCAGATTCCTTGAGATATAAGACAATGTTAACAAGGAGTTTTTTTATTTTTTTTATCAATTTTGCCAGGAATAGGTAGGGATAGATGACTGCTATCCAATAACAGAGGTGAAACTTACCTGACTTGTTGGAAATCTCTCCTTGTGCACAAGGGACACATTGAAGGCAGCAGGGTGGTTCTCCAGGTTTGGCAGCCTTTCGAAATCCTGGAGGACAACTTTGACTGCAGACAGAGATGGGGACCTGCAATTAAAATGAGCATTTGAAGTTGAGTTTTAGCTAAAACAATTTTTTTACATAAATTGAAGTATTTGAATCTCTGTCAACTATTTTTTTTTTTTTGCTTTCTGCATCCCCATTTGGGAGGATTTTGCATTAATTCTCATCTTGATCTTGATGTGTGTCAAACAGTAGGGTGAAATCTCCCTAAGGCTCCATTCACACTAATGCGTTTTTTGGTGCATTTTGCATTTTGCAGAAATGCATGGAAATTTTTTAACATGGGTTCCTATGGAACATGTTCACATCAATGCATTTTTGTGCCTCTGCGTTTTTGGAAAGGGTCGGGGACTTTTTTTTCCTGCAAAAAGCAGCGTTTTGCATGTAATAGAAGTCAATGGACCTGCATCCAAAACGCAAGTGCTGCGTTTTTGCCGCGTTTTTAACGCGTTTTTACTGCGATTTTGCCGTGATTTGCGTTTTTTTTTTTAAAGGAAATGTAAAAAAAAAAAATTACTGTATAATAAAAAAAAATTATATATATATATAAAAAAAAAAAAAACGCAAATATACAAAAATCAATAGATATAGAAAAGAGAAAAAAAAAAATAAAAAAATTCATATATAGATATATACACATATACATAGATATACCTCCATATATACCCATATACATATACACACACATTCATATACATATTTATATTAACTCAATTATCACAATTACTCATTATACCATGGTAAAGATAGGAGGAGAAAGAAGATAAACTAATATACAAATTAAATATATTGAATTGGCATTTCCCATAGATAAACATAAACCATGTCAAAGGACTTCTTCCAATTCTCCCTCTTTAATATTCCCCTTCAAGAACCCCATATATAGCCTCTTCTCCATTTAATAACCCATAATTTTCTCATAATATGTTTGTCCTACAGCTTATGTGGGGGGGGGGGGGGGTGGGGTAAAAAAAAAAAAAAAAAAAAATTATAAACTCCTAGTGTCTAAATTCCCCTTTTACCCCTCTTCTCAAATATATTAATCAAGTAGAATTGTAGTTCCTAATTACCTACATTACTCCCTTACCCTCAATCCTTAACCCTTGTGTCTTATTGTGTCCTTATTCTCACTCTCCTATTACCTCCCTTCTGCTCATGATCTTATAGATCTATAAATATATAGTGTGTATTTATTTATTTTTGTGTTCTTATATATATCATTATTTCACCTACTCCCCTTTGTGCATTCCTTCCCTTTCTCCTCCAATTTCTCCCCTCCCCTCCTCCCCTTTATATATTCCCACCCTTACCCTCCCCCCCAACTCCATTACGTGAAGCTGATCGTGTTCTATTTAGTGAAGAAAAAATAAAAATAAAAGAACCCATAACATGGGTTTATTTGTAATAATATTTAGTGACACAAAAAAAAAAAAGGGGGGAACCCCAACCATGGGTAGCGGTATAGCAGTAGTTACCACCCGCCATGTTCCCTCACAATCTCACCCTAAACCCCACAATTATTCATCAATCAATTGTCCCCTTGAAAAAAAAACAAAACAAAAAAAAAAACAATCAAACAAACAAAAAAGAAAACACACACATCAACCATAATGTTCCCTTCCCTTTCCCACCCCACAATTCTTTAATTCGGTTATATATTATGGTATCATTATTTTATGGTATTTGGGGCCCTGAAAAAAAAAAGGGGGGGGGGGAGGGGGGGAAGGGGTATTACCCCTTTTTCCCCTTAATTTAATTCGACTAGACCTCTCTATAATTGTCCCTGACATTGATTAATTGGGGGTATATATTCCCTCTAACCCCAACATAACCAACATAACCAACATAACAAAATTTGTTTTACCAATTTCAATATAAGTTCCAATATAAAGGGCTCTATTTAAAAAAAAAAAAAAAAAAAGAAAAAAGAGAGAGAGAGAAAAAAAAAAAAAGAGGGGAGGGGAGGGGAGGTGGGGGGAAATTTACCCACGTCGTATCCTCTTTCTATATATCTTTCTATATTACTTTTTTATTTTATTTCCCCCCCCCCCCCACTCTCTCCATCCCTCTCTCTAATTATGTATTCTGCCCAGATCTCTTAGGGTCCCTCTTATTCCTCATCTGCTTGGGATATCGGCGGTGTCCTCCCAATGTCAATAATACCTTGCCGTATTGGACCCGGTATAGGTTTGATTTTTGTATATTTGTAAGAGAATCATATTAGGAGGAGAGGGTAGATTACTAAGTAGAGAAAGGGCCAGGCGAGGGGTCACCTTGCTAGAGAATATTAAACAGAGAGAATCGGAAGAAGTCCTTTTACATGGAGGAAGTGGGAGAGAAGGATTATATATGTTAATGTTTGAATTTTTATTTCTATTCTCTCCTCTCCCTATTTCCACCATGATATAACAGGCAATAGTAATGAGATGAAATACAGTGCAAAGCTGGCATAAAATATATATAATTAGATATTTTTTTTTGTTTTGATGAATGCTGGAGGGTAAATAAATTGGGAACCCCATCTCGGAATACTCCCCTAATTAGGCCTGTGCTTACATATTCTGGAGGGGTCCAGTAGTAGGTACCTTCCTTAGGGTAATTAGCTGAGAGGAGGGGATCTCCTCTCAGATTGGGATTAGAGAGTTATTTAACCCCCCCCCTTTTTTTTTTTTTTTTTTAAGGTATTTCTTTTTCCCCTTTTTTTTCTTTCTTTATATGCCCCTTTCTATTCCCAACATGACGTTGGACAGTATTGTAGTGATGTCCCTGAATGCTAAAGGACTTAATATATCTGAGAAGCGACGCATGTTATTTCACGATTTAAAACGTTCCGGTACGGATATAGCGTTTATTCAGGAAACACATTTCAAGACAGATAGGCTTCAATATCTTCAAAATAAATTTTATCCATGGACATATCATTCTATTAACCCGATGGCCAAATCAAAAGGTGTTTCAATATTAATATCTAGCAAAATCCCCTGGCGCTATCAAAGCTCGTTGATAGACCCTACGGGCCGATATGTCTATATTAAGGGACTCCTGGGGAATAAACAGATAACATTGGCAACAATATATACTCCCAATGATAATCAGGCCTCTTTTTTGGAGGAGGTACTGAGGAAACTCCTAGACTTCATGGAGGGACAGTTGATACTCGGTGGAGATTTTAATGTGCCGCTGATACCAGCAGTGGACACCTCCACGGGCACATCGACCATCCCTCCGAGTCAACTGAAACGTATTGCAAAAATGCTACATAAAACTCAATTGATTGACGTCTGGCGATTACAACATACGGGGGAACGAGACTATTCATTTTTTTCTTTTCCGCATAAAATTTATACCAGGATTGATTATTTTTTGGTTCCTCATAATTTCTTGCACGCGGTTCGAACTACATTGATAGGTAATATTACATGGTCAGATCATGCGCCTGTGTTCCTGACATATGATTTGACAGGAACACAGTCGCTTACACATCGTTTTTGGCGACTTAATGAAAGCCTGCTGCAGACTCCGGAAGTTTTGGAAGATGTGACTAAAGAGTTGACATTATACTTCCAGAGGAATGATCTACCGGACTGTGATCCAGGAGTTCTATGGGAGGCACATAAATCAGTTCTGAGAGGTGTCCTTATCAAACATGGAGCTTGTATTAAACGTGAGCGAACGAAACAACTTACTGAATTATTAGATAAACTAGCAGTTGTAGAGGCTAGTCATAAACATGCCCCTAACCAGATGGTAGAAATAGAACTGGCGGCAATTAGAAAACAGATTACAGATTTGTTACAGTTTAAAGCGAAAGCGGCGCTACAGTTCTGCCGCAAGGAGAGTTATGAATCGGGCGACAAATGTGGGAAGGCGCTGGCAAGAAGGGTTAGAGAACAGAAGCTATCAACATATATTCCCCAAGTTGTTAATGGCGACTAGTGATGAGCCGAACACCCCCGGGTTCGGTTCGCACCAGAACCCGCGAACGGACCGGAAGTTCGAACGAACATTAGAACCCTATTAAATACAATGGATGCGAACGTTCGAATTCTAAAGTGCTAATTATAACAACTATTATGCATGTTATTGTCCTAAAAAGGGTTTGGGAACCCGGGTTCTGCACCAGGGGACATGTATCAATGCAAAAAGAAGTTTTAAAAACGGTCGTTTTTCGGGAGCAGTCATTTTAATGATGCATAAAGTGAAAAAAAAAAAGTCAAATATTCCTTTAAATATCGTACCTGGGGGGTGTCTAAAGTATGCCTGTGAAGTGCCACGTGTTTCCCGTGTTTAGAACTGTCCCTGCACAAAATGACACTTCTAAAGGAAAAAAAAGCCATTTAAAACTGCTTGCGGCTTTAATGTAATGTCTGGTCCCGGTAATATGGATGAAATTCTTTAAGAAAAATGGCATAGCTACCCCATGACCCCCCCCCCCCTACCCCAGCCCATTACCAGCCCCTTTGGGTCTTGTATGGATATTAAGGGGAACCCCGCACATAAAATAAAAAAGGCCCTATATACTCTGAACAGCCGTATACAGGCGGTGCATACAAGACAGGGACTGTAGGTTTGTTCTTATGTAGAATCTGTTTGTAATTTTGAACAGGTACATTGTTGAAGTGTAGCTCCAGCCCAAAAATCTATTTTTAAACTTTTTGGAAAACATAGGTAAGGGTTATCACCCCTGTAACATTTGTTTTGCTGTCTGTGCCCCTGTTCAGAACATTTCACCTCACTTTCCGTCCCAATGACAACTGTTTTTGAAATGTGGTGTTTTTCTTGAAACAAGGATTGCTGATAAAGCATCAGTACAGAGGAGACACCTTTCTCCCATATTTATTCTTACAGGAGAGAATTTTCCTTCCTAGTGGTAGATTTCCTCTCACTTCCTGTTGTCTTCTTGCGTTTGCAAGTAGGAGTCGTTTGTAAGTTGGATGTTTGAAAGTAGGGACCTGCCGTATATACTCTGCAGAAATAGGCCCCTTAGTTGTTGGTGTTGGCACAACACTGTAAGCACTCACAGTTACTCTTGGTTGGTGCTGGAACGCCCTGCTGTCAACTATTATATCAGGAATTTTAATTACATATAATTGTTGAACAGTGGTAGTAAAAATTGGGCCTTTGATGGTGGTGCTGGTGCCACAACACTGTAAGCCCTGACAGTTACTCTTGGTGGGTGCAGCAATGGGCCCTGCTGTGAATTATTAGATCAAGAATTGTAATTACATGCCCCTGTTGAACAGGGGCTGAAAAATTGGGCCTTAGGCACTGGTGGCACAACACTGCAACCCCTCACAGATACTGTACTTGGAGCACAGCAATGAGCCCTGTTGCAAAGTATTGCTTCAAAAATTGTAATGACACGCCCCTGTTAAACAGGGGCTGAAAAATTGGGCCTTAGGCACTGGTGGCACAACACTGCAACTCCTCACAGATACTGTACTTGGAGCACAGCAATGAGCCCTGTTGCAAAGTATTGCTTCAAAAATTGTAATTACACGCCCCTGTTAAACAGGGGCTGAAAAATTGGGCGTTAGGCACTGGTGGCGGCACCCATAAACAAAAATGATCTTCCAAGCTATCATCATCAATCGTATCATTGAGGACTCGGAGGAGGAGGATAGCCAGTCAACATAACAGCACAGGCACTCAGCATCAGCATCAGTCTTGAAGGGATGTGACATTTTAAAATCAATTAGTCTGTTATATCAGCATCAGGTGTGTGGTAGCTGGTGGTGATCCAAGACTGGTTCATCTTGATGAAAGTCAGTCGATCAACCGAGTCGGTGGACAGGCGCACCCTGTGATCCGTGACAAATCCTCCAGCAGCACTGAATGTGCGTTCCGAAAGAACGCTGGATGCAGGACAGGCCAGTAGCTCAATTGCATACTGTGCAAGCTCTGGCCAGTGATCCATCCTCAAGACCCAGTAAGCCAGAGGATTTTCGGTGGGGAAGGTGTCCAAGTCTGACCTTGCCCCTAGATATTCCTGCACCATGTTTATCAGACGCTGGCGATGGTTGCTGGAACCAATCATACTTTGGGGCTGCGGACTAAAGAATTGTCTGAACGCATCGGTCAGACGGCCACCTTCCCCACCGCTCCTTCTTTGACTGGCCGAAGCCTCAGCAACTCGTTGTCCAGGACCAGGAGTTTGCAACCTCCCAGTCTCTGGGAACGCGTTGCACAGACCTTTCTGCAAGGCCTCCCGGAGTTGTCTCATCCTCTGCTCCCTCTGCGACGGTAACATAAGGTCCGCAACCTTACCCTTGTACCGTGGATCAAGGAGAGTGGCCAGCCAGTAATGGTCCCTCTCCTTGATCCGAAGAATACGAGGATCCTTCCGCAGACTTTGCAGGATCAGGGAGGCCATGCAGCGTAGGTTTGCTGAGGCATTCGCTCCGGAGTCCTCTGGGTCACTAAGGACGACATGATCCGCAGCCACCTCCTCCCAGCCACGTACAAGTCCACTGGTTTCTTGGGACTGTAAATCATCCCTAAAAGACTGCTGCTGATGATGCTGAGTGCCAGCCTCCACCTCCATGCTGACACAATCCTCCTCCTCCTCCTCCTCCTCCTCCTCTTCCTGTGCGATGGGTGGGACAGAAGGAACACTGTCTGGGTAAAGGGGGCCTTGAGAGGCAAGGAAGTCCTCCTCTTCCTGCCTCTGTTCTGCCTCAAGTGCCCTGTCCATTATTCCACGCAGCGTGTGCTCCAACAGGTGGACAAGAGGTACAGTGTCACTGATGCATGCACTGTCACTGCTCACCATCCTCGTGGCCTCCTCAAATGGTGCCAGGACAGTGCATGCATCCCTGATCATGCCCCACTGGCGTGGAGAAAAAAAACCAAGCTCCCCTGACCCTGTCCTGGTGCCGTAGTCGCACAGGTACTCATTGATGGCCCTCTGCTGCGTGTGCAGCCGCTGCAGCATGGCCAACGTTGAGTTCCACCTGGTGGGCATGTCACATATAAGGCGGTTCTTGGGCAGGTTCAACTCCTTTTGCAGCTCAGCCAGGCGAGCACTGGCATTATAAGATCTGCGGAAATGCACACAGACTTTCCTGGCCTGCCTCAGGACATCCTGTAAGCCCGGGTACCTGCCCAAGAACCGCTGCACCACCAGGT
This sequence comes from Rana muscosa, assembly GCA_029206835.1. Taxonomy (NCBI): domain Eukaryota; kingdom Metazoa; phylum Chordata; class Amphibia; order Anura; family Ranidae; genus Rana; species Rana muscosa. Next base: position 343,384,597 of record CM055118.1, on the reverse strand, counting down.
TAAGGACGTGAGCCACACAGGGCACATGGGTCAGTTGTCCCTGTCGGAGGGCGGAGAGGAGGTTGGTGCCATTGTCGCAAACCACCATTCCTGGCTTAAGCTGGCGTGGCGTCAACCACCTCTCGGCCTGGCCCTGCAGAGCAGACAGGACCTCTGCCCCAGTGTGGCTTCTGTCCCCCAAACACACCAGCGCAAGCACGGCATGGCATCTTTTTGCCTGCGTACTTGCGTAGCCCCGTGAACGGCTACGGAGCACCGCTGGTTCATAGGACAAACCACAGGAAGAGGCCATGGAGGAAGAAGAAGAGGAGGGGGTGGAGGAGAGAGGTGTGTCACAACCAGTAGTAGCATTTTGGAGGCGTGGCGGTGGGACAACCTCCAACACTACTGCACCTTGTCCTGAATCCTTCCCAGCTGCCAAAAGAGTGACCCAATGGGCCGTGAAAGAAAGGTAACGTCCCTGTCCATGCCTGCTGGACCATGAGTCAGCGGTAATATGCACCTTACCGCTGACCGCCCTGTCCAGCGAGGCCAAGACATTGCCTTCCACATGCCGGTAGAGAGCCGGAATAGCCTTCCGTGAGAAAAAGTGGCGTTTGGGAACCTGCCACTGAGGAACCGCACATTGCACAAACTCACGGAAGGGGGCCGAGTCTACCAACTGAAAAGGCAGCAGTTGAAGCGCTAGCAATTTAGCCAAGCTAGCATTCAACCGCTGGGCATGTGGATGGCTGGGAGTGAACTTCTTTCGACGGTCCAGCAGCTGGGGCAGGGAAATTTGCCTGCTAGAATCGGACGTCGGTGTACTGCTAGCAGAGTGGGCGCAAGTACTTGGCTGTGACACACCTAATTCTACACCTTCATTCCTCTCAGTGCATGTTTCAGAGAGGACTGAAGTTATAGTGGGGTTGGAGATCCCAGCTGATGCGGTGCAAGGAGAGGTCCGCTTTGTTCTTTGGTGTGGGTCTTTGAGGTAGGCTTGCCAACGAGCTGCATGGCAGGTCAACATATGTCTGGTCAGGCATGTGGTACCCAAGCGGCTGATGTTTTGGCCACGCGATATACGCTTGAGACATATGTTGCAAACAGCAGCTGTGCGATCTGATGCACTAGCCTCAAAAAAGGCCCACACCAAAGAACTTTTTGAATGACGGGCAGAGGCAGCGCCCTGCACAGGCGGAGCTCTGCGGTGTGATTCCGTCGGTGTACTGCCCTTACGCTGGCCACCAAAGGGCATCCTGCCTCGTTGGAGATGTGCCTCCTCCTCATCCTCCTCCTCCTCCTCTCTCCTATTAGGCACCCACGTGGAGTCATTGACCTCATCATCCCCTCCCTCCTCATCACTGGAGCCAATCTGGCAGTATGCTGCAGCTGCTGGAACATGACTGCCAGATTGGTGTCCTTCTTGAGCATCCCCTCTGTCTGCTCTCACGCTACTGCCTTCCTCTAGCTGGGTTTCATCATCAGACCCTTCGAAACGCTGGGCATCCTCCTGGAGCATGTACCCAACACTGTGCTGAAACAGTTCGGGGGACTCCTCAGGAGGAGGACATGGTGGGTCTAGGGAAGGAGTGACTGATGATTTGTCTGACATTGATACCAGGGAAGACGACGCTTTGGCAGCTGCTTTTCCAGTACCCTGAGCCTGGGTGAGAGAGGATGAGGAGGAGGAGGAGGGCTTGGTCATCCACTCTACCAAGTCTTCGGCATGATGTGGCTCAACATGTCCAGCTGCCGAAAAGAAGGACAAGCGTGTCCCATGGCCATGTGCTGATGACAATGCACCGCGTCCACGACCAGCACTGTTGCCCCCAGACACAGAGCCTGCTTGCCCTCTTTTATTGCCTCCTGACTGTCTGCCTCTCCTTGTTTGCCTTCCAGACATTCTAATAGATGGCCTGCAGGGAGATGGGAAAAAAGCAATAAGGGCTACCTTCAGGTGTCCTTCTCTGTCCCTGGAAACAAGGACTTGCAGAGTGAAAGAAAAAAAACACTCTCCCTACCTAGAGTTTTCTGTCCCTAGAAAAAATGTTTTTTTTAATCACAATATAGCACAAGGAAAATTAACTCACTGTCCTTACAGGTCCCTGGAAACAAGGACTTGCAGAGTGAAAGAAAAAAAACACTCTCCCTACCTACAGTTTTCTGTCCCTAGAAAAAAATGTTTTTTTTAATCACAATATAGCAAAAGGACAATTCACTCACTGTCCTTCCAGGTCCCTGGAAACAAGGACTTGCAGAGTGAAAGAAACTGACACTGTCCCTACCTAGAGTTTTCTGTCCCTGGAATAAATGTTTTTTTCAGCACAATATAGCACAAGGACAATTAACTCACTGTCCTTACAGGTCCCTGGAAACAAGGACTTGCAGAGTGAAAGAAAAAAAATACTCTCCCTACCTACAGTTTTCTGTCCCTAGAAAAAAATGTTTTTTTTAATCACAATATAGCAAAAGGACAATTCACTCACTGTCCTTCCAGGTCCCTGGAAACAAGGACTTGCAGAGTGAAAGAAACTGACACTGTCCCTACCTAGAGTTTTCTGTCCCTGGAATAAATGTTTTTTTCAGCACAATATAGCACAAGGACAATTAACTCACTGTCCTTACAGGTCCCTGGAAACAAGGACTTGCAGAGTGAAAGAAAAAAAATACTCTCCCTACCTACAGTTTTCTGTCCCTAGAAAAAAATGTTTTTTTTAATCACAATATAGCAAAAGGACAATTCACTCACTGTCCTTCCAGGTCCCTGGAAACAAGGACTTGCAGAGTGAAAGAAACTGACACTGTCCCTACCTAGAGTTTTCTGTCCCTGGAATAAATGTTTTTTTCAGCACAATATAGCACAAGGACAATTAACTCACTGTCCTTACAGGTCCCTGGAAACAAGGACTTGCAGAGTGAAAGAAAAAAAATACTCTCCCTACCTACAGTTTTCTGTCCCTAGAAAAAAATGTTTTTTTTAATCACAATATAGCAAAAGGACAATTCACTCACTGTCCTTCCAGGTCCCTGGAAACAAGGACTTGCAGAGTGAAAGAAACTGACACTGTCCCTACCTAGAGTTTTCTGTCCCTAGAATAAATGTTTTTTTTAATCACAATATAGCAAAAGGACAATTCACTCACTGTCCTTCCAGGTCCCTGGAAACAAGGACTTGCAGAGTGAAAGAAACTGACACTGTCCCTACCTAGAGTTTTCTGTCCCTAGAATAAATGTTTTTTTTAATCACAATATAGCAAAAGGACAATTCACTCACTGTCCTTCCAGGTCCCTGGAAACAAGGACTTGCAGAGTGAAAGAAACTGACACTGTCCCTACCTAGAGTTTTCTGTCCCTAGAATAAATGTTTTTTTTAATCACAATATAGCAAAAGGACAATTCACTCACTGTCCTTCCAGGTCCCTGGAAACAAGGACTTGCAGAGTGAAAGAAACTGACACTGTCCCTACCTAGAGTTTTCTGTCCCTAGAATAAATGTTTTTTTTAATCACAATATAGCAAAAGGACAATTCACTCACTGTCCTTCCAGGTCCCTGGAAACAAGGACTTGCAGAGTGAAAGAAACTGACACTGTCCCTACCTAGAGTTTTCTGTCCCTAGAATAAATGTTTTTTTTAATCACAATATAGCAAAAGGACAATTCACTCACTGTCCTTCCAGGTCCCTGGAAACAAGGACTTGCAGAGTGAAAGAAACTGACACTGTCCCTACCTAGAGTTTTCTGTCCCTAGAATAAATGTTTTTTTTAATCACAATATAGCACAAGGAAAATTAACTCACTGTCCTTACAGGTCCCTGGAAACAAGGACTTGCAGAGTGAAAGAAAAAAAACACTCTCCCTACCTACAGTTTTCTGTCCCTAGAAAAAAATGTTTTTTTTAATCACAATATAGCAAAAGGACAATTCACTCACTGTCCTTCCAGGTCCCTGGAAACAAGGACTTGCAGAGTGAAAGAAACTGACACTGTCCCTACCTAGAGTTTTCTGTCCCTAGAATAAATGTTTTTTTTAATCACAATATAGCAAAAGGACAATTCACTCACTGTCCTTCCAGGTCCCTGGAAACAAGGACTTGCAGAGTGAAAGAAACTGACACTGTCCCTACCTAGAGTTTTCTGTCCCTAGAATAAATGTTTTTTTTAATCACAATATAGCAAAAGGACAATTCACTCACTGTCCTTCCAGGTCCCTGGAAACAAGGACTTGCAGAGTGAAAGAAACTGACACTGTCCCTACCTAGAGTTTTCTGTCCCTAGAATAAATGTTTTTTTTAATCACAATATAGCAAAAGGACAATTCACTCACTGTCCTTCCAGGTCCCTGGAAACAAGGACTTGCAGAGTGAAAGAAACTGACACTGTCCCTACCTAGAGTTTTCTGTCCCTAGAATAAATGTTTTTTTTAATCACAATATAGCAAAAGGACAATTCACTCACTGTCCTTCCAGGTCCCTGGAAACAAGGACTTGCAGAGTGAAAGAAACTGACACTGTCCCTACCTAGAGTTTTCTGTCCCTAGAATAAATGTTTTTTTTAATCACAATATAGCAAAAGGACAATTCACTCACTGTCCTTCCAGGTCCCTGGAAACAAGGACTTGCAGAGTGAAAGAAACTGACACTGTCCCTACCTAGAGTTTTCTGTCCCTAGAATAAATGTTTTTTTTAATCACAATATAGCAAAAGGACAATTCACTCACTGTCCTTCCAGGTCCCTGGAAACAAGGACTTGCAGAGTGAAAGAAACTGACACTGTCCCTACCTAGAGTTTTCTGTCCCTAGAATAAATGTTTTTTTTAATCACAATATAGCAAAAGGACAATTCACTCACTGTCCTTCCAGGTCCCTGGAAACAAGGACTTGCAGAGTGAAAGAAACTGACACTGTCCCTACCTAGAGTTTTCTGTCCCTAGAATAAATGTTTTTTTTAATCACAATATAGCAAAAGGACAATTCACTCACTGTCCTTCCAGGTCCCTGGAAACAAGGACTTGCAGAGTGAAAGAAACTGACACTGTCCCTACCTAGAGTTTTCTGTCCCTAGAATAAATGTTTTTTTTTAAGCACACTATAGCAGAAGCACAAAACACACTGACACTCTCCCTACCTATCCTTCTCTTTCCCTAAACTAAAGGAATCCAGGTTAAGCAAGAAAGAAATAACAGTCACTGTCCCTGCCTATGCTACTCTATCCCTGCTCCGGAACACACTACACTAGGCCGCCGTGCTGGCGGCCTTTTATAGTGTGGGGCGTGTACTAAACACCCTCAGCAATAATTGGCCACAGGCATCCTGCCTGTGGCCAATCATTGCTCTCCTCGCTGCCGGCGCTGTGATTGGCCAAGCATGCGGGGTCACAGTGCATGCTTGGCCAATCACAGCGCCTGGATGACACTGCGATGGCGTAGTGCATTGTGGGCCGTTCGCGTCACTCGAATTTGGCGCGAACGGCCCAAATCGTTCGATCTTCGTCGAACGATCGAACAGCCAATGTTCGAGTCGAACGTATGTTCGACTCGAACACGAAGCTCATCCCTAATGGCGACGGACAGAAGATAACTTTACCAGCACAAATTACTCGAGAATTTAAAGAGTTTTATTCATCTTTATATGATTTATCATTAGCTAAACCATCTAGATTGGCCATAGATGAGTATATTCAGGCATCCCAAATGCCCTCTTTATCTTCTGAGATAGTTGCGGAATTAGATACCCCCATTTCTTTACTGGAGCTGCAACAAGCATTGGGAACTATGAAATTAGGGAAAGCGCCTGGCCCCGACGGGTTTACGGTACAATATTACAAAATGCTATTTGGAATATTGGGCCCGCGCCTGATTAATCTATTTAATGCTATTGATTCTGGTTCCTTATTTTCCAGGGATACCTTGGGAGCCCATATTACTTTAATATACAAAGAAGGGAAGGACCCTACCTCTTGCGGCAGTTATAGACCAATTTCACTCTTGAATGTGGATCTTAAATTATATACTAAAGTTCTGGCTACCCGGCTAGCGACCCACTTACAAAAATTAATTCATCTAGATCAAGTAGGATTCATCCCTACACGGGAAGCAAGGGACAGCACTTCCAAAGTGCTGAACCTGATACATGTGACCGAATCGAGGAAAATTCCATGTGTATTGTTAAACACCGATGCGGAGAAGGCATTTGATCGGGTAAACTGGTCATTTATGTTCTCCGTACTTAGACACATTGGACTTGGGGAGGTGATGAGAAGCCGGATAGCCAGAATATATTCAAATCCGACCGCACAGGTCAAGGTAAATGGAGTACTCTCAGAATCCTTTTCAATTAAGAATGGAACCAGGCAGGGGTGTCCTATGTCCCCACTTTTATATGCTCTTACTTTGGAACCTTTTCTTTGTACGATTAGGCTTCAAGCGGATATACAGGGAGTGATAGTGGGTAGTACACAACATAAGATCTCGGCGTATGCCGATGATATGTTATTTTCATTAGTCAACCCAGCAGTATCATTACCTAATCTTATTAAACAATTTGATTTATATGGTGCCCTATCTAATTTTAAAATACATTTTTCAAAATCAGAGGCGATGGGGGTGGCGTTACCACCGCGAATCTTGGCACAAATACGAGGTGGTTTCCACTTTAAGTGGACTATATCAGCATTAGATTATTTAGGTACAAATATCCCAGAAAATCTAGCCCGTACGTATGAATTAAATTTTCCCCCTTTGCTAATAAAGGTTAGATTATTACTAGAGAAGTGGCATACAAACTTCCATTCATGGTTCGGTAGGTCTAATTTAATAAAAATGTGTATCCTACCAAAATTTATATATTTATTTCAAGCTCTACCGATACGGGTACCGACTTCTTACTTTAAACAAGTACAGGCAATGTTCATACGATTTGTTTGGGCTAATAAGAAACCACGCCTTTCGCGTACCCTATTAACTCTTCCAAAACATTATGGTGGCTTAGCTTTGCCGGACATTCGGAAATATTATCAAGCAGTCCATCTTGGAAGAGTAATAGACTGGCAACGTCATAATGATCTGAAGTTATGGGTGCAAATAGAACAGCATCAATCCTCCATACCATTGAGGAGGGCGCTATGGTGTTGGGATTTTATACCGTTAGATTTAAAATTACATCCTCTGATAGGGAATACCTTGAAACAATGCTCACAGGTTATGATACAGGCAGAGCAAACGACGAAGACATCTCCTTTAACTCCGATTATTGGGAACCCTAAATTTCTTCCAGGGCTCCCAACCACACAATTTTTGACCTTACGTGAGACTGAGCGAATCACTGCATCACAGTTTGTGATAGGAGATAGATGGCCTACTATAGAGGAGTTGATGAATCCTGCAGGCCCCTATAGACTTATATTCTGGAATGCAGCTCAGCTATATCATTTCCTTCAGACTATACCAGACCCGCAGGCATATTCTAGGCAATTAACCCTATTTGAGGAGTATTGCTCTGGAATAGAACCATTATTTCATGTCCTTTCTAAAACGTATACGTTACTTAATTCTCCACAGGAACAGCCAGAGCTTACTTGTATATTAAAATGGGGTCTAGATCTGCATTGTACATTCACTAAAGCACAAATACAAGCTATGATTAGTCTCTCGTTTAAATCTTCAATCTGCACCAAGGTACAGGAGACTAATTATAAGATATTGACGAGATGGTATATGACACCTAGTCGACTTCATACCATATTCCCTGAGACATCAGAATGCTGTTGGCGATGTGGTGCAAATAGAGGGACTATTCTACATATATTTTGGACATGCTCTAAACTGACTGCTTTTTGGACGATGGTTCGGAATATCTCTCAGAAATTTACTAAGTTTCAAATCCCGAATGATCCGGCGTTCTTTTTATTGCATGTCTCTAATATGTCAATAAAAAACTATAGAAAATCCATCCTATGCCATTTATTAAATGCAGCTAAATCTTGCATCCCTCTGCTGTGGAAACAACAGACTCCACCAACCACAGCAATGTGGCTGAGGAAGGTGGAAGATATTAGAAGGATGGAAGATTTGATCTTGACATCTACTGATAGACAGGAGATATACAGAAAGATTAGTGATGTCGCGAACATAAAATTTTCCGTTCGCGAACGGCGAACGCGAACTGCCGCAAATGTTCGCGAACGGGCGAACCCGGCGAACCGCCATAGACTTCAATAGGCAGGCGAATTTTAAAACCCACAGGGACTCTTTCTGGCCACAATAGTGATGGAAAAGTTGTTTCAAGGGGACTAACACCTGGACTGTGGCATGCCGGAGGGGGATCCATGGCAAAACTCCCATGGAAAATTACGTAGTTGACGCAGAGTCGGGTTTTAATCCATAAAGGGCATAAATCACCTAACATTCCTAATGTGTTTGGAATAACGTGCTTTAAAACATCAGGTATGATGTTGTATCGATCAGGTAGTGTAAGGGTTACGCCCGCTTCACAGTGACAGACCAAACTCGGACAGACCAAACTCCCCGTTTAACGCACCGCAAACAACTGCAAACAGTCCATTTGCACAACCGCAAGGCTTTAATGAACACCTTAGATGATCACAAAGAAAATTTATGTTTTTTCTATGCAAAATTATCAAGCCGATCGCTTTTGGTCTGTTCACAATGAAGCAACGACCTTACCATCTGGGGTGTGCCAACAACGCCATTGCCAACACACTCATAGAGGTGGTCGCTTCATTGTGATACGCAAGCCCCTTCACCACAACAAGGTAACGATCACGAAGGGGAATTGACACAGGTATGTGTTTTTTTGTTTGTTTTTTTTGCAGCCACAGTGCAGCACCAGAGGCCAGAAAAATTAGGCATGTACACATGCCTGTAAAATTAGGTATTGTTGCAGCCGCTGCTGTAGCAGCGGCCAGAAAAAATTATGTTTTTCAGGCAGAAAGTGCCCTAAAACATTGCGGCTTGTGGACCATTTTTAGCCCAAGGCAGCTCATCTCATCAGGCCTTTTTTAGTCAAATGTATCGCCCACTGTCAGTCCCTTCGGGATCCATGCCTCATTCATCTTAATAAAGGTGAGGTAATCTAGACTTTTTTGACCTAGGCGACTTCTCTTCTCAGTGACAATACCTCCTGCTGCACTGAAGGTCCTTTCTGAAAGGACACTTGAAGCGGGGCAGGCCAGATGTTCTATCGCAAATTGGGATAGCTCAGGCCACAGGTCAAGCCTGCACACCCAGTAGTCAAGGGGTTCATCGCTCCTCAGAGTGTCGATATCTGCAGTTAAGGCGAGGTAGTCTGCTACCTGTCGGTCGAGTCGTTCTCTGAGGGTGGACCCCGAAGGGCTGTGGCGATGCGTAGGACTTAAAAAGCTCCGCATGTCCTCCATCAACAATACGTCTGTAAAGCGTCCTGTCCTTGCCGGCATGGTCGTGGTAGGAGGAGGATTACTTTCACCTCTTCCCCTGTTAGATTCCCGTTGTGCTGTGACATCACCCTTATACGCTGTGTAAAGCATACTTTTTAATTTATTTTGGAACTGCTGCATCCTTTCCGTCTTCCTGTAATTCGGTAACATTTCTGGCACTTTCTGCTTATACCGGGGGTCTAGTAGCGTGGCCACCCAATACAGGTCGTTCTCCTTCAGCCTTTTTATACGAGGGTCCCTCAACAGGCACGACAGCATGAAAGACCCCATTTGCACAAGGTTGGATGCCGAGCTACTCATGTCCTGTTCCTCGTCCTCACTGATCTCACTGAAGGTCTGTTCTTCCCCCCAGCCACATACAACACCACGGGTACCAGATAGGTGACAACGAGCACCCTGGGATGCCTGCTGTGGTTGGTCTTCCTCCTCCTCCTCAAAGCCACATTCCTCCTCTGACTCCTCTTCCTCAGACTCCTCTTCCAGCGTTGCCGCAGGTCCAGCAAGCGATGCTGATAAGGCTGTTTCTGGTGGTGGTGATGGTGACCACAACTCTTCCTCTTCCTCTTCCTCTTCACGCTCATCTACGGCCTGATCCAGCACTCTTCGCAGGGCACGCTCCAGGAAGAAAACAAATGGGATGATGTCACTGATGGTGCCTTCAGTGCGACTGACTAGGTTTGTCACCTCCTCAAAAGGACGCATGAGCCTACAGGCATTGCGCATGAGCGTCCAGTAACGTGGCAAAAAAATTCCCAGCTGCGCAGAGGCTGTCCTAGCACCCCGGTCATACAAATACTCGTTGACGGCTTTTTCTTGTTGGAGCAGGCGGTCGAACATTAGGAGTGTTGAATTCCAACGTGTCGGGCTGTCGCAAATCAAGCGCCTCACTGGCAAGTTGTTTCGCCGCTGGATATCTGAAAAGTGCGCCATGGCTGTGTAGGAACGCCTGAAATGGCCACACACCTTCCTGGCCTGCTTGAGGACATCCTGTAAGTCTGGGTACTTATGCACAAAGCGTTGTACAATCAGATTTAACACATGTGCCATGCACGGCACATGTGTCAACTTGCCCAAATTCAATGCCGCCAACAAATTGCTTCCATTGTCACACACCACTTTGCCGATCTCCAGTTGGTGCGGAGTCAGCCACTGATCCACCTGTGCGTTCAGGGCGGACAGGAGTGCTGGTCCGGTGTGACTCTCTGCTTTCAGGCAAGTCAACCCCAAGACAGCGTGACACTGTCGTATCCGGGATGTGGAATAGCCCCTGGGGAGCTGGGGGGGGTGCTGTTGATGTGGAGCAAGACGCAGCAGCAGAAGAGGACTCAGCCGAGGAGGTTATCGAAGAGGATGGAGTAGGAGGAGTAGAGGAGGTAACAGCAGGCCTGCCTGCAAGTCGTGGTGGTGTCACCACCAACTCCTCTGCAGAGCCACGCATTACATGCTTGGCAGCCGTCAGCAGGTTTACCCAATGAGCAGTGTAGGTGATATACCTGCCCTGACCGTGCTTTGCAGACCAGGTATCAGTGGTCAGATGGACCCTTGCCCCAACACTGTGTGCCAGACATGCCATGACTTCCTTTTGCACAATAGAGTACAGGTTGGGGATTGCCTTTTGTGAAAAGAAATTTCGGCCGGGTACCTTCCACTGCGGTGTCCCAATAGCTACAAATTTTTTGAAGGCCTCAGACTCCACCAGCTTGTATGGTAAAAGCTGGCGGGCTAAGAGTTCCGACAAGCCAGCTGTCAGACGCCGGGCAAGGGGGTGACTCTGTGACATTGGCTTCTTACGCTCAAACATGTCCTTGACAGACACCTGACTGTGGGCAGATGAGCAGGAACTGCTCAAGGTGAGAGACGTAGTGTCAGATGGTTGAGAGGGGGCAAGGAGGACAGCAGTGGTTGACGTGGCTGAAGATGCTGGACCAGGAGGAGGATGGTGGCTTTGAGCTTGTGTGCTGCTTGTACTCGTCATCATGTGTTGATCCCATAGGCGTTTGTGATGTGAGATCATGTGCCTTCGCAAAGCAGTTGTACCTAGGTGGGTGTTGGATTTCCCACGACTCAGTTTCTTTTGGCACAGGTTGCAAATGGCATCGCTGTTATCAGAGGCAGACACACAAAAAAAATGCCACACTGCTGAGCTTTGCAATGGCGGCATTCTGGTGGTGGCAACAGCATGCGTTGATTGGCGTGCTGTCTGGCTGACCCCGGGTGCCGATACATGCTGTCTGACTGTGCCACTAGCTCCTTGCGACGACCTACCCCTCCTTCCAACTCGTCTCCTCCTCCTCTCTGTCTCCCCATCTGAACTTTCCCCCTGTTCTTCTTCTCTTCGAGCGGGCACCCACGTGACATCCACATCGTCATCATCAACCGCTTCACTTGTATCTGACAACTCAGCAAAGGAAGCAGCAGCGGGTACAACATCATCATCATCACACCGTACATCCATGTGTGTAATGCTGCCTGACTGAGACATATCCCTTTTATCTACATCCTCTGGCAATAATGTTTGCGCATCACTCATTTCTTCCAACTCATGTGTAAATAACTCCTCTGACAGATCAAGTGAAGCAACTGTGGTGCTAGTGTTGGTGGTGGCGGCAGGCGGGCGAGTGGGAACTTGAGAGGTGCCCAAAGCTGAGCTGGAGAAGGATGGTGCGCCAAGGTTCCGAGCGGAAGCTGTAGAAGATTGGCTGTCCTGTGTTAGCTAGAGTTGAGCGGGTAGCTGGATATTCGGGTCCGGCGGGTTCGGCCGAACTTCGGAAAAAAGTTCGGATTCGGGACCGAACTTTAGCCCGAACCCGGACCCGGACCCCATTGAAGTCAATGGGGACCCGGACTTCTGACGACTAAAAAGGCTCTAAAAAAGTAATGGAAAGGGCTAGAGGGCTGCAAATGGCAGCAAAATGTTGTTAAGAACATGGCAAGTGCTCTGCAAACAAATGTGGATAGGAAATAACTTAAAAGAACATACAAAAAATTAAAAAATAAAAAAATATGCTGGAGGCCCGATTTTCAGCAGAAGAGGTACAGGAAGTCATTAAGAACCTCAGAAACTCAACGGCACGATGCGACACATATGGTGGGAATACCCCAGAATACGCCCTTTCTGGAATAAATTATTTAATTTAATGGATAAGCTAGTGGGAAAATAAAATACTTTGAAATAAAAATGTAGCGGGGTGCTAAATTTAAGGAAAGTGTTTGAGTGGTAAATAGGCTCAAATACCCTAATTCTGTAGGATTCATGGACCATTTTGTCCTCGGGGGACAGTATTGGTGTGCAGTTGCCTGCGGCCTACAGGTGGCGCCTTTTGTGTCCCCTCTTGGCAGTAGTACAGCGGGGCGGGGAACCTGCTGTGCATGCCAGGAGAGCATATAAAAGGGGCAGACCTTTGGCCTGGGGGCTGATGTCCAGTGGGGTCCGCGCCCAGGTGCCTTCGGCCTGGGTGCATGTGTTCCTGTTCCATCTCGGGCACCTTTAGCCCGGGGTGAGGTACTATCCTGGAGTTCTTGCTGCCCTGGGTATGGAGGCCTAGGGGCGGGAGTAAAGCCTGGAGTCCAGAGCCGCCTCATGTAGGGGACCCTGTTCCAGGGAAGGGAGGATCATTCTGATGGACCGATGCGGGAGTCACGGTGAAGGAATGGTCTGTTGACTCCCTGGAGAGATGTCTTCCCCTTGATATGGGCTAGGTTCGTAGAAGGAGAAGCTCAAGGTCACCTTGACTGTATCAGAGGCCTTATTCAACCGGCCCGTGGCAGGGGCCTTATACACCCTGGTCTGTGGCTGAGACCAAAGTTCTCCAGGCCCGTGGCAGGGGCCTTATACACCCTAGTCTGTGGCAGAGACCAAAGTTCTCCAGGTCTGTGGCAGGGGCCTTGTACACCCGGTCTGTGGCAGAGACCAACCTCAATGTCTGTGGCAGAGACCGTGCGCCAAAAACTGTTTGAGAAACCTAAGCAGTGAAGTGAATGTGCTACGTTTGTGCCTGGACCTCCTCCACACCTTAAGCTGTCCTGTTTCTTTGCTCTAACCTTTTCTATCTGAGTACAGTTTATTTTGCCATGAGAGAATAAGAGTTGGAGTTTCAGCTGGTGTGGACATTGACTTTACTGGCAATTAAAGGACTTGCCTCTACCTACAGTAGAGGTGAGAATCATCCTCTGGAGGAGTTTTGACTCCGGCTGTGGACACGGCCCGTCAAGTACACTGCTCAACCTCTTTATATAGGAGGATACGGGCTGGTAGTGCGGTGTGCCTTTCTCCCTCCTGCGAAGAGCCAACAACATAAAGGCAGGTAAGGGGGAAAGGATCTGTGCGCTACAAAAAAATACAATAAAAATTTTAATCTTGGCCTAGCAGGACGAGGTCCATATGGAGTAGGAGGTTGAGGTGGCGGTGGATGTGGCTGTGTAGGTGGAAGCGGCGGTGGAGGAGGACGAGGTAGCCAACACTGGTTCAAAAATACAACAATGGCTGGGTAAGGCCGGTGATGTGTCGAATTCTGTCCCCTGTCGAATAGTGTCTGCCCTGTACTGCGCTTGCTGAGTATGTAGGACAAGGGGATTTCAAAAATCTCCCAAGACTAACGGCGCCTGCGTGTTGAGTTCAGGTGAAGGCCACACCATCCGTGGTTCAAGCCGAGCCAAGCAAGGCCGCGATTGAAGCGAGCCCGTGAGGGGCCCTGTTACTATGTGCTACCGTATGTCCTCTTGGATGGTGGGGCTTGAACCTGCACTCACAGCGCAGGCGCCGTTCATCTTCGGAGATTTTGTGAATCTCCTTGTCCTCTGTACTGCGCAAGCGCTGCGCCTGCGCAGTACGGGCCGGGCACAATCCGATGGCCGGACAGTTTGTCACAACACCGGTATACATGTCTATTCTGCACAAGGTACGGACAAGTCCTGTGGGATCCATGCCTGGTTCATTTTAATGAACGTGAGCTTGTCCACATTGGCTCTGGACAGGCGGCTGCGCTTGTCTGTGATAACGCCCCCTGCCGTGCTAAATACACGTTCAGATAATACACTGGCTGCAGGGCAGGCCAGCACCTCCAAGGCATAAACGGCAAGCTCAGGCCATGTGCCCAATTTGGAGACCCAGAAGTTAAAGGGGGCAGACCCGTCATCCAGTACGTGTAGGCCTGTGGACACATACTGCTCAACCATGTTGGTGAAATGCTGCCTCCTGCTAAGACGTTCCATCTCAGCTGGTGGTGCTGGTTGTTGTGGCGTGCTGACAAAGCTTTTCCACATTTCGGCCATGCTAACCCTGCCTTCTGAGGTGCTGCCGGTGCCCCGGCTGCGTTGGCGACCTCTTCCTCCTCCTCTGCCTTCGCCTTGTGCTTCCACCGTACGCCCGCTGTCAGGTGGGAATGCCACCAGCAGCACGTCTACCAGCGTGCGCTTGTACTCGCGCATCTTACGATCCCGCTCCAGTGAGGGAATTAAGGATGGTACGTTGTCCTTGTAATGGGGATCCAGCAGGGTGGCCACCCAGTAATCAGCACCAGTTAAAATGTGGGCAACTCGGCTGTCGTTGCGGAAACACTGCAGCATGTAATCGCTCATGTGTGCCAGGCTGCCCAGAGGCAAAGAAAAGCTGTCCTCTGTGAGAGGTGTATCGTCTGTGTCCTCTGTATCCCCCCAGCCACGCACCAGTAATGGCCACGAGCTGGTCTGAGTGCCACCCTGCTGTGAACATGGCTCCTCCTCCTCCTCCTCCATCTCCTCCTCCACCTCGTCATCCTCCAGAACTGTGCCCTTTCTGCCGGACAATTGTGTACCTGGCGTTTGTTGGTGCAGGAACCCACCCTCGTAGCCACTTGTGAAAGACTGCCCTGAAAGCCTTTGAAATGATCCCGCTTCCTCCTCCTCCTCCTCATCCTCCTGTGCCACATCCTCTTCCATCATCGCACGAAGCGTTTTTTCAAGGAGGCATAGAACTGGGATAGTAACGCTGAGAACGGCGTCATTGGCACTGGCCATGTTGGTGGAGTACTCGAAACAGCGCAACAAGGCACACAGGTCTCGCATGGAGGCCCAGTTATTGGTGGTGAAGTGGTGCTGTTCCGCAGAGCGACTCACGCGTGATTGCTGCAGCTGAAACTCCACTATTGCCTGCTGCTGCTCGCACAGTCTGGCCAGCATGTGCAAGGTGGAGTTCCACCTTGTGGGCACGTCACATATGAGGCGGTGAGCGGGAAGGCCGAAGTTACGCTGCAGCGCTGACAGGCGAGCAGCAGCAGGGTGAGAACGCCGAAAGTGCGCACAGACAGCCCGCACTTTCTGCAGCAGCTCTGGCATATTGGGGTAATTTTTAAGGAACCTCTGGACCACCAAGTTCAGCACATGCGCCAGGCAAGGGATGTGCGTCAAACCGGCTAGACCCAGAGCTGCTACGAGATTTCGCCCATTATCGCACACCACCAGGCCGGGCTTGAGGCTCACTGACAGCAACCACTCATCGGTCTGTTGTTCCATGTCCCTCCACAACTCCTGCGCGGTGTGGGGATTTTCCCCCAAACAGGAAAGTTTTAAAACTGCCTGCTGTCGTTTACCCCTGGCTGTGCTGAAGTTGGTGGTGAAGGTGTTACGCTGAATGGATGAGGAGGCGGTAGAGGATGAGGAAGCGGAGAAGGAGGAGTTAGCAACAGGAGGCAAACTGAAGCGCCCTGCAATCCTCGGTGGTGGAAGGACATGCGCCAAACCGCTATCTGCCTCAGGCATAGCCGCCACTGCATTTACCCAGTGTGCTGTTAGAGAGATATAACATCCCTGACCGTGCTTACTGGTCCACGCATCCGTAGTTAGGTGGACCTTGCCACAGATGACGTTGCGCAGTGCACACCTGATTTTGTCCCCCACCTGGTTGTGCAGGGAAGGGATGGCTCGCCTGGAAAAGTAGTGGCGGCTGGGCACGACGTACTGCGGGACAGCCAATGCCATCAGGCTTTTAAAACTCTGCGTCTCCACCAGACGGAATGACAGCATTTCAAAGGCCAGGAATTTTGAAATGCTGGCATTCAGGGCCAGGGATCGCGGGTGGCTAGGGGGGTACTTCCTCTTCCGCTCCAATGTTTGGGAGATAGAGAGCTGAACGCTTCCATGGGACATTGTGGAGATGGTTGGTGACTAGTGATGAGCCGAACACCCCCGGGTTCGGTTCGCACCAGAACCCGCGAACGGACCGAAAGTTCGAACGAACATTAGAACCCTATTAAATACAATGGATGCGAACGTTCGAATTCTAAAGTGCTAATTATAACAACTATTATGCATGTTATTGTCATAAATAGGGTTTGGGAACCCGGGTTGTGCACCAGGGGACATGTATCAATGCAAAAAGAAGTTTTAAAAACGGTCGTTTTTCGGGAGCAGTCATTTTAATGATGCATAAAGTGAAAAAAAAAAAGTCAAATATTCCTTTAAATATCGTACCTGGGGGGTGTCTAAAGTATGCCTGTGAAGTGCCACGTGTTTCCCGTGTTTAGAACTGTCCCTGCACAAAATGACACTTCTAAAGGAAAAAAAAGCCATTTAAAACTGCTTGCGGCTTTAATGTAATGTCTGGTCCCGGTAATATGGATGAAATTCTTTAAGAAAAATGGCATAGCTACCCCATGACCCCCCCCCCCCCCCTACCCCAGCCCATTACCAGCCCCTTTGGGTCTTGTATGGATATTAAGGGGAACCCCGCACATAAAATAAAAAAGGCCCTATATACTCTGAACAGCCGTATACAGGCGGTGCATACAAGACAGGGACTGTAGGTTTGTTCTTATGTAGAATCTGTTTGTAATTTTGAACAGGTACATTGTTGAAGTGTAGCTCCAGCCCAAAAATCTATTTTTAAACTTTTTGGGAAACATAGGTAAGGGTTATCACCCCTGTAACATTTGTTTTGCTGTCTGTGCCCCTGTTCAGAACATTTCACCTCACTTTCCGTCCCAATGACAACTGTTTTTGAAATGTGGTGTTTTTCTTGAAACAAGGATTGCTGATAAAGCATCAGTACAGATGAGACCCCTTTCTCCCATATTTATTCTTACAGGAGAGAATTTTCCTTTCTAGGGGTAGATTTCCTCTCACTTCCTGTTGTCTTCTTTCGTTTGCAAGTAGGAGTCGTTTGTAAGTTGGATGTTTGAAAGTAGGGACCTGCCGTATATACTCTGCAGAAATAGGCCCCTTAGTTGTTGGTGTTGGCACAACACTGTAAGCACTCAGTTACTCTTGGTTGGTGCTGGAACGCCCTGCTGTCAACTATTATATCAGGAATTTTAATTACATATAATTGTTGAACAGTGGTAGTAAAAATTGGGGCTTTGATGGTGGTGCTGGTGCCACAACACTGTAAGCCCTGACAGTTACTCTTGGTGGGTGCAGCAATGGGCCCTGCTGTGAATTATTAGATCAATAATTGTAATTACATGCCCCTTTTGAACAGGGGCTGAAAAATTGGGCCTTTCGTGGTGGTGGTGGTGGTGGCATTGCCACAAGACTGTAAGCCCTCAGAGTTACTCTTGGTGGGTGCAGCAATGGACCCTGCTGTGAATTATTAGATCAAGAATTGTAATTGCATGCCCCTGTTGAACAGGGGCTGAAAAATTGGGCCTTAGGCACTGGTGGCACAACACTACAACCCCTCACAGATACTGTACTTGGAGCACAGCAATGAGCCCTGTTGCAAAGTATTGCTTCAAAAATTGTAATGACACGCCCCTGTTAAACAGGGGCTGAAAAATTGGGCCTTAGGCACTGGTGCCACAACACTCCAACCCCTCACAGATACTGTACTTGGAGCACAGCAATGAGCCCTATGGCAAATTATTGCTAAAAAAATTGTAATTACACGCCCCTGTAAAACAGGGGCTGAAAAATTGGGCCTTAGCCACTGGTGGCGGCACCCATAAACAAAAATGATCTTCCAAGCTATCATCATCAATCGTATCATTGAGGACTCGGAGGAGGAGGATAGCCAGTCAACATAACAGCACAGGCACTCAGCATCAGCATCAGTCTTGAAGGGATGTGACATGTTAAAATCAATTAGTCTGTTATATCAGCATCAGGTGTGTGGTAGCTGGTGGTGATCCAAGACTGGTTCATCTTGATGAAAGTCAGTCGATCAACCGAGTCGGTGGACAGGCGCACCCTGTGATCCGTGACAAATCCTCCAGCAGCACTGAATGTGCGTTCCGAAAGAACGCTGGATGCAGGACAGGCCAGTAGCTCAATTGCATACTGTGCAAGCTCTGGCCAGTGATCCATCCTCAAGACCCAGTAAGCCAGAGGATTTTCGGTGGGGAAGGTGTCCAAGTCTGACCTTGCCCCTAGATATTCCTGCACCATGTTTATCAGACGCTGGCGATGGTTGCTGGAACCGATCATACTTTGGGGCTGCGGACTAAAGAATTGTCTGAACGCATCGGTCAGACAGCCACCTTCCCCACCGCTCCTTCTTTGACTGGCCGAAGCCTCAGCAACTCGTTGTCCAGGACCAGGAGTTTGTAACCTCCCAGTCTCTGGGAACGCGTTGCACAGACCTTTCTGCAAGGCCTCCCGGAGTTGTCTCATCCTCTGCTCCCTCTGCGACGGTAACATAAGGTCCGCAACCTTACCCTTGTACCGTGGATCAAGGAGAGTGGCCAGCCAGTAATGGTCCCTCTCCTTGATCCGAAGAATACGAGGATCCTTCCGCAGACTTTGCAGGATCAGGGAGGCCATGCAGCGTAGGTTTGCTGAGGCATTCGCTCCGGAGTCCTCTGGGTCACTAAGGACGACATGATCCGCAGCCACCTCCTCCCAGCCACGTACAAGTCCACTGGTTTCTTGGGACTGTAAATCATCCCTAAAAGACTGCTGCTGATGATGCTGAGTGCCAGCCTCCACCTCCATGCTGACACAATCCTCCTCCTCCTCCTCCTCCTCCTCCTCCTCTTCCTGTGCGATGGGTGGGACAGAAGGAACACTGTCTGGGTAAAGGGGGCCTTGAGAGGCAAGGAAGTCCTCCTCTTCCTGCCTCTGTTCTGCCTCAAGTGCCCTGTCCATTATTCCACGCAGCGTGTGCTCCAACAGGTGGACAAGAGGTACAGTGTCACTGATGCATGCACTGTCACTGCTCACCATCCTCGTGGCCTCCTCAAATGGTGCCAGGACAGTGCATGCATCCCTGATCATGCCCCACTGGCGTGGAGAAAAAGCTAGAGTTGAGCGGGTAGCTGGATATTCGGGTCCGGCGGGTTCGGCCGAACTTCGGAAAAAAGTTCGGATTCGGGACCGAACTTTAGCCCGAACCCGGACCCGGACCCCATTGAAGTCAATGGGGACCCGGACTTCTGACGACTAAAAAGGCTCTAAAAAAGTAATGGAAAGGGCTAGAGGGCTGCAAATGGCAGCAAAATGTTGTTAAGAACATGGCAAGTGCTCTGCAAACAAATGTGGATAGGAAATAACTTAAAAGAACATAAAAAAAAATAAAAAATAAAAAAATATGCTGGAGGCCCGATTTTCAGCAGAAGAGGTACAGGAATTCATTAAGAACCTCAGAAACTCAACGGCACGATGCGACACATATGGTGGGAATGCCCCAGAATACGCCCTTTCTGGAATAAATTATTTAATTTAATGGATAAGCTAGTGGGAAAATAAAATACTTTGAAATAAAAATGTAGCGGGGTGCTAAATTTAAGGAAAGTGTTTGAGTGGTAAATAGGCTCAAATACCCTAATTCTGTAGGATTCATGGACCATTTTGTCCTCGGGGGACAGTATTGGTGTGCAGTTCCCTGCGGCCTACAGGTGGCGCCTTTTGTGTCCCCTCTTGGCAGTAGTACAGCGGGGCGGGGAACCTGCTGTGCATGCCAGGAGAGCATATAAAAGGGGCAGACCTTTGGCCTGGGGTCTGATGTCCAGTGGGGTCCGCGCCCAGGTGCCTTCGGCCTGGGTGCATGTGTTCCTGTTCCATCTCGGGCACCTTTAGCCCGGGGTGAGGTACTATCCTGGAGTTCTTGCTGCCCTGGGTATGGAGGCCTAGGGGCGGGAGTAAAGCCTGGAGTCCAGAGCCGCCTCATGTAGGGGACCCTGTTCCAGGGAAGGGAGGATCATTCTGATGGACCGATGCGGGAGTCACGGTGAAGGAATGGTCTGTTGACTCCCTGGAGAGATGTCTTCCCCTTGATATGGGCTAGGTTCGTAGAAGGAGAAGCTCAAGGTCACCTTGACTGTATCAGAGGCCTTATTCAACCGGCCCGTGGCAGGGGCCTTATACACCCTAGTCTGTGGCAGAGACCAAAGTTCTCCAGGTCTGTGGCAGGGGCCTTGTACACCCGGTCTGTGGCAGAGACCAACCTCAATGTCTGTGGCAGAGACCGTGCGCCAAAAACTGTTTGAGAAACCTAAGCAGTGAAGTGAATGTGCTACGTTTGTGCCTGGACCTCCTCCACACCTTAAGCTGTCCTGTTTCTTTGCTCTAACCTTTTCTATCTGAGTACAGTTTATTTTGCCATGAGAGAATAAGAGTTGGAGTTTCAGCTGGTGTGGACATTGACTTTACTGGCAATTAAAGGACTTGCCTCTACCTACAGTAGAGGTGAGAATCATCCTCTGGAGGAGTTTTGACTCCGGCTGTGGACACGGCCCGTCAAGTACACCGCTCAACCTCTTTATATAGGAGGATACGGGCTGGTAGTGCGGTGTGCCTTTCTCCCTCCTGCGAAGAGCCAACAACATAAAGGCAGGTAAGGGGGAAAGGATCTGTGCGCTACAAAAAAATACAATAAAAATTTTAATCTTGGCCTAGCAGGACGAGGTCCATATGGAGTAGGAGGTTGAGGTGGCGGTGGATGTGGCTGTGTAGGTGGAAGCGGCGGTGGAGGAGGACGAGGTAGCCAACACTGGTTCAAAAATACAACAATGGCTGGGTAAGGCCGGTGATGTGTCGAATTCTGTCCCCTGTCGAATAGTGTCTGCCCTGTACTGCGCTTGCTGAGTATGTAGGACAAGGGGATTTCAAAAATCTCCCAAGACTAACGGCGCCTGCGTGTTGAGTTCAGGTGAAGGCCACACCATCCGTGGTTCAAGCCGAGCCAAGCAAGGCCGCGATTGAAGCGAGCCCGTGAGGGGCCCTGTTACTATGTGCTACCGTATGTCCTCTTGGATGGTGGGGCTTGAACCTGCACTCACAGCGCAGGCGCCGTTCATCTTCGGAGATTTTGTGAATCTCCTTGTCCTCTGTACTGCGCAAGCGCTGCGCCTGCGCAGTACGGGCCGGGCACAATCCGATGGCCGGACAGTTTGTCACAACACCGGTATACATGTCTATTCTGCACAAGGTACGGACAAGTCCTGTGGGATCCATGCCTGGTTCATTTTAATGAACGTGAGCTTGTCCACATTGGCTCTGGACAGGCGGCTGCGCTTGTCTGTGATAACGCCCCCTGCCGTGCTAAATACACGTTCAGATAATACACTGGCTGCAGGGCAGGCCAGCACCTCCAAGGCATAAACGGCAAGCTCAGGCCATGTGCCCAATTTGGAGACCCAGAAGTTAAAGGGGGCAGACCCGTCATCCAGTACGTGTAGGCCTGTGGACACATACTGCTCAACCATGTTGGTGAAATGCTGCCTCCTGCTAAGACGTTCCATCTCAGCTGGTGGTGCTGGTTGTTGTGGCGTGCTGACAAAGCTTTTCCACATTTTGGCCATGCTAACCCTGCCTTCTGAGGTGCTGCCGGTGCCCCGGCTGCATTGGCGACCTCTTCCTCCTCCTCTGCCTTCGCCTTGTGCTTCCACCGTACGCCCGCTGTCAGGTGGGAATGCCACCAGCAGCACGTCTACCAGCGTGCGCTTGTACTCGCGCATCTTACGATCCCGCTCCAGTGAGGGAATTAAGGATGGTACGTTGTCCTTGTAATGGGGATCCAGCAGGGTGGCCACCCAGTAATCAGCACCAGTTAAAATGTGGGCAACTCGGCTGTCGTTGCGGAAACACTGCAGCATGTAATCGCTCATGTGTGCCAGGCTGCCCAGAGGCAAAGAAAAGCTGTCCTCTGTGAGAGGTGTATCGTCTGTGTCCTCTGTATCCCCCCAGCCACGCACCAGTAATGGCCACGAGCTGGTCTGAGTGCCACCCTGCTGTGAACATGGCTCCTCCTCCTCCTCCTCCTCCTCCATCTCCTCCTCCACCTCGTCATCCTCCAGAACTGTGCCCTTTCTGCCGGACAATTGTGTACCTGGCGTTTGTTGGTGCAGGAACCCACCCTCGTAGCCACTTGTGAAAGACTGCCCTGAAAGCCTTTGAAATGATCCCGCTTCCTCCTCCTCCTCCTCATCCTCCTGTGCCACATCCTCTTCCATCATCGCACGAAGCGTTTTTTCAAGGAGGCATAGAACTGGGATAGTAACGCTGAGAACGGCGTCATTGGCACTGGCCATGTTGGTGGAGTACTCGAAACAGCGCAACAAGGCACACAGGTCTCGCATGGAGGCCCAGTTATTGGTGGTGAAGTGGTGCTGTTCCGCAGAGCGACTCACGCGTGATTGCTGCAGCTGAAACTCCACTATTGCCTGCTGCTGCTCGCACAGTCTGGCCAGCATGTGCAAGGTGGAGTTCCACCTTGTGGGCACGTCACATATGAGGCGGTGAGCGGGAAGGCCGAAGTTACGCTGCAGCGCTGACAGGCGAGCAGCAGCAGGGTGAGAACGCCGAAAGTGCGCACAGACAGCCCGCACTTTCTGCAGCAGCTCTGGCATATTGGGGTAATTTTTAAGGAACCTCTGGACCACCAAGTTCAGCACATGCGCCAGGCAAGGGATGTGCGTCAAACCGGCTAGACCCAGAGCTGCTACGAGATTTCGCCCATTATCGCACACCACCAGGCCGGGCTTGAGGCTCACTGACAGCAACCACTCATCGGTCTGTTGTTCCATGTCCCTCCACAACTCCTGCGCGGTGTGGGGATTTTCCCCCAAACAGGAAAGTTTTAAAACTGCCTGCTGTCGTTTACCCCTGGCTGTGCTGAAGTTGGTGGTGAAGGTGTTACGCTGAATGGATGAGGAGGCGGTAGAGGATGAGGAAGCGGAGAAGGAGGAGTTAGCAACAGGAGGCAAACTGAAGCGCCCTGCAATCCTCGGTGGTGGAAGGACATGCGCCAAACCGCTATCTGCCTCAGGCATAGCCGCCACTGCATTTACCCAGTGTGCTGTTAGAGAGATATAACATCCCTGACCGTGCTTACTGGTCCACGCATCCGTAGTTAGGTGGACCTTGCCACAGATGACGTTGCGCAGTGCACACCTGATTTTGTCCCCCACCTGGTTGTGCAGGGAAGGGATGGCTCGCCTGGAAAAGTAGTGGCGGCTGGGCACGACGTACTGCGGGACAGCCAATGCCATCAGGCTTTTAAAACTCTGCGTCTCCACCAGACGGAATGACAGCATTTCAAAGGCCAGGAATTTTGAAATGCTGGCATTCAGGGCCAGGGATCGCGGGTGGCTAGGGGGGTACTTCCTCTTCCGCTCCAATGTTTGGGAGATAGAGAGCTGAACGCTTCCATGGGACATTGTGGAGATGGTTGGTGACTAGTGATGAGCCGAACACCCCCGGGTTCGGTTCGCACCAGAACCCGCGAACGGACCGAAAGTTCGAACGAACATTAGAACCCTATTAAATACAATGGATGCGAACGTTCGAATTCTAAAGTGCTAATTATAACAACTATTATGCATGTTATTGTCATAAATAGGGTTTGGGAACCCGGGTTGTGCACCAGGGGACATGTATCAATGCAAAAAGAAGTTTTAAAAACGGTCGTTTTTCGGGAGCAGTCATTTTAATGATGCATAAAGTGAAAAAAAAAAAGTCAAATATTCCTTTAAATATCGTACCTGGGGGGTGTCTAAAGTATGCCTGTGAAGTGCCACGTGTTTCCCGTGTTTAGAACTGTCCCTGCACAAAATGACACTTCTAAAGGAAAAAAAAGCCATTTAAAACTGCTTGCGGCTTTAATGTAATGTCTGGTCCCGGTAATATGGATGAAATTCTTTAAGAAAAATGGCATAGCTACCCCATGACCCCCCCCCTACCCCAGCCCATTACCAGCCCCTTTGGGTCTTGTATGGATATTAAGGGGAACCCCGCACATAAAATAAAAAAGGCCCTATATACTCTGAACAGCCGTATACAGGCGGTGCATACAAGACAGGGACTGTAGGTTTGTTCTTATGTAGAATCTGTTTGTAATTTTGAACAGGTACATTGTTGAAGTGTAGCTCCAGCCCAAAAATCTATTTTTAAACTTTTTGGGAAACATAGGTAAGGGTTATCACCCCTGTAACATTTGTTTTGCTGTCTGTGCCCCTGTTCAGAACATTTCACCTCACTTTCCGTCCCAATGACAACTGTTTTTGAAATGTGGTGTTTTTCTTGAAACAAGGATTGCTGATAAAGCATCAGTACAGATGAGACCCCTTTCTCCCATATTTATTCTTACAGGAGAGAATTTTCCTTTCTAGGGGTAGATTTCCTCTCACTTCCTGTTGTCTTCTTTCGTTTGCAAGTAGGAGTCGTTTGTAAGTTGGATGTTTGAAAGTAGGGACCTGCCGTATATACTCTGCAGAAATAGGCCCCTTAGTTGTTGGTGTTGGCACAACACTGTAAGCACTCAGTTACTCTTGGTTGGTGCTGGAACGCCCTGCTGTCAACTATTATATCAGGAATTTTAATTACATATAATTGTTGAACAGTGGTAGTAAAAATTGGGGCTTTGATGGTGGTGCTGGTGCCACAACACTGTAAGCCCTGACAGTTACTCTTGGTGGGTGCAGCAATGGGCCCTGCTGTGAATTATTAGATCAAGAATTGTAATTACATGCCCCTTTTGAACAGGGGCTGAAAAATTGGGCCTTTCGTGGTGGTGGTGGTGGTGGCGTTGCCACAAGACTGTAAGCCCTCAGAGTTACTCTTGGTGGGTGCAGCAATGGACCCTGCTGTGAATTATTAGATCAAGAATTGTAATTGCATGCCCCTGTTGAACAGGGGCTGAAAAATTGGGCCTTAGGCACTGGTGGCACAACACTACAACCCCTCACAGATACTGTACTTGGAGCACAGCAATGAGCCCTGTTGCAAAGTATTGCTTCAAAAATTGTAATGACACGCCCCTGTTAAACAGGGGCTGAAAAATTGGGCCTTAGGCACTGGTGCCACAACACTCCAACCCCTCACAGATACTGTACTTGGAGCACAGCAATGAGCCCTATGGCAAATTATGGCTAAAAAAATTGTAATTACACGCCCCTGTAAAACAGGGGCTGAAAAATTGGGCCTTAGCCACTGGTGGCGGCACCCATAAACAAAAATGATCTTCCAAGCTATCATCATCAATCGTATCATTGAGGACTCGGAGGAGGAGGATAGCCAGTCAACATAACAGCACAGGCACTCAGCATCAGCATCAGTCTTGAAGGGATGTGACATGTTAAAATCAATTAGTCTGTTATATCAGCATCAGGTGTGTGGTAGCTGGTGGTGATCCAAGACTGGTTCATCTTGATGAAAGTCAGTCGATCAACCGAGTCGGTGGACAGGCGCACCCTGTGATCCGTGACAAATCCTCCAGCAGCACTGAATGTGCGTTCCGAAAGAACGCTGGATGCAGGACAGGCCAGTAGCTCAATTGCATACTGTGCAAGCTCTGGCCAGTGATCCATCCTCAAGACCCAGTAAGCCAGAGGATTTTCGGTGGGGAAGGTGTCCAAGTCTGACCTTGCCCCTAGATATTCCTGCACCATGTTTATCAGACGCTGGCGATGGTTGCTGGAACCGATCATACTTTGGGGCTGCGGACTAAAGAATTGTCTGAACGCATCGGTCAGACGGCCACCTTCCCCACCGCTCCTTCTTTGACTGGCCGAAGCCTCAGCAACTCGTTGTCCAGGACCAGGAGTTTGTAACCTCCCAGTCTCTGGGAACGCGTTGCACAGACCTTTCTGCAAGGCCTCCCGGAGTTGTCTCATCCTCTGCTCCCTCTGCGACGGTAACATAAGGTCCGCAACCTTACCCTTGTACCATGGATCAAGGAGAGTGGCCAGCCAGTAATGGTCCCTCTCCTTGATCCGAAGAATACGAGGATCCTTCCGCAGACTTTGCAGGATCAGGGAGGCCATGCAGCGTAGGTTTGCTGAGGCATTCGCTCCGGAGTCCTCTGGGTCACTAAGGACGACATGATCCGCAGCCACCTCCTCCCAGCCACGTACAAGTCCACTGGTTTCTTGGGACTGTAAATCATCCCTAAAAGACTGCTGCTGATGATGCTGAGTGCCAGCCTCCACCTCCATGCTGACACAATCCTCCTCCTCCTCCTCCTCCTCCTCCTCCTCTTCCTGTGCGATGGGTGGGACAGAAGGAACACTGTCTGGGTAAAGGGGGCCTTGAGAGGCAAGGAAGTCCTCCTCTTCCTGCCTCTGTTCTGCCTCAAGTGCCCTGTCCATTATTCCACGCAGCGTGTGCTCCAACAGGTGGACAAGAGGTACAGTGTCACTGATGCATGCACTGTCACTGCTCACCATCCTCGTGGCCTCCTCAAATGGTGCCAGGACAGTGCATGCATCCCTGATCATGCCCCACTGGCGTGGAGAAAAAAAACCAAGCTCCCCTGACCCTGTCCTGGTGCCGTAGTCGCACAGGTACTCATTGATGGCCCTCTGCTGCGTGTGCAGCCGCTGCAGCATGGCCAACGTTGAGTTCCACCTGGTGGGCATGTCACATATAAGGCGGTTCTTGGGCAGGTTCAACTCCTTTTGCAGCTCAGCCAGGCGAGCACTGGCATTATAAGATCTGCGGAAATGCACACAGACTTTCCTGGCCTGCCTCAGGACATCCTGTAAGCCCGGGTACCTGCCCAAGAACCGCTGCACCACCAGGTTAAGGACGTGAGCCACACAGGGCACATGGGTCAGTTGTCCCTGTCGGAGGGCGGAGAGGAGGTTGGTGCCATTGTCGCAAACCACCATTCCTGGCTTAAGCTGGCGTGGCGTCAACCACCTCTCGGCCTGGCCCTGCAGAGCAGACAGGACCTCTGCCCCAGTGTGGCTTCTGTCCCCCAAACACACCAGCGCAAGCACGGCATGGCATCTTTTTGCCTGCGTACTTGCGTAGCCCCGTGAACGGCTACGGAGCACCGCTGGTTCATAGGACAAACCACAGGAAGAGGCCATGGAGGAAGAAGAAGAGGAGGGGGTGGAGGAGAGAGGTGTGTCACAACCAGTAGTAGCATTTTGGAGGCGTGGCGGTGGGACAACCTCCAACACTACTGCACCTTGTCCTGCATCCTTCCCAGCTGCCAAAAGAGTGACCCAATGGGCCGTGAAAGAAAGGTAACGTCCCTGTCCATGCCTGCTGGACCATGAGTCAGCGGTAATATGCACCTTACCGCTGACCGCCCTGTCCAGCGAGGCCAAGACATTGCCTTCCACATGCCGGTAGAGAGCCGGAATAGCCTTCCGTGAGAAAAAGTGGCGTTTGGGAACCTGCCACTGAGGAACCGCACATTGCACAAACTCACGGAAGGGGGCCGAGTCTACCAACTGAAAAGGCAGCAGTTGAAGCGCTAGCAATTTAGCCAAGCTAGCATTCAACCGCTGGGCATGTGGATGGCTGGGAGTGAACTTCTTTCGACGGTCCAGCAGCTGGGGCAGGGAAATTTGCCTGCTAGAATCGGACGTCGGTGTACTGCTAGCAGAGTGGCCGCAAGTACTTGGCTGTGACACACCTAATTCTACACCTTCATTCCTCTCAGTGCATGTTTCAGAGAGGACTGAAGTTATAGTGGGGTTGGAGATCCCAGCTGATGCGGTGCAAGGAGAGGTCCGCTTTGTTCTTTGGTGTGGGTCTTTGAGGTAGGCTTGCCAACGAGCTGCATGGCAGGTCAACATATGTCTGGTCAGGCATGTGGTACCCAAGCGGCTGATGTTTTGGCCACGCGATATACGCTTGAGACATATGTTGCAGTCAGCAGCTGTGCGATCTGATGCACTAGCCTCAAAAAAGGCCCACACCAAAGAACTTTTTGAATGACGGGCAGAGGCAGCGCCCTGCACAGGCGGAGCTCTGCGGTGTGATTCCGTCGGTGTACTGCCCTTACGCTGGCCACCAAAGGGCATCCTGCCTCGTTGGAGATGTGCCTCCTCCTCATCCTCCTCCTCCTCCTCTCTCCTATTAGGCACCCACGTGGAGTCAGTGACCTCATCATCACCTCTCTCCTCATCACTGGAGGCAATCTGGCAGTATGCTGCAGCTGCTGGAACATGACTGCCAGATTGGTGTCCTTCTTGAGCATCCCCTCTGTCTGCTCTCACGCTACTGCCTTCCTCTAGCTGGGTTTCATCATCAGACCCTTCGAAACGCTGGGCATCCTCCTGGAGCATGTACCCAACACTGTGCTGAAACAGTTCGGGGGACTCCTCAGGAGGAGGACATGGTGGGTCTAGGGAAGGAGTGACTGATGATGAGTCTGACATTGATACCAGGGAAGAGGACGCTTTGGCAGCTGCTTTTCCAGTACCCTGAGCCTGGGTGAGAGAGGATGAGGAGGAGGAGGAGGGCTTGGTCATCCACTCTACCAAGTCTTCGGCATGATGTGGCTCAACATGTCCAGCTGCCGAAAAGAAGGACAAGCGTGTCCCATGGCCATGTGCTGATGACAATGCACCGCGTCCACGACCAGCACTGTTGCCCCCAGACACAGAGCCTGCTTGCCCTCTTTTATTGCCTCCTGACTGTCTGCCTCTCCTTGTTTGCCTTCCAGACATTCTAATAGATGGCCTGCAGGGAGATGGGAAAAAAGCAATAAGGGCTACCTTCAGGTGTCCTTCTCTGTCCCTTGAAACAAGGACTTTGACAGTGAAAGAAACTGACACACTCTCCCTACCTACAGTTTTCTGTCCCTAGAAAAAATTTTTTTTTAAAGCACAATTTAGCACAAGGAGAATTCACTCACTGTCCTTCCAGGTCCCTGGAAACAAGGACTTTGACAGTGAAAGAAACTGACACACTCTCCCTACCTACAGTTTTCTGTCCTTAGAAAAAATGTTTTTTTTAAGCACAATTTAGCACAAGGAGAATTACCTCACTGTCCTTCCAGGTCCCTGGAAACAAGGACTTTGACAGTGAAAGAAACTGACACACTCTCCCTACCTACAGTTTTCTGTCCCTAGAAAAAATGTTTTTTTTAAGCACAATTTAGCACAAGGAGAATTACCTCACTGTCCTTCCAGGTCCCTGGAAACAAGGACTTTGACAGTGAAAGAAACTGACACACTCTCCCTACCTACAGTTTTCTGTCCCTAGAAAAAATGTTTTTTTTAAGCACAATTTAGCACAAGGAGAATTACCTCACTGTCCTTCCAGGTCCCTGGAAACAAGGACTTTGACAGTGAAAGAAACTGACACACTCTCCCTACCTACAGTTTTCTGTCCTTAGAAAAAATGTTTTTTTTAAGCACAATTTAGCACAAGGAGAATTACCTCACTGTCCTTCCAGGTCCCTGGAAACAAGGACTTTGACAGTGAAAGAAACTGACACACTCTCCCTACCTACAGTTTTCTGTCCCTAGAAAAAATGTTTTTTTTAAGCACAATTTAGCACAAGGAGAATTACCTCACTGTCCTTCCAGGTCCCTGGAAACAAGGACTTTGACAGTGAAAGAAACTGACACACTCTCCCTACCTACAGTTTTCTGTCCCTAGAAAAAATGTTTTTTTTAAGCACAATTTAGCACAAGGAGAATTACCTCACTGTCCTTCCAGGTCCCTGGAAACAAGGACTTTGACAGTGAAAGAAACTGACACACTCTCCCTACCTACAGTTTTCTGTCCCTAGAAAAAATGTTTTTTTTAAGCACAATTTAGCACAAGGAGAATTACCTCACTGTCCTTCCAGGTCCCTGGAAACAAGGACTTTGACAGTGAAAGAAACTGACACACTCTCCCTACCTACAGTTTTCTGTCCCTAGAAAAAATGTTTTTTTTAAGCACAATTTAGCACAAGGAGAATTACCTCACTGTCCTTCCAGGTCCCTGGAAACAAGGACTTTGACAGTGAAAGAAACTGACACACTCTCCCTACCTACAGTTTTCTGTCCCTAGAAAAAATGTTTTTTTTAAGCACAATTTAGCACAAGGAGAATTACCTCACTGTCCTTCCAGGTCCCTGGAAACAAGGACTTTGACAGTGAAAGAAACTGACACACTCTCCCTACCTACAGTTTTCTGTCCCTAGAAAAAATGTTTTTTTTAAGCACAATATAGCACAAGGAGAATTCACTCACTGTCCTTCCAGGTCCCTGGAAACAAGGACTTTGACAGTGAAAGAAACTGACACACTCTCCCTACCTACAGTTTTCTGTCCCTAGAAAAAATGTTTTTTTTAAGCACAATATAGCACAAGCACAAAACACACTGACACTCTCCCTACCTATCCTTCTCTTTCCCTAAACTAAAGGAATCCAGGTTAAGCAAGAAAGAAATAAAAGTCACTGTCCCTGCCTATGCTGCTCTATCCCTGCTCCGGAACACACTACACTAGGCCGCCGTGCTGGCGGCCTTTTATAGTGTGGGGCGTGTACTAAACCCCCTCAGCAATAATTGGCCACAGGCATCCTGCCTGTGGCCAATCATTGCTCTCCTCGCTGCCGGCGCTGTGATTGGCCAAGCATGCGGGGTCACAGTGCATGCTTGGCCAATCACAGCGCCTGGATGACACTGCGATGGCGTAGTGCATTGTGGGCCGTTCGCGTCACTCGAATTTGGCGCGAACGGCCCAAATCGTTCGATCTTCGTCGAACGATCGAACAGCCGATGTTCGAGTCGAACGTATGTTCGACTCGAACACGAAGCTCATCCCTATTGGTGACCCAGGTGGTAGTGTTGCTGGCAGATCCTCTGTTTGCGGGGTGGCAGGTGCCACTGTCACTACAGAGGTAGATGAAGAGGCCGAGACTGCAGCAGAAGAGGAAGCAGGAGGAGCCAGAGACCTTTCTTGGTTTTTGAGGTGTCTACTCCACTGCAGCTCGTGCTTTGCACTTAGATGCCTGGTCATGCAGCTTGTGCTCAGGTTGAGAACGTTTATGCCTCGCTTCAGGCTCTGATTGCACAGCGTGCAAACCACTCGTGTCTTGTCATCAACACACTGTGTGAAGAACTGCCACGCTAGGGAAGTCCTTGGACCTGGCTTTGGTGTGCTCGGTCCCTTGCTGCGTTGGGCAGTAGCAGATGTACTGTCTAGGGGACGAATGCTCGGTTTTTGCACCCTGCTCCCTCTTCTGCTGTGCTGGTGGCTCTGTGCGACCACCGCCTCTTCCTCCGAACTACACTGGTCACCTGCATAACGTTGATTCCATGTGGGGTCGAGGACCTCATCGTCCTCCACATCATCTTCCACCCAGTCTTCACCCCTGCCCTCCATGTCTGTCTGCACAATTGCGAAAGCAGCAGCAGTTGGCACCTGTGTTTCGTCATCATCCGAGACGTGCTGCGATGGTCCTCCCATGTACCCATCATGAAACATAAGTGGTTGGGCATCGGTGCACTCAATCTCTTCCACTTCTGGGGCAGGGCTAGGTGGATGGCCCTGGGAAACCCTGCTAACAGAGTCTTCGAAAAGCAGAAGAGACTGCTGCATGATTTGGGGCTCAGACTGCTTGGCTGATTTGCAAGGGGGTGAGGTGAAAGACTGATGGACATGGGCTTCAGGTGCCAACTCTGATCTTTCATCAGAAGAGTGGGTGGGAGACAATGTGAAGGAACCCGAGGCACTGTCAGCAACCCAATCTACTATCGCCTGTACTTGTCCTGGCCTAAACATTGGTACAGCCTCATTAGGCGCGACAAAATACCGCCGCAGGCTCGGTCGCCTACTCGCACCTGAGGAAGGTGTTTCACTTGTGCGTGTAGCTGGCACAGATCCACCACGTCCTCTCCCTGCAACAGGAGCTCCACCAGCAGCACCACGACCCGGGCCACCACGTCCCTTTGACCTTCCCCTCATATTTTCCAAATTTAGGATCTTGCCCTAAATGGCGTTTTTTGGAAGACCACAACACACCCACAGTATTTAACCGCTGAAACGCACAGCTACAGAACTGCAGAAAATGCTATTCAAAAAAAAAAAAGGTTTTTTTTTTTAGTATAGCACAGTACAAGGAAAATATATAGAAATTGTTTATTTCACACACCTCCAGATGTGTATTTCACACTGCAAAATATTTTCTGTGGCCCTAAATGGCGTTTTTTGCCAGACCACAACACACCCACAGCACGTAACCGCTGAATCGCACAGCTACAGAAAATGCTATTCAAAAAAAAAGGTTGTTTTTTTTAGTATAGCACTGTACAAGAAGAATATATAGAAATTGTATATTTTACACACCTCCAAGATGTGTATTTCACACTGCAAAATATTCTCTTTGGCCCTAAATGGCGTTTTTTTGGAAGAGCACAACACAACCACAGTATTTAACCACTGAATCGCACAGCTATAGAAGTGCAGAGAATGCTATTCAAAAAAAATGTTGTTTTTTTTAGTATAGCACTGTACAATATATAGAAATTGTTTATTTCACACACCTCCAGATGTGTATTTCACACTGCAAAATATTTTTTGTGGCCCTAAATGGCGTTTTTTGCAAGAGCACAACAACCCCAACAGTATATAACCGCTGAATCGCACAGCTGCAGAGGCCAGAGAATGCTTTTTAAAAATAATGTTGTTTTTTCACACACCTCCAGATATGTATTTAACACTGCAAAATATTTTCTGTGGCCCTAAATGGCATTTTTTGGAAGAGCACAACACAACCACAGTATTTAACCACTGAATCGCACAGCTATAGAAGTGCAGAGAATGCTATTCAAAAAAAATTTTGTTTTTTTTAGTATAGCACTGTACAATATATAGAAATTGTTTATTTTACACACCTCCACATGTGTATTTCACACTGCAAAATATTTTCTGTGGCCCTAAATGGTGTTTTTTGGAAGAGCACAACACAACCACAGTATTTAACCACTGAATCGCACAGCTATAGAAGTGCAGAGAATGCTATTCAAAAAAAATGTTGTTTTTTTTAGTATAGCACTGTACAATATATAGAAATTGTTTATTTTACACACCTCCACATGTGTATTTCACACTGCAAAATATTTTCTGTGGCCCTAAATGGCGTTTTTTGCCAGACCACAACACACCCACAGCACGTAACCGCTGAATCGCACAGCTATAGAAGTGCAGAGAATGCTATTCAAAAAAAATGTTGTTTTTTTTAGTATAGCACTGTACAATATATAGAAATTGTTTATTTTACACACCTCCACATGTGTATTTCACACTGCAAAATATTTTCTGTGGCCCTAAATGGCGTTTTTTGCCAGACCACAACACACCCACAGCACGTAACCGCTGAATCGCACAGCTACAGAAAATGCTATTAAAAAAAAAAGGTTGTTTTTTTTAGTATAGCACTGTACAAGGAGAATATATAGAAATTGTATATTTTACACACCTCCAAGATGTGTATTTCACACTGCAAAATATTTTCTGTGGCCCTAAATGGCGTTTTTTGGAAGAGCACAACACAACCACACTATTTAACCACTGAATCGCACAGCTATAGAAGTGCAGAGAATGCTATTCAAAAAAAATGTTTTTTTTTTTAGTATAGCACTGTACAATATATAGAAATTGTTTATTTTACACACCTCCACATGTGTATTTCACACTGCAAAATATTTTCTGTGGCCCTAAATGGCGTTTTTTGGAAGAGCACAACACAACCACAGTATTTAACCACTGAATCGCACAGCTATAGAAGTGCAGAGAATGCTATTCAAAAAAAATGTTTTTTTTTTTAGTATAGCACTGTACAATATATAGAAATTGTTTATTTTACACACCTCCACATGTGTATTTCACACTGCAAAATATTTTCTGTGGCCCTAAATGGCGTTTTTTGGAAGAGCACAACACAACCACAGTATTTAACCACTGAATCGCACAGCTATAGAAGTGCAGAGAATGCTATTCAAAAAAAATGTTGTTTTTTTTAGTATAGCACTGTACAATATATAGAAATTGTTTATTTTACACACCTCCACATGTGTATTTCACACTGCAAAATATTTTCTGTGGCCCTAAATGGCGTTTTTTGGAAGAGCACAACACAACCACAGTATTTAACCACTGAATCGCACAGCTATAGAAGTGCAGAGAATGCTATTCAAAAAAAATGTTTTTTTTTTTAGTATAGCACTGTACAATATATAGAAATTGTTTATTTTACACACCTCCACATGTGTATTTCACACTGCAAAATATTTTCTGTGGCCCTAAATGGCGTTTTTTGGAAGAGCACAACACAACCACAGTATTTAACCACTGAATCGCACAGCTATAGAAGTGCAGAGAATGCTATTCAAAAAAAATGTTGTTTTTTTTAGTATAGCACTGTACAATATATAGAAATTGTTTATTTTACACACCTCCACATGTGTATTTCACACTGCAATTTATTTTCTGTGGCCCTAAATGGCGTTTTTTTGAAGAGCACAACAACCCCAACAGTATATAACCGCTGAATCGCACAGCTATAGAAGTGCAGAGAATGCTATTCAAAAAAAATGTTTTTTTTTTTAGTATAGCACTGTACAATATATAGAAATTGTTTATTTCACACACCTCCAGATGTGTATTTCACACTGCAAAATATTTTCTGTGGCCCTAAATGGCGTTTTTTGGAAGAGCACAACACACCCACAGTATATAACCGCTGAATCGCACAGCTGCAGAGAATGCTATTCAAAAAAAAGTTTTTTTTTTTTTTTTTAGTATAGCATAGTACAAGAAAAATATATAGAAATTGGTTATTTCACACAACTAGAGATATACACTGCAAAATATTTTTTTTGCCCAAAAATAGGTCTTTTTTGCACACAACAAAGTGCCTTTTTTTTTTTTTGCAACAGCACAATAAAGTGCCTTTTTTTTTTTGGGGGGGCCCAAAAATGGGTCTTTTTAGCAAAAGCACAATAAAGTGCCTTTTTTTTTTTCTGCCCGAAATGGGTCTTTTAGCAAGAGCACAATACAGCCACTAAATGGAATAGGTGTATCACTCAACGTAATGCAGTGCTGGTGCACTGAGCTTGCAACACAAACAGATAAACCTATGCAGATCGCTGAGCTATTATATCTCTCAATCTGGACTCCTATCTAAATCTCTCTCCCTGAAAGCACAAACAGGATTCTGCCCCTACACTACACTACACTGTCTCTCTATCTTTTATATCAGTAGATTGCAGAATCAGGACTAACTCCTATCATATAATTCTCTCCCTCACAGCAACAGCAGCCAGGATCCTTTCCCTACACTGTCTAAAAGCAGAGTGACGATCTGTGCTGTGTGCCTCTTGCTTATATAGAAGCTGGTCACATGCTGGGTCACATGTTGCACTGACCAATCACAGCCATGCCATTAGTAGGCATGGCTATGATGGCTTCTAAGGGCACACCAGCTAATCAAATGGTGATTGGCTGGCCCCTGAAGCATTTCTAACTGCGCCATTAAATTCCCGAATCCCGACCCGAACCCGGACTTTAGCGCAAAATCCGGGTCCGGGTCCGGGGTCGGGAAAAAGCCAAAATTCGGTACGGACCCGAACTTTACAGTTCGGGTCCGCTCAACACTAGTGTTAGCCAGTCAACTATGTCCTCAGAACTTTTCGAGTTCAGGGTACGTGGCCCCTGAACACTGGGCATTATTCTTGGGCCAAAGGGAATCACAGCACCACGACCACGACAGCCCCTGCGGGGTGGCCTGCCTCTGCCTGTCATTTTTTTTAGATTAGTTTAGTTGTACTATGCGTGCAAGCTACTGTGACACCAGATATGAGTGGCACTGTGCACTGGCAGAAGTTGGCACAGTAGACACTGTAGGTCTGACACACACGCTGGCAGGCAACTGACTGCTCATCTACTGCAGTCAAAACTGTTGTGTTTTTTTCTTATGTAAGCTACTGTGCCGGGGAAAAAAAACAAGCAGACTGGTGTTTTACCAGCCCTAAAAAGGGCTTTTTGGGGTGCTGTCAGGACGCTGTGCTTACAGCAGAGATCAGATGAGTCTTTCAGGAGTGGAGTGAACACTGAATACACTGGCCTAGCCTAGCTTTCCCTATAAAATCAGCAGCAGCTAAACTGTCCCTCCTCTGGCTAACACTGTAGCTTAAGTTCAGACTGAATCTAAAATAGATGCTGTCCAGAAAAAAAAAACAAGCAGACTGGTGTTTTACCAGCCCTAAAAAGGGCTTTTTGGGGTGCTGTCAGGACGCTGTGCTTACAGCACAGATCAGATGAGTCTTTCAGGAGTGGAGTGAACACTGAATACACTGGCCTAGCCTAGTTTTCCCTATAAAATCAGCAGCAGCTAAACTGTCCCTCCTCTGGCTAACACTGCAGCTTAAGTACAGACTGAATCTAAAATAGATGCTGTCCAGGAAAAAACAAAAAAGCAGACTGGTGTTTTACCAGCCCTAAAAAGGGCTTTTTGGGGTGCTGTCAGGACGCTGTGCTTACAGCAGAGATCAGATGAGTCTTTCAGGAGTGGAGTGAACACTGAATACACTGGCCTAGCCTAGCTTTCCCTATAAAATCAGCAGCAGCTAAACTGTCCCTCCTCTGGCTAACACTGCAGCTTAAGTTCAGACTGAATCTAAAATAGATGCTGTCCAGGAAAAAACAAAAAAGCAGACTGGTGTTTTACCAGCCCTAAAAAGGGCTTTTTGGGGTGCTGTCAGGACGCTGTGCTTACAGCAGAGATCAGATGAGTCTTTCAGGAGTGGAGTGAACACTGAATACACTGGCCTAGCCTAGCTTTCCCTATAAAATCAGCAGCAGCTAAACTGTCCCTCCTCTGGCTAACACTGCAGCTTAAGTACAGACTGAATCTAAAATAGATGCTGTCCAGGAAAAAAAAAAAGCAGACTGGTGTTTTACCAGCCCTAAAAAGGGCTTTTTGGGGTGCTGTCAGGACGCTGTGCTTACAGCAGAGATCAGATGAGTCTTTCAGGAGTGGAGTGAACACTGAATACACTTGCCTATAGCTTTCCCTATAAAATCAGCAGCAGCTAAACTGTCCCTCCTCTGGCTAACACTGCAGCTTAAGTACAGACTGAATCTAAAATAGATGCTGTCCAGGAAAAAAAAAAAAGCAGACTGGTGTTTTACCAGCCCTAAAAAGGGCTTTTTGGGGTGCTGTCAGGACGCTGTGCTTACAGCAGAGATCAGATGAGTCTTTCAGGAGTGGAGTGAACACTGAATACACTTGCCTAGACTAGCTTTCCCTATAAAATAAGCAGCAGCTAAACTGTCCCTCCTCTCGCTAAGACTGCAGCTTGAGAATGAATCTAAAATGGATGCTGTCCAGGAGGTGGGAGGGTCTGGGAGGGAGGGTATGCTGCTGATTGGCTGGAATGTGTCTGCTGACTGTGAGGTACAGGGTCAAAGTTTGCTCAATGATAATGAATAGGGGGCGGACCGAACATCGCATATGTTCGCCGGCCGCGGCGAACGCGAACAAGCTATGTTCGCCGGCGAATAGTTCTGTACATCTCTAAGAAAGATATGGACTCCTTGGAATCTTTTTATTTACTCGGAAGAGGGTAAATCCCTCTTAGGGTCATAAAGCATTTATATGAATTGAAGACAGGAGAAGTGATGGAGGCGAGGCTTGATAGTAGGATATATTTTCGGGGGCCATCCCTGAATACTGCCCTCTTCCCTTTCTGAATTTCTCTGTAGGAGAGGTCTCCCCCTCTCTCTACTTCTTCTCCCCCCCCCCTCTTTTTTTTTTTTTTTTCCTTGGGGACTGGGGTTTCTTTTTTTCTCTCTTTTTGTGGGTTAAAGTATACGAAATGGAGTAGTAGAGCTTCATGGTACAGGGTGATATGAAGTAGGAGAAATAGGTGAAGGTTGTAGTGTGACAAAATGTTATGATATATGTTTAGATCAATCTATGTTAGATACCTTTGCCTGTTACTTTGAAGAAGCAATAATCATATACTTTGTAAATGTTGCTATATTCGTTGATTTTGTTTATTTTGGAAAAAAAATCTAATAAAAGTCTATATTTGAAAAAAAAAAAACGCAAAACGCGAATCGCGGTACAAACACAGTAAAAACGAGGTAAAAACGCATGTTGAAAAACGCGGCAAGCACCGCAAAAAGCAAGCCAAAAACGCTCAAAAGCAACATGCATAGGTGTGAATCGAGCCTAAGGTAGACATTTTCGATTTTTTTTAGCAGTGTGGGAAAGGCTTAGAATCTCTGCTGTGTTTGGATTGCTGGTGTCTAGAATTTCCCTCACTGTCTGTGAGGATAAAAGGTGTCTAACAGAACAGGAAGTAAAAATTAGCCCAATCTGAACAGAGTTTTTAGCCCTTCTCACTTTATCCAAAAGTCTGTAAGAGGACAGCTTGCTATCTCTCACATGGCCATGATGTGTGACGAGCTTATCCTGAGATCCACATGTTCCAGGGCCCACTCATCCTCTTTGACCCAGCTGTGTGGGAATGATGGTCAGGGGCCGAACCCTTCCATCTGCCTGGCTGAGCTCACCTATCCTCTCACTCCCAGGGATAATTACACACATTTGCTCCAGGACTTGGCCGCCAGGTCTACACAAGTTACATTCTTCCTATCACACTTCCCAGGTATTGGCTGTGGATGACTTCATATTCACATAAGCACATGGAGACCAGGACTTAGCTAAACAACTTCTTTACTCAAAAAGGATGTATAGCGATACCCTCAGTTAAGAGGGCTGCTGGTATTGATTTGGGCCCTGTAGTGCACCGCTGTCAACCCCTGGCAATCGGCTCTACCCTCCCGTGGCACAGCTAGTAAGAGGAGATAGGACTGTGTGACTGCAACTCTTGGTGACACAGTCCTATGGCAAACACACACAGTGATATACTTTTAAACTCACTTTTAAAGTAAGAGAAACTGACACCAATGTACTTGACCCAGATATTTTACTGAGGCTAATGGGCAAGTAATAAACAAGAGTATATAAAAATTTACAGGTCCCTGCAAAAAACAGTATTTAAATGAACAGAATAGACTTGTTTTTACTATGTGAATCTAACGCTGCCTTTTTGCAGCTATTTCCCCTCGTGGGCAGACTAGCGCTCAGCAATTTCTACCTACACAGTCAGGCCTGACTGAACTAAATGGAAGTTCTGTAAAACAATCTTCGCTAGCAATCTTTCGGTGGTGCACTTGATGAACAACTTTGTAATCCAAACGGGTAGTAAAGATACAGTATATGTCTGTGAGCAAGTGCTCTCTCACCACCCGGACCAGTCCAAGTCTGTTTCCTCCGCCGATTCGTCTAGACACATGGATCCATCGACATCCGAGTCTTCGGTCCTCCTGGTGTAGTACAGCAAGGATGAGAAGATGTCTTTCAGGTTCCGCTAGGCTGGTGGAGGGCTCTTTGGAGAAATGCACAAGGCCCAGGCTTCAGGCCTTATGCAAACAGCAGTTCAGCACAGGGATCCTCTTGCTAGGAGTGAGGGTGTCCAAAGAGACAGAGTAAACTCCACCTCCCCTTTATAAAGTCTGCCCCAGCAGTCCCTGCTCTGTGGCAATGCATCCTGGGTGCTGCAGGATGTACTGGGAAATGTAGTCTCTGGTGCTTAAAGGGGAACACCCCGCTACACACTACCCCTACTTAGAATCTTTGGTCCCCAAAGACATCTAAAATTTTAGATCTGCAAAACATTTTAGCTTCAATGCGTTTGCACAGAATTGACAGAGGAGCCTCCCACCAATCATCATATGATGGGGAGCTGTCCTGTCCACAGGTCACTTCAGTGGGGGTGACCTGTCTAACTGTGCCAGGGAGTGAGCTGGGGTTGCCCTCCACCAAATGTACAGTGGAGAGACCAGATGTGGGTATGGTCCTTCTGGCAGTTAGGACCGTGTCTTCGGAACTTTCTCCCATCTGGGCGTAAGTTAATTTCCTGGGGCGGGCGAATGGCTCTTTTCATTCCTTGCTCCCTGGGAGTCACAGTTTCAGCCACTCTTGGTTCTTCATCTATCACTGCAGTGGGGACTTCCTCTGTTTCCTGGACATCCAATTCAGATGCAGACAGGTATATGGAATCCCTTGAATTTTCAGAAGGCAAATGGTCTTGAACATCTTCCCATTCCTGGAACTGAGGACTGGACGGGACAAATTTAGTGGCTTCTGCATTTAGAGTGCTGTCCACAAGATCTTCAGAAGGTGGAAGGTCAATGGACAAGGGTACCGGGGCCTGAGATGGCCACAACCAGCTGAGTTCTGTTTCCTCCTCACTTAGGTCTGAGTCTTCTTCCTCCCTAGGCAAAGTTGCTTGCGACCTAGTATTAGGACGAGGGGTATGAGTGGTAGGAGGTAACTCAGGAGAATCCAGAGTGGGTGGCATCCTGACAGCCTCAGACAGAGGTAACAGATGGTTCCGGTGCCAGGTCTTCAGTGGCCCTATTTTCCATTCTGGCTTCACTTGGACAAACAGGTAGATCCGGTAACTTCTTGCACATCACATAAGGCTCTGATCTCCACCTGTCTGCCAGCTTATGTTTTCCAGGAACACCTACATTTCTCAACAAGACTCGGTCTCCAGGCTGTAGATCTTGAATCCCAACTTTCAAGTTGAAATTCCGCTTGTTTCGGGTTCCTCTTTGATCGGATGTTAACTGAGCCTTCTCATAGGCCAACTTCAAGCTTTTCCTCCGCCTGTCCACATATCCCTTGTGTGAGGCAGCAGATGCATGGTCCACGGAAGTGCCGAAGGCCAAATCCACTGGCAATCTCGCCTCTCTCCCAAACATGAGTCTATAGGGGGAATATCCTGTGACATCACTGACAGTGCTGTTGTAGGCATGCACTATTGCTGCTATGTGCTTGCCCCAGTGTTGCTTCTCCTCACTAGACAGGGTTCCCAACATGTTTAGCAATGTCCTATTGAACCTCTCTGGTTGGGCATCCCCTTGAGGGTGATAGGGAGTAGTGCGAGTCTTCTTTATCCCTAAAGAATCCAGCAACTTCTTGATTACCCGACTCTCAAAATCCCTCCCTTGGTCCAAGTGAAGGCATTGAGGCAATCCATAATGGACAAAGTACTTTTCCACCAGGATTTTGGCAACGGTGGAGGCCTTCTGGTCTTTGGTGGGAAATGCCTGGGCATAGCGAGTGAAATGGTCGGTTACCACCAGAACATTTCCATGACCACTCAAGTCAGGTTCAAGGCAAAGGAAGTCACTGCATACCAAGTCCAGGGGCCCTTGCCTTTCTAGATGGCTCATTGGGGCAGCTTGACGTGGCAGTGTCTTCCTTTGTATGCAGTGGGCACACGAGTGACAGTACTCATCCACTTCAACCCGCATACAGGGCCAGTAGAACCTACTTCTCACTAGTTGAAAGGTTCTTTCAGCCCCTAAGTGGCCATGATTATCATGCAGAGCAGCTAGGACAGTTTTCCTGTGCTTTTCTGGCAAGAACAGCTGCCACTTCTCTTCCAGGTCATCAGAGGGGCCCCTTCGGTAGACCACCCCTTGATGTACCTGTAACTTGTACCATTCTTTGTGGATGGATCGGGCCTCCTTTGAGGGGTTGTGTAGAAGCCTACTCGGATCCTGATCCTCCAAGACTTCCAAAGCTAATTTCCCCAAGGGTCTTCCAGCTGATCCCTTCTAAGGTCCTTCTTAGATAACTTCGGCAAGTCATCTTCACCAATCTGGGTCACATCACAATAGTACTTGGGTACTCCCACCACAGAAACTCCAACTTCTTTGGCCCTGGATCCTCCACTGGCTTGAAGCTGGGCCCCTTGACATAAGGCCCTCACTCCATCCGGGGTCACTTGGGTCCAATCTTCAATGCGGCAAGTGGGGGCATGTGACCTTCTAGATAAAGCGTCAGCATCTCGGTTCCCCGCTCCAGGCCTATACTTCAGGTTGAAGTTGAAACTGGAAAGGGTTGCCAACCAACGATGCCTGGTGGCATCCAACTTGGCTGTGGTGAAGAGATATGTAAGCAGATTATTGTCAGTCTTTACAGTGAATTCAGCCCCATACAGGTAGTCTCTGAGCTTATCCACAACTGCCCACTTTGGGCCAGGAACTCCAACTTGTGGGTGGGGTAATTCTTCTCCGCTGGTGTTAGGATTCTACTGACATAGGCGACTGGCCTTAGCTGTCCTTCATATTCCTGGTACAACACACCTCCCAGGCCATCATGGCTGGCATCCACATGAAGTTCATACGGTTTCCTGGGGTCAGCATAAGCCAGTACTGGGGCAGTGGTCAGACTCTTCTTCAACATTTTAAAAGCGTCTTCACATCTTTCTGTCCACTGTCCTTCCACGGACTCTCCCGGCTTCCTGGGGCCTGACTCATCTTCCTCTCCCTCTGTCTTCAACAACTCATTTAGGGGTTTTGCTATTTTTGCAAACCCTTCCACGAATCAACGGTAGTAGGAGCAAAATCCGAGGAAGGATCTGAGCTCAGTCACAGTAGTTGGGCGAGGCCAGGAGGTAACTGCTTCAAGCTTGTCAGAGTCGGTAGACACTCCCTCTTCGGACAGTATGTGTCCTAGATAGTGTACTGAGGACTGGTAGAACTGACACTTTTCTGGTGAAAGCTTGAGTCCCTCGTCACTGAGTCTCTTCAGGACTTTCTCCAGCCTTTCTTCATGCTCCTCAAGAGTCCTTCCAAAGACAATGATGTCATCTAAGTACACCAGGACTTCAATAAGGTGCATGTCCCCCACCGTCTTCCCCATCAGCCTCTGGAAAGTGGCAGGGGCC
Organism: Rana muscosa; assembly: GCA_029206835.1. Taxonomy (NCBI): domain Eukaryota; kingdom Metazoa; phylum Chordata; class Amphibia; order Anura; family Ranidae; genus Rana; species Rana muscosa. Next base: position 343,341,283 of record CM055118.1, on the reverse strand, counting down.
CCCGACAGGCCATGAGGCATTCTGTTGAACTCGTAGAACCCTATCGGGGTGATGAAAGGCGTTTTCTCTCGGTCCTCCAGATGCATGGGGATTTGGTAGTACCCACTCTTCAGGTCCATAACGCTGAACCACTTGGCTCCTGACAGGCTCTGCAGGGCATCCTCAATCCTGGGAGTGGTGTACTGATCCGGTATGGTCCTCCTATTGAGAGTCCTGTAGTCTATGCACAGTCTCAATGAGCCATTTTTCTTCCGGACACCACAATAGGGGAGGCATACGGGCTTCTGGATTCCTTAATCACTCCAGTTCTCTTCAGTTCGGACAACTGCTCACGCAGGTCTTCCAGATCAGTGAGAGGGACTCGCCGGACCCTTTCCCAAAAGGGTTTGTCTTCCTGCAGACGGATCCTATGGGTAGCACTCCTTGCACACCCTACATCAAACTCGTCTTTTGAGAAGATGTTTCTCCATCTGGTCAGCTGGGCCTTGGCTCTCTCCTTCCACTTTGGTGGTAAGGTGGCGTCTTCCAGGCACAACCCCTCCAGGGTCTCTCCTTTATCTTGTTTCAACTCCGACATAGCCACTGGAGTGGCTGGGTTTACTCTGCCCAACAATACCCGGGCTGGAATCTTCATAGGAGAACTGGAGACATTCCTGATGCTCACTGGGATCTTGCCCTTGGACTTCTTCAATGCTCTCAAAGGGATCACTACGGGAATCACTTCCAACCCTGGTTGAGTATCCAGGGGGTCTGGTTCCAGGACAACGAAGAGGCCAGGTTGCTTCCATTAGAGTTTTACAACAGCCCGAAGGCAGGTTATCTCACCAGGCTGTAATGTTCTCTGTTCTCTTGACAGTCTCCAGGCTTTTCCTACCCCTTCTTCTGGGGCCTTTTTCTCCAGGACCAAATTCCGGTAGACCTGTTGCAGCATGGGGTGGATCCTGGCAACTGAAGCCCCTTGTTCTTGCACTATGGGGTCCAATAGTCTCCTGACCAGGTCAGTGTTGGTTCCTATGATTAGGGAACTTCTACTGGCTCCTTGTGGGCGAGGACAGACCACTGCAAGAGTGTCGATAACTTCAGCTTTTCCTGTTACAGAGGGATCGAATGCCAGTCTGATTGAAACGTAGCCGTCATAAGGGAAACTCTGTGTGCCAATTCCCCATATCTCGAGGTCGTCGAGTTTCTGTAGAGGCACCTGGCTCAGGTGTTTTTCCTTAGGATTCTTCTTCTTCTTCCACTTGTCTCTGGATCTTAACCCCTTTTGGGCCTGGTATGCATTGATTCCCTGCAGGTTGTTAGACTTTAACTCCTGACAGGGGGTATTGAGTGGTCTTTGGGGGGGCTCTGGTCCCCTTTCTCTGTATTCTTTTCTCTTTCTGAACCTTAGTGGAGCTTTCTGTGAATAGCGGGCGCCAGGCTGACTCCTTCACCGGGGCCCTCTGAAGTTTTCCGCCGGCTTGCGGTATCTGGATGCAACTTCAATTGGGCTGGGGCATTCTGCTCTGACATGCCCGATTCCCCCACAATTGAAGCATGCTATCAACCTCTTAGGCTTCTGTATTAGTTCCGTATTGGAGCTAGGAGTTTTTTTGGTACCTCTGGCAAGGTTCTTATTGTGTAGCGCGGAGGCCTGGATGGTCAGCATGGACACCATTTCTACTAGTTGTGACACCTGGGTGGGTCTTTAGGAGTTCAACTTCTGAATCACCTCCTTCTGCACTTAACATTCTGACTTGGGCAGTTGGTTCGGTATGTTGACTCCTCTTTTTGTCTTCCAACATTGCCTCCTCCTCCCTGACTATCCGGATCAAGTCGGGGTATTCCAGGCTGCTCCCGTCCTGCCGGGTGCGTAGCATTAATGCAATGGGGTCCAAGGGTTGAGCTCCCCTCAACACCTGCTGGGCACGGGCCTCATCCACTTTTCTTGGATCGATCCCTTTCTTCAGTAGGATCTGATGCAGGATCTTATCCAGACGTCTTATGAATTCTGACAGCTTCTCTCCCTCCTTTTGGTAGCAGTGCTCCAGCTGGTAAGTGAGTTCAGTGACCTTTTCCATCCCGCCGAAACACATTCTGCAGAATATCCAGATAATCCTGTGCATTGCAGTCTTTCTTGCTCAGGTTGAGGCTACGTATGGCCTCCAGAGCAGGCCCCTTTAAGCTTTCCGCAATTCTTAGGTTTTTTTGTTGTTCTGGGACCTCCCATTCTTCTAGGGCCTGAGTGGCACCGTCTAGCCACTCTTCAAATCCCTCTTCCACTGAAGGTACAGGTTTCTTTCCAGAAAAAGTCCTGAGTTTCCTGTATCCTGACATCGAGTGGTCTGGAGTAGGGATGAGCTTCGAGTTCGAGTCAAACTCATGTTCGAATTGAACATTGCCTGTTTGATCGTTCGCCGAACAGCGAACAAATTGGGGTGTTCGCGACAAATTCGAAAAGTCTATGGGAGAAATCTAAAGTGCTAATTATAAAGTCTTAAATGCAAGTTATTGACATAAAAAGTGTTTGGGGACCGGGTCCTGCCCCAGGGGACATGTATCAATGCAAAAATAAGTTTTAAAAACGGCCGTTTTTTTTGGGAGCAGTGATTTTAATAATGCATAAAGTGAAACAATAAAAGTGGAATTCCTTTTATTCCTTAAAATTTTGTACCTGAGGGGTGTGTATAATATGCATGTGAAATGGCGCTTGTTTCCCGTGCTTAGAACTATCCCTGCACAAAATGTAATTTCTGAAGGAAAAAAAGTCATTTAAAACTCACTCGCGGCTATTAATGAATTGTCGGCTCCCGGCAATACATCGAAAAGTCATTGATAAAAAATTAAAAAAAGCGTGGGGGTCCCCCCAAATTCAATTACCAGGCCCTTCAGGTCTGGTATAGATATTAAGGGGAACCCCGCCACAAATAAAAATAAAAATGTGTGCGGTTCCCCCCCAAATATCCATACCAGGCCCTTCAGATCTGGCATGGATTTTAAGGGGAACTCCACCCCAAATTTAAAAAAATATAGCGTGGAGTCCCCCCAAAAATCCATACCAGACCCTTATCCGAGCACGCAACCTGGCAGGCCGCAGGAAAAGAGGGGGGAGCGAGAGAGCGCCCCCCCTCCTGAACCGTACCAGGCCACATGCCCTCAACATGTACCCCTACTATTTCATGAAGAAAGTGTAAAAAAAAAAAAAAACGCACACAAACATCTTGGAAAAGTCCTTTATTAAAAAAAAAAAAAAATGTTCCGCATCTGGTCCGCTTAGCCTTACACCTATTCATTGGCTGAGCGGACCTGATGGGGAACTTTAGAAGGGGCGGGTCTATTCATGTATTACACAGTGAAGGAAGTTCCCCATCAGGTCCGCCCCCTCGTATGTTAGACCCCGCCTACGTCATTGGCCTGAGCGGACCTGTTGGGGAACTTCCTTCACTGTGTAATACATGAATAGACCCGCCCCTTCTCATGTTCCGCATCTGGTCCGCTTAGCCTTACACCTATTCATTGGCTGAGCGGACCTGATGGGGAACTTTAGAAGGGGTGGGTCTATACATTTAATAGACTGCGGAGGAAGTTCCCCATCAGGTCTGCTCAGGCTCAGCCAATGACGGACAGCGCTGGACATCGGATCGCAGCGGGACACTGGATTTCATCGCTGGAATGTTTTTTTTGTTTTTTTTTAATAAATGACTTTTCCAAGGTGTTTGTGTGTGTTTTTTTTTTACATTTTTTTACACTTACTTCGTGAAACGGTAGGAGTACAATGTATCCCTTACCAATTCACATGGGGGGGCGGGATCTGGGGGTCCCCTTTGTTAAAGGAGTCTTCCAGATTCCGATAAGCCCACCGCCCACAGACCCCCACAACCACCGGGCAAGGGTTGTGGGGATGAGGCCCTTGTCCCCATCAACATGGGGACATCTCCCCCATGTTGAGGGCATGTGGCCTGGTACGCTTCAGGAGGGGGGGCACTCTCTCGCCCCCCCTCTTTTCCTGTGGCCTGCCAGGTTGCGTGCTCGGATAAGGGTCTGGTATGGATTTTTGGGGGGACTCCGCGCCATTTTTTTTTAAATTTGGGGTGGAGTTCCCCTTAAAATCCATGCCAGATCTGAAGGGCCTGGTATGGATATTTGGGGGGAACCGCACGCATTTTTTTTTTTAATTTGCGGCGGGGTTCCCCTTAATATCCATACCAGACCTGAAGGGCCTGGTAATTGAATTTGGGGGGACCCCCACGCTTTTTTTTTCTCAATGACTTTTCTATGTATTGCCGGGAGCCGACAATTCAGCAGGGTCCATGCTGGTGCTTCTGACCGGCTTGATTGCAGCGTGCAGCATACAGGAATCCCGGACAGAGCCCCCACGCATAGCGGTACCCTCAGTTAAGAGGGCTGCTGGTATTGATTTGGGCCCTGTAGTGCACCGCTGTCAACCCCTGGCAATCAGCTCTACCCTCCCGTGGCACAGCTAGTAAGAGGAGATAGGACTGTGTGACCGCAACTCTTGGTGACACAGTCCTATGGCAAACACACACAGTGATATACTTTTAAACTCACTTTTAAAGTAAGAGAAACTGACACCAATGTACTTGACCCAGATATTTTACTGAGGCTAATGGGCAAGTAATAAACAAGAGTATATAACAAAATGTAGAAAAAGAAGTAAACGGGACTATAGCGGTGCTAGCGTTAGTATTTAAACAACAGTGGAAGACTCAATTCATTAGATTAAAAAAGGGGATTTATCCATTTATTGAACAGGTAGTACAAAATATTTAATAAAATTACATATATATATATATATATATATATAAGCGTTTTCACAAAATTTCAAAAATAGGGCATAGCTGATATGGTGGTTAGTTAGATGTTAAACCAAAGAGATCATACGTGGTCCCAACATGTTTCGCCCATCGGGGCTTCGTCAGGGGAAGTATGTCTCAAATGTGAGAGTACATTGAACATAGCTGTTAAAATAGACAACAAAAGGATTCATATTAACATATTGTAAATTGGTTTAAATAGAATTTAGAAGATCGATCTGTAAACAGGTCCACAGTTGGCAAAAAGAATAACGACTTACCACCAATAAAGCCCTAGATGAAATAAATGGGGGTGAAGACAAGAGAAACCTCTGCACGCTAATAGAGGAAGGAGAGGAATCTCCTCCTCGGTGTAAGACGTAGACGGAGCTCCGAGCATACAAACCCTTACAGTGACCGCTTAAGAGACCTAGCCAAAATAGATCAAAAAAATATATATAAATAGATAAATTAAATCAAATTAGAAAAAGAACCCCATTAGAGTTTAATAATTTAAATGAATATCATTAATATGTAAAAGCAATGTAAAGGTAATAAGGTAAAAATTATATATTATAGTGGTCAATAAATTTTGATTTAATTGGGGTTAATGGTCCAGTTAGCCTGATCATTTATGGGGCAGATTAAGTCACTATTAGGTTAAATATTCAGGTTATACTCACATTAAAATCAAAATTGGGAAAAAAAAAAGAAGAAAATAGAACGGATGAGATGATGCCTGATTATCCACTGGATACAAAATATCCAATTAAGATGCATTCATAGGACATGAACCTTCAGAGAACTTTAGTCCAGTGAAGAGAAAGTTCCAGAAGATGAAATTATTCTAAAAGTCAAATATGTTGTATATTAATCAGTTATCCATAAAGGGACGTCTTGAGTAGAGACAGTAAGTGTATAATAAAAATAATCCAACATTAGGTATTGTCATAAATATGGAATTAGCATTGTGCGGTTTTTATGTTTTTTCTCTATTTTTTCATATTATTTAAATTATGTATAGATAGAATAATAAAGAAATGATCACTCTGCATGTTAGACAAAAACAGATTGAAGAGCCAATGGCCCAAACCAAGCTGTTAGTGTTGAATGAAGTAATACATTGTCTTGTGTATTATTAAACATACAGCATAACAATGCTTTTCGTCTGAAAGTATGAAAAAAGGACATCTAATGAAGTAACAATCATATCAGTTTACAAAGCCCAAAGAATAAAGGGGCTAGTAATATAACGGAGACAGTGTGTCAGATTCTCAGATAAGCAGCAGATGGTTACCTTAAAATAGAGTTGTGGATAAATGTCAGGCTGCCTCACCGAACCGCTCTGGTTGGTGTGCAGTCTGATAATGCCGGCTTTTGAGCGATCACCAACTCGGCAGAAGCTGCAACAGAACGTGTGAGTTGGGCAGACCCAGCGATTGCCGGATATGCCCTGGGTGTCCGTATGAGGGCTGTAAGGAGCCCAGAGATTCCATCACAATCAGGCACCCTGTGCATGTTCTCATTGCAGACCCTCAGAGACCAAGGATGAAGTCGCTCTTTTGTCAATGATGGCGGGTACAGTTAACCAACCAAAAAAAAAGCCGTACCCGCCAACTTCCAGGGAGAAGTTACAGAACGATCTTGGAAAACAACATAATTCACATAATATACATTGCATATGTTTAAATTTAAACATAAATCTTCGACATAAAGGACAATTTAAGAAAAAACATACTTATATAAAACATGACGCTGGGTCTGCCCAACTCACACGTTCTGTTGCAGCTTCTGCATTCCCATTATCCCCGAATTTGGTTTTTACTATTCTCACCAAGCTTTACCATACTATGATACATACAACATGATTCCGCTGGTGTGTGAGACCAAGTCCCCTCCCCTGGGCGCTAGGTATTCTGGGTCTTGTAGTTTTGGCACAGCTTCGGGACCCTGGGCGCATGCGCACTAACGTTGTCACGTCCGCACTCCGCCGGTGACGTCAGACGCCGGCCGAGTTGGTGATCGCTCAAAAGTCGGCATTATCAGACTGCACACCAACCAGAGCGGTTCGGTGAGGCAGCCTGACATTTATCCACAACTCTATTTTAAGGTAACCAGCTGCTGCTTATCTGAGAATCTGACACACTGTCTCCGTTATATTACTAGTCCCTTTATTCTTTGGGCTTTGTAAACTGATATGATTGTTACTTCATTAGATGTCCTTTTTTCATACTTTCAGACGAAAAGCATTGTTATGCTGTATGTTTAATAATACACAAGACAATGTATTACCTCATTCAACACTAACAGCTTGGTTTGGGCCATTGGCTCTTCAATCTGTTTTTGTCTAACATGCAGAGTGATCATTTCTTTATTATTCTATCTATACATAATTTAAATAATATGAAAAAATAGAGAAAAAACATAAAAACCGCACAATGCTAATTCCATATTTATGACAATACCTAATGTTGGATTATTTTTATTATACACTTACTGTCTCTACTCAAGACGTCCCCTTGTGGATAACTGATTAATATACAATATATTTGACTTTTAGAATAATTTCATCTTCTGGAACTTTCTCTTCACTGGACTAAAGTTCTCTGAAGGTTCATGTCCTATGAATGCATCTTAATCGGATATTTTGTATCCAGTGGATAATCAGGCATCATCTCATCCATTCTATTTTCTTCTTTTTTTTTTCCTTTTTTTTTTTTCCCAATTTTGATTTTAATGTGAGTATAACCTGAATATTTAACCTAATAGTGACTTAATCTGCCCCATAAATGATCAGGCTAACTGGACCATTAACCCCAATTAGATCAAAATTTATTGACCACTATAATATATAATTTTTACCTTATTACCTTTACATTGCTTTTACATATTAATTATATTCATTTAAATTATTAAACTCTAATGGGGTTCTTTTTCTAATTTGATTTAATTTATCTATTTATATATATTTTTTTGATCTATTTTGGCTAGGTCTCTTAAGCGGTCACTGTGAGGGTTTGTATGCTCGGAGCTCCGTCTACGTCTTACACCGAGGAGGAGATTCCTCTCCTTCCTCTATTAGCATGCAGAGGTTTCTCTTGTCTTCACCCCCATTTATTTCATCTAGGGCTTTAATGGTGGTAAGTCGTTATTCTTTTTGCCAACTGTGGATCTGTTTACAGATCGATCTTCTAAATTCTATTTAAACCAATTTACATTATGTTAATATGAATCCTTTTGTTGTCTATTTTAACAGCTATGTTCGATGTACTCTCACATTTGAGACATACTTCCCCTGACGAAGCCCCGATGGGCGAAACATGTTGGGACCACGTATGATCTCTTTGGTTTACCATCTAACTAACCACCATATCAGCTATGCCCTATTTTTGAAATTTTGTGAAAAACGCTTATATATATATATATATATGTAATTTTATTAAATATTTTGTACTACCTGTTCAATAAATGGATAAATCCCCTTTTTTAATCTAATGAATTGAGTCTTCCACTGTTGTTTAAATACTAACGCTAGCACCGCTATAGTCCCGTTTACTTCTTTTTCTACATTTTGTCACAAATTTGGGATGAGGTGCGTTATATTGGGTGTCTACCCTTAGTCAGACCACAAAACCATTTATCTCTCAAGAGTATATAACAATTTGCAGGTCCCTGCAATAAACAGTATTTCAATGAACAGAATAGACATATTTTACTATGCAAATCTAACGCTGCCTTTTTACAGCTACTTCCCCTCGTGGGCAGACTAACGCTCAGCAATGTCTACCTACGCAGACCTTAATGGCTTTATCCCTCATGATAGCTGCCATCATAGATCTTGGCTCAGTTCAGTTCCCCGCAGTCAATTCATCAGGCTGCGGAGAAACTGCACTGATACGGATACATTTATTTCTCAGGCTAAAATCCTTAAAGATAGATTCATTGACAAAGGTTTCAGATCCTGCTGTCATTGACAGAGACCTTATGTTGACTCTAGAGACTGAAAGGAGTTCTCTGCTGGAGATAAAACCCAAGCGGGAAGTGGATTAGAGCTACAAATGGTCCATGGTCACCGCCTTTTCCACCCAACATAAACGGGTAAAAGCCATCATGGCCAAACATTGGGGTATTTTGAAAAATGATAGTGTTCTGAATACTGTATTACCTGATCAGGCCAAAATAGTGTTCAGAGGGGCACCAACTCTTCAGAGCACAATAGCTCCTAACATCATTAACCCCCCCCCCCCCCCGTACGCCCATCTTTTTTTCACCAATTAGTAGGCTATCATCCCTGCAAAAGGTGCAATGTGTGCAAATACAATATTTCGGGGAGAGGAAAATCATTGACATTTAGGTCAACCGTGACTGGTAGGACCTACCCCATTAAACAATTTTGCACTTGTGCTACCACACACATTGTATATTTAATCACATGGCCATGTGGCAAACAGTATGTGGGCCGCACCATCCGAACATTTTCGGTAAGGGTGGGTGAACACGTTGCTCTGATTTTGGGTGGTGATGTTCACCATACAGTACCCAGACACTACAAGCTATGTCATAACAGAAACCCGGCAGGCACCCAGTTTCTTATTATTGACCATTACATACCACCATGGAGGGGTGGGGCTAAAACTAGGGGTGTTTCACAACTTGAAACATACTGGATTTATGAACTTCAGACACACAGGCCTCTTGGCCTGAACGTCGAGTGGGATGTAAATTCCTTTATTAATAAATCCTAATGACATATTTGGTACCCAATTTGTCTTTTAATGTGGGTTTTTCTACGTTTTCATCTTTCTCTTTCCTTTTTTTCAGTTTTTTTCTACATATATTACCAATTCGATACGCTTAGGGATTAATCTGCGTGAGGGCTGTCACATACATATTTGTTTTAGATATACCTGTATAAGAATAATATTTCAATTTGAATTTATGTATTTCTTCATTGTAAGATGTGAGGGGTTTCCTTGTCTGTGGATTCATTTAGTGAGCGGCTGGCCTGCCAGGTCTTTTACCTGCAACACGTGTTTCCCTTCATCTCTCCAATCCATGAAGCTCCCCCATTAATTCAATTCAATCGAAATTAAATTTAATTAAAACTTATTGGATGGATTTTATAATTCATTTTTTGTTTTGTTTTACATGTATGTGTATCCATGATTTGCTATCTAGTCTAGTCGCCCCCAATTGCTATGGAGATCATTATCTCCTGTGCTTTTTTATTTTTATCTTTATTTTTATTTTCATACACACTTGATATTTAAATTTTTCCATATACGATTGTTACAATATCCAGTTAGGGGTCATGGCAATTTATTATTGTTTATTGACTAACTTTCCATCAGAGAAATTCATTATGCACATTTGGTCTTTGTCTCTTTGAGACTTTGACTGTGTGTTTCTGTTGTGGGGGAGCGCATTGTTGTTTCCTACTTGTTCCCTGCTTGTCACCGCATTGTGTGTGGAATGCATGGCGTGATTACGGCTGGAGCGCATCACGTGATGCTGTACAGGTCACATGTGGGATGGGATGTGGTTGGTGCAGACGTCCAGCCCTCACGACATCACGTCGGTGTGGAGGGCGGACGTGTCACGCCGTCTTTCTCCTGGAACGCATCACGTGATTGCGCCTGGAGCGCATCACGTGATGCTGTACAGGTCACATGTGGGACAGGGTGGGTTGGTGCAGACGTCCAGCCCTCACGACATCACGTCAGTGCGGAGGGTGGACGTGTCACGCCGGCCTTCTTTTGGAACGCATCACGTGATTGCGCCTGGAGCGCATCACGTGATGCCGCATGAGTCATATGATGGTGTGTTGCGGGACGTGACGCGATTAGCGCGGACGTCCTGCTTTCTACACACCAGTCTGTAGTCCGTGCACGGTCACCCCATGGACCACATTTGGTCCATTTCCTATGCCCGGCCTGTGTACTCGGGCACATGATACACCATGCTGGCCATATTCATTACATTAGCCATGCGTGAAACACATGACGGTGTGTTGCGGGACGTGACGCGATTAGCGCGGACGTTCTGCTTTCCACACACTAGTCTGTGTACGGTCACCCCATGGACCATATTTGGTCCATTTCCTGTGCCTGGCCTGTGTGCTCGGGGACATGATACATCATGTTGGTCATATTTAATATATAAGCCAAGTGTGGTGGCCAGAATTTTGCCTGTCCACCCCCCTGTCATTTATGTATGGCTTTTTAAATTCCATATATATTTACTTTATAAGACCACATACCCCTGGATTATTTATCAACATTGAACCTCATTCATGACCCCACGTAGAGGCAGGAAGCAGACGTTGAGGAGCCATTTTGGATGACCCAGGAATTGATTGCTCATGTGATGAATTCACAGGTGAGGTTACTCTTACCTTATTAGGGGGTTATGTTGTCTATATAATGTGTGGAGGCAGCAGTGGATGTATACCCCAGATGATGCAAATTTCTTGCGAAACGCGTCGGGATTTTCCACTGTTGCCATTGATTTTCATGAAGCGCTTTTTAACTACTTGAATGTAAGTGTAATTACCTACATTAAACATACTGTTTTTAGCAGTATCACGCTATGTGCCTTCTTCTTTTTTTATTTCTTTCACATTGTGCTATTGATTCGGTTTAAACATCATTGAGTCATCGTCTCTCAAGTTTCCATCAACCTCTTCACTGTGAGCTGCTGTGAGAGACATTCTTTGGTTCAACTATCAACTGTTGACCCTTTAGGAATACACATCAAAAGCCTATGTTGACCCTCTGGACATATGTTCAGTAGGGTCCACTAAGTCTGGTAAGCCTCCTTTATATTGGTTGTGGCTTTTTCTCTTTTATTATCGATTTGGAAGTGTTTGTAGTCCAATCATCTCAGATTTTTTTGGATTATTGTGGAACACCATTGGACTTTAATTTTTGCAATTGTTTGAATGTGTTTTTGAGGACCACCCATCAAGGACTCTTTCAAAAACTGTATTGTTATTCACACAGGGAATTATTTAGTTCTTCCTTGCACATGTGTTTTTTCAGGCCTCGTACACACGGCCGAGATTCTCGTTGAAAAAAACATGTCGTTTTTTTCGACGAGATTCTTGGACAAGAAACTTGTCCCGGCCGAGTGTACACACGCTCGTTTCAAAGAACCCGCGGTTCTTTGAATGGAGCGTACGCGGTGACGTCATCGACTACGACGAGCATGCGCTCGTCACATTCGATGCCGTCGCCGCCATCTTGGTATACCCTACGTATGCCTAGGAAGCTACCGCGCATGCGTCAAATTCATTTCGAACATGCGCGGGCTTCCGGGAGGACAGGTAAGTGTACACACACTCACTTTTCTCATCGAGAAACATGCCGACGAGAATCTCGACGAGAAAATAGAGAGCAGGTTCTCTATTTTCTCGTCGAGGTTACTTGTCGGTTTTCTCGACGAGAAACCATACACACGAACGAGTTTCTCGGCAAGACATCTCTGCCAGCAAGTTTCTTGCTGGTTCTTGCCGAGAAACTCGGTCGTGTGTACGAGGCCTCACTCATTTATTTGTTTGACACACACCCATTTAGAGCTGCAATTTTTTTGTATTTTTGTTTTATGCACCTCTTTGTCCACAGGTTTTGCTGACGCTTTTTTGTACTTAGTAGCAGCGCAGAAACTTTTGTGTTTGTACCTACGCAGTCAGGCCTGACTGAACTAAATGGAAGTTCTGTAAAACAATCTTCGCTAGCAATCTTTCGGTGGTGCACTTGATGAACAACTTTGTAATCCAAACGGGTAGTAAAGATACAGTATATGTCTGTGAGCAAGTGCTCTCTCACCACCCGGACCAGTCCAAGTCCGTTTCCTCCGCCGATTCATCTAGACACATGGATCCATTGACATCCGAGTCTTCGGTCCTCCTGGTGTAGTACAGCAAGGATGAGAAGATGTCTTTCAGGTTCCGCTAGGCTGGTGGAGGGCTCTTTGGAGAAATGCACAAGGCCCAGGCTTCAGGCCTTATGCAAACAGCAGTTCAGCACAGGGATCCTCTTGCTAGGAGTGGGGGTGTCCAAAGAGACAGAGTAAACTCCACCTCCCCTTTATAAAGTCTGCCCCAGCAGTCCCTGCTCCGTGGCAATGCATCTTGGGTGCTGCAGGATATACTGGGAAATGTAGTCTCTGGTGCTTAAAGGGGAACACCCCGCTACAGATGCATGCAGCATTACAGTCAGTTCACAAACATTATTCAATGGGCAGTGTACTTCTCACAGTTCCCATTCAATAAACTAGGCAATTAAATGGATGCCTGCATCAAGATCCAGATATTGGCCTGGTCTAGGACCTCTGACCATCCACGGCCAAATTATACACCTACCCTCCATCAAGTTTCCCCCATACCTTCAAGTCCATCCAGTGTGGAAGAGAGGCCCTGCACAGTCCCCTTTCCATCTCTACATTGGTGGGGGGGTGGAGTTGGGGGGAGCCAAGAACCTCCAGCAACTCTTCCCTTCTCCCGAGGCTTCCCAAACAATAAGCCTCCCTTACACCTGCCCTATCTAGGGGCTCCCAAAATCCTCCTAGAGTTATAAGGTGCAATCCTAAAAGGCGAACTACCCAATCATCGGAGTTATGCATACATGCCCCTATTTCATGGACCTCCAATCTGTGATTAAAACAGATCCAATGTAGATTTGATAATGTGACTTATGTGGTGGGATATCCTGTGATCTGACATGCAGTATAAGGAAGAATGCAACCAGGTGAATGAGATTATAGTAGGATTCCTAATTAAACCTGCAGAAGTATAGACAGAAGTAGTCATACATGGAAAGAGGTTCAAAATAACCTTTTACAGGTCTACAGAGTGCATCCATTCATGTGCTGGTGATCGGTGAGGAACATTTGATCTGCATTATCTTTATTCATTACAACTCCAAGTTCGGGCAAGTCAGTGGCTCATTGCAAATAGCAGATACAAAAATGTATTTCAATAGCAATTTAGGAAACAGAAAACATTACCAAGAAGCTTATTTTAAGACTTTGCATTGTGCCTTGAAATCAAGAATATTTGGCGACGAAGGGAACTGTGCACACGTATGCACAGAAATGGCCAATACATTAAATTACCCATATTTTGAAACTAATGCAAGATCAGCAAAAGCAGCCCAAAGGGTGGTGCCATTCGAATGGAACTTCCCCTTTATAGTGCCGTCATACGCGTTGTCGTACGTGTTGTCATACGCGTTGTATGTCACCGCGCTTTGCTCAAGCGTTTTTTTTCCTAAACGTGTGTATGCAAGGCTGGCTTGTGAGGAATCACGACGAATCACGTTGAGAAAAACATCGTTTTTTTGCATGACAGGAAAAACGGTTGTGTGTACGCGGCATAAGAAGTTGGTCATAAATTTATTATAATGGTCACACCTGTCTCTCTCCATCCACCCAGAAAATGGCACTTTTGTTAATAGTAAACATTTGACTAGGGGTTGCCACAGTGTCATAGCTGCCAATCTTAAGGTGGTGTATCGTGCCATCTAGGTTCAGTTGCCAGTTTACGATGTCGTATAATGCTGGTGGGTCTCCATTTTCATCAAAGTAAAGCTCTCTGCCATTGCTCAGCATTAGTCTAGCCTTCTTCATGTAGTACAAGAGCTGTAAAGTAGAAAAGTTTTGCAATTTACTTCATATAATGTTTTCCCAAATTAAATAAAGTCATTTTATGACCACCAGATCACCAGTTTTAAAGATTAACTTGAGCTAGAACCTTTTTTAGGTTGGGAATAAAACTGTAAGGCACTGAACCTCTAATGAGTTGTAAATGTCCATATTGTGAGTTTGTCTACACTTGCTGTTCTAGCACCCAGCACCAAGACAGGAATTGGAAGGATCTCTGCAAATAGGGACACAATCTAACTCTTCCAACTCTGGTTCCAATTCTTCCAATGCTGCTAAAAATGCTTTTGATGTCTGTGTCTCATTTGGGGAGATCTCCTCCCACTTCATATTCTTTCTGTTACCCATGACAGAAAGAATGGAGAAAGAATCAAATTGAGGAAATAATAAAACTTTATAGGACTTCTTATATTTTGTCACTTTATCTATAACTAAAAAAATAAATAAAAAATAGTGTAAACTAGAGTTGTAGTTGAATAAGCTAAGAGATTTAATTAGATCGGATGGAGCAAAGCATCTGTAAAGCCTCGTACACACGGCCGGTTTTCTCATCAAGAAACGACAAGAAAATTGCTGGCAGAGCTTTCTTGCCGAGAAAACCGGCCGTGTGTACGAGGCTTTCAGGTTTCTCGTCAAGAAAACTGGCCAGAATCTCGACGAGAAAAATAGAGAACCTGCTCTCTATTTTCTCGTCAGGATTCTCGTCGGCCTGTTTCCCGATGAGAAACCCGAGAGTGTGTACACTTACCTGTCGCCATGGAAACCTGTGCATGCTCAAAATGACTTTGATGCATGCGCGGTAGCTTCCTAGGCATAGGTAGGGTGTAAAAAAGGGGGGATTATCTGCGCTAACTCCCTGTGCTAAAAACAAAACATATCCTGAGTGTGAATACACTAAGTGCAGGTTGTATTGTAAAAACAATGGCAAAAGAAAACGTGTGTGCATAAGTGATATAACAAAAAACTAGCACACAAAATTAAATAAGAATATGACTGGTGCTGCAAATAAACCTTTAGCTGGAATACTTAGCCAAAAAACACATATGCATAAAATTAAATATATTGCGCAACCCTGTAAAAGGCAAAACAAAGTGCCAAACAAAATATTGATGACCTGAAAAAAAAGTGCAACTATGTGAATATACACTTAAAAAAGTCCAATTACTGATGCTGCTCCAAACGTTCAGCAAACGTTGGTACTCCCCACAGTTGTGTAAACACTCGTCCAGCGTGATGTTTTTTTCAGAAGGAAAGATAATAAAGAGGCTTCATGGTGTAGATTTGTTTAAAAAGACAAATACCCTTTATTGCAATGTACGGGTAAATAGACGTCCATACACGATAAAAACAAAACAAACATTTTCAAAAAGGCACTGCAACCCCGCCAGGCGTCAGCCAATCAGCTGGGGGCGTGGTGACGTCAGGGTCCTGAGCTCCACCCTACGCTGCGTTTCTCCGTAAGAGGCGTCGTCTGGGAAAGGGGGAGTACCAACGTTTGCTGGGGAGTACCAACGTTTGCTGACCGATGCTGGAGCTGAGCGAGGACCCATAGGATCACATCGCTGACACCTTGATCGGTTTTCTTTGCTGAGCCCGTTTGGTCCCCGTAATAGGGACCCATCTGTTCTGGTAAGCCTCCTGTGTATACATTCTTTGCCGCTGAAGTCTATACCCATGTTTGAAGATCCATATCTGCTGTCCTTTATATACACTTTGGTGTTTTTACATACTTTGGTGGCATTTTTTTCTATGGATTTTTTCTTTTGAATTTTTCATGTGTATGCTGCTGGAGCAGCATCAGTAATTGGACTTTTTTAAGTGTATATTCACATAGTTTCACTTTTTTTTCAGGTCATCAATATTTTGTTTGGCACTTTGTTTTGCCTTTTACAGGGTTGCGCAATATATTTAATTTATGCATAGGTAGGGTGTAGCAAGATGGCGGCGACGGCATCGAATGTGACGAGCGCACGGTCATCGTAGTCGATGACGTCACAGCGTTTGTGTCATTCAAAAGAACGGCGGTTCTTTTGAATCGTATGTGTGTACACTCAGCCGGGACAAGATTCTTGTTGAGATTCTTGTCGAGATTCTCGGTCGTGTGTACGAGGCCTTGTTCCATTTGTATTGGAGTGTTGATTAAGTCTGTGCAAATCACTTAAAGTCCCTTCTACCACTGGTTTGTCAATCCATTTCTAAAATTGTTGGAAAATGCAAAGGCGAGCGTGAACAACCTTTACTATAAAGTGAGCAGCAAAGGAGCCATAAATTATGAAAGAGTGATCCAATGACTGGATTCCATAATACATGTAAGAAGCCAGTATGTGATTCACCCCAGTGGGCCAACCCATACCACCGATATATGCCTGAGTGGTTCACTCGGCTGGAGTCAAACCAAAGGGATTCTGACTGGTTGCTGTAGCTTACTGCACAAATTATAATATGCATGCATGGGGACATTTAACATTCAGAGAAGAATAACCCCTAATCCAGAACCCCACCATCACCCAATCCCTTTTTGCACTTATCAAACAGATCTAACAAAACACTTTCAATTGCATATTTATCAGACCAAAAGGGGCAAATAAGAGTTCATTTTCAGGGGTTTGCATACACTTTAATTTATCATATATTACCATGTAGCACTGAATTACAGTAATCTAAGAACAGCAAAGCATTTTTAAAGAAAGATGCCTTTTTTTACTGTAATATTACCTGCCATGGCTTGACGTTCCTAATATGTGCACAACTTGCCATAGGAAATGGTCCTGCACCTGGTCTACAGCTTTCAAGATCTCTTAATGCTTGAGCTAAGATATGCACTGCTTTGTAGACATTGTATGGATTTCTCAAACTGGATACATCATGGTAACCATTCTGCGTTCCTTTGAGAGACTCTCTCCCTGTGCACACATTCCCCAGTACCGTGGAGTAGTTTCCATCAGTTTTTGTAGTCCTAAATTCACAATTGAACATTTCCTCCCAACGCAGCTTCAACCAATTGATTCCTGTACCACTGAAAAGGTGAAAATTGCTCAGGAAATCTTCAAATCCTGGAATCACTCCACTGTAGAGAGCCAATCCAACTGTGCCAGAGAAAATTTTATAAACATCTTCTGTGGCATATAATGGTGATGTTGACCAACCTTCACTGGCAATGAATGTTTTCCCATAAATCTTCTGCTTCAACATCTCTTGCACAACTGGAATCAAGTCAAGTATTGTAGAAAAGACAATGACAACTCTGGCTGAAGACTGCTGAATGACCCTAACTATGTGGAGAGCGTTGCGATCAGGTTGACTTACAAGAATGCTTACAGTGAAGGCAATGCAAGCTCCGGCCTTCGTGATCTCCTGCTTGACCACATTAATACCCTGCTGACCATAATCATTGTCCACAGCCACCAGACCTATCCATGTCCAACCGAAATATAATACAAGCTTGGCCAGTCCTTGAGACTGAAACACATCACTAGGAACAGTTCTGAAGAAAGATGGAAACTTGTTTCTGTCACTTAATAGGCGACTTGTTGCTAAATGGCTGATCTAAATAAAAGACAGATTTGTTGTTGTTTATTTACCAGACACAAAAATGTATTAGCATCATGGTCAACCGGTTATTACTTTAGCTTTGCAAGTCTAGATTCCAGGTTTAAAACCCTCCAAGGACACAGTCTATACTCTATAGGGATATTATATATTTTTTTCCATTGGTTTTTAGATGTTCTACTTTCCACCAAAAATATAGTCGTAGATCAGCTAAAATCTCACCATATTGCCCATTTTGTGTGTATGGTATCAGTTCAGACATTATGTCGGAGACTGATGTAAATGGTGATATGTACTTTGAAAGTGTTATGTAATATCTCCACTATATAAATACAGGAAATGATAACTGTTGTAATATCATAACTACTCTCTGTCATAGAGAGGGAGATGTTTCTCTCTGTATGATGGAAAGAAAGTCATCTGTACATCCTCTATATTGAAAGAACGACAGATGCATATTGTGTGGAAGACACCCATACACACACATTTAAGACATTCCTTTCCTCCTTTCACTGAGATGTTCTAAAACAGGGGGTCCCAAAACTCTTCAGTTTATTTAAGCCTTCATAAAGGGTCAGTTTGTTAATGTTCATCCACAAATGTTTATTTTATGTAAATTAAATTTTGTATCAAAAGATTACGCACATCATTCCGAAAAGTCTACTCTCTTATTGAGTATGTGGGCATTAGTTCATTGGTAAAGGAAGCTTTGAATTCACCTTTTTAATATTATCACAAATGCTGTTGACACTTTACCTTGGTAATAACAGCTGCCATTATGGTTGTACTGATTTTTTTAGTAAATGAATAGCATTTACTTTTGTGTTACTACTTCTTTCTCTATGGGTGCGCTCATTGGCTCTCCAGCAGAGTCTGAGTTGGATGTACTCAATGACTCTCTAGCAGTGTTTGAGGTGGGGCAGTACAAAGAGTATTGAAGTGAACATGTAAGTATATAATCCTCAGAAAGGGGAAAATGGAAGCTTACAGATGCACAATGCAAAGCACACTGGTAAACATAGCCAGTAATGGGGGGCGTGCTCAAGCTGGCAGTCTGAGCAGACGTGTGCTCCTGGAGCTCCGCTCCTGCCTGACACTTTTATCCAACTGATTCCAGCAAAACTCTTCATATCCACCCCGGACGCCACCTGGTAACTCCCGGGTATGCGCAGGGGTAAAACCGGCTCCGGGCGGAAATATTCCTCCACTCCGAAGGCCTTCCCTCACCAGGCACAGCAGAGGGTCCTTCCTGCCAGCACGCACATGGCGACTCAAACTCCGGCTCCGGAGCCTGCGACGGTGGAGGAGGACCGCTTACAGGTGCTGAGGCAAGCTATATCTGGCTGCAAAAATGCTCTCACAGCCAAAATTGATGTGCTGCAGACTGACTTTGGCCTTATGCGCAGAGACATGGACAAGCTTTGTGACAGGCTGGGGGAGGCCGAGCGTCGTGTGGGTGACTCGGAGGACTCCATTAGAGATCACGCGCTTCCCTCCACACCATGCAGGTCCGGATAAAGGCACTGGAGTCCCGAGCGGAGGACAGCGAGAATCGGAGCAGGAGGAACAATCTCAGGGTTGTTGGCAGGCCTGAGGGAGCCGAGGGACAGGACCTGGTGGCCTTTACAGAATGTCTAGTCCGCACTCTCCTGCCGGGTGCAGTGTTCTCCCCCCCACTACGCGGTAGAGAGGGCCCACAGGATGCCTCCTGTGCGCGGGCCACCTGGAGCACCCCCACGCACCTTCATTTTCCACCTATTAAACTTCCGTGATCGGGACCTGTTGCTACGGGAGGCAAGGAAGATGGCCGAGCTCCGGTTTGAGAACACCCACCGTATGCTCTTCCCGGACTATTCTGTCAAGACCCAGAGGCTCCGCAGGACCTTTGATCACGTCAAGGCTCAGCTGCATTCAAAGGGCATCAAGTATGGTATGCTGTTCCCTGCTCACCTTCGAGTGATTGATGGGGAAACCACCCGTTACTTCACCTCACCGGAGGAGGCTTCCCACTGGCTGGATACCTTACCAGGCCCCCCGATAACTGTATGCTTTCTGTTTCTGCTTTATCTGTCTGCCACTCTACTGCGCTATCTCCTAGCTCCCTCCCTGACTATGGACTCCCTCCTGGCCTGCTGTGATGTGTTGTTTGTGGTGCCTGTCACTCCTTTGGTCTGAAAATTGCAGTCCCTGAGGTGCATGCCCCCTGTTCTGTTGCCCAGTGCAAGACACCCCCTGGATGCTTATGGCCAACCCCCAAATATTGCCTGGCCGGATCGAGACTATCATAGTTGCAGTGGCTCCCCAGCTCAAACTTTGCCCTGTTCACTGGCTGCTCCCCCTTCCCCCTTTTTTCTTTTGTTGCTTGCTTCCCACCAGGTACATCACCATGCGAGATCCACATTTGGGGGTGCAAGGATATGGCCCCCTTTATCTCTGCTGCTGGGTTGGCGGTCCCACACTCGCTGAACCGCCTGATATTACTTTCTTGAATGGGAACCGCTGCTCATCTACTTGATAAGGGCTCCATGATGGGGCGTACCGGATGATCTGCTGGAGCCTCTCTCCCCCTCTTTTACCTGGCGGGGTCGGCTGGTTGGAACAATTGCTCTCCTTATCACAGATGAGTATCATGGGGGGAGCAGTGGTACTAAGGGAGCCTGCCTCCTGCTGCGGGGGTGGGGGTATTGTGGAGTGGCTGACTACTAGGGGACAGACCGTTAAACGTTGTTTAAGCCTTGCTTTCAATTATTTATTTATTTTTCTATACCCTTCAAGTGTGTGCCCTTAGCCTATGCTAAGTGAAATTATCTCAAGTTGTGTAAATCTGCTGGTTCCTGTTCAACATATTCAGGTTGGTGTTGGTTGCTCAAGGCTTACGCTGACTGTACTGACATTGCCTTACCGCCTTCCCTGGGTCGCTTTTTTCTTCTCCTTGCCCCCATAGGAGATACTACAGAGCTCTGATTGAGCCCAGATTTTTTTGGCTCTGGGAATCGGCACTCCGAGTTCCCAAACGGTTGTGCAGGGTGGGGGGTATGTGGGTTTTTTGTTGTTTTCATGTTTATGTCACACTGTTTATGTTGCAGTAGTTTTCTTTGGCAGTCTACATTTTGCATGTCTCTCTCCGGGTGCTCTCTTGTTGTATTCCCCTGACGTCTCCACATTGCGGTTTTCCTTATGGCCCACATGAAATTGCTTTCCTGGAACGTCCGGGGACTTAACGACAGGATAAAGCGCTCCCTAGTTTTGACCTACCTCAAAAAGTATAATCTGTATGTTTGTATCTTGCAAGAGACACATCTGTCGGGGAGCAAGGTGCTGGGGTTGAAGAAGCCTTGGGTTGGTCACTACTATCATGCCACATATTCTAGCTTTGCCAGAGGAGTTAGTGTACTGATCCATAAATCCCTAACATATGAATTTCTAGATGTTAGGTGGACCCGGAGGGTAGATATGTACTTCTGCATGTGGTTATTGACACTGTTGAATTGCTTATCCTTGGGCTGTGTATACCTCCACTGGACACTACTGCCCTCTTGAAGTTTTTGATCCCTCTTCTATCTACATACTCTACCCGATAACATCATTATTGCTGGAGATTTCAATATGGTCCCGAACCCATCCCTTGATAGACTGTCTCAGGGGACCGGTGTGGACTCTCCTCTGTCACGGTGGGCATCTCTTTAAGGCCTGACTGTTGTCTGGAGGTGGATACACCCGACGGACAGAGTCTTCACCTGTCACTCCACGTCACACCGCGCCATGTCCCATATTGATTTGGTATTTGTTGGTGGTGGGCTGCTCTCCCGGGTTCGTGAGGTGGACATTTTGCCGAGGGGGATATCGGACCATGCCCCTATGCTGTGTAGTTTCCAAACTCAGACACCCCCTTCGGAGCGATTGTAACGGTTGTCACTCTATTGGATCTCTGACCCTATAGTGGAGGCTGAAATTTTCACCCACATAAACAGTTTCTGGCTAACGAATGCAGGTACTGCTGCAGTTCATACTACTTGGGATGCCTTCAAGGCCTATATTAGGGGTTCCTACCAATCCTCCATCTCTAGTGCCAGACAGTGCACATCCGTCACTCTGGCAGAGGCTGAGGCCGCAGCACAGGCTCTGGAGTCCCGATACGTGGTATCCCAAAATCCGATCACCTATCCTTAGGGTCTCTATTGCGAAAAAACAACAGCTTGCACAGTCACGGCGCATTTTTGAACAGGGTGGTAAGACCGGCCGGCTCCTGGCCTGGTTGGCTAAGGAGCAGAAACCGATCTCCTCCATTGCCCGGATTCGCAATGCTGATGGTATGGTGGTGGTAGACCCTCTGGCCATAAATGCCCGATTTGCCTCCTACAATGGCATCCTCTACTCCTCCAAGGTGGACTGTTCTGAGGATGAGCTAAGCTCCTTTTTAGATCAGATCACCTTTCCCACCCTTTCTGACACGGCGCGTGAACGCCTTGATGGCTTCATAACCGTTGAAGAGGTCCAGCAGGCTATGGGTGAGCTTCAGGCCGGGAAGACCCCGGGGGCGGATGGGATCCCCCCCCCGAATTTTATAAGCAATATGGCAAGCAACTGACATCTAAACTTCATGAAATGATAGTCAAGACCTTGAGGGAAGAGACTCTCCCAACCTCTATGGCAGAGGCAGTTATAGTGGTTATACCTAAACCGGGTAAGGACCCTGGGCTGTGTGCATCCTACCGACAGATTTCGCTGCTTAATGCGGATGCCAAGATTCTTACTAAGGTCTTGGCACGGAGATTAAATTATGTTATCCTTACCCTGATACACGAGGACCAAACTGGGTTTATGCCAGGTAAGGACACAGACATAAACCTGCGGAGGCTGTACACAGTTCTGGGTTCGGACAAACACCTTGCCCCTTCAGATGCAGTGGCCTCCCTGGATTCTGAAAAAGCATTTGATTCGGCTGAGTGGGTGTATCTGTGGGGGGTCCTGCTCCGATTTGGCTTTGGCCCTAGGTTTATCTCCTGGGTGAAGGCCCATTACACCGCCCCCAGGGCTAGAGTGCGCACTGGCACGGTCCTCTCGCCTACCTTTTCCCTACACAGGGGGACGAGACAGGGTTGCCCGCTCTCCCTGGCGCTATTTGCACTAGCCACAGAGCCAATGGCGATCCTACTACGCGCTGCACCTGCGGTCAGTGGCATCGACATGCGTCTTGTGGTGGAGAAGGTCTCCCTGTATGCAGACGATACACTGCTGTATCTTAGAAACTTTACTACCTCGTTGAGGGAGGCTATCCTTCTTATTGACACCTTTGGCAGATGCTCGGGTGTTCCGAGTTAACTGGGGGAAGTCCATCCTGTTTGCTCTGCACCTCTCTGATGCCGGGCTCCCTACTGACACACCGCTGCAAATTGTCTCCCAATTTAAGTATTTGGGGGTGGTTATTCACAAACATGTTTCCCAATTTATCCCCCTTAATTTGGACCCGGTTCTCTCTTCCATGACTAGGAGGTGTACGGCCTGGAGGACTCTGCCCCTCACCTTTGTTGGCAGGGTCAATCTTATTAAAATGTCTGTGCTTCCCAAGTTCCTCTACCTATTTAGGCAAACCCCGGTCCCCATTCCGCGTAGGTTATTTCAGAAATTGAACAGCCTGCTTATCTCCTTTGTCTGGAATGGGGGTACCCCTAGGATAGCGCTGACCACTCTTCAACTTCCGGTCTCTCTGGGGGGCTTAGCGATGCCTTGCTTTATCAAGTACTATTGGTTAGCGGTCCTTGTGATGGTCAGATGTTGGCTGTCCGAGGAGCCTGCCAACCCTGCAGCTATGCTGGAGGCGGCATTGCTGGGTTCTTACTCCGAGCTCCAGAATTTGATACACAGAGGTCCCAGATCTAATCCAAACATTACCACGTCTATGCGTACCATGCTGCGGGTCCGGGACATGGTGAGGGCTAAGATAGAGATACCTAACAAATGCCCTTGTGGAGCAATCCCAGATTGCCGCATTTCGGCTCCATTATGGATCCTGCGTTATGGGCCCGATATGGTATTAAAACTTTGGAGGATATTGTTTCTGCGGATGGGTTGCGGACATTTGACGACCTGAAGGGGAAGCGCAAACTGCCCAATTTCATGTTCTTCAGATCGTTCCATGTCGTTCCAGCTCCGGCTCCGGCATGCGTATCGGACTCAGTTCCCCCATCCTATTGCGTTGGGGGCTACTGGGGTTGAGTGCGTGCTGGCTCTGGCTGAGGACCTCAAACCCCTGTCTGCCCTTTATGCCAAATT
The DNA here is from genome assembly GCA_029206835.1 of Rana muscosa. NCBI lineage: Eukaryota > Metazoa > Chordata > Amphibia > Anura > Ranidae > Rana > Rana muscosa. Next base: position 343,317,008 of record CM055118.1, on the reverse strand, counting down.
TATCAGCCTGGATACCTCTGTGGTCTCCCGGTTGTTCTCTAAGTAGCAGGCGGATATACCTGCTCTCGCTGATGATGATTGGGAGGAGGGTGTGCAGCAATACCTCCCTCTCATGGTCTCCGTGAGGGAAAGGTCACAGGGCTTACTACTCCTATCCTGCTAGGAGTGCACTCTGCCCTAAATGTGCCCAAGACAAGGGCTCTTTCTTCCATGTTGTGTGGTCCTGTCCACATCTCCAGTCCTTCTGGAGGGGGGTGGTGGCCGATATCAACGCTATAGGTAAACTTAGAGTCCCCTGTGATCCGTTGCCACTGCTGCTGGGTATTGTGGATACCCTGGAGGCTCCACAGGCAAAGAAACAATTTGTATTTTAGGCTGCCTTCTACGAAGGCAGTTCTCCTGAAATGGAGTTACCCCACTCCCCCAACGGTGCAACAGTGGAGAACCCTGATGGATACATCCCTACCACTCTACAAATTAACCTACCTGGGGCGTAATTGTCCCAAGAAATTTGACAAAATCTGGGCTGCGTGGGTTAAGGAGAGACGGCTCACTCTGGATTAGGGTTGTGTAACTAATGTGACTGGTTGATATTTGACTGAGACTTCACTGGTGCTGTGGACTCAAACCCCCCCCCCAAAAAAAAATCTGTAACAGCTTAGGAATTTGGTATTTCCATGGGTTCCCAGGACTTTGGGCCTTTCCCCTACTTCTATTTGCTACAGCCCATGCTGGATTCGGGCCCGTACATCCAATCCCTCTGGACCACGGGGGGTGTACCCCTACTCCCCCCTGTACCTTCAGGTATTTTGCTCCTCTATTGATCCTTCTCTGTCACATGACGTGTGGACTAGGGAATTTTTAGCTCCCTGTTTCTAACATCTATGTACAATGTTCTCTGTACTTGTTGTATTCTGTTAATCCGATGTTCACTGCTGTGCTGTTGACATATCCTTTCTGTCATTGATAACGATTGTCAAGATTGTACTGCTGTTTTTTTCTGTGTGTTCTTTAAAATAAATAAACTCTATGTTAAAAAAAACATAGCCAGTAATAACACACAGGGTATACAGACAACTCAAGGCTGCTTTCACTGGTGGCTGATCATTCAACCTTGGGTAATCCTGACTTATCCACCTAACCTTTAGGACTAGAAACCTGTATAGAACTCTACAGATACCTCAAAAGATTCACTGACCTGATAAACCTTCCCTTATTATAAACCACCTACTGGCCCCAGGACATTTACTGGCCTCCAGCCTCATTTATGATCCTTTGGGAGTCAACATTGATAATTTTAGGGAAACATGTTCTGAAAGATTTTAACCTAAATCTTACATTTTATCTGGATTTCTTTTATAAATAGAGCTACTTTTTTGGGGATTTAGTGCATCCTCCTTAACCCTTAGACAACCCCTGTTGGTTTCTTTGTATAGAAGGTTTTTCTGTGGAATGAAAAGCATCAGCTACTGATGTAAACTTGAACTCTATACTTTTCGCTTATACCCCCTTGGGTAGTAACCATGCCACATCAGGTGACTGTCCCACCCATTTCCTATACCGTGAACCATACTGACTTTATCACCCTGCACATAAATTAATTATGGCGGTGATGGAGAAAAGGAACCATGACATTTCTGTCTGTTTACAAATTTTACAGTGATTTGAAAAAAGCTAATGGAATAAACAAGTTTCAATAATATTCTATCAATGGATCTCTGGGAGTTTATAGAGTGTGTATGCTTTGCCATGTAACATCCTAACACAGTCTCTCATCAGCTCCTTCTCACATCTCTCAGATACTCCAAGTAGAACACCAACCTGGTCCGTGTTCCCCCATGAAGTGCAATCACTTCTTCATCACATTGCAAGGCCTAGTTGTCTTACAGCCCGGAAGAATGGGTCTTCCTCCAGTCACAAAACAAAACCTCACACGCTATGGTACTACTAGATTTGAAAAGATTGGTGAAGGGTTAGAAATACGGTCAGATTTGTATTGCTTCTGTGTCCCCATTAGAGAAATGTACTCTCTCTAATTGTGCTGATCACCAAAGTCATTAGATAAAGAGAGAGGGGTTAATCTAAAATTTTGAGTTGCCACTAGTACAAGAATAGAGGGGAAATCTTTCAATGGGAAGACTTGTTTCTGTGATAACTAAGAGGGGATATTCATCACATTAAAAATATATTGTATTCATGTTGAGTCTACAAGACATGATTTGAAGAGAAAGCTTCCTAATGAGACACATATGGTTAAAAAACTGGCAGCAATTTTAACAATTCACTACTCTAGCCAAAATAAAAAATTGTTTGGCTTTAGATATACTTAAAGTACTCAAGAGGCAGTTACTAGGAATTATTTTATCGATCGTAATAAGTATGTTCAAAAAATTATAACAGTGACAGAAGGCCTTGCTAAACTATACATTTCAAAATGACCAGAATTATATGTAGGGTAAATCTTTGGAGTAAATGCCTCCATTCATGTTTTGCCTTACCTGAGGATACTGGAAGAGTCCCAGAACATGTGCTAGGAGGACAGAGTTGGAGGAGAGGGCTGCTCCAATAATAGCACTACCAGGAATATTTTCAAGACATCTGTAGTTGGCAATGGCTGTGTTTAATCCAGTCAGTATCTGCAAAGCACCATCCAAGTCATACTGAATAACATCACATGAGTCATATACCTGGAAGCCCAAAGTTGTGTTGGGTAGAAGATTGGGGTTATTGTTGATCTCTTTCACTGCAAATATCAGTGCTTGGATCTGTTGATAGCTGTCAACATGAAATCTTCAGAACCAACAAATACAAAAAGAGAGAAAATGTTCAAAAGGGATTTATAATTTTTTAAACAAATTTCGTCATTTGATGTTGCTGTTTATTATTATTATTAATATTATTATATAAATCACATTTAATGTATTTAAAATATTTTTTTAATCCAGTAGGACACATTAGATATTGAAAATGTATTTCATTTAAACCATTTACAGCAGCACAACTTTTGGTGCACAAAAAAGAAAACGAAAAATAATAATAATAGTAAATAACACATCTTGAAGAATGGCTCAGAGGAGAGATGCTAGCAGCGACAGAAGGTTCCTAATTAGATTTTTAAAAAAACATCCAAGCATTTTCTATCTTTAGAAAAATGGCATTCTCATTCTAGGCTCCTTAGTTCTGAGTTGATGTACAGAAGGTTGATGTACTACAATAGACTAAACCTGTAAACACTGGTTTTCATGGGGGCAAGACATTAAGGAAATTATTTCCAACAAAGAGGTGTAGATTCTAACCCTTCCCCAGTTTACCAAAAAATAAAATAAAAACCCTTTTTACTAGTTTTATACAGTACCCATTAGAGAGCTTTCCCTCAGCACCTGTACAGTGACAGGCAACTGAATTTTAGGAAAATATTGGGACACAGACATCAATAGAAACCTTGCACAAGGTTCTAACTCTTCCCCATCCGATTCAAATCTAAAAAAAAAGCTTTACTTGAAGTTAGGATATGACCAAGTCAAGGTCAACTTCAGCAAAAACTAGTAATACATTTCATATTTCTTTAGGATTTCAGAAAAGCCCACCTACGTTGTACAGGGCACCTTTGGAGGTCTCGTAGTGAAGGAAACTTTTTGATAAACCCATTCCAAATGGAGTGGAACCATAAATCCAAACATGACATCCCCAGGTTGTGTCATTCCTTCCAAGTTTGAAGAAGTAGTTAACATACATCTCTTATTCATAGGAGATGCATCTGTAATGAGATTCAGTAAAACTAGAGGCCAGACTGCTTCAAATAAGTCTCCCATTTTCCTCTAATATCTGAAAAGACAAGATATCACAATAACTATATGCCCATAATACATTGTCAACCAGCAATGTTGTCCTATGTTGTGTTTTATTTGTGCATAGGTAAAGCCGAGCTGCAGATGTTAAGCCTGGTTTTACATTTTTTATTATATATTCTTTAATTATAAGATCAATTTTACATATAATATGGAAGGTAAAAGGAGTATACAGAAAAAAAACAATGAGTACATCATGGTCAGGCAAATACATAGAATGCTAGAGATGGGCCAAACACCCTCCGGTTCGGTTCGCACCAGAACACCTCGAACAGGCAAAAAGTTCTAGCGAACATGCAAACCCTATTAAAGTCTATGGGATACGAATATGAAAAATCAAAAGTCCTCATTTTAAAGGCTTATATGCAAGTTATTGCCCAAAAAGGTGTATGAGGACCCGGGTACTGCCCCAGGGGACATGTATCAATGCAAAGAAAAACTTTTTAAAACTATAGTTTTTCACGAGTAGTGATTTTAATAACGCTTCAGATGAAACAATAAAAATGAAAAATTCCTTTAAATATCTTGCCTGGGGGGTCCCCTTTGTCTGACTGTAAAGTGGCACATCTGTGCGATGTGTAGATCAGTGCCACAGCAATAATGACATTTCTAAAGGAAAAAATGGCATTTAAACTTGCTTACGCCTCTGATGATATCCACTTAGGATGAAACATGTCAGGCTGGCCGATGCAAGCATGCTGAGAGCCGCGGAGTTGTTTTATGCCATGATGATCTTTGTACACCTGTAAGTAGACTACAATAAAATCGTATGTTTTTACCTTACGGGCTTCACTATTGCTGGCTTTCTTTTTTACATTGGGCAAACTTCCCGTTGAGGTTTGCATAGCATTTCCATCTACTGTTTTGAATCCTGGAGGTCGCTCTGATGTTGGTAATGTTGGATATTCCTGTGATTGATACATCAAGTTTGGAGTGTTGCATTCACTATTGACCCTCTGCATCATATGATTACATCGCTTGTGTACTTTTACTTTCTGGTAAGCAGATTGTGAGCACGTTGGTGTGGTGTGCTTTTTGTCTTTGCACACTGAAGCTTGGTGGTGGTTTCATATCAGCCCTACATCTACCTCATCTTATATTGATTTTTCCCACTTGGACTGTCACATATATATTATTGAATTCCACTGAAGCACTGCATTTTTGGATTATTATTTTTTATGTTTGCTTTATCAACAGACTGGGCTAGCTGCTATATTCACTTTATTCCTTTTACATTCCGTTTTTCACAGTTAGCGCAAATATTTGTTCATCTTGTTTACGGCTGTAATGTATTGCCGGCTGAAAAAAACGCCAACATTATTTAAAAAAGTGGCGTACTTGACTTGGGGATGTTTACACTAATAGTAATCTTAATAGAATTAATATTTTATTCTTTGTACAATTATCCACTCTTCCCCTTATTTGACCTTATTCCCTTTTATTTATTTTAATATATACTACATTATCACATGAGATATTTAGATTACCTTGTTTAATTTATTTTATTTAGTTCTGTATATTTAATTTTTCAATACATTCTATGTTTTACTTGCTCATAATATATATTTAATACACTTTATATTTATGAATATTATTCTGAACATGGAATTTCTTTTACTATTTCTAATGCATTTTTTTATATAATGGTATTTATACCCCCTTTTTTTTTATGTTGAAAAATTTAATAAAAGCATTGAAACTAAAAAAGTGGGGTAGGGTCCCCCCAAAATTCACACCAAACCCATATCCGAGCATGCAGCCTGGAAGTCAGAATAGGGGGGGCGAGCAAGCACCCCCCCCCTGAACCATACCAGGCGACATGCCCTCAACATGGGGGGTTGGGTGCTCTGTATTATTTACTCTGTATTTTTTTTCTCTGCACTGCACTATATACCCTGCACTGTATTATATATACTACACTGATGGCACTATATACATTCCACTGTATTATATATACTACACTGACTGCATTATATACTCTGAACTTTATTATATATACTACACTGACTGTGCTATATACTCTTAACTGTATTATATATACTACACGGACTGCACTATATACTTTAAGCTGTATTATATATACTACCATGGACTGCACTATATACTCTGAACTGTAATATATATACTACACTGACTGCCCTATATACTCTCCACTGTATTATATATACTACACAGACTGCACTTTATACTCTGAACTGTATTATATATACTACACTGACTGCCCTATATACTCTCCACTGTATTATATATACTACACAGACTGCACTATATACTCTGAACTGTATTATATATACTACACTGACTGCCCTATATACTCTCCACTGTATTATATATACTACACAGACTGCAGAGATGGATCACAGGTTGTCACTGCCAGAGGAACAGCTGCAGTAGATCATGTTGTGAGTAAAAAAACTGGAGGAGAATTTTTGCCTTCACCAATATATGGGATGATTGGTTTAAATTCCGTAAGTCTGCAGAATACCAAACTCTTTTACAGAATGCTGGTTGACTAGGAATTTTCCATGTAGCTTTTTCTGAATAGGGACTGGGACTTGGTATCATAGGTGAGTTCTTACCCCGAAGCGGAATAGACGGAGAGGGTAGCTGGTGGTTGTCTCACCCCCTCTTCAGGCGTTCGCATCTCAGATCAGCTTCCCTTATCTCCCCCCCCCCAATTTTTTTTTTTGTGTATTTTGTCAGCCTTTCTATTTTCCCTCTGGCCCTTCTTTTCTTTTCCTTCTTTCTACTCCTCATTTATATCTGACCCCGATGACCGGAGACTTTTGGGGGTCGGGGTTACCTTAGTTGACCCCTCCATCCATACTCTTCTGAATATGCGGATCTCTAGGGATTGACATAGAATTTGAAACAAAGGCTCTAATCTAGTGTGGTAGGAGTTCTGATGTGCCAATTTTCTTATTGAAGGCTCTGAAGCACCTGTGTGCATTCACACGGGCATGTCCCTTCACCGATAGTCTGATGTGTCTCTCTCTTAGTACGTGAGGTGATGATGCATATAGTATATATTGAGTATACTGGCCAGACCTTACCATGATTGTATGACATATGACTGTACCTAATATAGAGCCGAAGCTCCTTGGTTTTGATGTTTTTCTCTTAATATTACTGTTGATACTTATGTGATATCTGTAAAACTATTTTTTTCAATAAAAACTTTTATGGGAAAAAAACAAAACAAACTGGAGGTCTTTAGAAAAAAAAAATGTGGGGAAGGTGGGTGTGTGGGCTTCTGATTTTACCTGGAAATTGATTTAAGAGGTGATTGCTGGTCATGATTAATCATCTATTATTGAGGAATTATATTGGAATTTGTGGAATTAAAGAAGTAATATTATAATCTGAAAGTAAATTTCTTTGTGTTGATCTTTTTGGATATAGTATAATATATTGTGAAAACATGGAACCCGATGTTCAAGGGCACAGTGCCATGGAAGCTGGTATACAGGCATCTCCAGCAGCATATTATAAAATATTCTATTTTTAAATATTAGGAAATATTACTGCTATTACTGTATATAGGATTTATGTAGTGACAACAGTTTGTGCAGCACTTTACAAAATGAAGGCAGACATTACACTTACAATACAATTCAATACAGGAGGAATCAGAGAGCCATGTCAAGTAATATACGAGGTAATAACTTGGCGGGTGATCGGAAGAAGTAGAAGTGGAAGAAGTAAAGGTACAGTTTATTAGTTTGAAGTAGAATAGTCTTCTCCACCCCTGTTACAAGGAACCCTGGCTTCCCACCAGGTATGCACGCAAAGTTTCTTTCTGATAACAGGACTAATAGCCCACTTAGATCTCATCAATTCTTCTCACGGGGCAAACTCCTGTCTGCACACCAATTCTCTTCCCGACTAAGCAAGCCGCCCATTCCCCCCTGGACATATATTTTAATGGCCCATTATCTAAAATCCCTAGACAAAAATACACAATGTTCCAGAGAACTCACCCCTTTTGAGAAGCTATGTACCCAAACAACACCCCAATCACACTTAGTTTCGACCACACATGAACTCCTTTTTGCCGAGATGAAAGCTAATGAGACCTTAGCCTGTAAAAAATGGGAGCTAGACCTCTCTATCTCTCTCCCAGGGGAACAATGGGAACAAATTTTTCTCAACATACATAAAGGATCAATGAATGTTTCTACTCAGGAAAACAATTATAAGATCCAATCTAGATGGTACCGCACACCCGCCCTCTTGCATAAATTTAACCCCACTATTCCAGAGATTTGCTGGAGATGCCGCCAGGAAAGGGGAACCCTTCTCCATATATGGTGGTCCTGTCCGTCCCTAAAAGGTTTCTGGGAAGAAGTATGCCACATAACATCCCGAGTTACTTCATATCAATTAGATTTTGCACCCTCTCAATTCCTCCTTCACCACTCACCCCTGCCACACAACTCCTACCACAAATCCCTAGCAATGCATATGATCAATGCGGCAAAACAATGCATCCCTTTACATTGGAACACAACTCACCGTCCAACACTAACAGAATGGTTTAACAGAATATGCAAAATTGAGGAAATGGAAAATCTTATACATATTGCAAGAGATACACCGACATCATTTAGCAAAAAATGGGCTTGCTGGATACACTATAAAACGACACCAGAATACACAAACTCCCTACACCCTGTCCCAGGATAAAATACTCCTCGGAGAAATACCATTACGATCTACGACAAGCCCAGCGCCCCCCAGGACCCTAAATCTCCCATGTTCACCTCAGTCCCCCTATAACCTCCCCAAGGTAGATCAATCTTTATTCTCTCCTGACACCCCTTCTGAACACCCCAAGTGGTCAGGGAGGCCAGAGACGGACCCCCTGCCAATGCTCCTCCCTCTTACCTCACCCCCCTGATCCCCCCCTCCCCCCCCTGACCCCCCCTTCTCCCACCACATACCCCCCCTCTCTACTCATTCATATGCTTCTGTATAACCACAACCACTACCTCAGCCCCAGCCGGTACCCCCCCCCACCCATACGCGTTCAACAAAATAAATCCGATGGTAACTCCTTCTCTACCTGCCAGCCATGATACACTTACCGGCCCTTCTCTACCCCGTAGACCAATACTCCGCAACAATATCTACGACCCTACCTAGCCCTCACCTACTTACGGGTTACACCTCCGTCAACGGTATCAGACTCTGATAACATCTCACCCCTACCTTGGTTTAAGGTAGTCCATCCCATCATAGCCTAGTTCATGAAGACTATACCGGCACACCTCACTCTCACTACCCCAAAGTTGAATTGTATATGACACTGAAATTTCGTTCTTGTTCCCTTTTTGTGGTTGTACTTCAACTGTCCAAGATATCTGTAAATGCTTATTACGTTTCAATAAAATATCTTTGAAAAAAAAAAAAAGAATAGTCTTCTCCAAAACACTAAAGAGATGGGCTTACAGGGATCGCCTAAAGGTGGATAGAGTAGGAGATAGTCAAACAGATTGGGGTTGGGAATTCCAGAGGATGGGAGAGGCTTGGTAAAAGTCCAGGAGTCGAGCATATGGGGAGGTGACAAGGGAGCTAGAGAGCAACAGAAGGAGCAGAGAGAATGGTTTGGTTATTATTTTGAGAACAAATTAGTGATGTAGCTGGGGCAGGGTTGTGGATGGCTTTGTAAGTTGTTAGTACAGTATTTTAAATTGTATTCGTTGGGTGAGTGGAAGCCAATGGCCACTTCCCAAATTTCAACAGACTAATCTGTCCAGACAAAGTGGCACTTAGAGGGTTGAACCAAACCATTCACCTGGAGTTCATCTTCAATGTGTTAGTCAACCCCATCTAAATCTGCTAGTTTAACACCACTACTGTCTCTGTCGCTCCTCCATCCAAAGTGGAGACACCCTAAGACACGTAGCATGTTATGGGCTAAATCATCAGGTGAAAATAAAGGAAAAAAACTCTAATGAAAAAATAGATGCATCACATCAGGATTAGTAAACTGCAATATATTACAATTTTCTTTTTGGATTTAATGCCTCTTTAAGCATCACATGAATCCCCAGTCTATAATCTATAAAGAGAACATTTGCAAAATAAGTCCTACATATATTTATAGGAAGTGTATCTACTTACATACAAGGATACTCAATTCTTAGAAGGTTTATATCAGTAATCAGAGGAGCTGGATTGTCATGGACAGATTGCAGTAATGCTCTTCAAGACAGGACTATGGAGAACACACAACAATTTTAACACAAAGGAAGTTAGTGGCATTAATACTGATGTGTATCGTGTTTTCATAGTTCTGCTTCTCTTCTGTTACCATTTAATGTCCTTAGTACAATACAGCGGATTGAGTTGCTTGTGATTTCTCACTTATATAAGAAGAAGGGAGATTACGTAAGGGAATCACTAAAATCAGGGCACAGGGTTTCCTTGGAGGATTAATTTGATTTAATGAAATCAAATTAAGTCAATTACAGTACATGTACAGCTTCCCATATGTGCAAAAGAAAAAAAAAAACTGTACGTATATATTTATATAATGCATATTATATATATATATATATATATATATATATATATATATATATATATATATTAATATAAACCTTAAGGGGTGTTAGCGAATGTAATATTACAAATTCCATTATTTTATATAAATTGATTTCAGATTTCGATAAGCCCCCACTTGCAGATCCCATCAACTACAAGACCGGGGTTGTGGGAAAGAGGCCCTTGTCCTCATCAACAAATGCACAAGGTGCTTTACAAAAGGGTCACCCCTGGCAAGGTACTCTCCCTCTCCCACATAAAGGGTATGTGACCTGGTATTGTTGACAATAACTCAGCCAAGCTCTACCGCATGATTGTAGAATGAGGAGGTGAATAATGGTGCTCAGGCTTGTTGTGTCCCATAAACATCAAAAATAGCAAGAAATGCTGGCAACTCGATTGCTTCTTCTTAAATCTTTATTGAGCAATAACAGCAGTGCAACATTTAAAGTGCTAACATGTTTCGGCCGGAGCCTAAGAGCTTCAATCGGTCCAAAGTCCTCAAAGCCCCATCACATCAGAATACTTAGAGCCTCCCTCACATCAGAGTCCTCAGAGCCCCCTCACATTAAACTGATGAAAGCTCCTTCACATCAGAGTTTTCAGAGTCTCCCTCACATCAGAGTCCTCAAAGCCCTCTCACATTAGAGTCCCCGAAGCCCCCTCACATCAGAGTCTTTCAAGCCCCCTTACATCAGTGTCCTCAGAACCCCCCTCACATCAATGCCCTATCTTATAAATAGTATGGCAGTGGCACGGGTGGCAAAGGTTGGGACACAGAGAATATCTAGATCGGGGAAACTCCCATCCTCTTCTGAATGCTGGAGATAGCCCTGGACCAGTGCCATGTTACAGTTAGGCTGAAAAATCTCAACTATGGAAATACATACTGTAGTGTGCCATTAAGTAGAGGACTGGGAAATTTAGGGACTTCCCAATAAAATAAGGGTGTTTTCTGAGGCTACGTGATATGCGAGAGCTAAGGCTCGTAACACTCATTATGCCCTGGCCAATAAGTGCAGTCAGCACCTAGTGAGAGTTTTTCATCCCTCGCCTTCTCCGTCAGCCTATTTAATCTATCGTTACTTCTGATAAGACTAAAGCCCTGTACACACGATCGGTTTTCCTATGGATTCTAATCCGATGGATTTTTCCATCGGAAATCCGATGAAGCTGACTTCCATCAGTCCTGCCTACACACCATCAGTCAAAAAACCAATCGTCCAAAACGCCGTGACGTACAACGGCACTATAAAGGGGAAGTTCAAATCCAATGGCGCCACCCTTTGGGCTGCTTTTGCTGATTTCGTGTTAGCGCGTGTTAGTAAAAGTTTGGTGAGAGACGATTTGCGCTTTTCAGTCTGCGTGCTTTTCAGTCCGTTACAGCATGACGAATGTGCTATCTCCATTACGAACGCTAGTTTTACCAGAACGAGCGCTCCCGTCTCATAATTCAGTCTGAGCATGCGTGTGTTTTTTATCCGATGGAGTTCCCCACAGACGATCGGAATTTGCTATCGGTTTGCTATCGTTTTTTTTTCCATCGGATAAATTTAAAACAGATTCTATTTTTTCACACTGATGGAAAATAGACCGATGGGGCCCATACATGATCGGTTTGTCCGATGACAAAAGTCCATCGAACTGTTTTCATCGGTAAAACCGATCGTGTGTACACGGCTTAACACATTTAACAATGCGGGCATTCAATCCAAGTTTCGTAAATACTATTCCTCCCTATATAACTTGTCTCTGCCTCCACCCCCCTCCCCCACGCTCATCCTCCCAGCCTTCCACTATGTTTGATTATATTACTAACACCGTCTTACCTGTATTAGATCCTCAAGTCACCCTTCAGCACCCTTTCACCGAAACAGAATTCCTCTATTCCTCTATCAAAGGCCTGAAACCTGTCAAATGACCAGACCCTGACGGTTTCTCTCCCTGCTTTTATAAGTTTTTTGCCCCACTCCTAGCTCCAATTAGGACAAAGGCCTTTAACACCATTGCTGACACTTACCTCCCCTCTTCGCAACTACTTGTGGCTAATATTTATATTATCCCCAAACCTGGTAAGTTTTGTAGCTATCGACCTTTTTCCCTCCTTAACATTGATCTAAAAATTCCCGCTAAGGTGTTAGGCAATCGCCTGTCACCGTTTCTACCTAGCCTTATTCATGATGATCAGGTGTGTTTTGTCCCTGGGTGAGAAGCTAGACACAATACTACTAGAATCCGTAACCTCATTTCATACATCTGCAATTATCATCTGAAGGCCTACCTGCTTTCGTTTGACACAAAAAAAGGCCTTCGACAGGGTGAGTTGGGAGTTCCTACACCTGTCCTTCCAGCAAATAGGGCTAGGCCGAAATTGTATCCATTAAATCCTCTCTCCTCTCCAGAGGTCTAGCCCCTGGATTGATGATACGACATCACGCTCCGGCGGGACATTAAGACAGCCCACACGCTTACTGTTGTAAACCTTTTCATCGGCATACTCTGAATGTTTGTATTATTCTATATTACTCCGGGGGCCTTTCCTCTGGAGTCTTGTATTCTGCCACATTCATATTCTATGTCTATACATGTTAAAATAATAAAAATTTATTGAAAATAAATCCACTCTCTTTACTCCCGGCCCTCTGCGTCCGTGTTACTGAACGGCTCTTTTTCTGATTCTTTTTCTATAGCCAATGGGACCAGACAGAGATGTCCTCTTTCTCCTCTTCTTTTTGTCATCGTAACCGAACACCCACTACAGCCCATCAGACAAAACCCCTCCATCACTGGTAACCAGACCTCAACATACATCACAAACGTTCCCTAAATGCGGATGACCTTTTACTCTATGTCCAACAACCTCATATTTCTATACCCTCTCTTCTACAAGAATTTCACACTTTTGGTTCTTTCAGTAACTTTAAATTATATGTGTCTAAAACTGAAGCTTTAAATATTTCACTCCCACTCTCAACCATGACCCAACTCCGCATAAATTTCCTTTCCAGAGGAAACCAAGAGGCATCTCATCTCATACACTATGTGTATAAATGGTCACATTTTGTATGTTTACATATATATATATATATATATATATACATATACACGTATAAAACACCCAAACTAAACTAAACCTCACCACAATTTATTTTTTCTTTACTTTGGTTATTAGTACTTCTCACATATGGATGTTTGCCATTCTTGGGACATATTGCTATATTTAGGGTCATAACCAGATTTTTATATAGATTTTTTATAAATACTAGCCCCCTTTTTTCATCTGGTTTTGATTTTTTGTATACTTTTATTTTATTTTGTTTTAAATATACTGTGGCTTTATTGGTCCCATGGATAGGTGCACTCCATGTGTGAAACATCAAGATTCAATTATGTGTTCAATTGATTCACGTTCAGCTTTTGTCTGATTGGTGGAAGATTTCATCCACCTCCTTTTTAAACACAATTTTTGTCATTGTTCACTTAGCTATGAATAAGCATCTCACGATGTGAAACGCGTTAGCCACCTCTCTCCTGTTGTTCACTTTTAATTTTTGACTGTACAGTTTTGGATTATTTTGATTTTATTCAATAAAGACGTCATTCAACAGAGTGCCGCAGTCCAGGGTATTATCTTATCCTATGCATTTCATACTTAGGTAATTATAGTCCCAGCCGATCTTTGCACACTTAACTTCAGTCCGCTTCTAACGAAGATCCGCAAGGCGCTAGAATCTTTGAGTTCTTCCTCCTTACCCTGATTCGGTCAGATCAATACCTTAAAGATGGATATTCTCCCAAAGCTGCTCTATCACTTCCAGACAGTCCCCATCTCCCTTCCCAAATCATTTTTCTGTACTCTTTGCACCCTCTTCATCTGCTTTATATGGAACAGCGGATTCTCACATCTACGTTATAAACTCGGCAGCCCTGACATCTTGAATACTGGAATGGTTCCCTCACCGGCTAACCAAAGCTTCCACTCAGGTGGAACAAGATATATCGCCATTTGACTTATGAGCACTGCCGTGGGGATTCAAACATAATTTTCAGAAGCTGCAAGATGCCTCACCCCTGACCCTGGCTACCCTCCGCGCCTGGTATCAAGCTGGTTTCATCAATAATTTGTCTTCTGACCCTTCACTGTTGACCCCGCTGGTCGATAACCTAGATCTTCCTCAAGGAGTTGACACCCCCTTGTTGGGCCCATACCAAAGATCAACCTGGCCTGTTGCCAACATTTTTCTATGGTCACCTCTTGGGGTTTTGATCCTCCCGCATAAAGGGGTTGGCTATGGGGAATTGGTTAACTGACTCACACCTGTTATCCTTTTACAAAAGATTACATTCCTCCATTTTCATGAAGCATTAATTTTAGTTTAAAAGACTGTGCTCTTTCAGAGAGATTCCTAGACATACACTCTCCATTTTTTATAAACTCCTTTAGACCTCCTGCCACGGTCAGCTACCAACTTACACTAGAGTCTGGTCCACCGAACTCGGTCAAGAGCTTATGGAATCTGATTGGCTGCAATCCTACCTATTTAGACACAAATTCACCATATCTAGTTATGCACAGGAGAATTGTTTTTAAGATCCTGTCACGATGGTATAGGGACCCATTGACTCTCAATAAGGATCCTTCCCTCCTGCCACATGCTGGCGTTGTGGTCATGCGAGAGGCTCTTATCTACATATCTGGTGGGACTGCCCATTCTTTAAATAATTTTGGTCCATGGTCTTTGCAATCTACACCAGGATCTATGGCGAATCTCTGCAACCCTCTCCGAAAATTGCTTTGCTCTCCATGTTACCAGGCTCTATCTAATCTCAAAAGAAGAGTCTTTTACGGTTCTTTTTGTCAGCGGCTAGACAAATTATCCCTCAATTTTGGAAGTCTTCCAAGACTCCCCCTACCACCCTTTGGATTGCGATCGTTAATGATAGTTTGAGGATGGAAGAAATGTTAGCCTTAGATTTTGATTCTTTCTATAAATACAAAACCCTCTGGTATGTTTGGATTAATTCTTCCTCCTCAGATGCCATTCACAATTTTCTACCGTGCTCTGTTGCGGATCCCAAACCCAACCCGAGAGACGGTTGAAGATGAGGACAACCTTTTGAGTCATAATCTCCCCCTATGGGGTTTTCTTCTTTTTTTTTTAACCCACTGTGCAGTTTGACTATCCATTGTTAGTCGAGCCTTGTCCCTCAGGATCCTCCCCCCCCCCCTCTATGTCCTCTCTACTCAAATCTCTTTTGTGTCTTTTCGTCTAAGATATACTTACTCTTTACACTTCTTTTTCTTCTTCTTACGGATATAAGATTTCTCAGAACTCTATAATATATTTCACTAAGATATAAGTTGCCTTGGGCTTCTTTACCCAACAAAGTGCACTTGTGCTTTTGTTTGCATTACAAGACTTAATTTTTGAGTCCCGCTTATTGTATTCTCCCACATTTTATCTAGTATTAGTTTATGAGAAACTGTTCATGCCATCTTTGTGCATTTCTGAGGCCTCATACACATGTATGTTTACGCAAGTATGCTTACTTGATTATGTGTTTTTGTTCTTCACATACAGACTTATGTCCCTGTTTTATGTTTTTGTCTATCTGTAAACTCAATAAAACATTTTTGCCTTTAAAATAAGCGTGTTTTGATTTGATAATCATATGGAGGTGCTTGTGGGTACTAACAGAATTTTTGTGGTGGCTATAGTGCACCCAAGCACCCCTTTCAAGTGGAACCAAGGGCACATGTCACACCAGCCTTACCCTGCACCACTGCCAACCACTGCATCAATTTAGTACCAGTGGCACCTGGTTTGCCATGTATCAGCCCCCCACTTCTTCATGCTGAAAAAGTAACTGTTTATAACACCCAAAACATATGATTATATTAAAAAACAAATATGAAACGTGTTTAATAATATATACACAAAATATATGTATTGATTTTTTTTCGGAAAGTCTTGACATTGCATTTAGCTTTTGTTTGTTAACTCCATCTTTTCATCATTGGTAGCACAAGTGAGCCAGATTGAATTATGTTTATTTTCTGTTAAAGTTTGCTCTGATAAAATACTCTCTGGTGTTCATATCAGATCTGAACAATATGATGAAACATTTAGGAAGAAACATACAGATGACCAGAGCCCAACTGGAAGTCAAGATGGCAAAGATTTCTGTGGCTACTGTATATTTGCCCTGAGCACTGAAGAACCCTGGAATAAAAGATATCCATACACAGAGGAAGGCCAGCATGCTGAAAGTAATAAACTGGGCCTCGTTGAAATTGTCTGGGAGTCTACGAGCCAGGAAGGCCACAACTAAACTAATGGTGGCCAGAAGAAAGAGATAACCCAACATGGTCCAGAAGGCAAAGGGAGAGCCCTCATTACACTCAACGGTAACTACTGGTTGAGACTGGATATTGTATTGGGGAAATGGTGGAACAATACACAACCAAGAAATGCAAATTATCAGTTGCATTAAAAAACATATAATAATAATTAAATAGGAGGCTTCTGGTCTTGTCCATCTCTTTAACCTGCTGTTGGGCCTAGTGGCCATGAAAGCAAAAACTACCATGAGGGTTTTTGCCAAAATGCAGGACACACAAAGAGTGAAAACCAGGCCAAATGCAACTTGGCGGATGAGACACATCTCTGGCTGTGGGTAACCAATAAAAACTAAAGAGCAGAGAAAGCACAAAAAAATGGAGAAGAGAAGAAGACAGCTTAGGGAATAATTGTTGGCTTTAACTATAAGGCTCTTTCTATACCGAACAAAAAGTTTCAAAATAAATAAAGGAATCAATGAAGACAAGGCACTGGTTGCAGCCAATGTCGCACCCAATGGATCCTTATAAGATAGATAATCCTTGGCCTTTTGCAGGCACTTGGTTTTCTGAGGATTTGGCCACTTATCCCATGGACACTTGAAGCAATTCAAAGCATCTGCAAAATAAAGCATTCCAAGTATTAAATGTGCACACATAACAGAAAAAATAAACACAGAATGTTGCCCTTAACATCCCCTATTGCTAATGGTTTAAAAACGACATACAAAAATCGAATTCAGAGTTGTTCCTCTTCATCATTTCTCCTGATGAAAGGGAATATCAATTGAATAAAACAAATCTTAGAAGACATACGATGATTCACCCACCCATGCTATCCGAAATCTCTCCAACTGGACAGGAAATGCATGCATAGCAGCAAACAGGCTGACCTGTTATAGCTGCCTTCCTGAATCCGGGTGGACAGCTCTCACTGCAGACAGAACGAGGTACCTAGCAAAAAGAAAAATGCTATTTACTGCATCATGACAAAAAGACATCTATTAAGCTTCCTAAACCTGACTATAGACATTAAAGTGGTTGTTAACCTTAATTTTTTTTTTGTAAATTAAAATAACAAGTATAGACAAAAAATGTCTATACTTACCTGCTCTGTGCAATGGTTTTGCACAAATCAGCTCCGATCCTCCTCTTCTGGGGTCCCCCGCTGGCACAGCAGGCCCCTCCTCTTTAGCAGGTTCCCCCATGGAAAACTGCTTTCCATGGGGGTACCCCTGCATGCTTGTTCCCGAGTCCTTCTGCTGCGTCTATTGACACAGACAGCAGGACTCAGCTCTGTCACACTCTCCCATGTCACAGCATTTGATTGGCAGGGGTGGGAGCCAATGGAGAGAGATATCGGTGGGAGCTGCTTCTATTACGTACATCGCTGGATCAGATCGGGCTCAGGTAAGAAAAGGGGGGGGCTGGGTGGGAGCTGCAGCACAGAAGGTTTTTCACCTTAATGAATAGAATGCATTAAGGTGAAAAAACTTAAGGTTTTAGAACACTTCTGAACACCTTTTGTCCTGGCAGGGAAAAAACAGCATAAAAAACATTCTGAAAGCAAACGTTTAATTATGCTGAGCCCTGACACCGTGGTCAGTTTATGTACTTCCGTCATCCGCTCTCTCCTCTGTCCTCTCACCCCTCCCCTCCCTGACTGTCATCTCAGTGTCCGTGCCTGCCCCCTCCCCTCCTGCTGCTCAAATTACTGTACATTTTTTTACACCATCCTCTCTTTTTTCATGTAAAGTGCTCCTGTGTCTGTGACTTATACAAATAATGTACCTGTTTAGAGATCTGCGCTCACCATGGATTTACCAGGAGCATAGACAGGTAATGTAAGATTTATGGGGAGGGTCTTGGGTTGTATAATCATACTTTGAAAACTTTACTTAATTAATATGAACCCTCAAATAATTAAAGCATGCATTTTGATGTACTGAGGTGGTAAGTGAAGGCAGCTAACCCTGGCATACAGTAATTCAATTAGAAACATTATTTTTCAGGTAAAAATAGAAGTGCTAGGTCTAGGTGCCTTCACAAAACCCATAGATAAGAACAAATTGTTGGTCAATACAGGTGAAATCATAGAAATAAGATAATGGTCTTCATTTTGTATGAACATACAGTATATAAACAATTTTTTTTTTCTTTTAAATTTTTTTTATTGATTTTAGTTAGACAGAAGTAGGATGCAGTGATAAATGTAACAAGGTAAGGTGACAGGATATTGCATAAAATTGAACAAACATTGTACAGTGTGGTAAAACAAATACCGGTAATTGCTAGGTTCAGATGGCCTAGAAACAGAGCAAAGAGATCTTTTACCCTGAAAATAGAGGGTAAACTGTGCCTGCATGTTATACGCAGGGGGCTGTGGAAAGTTTTTTTCCTGAAACTTCCCTCTTAAAGTTAGGGTGCGTGTTATATGCCTGTGCGTGTTATATGCCGATAAATATGGTAGTTACTGGTGTCACAGGCCAAGGGCTAGGGACAGGTTAGTATGAAAATATATTTTTCATAGGTGGTGATGTAGATCTGGGAAGGTCATATGCTGGCATCTCATGTAAAAAACTTTACCTTACTATCTCTAGCAGCCCACATTAAGGCACTTGAGTTGATGGTGAAGATTTGATCTGACGGGGCTGTAATGTCAAAACTGCCAACCTTGGCCTGTCTTATGGAGCCTTCTGGGCACAGCTGCCAGTTCATAATGTCATAGACTGCTGGCGGGTCTCCATTCTCATCACAGTAAAGTTCCCTTCCATAACTCAGCTTCACTCTGACTTTCTTCACATAGTGGAGGAGCTAAAGAGGTGAAAGAAATAAGAAACATAATAGAAGATTTTCAAAAAGGATGATAATTTGATCCAAATACCGTATATACTCGAGTATAAGCCGAGTTTTTCAGCACATTTTTTTGTGCTGAAAATGCCCCCCTCGGCTTCTACTCGAGTCACTTTTTTGCGCCTGATGTCCCGGAATTTGGGGACCCGGTACCAGCCGGCTGTAGGCCCCCTGGCCCCCTGGACTTGGCAAACATGTAGCCCCATTTTTCCTCTACACGTGTTTAAAGTTTATTGTCTGGGGGACCAACGGCCGGGGAGCACCGATTTTTCAAGTATATACGGTAATTATTTTTAAGCCTGCAAACAAAAGAAATTCTTTAGAAGTCCACTCATCTCTGATCCTCCTCAGATCAAACATGTGTAATCTGGGCATTTAAAAAAAATTAAGTTATTCCATATTTAAAAGGCACTATTTACAGACACTGTAGCAAAATACTGAAACTGAGAATATGGTGGGGATCACTTCAAAGGGGATAGTAAATATTAATTCCAGGAAATGTAGAGACAGAATGTCTACTGATGTCTGAATAAGTAAATTGGGTTAATTGGGGTCTGAGGTAGCTTTCCATTCATCTATTGTCAGTGTGGTAATGACCCTATTATCTGCTACGAGATGTAATTACACTCCTAGTAATGTGTCTGGCACGGTTTCATTGTTATGGGTAAATATGTGGAGACAAACGTCTCACGCATACCAAGTGTGTTATGCCGCATACACACGATCGTTTTTCATGCCGTTAAAAATGCCATTTTTAAAAATGGCCATTAAAACCGATCGTGTGTATGGTCCAGAGCATTTTTAATGGCGTGAAAAACGGGCATTAAAAATTTCGAACATGCTCTATTTATTCACGTCATTTTTCATGTCGTTTTTTTTAACGACGTGAAAAACGATAGTGTGTATGCTTTTACGAGGGTATGAGACGGGAGCGCTCGTTCTGGTAAAACTAGCGTTCGTAATGGAGATAGCACATTCGTCACGCTGTAACGGACTGAAAAGCACGAGGCTGAAAAGCGCGAATCGCCGCTCAACAAAGTTTACTAACATAAAGGGTGGCGCCATTTGAACGGAACTTCCCCTTTATGGTGCCGTTGTACGTCACTGTGCTTTGCTCAAGTGGTTTTTTTAATGATCGTGTGGATGCAAGACAGGCTTGAGAGGAAACAAGAAAAAAAACGACGAGAAAAACGTTGGCTTAAAAAATGTGTATGCGGCATTTAGAAATAGTTCCAGGTAATTAAATCACTGTCATCTGCTAGTTGCTGAAGGGAATGCCCCTGGGAAATGAGTTAAGAAATCCCTTGCATGGGGAAGGATATAAAAAGCCAGCTGTGGCTAAATAAAGAGTTGATTTACTCCCAGAACTGTGTGTCGTCCAGTTACTGGGGGGATAACAGGTTGCCTTGGATAAGTTAGTACTTCCTCAGCTTCAAGGATTTCCCAGCGGACTTTGGAGTTCCGCAACACTGGTTGGCAGCGTTGGGATTAAAAGCCTTGCAGCAAAAGGAAGCAGCGTTCATGCAAATTCGGCTACACGAATGGAAGTGTGAATGGAGACAAACTAAAGGATTTGCTGGAAGCAAGAGGGAAGATCGCCAGCAATAAATCCAAAGCCGAGCTGATTGCAGAACTGACCGAGGGAGATCGGGCACACAGTATGGCTACAGAAGCCATGGAGACCGAGTTTGACCAAGAAGTGAAACGCAGGCTAGCGTTTTATGGAGAAAACCCCTCAACAGAGTTGGTACAGGCAACGTTAGCCCAAGTGGATGCCTTTATCACGGCAAGAGAAGAACGGGAGACCCAACTCCGGCTGGTGGAACAGCGTGCCTCTGAGAGACCGCTAACGACTACACCGGCACCAGAGACAAAACTAAAAGTACCCCATGATGCCTTTAAAAAGTTTGTGGAAGCAGAGGAAGAGATTGATAGCTTCCTGCAAGATTTTGAACGGCAATGCAAGCTGTACCAAGTACCCCAGACAGACTGGGTACGGATCTTAGCTGGTAAGCTGTCAGGCCGTGCAGCAGAAGCCTACAGAGCCGTGCCAGAGGAGGAAATCGCAAGCTATAGCCGGGTAAAGGAAGTTATTTTGGCAAGATATGCCATCACCCCAGAAGCATACAGGAGACGCTTCCGGGACACAAGGAAACAGGAGAAGGACTCCCACACCGAATGGGCTTGCCGAATGCAGAGGGCAGCCCTAGCTTGGCTGCAAGCCCGTCAGGCAACCACAGCAGATGCGATCACCCAGCTGATTTTACTGGAGCAATTCTTTAATGGACTAAACCCAGAGGTACAGGAGTGGGTAAGGGACCGCAAACCTACCACTCTCTCGGAAGCGGGCAGGCAAGCTGATGAATATCAAGATGCCCGCAGGCCATCACAGACTAGCTTCAGACATAACACCAGACCACTGAACAATAACCCAGGGCCACCAGCTACACAACGACCCGGGCTAATCCCTACCCCCCTGCAAATCGATACCTCGGGCGCAAGGGAGTGCAGTGCCATTCGTGCAAGCAATTTGGGCACTATCAGAGAGACTGCACTCAGAACCAGGACCAAGCGGCATGGATTCAACCAGGGCCACCTTTCCAGAAAGGGCTGCCGCTCATTGCTATCACACGGAAGCGGCCCCAGACAACCGCGGAGCTGAAGAATTGGAGGAACATTGGGGCGTCCTGCACGAGGCTGATCCAATACAAGCAGCTAACCGGGACAACCGGCAGCAACACAGGCAGACTGTCTGGGTCAATGGAAAGGTAGCCAATGGCCTACGTGATACTGGCACCACCATGACCCTACTACAGAAGAACCTCATCCCAGAGAGCCAACACACCGGAGACACTGTAGCCGTAAGAGTTGCGGGAGACACCGTCTTCCGGCTACCCGTTGCCCGTGTTCACCTGGATTGGGGGGTTGGTTCGGGACACGTGAATGTGGGGGTGATGAAGGATTTGCCAGCGGATGTACTACTGGGGAATGATTTGGCCCCCCTTGTTTCTGCTTACGCCCCGATGGGCCCCGCTGAAGCCAACCCCGTGACTACCTGTGCACAGACCCGTGCTGCTGGAACCGACCCGCATTCTGCTGAGACCGGGGTAAGACTATCTGGCACAATATCACAGTCTAAAATTGGAATGTGACAAGTTGGCCAGTGAGAAATTGGAGATGCAACGACACTACATCATGTATTATGAGATGTCCCATGGCTTGAACATTGAAATGCAGAAACAGGCTGAAATTTGCAAAAGGTTAAATGGGATTTGCGCCCAGGTTTTGCCGTACCTCTCCCAAGAGCATCAGCAGCAAGTTTTGGGAGCCATTGAGAGAGCAAAGCAAGTAACTGTTCCAGAACTGAATTCCATTATCCGCCCTGCAACCTTACAACCTCACCATCAGCTACTGACCCGGGAAACAGAACGGCAATGCTGACGGATTATCGTGGCAAACTGAACTGGAAAAGTGATCCGTGAGTACTCACCGGACATCCCCAAGCCAATCCGTTAAGGATCAGACCGTGTATGCCTGCTTGTGGGTAAGGGGGAGCAGTGTAGCAAAATACTGAAACTGAGAATATGGTGGGGATCACTTCAAAGGGGATAGTAAATATTCATTCCAGGAAATGTAGAGACAGAATGTCTACTGATGTCTGAATAAGTAAATTGGGTTAATTGGGGTCTGAGGTAGCTTTCCATTCATCTATTGTCTATTGTCAGTGTGGTAATGACCCTATTATCTGCTACGGGATGTAATTACACTCCTAGTAATGTGTCTGGCACGGTTTCATTGTTATGGGTAAATATGTGGAAACAAACATCTCACGCATACCAAGTGTGTTAGAAATAGTTCCAGGTAATTAAATCACTGTCATCTGCTGGTTGCTGAAGGGAATGCCCCTGGAAAATGAATTAGGAAACCCCTTGCATGGGGAATGATATAAAAAGCCAGCTGTGGCTAAATAAAGGGTTGATTTACTCCCAGAACTGTGTGTCGTCCAGTTACTGGGGGGATAACAGGTTGCCTTGGATAAGTTAGTACTTCCTCAGCTTCAAGGATTTCCCAGCGGACTTTGGAGTTCCGCAACAGACACCACCTTAATTTTAGAAAACTGCACATAACCACAAATAGGTGCTGCTAGGATGAATATGGAGTTTACCTTAAAATGGACCTTGCATCAAAGCTCAAATTCCACTTATTTGAACTTATTTGATAGACTCCTGCCCTCCCATGTAAAAATGTTTCATTACACATAAGAAAAAAACACCCATGAGCAAAAAAATAAAAAGTATACTTTTCCTTCAGTCTAGTGCCTAGGCAAGAGTGAGGTAATGCCGCATACACACAATCGTTTTTTCCGATGAAAAAAGACCAATGGACTTTTTTCATCAGAAAAAATTATCGTGTGTGGGCCCCATCAGTCTAAAACGATAGCAAATTCCAATTGTCTGTGGGGAACTCCATCGGAGAAAAATCCACGCATGCTCAGATTAAATTACAAGACGGGAGCGCTCGTTCTGGTAAAACTAGTGTTCGTAATGGAGATAGCACATTCGTCATGCTGTAAGGGACTGAAAAGCACGGAGACTGAAAAGCGTGAATCGGCTAACACCAAACTTTTACGAATACGCTTTTACACGAAATCAGCAAAAGCAGCCCAAAGGGTGGCGCCGTTGGATTTGAACTTCTCTTTATAGTGCCATTGTACGTGTTGTACGTCACCGCGTTTTGGACGGTCGGAATTTTGTCTGATGGTGTGTAGGCAAGACTGATGAAAGTCAGCTTCATCGGAATTCCGACGGAAAATTCCATCGGATTTTATTCCATCGGAAATCCGATCGTGTATACAGGGCTTTACAGGCCTTCCAGTGAAATCCTGGCAAGGTTGAAGAGCCTAAACCTCCTGAGAATAAGCTCCTGCAACATCACCCATACCCAGGCATCGTGGGCAGAAGTTGGAGTGCAAGGCAAGTATGTTTTTCTAAGGATCAGTTCTCTGGTAAGTTCAGTATAACTCCCTCAGCGCACACGGAAAGTATCAAAAGAGACAAAAAGCAGCTACTATATTGGTCTAAAATATTAACAAAATATGTCCAAGTAAAACTATGACATTAGCAGCGTTAGTAAAGGTTAATAAGGTGCATGTGTAGATGACAATCAATGATAATTAATTGCACATCTGGGTTTAGAACATGAGGAGAGTCCACATATAAATACCATATAATGATAAAAAATATAATAAAATTAGGATGATATCCACAGAAACAGTCCACTAAATAAATAGTAAAAGTCTGTTGTAGCAGAAGGTAAGAGCAAAAGAGTCCATTCATATAGAACAGTGATGGTGAACCTTGGCACCCCAGATGTTTTGGAACTACATTTCCCATGATGCTCTTGCACTCTGCAGTGTAGTTGAGCATCATGGGAAATGTAGTTCCAAAACATCTGGGGTGCCAAGGTTTGCCATCACTGATATAGAAGCAGCAGAAGAGGTTGGAATCCAAATCTGTAGTAAAACTCCTTCACCACACCACATGTGTTATTATCACCCTCTAGGTATTCCACTTACCAGATTGCTCTGGGTAAAAAGCCTGTCAGTAGTGAGATGTGACCACAAGTGCTGATTAATAGCCATCTAAATATTGCTCATGATAAGCAAAACAGAAGAAAAATGTACATAGCGTAATCCAATATAACGCAATTTTATTCGTTGGAAATCTTATGATCATACACTTGTAGAACGTGTACCGGGGTGGGCTCCCCAGGATACAACAAAGTCACAAATAAGGAAAAAAACTCCACCACCAGCTCTTGTTAAAACTGAATTTTTACTTAGATGCAGTAAATGAACCCAACCGCCAATTCTGGGAACATACAATAAATTTACAGACACCCAGCCCGAAGGCTGGGACCCTTATGCTGCACAGCGCGGCGCCCTACGTAGGATGTAGGAGAGAGACAAAGTAATTTGCCTACTGGTGGGCACAACCAAACTGCCACACCTTACCTGTTAATACCCTAAAAACAACACAAGTATAACTGTATGGGTGTGTAGTGCGGGCTAGTCTGCGGTGCAGCACAACAGTTAACAAACTTATAAAGCTCTACCGTATTTCCCCCTCCCTTAACCGGTGTTGTATCATGCGTCTGCGTGTTCCTCCTGAGCACGGCGCCAGTCTATCTTGAGTTTGTAAAAAAGTTCATCAGCTCTCCAATTGTGAAGCGTCACTTTAGGTTATGGAGTCCCTGTAGTGAACAGTAGCAACAATTGTGGCCTGACACAAACAGAGACCCTACTAACTATCTACAGTCCTGGTCTCAGTCTCTAGGCGCCAACAAAGTAATAGGGTGCGTGCACGATCTTACCGACCCGGGTCTGCTCTGCATCCGCTGGTGACTCTGACCGGAACAAAATGTCTCTCCAATAAGTATGCGGTCCCGCAGTGTATATTGTTTTGTTCCTCAGCTCTCATCCGTCTTCCTGTAAGCAATTCCTCGTTCCTCTGGACAGGATCAGGATCTGGGACACAAGTAGCTTCACTCAGCTGCAGTTCTGGTCACTGAAGTCTGTTTCCACAGTCTGTTTCCATGGCTGCCTGCTCGCTCTCTCTCTTTTATGAATCTCTGTCCAAACAGCCCGTTAGCTGTGTCAAAAAAAAAACAGCGGCATCTTGTGGCCAAACAGCAGAATGACAGTTAAATATTTCATTTTAAACCAACAGTGTTCAGACAATGAGAGCTGCTTCCCATCTTACGCACTTACAAACATAAAAATCAATAGGGCATGTAGTAATCAATGATAAAAGCCGCGCTTTCAAGTCCGACCTTATCACTGCTCCTGCAGTGATTCCCGGGTAGGAAGACGAGAGTAAGCTGGCACTGTTAATAGCTGCGTAGCAATGCTTTTATCATTGATTATCAGGCTTTAGCTGCCTTGTAAATAGATGTCTGGGCCTCTGGTGTGTTGTTGCGCCTTTACAGAGGAAAATGCTATTTTCAGGTAAGCCTACTCTCTGTTTGCGCTTTGCTATATACAGTATGTCCCATAGTTGGGAAACTCAGATAGTTTAGAGTTAGGGACCACATTCAGTGTCCATTGCACATATATTTGCAAATGTATCAACTCAAACATCTGTTTTTAAACCCGAGTAGTTGAAACAGAATCATTATTTTTTTTTTGCCGACTCGCGTTTGAAAGTGTGCCGGAGAAAACGTATGTGCTTAACTGATAAAGAGCCACATTCATTTGTGACTTTTCTATCTGCCAGGAGTTCAGATTTGAAGTTCATGATGTGAAGTGAGACCAAATATCCTCAAAGTGAGCGGAATTCTTCTCTTAGACAGTTGTCGTCGATACAGGTGTGCCTATTGGAAGTTTCCTCACCTTTTGTGCTGATGACAGCTTAAATTTTTTTAGAACAAAAAAGAGGGTGGTTTGACCAGTGGGCCCATACAGTATCTCACAAAAGTAAGTACACCCCTCACATTTTTGTAAATATATATATATATATATATATATATATATATATTCATTTTTTTTTTTCACTGAAGAAATTACCCTTTCTACAATGTAAAGTAGTGAGTGTACAGCTTGTTTAACAGTGTACATTTGCTGTCCCCTCAAAATAACTAAACACAGAGCCATTGATGTCTAAACCGCTGGCAAACTAAAGTGAGAACACCCCTAAGTGAAAATGTCCAAATTGCGCCCAATTAGCCATTTTTCCTCCCCGGTGTCTTCTGACTCGTTAGTGTTACAAGATCTCAGGTGTGAATGGGGATCAAGTGTGTTAAATTTGGTGTTATTGCTCTTATTCTCTCATACTGGTCATTGGAAGTTCAACATGGCACCACATGGCAAAGAACTCTCTGAGGATCTGAAAAAAAAGAATTGTTGCTCACGGGGACAGGGACACTTTAAACAATTAATTATTTATTTATTGTATTACATTTTTACACTGTCCCTTTAAAAAAACAATTGATTGCTTTTATAGCTATCACAAGGAATGTAAACATCCCTTGCAATAACAATACAGCATGAAAGGTCCTCCTTATGGAGAAATCTGAGGTCTAAAAGACCCTAAATGTCTCATCCACCCTTAAAGCGGAGCTCCACCCTAAAGTGGAACTTCCGCTGATCGGAACCCTCCCCCCTCCGGTGTCACAATTGACACCTTTCAGGGGGGAGGGGGGTGAAGGTACCTGTCTAAGACAGGTATTTGCACCCACTTCCGGGAGTCCTTTCTGCGGGAAATCTGCGGGAAGCACGTCACTTCCCGCAGAATACCCATTGTGTTCTGGGAGACATTCTGCTCCCAGAACACAGGAGGACGAATCAGAACGGCGCAGCCCGACTCGCGCATGCGCCGTAGGGAACCGGGCATGAAGCCGCAAGGCTTCACTTCCTGGTTCCCTCACCGAGGATGGCGGTGGGGGCAGCAGAGTGACGAGCGATTGCTCGTCCTCTGCTGCGGACGTCGCTGGACTCCAGGACAGGTAAATGTCCTAATATTAAAAGTCAGCAGCTGCTGTAGCTATAGCTGCTGGCTTTTAATATATTTTTTTTCGGCGGCACCTCCGCTTTAAAAGGGAAAAGATTAAGTAAAAACTCATATATATTTGCAGAGTGGATTTGTTAATGCATTCAATTGGACTTTTTTAAATTTTTTTGTTTTAAGAAAAAATTAATTAAAATCATGTCCTAAGAACAAGAAGTGACGTCAACGTCGCTCTGGTCATCCAAGGGCATAGAGATGAGCGGTGGCCATTTTGCCATCACTCATCCCTAGTAGAAAACACTGCAGACACCTAGGCTCGGTGATCAGTAACGTTAGCCTGGGAAATCCGCCACAGGGATCACTTTTATCGAAAAGCCGGCCTCCTGAGGGAAAATAAGATACTGCGGTTATGGCATCTATCTGCTGCCATAACCACAGTATTTAATGTCAAAATAATGACGTATATTCCCAGTTAGTCGGTCGGCAAGTGGGCAACACACTACTTAGGATACACCTAAAAATGGTATTCTTCCACCTTGAATTAAAATGTTGATGAACAGAGTAAGGCAGTATCCACAGTAGGGGTTGTTCCTTGTATAGACTTTCTTTGGAAAGGTAAGTGACTGCAAGTTTGAAAACAGACTTATGAAATTGAAAACATTAATACAAGTAAACTGGAATAACTTTGCTTTTTCTTCCAAATTGAAGCTCCAAAAAAAATAGAAATAGAGATACATCTTTGATTATACCACCTAATAAAAGCTATCTATATTACTTTTGTGATGTTACCTGCCATGGTTTGAAATTCTGCATTGAATTTGCTATATGGCTGCCATCTTGCGAGACAAAGCTTCTAAAATCGTCCAAAGCTTTCGACAAAACATGGATGGAATTGTAGACTTTATTGGTGATTCTTAGATTGGAGACATCAGTGTAGCTATTCTGGATGTTTTCTAGATTCTCAGTTTCATTACATTCTTTCTTTGATGTTGGGAAATATTCTGTAGCATTATCTAAAATTCTGCAGTTGAAAGTCTCTTCCCAAAATAACTTCACCCATTCCTGCTCCTTGGATAGATGAACTTTCTTAATAAAGTCTCCAAACCCAGGAATTGTCCCGCTGTAGAATGAAAGACCAACTGCCCCAGATAGAAGGTCTGAGAATCTGTTCTTGAGGTACAATGTTGACGTTGACCAGCCTTCACTGGCAACAAATATTTTCCCTGTAATATTTTGTTTTATCATTTCTTCAAAAACAGGAACTAAATCAGGATCCGCAGAAAAGATGATTATGACATGAACCGGTGTCTTCTTAATGATTTGGACTATGTGTGGAGCATTGCGGTTGGACTCCCTCACTAGAATATATTCAGTGAAGGCAACACACACTCCAGCCTTCATTATCTCGTGTCTGACCAGCCGAATCCCATCTTGTCCATAATCATTGTCCACAGCCAGAAGACCCACATAAGTCCAACCAAAATGTAAGAGAAGCTTGACAAGTCCCTGAGACTGAAATGTATCACTGGGCACTGTCCTAAAGAAGGAAGGGAACTTTGACTTGTCACTCAAAAGTCGGCTAGTTGAATAATGGCTTACCTAGATTGAATAAAAGATGTTAAATTTTTCATAAACTTTTGGAAATGTATGATTTATGTATGCGTAAAAGGGGTTGTAAAGAGAATTTTTTTTTTTTTTTAAATAATGTTATACTTACCTTTACTGTGAAGGTCGTTTTGAACAGAGTGGCCCCGAACCTGGTCTTCTGGGGTCCCTCGGCGGCTGTCTCTGGTCCTGCCCACAAGAACTGAACACCTTCATGTGAGCAAGCTCGCATGGTGGTAAGTTCTTGCGGGCACGCTCCGATGATATAGCCGGCGGCTATAGCCGCTCACTGTATCACTCGGCCCCGCCTACCGGCACGTTGCGTCATTGGATGTGATTGACAGCAGCGCGAGCCAATGGCTGCGCTTCTTTCAATCCATCCACTCTAGCCAATCAACGACCAGGCTGAGCGGCGAGGAGGACGTCGGGGGCGAGCGCCGCAGGTGAACGGGCTCAGGTAAGTAAAACGGGGGGGCTGGGGGGGCCGGTATTGTCAGATGTTTTTTCACCTTAATGCATAGGATGTGTACCTTTAGTGTCCCTTTAAAGAGTAGCTATAGGTAAGACTGTGTTTTGTTTTTTGATGGAGTGAGAAGGGTTAGAATTCCTATTAGGTTTTTATTGTTGTCGGTGTCCCCACTAGGTAGATTCATGCTTTCGCTTATGTCCTGTACACACGACCGTTTTGCATGACGACAAAAATGCAATTTTTTTAAATGGTCATTAAAAATGATCGTGTGTGGGCTTCAGAGCATTTTTTACGACGTGAAAAATGGCCATGAAAAATTTGTAACATGCTCTAATTTTTCTCGTCGTTTTTCACATCGTCGTTTTTCTTGTCATGAAAAGCGGCCGTGTGTAGGCTTTAACAACGTGAAAAAAACGCACATGGTCAGAAGCAAGTGATGAGACGGAAGCACTCGTTCTGGTAAAACTAGCGTTTGTAATGGAGATAGCACATTCGTCACGCTGTAACGGACTGAAGAGCACGAGGCTAAAAAACGCAAATCGTCTCTCACCAAACTTTACTAATACGAGGATCAGCAAAAGCAGCCCAAAGGGTGGCGCCATCCGAATGGAACTTCCCCTTTATAGTGCCGTCGTACATTTCGGACGTCACCGCGCTTTGCTCGAGCATTTTTTTTTCATGATCGTGTGTAGGCAAGGCAGGCTTGAGAAGAATCACGTTGAGAAAAACTTTGTTTTTTTCAATGACATTAAAAACGGTCGTGTGTACGCGGCATTAGCCCTGATGACCGTTTTCACTAAATCCAAAATTTAACAGCTGCCACTAGAACATAAGGTGATAGTAATGCCGCGTACACACGATCGTTTTTAATTACGAGAAAAATTACATTTTTTGAAATGGTCATTAAAAATGATCGTGTGTGGGCTTTCCAGCAGTTTTCCCGACGAGAAAAACGCAGAGAATCACAACGAGAAAAATTGGAACATGCTCTAATTTTTCACGTCGTTTTTTACAACATCATTTTTCTCGTCATGAAAAATGGCCGTGTGTAGGCTTTAACGACGTGAAAAAAAATGCGCATCCTCAGAATCAAGTATGAGACGGGAGCGCTCGTTCTGGTAAAACTAGCGTTCGTAATGGAGATATCACATTCGTCACGCTGTAACGGACTGAAAAGAACAAAGCTGTCTCTCAACAAACTTTACTAACATGAAGGGTGGCGCCATCCGAATGGAACTTCCCCTTTATAGTGCCGTCGTTCGTGTTGTACGTCACCGCGCTTTGCTCAAGCATTTTTTTCCACGATAGTGTGTAGGCAAGGCAGGCTTGAGAGGAAACACGAAAAATCACGTCAAGAAAAATGCAGTTTTTTTCAATGATATTAAAAACGATCGTGTGTACGTGGCATAAGCCTAAAGCCTCGTACATACGTTTAGATTTCCATCGGACAAATCTGTGGAATTTTTATGCGAAGGGCGTTGGCCGTGAACTTGTTCTGCATACAGATGGCAGAACTTTTTCAGCGAACATACACAAAACTACATGTTTTTTCTGCTCTTTAGCGCCACCCTTTGGGCAACTTCTGCTAATGTTGTCTTATTGTTAGCATTGGTTTGGAGCATGCGTGTTTGTACTTTGGATTTTAGTCCGTCGGACTTGTGTACACACAATCGGATAATCCGACGGCACACATTTGTTGTCGGAAAATTTGAGAGCATGCTATAAAACATTTGTTGTCGGAAATTCCCACAACAATTGTCCGATGGAGCGTACAAATGGTCAAAAACCCTGCCATCACACAATTGTTGTTGGGGAAAAAAGGCCCGTATACACGATCAGATTTTCTGACAACAAATGCGTGATGGCAGAGTTTTGTCGGAAAATGCGACCGTTTGTACGCTCCATCAGACATTTCTTGTCGGATTTTCACATTTGTATATTGTTTATTTTTATTGTTGCCATGCCTTGGTAAAAGACCAGCTCCCCACTGTACATTTTTTTTTTTCTTTTGCATTGGTACTTCTCCCCATTGGAGTGTCCAGCTACTCATGCCATTTCCCCCAAACGTATGCTTATTCGGGTCTCAAAATCACTGTTTATTTTGATGGCTTTACATAAGCAACAGAAAGTAGATAAATAAAAAATACAATGAAATTCAAATAATATCCCACCTGAGGGTATCTGTAAAGTCCCAGAATATGAGCAAGCAGTATTGAATGTGTGGAAGATGCAGAACCAATTATACCACCAAGAGGGACACCACTGAGACAGCGGTAATTAGGAATGGCAGTGCTAAGTCCAGTCAGTGTTTGTAAAATAGCTTGGAGATCATAGTGAATAACATTACAAGAGTCGAAGATTTGGAACCCAAGGGTCAAATTAGGTAGAATGCTGAGATTACTGTTGATCTCATGTACAGCGAACACCAGGGCCTGGATTAGCTGAAAGCTTTCAAGATGAAACCTGAAGAAAGTACAATAGATAATATTTTATTTTCGAATGCAAAAACAATAATAAAAGTGTACCTGTCATTAGAGACTCTTACAAAATGGTAAAGACCAAAACCTGCCAAAAGTTTGTATTTTTGGTATGGTAAGCCTAGAGTTTTAAAGCTAAATTCCTGGGAAAATCCTCCCTTGCAGTGGGACTGCCCTTGAGTTGTAAAGATGAAATGCTCATTTAGGTCTGCTTATAGGGTTGCCACCTTTTCTTCAAGTCAAACCCGAACACTTCAGTGTCGCACAGCAATTTTTTTTCATAGTATGCATAGTGCATAGATAAACTATGCATATATGTTGCTATTAAATACCATTTCTAATCATATGAAGTTAATCACAAAAGTCCCCCATTTACATCAGAGTCCACAGAGTTCCCCCTTTACATTAGAGTCCACAGAGTTCCCCCTTTACATCAAAGTCCACAGATTTCCCCCTTTACATCAAAGTCCACAGAGTTCCCCCTTTACATCCAAGTCCACAGAGTTCCCCCTTTACATCAGAGTCCACAGAGTTCCCCCTTTACATCAAAGTCCACAGATTTCCCCCTTTACATCAAAGTCCACAGATTTCCCCCTTTACATCCAAGTCCACAGAGTTCCCCCTTTACATCAAAGTCCACAGAGTTCCCTCTTTACAACCAAGTCCACAGAGTTCCCCCTTTACAACCAAGTCCACAGAGTTCCCCCTTTACATCAAAGTCCACAGAGTTCCCCCTTTACATCAAAGTCCACAGAGTTCCCCCTTTACATCAAAGTCCACAGAGTTCCCCCTTTACATCAAAGTCCACAGAGTTCCCCCTTTACATCTGAATTCGCAGATTTCCTCTTTTACATCTAAATCCACAGATTTCCCCTTTTACATCTGGATCCGCAGAGTTCCCCTTTTACATCTGAACCCGCAGAGTTCCCTTTCACTGTAAGGGGGGGGACTCTGCAGACTCTGATATAAGGTAGAACCTTTACATCAAAGTCCACAGAGTTCCCCCTTTACATCAAAGTCCACAGAGTTCCCCCTTTACATCAAAGTCCACAGAGTTCCCCCTTTACATAAAATTCCACAGAGTTCCCCCTTTACATCAAAGTCCACAGAGTTCCCCCTTTACATCAAAGTCCACAGAGTTCCCCCTTTACATCAAAGTCTACAGAGTTCCCCCTTTACATCAAAGTCTACAGAGTTCCCCCTTTACATCAAAGTCTACAGAGTTCCCCCTTTACATCAAAGTCCACAGATTTCCCCCTTTACATCAAAGTCCACAGATTTCCCCCTTTACATCCAAGTCCACAGAGTTCCCCCTTTACATCAAAGTCCACAGAGTTCCCTCTTTACAACCAAGTCCACAGAGTTCCCCCTTTACAACCAAGTCCACAGAGTTCCCCCTTTACATCAAAGTCCACAGAGTTCCCCCTTTACATCAAAGTCCACAGAGTTCCCCCTTTACATCAAAGTCCACAGAGTTCCCCCTTTACATCAAAGTCCACAGAGTTCCCCCTTTACATCTGAATTCGCAGATTTCCTCTTTTACATCTAAATCCACAGATTTCCCCTTTTACATCTGAATCCGCAGAGTTCCCCTTTTACATCTGAACCCGCAGAGTTCCCTTTCACTGTAAGGGGGGGACTCTGCAGACTCTGATATAAGGTAGAACCTTTACATCAAAGTCCACAGAGTTCCCCCTTTACATCAAAGTCCACAGAGTTCCCCCTTTACATCAAAGTCCACAGAGTTCCCCCTTTACATAAAATTCCACAGAGTTCCCCCTTTACATCAAAGTCCACAGAGTTCCCCCTTTACATCAAAGTCCACAGAGTTCCCCCTTTACATCAAAGTCTACAGAGTTCCCCCTTTACATCAAAGTCTACAGAGTTCCCCCTTTACATCAAAGTCCACAGAGTTCCCCCTTTACATCAAAGTCCACAGAGTTCCTCCTTTACATCAGAGTCCACAGAGTTCCCCCTTTACATCAAAGTCCACAGAGTTCCCCCTTTACA
Organism: Rana muscosa; assembly: GCA_029206835.1. Lineage (NCBI taxonomy): Eukaryota > Metazoa > Chordata > Amphibia > Anura > Ranidae > Rana > Rana muscosa. The sequence continues at coordinate 343,282,353 of CM055118.1, read as the reverse complement.
TCTGAATCCGCAAATTTCCCCTTTTACATCTGAATCCGCAGAGTTCCCCTTTTACATCTGAACCCGCAGAGTTCCCTTTCACTGTAAAGGGGGGACTCTGCAGACTCTGATATAAGGGAGAACTCTGGGGACTCTAACATAAGGGATGCTCTGGTGTACGGAGAGGACTCTGATGTAAGGGGGACTGTACATGTGACTTTTTTTACTATTCCCCTTCCGGTCCCCCTTCTCCCTTGTTTACGTACCCCCAGAGCTTGGACTCTATACTCACTGATTGTACATTCATTGTACATATATCATCTGATGCTATACCAATGGGGTGTCAGTGATTTGGACTCATGCGCATTTTTACTTGTGTAAAATGATGTAAGGGGGAACACTGTGGCCTCTGGTGTAAAGGGGAACTCTGATGTAATGGGTGCTCTGAGAACCCTGATTTACCTTAGTGTACTCACTTAGAGGCAGGAGAGAGAAGGGGGGAGGGGGAGACTTAGTCCGGTCTTAATAATGTGTCCTGGTCTATGACAGTCTGAAACCCGGACGCATGATTCCAAACCCAAACTGTCCAGGTGAATCCCGAACAGGTGGCAACCCTATCTGCTTACCTGCAGGGAACTGTAAAAGATATGTTATTTATCTAAAACTGTACTCCTGCAGGCTCCCTCTGCAAATCCAGATGATTCGCCGCAGCCTCTTCTCTGGTGATCCTCTAACATCATGAAGAAAAATGCCGTGCCCAAATCCCTGCAATAGATGCGAGGACGCCAAGGAACAGTCCACTGTTTGAGCGTAGGGGAGTAGAGGAGAGCACTTTGGATCTTAGACTTACACAAGAAGAGAGGGACCAGACCCACTACAAGACACAATTTATACTTTCCAAAGAGATAGGCTTTAAAGCCCCTATTAGGTTTTGGATATTTATTTACACCTCTATCTCTTTTGAGGAGGTGTCCCCTCACTTCTTGTAAGAAAATGAGATTACTTGGTAGCTGGCTTACTTAGATCCTTTACTTGTAATTTGATGATTATTTATAAAACCTCTAAAAATTCCAAAGAGCCAAAGAGTGACAAGTCTGTTTTCTTTTGTTGTGGCTCCAAGCTCTAGAGCACCACGATGGGGTTATTTAAAAAAATATATATAAAAAAAAAAAAAAAAAAAGCCAGTCCTATAGAAGAAACCCATATATACATACTGTTCTGGTTGCTTGTGTGTTGAAACAATTGTGCTTCATTGTTCCTTGGCCTTTCAGAAGCCTCTCATAGGCTATTACAGGCTTCTAGCAGTCGGGCTGGATGGTGTACCTGTGCCTTTGGCCCGCTTGAAAACCCCTAGAGTCACATGTGCGGGGCTAAATGTCTAATGTGCATGAGGCCTTATAGTAACCAGCAACGTAAGCGCAGCCCTAAATGAAGCACACAATGGGGTTTTAAGAGCTAAAAAATGCAATGACAATTAGGGATGGGCCAAAAACCCCCTGGTTCCGTTCGCACCAGAACATGCAAACAGACAAAAAAATTGTGCGAACATGCGAACCCTATTAAAGTCTATTGGATACGAACATGAAAAATCAAAAGTGCTAATTTTAAAGGCTTATATGCAAGTTATTGCCATAAAAAGTGTATAGGGACCCGGGTCCTGGCCCAGAGGACATGTATCCATGCAAAAAAAAAACATTTTTAAAACGTCCGTTTTTCCAGGAGCAGTGATTTTTAATGCTTAAAAAGAATCAATGAAAATGAAATATTCCTTTAAATATCGTGCTTGGGGGTCCCCTTAGTGTGCCTGTAAAGTGGCACATCTGCGTGATGGGTTTTATTATGCCGTAGCAAAATTTTATTTCTAAAGGAAAAAATTTCATTTAAACTTGCTTGCGGCTGTAATGTATTACCAATACCGGCAAAATACATAAAAATCAAGGAAAAAATTGGCGTGGGTTCCCCCCCCCCCCCAGTCCATACCAGGCCCTTTGGATATTAATGGGAACTCCACGCCAATTAAAAAAACAATAGCACAGGGTCCCCTCCAAAATCCATACCAGGCCCCTATCCGATCAGGCAGGGGGGGATAAGCGAGCTCCCCCCCCTCCTGAACCATACTAGGCTGCTTGCCCTCAACATGGGGAGGGTGTTTGGGGTCCCCCCCAAAGCACCTTGTCCCCATGTTGATGGGGGCAAGGGCCTCGTCCCCACAACCCTTGCCCAGTGGTTGTGGGGGTCTGCGGGCAGGGGACTTATCGGAACTTATCGGAATCTGGAAGCTCTCTTTAACAAGGGGGCCCACATATCCCGGCCCCCCCTATGTGAATGGGTAGGGGTACATTGTACCCCTACCCATTCACCGAAAAAAATGTCAAAAAGTAAAAACCACAACACGCAGTTTTTGACAATTCCTTTATTTAAAAAAAAGTGTCCCGCGATGTCCATCCATCTTCAATCCGTAACCAGATGACCCTGCTGCCTCTGAAGGCACATGATGTCAGAATGGGCGGGGTCCCTCGGTTAGGTCATGGGGTGGCCCCGCCCTTGCCTACATAACAGCTGTCACAGCCAGGAGACAGCAATCGACGGGACGCCTCCCATCGAGGTGGAGCTTTTTCCCCCCTATTTTTCGGGTCCATCGGGCGGCTTGATTGAAGATGGATGGACATCACGGGACACTTTTTTGTTTTGTTTTGTTTTTTTAGTAAAGGAATTGTCAAAAACTATCTATTGTGGTTTTTACTTTTTGTCCCCCACCCGCAGACCCTAACAACCACCGGGCCAGGGTTGTGGGGATGAAGCCCTTGACCCCATCAACCCCCCTGCTATCCTGACCTGCCAGGCTGCTTGCTCGGATAAGGGTATGGATTTTGGGGGGGACCCCACGCCAATTTTTTAAATAATGTTGGCCTTTTTTTTTCAGCCGGCAATACATTACAGCCGTAAACAAGGTGAACAAATATCTGCGCTAACTGTGAAAGTTCTGTCATAGGGTATGCCTTAACCACTTCAATATACTATTATATACTGTACACTGACTGCACTGTATATATATATATATATATATATATATATATATATATATACAGGTCCTTCTCAAAAAATTAGCATATTGTCATAAAGTTCATTATTTTCTGTAATGTACTGATAAACATTAGACTTTCATATATTTTAGATTCATTACACACAACTGAAGTAGTTCAAGCCTTTTCTTGTTTTAATATTGATGATTTTGGCATACAGCTCATGAAAACCCAAAAATCCTATCTCAAAAAATTAGCATATTTCATCCGACCAATAAAAGAAAAGTGTTTTTAATACAAAAAAAGTCAACCTTTAAATAATTATGTTCAGTTATGCACTCAATACTTGGTCGGGAATCCTTTTGCAGAAATGACTGCTTCAATGCGGCGTGGCATGGAGGCAACCAGCCTGTGGCACTGCTGAGGTGTTATGGAGGCCCAGGATGCTTCGATAGCGGCCTTAAGCTCATCCAGAGTGTTGGGTCTTGCGTCTCTCAACTTTCTCTTCCCAATATCCCACAGATTCTCTATGGGGTTCAGGTCAGGAGAGTTGGCAGGCCAATTGAGCACAGTAATACCATGGTCAGTAAACCATTTACCAGTGGTTTTGGCACTGTGAGCAGGTGACAGGTCGTGCTGAAAAATGAAATCTTCATCTCCATAAAGCTTTTCAGCAGATGGAAGCATGAAGTGCTCCAAAATCTCCTGATAGCTAGCTGCATTGACCCTGCCCTTGATAAAACACAGTGGACCAACACCAGCAGCTGACATGGCACCCCAGACCATCACTGACTGTGGGTACTTGACACTGGACTTCAGGCATTTTGGCATTTCCCTCTCCCCAGTCTTCCTCCAGACTCTGGCACCTTGATTTCCGAATGACGTGCAAAATTTGCTTTCATCCGAAAAAAGTACTTTGGACCACTGAGCAACAGTCCAGTGCTGCTTCTCTGTAGCCCAGGTCAGGCGCTTCTGCCGCTGTTTCTGGTTCAAAAGTGGCTTGACCTGGGGAATGCGGCACCTGTAGCCCATTTCCTGCACACGCCTGTTCACGGTGGCTCTGGATGTTTCTACTCCAGACTCAGTCCACTGCTTCCGCAGGTCCTCCAAGGTCTGGAATCGGTCCTTCTCCACAATCTTCTTCAGGGTCCGGTCACCTCTTCTCGTTGTGCAGCGTTTTCTGCCACACTTTTTCCTTCCCACAGACTTCCCACTGAGGTGCCTTGATACAGAACTCTGGGAACAGCCTATTCGTTCAGAAATTTCTTTCTGTGTCTTACTCTCTTGCTTGAGGGTGTCAATGATGGCCTTCTGGACAGCAGTCAGGTCGGCAGTCTTACCCATGATTGCGGTTTTGAGTAATGAACCAGGCTGGGAGTTTTTAAAAGCCTCAGGAATCTTTTGCAGGTGTTTAGAGTTAATTAGTTGATTCAGATGATTAGGTTAATAGCTCGTTTAGAGAACCTTTTTATGATATGCTAATTTTTTGAGATAGGAATTTTGGGTTGTCATGAGCTGTATGCCAAAATCATCAATATTAAAACAAGAAAAGGCTTGAACTACTTCAGTTGTGTGTAATGAATCTAAAATATATGAAAGTCTAATGTTTATCAGTACATTACAGAAAATAATGAACTTTATCACAATATGCTAATTTTTTGAGAAGGACCTGTATATATATATATATATATATATATATATATATATATATACACTACACTGTCTGCACTGTATATATAGTCTACACTGAATGCAGAGTATATATATATATATAGTGTGGGGCGTTAACTTAGCTCCATGAGCCATGATTGGCTAAAGGCACCCTGCCTTTGGCCAATCATGACTCTCACAGCAGAGAGCACTGTGATTGGAGAAAAGCATGCAGGTCAGGTGCATGCTTTGGCCAATCATCAAACATCAATGCACTGTGATCTCGCATTGCATTTTGGGGCATTCCGCGGTGCTTGAATTGGCCGCAAACGCCCCATAATGTTCGGTATTTGCAGCACGGGTGAACACCCGATGTTCGAGTTGAACTTACGTTCGACTCGAACATCAGGACAATCTCTAATGACAATACAGAAACACTAATACAATCAAAGGAGCCACAGGTGTGGATAATTACCCTTCACTGACATTTCAACCTGTGTATGTCAACTTGATTGCATATTATCAGGTCAACCATTTAAGGGTATATAACCTTTTTATAAGGGCAATCTACCATAAATGCTTTCAGTTATCCTTATGGTTGTCAAAGGACACACACAATTATGTGATGATAAATAGCTTAATCTGACCAATATTCTGAAATAAAAGAATGGTGTTTTGTTGGTGTAGCGGATGGTTGCTACTAGTTACTATCATCCACCATGTCACCCCACTGCCAGACATCCATATATCACTCTCAGAGACAATGAACAGTATTTTTGCTTTGTTTTGTTTTTGTTTATTTGGGCGATATAACTTGGTTGGGAAAAGGGAATATGGGATGCCCATAGAACAGATCACTTTGCCATCATAATTAAGGATTTGTTGAATGAATTGAGCTTTGAAGAACTGATGGACTCTAACATTCACAGTCACTTCCCCTGCATCAACTCCTGCAGACCATTACTCCTCCTCTGCACCAACTCCTGCAGGCCATTACTCCTCCTCTGCACCAACTCCTGCAGACCATTACTCCTCCTCTGCACCAACTCCTGCAGACCGTTACTCCTCCTCTGCACCAACTCCTGCAGACCGTTACTCCTCCTCTGCACCAACTCCTGCAGACTATTACTCCCAGGACTCTTCTCCTCCTGCACAAAATTTCATGGTGCAATGTTAGTTCCTCCGCCCCTTCATCTTCACACTACACCAGGGATCACTCTGAATGGTCCCAGGTATTTGCTGAACTTGCTGAATTGTTAATAGACCAGGGGCCTGCAGTACCCCTTCTTGGTGGCCTAGAGTTTAGCAGCTTTAGAAAGTTGGTGGACTACTGATCCCAGCTAGCCCAACTTGCAAATCCTGTGCCCGCAGGCCACATCGATTTGACACAAAACTCCCCAGTCTCTCCTCTGGCCTTGCACCCAGCTCCCCTGGCATGCCTCCTCCAGATACCCACTGTGCCTCACTCACAGAGCTTCTCCTGCCCTGAGTCCATGGTGAAGAATTTAACCTGACATGCGTACCGACTGCTTCTCCATCTCCTCTGTTCCAGCATACCTTCTCCATGACCGTGTAAGGATGAGGCTCCCTCCCAGCTCCGAGCTTCTCCACCAAGGAGCACAACCCCCCCCCCCAATGGGGATGGGCCTCCTGCTGCAGTCTAACACTCGATTCTTCACTTCACCCAGCCGACAACTCTCCTCCAGTGGGCTGGACCTGAGCTTAAGTAGGAGGCCTGCCCCCTGAGAATTCCAGTTGGGGATTGGTCAGGGCTCCTCCCATGAGCTCCCTGTCACTCCAAATCCCAGCCCTGCCCCTCTTCCAGAACATTCTCCCTGGAAGCAGGGGAGGCGCCCAAGGGCTGAAGCACAGGTGGTCACACCCACTGCTACACTAACCACTCGCTGCCCCCAGATTAAAAACAAACAGGCCTAGCAAGCAGCATAGGCCTGTCTAAACTTACCTGCCTGGCAGCTATCACAAAAATCCTCACCTCTAACACCCACCTGTGGTAGAGGGCGCTACATCGGATTACTCATATTTTCCAAAAAGTTTTGCCAGGGGTATGTAAACCTATAAGCACAACTGTGTTATTATAAATGTTTTTTTTTACCAAATGGAAAGATCATGGTTTGTGCATTTGCTGATGCCTGGATATCAGTGTCTCAAGCTAGTCCCTTAGATACCATGAGACCTTAGCTAGAGTGTGAAGAATTGAAAACCCCAGGAGAAAGGAAGACATTTTTTTATTAACCATTACCACCATTCAAAGCAATATAGGTTGGCTATAACAGGATTCCTTGGGTAGTCACAAAATTACCAGTGCAAGTGAAAGCCTATTTACATTGTACAGGTGATCTTGGGTGGTTTCTCTTTAAAGAGGACTTGTTGGTAGAGCTTATCAATGTGTAGAGGTAACACCACACCAATCATGATATCTCCAGGCTGTGCCATCGCCTCCAGCTGGGAGAGGTCCAAGCGGCATCTTTGATCATCCGAATGAAAAACTGGAGTGAGCTGTGAAAAAAACAGAGTCCACATTGTCGTAGATAAGGAGACCATCTTGCTCAAGGATCAAGCAGTGATATCTGTGAGTGTAAATTAAACACAGGGAGGTCAACAAGCATTTCATTCCACTGTATGCATTACATCGGGCTACTTTTTTAAATTATATTAGCATTACTGAGTGGGGTGTAGCTTAACAAACAAACAAATGTAAAAGTTGTAAAAAAAAATTAGTTGATCCCCAAAGTCAAGTTTGCATACTACGATTCTGTGTCCGTGTGTTTTAGCTTTTTTTTGTTGAAGGCAGAGCCCTTTTCTACAAATTTTCTCTACATCTCCTATGTCTTCAGAGATCTTTCCAATAACTCGAAGACTGAAGAAAAATTGTAGCAATACAGCGAGCCTGGGCTTTATATATGCCATGGCCACAGATCAATTCTGATTGGCCAGCACCGTCACAGAGAAACAATCTGGTCTGCCCCGGAAGCGTTGCACAGAGAAGAGAGAAAAGAGCGAGAATTTCAAATCCCCGGACCGTTGGACTGGCTGTGGGGGCCCTGACAGCTCAGCATCGCCAGAGGTAAGTTCAGAGGGGACCAAAGGGGTAGGTGAGGGGTGTATGTTTTTGCATTTTTTCTGTAAAGGTGACCTAACCCTTTAAGTCAGTGATGGCGAACCTTGGAACCCCAGATGTTTTGGAACTACATTTCCTATGATGCTCAACTACACAGCAGAGTGCATGAGCATCATGGGAAATGTAGTTCCAAAACATCTAGGGTGCCAAGGTTCTCCATCACTGCTTTAAGTAATCTTTACAAGCCTTTACTCTCTCCCAGCCTGTCGGTGGACAATAAATTTGGAATTCTGAAGCAGAAAACTGCCAAGCATGTCAGCACAGGAGCACATTGCTAGCACAGGAGCACTGCATCACACTGGATTGTCTCCACTTCCCAGTCTGAGCTATGGTGTACAGTAGACTGTAAAGTCCTATACACACGATCGGATTTCCTATGGATTTTAAACCGATGGATTTTTCCATCGGAAATCCGATGAAACTGACTTCCATCAGTCTTGCCTACACACCATCAGTCAAAAAACCGATTGTCCCAAACGCAGTGACGTAAAACACAGACGAGCCAAGAAAAATTAAGTTCTATGCTTCTGAGCATGCGTCGACTTGATTCTGAGCATGCGTGGGTTTTTTATCCGATGGAGTTCCCCACAGACGATAGTAATTTGCTATCGTTTTTTTTTCCATCGGATAAATTTAAAACATGTTGTATTTTTTAACACCGATGGAAAAAAGACCCATGGGGCCCATACACGATCGGTTTTGTCCGATGAAAAAAGTCCATCGACTGTTTTCATCAGTAAAACCGATCGTGTGTACAGGGCTTTAGAGCTTGATACAGGTCGAATTAACGTAATTGCACAATATGCATTTAAAAAATACAGCAAACAATGTATTAATGAATACAGATATACCTTTTTGTGCTTTGTTTTTTCTATTTATGGGTTTAATTGTTTAAAGCAGAAGTTAAATGACACTTCTTAACCACTTAACGACCGCCCACCGCCGATTTACGTCGGCAGAATGGCACGGACAGGCAGAATCACGTAGATCTACGTGATCGCCTTTGTGCAGTTGGGGGGTCCATCCGGACCCCCCTTCACTGCAGTGAGCGGCCGTTAAGTGTTCGGGAGCGATCAGGCATGAGGGGGCGGCCGCTCGATTCCGCCCCCCCCCTCGCGATCGCTCCCGGCCAATGAAAATGCTTCCTCCGCCATGTGATGTAAACAAGGCTGGAGGAAGTGATGTCATCTCCCTCGCCGCGGTCTTTTCGTTCCCGGCGCCGAGGAGTGAAGACAGAGGTTAGTGCACCAACAGTCCACTGACACGTAGGTACACATAGGCACACAAATCACCCCCCAGTCACCCCCAGATCACCCCCCAGGTCACCCCAAAGCCCCCAATCACAGTGTCACTGATTGCAGTGATCATTTATTTTACTGATCACTGCATTTAGTGTCATCTGTGATTGTAAAAAGTTGCAGGGCAGTTAGGATTAGGCCCCTTTAGGTCCAGGGTAGCCCCCTAACCCCCCCTAATAAAGGTTTAACCCCTTGATCACCCCCCAGGTAACCCTTTCACCCCCTAACTTCAGCGTCACTAAGCGATTGTTTTTCCGATCGCTGTATTTGTGTCGCTGGTGTTTTAGATTATTAGTTTTTTTTTTTTAGGTTCGCCGCAGGTTTTTATTAGTGTCAGGTACCCCCATATATTATTTTAACCCCCTAATTGCCCCTAGAGTTAACCCTTTCACCAGTGATCGCCGTATAAGCGTCACTGGTGTCACTGGTTAGCCAGTAAGTTATTTAGTTATTTAGGTTACCCGTCAGGTTTTTATATAGTGTCAGGTACCCCCATATTTAACCTAATAAAGGTTTTAACCCCCTGATTGCCCCTAGTTAACCCTTTCACCAGTGATCACCATATAAAGGTTACGGGTGACGCTGGTTGATTAGTTTGCTTTTTATAGCATCAGGGCACCCGCCGTATATAACCCAATAAAGGTTTAACCCCCCTGATCGCCCGGCGGGTGAGATCAATTAGGTTTTAGCGCCAGAGAGGGTCTGCGTCGCCCCAGGCAGTGTTAGGTTAGTGCCAGTAACGCTAACACCCACGCGCAAAGCATACACCCCCCTTAGTGGTATAGTATCTGATCAGATCTATACTAGCATCCCCAGCGGTTTAGGGTTCCCAAAAACGCAGTGTTAGCGGGATCAGCCCAGATACCTGCTAGCGCCTGCGTTTAGCCCCTCCGCCCAGCCCAGCACAGCCCAGCCCACCCAAGTGCAGTATCGATCGATCACTGTCACTTACCAAACACAACACACATAACTGCAGCGTTCGCAGAGACAGGCCTGATCCATATCAACCAGTCCATAGCAAACGTCCATAGCAACCAGCCCATAGCAACCGTCCATAGCAACCATCCATAGCAACCAGTCTATAGCAACTGTCCATAGCAACCATCCATTGCAACCAGTCCATAGCAACCGTCCATAGCAACTGTCCATAGCAACCATCCATAGCAACTATCCATAGCATCCAGTCCATAGCAACTGTCCATGGCAACCAATCCATAGCAACCATCCATAACAACCAATCCGTAGCAACCGTCCATAGCAACTGTCCATAGCAACCGTCCATAGCAACCAGTCCATAGCAACCATCAATATCAACCAGTCCAAGGTGAATGTTTTGAACGCTACCACTCAAAAGTGAAGTTTTAGCGTAGGGTACAGCATTTCACAGACAAGGACACACTTACACAGGGTCTCCCAAGATGCCATTACATTTTGAGAGACCCGAACCATTACAGTTGTAAAGTTACAAAAAAAGTGTAAAAAAGAAAAAAAAAACGTAAAAAACAAAACACAAAAAAAATATAAAATAAAAAAAACAAAAATAGTTGTCGTTTTATTGTTCTCTCTCTCTCTATTTTCTCTCTATTGTTCTGCTCTTTTTTACTGTATTCTATTCTGCAATGTTTTATCATGCTTGCTTTTCAGGTATGTAATTTTTTGTTTTCAGGTGCGCCATTCAACTGCAGCGAGGAATTATTTATCTTGACAGCAACAGCGTTTGCTCCCACGATACATAAAGCCGTGACACCACAGTTAAAAAAAAGAGCATATATGCCGAAGCATGGGGGCAGCAGGGGCGGAGGAGCGATTTTGCTCCTAATGCCGCGTACATACGGTCGAAATTCCAACGGAGGCCTGCCCGTGGAAAATTCCGACCGTGTGTACGCGGCATAACCTTTTTGCGGGAGGATGCCCCCATGCTTCGGCATATATATATTTTAGGCACAGGTTGCGTTAAAACATTTTTTTATTTTTTACTAGGTTTTGTTTTGGTATTTGCTTTGCAGGTATGGCATGGTAAGGTCTTACTGTTGTACTGTAATGTTACTTTGTTTTAATGTTAACCACCATTTGCTTAGCAGGTACGCCATTCAGTTGCAGTGCGGATCTATTTATCTTGACAGCCGTGACTCCAACGCTGTAGGAGGTGATTTCACCACCACAGTTAAAAAAAAGAGCATATATGCCGAAGCATGGGGGCAGCAGGGGCGGAGGAGCGATTTTGCTCCTAATGCCGCGTATATACGGTCGAAATTCCAACGGAGGCTTGCCCGTGGAAAAGTCCGACCGTGTGTACGCGGCATAACCTTTTATGCCGCGTACATACGGTCGAAATTCCGACGAAGGCTTGACCGTGTGTACGCGGCATAACTTTTTTGCGGGAGGATGCCCCCATGCTTCGGCATATATGCCCATCATTAGAAGTGGGTGGATGAAGGGAGGTATTCTAATGGTGGGCATACCCACCAATCAATCTCTTTTTTTCGTTCAGCCAATAGGCTGTATGAAAAAAAAGATTACAATACATGTCCAACAAGGACCAGCAACGTACTGGTATGTTGCTGGACTTTGAATGTTTATACCAGAATGATGCCTGCGGGTTTAGGTATCATCTTGGTATCATTCTTTTCAGCCAGCAGCCGGCTTTCATGTAAAAGCAATTCTAGCAGATATTTAGCCTCTAGACTGCTTTTACAAGCAGTGGGAGGGAATGTCCCCCCCCGGATATAAAAAGCGCCATTGGGAAATTGGGAAAGCATTTTATCACACCGATCTTGGTGTGGTCAGATGCTTTGAGGGCAGAGGAAAGATCTAGGGTCTAACCCCCCAATTTTTTTCAAAAAAAGAGTACCTGTCACTACTTATTGCTATCATAGGGGATATTTACATTCCCTGAGATAACGATAAAAATGGTAAAAAAATAAAATATGGAAGGCACAGTTTAAAAATAAAATAAAAAAGCCAAATAAATAATAAAAAAAAAAAAAAAAAAAAAAAAGCACCGCTGTCCCCCCCTGCTCTTGCGCAAAGGCGAACGCAAGCGTCGGTCTAGCGTCATATGTAAACAGCAATTGCATCATGCATGTGAGGTATCACCGCGAAGGTCAGATCGAGGGCAGTCATTTTAGCAGTAGACCTCCTCTGTAAATCTAACGTGGTAACCTGTAAAGGCTTTTAAATGCTTTTAAAAATGAATGTAGTTTGTCGCCGCTGCGCGTTTGTGCGCAATTTTAAAGCATGTCGTGTTTGGTATCCATGTACTCGGCCTATGATCATCTTTTTTATTTCATCAAACATTTGGGCAATATAGTGTTTTTTAGTGCATTAAAAATAAAAAAAGTGTGTTTTTCCCCCAAAAAATGTGTTTGAAAAATCGCTGCGCAAATACTGTGTGGAAAAAAAAATGCAACACCCACTATTTTAATCTGTAGGGCCTTTGCTTTAAAAAAATATATAATGTTTGGGGGTTCAACATAATTTTCTTGCAAAAATGTTTTTTTCATGTAAACAAAAAGTGTCAGAAAGGGCTTTGTCTTCAAGTGGTTAGAAGAGTGGATGATGTGTGACATAAGCTTCCTAATGTTGTGCATAAAATGCCAGGACAGTTCAAAACCCCCCCAAATGACCCCATTTTGGAAAGTAGACACCCCAAGCTATTTGCTGAGAGGCATGTTGAGCCCATTGAATATTTTTTTTTTTGTCCCAAGTGATTGAATAATGACCAAAAAAATAAAAAAAAATAAAAATGTACAAAAAGTTGTCACTAAATTATATATTGCTCAAACATGCCATGGGCATATGTGGAATTACACCCCAAAATACATTCTGTTGCTTCTCCTGAGTACGGGGATACCACATGTGTGGGACTTTTTGGGAGCCTAGTCGCGTACGGGACCCCAAAAACCAAGCACCGCCTTCAGGATTTCTATGGGTGTAAATTTTTGATTTCACTCCTCACTGCCTATCACAGTTTCGGAGGCCATGGAATGCCCAGATGGCACAAAACCCCCCCAAATGACCCCATTTTGGAAAGTAGACACCCCAAGCTATTTGCTGAGAGGTATGTTGAGTATTTTGCAGATCTCGCTTTTTGTCACAAAGTTTTGAAAATGTAAAAAAAGAAAAAAAAAAAGAAAAAAAAATGTCTTTCTTAATTTTCAAAAACAAATGAGAGCTGTAAAATACTCACCATGCCTCTCAGCAAATAGCTTGGGGTGTCTACTTTCCAAAATGGGGTCATTTGTGGGGGTTTTGGGCTATTTTGACATTTTATGGCCTTCAAAACTGTGATAGGTAGTGAGGAGTGAAATCAAAAATTTATGCCCTTAGAAACCTTGAAGGCGGTGCTTGGTTTTTGGGGTCCCGTACGCGGCTAGGCTCCCAAAAAGTCCCACACATGTGGTATCCCCGTACTCAGGAGAAGCAGCAGAATGTATTTTGGGGTGTAATTTCACATATAACCATGGCATGTGTGAGCAATATATCATTTAGTGACAACTTTTTGTACATTTTTTTTTTCTTTTTGTCATTATTCAATCATTTGGGACAAAAAAAAAAATATTCAATGGGCTCAACATGCCTCTCAGCAAATAGCTTGGGGTGTCTACTTTCCAAAATGGGGTCATTTGGGGGGGTTTTGTGCCATCTTGGCATTTTATGGCCTTCAAAACTGTGATAGGTAGTGAGGAGCGAAATCAAAAATTTATGCCCTTAGAAACCTTGAAGGCGGTGCTTGGTTTTTGGGGTCCCGTACGCGGCTAGGCTCCCAAAAAGTCCCACACATGTGGTATCCCCGTACTCAGGAGAAGCAGCAGAATGTATTTTGGGGTGTAATTTCACATATGCCCATGGCATGTGTGAGCAATATATCATTTAGTGACAACTTTGTGCAAAAAAAAAAAGTTTGTCATATTCCCGCAACCTGTGGCAAAATATAAAATATTCCATGGACTCAACATGCCTCTCAGCAAATAGCTTGGGGTGTCTACTTTCCAAAATGGGGTCATTTGGGGGGGTTTTGTGCTATTTTGGCATTTTATGGCCTTCGAAACTGTGATAGGTAGTGAGGAGTGAAATCAAAAATTTGCGCCCTTAGAAATCCTGAAGGCGGTGCTTGGTTTCCGGGGTCCCGTACGTGGCTAGGCTCCTAAAAAGTCCCACACATGTGGTATCCCCGTACTCAGGAGAAGCAGCAGAATGTATTTTGGGGTGCAATTCCACATATAACCATGGCATGGGTGAGCAATATATCATTTAGTGACAACTTTTTGTAATTTTTTTTATTTTTTTTGTCATTATTCAATCACTTGGGACAAAAAAAAAAAAAATATTCAATGGGCTCAACATGCCTCTCAGCAATTTCCTTGGGGTGTCTACTTTCCAAAATGGGGTCATTTGGGGGGGTTTTGTACTGCCCTGCCATTTTAGCACCTCAAGAAATGAGATAGGCAGTCATAAATTTAAAGCTGTGTAAATTTCAGAAAATGTACCCTAGTTTGTAAACGCTATAACTTTTGCGCAAACCAATAAATATACGCTTATTGACATTTTTTTACTAAAGACATGTGGCTGAATACATTTTGGCCTAAATGTATGACTAAAATTGAGTTTATTCGATTTTTCTTATAACAAAAAGTAGAAAATATCATTTTTTTTCAAAATTTTCGGTCTTTTTCTGTTTATATCGCAAAAAATAAAAATCGCAGAGGCAATCAAATACCATTAAAAGAAAGCTCTATTTGTGGGAAGAAAAGGACGCAAATTTCATTTGGGTACAACATTGCATGTCCGCACAATTTGCAGTTAAAGCAGCTGTGAGGGGGTTAGCTCGGCAGCGGGTGTGGGTGACCCCCGGGATGGGCTCCCCACACAAAAACAGGCCCAGCAAACGGAGGTTGTGGTTTTCAAAATCAAAAAGGTGCGGTTTATTTTCTATTTACAGTGACAAAACACAGCAAAGCAAAAGAAACATAAACAAAATAAATCCTGGTCAACTTGACCTCTAACTAAACATACAGGTTTCCTAACTAACAACTGGGATCAGCCTAGTGCTGTCCTAGTCCCTAAGTCCCTGGTTTTAAATGTCCAAGCAAATAGCCACACAGGCTTGGTCTCACCGCACAGGGGTTCACTCTCCCTAGACAGTCCACACAGGTCTGGTTCCAGGCATGAGCTAACATCTAATGAAGCTGGGAGTTCTTATAGAGGCCTAAATGAGCTGACAAGCTTCAGCTGGTCTCATCAACT
This sequence comes from Rana muscosa, assembly GCA_029206835.1. Lineage (NCBI taxonomy): Eukaryota > Metazoa > Chordata > Amphibia > Anura > Ranidae > Rana > Rana muscosa. Next base: position 343,267,018 of record CM055118.1, on the reverse strand, counting down.
CCCTGTCTGTACGACGCCCCACACTCTCCCTAGAGGTATGAGTCATCCATGAGCCCACTAGCCTTAGCTGGGCTTATACAACTCTCCGCCTAGTTGTATAAGTCGGCGTAAAGCCTGAATCTGGGCGAAATATATCTACCCCCCTGGATGCAACCAGGTGACTTTACCTTCCTGCTGTCACATACCCCCCCCTCTTGTTTTAACCTCGGGGTTGGAACACCAGCAATCAGGCATTCATGTACTCGAGACAAAGCATCCACATTCCCCATTTGAACGCCAGGGCGATGCTTTACTGTGAAGTTGAATTCCTGGAGGGCCAGGAACCACCTATTCACTCTTCTATTTGTTTCCTTGTTTTGAGCCATCCACTTTAACGGAGCGTGATCCGTAACCAAGTCAAAGTGCCTACCTAGCAGGTAGTACCGAAGGGAATCTAGAGCCCACTTCACCGCTAAACACTCCTTTTCAACGGTGGCGTAATTTACCTCATGGGACTTCAACTTCCTGCTGAGGTAAATGCCTGGGTGCTCTTCCCCGTTCCAGACCTGGGACAATACTGCTCCTAACCCCACATCTGACGCATTACTTTGTACGACAAAGTCTTTAGAGAAGTCGGGTGAGTACAACACTGGCTGGCTACATAAGGCTTGTTTCAAGAATTGGAATGCTGCCTCAGCCTCGGGGGTCCATTTAATCATGACCGACCCTTTCCCCTTCGTCAGGTTGGTTAGGGGCACAGCCTTAGAAGCAAAGTGGGGAATGAATCGCCGATAATACCCAGCGATTCCCAGAAAGGCTCGTACCTGCTTCTTGCTGTTGGGACGTGGCCAACTCTGGATGGCCTCGACTTTGTTGAGTTGGGGTTTTATTACTCCCCTCCCAATGGTGAACCCAAGATATTTGGCCTCTTCCTGCCCAATGGTACACTTCTTGGGGTTAGCCGTAAACCCCGCTTCCCGAACAGAGTCCAGGACTGCTTGCACTTTTGGCAGATGTGAGGCCCAATCTGTGCTATGGACAATTACGTCATCCAGGTAAGCCGCAGCATACTTCCGATGGGGCCTCAGCATCTGGTCCATTTTCCGCTGGAATGTGGCCGGCGCATTCTGTAACCCGAACGGCATTCTTTTATATTGGAACGCCCCGTCTGGGGTTACAAATGCGGTTTTCTCTTTGGCCGACTTGGCCAGGGGGATTTGCCAATACCCTTTTGTGAGGTCAAGAGTCGTCATGTATCGGGCTGTTCCCAGCCGGTCGATCAACTCATCTATACGTGGCATGGGGTAGGTGTCAAATTTTGTAACTTTGTTCAACTGACGAAAATCGTTACAAAATCGCCAGCTCCCATCCGGTTTAGGCACCAACACAATGGGACTAGACCAATCACTTTGTGACTCCTCTATCACCCCTAAGTTCAGCATTTTCTGTACTTCCTCCCGTATTGCCTCCCGTCGGGCCTCTGGGATCCGATAGGGTTTTAACTTCACCCTTTCACCGGGCGGGGTAATGATGTCATGCTCTACCCCAGATGTTTGTCCCGGCAGCTCAGAGAATACCTCCTTGTTGCGAAGCACAAACTCCTTAACCTCCTGTTGTTGGGGTTGTGACAAGGTGGCTGCTATTCCAACCTCAGGAATCACGCAACCAGTTTGAGCTGGTGACCAAGTGTCTGCGACTAGGGACTCTCTATCCCTCCAGGCTTTCAACAGATTAACGTGATAGATCTGTTCGGGCTTTCGCCTTCCTGGTTGTCTGACCTTGTAATTCACTTCGCTCACTTTTTCCATTATCTCGTAGGGGCCTTGCCATTTGGCAAGGAATTTACTTTCAACCGTAGGGACAAGTACCAGTATCCTATCCCCCGGGGAAAAGGTACGGGTCTTGGCTCCACGGTTGTACACTCTCTGCTGTGCTAACTGCGCTTGGGCCAAATGTTCCTTCACGATGGGCATTACCTGTGCAATTCGGTCTTGCATCAGGGCGACATGCTCAATCACACTCCTGTGGGGAGAACTCTCACTTTCCCAAGTTTCCTTGGCAATATCCAACAGCCCTCTTGGGTGTCTCCCATACAGTAACTCAAAGGGGGAGAATCCCGTAGAGGATTGGGGCACCTCCCTAATAGCAAACATCAGATAAGGAAGTAGACAGTCCCAATCCTTTCCATCTCTATCCACCACTTTCTTCAACATTTGTTTTAGGGTTTTGTTGAATCTTTCAACCAGCCCATCGGTTTGGGGGTGATACACAGATGTACGTAATTGCGTCACTTTGAACAATTTACACAGCTCCTTCATAACCCGGGACATAAAGGGTGTACCTTGGTCCGTAAGCAGTTCTTTACAAATACCCACCCGGCTAAACACAAGAGATAGCTCTTTGGCTATGGTTTTGGCCGAGGTATTTCGGAGAGGGATCGCTTCTGGATAACGGGTGGCATAGTCCATTATAACTAATATGTACTGGTGCCCCCTAGCGGACTTGATTATAGGACCTACCAAATCCATGGCGATCCTCTCAAACGGGACCTCAATGATGGGTAGAGGGACCAGCGGGCTACGGAAATGTGGCATCGGGGCCGACCTCTGACACACAGGGCAGGAGGAACAATAATTTTCTATGTCCTTCATCACCCCCGGCCAATAGAATCTCTGTAATACCCTCTCTCGGGTTTTCTCTGTCCCCAGATGACCTCCAAGAATGTGCCCATGAGCCAACTCCAACACCAACTTCCTGTAAGGTTTGGGCACCACAAGCTGCTCAACGGTTTCTTCTGCCCTTTTTGCCACCCGATACAGTAGGTCCTTCTCTACGCTGAAGTATGGGTAAGTGCAGGTATTATCTGGGTTCACTAACTCGCCATCTATTTTCACTACGTTTTCCCGTGCCTTTATTAGGGCGGGGTCTTTCAACTGTTCTGTGGCAAAGTTTTCCCTGTGAACCTCAAGATCAGAAAACTCCACAGACGGTAGGTTTTCGTCTGAGGAGGTGGGCTCCTCTCCAGTTTCTTGAGTCTCCCCTGCCAATACTGATAAGGGAAATTCCGGAGAGTCCTCACCACTCTCAGGGGAGTTCTGGCTATCACATTCCTGGTACATAGGGGCACCAGTGGGGGGCTCAGGATCATCCCACAGTTCCCAGAACTTCGGAAAATCCCTTCCCACAATGGCGTCATGCGGTAACTGAGATACTAAGCCCACTGGATGAAAGAGGGTACCTTTGGGGGTCTCGAAACACACTGTAGTCACTGGATACTCTCGGGTGTCCCCATGCACACAAATAACAGCTACCTTGCTATTCCCAGAGACCTCTGTTTTAACTAACTCAGCCTTTATCAGGGTCACAAGGCTACCTGAATCCAGCAATACCACAACATTTCTACCATTAACACACATTTTGCATAAATGTTTCTCAGTTCCTCGAATGGCAGTGCATGCGACTGTCGCACACAGCGACTGACGTCTGCCCGTCAGAAAGTCACACTGCATGGGTTCCTCCACAACCGGGCAATTGGCTGCAATATGTCCCGCTTGCCGGCAGCGGTAGCAAACGATCCTTCTTGCCGCCTCTTGAGCCGCTGATTTCCCAGGCTGTTCTCGCCAAACTTGGGGTAGAGCTCCCACCCTCTCACTCTCTCCACCCTCACCCCTTGGAATCCTCTTATCCGCCCCTGGGGATGGTCTGGTCTTAGGGTGGAAAGTCCGAGTGTCTCTGGAAGAGGCCGTCAGGTTCTCTGTAGCCAAGTATTTCTCCACACGATCCACAAGACCATCGGCCGTCTCTGGGTCTCCATGGCTTACCCACTTTTGGATGGCAGTAGGAAGAGCTCTCAAAAACCGATCCATTACAACACGTTCCACAATCTTTGGTGCGGACAAAGTCTCTGGCTGTAGCCACTTTCTGCTCAGGTGAATGAGATCATACATTTGAGACCTGGGGGGTTTTCCAAGCTGGAAAGTCCAGTTATGCACACGCTGAGCCCGGACAGCCAGGGTGACACCCAGCCTTGCCAATATTTCAGCTTTTAGCATCACATAGTCTTTTGCTTGGTTAGGCTCTAGGTCATAGTAAGCTTTCTGCGATTCACCAGTTAACAGAGGAGCCACCAGTCCAGCCCACTGCTCCTCAGGCCACTTTTCTCTTTCAGCGGTCCTTTCAAATGTGGTCAAAAATACCTCTGGATCATCCTCTCCAGTCATTTTTGTCAATAAACGACTGACCCCAAAGGACGCGGTATTAGTGGGATGGCTTTCCTCACTGGTCTGCGGACGTTGCTGCATTACTGCTTCCATCTGTTGTTGTAGTCTCTGCTCTTGCTTCTGCAACAGGTCTATGAAGCGGGCCTCAGATTGCTGCTGGGCTTGTTGCTGAGCCTCCAGACTCTGTTGCAAAGTTGCGTTTGTCTGCTGCTGGGCTGCAAGGCTCTGTTGATGAGCTTGCTGCTGGGCTGCAAGGCTCTGTTGATGAGCTTGCTGCTGGGCTGCAAGGCTCTTTTGCAAACCTGCATTTGTCTGCTGTTGATTGGCATTTGCTAGAGCCAGCTGTTTCAGTATCTCCTCCATGCTGGCTTAAAAAAAACTGCCACTGGTTCTCCACCAACTGTGAGGGGGTTAGCTCGGCAGCGGGTGTGGGTGACCCCCGGGATGGGCTCCCCACACAAAAACAGGCCCAGCAAACGGAGGTTGTGGTTTTCAAAATCAAAAAGGTGCGGTTTATTTTCTATTTACAGTGACAAAACACAGCAAAGCAAAAGAAACATAAACAAAATAAATCCTGGTCAACTTGACCTCTAACTAAACATACAGGTTTCCTAACTAACAACTGGGATCAGCCTAGTGCTGTCCTAGTCCCTAAGTCCCTGGTTTTAAATGTCCAAGCAAATAGCCACACAGGCTTGGTCTCACCGCACAGGGGTTCACTCTCCCTAGACAGTCCACACAGGTCTGGTTCCAGGCATGAGCTAACATCTAATGAAGCTGTGAGTTCTTATAGAGGCCTAAATGAGCTGACAAGCTTCAGCTGGTCTCATCAACTCCCTGTCTGTACGACGCCCCACACTCTCCCTAGAGGTATGAGTCATCCATGAGCCCACTAGCCTTAGCTGGGCTTATACAACTCTCCGCCTAGTTGTATAAGTCGGCGTAAAGCCTGAATCTGGGCGAAATATATCTACCCCCCTGGATGCAACCAGGTGACTTTACCTTCCTGCTGTCACACAGCGCAGTGCCGAATCCCAAAAACAGGCCTGGTCCTAATGGCCCGAAATGGTCCGGGGCTTAAGTGGTTAAAGCAGAGCTCCACCCTAAAGTGGAACTTCCGCTCATCGGATTCCTCCCCCCTCTGGTGTCACATTTGGCACCTTTCAGGGGGGAGGGGGGTGCAGATACCTGTCTAAGACAGGTATTTGCACCCACTTCCGGGAGTCCACTCTGCGGGTATTCTGCGGGTAGTACGTCACTTCCCGCAGAGTACCCGTTGTGTTCTGGGAAACACTCGGCTCCCAGAACACAACGGGGACCAGTGAAAACGGCGCAGCGCGACTCGCGCATGCGCCGTAGGGAACCGGGCAGTGAAGCCGCAAGGCTCCACTTCCTGGTTCCCTCACCGAGGATGGCGGGGGGGCAGCAGAGTGACGAGCGATTGCTCGTCTTCTGCTGCCAACATCGCTGGACTCCAGGACAGGTAAGTGTCCTAATATTAAAAGTCAGCAGCTGCAGTATTTGTAGCTGCTGGCTTTTAATATATTTTTTTCGGCGGAGCTCCGCTTTAATCAAAAAAATAAAAAAATCATATTTTCAAAGAACCTATTGAAGACTCAGCTGAGCTTGTTTTAGTTATACATCATATGCAAAGATCTACTAAAGATGTATTAGATTATGATAAAAAAGTACTCGCTAGAGTGACTGGAATCATACTTACAATTCACACTCATGGGCTCCTGTACAGCGACTCCTCTCCATACGATACTCTGCAGAGAGCTGCCTTCAATGCTGTCATTGTTACCAAGACAGCATTTATGGGCTTTATTTAATTGCCTCGTTATACTAATTTAATGGATATAATCCTTGTAGAACTGGTCAACCTCTTCCCAAGAGAAGCAAGGTGTAGGAGGATGCAGATGGGTTTTCGAGAGGAAGTCCAAATAATTATAGTCACCAAGGAATCATAGCTTTTCTCTTACTCTTTCACTAATATCTGTGTGTATGTATGTATTTGTGTGTGTGTATATATATGTATGTATGTATATATTGTGACGGTATGCGAGGTGAGATATGTGACAATCGCTATATTTCACCTCGCATTTGGTCTATTGTAAGGGACTGAACCAGAATCCGCCCCAGGTTTTTCCAGCCTCTGTAGTTGGCTGGGTTCCGGTCCGGATATTCAGGTTCACTGGAATCCATAGGCAGCTGGGCTTTAAAGATCCAGGAAGAGAGCACAGCATGGCTCTGGCCTGAGACTCAGAAGGGAATCTGAGTAAGAGGAGCGCTGGTTATTTGGGCTGAAAGAAAAGGTTTGCTTTACTTCACCTTGTGTTTTGTGGGTGAAGGGGACCAGCCCCTCACCGTATAGAGAGCGGTTACTGTTAGTTTAGCGCCGGACGGCAAGGATTTGTTTTACTGTTTTGTTTATTTTTGTATGACTATTGCAAACCACTTGTAAATAAAGCTGGCAATATGCCAGGTTTTAAAGAAACTGCCTGTACGCTGACCTTCATTCTGAGAAAAGGTGATCCCCATGAGCTAATCTCCCACACGTGGTGGAGAATGCGGGCATTTTCTGAAGATGGAGGAAATGTTAAAGGCCCTGCTACAGGCCAATGCAACTCAGCGGGAAACCAACCGCCAAGTCGCAGCACAACAGGCAGCACAACAGGAGGCCGCTGCAGCACAACAAGCAGCCCAGCAGGAGATGAACCGCCAAGTCGCAGAGGCCACTGCAGCACAACAGGCGGCCCAGCAGGAGATGAACCGTCAGTTTGCAGAGGCTCTGATGGAACTGAAAAAGGGGTCCGCACCTCATGTGCCAGTGGAAGCCAAGATGATACGTGCATCCTACCACTTACAGAAAATGACATCTGCTGATGATATCGAGGCATACCTGGCGACTTTTGAGAGAGTTTCTGTCCGCGAAGGATGGCCAAAAAAACAGTGGGCGGGTCTGTTGTCCCCATTTTTAACAGGAGAACCCCAAAAGGCCTATTTTGACCTAGAACCCGATAAGGCCCAGGACTATGAGACTCTAAAGACAGAGATACTCGCACGCTTGGGGGTCACCATGGCAATCTGGGCCCAGCGGGTGCATCAGTGGTCATTCTCCAGCAACAAGCCACCCCGTTCGCAAATGTTTGACCTGGTCCACCTCACCAAGAAGTGGTTGCAGCCAGAGACCTTGACAGGCCCCCAGATCGTAGAGCGTGTGGTAATGGACCGGTATCTGCGTGCGCTTCCGGCTGCTCTGAGGAGGTGGGTCGGACAGGGCGACCCCAAAACTGCAGCCCAACTGGTCGACCTAGTGGAGAGGTACAGTGCTACTGAGGACTTGGTGAATCCATCTACGCCCCACTTCGGTGTGTCTAGGGGTGCAAGATCTCCCGGCGGTTCGGGTAAGACTGTTCCGGGGTCCAAGAGCTTGGGGAGATTTGATAAGACTGTTGTTCCAACTCATGAGACTGTGCTTCCTAGACCTGGAGACTGGCCAAAGAAGCCAGGAAGGTCTTTGGAACTGTTGAGAGGACTGGGGGTTGAGCATATAAGATGTTTTCGTTGCCATGCATTAGGGCATATTGCTGTGAACTGTCCTTTAAATGATGAACCTACGTAATGCGATTATGCTTATATGAAAAGATGTCTTTCTTTGTTTGCACAGGTCGCATGTACGGCATCATGTCAGAGTCGCATTAAAAAACAAATGTGTGTTATTTCTGTGGATGGAAAGCCACTGACAGCCCTGCTAGACTCAGGTAGTGTGGTGACCCTAGTCAGGAGTGATTGTGTGAACCCCACAAAACTACACCCCCGTACTATTGGGGTAATTTGCATCCATGGGGACACTCAAGACTACCAGACAGCGGTGGTTGAGGTTGAGACCCCCAAGGGCAGTATAACACATTCAGTGGGGGTGGTACCTTCACTGCTTCATGAAGCTTTAGTGGGAAGAGATTTTCCCCATTTCTGGAATTTATGGGAGAGCAAAGGGAGGCTGGTAGATAGAGCCCCCTCTGCTGGGGAAGCACGGGAACTCTCACCCGACCCTTTTTGCCAAAGGGAAGGGGATGCTGTTGGTGGGATCAAGGAAGCCAGAGACACTCTTCCTTTCCCTGTCATGGTTGGGGAGCCGGAGGACCTGGAAGCTAGCTCCCAGCCTGAGGGTAACGAACAGGAGAACCCCTCTGACCCTGACATTGAGAGTAGCCAAGATGTGGTACCCGATTTAGAGGTCAGGAGAGAGGATTTCTGTACCAAGCAATTACTAGAGGCCACCCTCATGAGAGCCAGGAAAAACGTTAAGATGTTGGATGGGGAACCGGTGGATCCTAATTGGGTGGTGTCTTTCCCTTACATGGCAATTAAAAACAATTTATTGTACTGAGTGATAAACCATTGAGAGGACAAGGTAGAACAGCTACTAGTCCCCAAACCCTTCCGCAGGGTGGTGCTAGACCTGGCCCATGGTCATGTAATGGGGGGGCATCTCGGTGTTGAAAAAACCAGGGAGAGAATCGCCCAGAGATTTTTCTGGCCCGGATTGCATGCAGATGTCAAGGAGTACTGCGAATCGTGCCCCGAGTGCCAAATGTCGGCACCGTCACCCCATTTTCGCAGCCCCCTCGTTCCTCTGCCAATAATCGAGGTCCCCTTTGAGAGGATTGGCATCGACCTGGTGGGGCCGGTTGTGAAATCTGCCCGCGGTCACCAGCATATTCTGGTGATCCTGGACTATGCGACTCGCTATCCTGAGGCCATACCCTTGCGCAATACCTCTGCTAAGGCTATCGCCAAGGAATTGGTCCATGTCTTTAGTCGACTGGGGATCCCAAAAGAGATCTTAACCGACCGGGTACCCGTGACACGTGACGTTCCCATCACGGATACCCTGTCCGTGGCACAACAAAGTGACGTTAGGGTGTTTGTGCATAAAAATAGAGACTTTTTCTCCCCCTTACCCGGACTGACCAACGTGATCCAACATGACATAGTGACGGAACCAGGGGTTCGGGTAAATGTGAAGCCGTATAGAATCCCAGAGGCCAGGTGTGAGGCAGTCGCGAAAGAAATTAAAAACATGTTGGAGTTGGATGTGATAGAAGAGTCCCACAGTGAGTGGTCGAGCCCCATAGTGCTGGTCCCAAAACCTGATGGCACTTTTAGGTTTTGTAATGACTTTCGAAAACTTAACAGTGTATCCAAGTTTGATGCATACCCGATGCCCCGGGTCGACGAACTTGTGGACAGGTTGGGACAGGCTCGCTATATAACGACCCTAGATCTGACAAAAGGCTATTGGCAAATACCGCTGTCTGAATTGGCCAAGGAGAAGACTGCCTTTTCCACTCCTGAGGGCTCGTTTCAGTACAAGCGGATGCCTTTTGGTCTGCATGGGGCCCCTGCATCATTCCAACGAATGATGGACAAAACTTTGAGACCACATCGCCCGTATGCGGCTGCTTATTTGGACGATGTGGTCATCCACAGACCAGATTGGGAATCGCACCTGCCCCGGGTACAGGCGGTGGTAGATTCCCTTAGAGAAGCAGGCCTCACGGCTAACCCAAAGAAGTGTGCCATAGGCCTGGAGGAGGCCAAGTACCTGGGCTATGTTATTGGCCGGGGACTTGTCAAGCCTCAGACCAATAAAATTGAGGCAATTCAAAAGTGGCCCCCAACCCGTAAACAAGAAACAAGTTCGGGCCTTCCTAGGTATTACGGGGTATTACCGACGATTTATACCTGACTTTGCCACTATTGCCGTCCCTCTGACTGACCTGACGAAGGGCAGAGGGTCGGTCATGGTCAAATGGAACACTGAGGCCGAGAAGGTGTTTCAAAAATTAAAACAGGCCCTTTGTGCACTACCGGTGCTGGTGACCCTGGACTTTACAAAGGAGTTTGTCGTACAGACAGACGCCTCTGAGGTGGGCCTAGGGGCTGTACTGTCACAGGTCAGGAATGGTGAGGAGCACCCGGTTGTATACCTAAGCCGGAAGCTGAACAAACACGAAAGGAACTATGCCATTGTTGAAAAGGAGTGTCTCGCCATTAAATGGGCCTTAGACTCCCTGAGGTATTATCTACTCGGGAGGTCGTTCAGGCTGGTCACTGACCATGCTCCCCTGAAGTGGATGTGTGACAACAGGGAGAAAAATGCCCGTGTGACAAGGTGGTTCCTGGCTTTACAGCCCTTTAAATTCACGGTTGAGCACAGGCCGGGCAAACTCCAGGATAATGCTGATGCCCTCTCCCGCGTGCACTGTATGGCTGGGTCAAGTGCTCAGCTGCAGGGGCTTGAGCAGAGGGGGAGGATATGTGATGGTATGCGAGGTGAGATATGTGACAATCGCTATATTTCACCTCGCATTCGGTCCATTGTAAGGGACTGAACCAGAATCCGGCCCAGGTTTTTCCAGCCTCTGTAGTTGGCTGGGTTCCGGTCCAGATATTCAGGTTCACTGGAATCCATAGGCAGCTGGGCTTTAAAGATCCAGGAAGAGAGCACAGCATGGCTCTGGCCTGAGACTCAGAAGGGAATCTGAGTAAGAGGAGCGCTGGTTATTTGGGCTGAAAGAAAAGGTTTGCTTTACTTCACCTTGTGTTTTGTGGGTGACGGGGACCAGCCCCTCACCGTATAGAGAGCGGTTACTGTATAGTTTAGCGCCGGACGGCAAGGATTTGTTTTACTGTTTTGTTTATTTTTGTATGACTATTGCAAATCACTTGTAAATAAAGCTGGCAATACGCCAGGTTTTAAAGAAACTGCCTGTACGCTGACCTTCATTCTGAGAAAAGGTGATCCCCACAAGCTAATCTCCCACAATATATATATATATATATATATATATATATATATATATATATATATATATATATACACAGTAAATAAATATAGATATACCCTATATTACCAAAAGTATTGGGACGCCTGCCTTTACACACACATGAACTTTACTGGCATCCCAGTCTTAGTCCGTTGGGTTCAATATTGAGTTGGCCCACCCTTTTCAGCTATAACAGCTTCAACTCTTCTGGGAAGGCTGTCCATAAGGTTTAGGAGTGTGTCTATGGGAAGGTTTGACCATTCTTCCAGAAGTGCATTTCTGAGGTCAGGCACTGATTGTGAATGAGAATGACTTGGCTCACAGTCTCAACTCTAATTCATCCCAAAGGCATTCTATCAGGTTGAGGTCAGGACTCTGTGCAGGCCAGTCAAGTCCCTCCACCCCTGGGATCTGGGGGTTCCCTTGTTAAAGGGGGCTTCCAGATTCTGATAATCCCCCAGCCCGCAGACCCCCACAACCACTGGGCAAGGGTTGTGAGGATGAGGCCCTTGTCCCCATCAACATGGGGACAAGGTGCTTTGGGGTGGGGGGGTGCAGAGCCCCTCTGCCCCAAAGCACCCATCCCCCCATGTTGCGGGCATGTGGCCTGGTATGGTTCATGAAGGGGGGCGCTCTCTCATCCCCCTCTCTTTTCCTGTGGCCTGTCAGGTTGCGTGCTTGGATAAGGGTCTGGTATGGATTTTTGGGGGGACCCCTACGCCATTTTTTTTTAAATTTTGGTTCGGGGTTCCCCTTAATATTCATACCAGACCCAAAGGGCATGGTAATGGACTGGGGGGCAGGGGACCCATGCAGTTTTTTTTCAATGAGTTTTATCTGTATTGCCGGGACCCAACAATTCATTACAGCCGCGAGTAGTTTTAAATTACTTTTCTTCCTTTAAAAATTTAATTTTGCTGTTCTAAACACGGGAAAAATCACTTTACAGGTATACTATAGACACCCCCCAGGTACGAAATTTAAAAGAATATTTCACTTTTATTGTTTCACTTTAAGCATTATTAAAATCACTGCTCCCGAAAAAACGGCCGTTTGTAAAACTTTTTTGGGCATTGATACATGTCCTCTGGGGCAGGACCCGGGTCCCCAAACACTTTTTATGACAATACCTTGCATATAAGCCTTTAAAATTAGCACTTTTGATTTTTCATGTTAATCTCCCATAGACTTTAATAGTGTTTCGCGGCTTTCGAAATTTTCAACATCCGAACAACCCAACAACCAAAGTTCGGCCCGAACTTATGCTCGGGCCGAACCGTTCGCCCATCCCTACTTTTAATTTACCTGTTCAACAAAAATAGATGTCCCCTGTAGCAAAAAATTTTTCTTGTAGGCAATTTGTATAACTACCCACCACTCTTTGACATTGACTTTGAGACTTTTGACCACTTCTCCATGTAATATTTATTTACATATTTTGGTTTCCTTGCATGAATTGCCCATTTTAAGACCCCCCCTACACAAAATGTCATTGTATATAAAATCAGGGCTTTGACCAGGGAGATCCATAACCCCCTATTGTATCTTCTTAAATAATTCCTTGGTAGATTTGCTGGTGTTCTTCAGCTCATTATCGTGTAAGACTCATTTACGTTTCAACTTCAGCTTTCAGACAGGTGACCTCATAAGCTCATTAACCACACTTTGATATGATGCAGAATGTATAGTTGACATAGCTACTGTGAGCTGCCCAGGCCGTGAAGTAGTAAAGCAATCCCAAAGCATTTTCCACCACCATGTTTTCACAGTTGGTATGAGATTCTTCTCCTGAAATACTGTTTTTGACTTGAGGCAAACATGTCTACTGTTACTGTGACCAAATAACTCTGTCATTGAATGACTAGGCCTGGTCTTTGCTTACATGTTGTTCAATGTAAATCGGTATTCTTTCTCTAATGGTGTGTTTAGACAGTGAGTGCATTTTGCTAAGAGACCCCTTTAATGCCGGTGAAATCAGTGCAATCTCTTTCAGATTGTAGATACATGCACTTTGACCCTATCTTTTTTGCAATAGTTACCTGAACACCCCATGCTAATATTTTTGGGTTCTTTAATACATTTTAGTATGAAATGGTCAGCACTATTAGTATCAGTGGGAGAAATAGTGTCCCATCATTGGTGTCAGTGGGAAGAATAGTGCCCCATCATTGGTGTCAGTGGGAGGAATCGTGCTCCATCATTGGTGTCAGTGGGAGGAATAATTCCCCATTGTTGGTGTCAGTGGGAGGAATAGTGCCCCATCATTGGTATCAGTGGAAGGAATAGTGCCCCATCATTGGTGTCAGTGGGAGTAATAATGCCCCACTGTCGGTGTCAGTGGCAAAAATGATGTCCCAATGTTAATGTCAGTGGGAGAATTAGTGCGCCAAGATCTGGATAAAGGCCACCAAAGGTCCACCCCCGGGCCACAGTTTGGAGACCACTGTTTTACACCATTGAAAGCAATGACAATTTTCTAAACTGCATTTCAAACTAAGGAAAAAACAACATCCATGTGCATGAGCCCTAAAACAGAGTATTTTTACATGTCTTATTCTTCACAGATTTCAAATGTAGTGCCATCCTCTATTTAGGCTGCTAAGCTGAATACATTTTTTGGCTTTCCTGTAGTCAGTGAAGCAGTGATTTACTGTTTTTGTCTGGTGAGGGTTTCCTAAGCTGGAACATTGATTATCTTGCCTGTTTCCAGAAGAAGCTTCCAGATGATAGAGCAGGAGGGTCAATCCACTAGTTATGAATATTTATCATGCCCCAACCAATCTTGAAGAAGGCATCCAGAAGGTGGCTGGGGAAGTGATAAATGTTTGGAGGCCTTTGGACAGGGTTCTTTCTCTTCTAGGAGGGTTCAATCACCCGGGGGCTGCTGCTCCTGGGAGGCAGCTAGACTAAGACAAGGATTACAGACTGGCCCTCATTAGGTGTTGGGCTGAGGGCCTGGAGAAGGCTGCTTATGAATTTTTGGTGGTGGGCATTGTTCTAAAGTCCTGGTCTGATTAAGGATCATGTATCCCCTTCACTGAGGATCTACCTGTGGAGGCTGGGTGGCAGACAGCTCTTGGCACATTGTGAGTGGTTAGGACTTTAATGTGTGCCTGTTACTATAAGGATTTGTGCTAGAAGTCTGTCCTCCTATTGATCGGTTTGGAGTATCCTGAACCCCTCTCCTGATTGAAGTTATTCAGCAATAAGTTCTAAAAATACATTTTTGGTGTATTGTTGGTGTGGAACTGTGCTTGTGGATGGCAGCCTCTGTACTACAGTGGGAGAACCTGTGTCATTCTCAGCCGCCCCTCGGGAGGTAGGTGCTGCACAAAAATAAAATGAATGTCTTTTATGCTCTACATCCAGAACTGATTGGTTAAAGTACCGATACAGCCTAATATTATAGAGCTATTTATTCCAACTAGATACAGGTGGTTCAGGCTTGTTTACCACCAACATTTCATTGCATGGAACCAATGACTTCTTTGGAGTAGGGCTAAGAGCCGGTTCACACCAGGGCGGCGCGACGCGGCACGACTTGTGGGGGCGACCTCGGCGGCGCGATCTCAAGACGACTTGAGACGCCCGCCGAGGCGATTTGCATAACACTTCTGTATAGAAGTCAATGCAGGTCGCCTTGGGTCGCCCCCAAAAGTAGTACAGGAACCTTTTTCTAAGTCGGAGCGACCTGAGTCGCTCTTACTTAGAACGGTTCCATTGAATAGCGTGGGACGCGACTTGTCAGGCGACTGAGTCGCCTGACGAGTCGCCCTGGTGTGAACTGGCTCTTAGGAACCAACAAAACTCAAACTGACAGATTATGACAAGGTGGGCCAATAAAAACCAAAGAAACCTCCACTAAACCAGGGTGAAGCATGGAAAAGCCTTGATTTTAAAATGTAGTTAAAACAGTTGGCACTTGTACATACTGTATACTTATACAGGAGAAAGGAAAAAAAAAAAAACATAAAATGGTTCACCATACATTTTGAATGGGAAATTTGCTCCATGAAAACAGCATATTAGGAAAATAACTAGTATTAGATGAGTCAGTGAGTAAAATCAGTAGGCGGTATAAACAATTATGTCACAGCCTAAAAGGATGCAAACTGAGCAAATGTCAAACCAGGAGGGAAAGAAAAAGAAATGAGTGACAGGAAAAAAAAAATGGAGTGAGGGGGTAACAGATATGACACCAAAAACATCCTGTAAGTCCATGGGGTGCACATTACCAACCCTGTTCAGTTCAAAAACAAAGGATGCAGTAGTACAAATGTAACCTCTTCACACCTAAAAGTAAAACAAATGAATATGGATATCTCCTGATTTTCTTTTTATTATCAAAGTAAAACTGGCTCTTTTTTTTTAGGTTAGCTGTACAGGTCCTTCTCAAAAAATTAGCATATTGTGATAAAGTTCATTATTTTCTGTAATGTACTGATAAACATTAGACTTTCATATATTTTAGATTCATTACACACAACTGAAGTAGTTCAAGCCTTTTCTTGTTTTAATATTGATGATTTTGGCATACAGCTCATGAAAACCCCAAAATCCTATCTCAAAAAATTAGCATATTTCATCCGACCAATAAAAGAAAAGTGTTTTTAATACAAAAAAAGTCAACCTTCAAATAATTATGTTCAGTTATGCACTCAATACTTGGTCGGGAATCCTTTTGCAGAAATGACTGCTTCAATGCGGCGTGGCATGGAGGCAACCAGCCTGTGGCACTGCTGAGGTGTTATGGAGGCCCAGGATGCTTCGATAGCGGCCTTAAGCTCATCCAGAGTGTTGGGTCTTGCGTCTCTCAACTTTCTCTTCCCAATATCCCACAGATTCTCTATGGGGTTCAGGTCAGGAGAGTTGGCAGGCCAATTTAGCACAGTAATACCATGGTCAGTAAACCATTTACCAGTGGTTTTGGCACTGTGAGCAGGTGCCAGGTCGTGCTGAAAAATGAAATCTTCATCTCCATAAAGCTTTTCAGCAGATGGAAGCATGAAGTGCTCCAAAATCTCCTGATAGCTAGCTGCATTGACCCTACCCTTGATAAAACACAGTGGACCAACACCAGCAGCTGACATGGCACCCCAGACCATCACTGACTGTGGGTACTTGACACTGGACTTCAGGCATTTTGGCATTTCCCTCTCCCCAGTCTTCCTCCAGACTCTGGCACCTTGATTTCCGAATGACATGCAAAATTTGCTTTCATCCGAAAAAAGTACTTTGGACCACTGAGCAACAGTCCAGTGCTGCTTCTCTGTAGCCCAGGTCAGGCGCTTCTGCCGCTGTTTCTGGTTCAAAAGTGGCTTGACCTGGGGAATGCGGCACCTGTAGCCCATTTCCTGCACACGCCTGTTCACGGTGGCTCTGGATGTTTCTACTCCAGACTCAGTCCACTGCTTCCGCAGGTCCTCCAAGGTCTGGAATCGGTCCTTCTCCACAATCTTCTTCAGGGTCCGGTCACCTCTTCTCGTTGTGCAGCGTTTTCTGCCACACTTTTTCCTTCCCACAGACTTCCCACTGAGGTGCCTTGATACAGCACTCTGGGAACAGCCTATTCGTTCAGAAATTTCTTTCTGTGTCTTACCCTCTTGCTTGAGGGTGTCAATGATGGCCTTCTGGACAGCAGTCAGGTCGGCAGTCTTACCCATGATTGCGGTTTTGAGTAATGAACCAGGCTGGGAGTTTTTAAAAGCCTCAGGAATCTTTTGCAGGTGTTTAGAGTTAATTAGTTGATTCAGATGATTAGGTTAATAGCTTGTTTAGAGAACCTTTTCATGATATGCTAATTTTTTGAGATAGGAATTTTGGGTTGTCATGAGCTGTATGCCAAAATCATCAATATTAAAACAAGAAAAGGCTTGAACGACTTCAGTTGTGTGTAATGAATCTAAAATATATGAAAGTCTAATGTTTATCAGTACATTACAGAAAATAATGAACTTTATCACAATATGCTAATTTTTTGAGAAGGACCTGTATATTTCTTGCTATTATCATAATTTACCACCAAGGAACAACCCAAAATAAATTCTCCTGCTCCTGACGATTGCAGTGATACCACATATGTGTATGTTAGTTGTAGTTTGTACCCGTAGTATAGTCCAGAAAGAATAGTGCGTATTTTGGTTTTTTTTTTTATCCTGTCTAAAATACACTGACATTGACCCTATCTAACTGACACCGATACCAATTAAAACATTTTTTGTTAATTCTACACAAAATATGCTGACTGTGACCTTTGACCCCAAGCTTGACCTTTGGCCCTGACCTTGACCTTAACCACTTCCATACCGGGCCATTGTAAAATGATGCCAGCAGGAACATCTCCTCCCTCCGGGTGGACATCATGTGACGGCCTTGGGTTCTCGCCGCTCCTGCAGGGGGATCGGGGATGAGGTGTGTTAGGCCTGTGATCGGCGCACGTGCGCGCCACCGGGGGCGGTAATCGGGGATGAGCTATGTCCCTCGGACACAGCCCATCCTCGATCAGGGTAAACAGCAAATTAAATTGACTGGCTGTGTCCAATCACAGCCAATCACAAATGTCAACAAACGGCTGTAGTGCCATTCGCGGGTTCTCCTCCTCAGTGTGTGAGGAGGAGATCCTTGAAAAAAGAATGTACAGAATGTACAGTACAGTGCCCGATCTCCTCTTAAATAAAGAGGACCTGTCACAGCCCATCAGAGTACTTGTCACCTGTCCCAGAGTACCAGTCACAGCCCATCAGAGTACTAGTCACCATCAGAGTACCTGTCACCATCAGAGTACCCGAGTACCTGTTACCATTAGAGTACCCGAGTACCTGACGCCATCAGAGTACCCGGGTACCTGTCACCATCAGAGTACCCGGGTACCTGTCGCCAGCAGAGTACCCGAGTACCTAAGTACCTGTCACCAGCCCATGAGAGTACCCAAGTACCTGTCACCAGCCAATCAGAGTACTCGAGTACCTGTACCTGTTTGGGTACAGTGTTGCATGACTGAGTAATTGACATTCAAAGTGCGAGAGCACTGAAAGCTAAAAATGTGTCTGGGCAGGAAGGGTGTATAAGTGCCCTGTATTGAAGTGGTTAACAATAACCCTGGCAACCTTGATCTTGTTATTATTTTATTTATTTATTTATTTATTTATTTATTTATTTATTTTTTATTCTTTATCTTTCAATTTTATTCGATTTGTTTTTATTTATTTTTTACACACTTCGATTGTTTGCAATTCCTCTCCTGCAAGAAGAGGAATATACAATGTATCATTCTCTTCTCCAAAAGAGGAAGGAACACCAGGGGCGGGCTCAGAGTGACTGATCACTGTAATAAGAGGCTATCACAGCGATCAGGTGACCCGGAACCGACAGTCCCGGGTCCCGATCATTAGTACGAGACTTGGGGCTCTCGGCGAGACCCTGGTATCTGTGCTGGGAGCATGCTGTGAGGCGCGCTCCCAGCACAAAGAGAAGTACGCATATATACGACCCCATGGAAAAAAGTCCACTTCGGTGAGGCCACATGTATGTTTGCAGTCGGCGCAAAGGGGTTAATGCTACAATAGCATTAATGACATAAGAAACCATACTGCAGTGACCAGTTTAGGATAGAATTCAGGAAAAAACAAAACATATAAAACATAAAAACAGAAATTTTTCCATATGAAGATTTTTTTTTTACGTACAGTGCCTTGAAAAATATTCATACCACTTGAATTTGTTCTCATTTTGTCATGTTACAACCAAAAACGTAAATGTATTTTATTGGGATTTAATGTTATAGAACAACACAAAGTGGCACATAATTGTGAAGTGGAAGTGGAATAATAAATGGTTTTCAATTTTTTTTACAAATAAATATGTTAAAAGTGTTGCGTGCATTTGTATTCAGCTCCCTTTACTCTGATACCCCTAACTAAAATCTAGTGGAACCAATTGCCTTCAGAAGTCACCTAATTCGTAAATAGAGTCCACATTTGTGTAATTTAAATTATAAAGTATAAATACAGCTGTTCTGTGAAGCCCTCAGAGGTTTGTTAGAGAACCTTAGTGAACAAACAGCATCATGAATGCCATGGAACACACCAGACAGGTCAAAAAGTGGAAAAGTGGAAAAGTATAAAGCAGGGTTAGGTTATAAAAAAAATATTCCAAGCTTTGAACATCTCACGGAGCTCTGTTCAAATCATCTAAAAATGGAAAGAGTATGGCACAACTGCAAACCTACCAAGACATGGCCGTCCACCTAAACTGACAGGCCGGGCAAGGTGAGCATTAATCAGAGAAGCAGCCAAGAGGCCCATGGTGACTCTGGAGGAGCTGCAGAGATCCACAGCTCAGGTGGGAGAATCTGTCTACAGGACAACTATTAGTCGTGCACTCCACAAATCTGGCCTTTATGGAAGAGTGGCAAGAAGAAAAACAATTGTTAATAGAAAACCATAAGAAGTCCTGTTTGCAGTTTGCGAGAAGCCATGTGGGGACACAGCAAACATGTGGAAGAAGGTGCTCTGGTCAGATGAGACCAAAATTTTACTTTTTGGCCTAAAAGCAAAACGCTATGTGTGGCAGAAAACTAACACATCACACTGAATATCATGTTGTGGGGATGTTTTTCTTCAGCAGGGACAGGGAAGCTGGTCAGAGTTGATGGGAAGATGAATGGAGCCAAATACAGGGAAATCTTAGAAGAAAACCTGTTAAGCCCTGTACACACGATCGGTTTTACCGATGAAAACAGTCCGATGGACTTTTTTCTTCTGACAAACCGATCATGTATGGGCCCCATCGGTCCTTTTTCCATAGGTGAGAAAAAATAGAACATGTTTTAAATTTATCCAATGGAAAAAAAAAACAATAGCAAATTCCGATCGTCTATGTGGAACTCCATCCGAGAAAAAACCCATGCATGCTCAGAATCAAGTCGACGCATGCTCAGAAGCATTGAACTTAATTTTTCTCGGCTCGTTGGAGTGTTTTACTTTTGGGACGGTTGGATTTTTGACTGATGGTGTGTAGGCAAGACTGATGGAAGTCAGCTTCATCGGAATTCCGATGGAAAAATCCATCGGATTTTAATCCATAGGAAATCCGATCGTGTGTACAGGGCTTTAGAGTCTGCAAAAGACTTTAGACTGGGGTGGAGGTTCACCTTCCAGCAGGACAATGACCCTAAACATACAGCCAGAGCTACAATGGAATGGTTTAGATCATAGCATATTCATGTGTTAAAATGGCCCAGTCAAAGTCCAGACCTAAATCCAATTGAGAATCTGTGGCAAGACTTGAATATTTCTGTTCACAGACGCTCTCCATCCAATCTGACAGAGCTTAAGCTATTTTGCAAAGAAGAATGAGCAAAAATGTCACTCTCTAGATGTGCAAAGCTGGTAGAGACATCCCCAAAAAGACTTTGCAGCTGTAATTGCAGTGAAAGGGGGTTCTACAAAGTATTGACTCCGGGGGGCTGAATACAAATGCACGCCACACTTCCCCCCCCTTTTTTTTCTTTAACCATTTATCTATTTCCTTCCACTTCACAATTATGTGCCACTTTGTGTTGGCCTATCACACAAAATGCCAATAAAATACATTTATGTTTTTGGTTGTAACATGACAAAATGTGGAAAATTTCAAGGGTTATGAATACTTTTTTAAGGCACTGTATGTAGGACCTAATTTTCTCACTTTATTTAATATGCTGAAGCACCATAATTGGACAATATTTTCCTTGTCAAAGTATTTTATTGGACATATATATTAGTCATATACAAATCATATGTAATACAGGTTGTTGATATTTGTCCAATTATTTCAAATAAAGAAAAATACATGTAGCGTTACCCCCAGACTAAGGGAGCCGCTGGTTTGCTTTTGGGCCCTGTACACAGCACAGCCAACCCCCGGCAATCTACTCAGCCCTTCTCTGGCACAGCTAGTCTAGGGTTGGTATTTCCATATAACTCTATAGCAGTTTACACACAATCCCACAATACCTTTCTTCAAGTGATAAAATATATATATATGGACGCCAACACCAGATTTGAGAAAAGGTAAAATGTTTACTTGTAGATAAAAGGGGGTGAACATTTAATATTACATATAACACATGCATGCAGAGCCCTGCAGTAATACTAACAGTAGGTAATGATAATGCGCACTTAGTTCTAACACACACCAACATATAGCTTGGGTCCCCGTTAGCAATATGGCGCCCAACAGTACTCTCTACTCCCAGTCAGGCCTGACTTAGCTGAAACTCAGTCTCTAGAGAAGGAATCTTCGCATGCCAGATGATCGGTGGTGCACATACAGGAACAATATTTGTAATCCAACAAGGTCTAAGGTAATGGAACAACTCCCCGGAGACTATGTGACTCAGTCCTCCAACTAGTCTCCTGACAGGAAAAGGGAAATATCACCCGATGGGCCAAGGCAGTCTATAGGCCTAGTAAAGTACTCAAGTATGGTTGTGAGCAGGTGCTCTCTCACCCCTCCGAACTCGATCCCAGTCCGGGACTCCACCGCTGTGTTCACACACACAGGATCTGCCACCGCCTGATCTCCGGTTCACTGACGTCCCTCAAGCAGGTAGATGTCTGTCGCCGCACAGGCTCCGCAGAGAAGTGGAAGGCTCTCTGAAAGTGCGCAAGGCCCAGGCCTCAGGCCTTGCACTCACAGCAGGTCCGCACAGGAAGTCCTCTTGCCAGCCGCGCGGTGTCCAAAGAGGCCAGGCTGAGCCTCGCCCTCCCCTTTTATACCCCACCCATGAGTCTCTGCAGCAGCCCAATGCACCCATGGTGCCAAACGGGGTTCTGGGTAACGTAGTCCATGGGGCCTCATTGGAGACCCCGCTACACACTCCCCCCACTTAAACTCTTTGGTCCCCAAAGATATTTGTCAACAAACACTACGCACAACATTAGACAAAGTTGCGTATGATGTCGGCAGAGGAAGTTCCCACCAAAAATGAGAGGGTGAACCTCCTCACCCACAGGTCACACTATCATAAGTGGCCTGACTAACTGTGCCAGGGGGTGAGTTGGGGTTGCCCTCCACCAAATGAACAGTGGAGGGATCAGGGCTTTCTGCACTCCTCCTGGCAGTTGCCACCATATCCGCCGAGCTCCTCCCCATTTGTGGGTAGGTCAGCCTTCTGGGGGGCCTTATGGCCCTTTTCACGCTTCTCTCTCTTGGGGTTTCTGGCTTCAACACTGTAGGTTCCTCTTCCGGAACAGACATGTCAGCTTCCACTGTTTCTGAAACATTTAACTCAGGAACAGGAGGGTTCACAGAACATCATGAATCCTTCTCTTGGAGCGAGTCAAGGGCATCTTCCCATGAGTCTGATAGAGGGCTGGGCGGGATAAATTCAGTAGCTTCTGCATTCAGTGTACTGTCTATGTTGTCTTCCAAAGGTGGGAGATCTATAGCAGAAGTCAATGAGGCCTGGGAAGGCCATAGCCATCCCAACTCTTCACTTTTATCCTCACTAGGCTCAGAGGCATCTGCTTCTTCAGACCGAGATGTCTGAGATCGGGTGTTTGGCCTAGGAGTATCCAGGATGGACGTTGGCTCAGAGGAATCCTTCACAGGGGGCATCCGGACTGCTTCGGCAAGTGGGAGTATGTGGTTCCGGTGCCAAGTCTTCAATGGCCCCACCTTTCCCTCTGGCTTCAGCTGATAGACTGGTAGGCCGGGTAACTTCTTACAAATAACATATGGCTCCGGTCTCCATCTGTCTGCAAGCTTGTGCTTCCCAGGGACTCCCAAGTTTCGTAACAACACTCTGTCACCTGGTTGCAGATCCTGAATTCGGACCTTCAGGTCGAAGTTTCTCTTGTTGTGGGCTTCCCTCTGTCCGGAAGCTGCTTGGGCCTGTTCATAGGCCAACTGTAAACTGTGCCTCAGCCGATCCACATAGCCCTTATGAGAAGTGGCAGAGGAATGGTCTATGGAGGTGCCAAAGGCCAGGTCTACGGGTAGTCTTGCTTCTTTCCCAAACATGAGTCGGTAGGGAGAGTACCCTGTAGCATCACTTGTTGTGCTGTTGTAAGCATGCACAATTGCTGCTATGTGCCTGCTCCAATGCTGCTTCTTTTCACTTTCTAGAGTTCCCAGCATATTGAGTAGGGTTTGGTTAAACCTTTCCGGCTGGGCATCCCCTTGCGGATGGTAGGGAGTGGTTCGGGTCTTCTTGATCCCTAAGGAATCCAAGAGCTTCCGGATCAGTTGAATTTCAAAGTCCCTCCCTTGATCCGAGTGGAGTCGCTGTGGTAGCCCAGAGTGCACAAAGAATTTCTCCATGAGTACCTTGGCCACTGTGGAAGCCTTCTGGTCTTTGGTTGGGAAGGCCTGGGCATACTGGGTGAAATGATCGGTTATCACCAGAACATTTCCTAGTCCACTCAAGTCGGGCTCGAGGCAGAGGAAATCAATGCACACCAAATCCATTGGGCCTTGACTCTGTAGGTGGCCCATTGGGGCAGCTTGATGGGGTAGAGTTTTCCGCTGGATGCAGCGTGCGCATGAATGGCAGTATTCCTCTACTTCAGCCCTCATACAGGGCCAATAGAACCGACTCCTGACAAGCTGGAAGGTCTTTTCAGCTCCTAAATGACCATGATGGTCGTGTAAGGCGGCCAAGACAGTCCCCCGGTGCTTTTCAGGCAAGAACAATTGCCATTTGTCTTCCAGGTCATCAGAGGGGCCCCTTTGGTAGACCACCCCTTGATTCACCTGCAACCTGTCCCACTCCTTCCGCAGCAGACGAGCTTCCTTTGAAGGGTGATGCAAGAGCCTATCTGGATCCTGACTCTCCAGGGCCTTGGGGACCAATTTCCCCAAAGGGTCTTCCAACTGATCACACCTCAATTCTTTTTTTGACATTTTGGGTAAATTATCTTCCTCTAACTGAGTGACTCCACAGTTTTGCTTGGGGACTCCCAATACTGTGACTCCTATCTCTTCCGCTCTGGACCCCCCACTGGCTTGGAGTTCGGCCCCTTGACAGAGAGCCCACACCCCATCCGGTGCCACCTGGGTCCAGTCTTCTGTGCGGCTAGTGGGAGCATGAGACCTTCTGGACAGTGTATGCGCATCTCGATTTCCGGCCTCAGGTCTGTATTTCAGGCTAAAGTTGAATCCAGACAGTGCAGCCAGCCATCAATGGCCCGTGGCATCCAGTTTTGCTGTGGTGAAACGATAAGTAAGGGGATTGTTGTCAGTTTTCACAGTGAATTCTGCCCCATACAGATAGTCCTTAAGCTTATCAACTACAGCCCACTTGAGAGCTAGGAACTCCAACTTGTGAGTGGGGTAGTTTTTTTCAGATGGGGGGTCAAACTTCTGCTCAGATATGCGACAGGTCGCAGTTGCCCTTCATGCTCCTGGTAGAGCACTCCTCCCAGTCCATCATGACTGGCATCTACATGGAGCTCATAAGGTTTCCTTGGGTCTGCATAGGCCAAGACAGGGGCAGTGGTTAAGCTCTTCTTCAGCATGTGGAAGGCCTCTTCGCTTTTTCCATTCCATTGGTCTTCGACTGACTCTCCCGGCTTCCTGGGACCTGAGTCATCCTCTTCCCCTTCTGTCTTCAAGAGTTCATTCAGGGGTCTGGCAATCCGTGCAAACCCTTCTACGAATCTCCTATAGTAGGAGCAGAACCCCAAAAAGGACCTGAGTTCTGTCACCGTGGTGAGCCTGGGCCAGGAGGTAACTGCCTCCATCTTCCCGGGGTCTGTGGCAACCTCTTCTTCAGACACTATGTGCCCCAGATAGTTGACTGATGACTGGTAGAACTGACATTTCTCTGGCGAAAGCTTGAGTCCCTCTTCGCTAAGCCTTCTCAAGACTTTTTCCAGTCTTTCCTCATGTTCTTCTAGGGTCTTCCCAAAGACAATGATGTCATCCAAGTACACGAGAACTTTGATTAGGTTCATGTCTCCTACGGTTTTTTCCATGAGGCGTTGAAAAGTGGCCGGGGCTCCAGACAGGCCTTGGGGCATCCGGTCAAATTCAAAGAATCCCACAGGGGTTATGAAGGCTGTCTTATGCTTATCTTCCAGATGCATAGGGATCTGATAGTATCCACTCTTCAGATCCATAACACTGAACCACCTGGCTCCAGGCTAACTCTGTAGGGCATCCTCTATCCTCGGGGTGGTATACTGGTCGGGTATCGTCCTCCAGTTGAGAGTCCTGTAGTCTATACACAACCTCAACGACCCATTCTTCTTCCGGACCACCACTATTGGAGAGGCATAGGGGCTCCTAGATTCCCGGATAACACCGGTTCGCTTGAGCTCAGCGAGCTGTTCTCTCAGGTCTTCAAGGTCGGCTAGAGGGACTCGCCTGACCCTCTCCCTGAAAGGCTTGTCTTCCTGGAGGCGGATTCGATGGGTGGCAATCTTTGCACACCCTACATCAAACTCATCTTTAGAGAAGATCTTCCTCCATCTGGTCAACTGGGCCTTTGCCCTCTCTTTCCAGGTCTTTGGCAGGTTCGGGTTCTCCATGCAGAGCTTCTCCCAAACAGTTCTGTCTCCCTCTGTCTTCTCCACATCTGATAAGACAATTGGGGCAGCAGGGCTCACCTGACCCAGCAGCATCCTGGCGGGGATCTCCGTGGGAACACCCGTGGTATTCCTGACGCTCACCGGCACCTTACGGTGTGCCTTCTTCAGAGCTCTCAGCGGAACCATCTCTGGGATCCCTTCTAAGCCTGAGTATTCTTCCCGAGGGTCTGGTTCCAACATGACAAAGGGGCCGGGTTGCTCCCAAGTAAGCTTCACAGTGGCCCTGAGACAGGTTACTTCACTGGGCTGCAACACTATTCCCTTCTTCTCCAGTCTCCAGACTTTACCCACCCCCTCTTCTGGGGCCTTGTGTTCTAAGACCAGTCGCTGATAACAAAAATGGTGAGGACAGCCGCACTCCAATTCAACATATGTTTATTGAAAAAATACAGGCACTACAAAAACCAGCATAAACCAGGGCATCTGATGCGTTTCACACTTGTTCAGTGTTTACTCAGTCGCTGATAAGCGGTCCTCAACATCGGGTGTATTCTGGTGACTGTAGGGTTCTTTCCTCCTGCCAGAGGGGCCAGAAGCCTCCGAACCAGATCCGTATTTGTCCCTATTATTAAGGAGCTCTTGCTGGCTCCAGGCGGTCGGGGGCACACCACTGCCAGGGTATCAAACACTTCAGCCTTCCCAGCTACTGAGGGGTCGAAGGTCAGTTTAATGGGAAAGTAACCATCGTAGGGGAAACTCTGTGTTCCGATTGCCCATATTTCCAGACCTTCAATTCTCTGGATGGGCAAGTGACTCAGATGTCTGTCATAAAAGTCCCGGTATAACAGAGTCACCTGTGCTCCAGTGTCTAGGATGGCTCTCGTGTAGACTCCCTCCACTTGAATAGGCACTACAGGGGAAGGGCCTATCAGTTCTTCTGGGTAAGACTTCAAAGGGGTCTCTTTCTGTTGATCCCTACATTTTCCTTTGATCCTCTCCTTCTTGTGTTTGGCTGTTGGCTTTAGTTCCTCTTGGGCTCGGTATGCATTGATTTCCCTCCTCTGTTTATGTGTATATTCCCGCTGAGGGCCATTTTTTCTCTTTTTATGTGTGTATTGAGGAGCACTGTTCTTCTTCTGAGGGGGTCTACTCCTTTTTCTTCTGGGCTTCTCATTCAGTTTGGGTACAGTGGAGTTCACTGGAGATGATGGGCACCCGGTTGACTCCTTCACCGGGGCCCTCTGAAGTTTTCCGCCGGCTTGCGATTATTCATCTTCTTTTTCTTGGGACTCGAACATACTTTCGCAATATGGCCAACTCCTCCGCAGTTAAAACAGACCACATACCCCAAATCTTGTAGGGAAGTGGGTGCTGAGGTATCTGGTAACAACTCCTTCCTCTGGCCATTATTCTCTACGACCCTTGGATCCTTTGCCATCAAAGAGGTCAGCATCTCCAACACCTGAGACATTTGTGACTTCAGGGTATCTACTTCTGGGTCTCTTTCAGGGGTCATGGCTGATCTAACCATTACCGGTACAAGAGGGGTATGTGCCTTGATTGCTTGCTGATCCTTCTACAGGGCCTCCTCATCTCTAATGATCTTTACCAGATCAGGATAATTCAGCGACATACCTCCTCCAGAGGTTTTCAAGTGGAGCCAGACTGGATCCGAGCGCAGCGCTCCCTTTAATATCTGATTCATCCTCGCCGCATCTATGGCTTACAGTTATTGCGTGCGCCAGACCATAAGTTTTGTTATCCAGCGACTGCACACTTTGTCCTTTAAGGTTCCCCGGTACTCCATCCATCCACTCTATGAGTGCATACTGAAACGAGGTGTCTGGGGCTGATTTCAGATCTATCACCCTTGGTATATTATTTGGGGATAGCGACACTGCAAGTCGCTCTGCCGCGTTCACTGACCATTCTTCTCCCGGGAGACTAATGACCACTGACTTGTCTGGGTTTGTCCTGGCTGCTTCGCACCACGCTTTCACTTCTAGCGGGTCCATGCCGGTACTTTTGGCGTATCTGCTTGCCATATGCAGGATCCCGGACGAGCCCCCACCTGTAGCGTTACCCCCAGACTAAGGGAGCCGCTGGTTTACTTTTGGGCCCTGTACACAGCACAGCCAACCCCCGGAAATCTACTCAGCCCTTCTCTGGCACAGCTAGTCTAGGGGTGGTATTTCCATATAACTCTATAGCAGTTTACACACAATCTCACAATACCTTTCTTCAAGTGATAAAATATATATATATGGACTCCAACACCAGATTTGAGAAAAGGTAAAAGGTTTACTTGTAGATAAAAGGGGTGAACATTTAATATTACATATAACACATGCATGCAGAGCCATGCAGTAATACTAACAGTAGTTAATGATAATGCGCACTTAGTTCTAACACACACCAACATATAGCTTGGGTCCCCGTTAGCAATATGGCACCCAACAGTACTATCTACTCCCAGTCAGGCCTGACTTAGCTAAAACTAAGTCTCTAGAGAAGGAATCGTCGCATGCCAGATGATCGGTGGTGCACATACAGGAACAATATTTGTAATCCAACAAGGTCTAAGGTAATTGGAACAACTCCCCGGAGACTATGTGACTCAGTCCTCACACTAGTCTCCTGACAGGAAAAGGGAAATATCACCCGATGGGCCAAGGCAGTCTATAGGCCTAGTAAAGTACTCAAGTATGGTTGTGAGCACGTGCTCTCTCACCCCTCCGGACTCGATCCCAGTCTCCCACCGCTGTGTTCACACACACAGGATCTGCCACCGCCTGATCTCCGGTTCACTGACGTCCCTCAAGCAGGTAGATGTCTGTCGCCTCACAGGCTCCGCAGTGAGGTGGAAGGCTCTCTGAAAGTGCGCAAGGCCCAGGCCTCAGGCCTTGCACTCACAGCAGGTAGTCTCACAGGAAGTCCTCTTGCCAGCCGTGCGATGTCCAAAGAGGCCGGGCTGAGCCTCGCCCTCCCCTTTTATACCCCACCCATGAGTCTCTGCGGCAGCCCAATGCACCCTGGGTGCCAAACGGGGTTCTGGGTAACGTAGTCCATGGGGCCTCAACGGAGACCCCACTACATACACATATATCTTAATGAAAAATTATAGAAACTTAAATGAGACAGAAAGTAAATAAATCCTTGTACTAATATATTCAAGACTGTAGTTGAAAGAGATACTGTATTTAACATATTATTATAAATTGATCTGTATCTACGAAATAAAGTAATGTAGAGCAATACTTTGTTGTAGCTTCAAAAAGGAATTGGACAATATTTTCATGTTCGGTATGCTGTAAAGTGTTGTTGATGTCTGTACTTTTATGGTTGTAAATTTATTTTTTTATGGACTGCACTATTTGCACAAGTTTAGTATTGGGTTAGCATTTTTTTATGTATATACTCACGCTGCTCCTTCAGTAATCTGTCTCCTGTGAGTTTCATACCTGACCAAAGACCCTTTCACTGCTAAAACAGGCACTATCTGCATCTTCATACAATGGCAGACCAACCTTCTGTCCCACAATATATGGGAATTGTGAATGAAAACCTGTTTCAGTCTGTTTCAGTCTGCAAGATACCTGAGAGGAAGAAGTTCACCATCCAGCAGGGCAATGATCCTAAAACAGACACCCCCTGCATTGGTTTGGAACTAATGGCCCATTGGAAGCCAAGACCTAACGCTATGCCGCGTGCACACGATCGGTTTTTCCCATCTGAATAAACTCCGATGGGTTTTTTTCCCGACGGAATTCCGCTGTCTTGCATACACACGGTCACACCAAATTGCGCCCATCAAGAATGCGGTGACGTACAACACTACGACGAGCCGAGAAAAATGAAGTTCAATGAATCAGAGCATGCGTCGAATTGATTCCAAGCATGCAGGGTTTTTAGTCCGTCGGAATTGCATACAGACTAACGTAATTTCCGAAAGAAATTTTTTCCGTCGGAAAAAAAAAAGAGATCATGTTCTCTATCTAAGTCCGTCGGAATTTCCGACGGAAAAGTCCGATGAGGCATACACACGGTCGGAACATCCGATGAAAAAATTCCGACAGAATTTTTCCATGGGAAATTCCGACTGTGTGTACGTGGCATAATTGATAGAATTTGTAGTAAGACTTGCTGTTTATCAGTTATTCCATCCAACCAGATATAGCAAGAGCAATATGATCTCTGCATATGGGTTCCCAGGTTTGCCATTTGAAGTTACACAATTATGAAAAGTGAAGTAGAGAAAATACCCCAAAATTAATGTAAATATCTAAAACTCGAGATTGAAGGAAACAGAGCAAGGGAAGAGAGATCTTGCTACTGGAGATACCAAGGGAAAAAAGTCATGAGTTTACTACTACTTAACAGGAATATCATTCAAATCAGCATTGTAAAGTTAAATATTAATTAAATAAACACAGCCAAGCATTGTAATGCAGACATTGATGGTGAAAAAAAAAAATGATACCATGAGTCCATCACAAGGAAACTGGGGAATAAAGAAAAGGAAACAGGAAAATACAATCAGTTGATGTATTCTGTATATGGAATATACTGTATTCTTGGTTCATTCCAAGTAATTTTTTTCTTAAGTTACGTTTTCTTGTTCTCATTTCAGTCTGTTTTTCCTCATTATATACTCTTTAGAGTTCAGATTAGGTCTAAATATTATGATAAAGCATTTTGGTAAAAACATACAGATCAGCACAGCCCAACTGGAAGCCAAGATAGCAAAGATCTCCATTGTCACAGTATATTTGCCCTGAGCACTGAGGGATGCTGGGATATAAGAGGTCCAGACACTAAGGAAGGCCAGCATGCTGAAGGTAATATACTGAGCCTCGTTGAAACTGTCAGGAAGCCTCCGAGCCAAAAAGGCCACAATAAAACTAATGGTGGCCAGGACAAAGAGGTAACCTAACATGATCCATAAAGCAATGGAAGAGCCTTCGTTGCACTCAATAATGATGACTATGGATTGAATCTGCGTGCTGTATTGTGGAAATGGAGGTTCCAATGATAACCAGGCTGTGCACAAGATGAATTGTAACAAAAATCCTATCAAAATGATCATGTAGGATACACGTGGAGTGGTCCATTTCTTCAAACTGCTGCCTGGTTTGGTGGCCATAAAAAGAAGGACCACCATGATAGTTTTAGCCAAAATACAAGAGATGCAGAGAGAAAAAACCAAGCCAAAGGTAACCTGACGAAAGAGACATTTTTCGAGTTGTGGATAACCAATGAATGCCAAGGAGGTGAGAAAACAGAAGGAAAGGGAAACCAGAAGAAGAATACTTAGGTTATAATTGTTGGCTTTTACTACTGGGCTGGCTTTATGCTTAATGAAAAGCTTTATAATAAAATTAGGGACTAAAGAGGATAGGGCACCGATAACCATCAGACTTGTTCCCAATGGGTCATCATAGGAGAGGTATTCTAAAGATTTCAGCAGACAATCAGATTTCTGGCTGTTTGGCCACTGGTCCCATGGACATCTGATGCAATCAACAGAATCTAGAGAAAAAAAGAAAGAAAGAAAGAAAGAAAGAAAGAAAGAAAGAAAGAAAGAAAGAAAGAAAGAAAGAAAGAAAGAAAGAAAGAAAGAAAGAAAGAGAAAGAAAGAAAATAAGAAAGAAAGAAAGAAAGAAAGAAAGCATTGAGATTATTGGAGTTTATATACACTTACTAATACAATAAATATAATTCTGACATTCTACATCTTAAATCAAAACAGTACAAAAGCTTAGTGAAACTGTATATTACTTTATAGAGGAAGCAACTGTTATCTCTCATAGACTAGTATTTTATTTTATTTACCTAATGGTTTCCAATAAAAAAACTTTAAAGTATATATCTGGGGAAATAAAAAAAATAAAAAACACAATATACCCACTGTAACGGCACCCCCAAATATGAAAGGGGGAACGCCGTTTAGATCTATTCCCTCTCCTGGACACAAATTCACTGCCGATCCTCCACAGCCAGACGACCACTTCCCATAGGAATTAATCCTTCTGAAAGAACGAGACGCACTCTGTATCTTTCAGGGATAGACTGACTTTATTGCCAAAAACATTGTAACCTTTATACACATCCAATACTGCATTAATCTAAAATGAACAATGATCCAGCTCCACCCACAACATAACAAGACCCAATACACATTTGACAGTAGGCTAGCTTTTGTCTCCCACTACCCATCTCTTAGAAGGCAACAGCTAATCCCTTTATGTTTAAATAACTATGCATGACCTTTATATTCACCAGACTGTCTGTTACTTTACAATACACACAAGGACAGACTTAATTTCCCCAATCCACATCACTACAAACAATGAACAGGTCTTTTAGAAGCTGGGATTAGCATTACACTAGGCAGACAGGTGATTGAGGCTGAACACCTCAGTATCTCTCAATTAACCTGTTGAGTTCAGAATCAGTAAATAGTCCTTTACAGATATCCTTCGGAATATGGTGGATAAATATTACAGACCCATTTTAGGTAGTCCAAGATATATTTCTTAATGTCCATTATTTCCTGGCTCACCCTGTGTCCAAAGTGACCCCCCTGTCACACATCTCCCCTTTCGGCAGGAGACTAACACAGGAGGTGACCCCAGACGGGTTGACTCAGCAGTTAGTCCATAGGTCCATTCTTCTAATGCCGGTATCCACACAGTACCCCAAATAAATTGCTCCAAACAGAGCATTACTTACCCTGCCAACCTCTGTCTCTTGACTAAGCACTAGACCCTAGTGTGAAACGCGTCGGCTGTACCCCCTTGTTTTTGCTGTGACTTGCAGTGCTTCATGTATTTTACCTATTAAAGGCAACCTCAATGGTTTTTGGTGTGCGGCTGTCCATATATCCTGCCTTCCTTTTCGGATCCTTCGGAATATGGTCACACCCACATTTGCCATGTTTAATCTAGAAGTGTTGATCTGCAAAACACCCCGTGAGCTCATAACTTCCTGTTAGAGGTGTCTGTGCTATACCGAAATACCAAGCAGTGTTTTCCCACCTGCTGGATTTGAAAGTTCCGCCCCCATTCACTTGTAGGCAGGTTGCCTACTGTATTGTATGTTTAGAAGGCAACTTGGCTGTCCAGGTCACAGGGAAGGAGGTAAAGGGGTTGTAAAGGCAATTTTTTTAAATAACAAACATGTTATACTTACCTCCACTGTGTAGCTCATTTTAGTGGCCCTGAACCTGGTCTTCTGGGGTCCCTCGGCGGCTGTCTCAGCTCTCTTGCATGGGGGTTAGTTCTTGCGGGCGCGCTCCCGTGATACAGCCGGCGGCTATAGCAGCTCACTGTATCACTCGGCCCCTCCCCCAGGCGCGCCGCGTCATTGGATGTGATTAACAGCAGCGCGAGCCAATGGCTGCGCTGCTTTCAATCCATCCACTCTAGCCAATCAACGGCCAGGCTGAGCGGCAAAGAGGACGTCGGGGGCGAGCACAGCAGGTGAATGGGCTCAGGTAAGTAAAAGAGGGGGCTTAGGGGGCCAGTATTGTCAGATGTTTTTTCACCTTAATGCATAGAATTTTTTCTGGGGTCCAGCCTCTGTCTCGTGTGAAAAATAAAAAGAGAAGAGGTTTGGGTCAGACTTTTCCCACACGGACTTCACCTTCGCAGGTACGCTAGAGCAGCCACAGTTATGCCTAGTACACACGACTGGGAGTCCTGACAGGAAAAGATCCGTCGTAAATCCCGAGGGGGAAACCGAGAGCCTGCTCTCTAATTTTCCCTCGTACAGACACTCGGTTTTACCCTCGGGAAAACTCAGATGAGAGCTTTTCCTCTGGAATCCCAACCGTGTATATTGCTCCATCTGAGTTTTTCCCCACAGGAAAACTGCCAAAAATTCTAGTTTTCTGCTACACATGGCCGGGTTTTGTGATGGGAAAAAGTCCATCGAGAAACCCGCCGAGAAAAAAGAGAGCAGGTACACACGGCCGGGTTTCCCGTCGGAAAAACTGTGAGGAAGCATACACACAGCTAGGATTCCCGGCCAAAAGCTCTCCTCGCAATTTTCCCATCGGGAAACCCGGCCGTGTGTACGAGGCTTTAGGTGTAATTAGGAGAAGGATGTTTATTCATGTTATAAATGTAGCGGGTGCTTACATTTAGGGGAAGTACCTGAGTTGTAAAAAGGCTCAGGTACACTAATTGTTAGGGTTCATGGATCATTTCTGTGCACAGGGGATTATATTGGTGCACAGTTCCCTGGGGCCTACAGGTGGCGCTGTCGCCATGGGCCAGGGTTGAACCACCAGTAGAAGGCTGTGCCTTTTGTGTCCCCTCTTGGCAGTAGTACGGCGGGGCAGGGAACCTGCTGTGCCTGTCGGGAGAGGGTATAAAAGGGGGTGGCCATCTTCTGTGCAAGGTCCGTGCCCAGGCACCTTCGGCCTGGGTGCGTGTGTGTGTCATCTCCGGGTGCCCTAGGCCCGGAGGCCTGGTTCGAGGTCTGCGTCCAGGCACCTTCGGCCTGGGTGCGTGTGTGTGTCGTCTCCGGGTGCCCTAGGCCCGGAGGCCTGGTTTGAGGTCCGAGCCCCAGGCACCTTTAGCCTGGGGGCTACTGTTCATGACACCCAGGTGCCCTTGGCCTGGGTGTGTGTGAGGATGGTCTCCGGGTGCTCCTAGGCCCGGAGACTGAACTGCTGTTCCATCCCCAGACACCTTAGTTCTGGGGGTGAGGTACTTTTGAGAAGGCCAGGGACCCAGCGACCTTCGGCTGGGTTCCGCGAGGAATCAAGGGCTCCCAGGGATCCGCCTCGCGAGGGGACCCATATCCAGGATCGAGGAGGCCAGGGAGGTGACCCTTTCTGAAGACCCAGCGCAGAGTCGTGGTGACAGAAGGGGCCTCTGGTAACTCTCCGGAGGGATGTTTTCTCCCTACAGAGGCCTAACTATTCAAGGAAGGAAAAGTGCATGTTCTGTAGGTCATAGTGGCAGTGACTCTACGCACACCAGGTCAGAGGCAGTGACTACAACCATTCATCAAGTCAGTGGCAGTAAGGCTGGTTTCACACTGGGGTGCGGTGGCGGTATAGCGCCGCTATTTTTAGCGGCGCACTATACCGTCGGAATTGCGGAGGTATTCGGCCGCTAGCGGTGCGGTTTTAACCCCCGCTAGAGGCCGAAAAATGGTTAATACCGCCGGCAATGCGCCTCTGCAGAGGCGCATTGCCGGCGGTATTACAGCGGTTTCCCATTGCTTTCAATGGGAAGGAGCGGTGGAGGAGCGGTAAATACACCGCTCCTCTCACCGCTCCAAAGATGCGGCTAGCAGGACTTTTTTTTACCATCCTGCTAGCGCACCGCTCCAGTGTGAAAGCCCTCGGGCTTTCACACTGGAGAAACAGCAGCCGCTGTTTAGGGATGGTTTGCAGGCGCTATTTTTAGCACAATAGCGCCTGCAAACCGCCCCAGTGTGAAAGAGGCCTGACTGTGTACCAAGCTGTTCGTGCTAATCAGAACAGTGCTCCCTTAATCAACGCTAAGTTTGTGCCTGGACCTCTTCCCACCTTATCTGAACTGTTCTTGTCCTAACCTGTCTGCTCTCACAGAGACTATTTATTGTTCTCATAAATAAATATTGAGTTGGACTCTCAGTTGATGTGGACAGTCGTTTACTGGGGAGAACTAAAGGACTTGTTTCTGGCTACCGCAGAAACGAGATCAGCTCGGGAGGAGTCTGACACCAACTGCAGGCAGGCCCAAAAAACTAACACCGCTCAACCTTCCCATCCAGGAGGGTACAGGCTTGTGGTGCGGTGTGCCTCAGTCTTCCCTGCGGAGGAGCCAGGAAGAGAAAAAGCAGGTAAAGTCTGGGGTCTGTGCGCTACATACATGTTCTGCTAAATTTTCAGTAAAAGTTGTTTTAACTGCTTTGAGCCTGGTCTGAGGTTTTTCAAGGGGTGCATGTTATGTCTTGGTGTATTCCTAAAGAACCTGCGTCTGTCAAAGCACTATGGGGTATGTGTAACACCATTATAAGAGGTTCAATTAAAAGGCTAAGAAAAGGAGGTGGTTGCCATGGGTAACCGAAGAACAACTACAGCAACCAGTCCTTTGGTGTGGTACCTGGTTAAGTGACAGGTTCTCCAGTAATGAGGGGGTTGGTGCTCTGACTTCCTCACTAGTAGGGATGAGCTTCGTGTTCGAGTCGAACATACGTTCGACTCGAACATCGGCTGTTCGATCGTTCGACGAAGATCGAACGATTTGGGCCGTTCGCGCCAAATTCGAGTGACGCGAACGGCCCACAATGCACTACGCCATCGCAGTGTCATCCAGGCGCTGTGATTGGCCAAGCATGCACTGTGACCCCGCATGCTTGGCCAATCACAGCGCCGGCAGCGAGGAGAGCAATGATTGGCCACAGGCAGGATGCCTGTGGCCAATTATTGCTGAGGGGGTTTAGTACACGCCCCACACTATAAAAGGCCGCCAGCACGGCGGCCTAGTGTAGTGTGTTCCGGAGCAGGGAAAGAGAAGCATAGGCAGGGACAGTGACATTTATTTCTTTCTTGCTTAACCTGGATTCCTTTAGTTTAGGGAAAGAGAAGGATAGGTAGGGAGAGTGTCAGTGTGTTTTGTGCTTGTGCTATATTGTGCTTAAAAAAAACATTTTTTCTAGGGACAGAAAACTGTAGGTAGGGAGAGTGTGTCAGTTTCTTTCACTGTCAAAGTCCTTGTTTCCAGGGACCTGGAAGGACAGTGAGGTAATTCTCCTTGTGCTAAATTGTGCTTAAAAAAAAACATTTTTTCTAGGGACAGAAAACTGTAGGTAGGGAGAGTGTGTCAGTTTCTTTCACTGTCAAAGTCCTTGTTTCCAGGGACCTGGAAGGACAGTGAGGTAATTCTCCTTGTGCTAAATTGTGCTTAAAAAAAACATTTTTTCTAGGGACAGAAAACTGTAGGTAGGGAGAGTGTGTCAGTTTCTTTCACTGTCAAAGTCCTTGTTTCCAGGGACCTGGAAGGACAGTGAGTGAATTCTCCTTGTGCTATATTGTGCTTAAAAAAAACATTTTTTCTAGGGACAGAAAACTGTAGGTAGGGAGAGTGTGTCAGTTTCTTTCACTGTCAAAGTCCTTGTTTCCAGGGACCTGGAAGGACAGTGAGGTAATTCTCCTTGTGCTAAATTGTGCTTAAAAAAAACATTTTTTCTAGGGACAGAAAACTGTAGGTAGGGAGAGTGTGTCAGTTTCTTTCACTGTCAAAGTCCTTGTTTCCAGGGACCTGGAAGGACAGTGAGTGAATTCTCCTTGTGCTATATTGTGCTTAAAAAAAACATTTTTTCTAGGGACAGAAAACTGTAGGTAGGGAGAGTGTGTCAGTTTCTTTCACTGTCAAAGTCCTTGTTTCCAGGGACCTGGAAGGACAGTGAGGTAATTCTCCTTGTGCTAAATTGTGCTTAAAAAAAACATTTTTTCTAGGGACAGAAAACTGTAGGTAGGGAGAGTGTGTCAGTTTCTTTCACTGTCAAAGTCCTTGTTTCCAGGGACCTGGAAGGACAGTGAGGTAATTCTCCTTGTGCTAAATTGTGCTTAAAAAAAACATTTTTTCTAGGGACAGAAAACTGTAGGTAGGGAGAGTGTGTCAGTTTCTTTCACTGTCAAAGTCCTTGTTTCCAGGGACCTGGAAGGACAGTGAGGTAATTCTCCTTGTGCTAAATTGTGCTTAAAAAAAACATTTTTTCTAGGGACAGAAAACTGTAGGTAGGGAGAGTGTGTCAGTTTCTTTCACTGTCAAAGTCCTTGTTTCCAGGGACCTGGAAGGACAGTGAGGTAATTCTCCTTGTGCTAAATTGTGCTTAAAAAAAACATTTTTTCTAGGGACAGAAAACTGTAGGTAGGGAGAGTGTGTCAGTTTCTTTCACTGTCAAAGTCCTTGTTTCCAGGGACCTGGAAGGACAGTGAGGTAATTCTCCTTGTGCTAAATTGTGCTTAAAAAAAACATTTTTTCTAGGGACAGAAAACTGTAGGTAGGGAGAGTGTGTCAGTTTCTTTCACTGTCAAAGTCCTTGTTTCCAGGGACCTGGAAGGACAGTGAGGTAATTCTCCTTGTGCTAAATTGTGCTTAAAAAAAACATTTTTTCTAGGGACAGAAAACTGTAGGTAGGGAGAGTGTGTCAGTTTCTTTCACTGTCAAAGTCCTTGTTTCCAGGGACCTGGAAGGACAGTGAGGTAATTCTCCTTGTGCTAAATTGTGCTTAAAAAAACATTTTTTCTAGGGACAGAAAACTGTAGGTAGGGAGAGTGTGTCAGTTTCTTTCACTGTGAAAGTCCTTGTTTCCAGGGACCTGGAAGGACAGTGAGGTAATTCTCCTTGTGCTAAATTGTGCTTAAAAAAAACATTTTTTCTAGGGACAGAAAACTGTAGGTAGGGAGAGTGTGTCAGTTTCTTTCACTGTCAAAGTCCTTGTTTCCAGGGACCTGGAAGGATAGTGAGGTAATTCTCCTTGTGCTAAATTGTGCTTAAAAAAAACATTTTTTCTAGGGACAGAAAACTGTAGGTAGGGAGAGTGTGTCAGTTTCTTTCACTGTCAAAGTCCTTGTTTCCAGGGACCTGGAAGGACAGTGAGTGAATTCTCCTTGTGCTATATTGTGCTTAAAAAAAACATTTTTTCTAGGGACAGAAAACTGTAGGTAGGGAGAGTGTGTCAGTTTCTTTCACTGTCAAAGTCCTTGTTTCCAGGGACCTGGAAGGACAGTGAGGTAATTCTCCTTGTGCTAAATTGTGCTTAAAAAAAACATTTTTTCTAGGGACAGAAAACTGTAGGTAGGGAGAGTGTGTCAGTTTCTTTCACTGTCAAAGTCCTTGTTTCCAGGGACCTGGAAGGACAGTGAGTGAATTCTCCTTGTGCTAAATTGTGCTTAAAAAAAACATTTTTTCTAGGGACAGAAAACTGTAGGTAGGGAGAGTGTGTCAGTTTCTTTCACTGTCAAAGTCCTTGTTTCCAGGGACCTGGAAGGACAGTGAGGTAATTCTCCTTGTGCTAAATTGTGCTTAAAAAAAAACATTTTTTCTAGGGACAGAAAACTGTAGGTAGGGAGAGTGTGTCAGTTTCTTTCACTGTCAAAGTCCTTGTTTCCAGGGACCTGGAAGGACAGTGAGGTAATTCTCCTTGTGCTAAATTGTGCTTAAAAAAAACATTTTTTCTAGGGACAGAAAACTGTAGGTAGGGAGAGTGTGTCAGTTTCTTTCACTGTCAAAGTCCTTGTTTCCAGGGACCTGGAAGGACAGTGAGGTAATTCTCCTTGTGCTAAATTGTGCTTAAAAAAAACATTTTTTCTAGGGACAGAAAACTGTAGGTAGGGAGAGTGTGTCAGTTTCTTTCACTGTCAAAGTCCTTGTTTCCAGGGACCTGGAAGGACAGTGAGTGAA
The DNA here is from genome assembly GCA_029206835.1 of Rana muscosa. Classification (NCBI taxonomy): domain Eukaryota; kingdom Metazoa; phylum Chordata; class Amphibia; order Anura; family Ranidae; genus Rana; species Rana muscosa. The sequence continues at coordinate 343,228,058 of CM055118.1, read as the reverse complement.
TTCTCCTTGTGCTATATTGTGCTTAAAAAAAACATTTTTTCTAGGGACAGAAAACTGTAGGTAGGGAGAGTGTGTCAGTTTCTTTCACTGTCAAAGTCCTTGTTTCCAGGGACCTGGAAGGACAGTGAGGTAATTCTCCTTGTGCTAAATTGTGCTTAAAAAAAACATTTTTTCTAGGGACAGAAAACTGTAGGTAGGGAGAGTGTGTCAGTTTCTTTCACTGTCAAAGTCCTTGTTTCCAGGGACCTGGAAGGACAGTGAGTGAATTCTCCTTGTGCTATATTGTGCTTAAAAAAAACATTTTTTCTAGGGACAGAAAACTGTAGGTAGGGAGAGTGTGTCAGTTTCTTTCACTGTCAAAGTCCTTGTTTCCAGGGACCTGGAAGGACAGTGAGGTAATTCTCCTTGTGCTAAATTGTGCTTAAAAAAAACATTTTTTCTAGGGACAGAAAACTGTAGGTAGGGAGAGTGTGTCAGTTTCTTTCACTGTCAAAGTCCTTGTTTCCAGGGACCTGGAAGGACAGTGAGTGAATTCTCCTTGTGCTAAATTGTGCTTAAAAAAAACATTTTTTCTAGGGACAGAAAACTGTAGGTAGGGAGAGTGTGTCAGTTTCTTTCACTGTCAAAGTCCTTGTTTCCAGAGACCTGGAAGGACAGTGAGGTAATTCTCCTTGTGCTAAATTGTGCTTAAAAAAAAACATTTTTTCTAGGGACAGAAAACTGTAGGTAGGGAGAGTGTGTCAGTTTCTTTCACTGTCAAAGTCCTTGTTTCCAGGGACCTGGAAGGACAGTGAGGTAATTCTCCTTGTGCTAAATTGTGCTTAAAAAAAACATTTTTTCTAGGGACAGAAAACTGTAGGTAGGGAGAGTGTGTCAGTTTCTTTCACTGTCAAAGTCCTTGTTTCCAGGGACCTGGAAGGACAGTGAGTGAATTCTCCTTGTGCTAAATTGTGCTTAAAAAAAACATTTTTTCTAGGGACAGAAAACTGTAGGTAGGGAGAGTGTGTCAGTTTCTTTCACTGTCAAAGTCCTTGTTTCCAGGGACCTGGAAGGACAGTGAGGTAATTCTCCTTGTGCTAAATTGTGCTTAAAAAAAACATTTTTTCTAGGGACAGAAAACTGTAGGTAGGGAGAGTGTGTCAGTTTCTTTCACTGTCAAAGTCCTTGTTTCCAGGGACCTGGAAGGACAGTGAGGTAATTCTCCTTGTGCTAAATTGTGCTTAAAAAAAACATTTTTTCTAGGGACAGAAAACTGTAGGTAGGGAGAGTGTGTCAGTTTCTTTCACTGTCAAAGTCCTTGTTTCCAGGGACCTGGAAGGACAGTGAGGTAATTCTCCTTGTGCTAAATTGTGCTTAAAAAAAACATTTTTTCTAGGGACAGAAAACTGTAGGTAGGGAGAGTGTGTCAGTTTCTTTCACTGTCAAAGTCCTTGTTTCCAGGGACCTGGAAGGACAGTGAGGTAATTCTCCTTGTGCTAAATTGTGCTTAAAAAAAACATTTTTTCTAGGGACAGAAAACTGTAGGTAGGGAGAGTGTGTCAGTTTCTTTCACTGTCAAAGTCCTTGTTTCCAGGGACCTGGAAGGACAGTGAGTGAATTCTCCTTGTGCTAAATTGTGCTTAAAAAAAACATTTTTTCTAGGGACAGAAAACTGTAGGTAGGGAGAGTGTGTCAGTTTCTTTCACTGTCAAAGTCCTTGTTTCCAGGGACCTGGAAGGACAGTGAGGTAATTCTCCTTGTGCTAAATTGAGCTTAAAAAAAAACATTTTTTCTAGGGACAGAAAACTGTAGGTAGGGAGAGTGTGTCAGTTTCTTTCACTGTCAAAGTCCTTGTTTCCAGGGACCTGGAAGGACAGTGAGGTAATTCTCCTTGTGCTAAATTGTGCTTAAAAAAAACATTTTTTCTAGGGACAGAAAACTGTAGGTAGGGAGAGTGTGTCAGTTTCTTTCACTGTCAAAGTCCTTGTTTCCAGGGACCTGGAAGGACAGTGAGGTAATTCTCCTTGTGCTAAATTGTGCTTAAAAAAAACATTTTTTCTAGGGACAGAAAACTGTAGGTAGGGAGAGTGTGTCAGTTTCTTTCACTGTCAAAGTCCTTGTTTCCAGGGACCTGGAAGGACAGTGAGTGAATTCTCCTTGTGCTATATTGTGCTTAAAAAAAACATTTTTTCTAGGGACAGAAAACTGTAGGTAGGGAGAGTGTGTCAGTTTCTTTCACTGTCAAAGTCCTTGTTTCCAGGGACCTGGAAGGACAGTGAGGTAATTCTCCTTGTGCTAAATTGTGCTTAAAAAAAACATTTTTTCTAGGGACAGAAAACTGTAGGTAGGGAGAGTGTGTCAGTTTCTTTCACTGTCAAAGTCCTTGTTTCCAGGGACCTGGAAGGACAGTGAGTGAATTCTCCTTGTGCTATATTGTGCTTAAAAAAAACATTTTTTCTAGGGACAGAAAACTGTAGGTAGGGAGAGTGTGTCAGTTTCTTTCACTGTCAAAGTCCTTGTTTCCAGGGACCTGGAAGGACAGTGAGGTAATTCTCCTTGTGCTAAATTGTGCTTAAAAAAAACATTTTTTCTAGGGACAGAAAACTGTAGGTAGGGAGAGTGTGTCAGTTTCTTTCACTGTCAAAGTCCTTGTTTCCAGGGACCTGGAAGGACAGTGAGGTAATTCTCCTTGTGCTAAATTGTGCTTAAAAAAAACATTTTTTCTAGGGACAGAAAACTGTAGGTAGGGAGAGTGTGTCAGTTTCTTTCACTGTCAAAGTCCTTGTTTCCAGAGACCTGGAAGGACAGTGAGGTAATTCTCCTTGTGCTAAATTGTGCTTAAAAAAAAACATTTTTTCTAGGGACAGAAAACTGTAGGTAGGGAGAGTGTGTCAGTTTCTTTCACTGTCAAAGTCCTTGTTTCCAGGGACCTGGAAGGACAGTGAGGTAATTCTCCTTGTGCTAAATTGTGCTTAAAAAAAACATTTTTTCTAGGGACAGAAAACTGTAGGTAGGGAGAGTGTGTCAGTTTCTTTCACTGTCAAAGTCCTTGTTTCCAGGGACCTGGAAGGACAGTGAGTGAATTCTCCTTGTGCTAAATTGTGCTTAAAAAAAACATTTTTTCTAGGGACAGAAAACTGTAGGTAGGGAGAGTGTGTCAGTTTCTTTGACTGTCAAAGTCCTTGTTTCCAGGGACCTGGAAGGACAGTGAGGTAATTCTCCTTGTGCTAAATTGTGCTTAAAAAAAAACATTTTTTCTAGGGACAGAAAACTGTAGGTAGGGAGAGTGTGTCAGTTTCTTTCACTGTCAAAGTCCTTGTTTCCAGGGACCTGGAAGGACAGTGAGGTAATTCTCCTTGTGCTAAATTGTGCTTAAAAAAAACATTTTTTCTAGGGACAGAAAACTGTAGGTAGGGAGAGTGTGTCAGTTTCTTTCACTGTCAAAGTCCTTGTTTCCAGGGACCTGGAAGGACAGTGAGGTAATTCTCCTTGTGCTAAATTGTGCTTAAAAAAAACATTTTTTCTAGGGACAGAAAACTGTAGGTAGGGAGAGTGTGTCAGTTTCTTTCACTGTCAAAGTCCTTGTTTCCAGGGACCTGGAAGGACAGTGAGTGAATTCTCCTTGTGCTATATTGTGCTTAAAAAAAACATTTTTTCTAGGGACAGAAAACTGTAGGTAGGGAGAGTGTGTCAGTTTCTTTCACTGTCAAAGTCCTTGTTTCCAGGGACCTGGAAGGACAGTGAGGTAATTCTCCTTGTGCTAAATTGTGCTTAAAAAAAACATTTTTTCTAGGGACAGAAAACTGTAGGTAGGGAGAGTGTGTCAGTTTCTTTCACTGTCAAAGTCCTTGTTTCCAGGGACCTGGAAGGACAGTGAGTGAATTCTCCTTGTGCTATATTGTGCTTAAAAAAAACATTTTTTCTAGGGACAGAAAACTGTAGGTAGGGAGAGTGTGTCAGTTTCTTTCACTGTCAAAGTCCTTGTTTCCAGGGACCTGGAAGGACAGTGAGGTAATTCTCCTTGTGCTAAATTGTGCTTAAAAAAAACATTTTTTCTAGGGACAGAAAACTGTAGGTAGGGAGAGTGTGTCAGTTTCTTTCACTGTCAAAGTCCTTGTTTCCAGGGACCTGGAAGGACAGTGAGTGAATTCTCCTTGTGCTAAATTGTGCTTAAAAAAAAATTTTTTCTAGGGACAGAAAACTGTAGGTAGGGAGAGTGTGTCAGTTTCTTTCACTGTCAAAGTCCTTGTTTCCAGGGACCTGGAAGGACAGTGAGGTAATTCTCCTTGTGCTAAATTGTGCTTAAAAAAAACATTTTTTCTAGGGACAGAAAACTGCAGGTAGGGAGAGTGTGTCAGTTTCTTTCACTGTCAAAGTCCTTGTTTCCAGGGACCTGGAAGGACAGTGAGGTAATTCTCCTTGTGCTAAATTGTGCTTAAAAAAAACATTTTTTCTAGGGACAGAAAACTGTAGGTAGGGAGAGTGTGTCAGTTTCTTTCACTGTCAAAGTCCTTGTTTCCAGGGACCTGGAAGGACAGTGAGGTAATTCTCCTTGTGCTAAATTGTGCTTAAAAAAAACATTTTTTCTAGGGACAGAAAACTGTAGGTAGGGAGAGTGTGTCAGTTTCTTTCACTGTCAAAGTCCTTGTTTCCAGGGACCTGGAAGGACAGTGAGGTAATTCTCCTTGTGCTAAATTGTGCTTAAAAAAAACATTTTTTCTAGGGACAGAAAACTGTAGGTAGGGAGAGTGTGTCAGTTTCTTTCACTGTCAAAGTCCTTGTTTCCAGGGACCTGGAAGGACAGTGAGGTAATTCTCCTTGTGCTAAATTGTGCTTAAAAAAAACATTTTTTCTAGGGACAGAAAACTGTAGGTAGGGAGAGTGTGTCAGTTTCTTTCACTGCCAAAGTCCTTGTTTCCAGGGACCTGAAAGGACAGTGAGGTAATTCTCCTTGTGCTAAATTGTGCTTAAAAAAAACATTTTTTCTAGGGACAGAAAACTGTAGGTAGGGAGAGTGTGTCAGTTTCTTTCACTGTCAAAGTCCTTGTTTCCAGGGACCTGGAAGGACAGTGAGGTAATTCTCCTTGTGCTAAATTGTGCTTAAAAAAAACATTTTTTCTAGGGACAGAAAACTGTAGGTAGGGAGAGTGTGTCAGTTTCTTTCACTGTCAAAGTCCTTGTTTCCAGGGACCTGGAAGGACAGTGAGTGAATTCTCCTTGTGCTAAATTGTGCTTTAAAAAAAATTTTTTTCTAGGGACAGAAAACTGTAGGTAGGGAGAGTGTGTCAGTTTCTTTCACTGTCAAAGTCCTTGTTTCAAGGGACAGAGAAGGACACCTGAAGGTAGCCCTTATTGCTTTTTTCCCATCTCCCTCAGGCCATCTATTAGAATGTCTGGAAGGCAAACAAGGAGAGGCAGACAGTCAGGAGGCAATAAAAGAGGGCAAGCAGGCTCTGTGTCTGGGGGCAACAGTGCTGGTCGTGGACGCGGTGCATTGTCATCAGCACATGGCCATGGGACACGCTTGTCCTTCTTTTCGGCAGCTGGACATGTTGAGCCACATCATGCCGAAGACTTGGTAGAGTGGATGACCAAGCCCTCCTCCTCCTCCTCATCCTCTCTCACCCAGGCTCAGGGTACTGGAAAAGCAGCTGCCAAAGCGTCCTCTTCCCTGGTATCAATGTCAGACTCATCATCAGTCACTCCTTCCCTAGACCCACCATGTCCTCCTCCTGAGGAGTCCCCCGAACTGTTTCAGCACAGTGTTGGGTACATGCTCCAGGAGGATGCCCAGCGTTTCGAAGGGTCTGATGATGAAACCCAGCTAGAGGAAGGCAGTAGCGTGAGAGCAGACAGAGGGGATGCTCAAGAAGGACACCAATCTGGCAGTCATGTTCCAGCAGCTGCAGCATACTGCCAGATTGCCTCCAGTGATGAGGAGGGAGGTGATGATGAGGTCACTGACTCCACGTGGGTGCCTAATAGGAGAGAGGAGGAGGAGGAGGATGAGGAGGAGGCACATCTCCAACGAGGCAGGATGCCCTTTGGTGGCCAGCGTAAGGGCAGTACACCGACGGAATCACACCGCAGAGCTCCGCCTGTGCAGGGCGCTGCCTCTGCCCGTCATTCAAAAAGTTCTTTGGTGTGGGCCTTTTTTGAGGCTAGTGCATCAGATCGCACAGCTGCTGTTTGCAACATATGTCTCAAGCGTATATCGCGTGGCCAAAACATCAGCCGCTTGGGTACCACATGCCTGACCAGACATATGTTGACCTGCCATGCAGCTCGTTGGCAAGCCTACCTCAAAGACCCACACCAAAGAACAAAGCGGACCTCTCCTTGCACCGCATCAGCTGGGATCTCCAACCCCACTATAACTTCAGTCCTCTCTGAAACATGCACTGAGAGGAATGAAGGTGTAGAATTAGGTGTGTCACAGCCAAGTACTTGCGGCCACTCTGCTAGCAGTACACCGACGTCCGATTCTAGCAGGCAAATTTCCCTGCCCCAGCTGCTGGACCGTCGAAAGAAGTTCACTCCCAGCCATCCACATGCCCAGCGGTTGAATGCTAGCTTGGCTAAATTGCTAGCGCTTCAACTGCTGCCTTTTCAGTTGGTAGACTCGGCCCCCTTCCGTGAGTTTGTGCAATGTGCGGTTCCTCAGTGGCAGGTTCCCAAACGCCACTTTTTCTCACGGAAGGCTATTCCGGCTCTCTACCGGCATGTGGAAGGCAATGTCTTGGCCTCGCTGGACAGGGCGGTCAGCGGTAAGGTGCATATTACCGCTGACTCATGGTCCAGCAGGCATGGACAGGGACGTTACCTTTCTTTCACGGCCCATTGGGTCACTCTTTTGGCAGCTGGGAAGGATGCAGGACAAGGTGCAGTAGTGTTGGAGGTTGTCCCACCGCCACGCCTCCAAAATGCTACTACTGGTTGTGACACACCTCTCTCCTCCACCCCCTCCTCTTCTTCTTCCTCCATGGCCTCTTCCTGTGGTTTGTCCTATGAACCAGCGGTGCTCCGTAGCCGTTCACGGAGCTACGCAAGTACGCAGGCAAAAAGATGCCATGCCGTGCTTGCGCTGGTGTGTTTGGGGGACAGAAGCCACACTGGGGCAGAGGTCCTGTCTGCTCTGCAGGGCCAGGCCGAGAGGTGGTTGACGCCACGCCAGCTTAAGCCAGGAATGGTGGTTTGCGACAATGGCACCAACCTCCTCTCCGCCCTCCGACAGGGACAACTGACCCATGTGCCCTGTGTGGCTCACGTCCTTAACCTGGTGGTGCAGCGGTTCTTGGGCAGGTACCCGGGCTTACAGGATGTCCTGAGGCAGGCCAGGAAAGTCTGTGTGCATTTCCGCAGATCTTATAATGCCAGTGCTCGCCTGGCTGAGCTGCAAAAGGAGTTGAACCTGCCCAAGAACCGCCTTATATGTGACATGCCCACCAGGTGGAACTCAACGTTGGCCATGCTGCAGCGGCTGCACACGCAGCAGAGGGCCATCAATGAGTACCTGTGCGACTACGGCACCAGGACAGGGTCAGGGGAGCTTGGTTTTTTTTCTCCACGCCAGTGGGGCATGATCAGGGATGCATGCACTGTCCTGGCACCATTTGAGGAGGCCACGAGGATGGTGAGCAGTGACAGTGCATGCATCAGTGACACTGTACCTCTTGTCCACCTGTTGGAGCACACGCTGCGTGGAATAATGGACAGGGCACTTGAGGCAGAACAGAGGCAGGAAGAGGAGGACTTCCTTGCCTCTCAAGGCCCCCTTTACCCAGACAGTGTTCCTTCTGTCCCACCCATCGCACAGGAAGAGGAGGAGGAGGAGGAGGAGGAGGAGGAGGATTGTGTCAGCATGGAGGTGGAGGCTGGCACTCAGCATCATCAGCAGCAGTCTTTTAGGGATGATTTACAGTCCCAAGAAACCAGTGGACTTGTACGTGGCTGGGAGGAGGTGACTGCGGATCATGTCGTCCTTAGTGACCCAGAGGACTCCGGAGCGAATGCCTCAGCAAACCTACGCTGCATGGCCTCCCTGATCCTGCAAAGTCTGCGGAAGGATCCTCGTATTCTTCGGATCAAGGAGAGGGACCATTACTGGCTGGCCACTCTCCTTGATCCACGGTACAAGGGTAAGGTTGCGGACCTTATGTTACCGTCGCAGAGGGAGCAGAGGATGAGACAACTCCGGGAGGCCTTGCAGAAAGGTCTGTGCAACGCGTTCCCAGAGACTGGGAGGTTACAAACTCCTGGTCCTGGACAACGAGTTGCTGAGGCTTCGGCCAGTCAAAGAAGGAGCGGTGGGGAAGGTGGCCGTCTGACCGATGCGTTCAGACAATTCTTTAGTCCGCAGCCCCAAAGTATGATCGGTTCCAGCAACCATCGCCAGCGTCTGATAAACATGGTGCAGGAATATCTAGGGGCAAGGTCAGACTTGGACACCTTCCCCACCGAAAATCCTCTGGCTTACTGGGTCTTGAGGATGGATCACTGGCCAGAGCTTGCACAGTATGCAATTGAGCTACTGGCCTGTCCTGCATCCAGCGTTCTTTCGGAACGCACATTCAGTGCTGCTGGAGGATTTGTCACGGATCACAGGGTGCGCCTGTCCACCGACTCGGTTGATCGACTGACTTTCATCAAGATGAACCAGTCTTGGATCACCACCAGCTACCACACACCTGATGCTGATATAACAGACTAATTGATTTTAACATGTCACATCCCTTCAAGACTGATGCTGATGCTGAGTGCCTGTGCTGTTATGTTGACTGGCTATCCTCCTCCTCCGAGTCCTCAATGATACGATTGATGATGATAGCTTGGAAGATCATTTTTGTTTATGGGTGCCGCCACCAGTGGCTAAGGCCCAATTTTTCAGCCCCTGTTTTACAGGGGCGTGTAATTACAATTTTTTTAGCAATAATTTGCCATAGGGCTCATTGCTGTGCTCCAAGTACAGTATCTGTGAGGGGTTGGAGTGTTGTGGCACCAGTGCCTAAGGCCCAATTTTTCAGCCCCTGTTTAACAGGGGCGTGTCATTACAATTTTTGAAGCAATACTTTGCAACAGGGCTCATTGCTGTGCTCCAAGTACAGTATCTGTGAGGGGTTGTAGTGTTGTGCCACCAGTGCCTAAGGCCCAATTTTTCAGCCCCTGTTCAACAGGGGCATGCAATTACAATTCTTGATCTAATAATTCACAGCAGGGTCCATTGCTGCACCCACCAAGAGTAACTCTGAGGGCTTACAGTCTTGTGGCAACGCCACCACCACCACCACCACGAAAGGCCCAATTTTTCAGCCCCTGTTCAAAAGGGGCATGTAATTACAATTCTTGATCTAATAATTCACAGCAGGGCCCATTGCTGCACCCACCAAGAGTAACTGTCAGGGCTTACAGTGTTGTGGCACCAGCACCACCATCAAAGCCCCAATTTTTACTACCACTGTTCAACAATTATATGTAATTAAAATTCCTGATATAATAGTTGACAGCAGGGCGTTCCAGCACCAACCAAGAGTAACTGAGTGCTTACAGTGTTGTGCCAACACCAACAACTAAGGGGCCTATTTCTGCAGAGTATATACGGCAGGTCCCTACTTTCAAACATCCAACTTACAAACGACTCCTACTTGCAAACGAAAGAAGACAACAGGAAGTGAGAGGAAATCTACCCCTAGAAAGGAAAATTCTCTCCTGTAAGAATAAATATGGGAGAAAGGGGTCTCATCTGTACTGATGCTTTATCAGCAATCCTTGTTTCAAGAAAAACACCACATTTCAAAAACAGTTGTCATTGGGACGGAAAGTGAGGTGAAATGTTCTGAACAGGGGCACAGACAGCAAAACAAATGTTACAGGGGTGATAACCCTTACCTATGTTTCCCAAAAAGTTTAAAAATAGATTTTTGGGCTGGAGCTACACTTCAACAATGTACCTGTTCAAAATTACAAACAGATTCTACATAAGAACAAACCTACAGTCCCTGTCTTGTATGCACCGCCTGTATACGGCTGTTCAGAGTATATAGGGCCTTTTTTATTTTATGTGCGGGGTTCCCCTTAATATCCATACAAGACCCAAAGGGGCTGGTAATGGGCTGGGGTAGGGGGGGGGTCATGGGGTAGCTATGCCATTTTTCTTAAAGAATTTCATCCATATTACCGGGACCAGACATTACATTAAAGCCGCAAGCAGTTTTAAATGGCTTTTTTTTCCTTTAGAAGTGTCATTTTCTGCAGGGACAGTTCTAAACACGGGAAACACGTGGCACTTCACAGGCATACTTTAGACACCCCCCAGGTACGATATTTAAAGGAATATTTGACTTTTTTTTTTTCACTTTATGCATCATTAAAATGACTGCTCCCGAAAAACGACCGTTTTTAAAACTTCTTTTTGCATTGATACATGTCCCCTGGTGCACAACCCGGGTTCCCAAACCCTATTTATGACAATAACATGCATAATAGTTGTTATAATTAGCACTTTAGAATTCGAACGTTCGCATCCATTGTATTTAATAGGGTTCTAATGTTCGTTCGAACTTTCGGTCCGTTCGCGGGTTCTGGTGCGAACCGAACCCGGGGGTGTTCGGCTCATCACTACTCACTAGCTATCCGTCCCCTCCTGTAACTTGGAGTGGGCTAGGAGATACAAGGTCTGATCACTAGGTACAGGAAGAGTTAACTTAGGACATGCATGAGACCTGCACTATATGTCCGGTGGGGTTTCATTCCGTTACTGGGAGTGAGGCAGCAGAAGTACCCTGGACTGGTGGAATGGGCAATAGCTCTGCATGTTCCTCTGAATGCAACACTTATATCAGTACAAGTGTGTAGTTATTTGGGACAAAACATTTTATGGAGGAACTCTGAACATTTTTGCTACACACAAGTGGCTTATCTCTGAGTCGGGGACTACCGTAATGTTCAATTCTTCACATGACTGTAGCCTCCGCCTGGTCCTAGACATTGGTGAGCACAACTTTGGGCGAGGTGTTACCCCATGTGTATGGGAGCAGTGGACCCTGCCTACACACTATCTTCATAACATAATGGGATGTTCTGAAGTCCAAGAGTAGAGTAGAACAACACTGCTGACAACACTGCTTGGGATTTCAGTGCATCAGAGCATGGCAGGGCTACCAATAAGAGAGAATAGTCGGAATCAGTTTTTTGGACAGGAGGGGGTGATTGGTGCAGGGGGGAAAACTACTGGAACCAATCCTGCATGGCTCTCCCTGCAGCAGCTGAAAGACAGCTTCTACTCCTCGCCCTCCTGTCAGCTTTCAGCTGCTACAGGGAGAGCCATGCATCGGATTGGTTCCAGCTATTGCCCCCCCACTCCACCAATCACCCATAACCCGTCCTATTCAAGATTTGATTACCTCTGCTGCCTGGACCCCCATATGTCTCTGTCCCCTGCAGCCGGGTTTTGTCTCCGCTCCCTCCCGCTGGTTGCTGTGGACACATAGTGGGATCATTTCAAGATGGAAAGTGGAGGGGGGCGGCGTTAGGTATATCATATTTACGGCCCCTTCCTTTTCTGAATGAACACAGTGAGTGATTGGTACAGCTATCTCACCATGCTCATTCATAACTAAAGCATAGTAAAACTGTGATTTGAACAGGAAACCTCTATATAGAACACATCCTGTTCATTTTTCTGCAGTCCAGCTAAAGCTGCAGAGAAACTACTGGAGATCTGTTTCCTCAATACCTTTCTCTGTCTCAAAAGTGAGACATCAGGATTCTGTTTGGACCCCTGATATTTCACCCAAGCCAACTCAACAGTGTTGTGAAAAAATTTTTTAAAAAATTATTAACGACTTGCCGACCATATACTGTATATAAACAGTGACAAGGCGGCTCTCCTGCACTTCCAAGTCTGGGGCATGCACGCGCTACTGAGGGTCCCCTCTTGTGTGATTAGACACAGCAGGTGTTGATTGTCACTGGTGTCCACTGGTGTCCACTGGTTCCCGCCGATGCTTCGGTACACAGGCAGAATGTAAACAGGGCAGATCGCAATTTTGTCACTACAGAAGAGACTAAGCTAAGCAGAGCCACTGATCCATGCCTTCTCCTAGTACAAGCACCTCCCCCACAGTAGTAAAGCACTGCTCAGGCACACATTTGTATGGCCCTGGTGTTAACCCTTTCCCAGCCAGTGTCATTAGTACAGTGACAGCACATATTTTTTAGCACTGATCACTGTATTAGTGTCACTGGTCTCCAAAAAGTGTCAAAAGTGTCAGTTAGTGTCCTGACTGTCCAGCACAATATCACAGTCCTACTATAAGTTGCCAATCACTGCCATTACTAGTAAAAAAATAAAATCAAATAAAAATTATAAAAATATCCCATAGTTTATAGACGCTGCTATAACTTTTGTGAAAACCAAGCAATATATGCTTATTGTAGTTTGGGGTGGGGGAACTTGACTGGCCTGCACAGAGTCCTGACCTCAAACAGATAGAACATCTTGGGGATGAATTAGAGTGGAGACTGAAAGCCAGGCCTTCTCATCCAACATCAGTGCCTGACCTGACAAATGCACTTCTGGAAGAAATGGTCAAACATTCCCATAGACACACTCCTAAACCTTGTGGACAGCCTTCCCAGAAGAGTTGAAGATTTTATTGCTGCAAAGGGTGGGCCAACTCAATATTGAACTCTATGGACTAAGACTGGGATGCCATTAAAGTTCATGTGTGCGTGTAAAGGCCTTGTGGACCTTTAGTCTTCAATTTTTGTATTTATGCTTGAGTCATCTGGATTGCACCTACTTTTACTCACAAAGGTGATGCAGTTGACACAACCGAGACAGGTGAGACAGTTAACTTACTGGTTTTATTGGCAATCTCCCCAAGAGGACAAGGTACACACTCAAAACAACAGATAGGTTCTCCTCGTCTAGCCGCTTTCCAGAACCCTGGAGGACAACTTTTGCTGCATATTGAGAGAGGGACCTAGGGAAATGAACAATTAAGGCATTTAGTATAGAATTTCTGATCTAAAGTGACCTGTTTTATTGGTCATATAGGTTTTTTTATTTATTTTTTGGAACAAACAATTATTCCTGGTTGGCAGACTCTAATGCCGCGTACACACGACCATTTTTCTCGTCGGGAAAAATTAAATTTTTTCTCTTTGACGAGAAAAACGACCGTGTGTGGGCTTTTGGTCATTTTTCCTGACGAGAAAAACTGCAAGAATCACGACGAGAAAAATTTGAAACATTTTTGAAAAGACGCTTGGACAGCCGCACTCCAAAAAATGTTTTATTAGCTCATACTTACTGTTTTTCCTGCTGTGATATGTATTTTGTGTTTTTATTTTAATAAAACAACCATTTTTTGGAGTGGGGCTGTCTAAGCGTCTTTTCAAAATTTTTGCATTGTCATATGCATTGCCTGCACCCACGGCTCTGGATCCTGTGAAAGAATCATCAGTTACACCTGAGCGGTAACCTTCCCTTCCAAGAAAAATTAGAACATGCTCTAATTTTTCTCGTCGTGATTCACGACATTTTTTTCCGCGGCAGTTTTCCCATAGGGAAAACACACTGTCATTTTTCTCGTCCAAGAGAAAAAATGACGGGAAAAACGGCCGTGTGTAGGGAAACAAGCCGTTCCTCGTTTTTCCTGTCGATTTTCTCGACAGTGTTTTCACCGTCGAGAAAATCAATCGTGTGTACACGGCATAAGGCCTGAAACTTTTAGATGTTGCCACAGAAGATGGAAACACAGAAGGTGAATATCTTCAATAAGGGGTTAATTGAGTCCCAAGGAAGGGTTGTGTTATGCCGCGTACACAAGATCTGACTTTTCTCATCGGACAAACCGATCGTGTGAGGGCCCCATCGGACTTTTTTCCATTGGTATAAAAAAATAGAACATGTTTTAAATTTTACCGATGGAAAAAAACAATAGAAAATTCCGATCGTCTGTGGGGAACTCTGATGGTGTGTAGGCAAGACTGATGGAAGTCAGCTTCATTGAATTTTATTCCATCGGAAATCCGATCGTGTGTACAGGGCATTAGGGTTGGAGTTAAAATAAGGGTTGGGGGGTTTAAGTGGTGGGGGGGATATTTCATCTTCTGTATTGAACCCTGTCTCAACAGCTACTAGTACAGGACTCTAGTGGAAGCAAAATATTGTTCAAAATGGTACCCTTAGCATTCAGCATTCCATATGCACAAAGATGTTATCCAAAAACTTCAAAAGGTAAAGGTAACCAGGCCAAGACATTCTGGTGTATGTTAAGGTTAAAATGAAATGTTTAATTCATAAGAAAGGTGCTATACAAACAGCCTTGGGGTTGGATAAATAATTAAAATCCACAGTTGGCTGCCCTTGAAAGAACAGACAAGAGCTTTAGTCATCAGATCCCACCAATTGAGCACCAAATGTGTATAAGCGCCTGTTGCCTGCTATAATGTCATTTAAGCAAAGGTGGAAGAGCCCCACTGGTGAACTTATACTTGTTTTATTGTAAATTTAGTACATAATTCGATTATATATTTACTTGATTATCTTTAGAAGGCCAAAACAATAGGCTTGAGTTGATGGTGAGTACTTGTCCAGGAGCTGCCGCACTATCGTAACTGCCAACCTTAATCTGACGTATGCCACCCTCTGGGCTCAGCTGCCAGTTTACAATGTCATAGACTGCAGGCGGTTCTCCATTTTCATCAAAATAAAATTCATTCCCATTACTCAGGCTCACATGGACTTTCTTCATGTAATACAGGAGCTGGGAAAGAGAAGGGAATCTTACATAAATAAATGTGTATCAGAGTATGTTAGTTCTCTACAAAGTAAGGCATCTGTTCATTAGTACTTTATTAAAGATACTTTTATAGTGTATCTATGTTAGTTTTTTCAGCTTTTTGTTTTGCTATTACATTCAAAGAGATTCCCCAGTCAATCTAGTCAGAGTTAGGACAGGGTGAAGGACTGGAGGCTTTGATGCCCGGTTAAACGAAGCACGGCATAAAGACACAGTGTCTGTGCAATGGGCTCTCTCAACTCACTGATCCCCACTTAGTTTGCACTTCTCTGCCATTCCTTTCCTCTCAGCAAGTGAAAATATGCAGTGCTTCCAGGTATGGGAGATCATGTGAACTCCTCCTATGTGACGGTGCTGAGGCCTAGCAGCCAATCACTGGGCCCAAGCACACCCGCAAAGTAGTGATGTCAACACTCCCCCTAGTGCCCAAAAGCAGCCAACATTGGGTATTTTACTCCTGGCTAAGGCAGAAGAAGAAACAGTCGGGGGAGGAGGCGGCCTGGTAAGTAGAGTATAGGAGGGTGGTGTGTATGTGTGGATAGGGGGCTCTTTGCACACACTCTAGTGCACAAACTAACATTAAAGTAACTGTTATGCTATTCCCACATTGTAAAAAAATCTTATATCCTCGTTTATTAAAATATTGAAGATTTTTTTTCAATTGACCTGATCCATACCCTTATAGGGTGAAATTTCAACGTTTTGGAATCAATAAACTAGTTTTATTTTATAAAGCTTTATATAATATTTAATTTATCATAAAATAAACATTGATTCGAAAGATACACTAAATGGGCAAATGTATGTGGATACTAGGGATGAGCTTCGAGTTCGAGTCGAACTCATGTTCGACTCGAACATTGCCTGTTCGCCCGTTCGCCGAACAGCGAACAAATTGGGGTGTTCGCGGCAAATTCGAAAAATCTATGGGAGAAATCTAAAGTGCTAATTATAAAGGCTTATATGCAAGTTATTGTCCTAAAAAGTGTTTGGGGACCCGGGTCCTGCCCCAGGGGACATGTATCAATGCAAAAAGAAGTTTTAAAAACGGCCGTTTTTTCGGGAGCAGTGATTTTAATAATGCTTAAAATGAAAAAATAAAAGTGAAATATTCCTTTAAATTTCGTACCTGGGGGGTGTGTATGATATGCATGTAAAGTGGCGCATGTTTCCCGTGCTTAGAACTGTCCCTGCAAAAAATGTCATTTTTGAAAGAAAAAAATGCATTTAAAACTGACTCGCGGCTATTAATGAATTGTCGGCTCCCGGCAATACATACAAAAGTCATTGATAAAAAAAAAAAAAAAAGCGTGGGGGTTCCCCAGAATTCAATTACCAGGCCCTTCAGGTCTGGAATGGATATTAAGGGGAACCCCGCCGCAAATAAAAAAAAAATTGACGTGGGGTTCCCCCAAATATCCATTCCAGGCCCTTCAGATCTGTGTAATTTAAATTTACATAGTGGAGGAAGTTCCCCGCTCAAGCCAATGACGTAGGCGGGTCTGACATACCGAGGGGGCGGACCTGATGGGGAACTGCTCTCACTTTGGTAATACATGTATAGACCCGCCCCTTCTCATGTTCCGCATCTCGTCCGCTGAGCGGACCTGATGGGGAACTTTAGAAGGGGCGGGTCTATACATTTAAAATACTGAGAGGGAGTTCCCCATCAGGTCCGCTCAGGCACAACCAATGAAGGACAGCGCTGGACATCGGGATCGCCGCGGGACACTGGATTTCACCGCTGGAATGTTTATTTATTTATTTTTTTAAATAAAGGACTTTTTCAAGGTGTTTGTGTGTTTTTTTAAACATTTTTTTTACGCTTTCTTCGTGAAATGGTAGGGGTACAATGTACCCGTTACCAATTCACATAGGGGGGGGGGGCGGGATCTGGGGGTCCCCTTTGTTAAAGGGGTCTTCCAGATTCCGATAAGCCCCCCGCCCGCAGACCCCCACAACCACCGGGCAAGGGTTGTGGGGATGAGGCCCTTGTCCCCATCAACATGGGGACATCCTCCCCATGTTGAGGGCATGTGGCTTGGTATGGTTCAGGAGGGAGGGGGGGCCGCTCTCTCGTCCCCCCTTTTCCCCTGCGGCCGGCCAGGTTGCGTGCTCGGATAAGGGGTCTGGTATGGATTTTTAGGGGGACTCCACGCCATTTTTTTTTTAAACTTGGGGTGGAGTTCCCCTTAAAATCCATGCCAGATCTGAAGGGCCTGGTAATTGAATTCTGGGGAACCCCCACGCTTTTTTTTTTTTTTTTTCTCAATGACTTTTGTATGTATTGCCGGGAGCCGACAATTCATTAATAGCCGCGAGTCAGTTTTAAATGCATTTTTTTTCTTTCAAAAATGACATTTTTTGCAGGGACAGTTCTAAGCACGGGAAACATGCGCCACTTCACATGCATATCATACACACCCCCCAGGTACGAAATTTAAAGGAATATTTCACTTTTATTTTTTCATTTTAAGCATTATTAAAATCACTGCTCCCGAAAAAACGGCCGTTTTTAAAACTTCTTTTTGCATTGATACATGTCCCCTGGGGCAGGACCCGGGTCCCCAAACACTTTTTAGGACAATAACTTGCATATTAGCCTTTATAATTAACACTTTAGATTTCGAACGTTCGAGTCCATTGTATTTAATAGGGTTCTAAAGTTTACACGAACATTTTGTCTGTTCGCAGGTTCTGGTGCGAACCGAACAGGGGGGTGTTCGGCTCATCCCTGGTGGATACCCTCCAAGTTACTGAGTTGCCTAAAATTAGCTTCCTAGAGACATTGTTTGATGACCTTGGTGTGGAGGAACGTAAAGCGGAGTTCCAGCATGTAAAAAAAAAAAGTAAAAAATCAGCAGCTACAAATACTGTAGCTGCTGACTTTTAATATAAGGACACTTACCTGTCCAGTTATCCCATGATGTCGGCACCCCTAGCCGATTCGTGGGTGCAGGCGCCGGCATCTTCACTAAGGGAAACAGGAAATGAAGCCTTCCAGCTTCACAGCCTGTTTCCTACTGAGGATGTGCAAATCGCGCTGCCCTTTCTGAATGGTCCCGCTGTCTACTGGGACCTCTGTGTCTCCCAGAAAGCAGCAGGGGGGGGGGAGGAGGAGGGACCTGGAAATTTAATAGATCGCTGCGATCATTGTGCGGTGATCTTACTCAGATGAGGGAGCGGGTACCAGGCTTTGACAGGTATCCGCCCCCCCAAAAAAAATGCAAAACTGTGGCAGTGGAGGGGGGGGGGGAGGGTGCGACCAAGCGGAGCTTCCCCTTTTGGGTGGAGCTCTGCTTTATTTTGTCTATACTTCAACCCTACTATATACTTTTGAAATTAATTGGAACACTGATTTTGAACCAGGCCTTCTCATCTATTATCAGTACCTGAGCTCACAAAGCTCTTTTGGATAAATGGACCCAAAATCCCACAGACACACTCCAAAATTCTGTGGAAACACTTTTTAGAATAGGGGAGGCTGGTATAGCTAAGGGGGTGGGCCAACTCTATATTAATGACCATAGTTATGAAATAGGATGTCCAACAAGCACATAAAGGTGTAATGGCCCAGGGTCTGCAAACTTTTGGCCATATTGTTTAATTCCCTTCTAAGAAGATTTGTGCATTACATTACCTGCCAAGGCTTGAAATGGTAGATGTCTGCACAATGACTTGATGACACTGTCCCTTCCTGCAAAACACAGTTTTTTAGATCTTCCAGAGCTTTGGCCACTGCATATACTGCTGTGTAGACATTGTATGTGGTCCTTAAATTGGAGACATCAGTAAAACTGTTTTGAATATTTTCTAAACTCTCCTCTCCTGTGCACTCTCTAAATGCAGAGTCCAAAACATCTGTGACATTTCTATCTGTATTGAATTTGCAGTCAAAGGCTTCTTCCCAAAACATTCTTATCCAGTCACTACCCAAGGACATGGAGGGATGGATAGCATTGAGAAATGTCTTAAGTCCTGGAATGCTTCCACTGTAGAATGCAAGGCCAATGGTGCCGGTCAAGAGTTTTGAGTATTTTTCAATGGAATGTATACTTGTTGTGGACCAAGCTTCACTGGCCACAAATGTCTTGTCCGTAACATTCTGCCTCTGCATCTCATCTAGGATAGCAAAGAGTTCAATGTCAGTGGAGAACACAACAACGACCTTAACTGTTGATGCTCGCATGATCTTGACAATATGATGCGCATTGCGTTCTTGATCATTCATAATTATGTTCTCAGTGAAGGCCACGCATGCTCCACCCTTTAGTAATTCTTGTTTAACCAATTGGATTCCTTGCTGACCATAATCACTATCTGAAGCTAGCAAACCGACCCAGGTCCAACCAAAATACAGCACCAGTTTTGCTAGTCCAACAGATTGGAAGGCATCGCTTGGAACGGTCCTGAAGAAGGATGGGAATTTGCTACGATCACCAAGTAGATAGCTTGTGGAAAAATGACTAATCTGTTATGAATAAAAAATTACAGCTGTATATCAAAAGTGAAATATCTTTGTTTTGAGCTCTAAGGCAAAATAGTCTAGCCTAGTCAAGAATATTTTAAATAATTAATAACTTTATGAATGTGGCCTTCACCTTTGTCTGAACATGTATGGCATTGTGCAGAGTTAGGAATAGTTAAAACTAGGGATGAACCGAACTGCCCTGTCAAATAAAAAATGCAATTTTGTGGGCTAATAGGCAAGGGTAGGGGTGTCAAAATAGTATAGGTGGTGGGCACTGCTCTAGAAAACATGTACCAGTGTGGCATTTTAAAAAAGCAGGAGCAGTAGGAGCAGTGAGATTTACAATTGAAAAATGGTTTAAATTGCCAGCAAATGAAATTTCCCCTCTGGCCCCCACCTGAAAAATACCTCAACATGGGGAGGCTGAATTGGCAGCTGTGGGGTTCTGTGGCTGGGGGCTTATACAAATCTGAAAGCCCCCCTTTAAAAATAAGGAGGGAGGCACCCAGATACCTTCCCCCCATGTGAATGAATAAGAAGTACATAGCACCCATACTTATTCGAACCCTGCACACACAGGAGATTCTGACAGTATTCCTAGCTGATTGACAGCTCCCTGAGCTATATATGGGAAGGGAAGGAAATAATAGTGACTTAGTTGAACAAATATAGCCATTGCCCAAATGCTGTATAGCTAGTTACCAAATTTGGGCAGGGATGCCACTGCTATCCCCGTGAACATTTGTCATAAAATGCGAACATGCTTTGGAGGTGGAGGATCAAATAAAAAACTCAGTGATTATAATAAGGATACACATCTGCAAAACAAAGTACCTGGTTGTATTTGTAGAGTCCTAGAATATGGGCTAATAAAATTGAGTGTGTGGAGATTGCTGGTCCAATAATGGCTGCTAGAGGAATGTCGGGAAGACACCTGTAGTTGGGGATGGGCATTTTGGCCCCACTTAGGACTTGTAAAGAGCTTCCGAGGTCCAGACGAAGAGTGTCACAGGAATCTAAAGCTTGGAAGCCTAGTGTCACATTGGGAAGAATATTGGGGTCCTGGTTGATCTCTTCCATAGCAAACATCATGGCTTGGGACTGTTGGAAGCTCTCAAAGTGGAACCTGATGTGTTAATACAATATGATGATAATCTTTACATAGAGAAGATACATGGAGAAGTGTCACTTGTTTAAGAACTCCAAAAAACTCTATTTGTATGCATAAGTAATAAGGTTTCTTTAAGAAGACATTGTAGCCATCTTAGAATTAATTTATGTGTGCCATTGTGACTGTCTTTTTTTTTCCCATGTGATTGAAGATTCAATAAATTCAACTTAAAGTGGAGTTTCACCCAAAAATTTAACTTTTCGGAATCCTCCCCCCCCCCTCCAGTGTCACATTTGGCACCTTTCAGGGGGGAGAGGGGAGCAGATACCTGTCTAATACAGGTATTTTGTTCCCACTTTGGAACTCTGCTTTAAGAAAGACGTATTGATTGAAAATATCTAATCTATATTTTGTATAGACAGAGATGTATAAAAGAAACCTACCATGTGAGAAATTAGTAGGATGCCAATGTTAGTCTCTTTAAATGGCTGTCTGTAAATACATTAGATCCAAGTTGCTGATTTGGCACAAGTGTACAGAGATTAGGAATACTGTCTTTTCCCAATATACTTGTTTCAGGGTGGTGACATAGAAGTATTGAAGCCAGAAATGGCCAGGTAACCTACATTTTCAAAAATGAGCCATACAGGGTAATGTTGGACTAACAATCCATGTGGAAATCCTATCGCTGGTAGCAATTTTCTAGTAACAAGATTGTTATAAAGAACACTCACCTAGCCATACATTGATGCCCCCTTGCTAGATGAAAAGTTACCCAATCTCCCTCACCACTAAGAGAACAGTGCAGGAGCAATGATGAAGCAAAATCTCACTGGTCCAGCCAGTAAAAGAGTGAAACCGTAGAAACAGATTAATATTTTATTTTTGCACTCCTGGAGACCCTGTTTGTTGCAAGTTGCTGCCAGTGACAAGATCGATAGTGGGATCAGGACCCAAGGACTAAAGTTAGTTCATCTCACCTTCCAACGATTATATGATTGGTGGCTGTGGGGAAAGAACTCTTATGCCGCGTACACACGATCGGAAATTCCGAAAACAAAACCGTGGATTTTTTTCCTGACGGAATGTTGACTCAAACTTGTGTTTCATACACACGGTCACACAAATCTTGTCGGAAATTCCGACCGTCAAGAACGCAGTGACGTACAAGACGTACGACGAGCCGAGATCAATGAAGTTCAATAGGCAGTTCGGCTCTTCTGCTTGATTCTGAGTAGGAATGAGCTTTATGTTCGAGTCGAACATGAGTTTGACTCGAACATTGGCTGTTCGCCCATTCGGCGAACATCGAACAATTTGGGGTGTTTGTGGCAAATTCAAAAAGCCGCGGAACACCCTTTAAAAGTCTATGGGGAAATCTAAAGTGCTAATTTTAAAGGTTAATATGCAAGTTATTGTCATAAAAAGTGTTTGGGGACACGGGTCCTGCCCCAGGGGACATGTATCAATGCAAAAAAAGGTTTGTGGGTGGATATTCCGACAGCAAATCTCCGATGGAGCCTACACATGGTTGGAATTTCCGACAAAAAGCTCACGTCGGACATTTGTTGTCGGAATTTCCAATCGTGTGTACGTGGCATAAGTCTAGGTCTAAGAAGGGAAGCTATGAGGAACTGATAATATGCAAATTATTTGATCTCACAAAATAGACACCCAGAATAATTTGTTGCAACCCCCTTGCTTGCAAATGATTGGGCACCAGTGGGAATAAAATTGTGTCTGTGCATGTTTCCTACCATTACTTCAACATGGCTGACCTATGAAGCACTAGAAGGAAAGCTTCTTTTCGTGTATGTTTTATTTTGGTTGAGCTTATCCTCATGGGGGGAGAAATCTATCAAAACTGGAGCAGCCAGAATCTGGAGCATGTGCATGGCAACCAATTAGCTTCCATCTTTAGGTTGTTTAAGTTAAGCTTTGAAAATAAAAGATAGAATATGATTGGTTGGCATGCACAGCTGCTCCAGATTCTGGCTGCTCCAGTTTTGATAAATTCCCCTGATGGTGTTTTCTAAAACACAACTCCTTCAACACTTCTTCAGCTGTAAGATATGGACATTTTTCAAGTTGGATCTGTCTCCTGAAGTTAAAAAGGGCATGTTTGTTGGAGATTGTGTCAGAAAAAAAAGACAAGCAGATGGCCAGTACTATGTGTTAGCTCTTTGCAGCTTATCCTTTCCCCATAACAAACGTAGCATGCCTTGTTCTGTACCGCATCTATGCACGGAGGTGGCCATATTTGGACATTAGAGAGCATTGGCTAAAGGCACAGAGCTGATTGGAACGATGGGATTGCCCTCACAAAGAGAGGGTTAAAAAGGCCACTGACAACCAATGGTGCAAGATTGTTTTGCTAGGGATTTAAATAGCCAGCTACCATCAATTATAGGGGAGGGGGTGGGAGTGGGGTTTTTCATATTGTTGCTGACCGCCAATTATTGTGGGCTTGTTTTGGTGGGTGAATTAAAGTGGTTGTAAAGCCTCAAGGTTTTCACCTTAATGCATTCTATGCTCCCCCAGACCACCCCTTTTTCTTAACTGAGCCTGATCCAGCGATGTGCACGAGCACAGTGGCTCCAACCGCTGTCTCTCTCCTCATTGGACAGATTGATAGCAACAGGAGCGAGCCGGCAGGGGTGCCCCACATGGAAAGCGACTTTCCGTTGGGGAACCCGATGAAATAGAGGGGCCTGGAGCGCTGGCGAGGTATCCTAGAAGAAGAGGATCGGGGCTGCTCTGTGCAAAACGATTGCCCTGAGCAAGTGAGTATAACATGTTTGTTATTTCTAGTTAAAAAAAAAACGAGGGTTTACAACCCCTTCAAAATGCCACTGACTAGTGACTACCAATGCTGCAGGATCGTTTTGGGATGGGGACTGGTTGGTTAAAGTGCCACTGACCACCAATGAAGGAGTGGGGGGGAATTTAATATGCCACTGACTTCTAATGATTATGGGATTGTTTTGGTTGGCTTGATTTGGGTTTATTCATGGCATCCAGCTACTGAACACAATGCAATTTCAACCTTTCAACTTTTCATCAAGATTTTTTCCACTAATAATGAAAGACTTGCACTTGACTTCAATGGGAAACTTTTAAAAGGCTAATGCCCCATACACACGATTGTTTTTCATGCCGTTAAAAATGCCATTTTTAAAAATGGCCATTAAAACCGATCGTGTGTATGCTCCAGAGCATTTTTAACTACGTGAAAAACGGGCATTAAAAATTTCGAACATGCTCTATTTTTTCACGTCGTTTTTTCATGTCCTTTTTTTTAACGACGTGAAAAACAATAGTGTGTATGCTTTTACGAGGTGAAAAAAAACGCGCATTCTTAGAATCAAGTATGAGACGGGAGCGCTCGTTCTGGTAAAACTAGCGTTCGTAATGGAGATAGCACATTCGTCACGCTGTAACGGACTGAAAAGCACGAGGCTGAAAAGCGCGATTCGTCGCTCAACAAACTTTACTAACTTGAAGGGTGGCGCCATCCGAACGGAACTTCCCCTTTATAGTGCCGTCGTACGTGTTGTACGTCACTGCGCTTTGCTTGAACGCTTTTTAAAATTATTGTGTGTATGCAAGACAGGCTTGAGAGGAAACATGAAAAAAAATGACGAGAAAAATGTTGGTTTAAAAAATGGCATGAAAAACGATCGTGTGTACGCCGCATAAGAGCACCTTCATTTTGTTTTTAAACACCTAAATACCAGTATGTTTTTTCTTTTCCAAAAAATTGTGCCAAAAAAAAATGATCACCCTGGGGTGTCACTTTAAAAAAAAGGGTAATTTTGGAGGTTTTTGTATTGCCCTGGAATTTTTATTTGATATTTTCATACTACAGAGTAAGGGATTTTTTTAAATTATCAGTCTTTTTTCCTATAAATGAAAAAATATAAAAACAAACATTTTATAAAATTCATTTGGTCAAGGTGTTGGATAGCAAAGTAATTATTATGTAAATTATCACAGCACCGAAAAATGGCCTGGACTGGAGGGGTGTAATATGCCAATCCTAAACTGGTAAAATGCTTACTAGAGTATCTACAAATAAAAAGTACTATACCAACCAAATACATACTGTACACAGTTATTATTAACATATTTTTAAATGGTTAACTGCCAGCAGTTATCCTATTTATTAATGTCCATCTAGGGCGTGGTTTGCCAAGGACCAAGATGGCCATGTGAGGGCAAAGCTCTGCATCAACAGCGGGGACAAACGGCACACAGCATCTCTCCAGGAATAAATTCCACCACAAAATACTGGCGATCCACCTCCCTAGACCACAGGGAACATGACCAGAAAACGTAAGGAAGATAGGAGGCCGCAGAAACTAACGGTCTTCTTCGTCCAGCAGCTGCATGGGGGCAGACAATATGGCGCCGGCTCATCTTCTATGCTGGCCGCCCCCTCCTCCTCACACACAGCCCAGAGGACAAGCACCAAAAATGTAAGCAGCGGTCCCAGGCTCACTCACTCTCCTAACTCCACACCACTGTCTGGCAGCCCAGAGAAAGACAGATTCCAGATGGTTGACACAAAAACACAGCATGAGGTGAGCTTTAATGGGGAATCAGGGTCTGATACCAGGGATCTTCCAGACTCCATATATTAGTTCCCAACTAACAATCAATTAGTGATGGAGACTGTTCTGAAGGACATGTTAATGTCGCTCAGGAGTTCTTTGCAAACAGACCTGGTATCATATATGCATAAATTCAGCACTGAGCTACAAGCTGTAGCGAGCAGGGTGGATCACATTGAATCAAAAATGAGGTCGTTTGCCACCACAATTAATGACCTAATAGACGCAAATGATGGAAAAGATGAAGATATTGAATGGGTCAAAGCTAAAATGTCTGATATTGAGGATAGATCAAGGCGCAATAGTCTAAAAATAAGAATGGTTCCGGAAAACATACCCTCTTCAAGAACATACTACCGGAGTCTACGGAAATAGAGCTTACAATAGACAGAATTCCCCGTCTCCCTAAACCTTCTTATCTTCCAGCTCATATACCCAGGGATATGATACTGCATCTCCATTTGTTCCATATAAAGCAGGGATATGCAATTAGTGGACCTCCAGCTGTTGCAAAACTACAAGTCCCATCATGCCTCTGCCTCTGGGTGTCATGCTTGCTGCTGTCAGAGTCTCGCTATGCCTCATGGGACTTGTAGTTTGGCAACAGCTGGAGGTCCGCTAATTGCATATCCCTGATATAAAAGAACAAACTATGACAGCAGCTCGCAACAGAACCCAAATTCCAGGTCAATACGCCAACCTACAATTTTATGCTGACCTATCCCAATACACACTGGAGAAGCGTAAAAATCTCAACACCATCACCAAGTCCCTCCACAACAACAAAATTTGCTACAGATGGGGATTCCCTACCAAAATTACCATCACACGAGATGGAACCACTCATGTCATTGACAAACTTGAGAAAGTCCTTTCTCTACTGAAGACCTGGAATATCATTCCTGAAAATCAAATCCCTACCTCTTCACAAAGGGAAACCAATCACCATGTGGACCCATAATGGCAGGTGGTAAACTCTTAAAACCCTCGCAAGCATACACGATGCCTGGAGAAAATTCATTTGTTTGTCATCAGGCCCTTGCCACAATGTTCTTTTTTGAATATATGCCTGAGCAGCTCAAGCTGCAATTAGGAACTAAAATCCTTTCATACCCCAGAGTTTTCCTTTTCAGGATAACTCCAGAAAAAGTTTATCTCTCACAATGTTCCTTGTTGACTTTCTGTTTCAATGTTCTTCCTTTTTCCAAATCACAGCTCGTTCATGTCACCACATACTCAATACAAGAACCCTCTTCCACTGGCTGCTAAACCTGAAACAAACCAGCGGATCGCATCAACAACAATCAATAGCGGACTTATTCTACAAACTGTGAGTAATGCATTCTCATCACCACTACAAGCTCACGAACACAACCTCACATATGGGAGTGACATTAGTGTCAAAAAATGCTAGGGGTCTCAACCACCCCGCCAAATCCAAGTCAGTCTGGCAGGAGGCCCTTACTAACAAATGTGATATCCTGTGTGTGCCTCCTCCAAATTGCACACACAGTTACTTTCCATATGTATTCACCGCAAATGCGGACTCGAAAAAAAGAGGAGTTTTACCAGCAATAAAGGACACCGTTTCCTTTACCCTCCACAAAGAAGTCAAAGATTTGAGGAGTAGATTTCTCATCCTGGTTTGTGAAATTAACTCCATCTTATACACTATCACTAATGTATATGCCCCTAGTATACATCAAATAAGATTTTTCAATAAATTGCTTCGCATAGTACGCAGAAAGGAGCTCTGCTGCTTTGCAGAGATTTCAACATAACTCCCGATCCTATTATGGATGCTACCACCTCTCCAAAAAAAAACGCTCTCTATCTCTTCACCCTCTAATCCAATCACAAAATCTATTTGACGCTTGGAGATGCCTAAATGCCAGTGGAAGAGACTACACTTTTTTCTCCACACCACATTGCTCCTGTACAACAGTGGTCATCAACCCTGTCCTCAGGGCCCACTAACAGGCCAGGTTTTATGTATTACCTTGGGGAGATGCAGACTAGAATACTGCAATCACTGAGCAGCAAATAATATCACCTGTGATGTATTTCAGTTATCTTGCAAACCTGGCCTGTTAGTGGGCCCTGAGGACAGGGTTGATGACCACTGCTATACAAGAACTAACTTGCTTCTTTTGGACCAGGAGCTTCTAATGAAAGCTTTATCATACTATCACATGGCCAGACCATGCCTCAATTGTACTAACATTGGAAGACACACTCTCTTCCACTCCCCCTTTTGTTTGGAAAACCAACTCTAATTTCCTACAACAGCAGGATACCAGAACTCAACTAGAGAAAAGTATGTCTGAATTTTCGGTAGAGGATCCCTTTGTGCTTTGGAACTCCCACAAGGCATTCATGAGTGGAATATTTATAAAATTGGGGGCAAGAGCAAAAAAGCAATGGCATAAAAGTTTCACAGAGCTCACCAAAGAGATACAAACACTAGACATCCAGAACAAAAACAACCCTACACCATCAATATCACAGAAATTATCACAACTGCTTTACGAATTACGTAACCTATTACTGAACAGGTTTGAAAAATAAAACAGATGATTGAAGATGAGTTCTAATGCTAGTGGTAATAGGTGTCAGGCTAAAAACTAAAATTCCATATATCCTACACCCGAAGATTAACATAAAATTATTTTACCCTCAAGATATTGCAGATGCCTTGAGTAATTATTAGGGTATGCTCTATTACCTCAAATCCGACCCTAACACTCAACAACCCACCTCTGAGCACCTCTGAGCATATCAGTAACTTTCTCGCTCATTTGAAACTACCCCAATTATCCACAGAACATCTGGATCAACCTAATACCTCATTCACAATAGCTGAAATCATTAGGATCAATAGAATCTCTCCCTAATAATAAATATCCTGGGCCAGATGCGTTCATAGGGGAATATTATAAAACATTCAAGCATGTGTTGGTATCTCACCTAGAGCCAGTGTACAATGCTGCTGCTGCCTCTTCTGCCTTCCCCTCAGAAACGCTCAAAGCATAAATTGTAACATTATGCAAGCCAGGGAAAGATCCCGTCTCCCCTTTGAACTTTTGCCCTACATCACTTTTGAATAATGACGTAAAAATGTACGCCAAGCTTATTGCCCTTAGACTGGTAGATAGCCTGCCTCTACTTATACACCCCGATCAGTCAGTGTTTACAAATGGACGCCAAACAACAGATGCTACCCGCAGACTGATAATCTGTTATCCATCTGGCCAATCAAAAACACACACCTTCTCTGCTCCTCACTTTGGATGCAGAGAAGGCATTTGATAGGATACACTGGGAATACTTGGCACAAACCCTATCCGCTTTTGGCTTTGTGGGACCCATTTTTTCTGCCATTATGGCACTCTACACCACCCCGTCAGCTCAGGCGCCCTGTCCACCCCATTTTCCATAACCAATGGTACACGACAGGGATGCCCCCTCTCCCCTCTTATCTTTAACTTGTTAATGGAACCATTAGCGACATATATACGCACGCACCCTAAGATATCAGGCTTTTGGGTACAAAACAAAATGCATACCATCAGTTTGTTCTCTGGTGACATTATACTGATGTTGACAGACGTGGAATACTCCCTGGCTTTGGTACATGCAGCTCTTGACTTTTTTAATAGTGTCTTATTACAAGGTGAACAAATCCAAATCTTAGATTTTAGACTTGAGACTTCCCACTAATATAAAAAAGAACCTTTCCCTATCCTTCCCTTTTGTGTGGAAGAAAGATGTGATAATTTATCTAGGGAATACCCTTACTGCAAAGGTGAAGGACTTAGTAGCAGCAAACTATCTTCCTTTTTTACACACACTTAAATCAAAACTACAGAATATGTCAAAAGTGGAATTATCCTGGACAGGACACTTGGCATCCTTCAAAATGTGCTTGTTGCCTCAACTTCTATACTTGTTTAGAGCTTTATCAATTGTGGTACCCGGCACATTTTTCTCAAAGGCACAATCTCAATGAAATTGCTATCTGTGGTAAGGGAAGAAAGCAAGATGCGCCTTTAGTAAGCTTACCGTACTAGGGAGAGCCGGAGGAGTGGGACACATGTCTTTAAAAGACAACTACCTTGCTGTAAAACTAACGCAACTGAAAGCCTGGTTCCCCCCTTCTTCTCAAAATCTATGGACCGAACTAGAGAGCTCACAAATACCTCCACTACTAGCTAGTAGATTTCCTACACACCAACAGACTATATTGTCACCCACAATACACACAGCATTGTCAGCATGGCAGTACCTTATAGATACGCCATATGGGGACCAACCACTTTCTCCACTCCCACTCCCTTCATCTAGCCTATCCACGATCACACCCGATCTAGATCTCACACAATGGATATCCAACATACTCACAGTAGATGACTTGATGGTGGGACCAGCCCTTAAAACCTTCTGATCGCTTCAGATAGAATATGGAGTCTCAACCAAAGACTACTATAAATATATACGCGTGTCACATTTTCTTCATAGTAACCCAAATACATTACTTTGGCGTATAGCTCAATTCTATAAAACATTCCCCGCAAGATCAAAAGCAAATCTCTCCTTTTTTTTTTTTACACTCAACCAAAAAGATACCTTCGTAAAATCTACACCCTTCCAAGAATGGGAACGAGATTTGGGGAAGGTTTACAACTATCAGTCTTGACAAAAAGCTCTTTCCGCCACATGCAGTAATAAAATGTGCAAACTGATGGGAGCTAACTTACAAAATAATAATACGGTGGTATTCAACACCTCAACGTATTTTCAAGTTTGCATCCCACACATCTCCTCTGTGTTGGCGCAAATGTGGTCAAACGGGAACCATTTTTATATACTATGGACTTGTTCCTTTTTGACCATTTACTGGTTAAATATATTTAAACTCTTATCACAGGTATTGGGGGTGACTATTCATAGTTCCTCTGACCTGGCCCTGTGCTCTCTGGGTAGCGAAACATTTCTCTCCCACTTGAGAAATGTACTAATTCATATACTGTTAGCAGCACGTCTAGCGATAGTTAGTAAGTTTGTATCTGTATTTCTTTTTTTTTTTTTAATATAATAAAAACAAATTGAAAAATATCCCACTAGGCTCCAGAAAAGCCTTTAAAAGTAAAACAGGTTAAAAAAATCAACTATAATAACATAATGTAGTAGCTCTTTCACGTGTTTATACAATAGCCTCAGCTGCTTTTCTGAAAACACTTGTTGTTTAGAGAGCTCAATAGCTCAAGTTCCAAACTGAACTGGTCATTCTCTTCCACCTGCCATCTGTGCTCAAAGCAGCAGCATGGAGGATCAGTTAGAGATCTAAAATCTCCCCTGCTGTAATTAGTGATCTGTAAAATATAGACTTGATGTGAATTGTAAAAAAGCTATAAAATATCTAACTAAAAGTGTATTGATGGATATATGTAAAAAAAGGAATTGTAAAAAAAAAAAAAAAAAAGTATATACATATATTTATACAGTATTTGTAAAATAAATGTTAATTCATATTATTGTAAAATTAGTACACAAAATATTTGTAAAGAAAGTTCCACGTACACAGAGCAAGTGACCCCGGGTGGTCTCTCGGTGAAGGTATTGACATAGACAGAAGCACCAAGGTGAAGGGGTAATACAACTCCCACCAATATATCTCCTGGCTGTTTGACCTCCTGAAGCTCTGAGATGTCCAGTCTGCACTGATGTCCACAGCAGTGGTGAAGTAGAAGGAGATGGAAGAGAAGGACGTGATATGTTACAGTATAGATTTGGACCAACATGCTGAGATAGAATATCCTGAGAAGACAATGTGCATATTTTCAAATTTCAATTAATATTGGTATGTGGTACAATCTCATCCTGCTGCCTTAAAGTAGTCCCAACCACAAAAATCTCTGAGAATCTTTAGGAACGATGACAAGCATTCAACTCATTCTCCATGGAGAAGAGATGCTAAAGAGTGGATATGATTGCAATATACAAATATCTTAATGGTGATTCTAGCATAGGGAGGAAACTATTCAGTCTCAGGTCGCTTAAGAGGACACATGACCACTTATTGAAGTTGGACGAGAAGCAGTTTAACCTTAAACTGTGTAGGGTTTTTTTTTCCTGTCAGAGCGATAAAGATGTAGAACTCCCTTCCACAGTTGGTGGTGTCAGCAGGTAATGTCGATAATTAAAAAAAAAACTCTTAGATGGGCATCTTAGCAAATGCAATATACAGGGATATGGGAAATGGTATTGACATACACACACACACATCATCACAGGTTGAACTGAATGGGGTGATGTCTTTATTCAACCTTACCAACTATGTAAATTTAAAGTGTAACTAGACCAAAGATCCATCTTGCTCCAAGCCCTTCCACCCGTCTTGGCCACACAAAGGCATGTCAGAATCTCCTCAGCTGTGCACACACATGCCCTTTGCACTCCTATTCATCCTTTTGAAGAGTTAATCTGGAGTATTAGCCTATACTTGGAAGCTTCTCATAGAAGTACATCAGGAGTACACAGTACATGCGCAGGTTCAAAAATTGTTGACATGCTGATGTGTAATCTAATCTGCTAAATCTCACTGGATCAGGGATAGCTGAATGTAAGCCTGGAAGGAAGGACTACAAAAGAAGTTTAAAAGCTCCAACAATGTTGCTTTGTTACTACACTCCAACATGATGTAATATTAAAAGTAGTTGCCAATCTTTTTGAATTTTATAGCTTTAAGCTTTTAATTTGCAGCTTCAACTCTTCTGGGAAGGCCGTCCACAAGGTTTAGGAGTGTGTGTTTGGGAATGTTTGACCATTCTTCCAGAAGCGCATTTGTGAGGTCAGGACTCTATGCAGGCCAGTCAAGTTCCTCCACCCCAAACTTGCTCATACATGTCTTTATGTACCTTGCTTTGTGCACTGGTGTGCAGTCATGTTGGAACAGGAAGGGGCCATCCCCAAACTGTTCCCACAAAGTTGGGAGCATGAATTTGTTCAAAATGTCTTGGTATGCTGACGCCCTAAGATTTCCCTTTACTGGAACAAAGGGGCCAAGCCCGACCCCTGAAAAACAACCCCACACCATAATCTCTCCCCTCCACCAAATGATTTGGACCAGTGTACAAAGCAAGGTCCATAAAGACAAGGATAAGCGAGTTTAGGGTGTTGGAACTTGACTGGCCTCCACCCCATAGAACACCTTTGGGATGAATTAGAGCGGAGAGACTGCAAACCAGGGCTTCTCATCCAACATCAGTGCCTGACCTCACTCTGGAAGAATGGTGAAACATTCCCATAGACACCCTCCTAAACCTTGTGGACAACCTTTCCAGAAGAGTTGAAGCTGTTGTAGCTGCAAAGGGTGGGACAACTCAATATTGCACCCTACAGACTAAGACTGGGATGCCATTAAAGTTCATGTGCGTGTAAAGGCAGGTGTCCCAATACTTTTGACAGTTTAGTGTATATTGTGACGTCAGGAATATATTTATGCAGAGTTTTAAAGGTCCACTCTAATAAACAGCCCAGCATTTTTTTAAAAATTTTTTTTACTTTTTGCTCCAATTCTGTATTTTTTAGTTGCTACTCAGCCCATGCACAAAATATAGAAATCAAGATAAGAGCTCAAGATAAAAATGAATAGCCCAATAAAAGATAAAATAACAAAAACCAACAGCATTGCACTTGAAAGGATAAAAATAGTCACAGTATTGAGCTCATCTCTCTGTCACTCTGCCCAGCACACAATTGGCTCCTTGTACTGCTTCTTCTCAACACTCCAGCCCTGCTTTACAAGGACTGCAATAGACTGATATCTGATCATATTCTGATAATTACATTGCTTAAAAAATTGATTTAACAATGTATTGATGATTACAGAACTGTATTCATCTGTGTTTTTCAATATCAATATACAATTAAATATCTATTAGCATAATAGTGACTTATGAAATGATTAAACTGTCAGCGCTATATAAATCCTGTATATTAATAATAATTAGTATAATATTAACAATAGGGATTTTATTGCAGATGTGTTCTCAGTGCGGCTTGTATATGACAGTTTGGTTCCATCACACTTACTATTATAGCACGTTGTCCCCCCACCTTCTCGGAATTTGTTTACTTCCCTTTTTTATATCAAAATCACTCTGCAGCCTGTGACTTTATTAGCCCCTCGGAGTCTGCTTCATGTCACTGCGAGTCATTTTCTCTGTGCAATTAAATGATCAAATAAACTCTCTATAGAAAACAAGATGTAAGATGGTTTTCTCCCGGGGAAGTGAATTAAATCAATTAGACTGCTCTGGGATTTCCTACTGCCGTAACAAACAACTTATGTTCAAGATATAATGACTATTTTCCGCAAGTAGAATAAATGATTATTACATTTCAAGGCAAATAAAAGAAAGTTGTATTACTTAGAAATGAATGTTTATAATATTGTCTGGAATTCCCCTTTTGATGCACCGGTATTCGCCCTTTCTAGGCGCTACCTGCAACCTTTATAAGGTCTTGTGTACACTGGTGCTTAAAGAATAAATGAAATAAAAATACTAAAAATACTAAAAATAATAATTGCCTCTATTTTAGCGATACCAAACACACACTGTTTACTTTACATTGTCCCTTCTATTTCTGTATGGGGATAATGGCACTGTAATTATTTTACCGTATATACTTGAGTATAAGTCGAGTTTTGCAGCACATTTTTTTTTTGCTGAAAATGCCCCCCTCGGCTTATACGCGAGTCTGTGTCCATCTTCAAATTTGTGCGCCTGATCCTGGCCAGCTGTAGGTCCCCTAGACCCCAAACTTGGCACACATATAGCCGCACTCTTCCTCTACAAGTGTGCAAAGATTGTTGTCCGGGGGACCTACGGCCGGGGAGCACCGATTTTTCAAACCGGGCATCCCTTCCATTGACTCCCAAGTTAAACAGTAATTTCTCTGGTGATTTTGGGGACCCGGTACCAGCCGGCCCTAGGTCCCCTGGACCCCAAGCATGGCACACATGTAGCCCCACTCCTCCTCTACAAGTGTGCTAAGTTTTTTGTCCGGGGGACCTACAGCTGGAGAGCACCGATTTTTCAAAACTGGGCACCCCTTAAATAGACTCCCATGTTAAACGGTAATTTCTCCGGTGATTTTGGGGACCCGGTACCGCCCGGGCACCCCTTCCATAGACTACCATGTTAAACATCAGTCTAGCTACACAGCGCCGGAGAACAGGTAGGGAGATTGGGCACAGTCAGGCTTGGGCACAGTGAGGCTTGGACACAGTGAGGCATGGGCACAGTGACAGTGAGGCATGGGCACAGTGAGGCATGGGCACAGTGAGGCATGGACACAGTGAGGCATGGACACAGTGAGGCATGGGCACAGTGAGGCATGGACACAGTGAGGCACAGTGAAGCATGAACATGGACACAGTGAGGCACAGTGAGGCATGCAGATGGACACCCTAGGCTTATACTCGAGTCAATACGTTTTCCCAGTTTTTTGTGGTAAAATTAGGTGCCTCGGCTTATATTCGGGTTGGCTTATACTCGAGTATATACGGTAATTTAAAAAAAACATCATACATGGGTCGAATTTTCTTTTGGAAATCTTATCTAAGAATTTTCGTTGGAATTTCGCACCATTAGTGGGCTGCGGCAACAGCCGATTTTCGTGCGGCCATCGAATTTGAGTATAATTTTTACAGTAATCAGTGCATGTTTATAGCACTGATCACTGTAAAATGACAATGGTCCCAAAATGGTGTCAAAAGTGTCCGATGTGTCCGCCATAATGTCGCAGTCACGATAAAAATCGCTGATCGCCGCCATTACTAGTTAAAAAATTTTTTTTTATAAAAAATGCCATAAAACAGTTCCCTATTTTGTAGACGCTATGACTTTTGCCCAAACCAATCAATAAACTCTTATTGCAATTTTTTTTACCAAAAATATGTAGAAGAATACGTATCAGCCTAAACTGAGGAAAAAAAATATTTTTTTTTATATATTTTTTGGGGGATATTTATTATAGCAAAAAGTAAAAAATATTGCATTTTTTTCAAAATTGTCACTCTATTTTTGTTTATAGCGCAAAAAATAAAAACCGCAGAGGTGATCAAATACCACCAAAAGAAATCTCTATTTTTGGGAAAAAAAAGGCCTCAATTTTGTTTGGGAGCCACGTAGCACGTAGCACGACCGTGCAATTGTCAGTTAAAGCGACTCAGTGCCGAATCGCAAAAAGTGGCCTGGTCTTTGACCACCAAAATGGTCCAGGGCTGAAGCGGTTAAGTAAGTGTTCTTAACCACTTCAGCCCCGGAAGAATTTACCTCCTTCCTGACTGGGCCATTTTTTGCGATACGGCACTGCGTCGTTTTAACTGACAATTGCGCGGCCGTGCGATGCTGTACCCAAACATGATGTCCTTTTTTCCCCACAAATAGAGCTTTCTTTTGGTGGTATTTGATCACCTCTGCGTTTTTTTTTTTTTTTGCGCTATAAACCAAAAAAGATAGACTATTTTGAAAACAAAACCAATATTTTTAACTTTTTGCTATAATAAATATCCCCAAAAAATATATAAAAAAAACAAATTTCTTCATCAGTTTATGTAAAAAAACGCATTAAGCGTATATTGATTGGTTTGCGCAAAAGTTATAGCGTCTACAAAATAGGGGATAGATTTATAGCATTTTTATTATTATTATTTTTTTACTAGTAATGGCGGCGATCTCCGATTTTTATTGGGACTGTGACATTGCGACGAACAGATCAGACACTTTTCACACTATTTTGGGATAGGGATGAGCTTTGTGTTAGAGTCGAACATCGTCTGTTCGGTCGTTCGCCGAATTGCGAACATTATGGGCTGTTCACGCCAAATTCGAGTGGCACGTCACGGCCCATAATTCACTGCGGCATCGCAGTGCATTGCTGGCTGATGATTGGCCAAGCATGCACTA
Source organism: Rana muscosa (assembly GCA_029206835.1). Taxonomy (NCBI): domain Eukaryota; kingdom Metazoa; phylum Chordata; class Amphibia; order Anura; family Ranidae; genus Rana; species Rana muscosa. The sequence goes on along the minus strand of CM055118.1, from coordinate 343,192,101 downwards.
TGACCCGCATGCTTTGGCCAATCACAGCGCGCAAAAAACGGAGAGCCATAATTGGCCAAAGCCAGGGTGGCTTTGGCCAATCGTGTCTCAGGGGGTTTAGTACACGCCCCACACTATATAAGGCCACCTCCGTGGTGGCCTTGTGTAGTGTGTTGCGGTGTTGGTTAAAGAGAGAGCTTACAGAGAGAGAGAGACAGAGAGACAGAGAGCGAGAGATTGAGATTGAGAGAGAGAGAGAGAGAGAGACAGTGTCATTTATATTGAGTTAGATAGAGCAGGCAGGCGAGTCAGTTAGCTGCAGTTACAGTGTGTAGAGGATATATATGCATCCTAGGTGTTGTATATATATTTATACACTGTATTCAGTTTAGCTAGATCCGTTACTGTTATTCTTTATACTGTGACAGGCAGGCAGGTGATTGTGCTAGCTGTAGTCTTTCACTTAGTGTACTGTGTGCTTTGCATAGCGTTCACCAAAAGCTTACCTGAATACAATTAGTGGTGTTCTCATAATAAAACCACAGGCAGGGAGCTGCATTAATTTAATTTAGTGTACTGCAGTACTTCTGTCCTTTGCACAGCGTTCACTTAAAGGAACCTGAATACAATTTGTGGTGTTCTCATAATAAAACAACAGGCAGAGAGTTGCAAGTATTTACAGTTAGTGTACTGTGTCCTCTGCACAGTGTTCACCTAAAACTAACTGAATACAATTGCTGCTTTTCTCATACTAATACTACAGCAGGCAGTTGATAGCTGCATTATAATCAGTACAGATATATATATATATGACAGGGGTCACTTTGGGCACAGGGTGAATGAGAACCCCACTATGATCTGTGTTGATCAGATTCAATGCTGTATATACATCGTATATATTGTGTGTGTATATTGGGTGTTGGCTGTTGTGTAATATTTGCTGTGATGGGGTGTGATTGCATTCTATTGTCTATTGTGGCTTGTGGTATTTAAGTCTGCTACTGTGATGATGTGGATTGGAGCTGGTAGACCGTCTGGCTGCCTATTATGGGATGTTTAAGTGTCTTTCTGTGAGGAGGGGGGGGAATCACCCCTCCTGCTAAGACTGTTTACTGAAAGAGAAGTTTGAACACACCTGACCTGTATGACCATTGTCATTGGACAGTTTAACCCACCCGGTTCCCCAAGGATGGGAGGGAAGGGTTTTGAAGAGAAATGTGTTACCATGTGCTTGTAATAAATTAATTCCCTGTTTTGGAACTTCAACACGGAGCATTGTCTCGTTTGTTCTGGAAGAATTAATCCTATGGGAAGCGGTCGCCTGGCTGTGGAGGGGCGGTAGTGGATGTGTGTTCTGAGAGGGAATATCCTAAACGGCGTTAACCCCTTTCATACTTGGGGTGCCGTTACATTGGTTGGCAGCGGTGGGATTTTCCCTCCAGTTACTGGGACACTCCAAACCACCACAGTGAATGACCAGCTATGCAGCCTGCAGGAAAGCCACGCTGAAAGACTTACTTGAGAGCCGTGGAGGGACCGGTGGGACAAAGAACAAGGCCACCTTGATCAGGGAGCTAGCCGAGATGGATCAGAGGGATGGTGATGCAGGACCCCGGTCAGTTGAAGACTTTTTTCAGCAACGAGTTCGAGAGCGGTTTGCATTATATGGGGCTAACCCATCAGAGACCGCCATACAGAAAGCCATTAGAGACATCCAGCTGCAGGATGAGCGACAAGAGAGAGAACTGGAGTGACAAGAGAGAGAACTAGAGCGGCAACATGAGCGGAGAATGGTGGAAATACGGCAATCGGAGACAACACCTAAAGATGCAGCGCCTGTCCGTAAGTTACCCTTTCGGGCGTTCAAACTATTTAAGGAAGGAGAGGAGGAAATTGAAGCGTTCCTGCAGGACTTTGAGAGACTATGCCAGATATATGAAGTACGGCCCCAAGATCAAGTCGCCTTACTGGCGAGTAATTTAACTGGCAGAGCGGCGGATGCGTATCGGGCCCTGGAGGATGAGGACGCTAAAGACTATGACCGGGTAAAAGAAGCTCTGCTAGCCCGATTTGCCATTACACCCGAAGCCAGCTGGATTAAGTTTCGAGAATCCCGGAAACAAACCCACATAACATACGTGGAGTGGGCACATCATCTGCAGCGAGACCTTAAGGGCTGGTTCCAGGGAAGCCACGCTCATACCATAGAGGACATCACACAGCTAGTACTCTTAGAACAGTTCTTTAACCACACCCCTCCGGTATTACGGGATTGGGTGCGAGATAAGCGACCACGGACTGTACAGCAAACGGCTACTTTGGCCGATGAATATCTGGACTCTCGAAGGTCAGGTGGAAGCGAGCGCTATCCACTATCTCGGCCCAGTTTACCAGCCTCTAACCCAACTTCAGCACCACCTCCAGCGGCCACTTATCCTCAGCAGTCTAGGTTCAACTCCCAGGACTACTCACAACCCATCAGGTGTTTTTGGTGTAAACAGCTAGGGCACAAAAAGCCAGACTGTCCGTTGAATCCAGCCAGACAGTCCCAGTCATGGAGACAGCCAGCAAGGGGGAGCCCCCGCACATCCATGCCTGCGGCCCACTGCGTTGAGAAGGAAGAACATTGTAGCCAATGGCCTACGTGATACTGGTGCCACCATGACCCTACTACAGAAGAACCTCATCCCAGAGAGCCAACACACCAGAGACCCAGAGACACTGTAGCCGTAAGAGTAGCGGGAGGTACCATCTTCCGGCTACCCGTTGCCCGTGTTCACCTGGATTGGGGGGTTGGTTCGGGACACGTGAATGTGGGGGTGATGAAGGATTTGCCAGCGGATGTACTACTGGGGAATGATTTGGCCCCCCTCGTTTCTGCTTATGCCCCGATGGGCCCCACTGAAGCCAACCCAGTGACTACCTGTGCCCAGACCCATGCTGCTGGAACCGGCCCGCTTACGGCTGAGAACTGGGTAAGACTATCTTCCCCAGCATGTACCTTAGATCAGGGAAAATATCACAGTCTAGAATTGGAATGTGACAAGTTGGCCAGGGAGAAATCGGAGATGCAACGACACTACGTCATGTATAATGAGATGTCCCATGGCTTGAACATTGAAATGCACAAACAGGCTGAAATTGTCAAAAGGTTAAATGGGATTTGCGCCCAGGTTTTGCCTTACCTCTCCCAAGAGCAGCAGCAACAAGTTTTGGGAGCCATTGAGAGAGCAAAGCAAGTGACTGTTCCAGAACTGAATTCCATTATTCGCCCTGCAACCTTACAACGTCACCATCAGCTACTGACCCGGTAAGCAAAATGGCCATACTGATGGGTTGTCCAGGCATTAGAGGAATGGAACTATGGACTAACTTCGGAATAAACCCGTCTGGGGTCTCCTCCTGTGTTAGTCTCCTGCCGAAAGGGGAGATGTGTGACATGGGTCACTTTGGGCACAGGGTGAATGAGAACCCCACTATGATCTGTGCTAATCAGATTCAATGCTGTATATACATTGTATATATTGTGTGTGTATATTGGGTGTTGAATGTTGCGTAATATTTGCTGTGGTAATTTGCTGTGATGGGGTGTGATTGCATTCTATTGTCTATTGTGGCTTGTGGTAATTAAGTCTGCTACTGTGATTATGTGGATTGGAGCTGGTAGACCGTCTGGCTGCCTATTATGGGATGTTTAAGTGTCTTTCTGTGAGGAGGGGGGGGGAATCACCCCTCCTGCTAAGACTGTTTACTGAAAGAGAAGTTTGAACACACCTGACCTGTATGACCATTGTCATTGGACAGTTTAACCCGCCCGGTTCCCCAAGGATGGGAGGGAAGGGTTTTGAAGAGAAATGTGTTACCATGTGCTTGTAATAAATTCATTCCCTGTTTTGGAACTTCAACACGGAGCATTGTCTCGTTTGTTCTGGAAGAATTAATCCTATGGGAAGCGGTCGCCTGGCTGTGGAGGGGCGGTAGTGGATGTGTGTTCTGAGAGGGAATATCCTAAACGGCGTTAACCCCTTTCATACTTTGGGTGCCGTTACAATATATATACCGGTATACATCCCACCTTTGTGCAGCTACATCTCACTGCAGGCCATTAGTATGTCTGGAAGGCCAACAAGGAGAGGCAGACAATAAAAACCCCACATTTTCAAAAAACATTTGTCATTGGGACAGAAAGTGAGGTGAAATGTTCTGAACAGGTGCACAGACAGCAAAACAAATGTTACAGGGGTGATAACCCTTCCCTATGTTTTCCAAAAAGCTTAAAAAATTTTTTTTTGGCTGGAGCTACACTTAAAAAATGTACCTGTTCCAAATTACAAACAGATTCTACTTAGGAACAAACCTACAGTCCCTGTCTTGTTTGCACCGCCTGTATACAGCTGTTCAGAGTATATAGGGCCTTTTTTTAATTTGGGTGCGGGGTTCCCCTTAATATCTATACAAGACCCAAAGGGGCTGGTAGTGGGCTGGGGGGACGGTACCCATGCCATTTTTCTCAATGATTTTCATCCATATTGCCGGGACCAGACATTACATTAAAGCCGCAAGCAGTTTTAAATGACTTTTTTTCCTTTAGAAATGTCATTTTTTGCAGGGACAGTTCTAAACACGGGAAACACGTGCCACTTCACAGGCATACTATAGACACCCCCCAGGTACGATATTTAAAGGAATATTTCACTTTTTTTTTCAATTTAGGCATCATTAACCACTTTCCGCCCAGTCAATAGCGAATTGACGTCCGGGAAGTGGTTGCAATATCGATACTGGACGTCATATGACGTCCTGCAGGATATTGCCTTGCGGGCGCCCGCGGGGGCGCGCAGCGCGGTGATCGGGGACGGCATGTGTCCCTCGGACACAGCGCTACCCCGATCTCGGTAAACAGCCAATTTCATTGGCTGTTTACCATGTGATCGGCTGTGTCAAAGTCACAGCCGATCACCTGTCAAAACAAACTCGGCGGCGCGCTCCGTGCGCGCCGCCACAGGCTTGCAGAGTGGGGATCGGGGAAGGCGAGTGTCCCTTGGACACAGCGCGTCCCCGATCAGAGTAAACAGCCAATGAATTGGCTGTTTACCACGTGACCGGCTGTGTCCAATCACAGCCGGTCACAAATGTAAACAAACTCCACAGGAGTTACTACCTGATCCCTGCTCTCTCCTCACACACCGATCTGTGAGGAGAGAGAAGAGATCAGTAAGTTATCTCAGTGTAGTTTGTCTACATAAATTTACAGTGCACAACACGCCCCCCCCCATAAAGAGGACCTGTCACACAGCCCAGCACATCAATCAGCACAGCCAATCAGCCCATCTGTCAATCAGCCCATCTGTCAATCAGCCCATCTGTCAATCAATCAGCCCATCTGTCAATCAATCAGCCCATCTGTCAATCAATCAGCCCACCTGTCAATCAATCACCCCACCTGTCAATCAATCACCCCATCTGTCAATCAATCAACCCATCTCTCAATCAATCAATCAGCCCATCTGTCAATCATCTGTCACAGGCCCACCTCCATCGGTACCGCCATTGGCACTGCCACACAGGCTACCAGTACCGCCATCGGTACCAGTACCACCACCAGTACCGCCACCAGGCCCAGCATCTATACTGCCACACAGGCCCGCTACCAGTATCACCTCACCACTAGTGCCGCCATCGGTACCACCACCAGTACCACCACCCGTACCACCATCGGTAGTGCCACCACCACCTGTACCACCACCTGTACCGCCATCGGTACCATCACCACCCGTACCACCACCACCTGTACCGCCATCGGTACCACCACCACCTGTACCGCCATCGGTACCACCACCACCCATACCGCCATCGCTACCACCACCACCCGTACCGCCACCGGTACCGCCGCCACCACCACCACCCGTACCGCCATCGGTACCACCACCACCTGTACCGCCATTGGTACCACCACCACCCATACCGCCATCGGTACCACCACACAGGCCCACCACTAATACCTCCATCGGTACTACCACACAGACCGCCACCACTACCACCAGCAGTACCATTACACAGGCCCACCAATAAGCACTGCCATAATGTCCCAAAGGGTTTACACACCTGAGGAGGCATATGCCATTCTTGCCATGTCGGATGATGAGAGCAGCGGGGAGCTCCCATTATCCGATTCTGGTTCGGAATACGAGCCAGTGGAGGATAGTGGCTCAGAGTCCGAGTCCCCGGAGGAAACCGTCCCTCCCAAAAGAATGCGATCGGCACCAAGATCAGCACCAAGATCAGCACCAAGATCAGGAGAACTGCCCACCACCAGCAGCGCCATACCCCAGGAAGAGGAGCCCAGTACAAGCAATGGAAATGCACGCCCAACCCGAAGAATCCAGCCCCAATCCTACCTTCCCGATGCCCTGGCAAACCCCTTATGGTTGCCTGCCAACTCAGGATCCGCTATCATCCCCCCTTTCACCGCACAGCCAGGTGTGCAGCCCGACACTACAAATTTTTCTAAATTTGATTATTTTTGTTTATTTTTCCCACAAGATTTGCTGCAGAATATAGTGGATCAAACGAATCTGTATGCATCCCAATTTATTGCTGCCAACCCCAATTCTTCCTACGCCCGCATGTTCCAGTGGCGGCGTCTAACATTGGAGGAATTTAAATTATTTTTGGGCCTTATGTTCAATATGGGGCTTACAAAAAAGAACGAAGTCCATTCATATTGGTCCAAACGCCCCATCCAACACATGCCCATATATTCCGCTGTCATGTCCAGGAAAAGATACGACATGATTATGCGCTTTCTCCACTTCAATGACAATTCACAGTGCCCTCCCCGAGATCATCCCAACTACGACAAATTGTACAAGATACGCCCCCTAATCAATGCCTTTTCCCAGCGATTTGAAGACGTTTTCATCCCAGACCAAAAAATTTGTGTGGACGAGTCCCTCGTACATTTCACCGGCCGACTGCAGTTCAAGCAGTACATACCAAGCAAGAGAGCCAGGTATGGGTTAAAATTAAATAAATTATGTGATTGAGCCACTGGATACGTCTGCAAATTCAGGATCTACGAAGGCAAAGACTCCCAGCTCCAGCCCCGTGATTGCCCCACATATATTGGAACCAGTGGGAAAATTGTCTGGGAGTTGGCATACCCCCTGTTCGGAAAAGGTTACCATTTATATGTTGATAATTATTATACCAGCCTGCCCCTTTTTCGCCACCTTTACAGTAAACAAACCCCGGCCTGCGGTACCTTAAAAAAAAACCGGAAGGGATTCCCACAAAATTTATTGACAAAAAAATTGCGACCTGGAGAATCGGCATCCATGAGGAACGAGGAGGTGTTGGCCATGAAGTGGAGGGACAAGAAAGATGTCCACATCCTCTCTACGATCCACAATGACACCATGGTGGAGATCCCAAGAAGACGCGGCTCCATTGTAAAGCCTGAATGTGTCCACGACTACAATTTGTACATGGGGGGGTGGATTTAAACGACCAGATGCTACAGCCCTACTTATCAACCAGAAAGTCCCATTATTGGCACAAAAAAGTTGCGTTTCACCTGTTTCACATGGCCCTTTTTAATTAGTTTGTCTGCTACCAAAAAGCAACTCAAAATCACCGACTCCACTACCTCCAATATATCGAAGATATCATTGATAGGATAGGATAGGACACCTCTGCCTGCTACCTGGACCTGTGCTTTGGCTGTGCTCTGGCTGTGCTGACAGTATCTCTGCCTGTGCGAACTATGGACAGTATTCCTGCCTGCTGCCTGGATGATTGCTTTTGCTGTCGCTGACCTCATCCCTGCCTGCTGCCTGGACCGATGCTCTCCTCTGTGGACCACTGCACTTCTAAAACCACAGGTAATCTTTTGTTATTTGGTATGTACCTGCTATGTGTTAGATATATGAAGGGCCTTCAAAAATGTGATCGGTAGTCAGAAAATGATATGTGCAATTAATGCTGCTAGAATGCCTGGAGGTGCTACTTGGATGTTGGGCCTCTGTATGTGGCCAGGCTGTGTAAAAGTCTCAAACATGTGGTATCGCCATACTCAGGAGAAGTAGCAGAATGCATTTTTGGGTGTAATTTTTGCTATGTACATATTATGTGTTAGAAATATCTTATAAATTGACAACTTTGTGTAAAAAAAATGCATTTTAATTTTTTCTCCACATTTTCCAAAACCTTCTGGAAAAAAATGAACCGTTCAAAAGACTCATAATGCCTCATAGATTATACGTTGGGGTGTGTGCTTTCCAAAATGGGGTCATTTTGTGGAAAATTCCATTGTCCTGGTGCTCCAGGGCCTTCAAAAGTGTAATAGGTGGTTGAGAAAGGATATGTGCGATTTATGCTTGTAGAACGCCTGAAAGTGCTACTTCAATGTTGGGCCTCTGTATATGGCCAGGCTGTGTAAAAGTCTCACACATGTGGTATCGCTATACTCAGGAGGAGTAGCAGAATGCATTTTGGGGTGTCATTTTTGCTATGTATATGCTATGCGTTAGAAATATCTTATAAATGGACAACTTTGTGTAAAAAAAATGCATTTTCATTTTTTCTCCACATTTTCCAAAACCTTCTGGAAAAAAATGAACCGTTCAAAAGACTCATAATGCTTCATAGATTATACGTTGGGTGTGTGCTTTCCAAAATGGGGTCATTTTGTGGAAAATTCCATTGTCCTGGTGCTCCAGGGCCTTCAAAAGTGTAATAGGTGGTTGAGAAAGGATATGTGCGATTTATGCTTGTAGAACGCCTGAAAGTGCTACTTCAATGTTGGGCCTCTGTATATGGCCAGGCTGTGTAAAAGTCTCACACATGTGGTATCGCTATACTCAGGAGGAGTAGCAGAATGCATTTTGGGGTGTCATTTTTGCTATGTATATGCTATGCGTTAGAAATATCTTATAAATTGACAACTTTGTGTAAAAAAAATGCATTTTCATTTTTTCTCCACATTTTCCAAAACCTTCTGGAAAAAAATGAACCGTTCAAAAGACTCATAATGCTTCATAGATTATACGTTGGGGTGTGTGCTTTCCAAAATGGGGTCATTTTGTGGAAAATTCCATTGTCCTGGTGCTCCAGGGCCTTCAAAAGTGTAATAGGTGGTTGAGAAAGGATATGTGCAATTTATGCTTGTAGAACGCCTGAAAGTGCTACTTCAATGTTGGGCCTCTGTATATGGCCAGGCTGTGTAAAAGTCTCACACATGTGGTATCGCTATACTCAGGAGGAGTAGCAGAATGCATTTTGGGGTGTCATTTTTGCTATGTATATGCTATGCGTTAGAAATATCTTATAAATGGACAACTTTGTGTAAAAAAAATGCATTTTCATTTTTTCTCCACATTTTCCAAAACCTTCTGGAAAAAAATGAACCGTTCAAAAGACTCATAATGCTTCATAGATTATACGTTGGGGTGTGTGCTTTCCAAAATGGGGTCATTTTGTGGAAAATTCCATTGTCCTGGTGCTCCAGGGCCTTCAAAAATGTAATAGGTGGTTGAGAAAGGATATGTGCGATTTATGCTTGTAGAACGCCTGAAAGTGCTACTTCAATGTTGGGCCTCTGTATATGGCCAGGCTGTGTAAAAGTCTCACACATGTGGTATCGCTACACTCAGGAGGAGTAGCAGAATGTATTTTGGGGTGTAGTTGCAATTATGCATATGCTGTGTGAGAGAAAAAAACTGTTAATATGACCAGTTTGTGTAAAAAAAAAAAAAAAAATTAAATTTTCCCAAGAATTGTGGGAAAAAAATACAACTTCAAAAAACTCACCACGCCTCTTAGTAAATACCTTGGACTGTCTTCTTTCCAAAAAGGGGTAATTTTGGGGTATTTGTACTTTCCTCGCTTGTTAGTGTCTCAAGAAATGAGATATCCCTTCAGTACATCAGGCGTGATCAGATGTGATAAATTTTCAGTGATTGCCACCATAGTTTGTAGACTCTATAACTTTCACAAAGACCAAATAATATACACTAATTTGGGTTCATTTTACCAAAGATATGTAGCCGTATACATTTTGGCACAAATTTATGAAGAAAAATTACTTATTTGCAAAATTTTACAATAGAAACTAAAAAAAAGTGTTTTTTTTTTAAAAAAAATTGCTGTTTTTTTGCTTATATCGCAAAAAATAAAAAACCCAGTGGCGATTAAATACCACCAAAAGAAAGCTCTGTTTGTGAGAAGAAAATGATAAAAAATTTGTTTGGATACAGTGTAGCATGACTAAGTAATTGTCATTCAAAGTGTGAGAGTACTGAAAGCTGAAAATTGGTCTGGGCGGGAAGGTGCATAAGTGCATGGTATTGAAGTGGTTAAAATCACTGCTCCCGAAAAATGGGCGTTTTTAAAACTTCTTTTTGCATTGATACATGTCCCCTGGGGCAGAACCCGGGTCCCCAAACCCTTTTTAGGACAATACCTTGCATATTAGCCTTTTTAATTAGCACTTTTGATTTTGAACGTTCAAGTCCATTGTATTTAATAGGGTTCTAAACTTTGCGCAAACTTTCGGGCCGTTCGCAGGTTCTGGTGCGAACCGAACTCGGCTCATCCCTATTTTGGGACCATTGACATTTATACAGCGAGCAGAGCTATAAATAGCCATTGATTACTGTATAAATGTCACTGGCAGGTAAGGGGTTAACACTGGGAAGCGATCAAGGGGTTAAATGTGTGTCCTAGGGAGTGATTCTAACTGTGGGGGGGTGGGACTGCCTGGGGGAGGAGATTGGTTGTTGTTCCTAAGCAGTAGGAACAACAGATCGCTCTCCTCACCCCTGACAGAACGGAGATTCTGTTTACATTGACAAATCTCCGTTCTCTCCTTCCCAGGAGCAATTGCGGGTAGCCGACGACCATCGTGGCCGCTGGCCATGCACACATGCTCCTACGTCACGCGGCGAGGCGTACAGCTACGACGATTCTGCCGCCGTCAATCGACGGTGTGCGGTCGGCAAGCGGTTCATTTCATCAAAAAGATAATAGTTTAGGAGGCATATTACGCTATGAGCCTTATTCCTTTATACCCTGAGCACTAGTTTTCTAGTGGAGCTTGTGCAGTCATAAAAGCATATCATGAGAGGATTATAACTAGATCGGAGGTACACCAGACAAACAGCAGAATATCTTAAAGGTGCAGCATGACCTGTAATGGGTCAAACACTAAGGTGAGCAGGCATTGCACTCAAAGGTGATGCCATTTTACCACACAGTTGCTTTTCCACGATTGGATATCACGTTCTTCACATTGCATCATGTGTTTTTGTGTCCTTGAAATGGACTTTATCACTATAGAAATTTTGGACGTTTATTATGATTGCATTTGTATATGTATATGCTATCACTTCATGTTTATTTTTATGACATATTATATGTGTTTGGAAAATGCAGACCACTTTCTTTTATATAATTTTTTCCTTTAGTGGTTGGAGTTTACCATAACAGTGGTTTCGGCAGTTTCCTTTGTATTGCACATCCATCTAATTTAAATAAATTTACATTTATTTTGCATAGCAACGCATAAGTAACTCACAACTGATTTCAAACATTCCCATAGACACACTCCTAAGCCTTGTGGACAGCCTTCACAGAAGAGTTGAAGCTGTAATGGCTGCAAAGGGTGGCTGCAAAGAGTGGACCAACTCAATATTGAACCCTACGGACTAAGACCGGGATGCCATTAAAGTTCATGTGCGTGTAAAGGCAGGTGTCCCAATACTTTTGACAATATAGTATCTATTTGAAATCAAATCTTTATTATTTTTGGCAATACCATGGTGTGGGTGGATTTCTGCCAGTCACAGGCTGTGCCACTTTCTGCACCCTGTGTCTTAGAATAAGAGGGAAGTATAGCCTCCATAAATCTACATGTAATATCCCACCCCCATTGTGTTTAGCTGGTTAGTGGGCATGGAGGAGGAGGGAGGGAGTGGGCTGTCATTTACCACTGTGTATACACCCACATGTGTGACTCTATAGTCACATGGGCTGCTCAGATGTGATAGGGAGGAAATGCACAACATAGAAACTCACTGATAACTGAGCATGTGCAGAGCTGCCAAGACTGCTTTGCAAAATCCCTTACTGCATTGGGGACATGAACAGAAGGGGAGAATGGCAGGAGTAACCTGTTTTTTTGCAGAATACAGAATGTAAGCGAATCTCATAGTGACTGAGTGAGTATGAGCGACATGTAATACACCATTTATTGATAGTTTTTTATGATGACGAGTTAGTCTCATTTATTTTATTTATTTTTCATAGGAACAGACTAAGCATTACAGACATGATCAGAGGATGGCGGGTGCAATGCCGTTTTTTTGCTGACTCTTCCTCCAGCTGTCTGTACCGAGGTATGGCCTTTCAGTTGGAGATTACTAGACTTATGTTCCATAGAGAACTACATGCCCACCTGTTGATTTATTCACAGGGCTGTGAAATAATTTTGCAATTATGTGGGTGGATCTCAACATACTGATTTCAAAAGTGACAGCTGCTGTGAGGAAGAAGAACTGTCACATGCTGTCAAGGTGGGGGTTTGGGGTCAAGGGCTGTCACATTCGCACACTAAACACGGATGTAACATAGTGTAAAAGGTGGAGTTATCTCCTTTATCCTCTTCAATACCGGGCACTTTCACCCCCTTCCTGCCCAGGCCAATTTTCAGCTTTCATGCTGTCGCCTTTTGAATGACAATTGCGCAGTCATGCAACACTGTGCCCATATGACATTTTTATCATTTTTTTCCCACAAAGAGAACTTTCTTTTGGTGGTATTTGATCACCACTGGGATTTTTATTTTGTGCTAAACAAATAATAAAAAAAAGAAAGAAAATTGTGGGAAAAAAAGTTTTTCTTTGTTAAGTACGTTTTCTCCTTCACTGACGAGCACTGATGAGGCTGTACTGACGGGCACTGATAAGTAGGGATGAGCTTTATGTTCGGGTCGAACATGAGTTTGACTCGAACATTGGCTGTTCGCCCGTTCGTTGAAAAACTAACATTATGGGGCGTTCGTGCCAAATTCGAGCGGCGCGGAACGCCCCATAATGCACTGCGACATCGCAGTGCATTGCTATCTGATGACTGGCCAAGCATGCACTATGATCCACATGCTTTGGCCAATCACAGCACCGTCAGCAAAGAGAGCCATAATTGGCCAAAGGCAGGGTGCCTTAGGCCAATTATGGCTCAGGGGGTTAAGTCCATGCCCCACACTGTAAAAGGCCGCCTGCACGTCGGCCCTGTGTAGTGTGTTGCTGGCGTTAACCGAGAGAGAGTGTCATGTCATATAGTTTGAGCAGACAGGTGATTCAGTTAGCTGCAGTGTATTTAGTATATATATACATCCAGGCTTTGTATATATATATATATATATATATATATATATATATATATATATATATATACACTGTATCCAGTTTAGCTGGATCTCACTGCAGACCGTTCCTGGTGTACTGTTTCTTATATACTTCAGGCAGGCAGGCGATTCAGTTAGCTGCAGTGTATTTAGTATATATATACACCCAGGCTTTGTGTATATATATATACACACACTGTATCCTGTGTAGCTAGATCTGACTGCAGGCCATTCCTGGTGTACTGTTTCTAATATACTGTCAGGGAGGCAGGTGATTCAGTGATCTGCAGTGCATAAAATATATATACAGTCTCCTACATATATATCCACTGCATTCTAGTGTAGCCAAGCCTATACCTGACTGCAGGCCATTCCTGGTGTACGTTTTCAAATACACTTTCAGGCAGGTGATTCAGTGATCTGCAGTGCATAAAATTTATATACAGTCTCCTACATATATATCCACTGCATTCTAGTCTAGCCAGGTCTATACCTGACTGCAGGCCATTCCTGGTGTACGTTTTCAAATACACTTTCAGGCAGGCAGGCCGGCCAGGCAGGTGATTCAGTGATCTGCGGTGCATAAAATATATATATACAGCCTCCTACATATATATCCACTGCATTTTAGTGTAGCCAAGCCTATACCTGACTGCAGGCCATTCCTGGTGTACGTTTTCAAATACACTTTCAGGCAGGCAGGCCAGGCAGGTGATTCAGTGATCTGCAGTGCATAAAATATATATACAGTCTCCTACATATATATATCCACTGCATCCAATCTAACCAAGCCTATATCTGACTGCAGGCCATTCCTGGTGTACTTTTTCTAGTAAACTTCAGTGTTTTTCTAATCTAATTTTACAGTATGTGTGGAAGGCCACCCAGGAAAGGCAGATGCTCACAGGCCACTAAAAGAGGGCAAGCAGGCTCTGTGTCTACAGCCAACAGTGCTGGTCGTGAACACGGTACATCCTCGGCACGTGACCGTGGGGCACGCTTGTCATTTTTTTCGACAGCTGGCCGTGTTGGGCCACAACATGAAGAAGAGTTGGTAGAGTGGATCACAAAGCCGTCCTCATCCTCCTCCTCCTCTGTCACCCAGGCTCAGAGTACATTGGCTGTCAATGCAGCTGCCAAAGCAGCCTATTCCAGCGGCTCAATGTCATCAGTCACTCCTTCCCTAGCCCCACTATCATGCACGGAGGAGTCCCCCGAACTGTTCGACCACAGTGTCGGGTACATGCTGCAGGAGGATGCGCAGGGTTTTGAAGGCTCCGATGATGGTACCCAGGTTGAGGAAGGCAGTAACGTCGGCCCAGAGAGAGGAGGTGCTCAAGAAAGACAAGAAACTGGCAGTCATGTTTCCCCAGCTGCAGCATACTGCCAGGTTTTCTCCAGTGGCGAGGAGGGAGGGGATGATGAGGTCACTGACTCTACGTGGGTGCCTGATAGAAGAGAGGAGGAAAAGGAGGAGGAGGCACATCTCCAATGGGGCAGGATGCCCTCCAGGGGCCAGCTTAAGGGCAGCCACCCGACTGCATCACACCGCAGAGCTCTGCATGTGCAGGGCGCTGCTGACTCAGCGCCTTTTTTCAAAAGTTCTTTGGTGTGGGCCTTTTTTGAGACGTATGCAGCAGATTGCACCATTGCTGTTTGCAACATATGTCTGAAGCATATCAAGCGAGGCCAAAACAGCAGCCGCTTGGGCACCACATGCTTGACCAGACATATGTCGAACTCCCATGCAGTCCATTGGCAACAGTACTTAAAAGACCCACACCAAAGAACAAGGCGGACCTCTCCTTGCTCCTCATCAGCTGGGATCTCCAACCCCACTATACCTTCAGTCCTCTCAGAGACCTGCACTGAGAGGAATGAAGGTGTAGAATTAGGTGTCCCAAGCACTTGCGGGCAATCTGCTAGCGGTACACCTAAATCTGATTGTAGCAGGCAAATTTCCCTACGCCAGTTGCTAAACCGTCAAAAGAAATTCGGTCCCAGCCATCCACATGCTCAGCAGCTGAATGCTAGTTTTGCCAAATTGCTAGCACTCCAACTGCTGCCTTTTTAGCTGGTAGACTCTGCCCCCTTTCGAGAATTTGTAGAATGTGCGGTACCTCAGTGGCAGGTTCCCAAACGCCATTTTTTTCTCGGAAGGCTATTCCGGGTCTCTACCGGCATATGGAAGGCAATGTCTTGGCCTCGTTAGACAGGGCGATCAGCAGTATGGTGCATATTACCGCTGACTCATGGTCCAGCAGGCATAGACAGGGACGTTACCTTTCTTTCACGGTGCACTGGGTAACTATGCTGGCAGCTGGGAAGGATGCAGGACAGGGTGCAGTATTGTTGGAGCTTGTTCCACCACCACGGCTCCAAAATTATGGTAGTGGTGATTCTGCCACACCTCTCTCCTCCACCCCCTCCTCTTCTTCTTCCTCTATGGCCTTTTCCTGTGCAGATTTGTCCTCGGAACCAGCGGTGCTCCATAGGCATTCTAGGGGCTACGTAAGCACTCAGGCAAATAGATGCCATGCGGTGCTTGAGTTGGTCTGCTTAGGGGACAGGAGCCACAATGGTGCAGAGATTCTGTCAGCTTTGCAGGGGCAGGCTCAGAGGTAGTTGACGCCACGCCAGGAATGGTGGTTTGCGACAATGGCACCAACCTCCTCTCCGCCCTCCGCCCTGTTTGGCTCACGTCCTTAATTTGGTGGTGCAGCGGTTCTTGTGCAGGTAGCCGGGCTTACAGGATCTCCTGAGGAAGGCCAGGAAAGTCTGTGGGCATTTCCGCCGGTCATATAATGCCAGTGCTCAGCTGGCTGACCTTCAATAGGAATGCAACCTGCCCAAGAACTGCCTCATCTGTGACATTCCCACCAGGTGGAACTCAACGTTGGCAATGCTGCAGCAGCTGCACACGCAGCAGAGGGCCATCAATGAGTACCTGTGCGTGTATGGCGCCAGGACATGGTCAGGGGAGCTTGGCTTTTTTTTGCCACGCCAGTGGCTACTGATTAAGGATGCATGCACTGTCCTGTCAAAATTTGAGGAGGCCACGAGGATGGTGAGCAGTGACAGTGCATGCATCAGTGATACTGTCCCTCTTGTCTTCCTGTTGGAGCACACGCTGCTTGGAATAATGGACAGGGCACTTGAGGCAGAACAGAGGGAGGAAGAGGAGGACTTCCTTACCTCTCAATGCCCCCTTTATCCAGACAGTATTCCTGCAGGCCCGCCGATCACACAGGAAGAGGAGGATGAAGATTGTGTCAGCATGGAGGTGGAGCCTAGCACTCAGCATCAGCAGCAGTCCTCAAGGGATCGTTTTCAGTCCCCAGAAACCCATAGACTTGTACATGGCTGGGAGGAGGTGGCTGCGGATCATGTCGACCTTAGTGACCCAGAGGACTCCGGACCGAATGCCTCAGCAAACCTACGCTGCATGGCCTCCCTGATCCTGCAAAGCCTGCGAAAGGATCCTCAGATTCGTGGTATCAAGGAGAGGGATTATTACTGGCTGGCAACCCTTCTTGATCCACGCTACAAGGGTAAGGTTGCGGAACTTATCCAGCCTTTGCAGAGGGAGCAGAGGATGAAACATCTT
This sequence comes from Rana muscosa, assembly GCA_029206835.1. Lineage (NCBI taxonomy): Eukaryota > Metazoa > Chordata > Amphibia > Anura > Ranidae > Rana > Rana muscosa. The sequence continues at coordinate 343,175,113 of CM055118.1, read as the reverse complement.
CAGGAGGCCTTGCAGAACGGTTTGTGCAATGCGTTTCCAGAGCCAGGGAGGTTACAATTTCCTGGTCTTCCTGGACAACGTGTTGCTGAGGCTTTGGTCAGTCACAGAAGGAGCGGTGGAGAAGGTGGCCGTCTGACCAATGCGTTCAGACAATTTTTTAGTCCGCAGTCCCAAGGTCTGATCGGTTCCAGCAACCATCGCCAGCGTTGGATTTACATGATGCAGGAATACCTAGGGGCAAGATCAGACTTGGACACTTTTCCAACCGAAAATCCACTGGGTTACTGGGTCTTGAGGATGGATCACTGATCAGAGCTTGCACAGTATGCAATTGAGCTACTGGCCTGTCCTGCATCCAGCGTTCTATATGAACGCACATTCAGTGCTGCTGGAGGCTTTGTAACCGATCACAGAGTGCGCCTGTCCACAGACTCAGGTGATCGGCTCACCTTCATAAAAATGCATCAGTCTTGATCACCAGCTACCAAGCACCTGATACTGATGTAACCAAATCATTTTACTATGAATGTGAGATCCCTTGAAGACTGCCTATGCTGATGCTGAGTGACTATCCTGTTATGCTGAGTGACTATCCTATTCCTCCTCAATGTTCATGTTGATAGCTTCTAATGCCGCGTACACACGATCATTTTTCCCGTCTGGAAAAATGAAATTTTTTCCTTTGGACGAGAAAAACGATCGTCTGTGGGCTTTTTGCCGTTTTTCCTGACTGGAAAAACGGCATTAATCACGATGAGAAAAATTAGAACATGTTCTAATTTTTCTCGTCGTTTTTCCTGACATTTCTTCCGCGGCAGTGTTTCCCATAGGGAAACACTGCCGCGGAGCCCATAGACGATCGTTTTTCTCGTCATTTTAAAAAATGACGAGAAAAATGACCGTGTGTGGGGAACAAGCTGTTCCCTCGTTTAAAATGTCATTATTCACGGCGGTTTTTAAACCGCCGTGAATAATGATCGTGTGTACGCGGCATAAGAACATTTTTGTTTCTGGGTACCACCACCAGTGGCTAAGGCCCAATTTTTCTGCCCCTGTTTGACAGGGGCGCGTAATCACAATTTTTACTGTAATATTTTGCAGCAGGGCTCGTTCCTGCGCTCAACTAGAGTATCTGTGAGGGGTTGCAGTGTTGTGGCACCACCGCCTAAGGCCCAATTTGTCTGCCCCTGTTTAACAGGGGCGTGTAATTACAGTTTTTGATCCAATATTTCTCAGCAGGGCCTGTTCCTGCACTCAAAAAGTGTATCTGTGAGGCTTTACAGTGTTGTGCCATCACCACTGCCTAAGGCCCAATTTTTCTGCCCCTGTCTAACAGGGGCGCGTAATTACCATTTTTGATCTAATATTTCACAGCAGGGCCTGTTCCTGTGCCCACCAAGAGTAACTGTGAGTCTTTACAGTGTTTTTCCACCACCACCACTGCCTAAGGCCCAATTTTTCTGCCCCTGTTCAACAGGGGCATGTGATTACATTTCTTGATATAATATTTCACAGCAGGGCCCGTTCCAGCGCCCACCAAGAGTAACTGTGAGGGCTTACAGTGTTCTGGTACCACCAACACCTAAGGCCCAATTTTCTGCAGAGTATATAGGGCAGGCTGTATAGTATATACAGGCGGTCCCCTACTTTCAAACATCCGACTTACAAACGACTCCTACTTACAAACGGAGGGAGACAACAGGAAGTGAGAGGAAATCTACCCCTAGGAAGGAAAATTCTCTCCTGTAAGAGTTAATATGGGAAAAAGGTGTCTCCACTGATGCTTTATTACCAATCCTTGTTTCCCTAAAAACCCTGAATTTTCTAAATCCAATTGTCATTGGGACAGAAAGTGAGGTGAAATCTTCTGAACAGGGGCACAGACAGCAAAACAAATGTTACATGGGTGATGATAACCCTTCCCTATGTTATCCAAAAAGCTTAAAACATTTTTTTTGTCTGGAGCTACACTTACAAAATGTACCTGTTCCAAATTACAAACAGATTCAACTTAAGAACAAACCTACAGTCCCTGTCTTGTTTGGACCGCCTGTATACTGCTGTTCAGAGTATATATACAGGGCCTGGGGGCCCCACGCCTTTTCTTTTTTTAATTTGGGTGCTGGGTTACCCTTAATATCCATACAAGACCCAAAGGGCCTGGTAATAGGCCGGGGGGGGGGGGGTACTCTCTCTTGAACTGTTACCATATAATTTTTTTTTTTTACTGCTTTTTTTCTTGGACCCTGTTTTATCTTGGGCCATCCAATCAGAATTTTGCCACGGGTGCTGTAATTTTTAATAAAAAAAGCACTTGCCCATTTAGTGCAAAATAACAGTGTATGGGCATAGGCCACTCCCCACGCATGTCAATGCCCTTAAACGTTTTTTATTGACAAAACATGGAAAATTTACTGTGAAATTAGCAAAAGTAGGGTGCTACTGTATGCTCAATGATAAACCATAGTGCAAGTAAAAAAGAAAAAATAATATGTCTCATCAAAATTAAATCGAAAGTGCTCCATAAAATGTACACTTACCAACCATCAATATAAAACCAGCCTTCAGATATTATCAACTCCTGCTTCTCCAACCATAAACTGGGACTGGAAGATCTCCTAGTAGTATAAAGGGTTCACCAACCCTGGCCCTCCAGGTACCTCTCCCTCATAAAGTACTACAGAAAACACCCAGAGAAAGTGATAAAAAGTATCATAGTGTAGTATTTTAATTTAATTTCTCCAGTACAAAAAAAGCACAAATGCACACTTACATTTAATGGTGCTATATTCAGCACCAACATAAACAGCCTGCAGTGTACTCACAGATGCTCGCTCTGAACCGGCGTGCGTTCCAATGGCCGAAAGCTGACGTCAACAATGGCGGATTCGCAGCCTCAATGCATTTCGCAAGTGCGTCATCAGGAAGCTCCCTGATGATTTTATCATTGAGCTTTAATTGCAATTTTTTAATTTATTTTATGTTGTATATGTTGATTAAGGTTTTTGTTGGTGCAACATTTATCACTTTTTTATGATATAGAAAATTGACTGAAAACACAATTTGTACTAAAATTTGAAATATGACATCAACTCCTATTACAACCTAAGATAATTGATATTTAAATAATATAAAAAAATATGTAGACATTAACAATACCTGTAGCAAGTAATTTGCCTGGCTTTACAAAGAAAATGTCACAAAATGTGAGCATGACTAGAATAATGAAGGACCTGGGGAACCCTGGGATGGAGCTTAAAATTAAGTCCTGCGGCCCCCTGTGACAAATTATGGTCATGGGCAGGTTGCGAGGGTGGAGCAGCTTAAAGAGGGATGATTAAACAACCTGAACCTAGTCGCTATATACACTTCTAAGTACTGTGCAACAAGTGACAGAATCACAGACATGCATAAACCTCAGGACAAAGGATCATATAAAAAAAAAAATTCTGCACGCAAAATGATTTTACTTGGTCTAACCGAGCCTACCTTAAATAAAAACTTAATTAAAACTAGCAACTGTTGGCACAATGAACACTTTGGTCAGGACCATGTAATGTACAAAATAGTGTACAGAGTGCAGGGGCCAGGAATAAGTCATGTACAACACAAAATAAACATACTCCAAAACATCCAGGTCAGAAAGCGCTCAGGGGTAATCCTCTATGCTGTGCAGTCACAGTAGTAGGTGAATCCCATATGATCCAGTCTACACATTTTTATGACACAGCCAACTCTTTAGTATTAATAGATTTATTCATTGTCAAGTGAGGGTTATAACCCATGTCAGATTTTTTTTCTCCATCTGTGTGTGTAATGGGTAGATTTACCTTCACTTCCTGTTCCATAGCCAAACAGGAAGCGGGAGGAAATCCCTGAAAATTAAGGGAATTCCTTGGGAATCCCCAGGTCACTAGAACTAGTGTTTCCATTGGAAGATTTCCCCTCTATTACTTTTCTGGGGACAACCCAAAATTTGGGATTTTCTTTTACTTTCACTTTCAATGATAATGGTAAACAGGACAAATAGAGAGGGGGAATCTCCCTGATGGGGGCACAGACAGCAATAATAACTGTCAGGGGTTCTAATCCCTCTCCACTCTATCCAAAACGAAAACATTTTTTGCCTTTTGTTATACTTTAAAGCGATTGTAAAGGCATAAGTGGTGCAAGACCACTAAGTTGAAAAATGATATCCAATGTGTATAAACCCTTTGTTTCCCAGGTGATCTATTACCAGGGCTTTTTTGTTTTTTATACATGTGATTGGTTACGGTGGCAACACCCGACTAGGTGAGTGGACTATGGGAACATAGTATCGCTGCTAATAATTTTTCATGTCCCATCGCTTTTTGTTTTAGTAAGAGTGCTTACATACTCAGCACACTCTGGGTCTGAGAAATATTTTGCTGACTTGTTTTGGTGAAATAATGCACTCTAATGTTAATGTTTTGTTTTCAAGGTGATTGGTGTCTCTCCTATTCAAGATGCCATTTTTATTATGTGTGTGTGAGCTGCTCAGGCTTAGATGAGGCTAAGATAAGGGTGTTAGTCCTGGTTCACTGCTGTGAGTGCTGGTTGGGGAGGGAGACCATCCCAGTTCCAGATGTCAGTGTGTGGAAGTATGAATATCCATTAAGACTAACATCGAAGCAAGCCCACTCATGATGGAATGTGGCAACCTCAGCCTGGGCTCCCGCCAGGTCATACCCTTAACGCATTTCTCTACGCCCCTTGGAGCTTAATCATGGGGTTGTCAAATTAACCTTCACTGTTGAGTTATATCATTAACTGACAAAATAAGGAAGTGGTGGTTGTATGGGGGCCCACCCTCTAAAACATAACCCAACAAGGTAAAAACTTGATTTGGAAAAAAGAATAGGCAAATGGCAAAGATTAAGACCACTAAAAGAAATAACTTAAGCACATTTATATGACTAAAGCATAAAGCACTAAAGCATTAGAGCACACATGTTCATTTGAATGGGCTGCCTAATGCACCAAAAGAGGTGCCTGTACCATTTCTGGAAGTGGACCGTACACACATACAGTATGTCAGCAAGGTGCAATGAAGTGCAATTCAGAATGATTGGCACCACATTGCACTGATATATTTTGAAAATGAAATTGGATGTATCGTCACACATAGTGGTACTGTGGATACATGGGATAAATGTGTGCCGCGTCCTATATAGTATTGAAAAAATGAATTTTGGGGGACTTTGGACTTTGTGCCTACAAAGTCCAAAGTCCTCTAAAATTCCGTTTTTCAGCACTGATATATTTAACATGTGCATTACCACAACCCAATAATGTGAATGGGCCCAAAAGAAAACAAAAGAGACCCACAAGCAAATAGTGTATAGCAGAGAAGCTTTTTAAAAGGTTTATGCTTCATACTGAAATAGAAGGAAATTCAATTTTTTGAAGAGTACTTTGACTACTTTGTATTTTATGTAAGGTCTTTTTGTGTTCCCTTTAGCCCAATTTTTTTGACATTATATGCTGTGCATTGCATACCCATATTTTAGATATTTTATATCTCCTAATCTGTCCACTTTTAGATGATCCCTGAAAAACTCTTTTCTTCAGAGAAGCCAATCGCGACTCCAATAATGAGTAAACACCTGTCAAGGTGTTTGTGCTGAATGCCTTGTCCAACATCCAAACCAGAGGTGCCCACCCAGCTGACCTCCAAGATCAGCAAGTACAAAAGAAATGTTATTGGCCACACACGCTGAATGGATGTCAAAACTTTATTGTTGCATATCAAATATAGAGATAAAATCATGACAGCACTGCGAGCATAAGAAGATGAATGTCAATGCGTTTCACGCAAACAACAGCACTTACTCATAACACCAATCTTACATCAAGCTTACAATAACAGCTATCCCACCTCCACCTAACGACTGTATTTCCACTATCTCCATTAGTTTACCCCCCACAGGTATTACCTTATTACCTTTTGTATCGCCTTACCCTCCCTCTTAGATTGTAAGCTCCAACAAGCAAGGCGCTGATACCTCCTGATAAAATTGTATTGTAACCGTACTGTCTGACCTTGCATTGTAAAGTGCTGTGAAAACTGTTGCCACTAAATAAATCCTGAATAATAGTAATTATAATAATATGTATGACACAATATCAATAATCAGCCTATAAATCTTATACAACCTAAGTTAAAGCTAAAGCAAATTATTAAAACTTTGAGCTCAATTTAGGGTATTGAAGAAATAAAACACATTACATATACACACCTAATATGCTATCTTTTATAAATGTTGTTTCTCATTAGAAATTCTTTAGTGTTCATGTCAGGTCTAAACAAGATAATAAAACATTTTGGGAAAAACATGCAGGTGATGAGAGCCCAACTTGAGGCCAAGATGGCGAAGATCTCCATGGCAACCATATATTTGCCCTGTGAACTGAGGGATGCTGGGATGTAGGATATCCAGACACTGAGGAAAGCTAGCATGCTGAAGGTAATAAACTGGGCCTCATTGAAGCTGTCAGGAAGTCTCCGAGCCAGGAAGGCAACAATAAAACTAATGGAAGCCAAAAGAAAGAGGTAACCCAACATGGTCCAAAAGGCAACGGGTGATCCTTCATTACATTCAATAATAATTATTCCAGGTTTAGATTGTGTGTTGTATTCTGGGAAGGGAGGAGCAATACACAACCAGAGTACACACAAAACAAATTGTAAGAATGAACTCATTGCAATGACCATGTAGGACACTTTTGGGTTTGCCCACTTTCTGAGATTACTGTCTGGCATAGTGGCAATAAAAGCAAATATCACAATCAAGGTCTTGGCCAAAATGCATGAGATGCAGAGAGCAAAAACCATTCCAAAAGCAATTTGACGCAGGAGACACCTCTCACGCTGAGGATAACCAATAAAAATTACAGGGCAGAGAAAGCACAATGAAAGGGAGACCAAGAGAAGACAGCTGATATAATAATTGTTAGCTTTAACTAAAGGGGTAGCCTTAAACTGTATAAAAAGTTTCATAATGGCAACTGAAACCAAAGAGGAAATTATGCTAATGGCAGTTAATATTTGTCCCAGTGGATCCTCATTTGAGAGATACTCTATAGGTTTCAGAAGGCATCTTGATTTCTGAGAATTTGGCCAATGATCCCACTGGCACTTCAGACAGTTGATGGTGTCTGAAAGAAATTTTACAGGCAAAAACAAATGTTACTTCTGTTTTTAGTATATTCCATCATTTCACCATTAGAACAGAATTACATTTTCTGATTTTAAAGTGTAATGCCGCGTACACACGATCCGGAATTTCCGACAGGAAAAGTGTGATGTGAGCTTTTGGTCTTAAATTCCGACGTGTGTATGCTCAATCGGACTTTTTCTGTCGGAATTTCCGCCACAAAAGATTGAGAGCAGGTTCTCTATTTTTCCAACGGAAAAAGTTCTTGTCGGAAATTCCGATCGTTTGTATGCAATTCCAAAAAAACACGCATGCTCAGAATCAAGCAGAAGAGCCAAACTGCATATTGAACTTCATTGATCACGGCTCGTCGTACATCTTGTACGTCACCTCATTCTTGACCATTGGAATTTCAGACAAGATTTGTGTGACCGTGTGTATGCAACACAAGTTTGAGCCAACATTCCATCAGAAAAAAAATCCACGGTTTTCTTTTCGGAATTTCCGATCGTGTGTACGCGGCATAAGTGAATTTAAAAGTTCTGAGTGCTAATAAATTAATAAAGAGCCTGCAATGGTCACAGAATCCCTTACACTCACTCTTCAGTTATTGTTATGCCGTGTACACACGATCGGTTTTACCGATGAAAACAGTACGATGGACTTTTCTCATCGGACAAACCGATCGTGTATGGGCCCCATCGGTCTTTTTTCCATCGGTGAGAAAAAATAGAACATGCTTTAAATTTATCCGATGGGAAAAAACGATAGCAAATTCCGATCGTCTGTGTGGAACTCCATCGGAAAAAAAAAACACGCATGCTCAGGATCAAGTCGATGCATGCTCAGAACTTCATTTTTCTCAGCTTGTTGGAAGTGTTTTACGTCACGGCGTTTGGGACGGTCGGATTTTTGACTGATGGTGTGTAGGCAAGACTGATGGAAGTCAGCATTATCGGATTTCCAATGGAAAAATCCATCAGATTAGAATTCATAGGAAATCCGATCGTGTGTACAGGGCTTTAGAGTATTCCAAGAGCCCAGCTGGTACTAAGGGCCACAGCAAAAAAAAAAAAGTTGCCATAGTTGCCATGCTCCTTGTATCATTGGTTATAAGGTGCTTCCTGGGATTACAGACTGAGGATCAATAAAGGTACATAAAGGGACTATACAGTATCTGATTGTTTCAGTAATTTTAATAATTTTGTCAGCACTTGAAATTGCACTAAACATTTGGAAATTAAAAAAATATTTAGGGTATTGTTAATCGTACCCATCATGAGAATCACCTTAATGGAGTCCAAGAGCTTTCCAGGCTAAATAGATTAGTAAAGTATGACTCTGGTAAAAATAGACTAGATGGTTGCACATTTACCTGTCTGGTTGGAGATCTCTCCAGGTGGACAGGGGACACAGTCATGACAGCAGACAGGTTGTCCACTTATGGCAACTTTACGAAATCCTGGAGGACAGCTCTCGCTGCAGACTGAACTCTATATTAATAGAATGTGATAAAAAATAATTAGTAAATGTTGCAGTTCTTGGTATGCTTTGTGTAATAAAAACTGGTTTATTTAGCACAGTAAAGCCTTCTAAGAATAGGCGGTATCTAAATTTCTCATTTCATCACTAGTCATAAAATTAAAGCATTATTCCTTATTTCAGGCAAATAGATCTCTCGGAGCCAAATGGCCAACAACATCATTCAGGAACATTGGCAAGAAAATTCTCCCTGTATATTCTAACCTTAACATCTACATTTCACAGCATCAAAAATTGTAATGTTTAGTCCAGTGTTGGTGACTTAGGTCACCTGTAGCTTACATTTCCCTTTCATAATGGAACTTGGTCGCCAGTTTTCTTTTGTTGTTGCTTGTCCTCTCCAAGGTTTGATGTGTTGCCCATTAGGAAATACTACTACACACCCCATAGCCCATTAGGAAATACTACTACACACCATTCTTGTAAAGTGAGATTACTTGTGCGCCTTCTTGCAGACATTCTTTTATAACCTCCATTTGCTTACAAAACTACAGCTTGCTGGATGTGTTTAATGTGTTGTGTCTAATGAAGGCTAATGAAGAATTTGAGCAATGAGTGTGTAAATAGGGACAATATTCGGGTTGGAAACAATTAAGTGTTTATGTAGCGATGGGGACAGCAATGTCACATGGCATTACTTGTTATCTGCAAGTGACAAGGGAGTGGGACATGTTTATGGGCCATACTATAGTGCAAACCATAGAGCATGTTGGGACTTTAAATTATTTTACAAAAAGATTTATTAATATCCATAGCAACTACACAGTATAACAGTGTAAAGGATACAATATGAATAAACATAACAGAGAAACAAAAAAAGCATTTTATGAAGAAAATATGAAAGCTAGTAATAAGAAGAACAATAAAAGAGAACACAGTTAAAAGCAAATGAAAGTTAGGTACATAAAGGCAATTAATTATGTGCAGGTCCCAGAAGTGCCACTAGGGCATTGTCCATTGTTCAACAGATGTGTATAGAGTCTTATCTGGACGGGGGCCTAACTATGAACAGGGCTAGGCAACTATCCATGTACCCAACCCTTCTTGGCCTATGCCCGATGGCCTGATAGAGTCTAAACTGAGAATAAGAAATAGAAATACAGAAAAGGGGGAAGAAAGAAAAAGCAGGGTCTACGAATTGCGGGGATGGGAAGGGTTAAAGAAGGAGAGGGGCTCCCGCGGCAGGGAGACAGAGCACTTCAGATCCGAAGTAGGGTGGCGTCTAATCTCGAGGGTGTAGAATGATCAACCCAGGGCTGCCAGACCCTAAGGAACTTATCATGGGTGTCTGAGAGGATAGCCGTCAGGAACTTTAAATTTAACAGAGACAGAGAAGACAAGGGCATGCTGGGGCCTACACATTGTTACAGACAGAAAGGACAGCAGTGAACCGTGCTAGGACTTTTACTTCTATAGCTCCAAGAGAGTGAACAGTGATTTGTAGATGGGGCAGATACCAGAGAAGACATGTTTAGGTATAAGTACATAGACAAAAAAATGGCAGTGGGACGTCTAGTTCTATGGGGATATTGGACATTTAGTTGAACATGATCAGGAATAATACCTGTGGGGCATGCTGGGAATTTTAGTAAACCCAAGGAGAAGAAAGTAATGAGTGTGGTGACATTTTTATAGGTGAGGGTTGATAATCATCTCTATTATCTTAGTGAGGAATTTATAGCCACACTTTATGCGATGTGGACTACAATCCAAAAGACCCAACCAAGCTAAAGTAAGACTTGTAGGTCTTCAGCAGCTAGTAGACATATGTTGCCCAACTCTGACACAAATGTAAATATTCACTATCCTTGAACTCTCTGGGACTGAGACGCCCACGTGCCATGAGCATTTGCTCAGGGGCAGGGCTTATCACTTGATCTGTGCTCTGTCCTATGTACTGGAAATGGCATCCTGCAATGCCTACTGGAATTCAGTTGTTGTGCTGGTTTACGTTAAGTAAGATTTGGACCAATGTAGGGGATGCAAATAATATTACTACAGGTTAAAAAACTTTATGAGGGGAGCAGAGAGTATGGTTTCCACCTTCAGTCTGTGCAAATAAATGATTGGGCATGGGCGGGGGGGTTGGGAGGCAACGCTAAAAGTGCACTGGGCATTGTTTATGTAAAATGGACATGGTCGAGACAGTGCAGTTTAGTCATAAAAAGCATGGAGAAAAAGTTTTCATTAATATACTATAACAAAAACTCTTCTGAAGTTAATAACTGTAAGAAAAACAAAGAAGATGCCCCCTGGGACTTTATAGGCATAGGTTGGAAACCAGAAAGATGCGTAAAGAAGTATAATATAAATTACACATTTTATTGATAAAAACAAAACAAAACAAAACATCTAACAATAGATGAGAACATCACATTTACTATACATGAATGGTAATCATACAGTATATGAATAATATACAGCTGAATTCTGTAACACACGGTTGATCTCACAGTAAGAGGCCATAATCGCACAGGAAAATCCCAACATGTTTTTAACCACTTAAAGGAGTAGTAAAGTTACATGTTTTTTCACCTTAATGCATCCTATGCATTAAGGTGAAAAAACATTCGACAATACCGCCCCCCCCGAGCCCCCGTTTTTCTTACCTGGCCCCTCGAAAGTCCCACGCTCGTCCCCGTCATCCTCTTCGTTTTTCAGCCTGGCCGCCGATTGGCTACACTGGATGGATTGAAAGCAGCGCAGCCATTGGCTGGCGCTGCTGTCAATCACATCCAATGACGCGGCGCGCGGGGGGCGGGGCCGAGTGATACAGTCGGCGGCTATGGCCGCCGCTGTATCACGGGAGCGCGCCCGCAATCACTCCACACCATGCGAGCTCACTCGCATTAAGGTGTGGAGTCCTTGCGGGGAGGAGCCAAGACAGCCGCCGAGGGACCCCAGAAGACCAGGATCGGGGCCACTGTGTGCAAAACGAGCTGCACAGTGGAGGTAAGTATAACATGTTTGTTATTTTTAAGCAAAAAAAAGGGAAGCTTTAGTGCTCCTTTAAGGCCCGAGCCTCTTTCTGGGATTTGGTGTTTACAAGTTAAAAACACCAAATCTCAATCTTAGAAAATTACTTAGAACCCCCAAACATTATATTATTATTTTTTCTAACACCCTAGAGAATAAAATGGCGGTCGTTTAAATACTTTTTTGTCACACCGTATTTGCGCAGCGGTCTTACAAGCACACTTTTTTGGGAAAAAAAATCACTTTTTTGAATTTAAAAATAAGACAACAGTAAAGTTAGCCCAATTTTTTTTTATATTGTGAAAGATAATGTTATGCCGAGTAAATTGATACCCAACATGTCACGCTTCAAAGTTGTGCTCGCTCGTGGAATGGCGACAAACTTTTACCCTTAAAAACATCCATAGGCGATGTTTAAAAAATTCTACAGGTTGCATGTTTTGAGTTACAGAGGAGGTCTAGGGCTAGAATTATTGCTCTCGCTCTAATGATCACGGCGATACCTCACATGTGTGGTTTGAACAATGTTTTCATATGCGGGCGCTGCTCACGTATGCGTTCGCTTCTGCGCGCGATCTCGTCGGGACAGGGTGTTTTAAAAATTATTTTAATTTTTTTCTTATTTATTTTACTTTTAAGTTTTAATTTTGACACTGTTTTAACCACTTAAGGACCGCCGCACGACAATGTACGTCGATAGAAACTCGATAGAAACTCCATGACCGCGCCCGCGTGACCCGCGGACCCGATCGCCGCCATTGTCCTGCGATCGGGTCACAGAGCTGAAGAACGGGGAGAGGTAAGTGTAAACAAACCTTTCCCCGTTCTTCCTAGTGGCAGTGTCACCATTGTCTGTTCCCTGTCATAAGGAACGACGATCAGTGACATCACACGCCAAGCCACGTCCCCTTCAGTTAGAACAGTGATTCTCAACCAGGGTTCCTCCAGAGGTTGCTAGGGGTTCCTTCAGCATTGGGCAATTTCTGCCTCTCAGATAATTTCCTACTGACACCATTGATCTTTTTATCTATCTGTAAGGAGGTAATTCTTCCCAATGACCACAAGTGTAAGGACCATTCTTCCCACTGACCATCACACAAAGGTATCATGAATTGTAGATTTCAAATTTTTAGCAGGGGTTCCCCCGAGACCGGAGAACTATTTCAAGGGTTCCTCTGTGTTGAAAAGGTTGAGAAAGGCCGAGTTAGAATCACTCATTAGGTCACACTTAACCCCTACAGCACCACCTACAGGATAAACCCTTCACTGCCAGTGTCATTTTCACAGTAATCAGTGCATTTTTATAGCACTGATCGATGTAAAAATGACAATGGTCCCAAAAATGTGTCAAAAGTGTCCGATGTGTTCGCCATAATGTCGCAGTCATGATAAAAATCGCTGATCGCCGCCATTACTAGTAAAAAAAAAAATATTAATAAAAATGCCATAAAACTACCCCTATTTTGTAGATACTATAACTTTTGCGCAAACCAATCAATAAACGCTTATTGCGATTTATTTTAACAAAAATATGTAGAAGAATATGTATCGGCCTAAACTGAGGGAAAAAAATATTATATATTTTTGGGGTTATTTATTATAGCAAAAAGTAAAAAATATGTCATTTTTTTCAAAATTGTCGCTCTACTTTTATTTATAGCGCAAAAAATAAAAACCACAGAGGTGATTAAAAACCACCAAAAGAAAGCTCTATTTGTGGGAAAAAAAGGACATCAATTTTGTTTGGGAGCCACGTCACACGACCGCGCAATTGTCAGTTAAAGTGACGCAGTGCTGAATCGCAAAAAGGGGGCTGGTTTTTAACCAGCCAAAATGGTCCAGGAGTGAAGTGGTTAAAAAAAAAAATTGTGTCACTTTTATACCTATTACAAGAAATGTAAACATCCCTTGTAATAGAAGAAAAAGTATGACAGGACCTCTTAAATATGAGATCTGGGGTCAAAAATACCTCAGATCTCATATTTACACAAAAATGCAATTAAAAATAAAAATAAATGAATGTCAATTAAAAAAAAAAATGTCTCTTTAAGAGCATTGGGCAGAAGTGACATTTTGACGTCGCTTCCGCCCTGCAATGATATGGAGATGGGTGGGGGCCATCTTCCCCTCACTCGTCTCCATGCCTAATGCCGCGTACACACGACCATCTTTCTCGTCGGGAAAAATGAAATTTTTTCTCTTTGACGAGAAAAACGACCGTGTGTGGGCTTTTGATAATTTTTCCCGACGAGAAAAACTGCATTAATCATGACGAGAAAAATTAGAACATGCTCTAATTTTTCTCGTCGTGATTTACGGCATTTTTTTCCGCTGCAGTTTTCCCATAGGGAAACACTGCCGGGGAGCCTACACACGGTCGTTTTTCTCTACCAAGAGAAAAAATGTTGGGAAAAACGTCCGTGTGTAGGGAAACAAGCCGTTCCTCGTTTTTCCCGTCGATTTTCTCGACGGTGTTTTCACCGTCGAGAAAATCGATCGTGTGTACGCGGCATAACAAGGAACAGCATCCAATCGCCTCTGCCGCTACTGACGGCTCGGGTAAGCGGCGGGAGGGGGGCCCCTCTCCCACCAGCCGCCACCAATAAAAGTGATATTGCAGCGAATTAGATGCAGAGACCACTTTTATTTTGAAGCAGACCACCCGCTCTTGAAGAGGATACCAGGGTTATGATAGCTAGCTGCTACCATAACAACGTTATTCCTCTTCAAAATAGCAACGTATAATGACGGCGGGCGGTCCGTTAAGTGGTTAAACAGTGTACATGTACAGTTCATATGCAATGTACATGCTATGTGTTTGAAATATCTTATAAATCGACAACTTTGTGTAAAAAAAAAAAAAATCATTTTTTTCCACATTTTCCAAAGACTTCTGGAAAAAAAATAAAAGGTTCAAAAGACTCATTATGCCTTATAGATTATACGTTGGGGTGTTTGCTTTCCAAAATGGGGTCATTGTGTGGGTGTTTTCATTGTCCTGGTGCTCCAGGGCCTTCAAAAGTGTGATAGGTTGTCAGGAAATTATATGTGTAATTCATGATCCTAGAATGCCTGACGGTGCTACTTGGATGTTGGGCCTCTGTATGTGCCCAGGCTGTGTAAAAGTCTTACACATGTGATATCGCCATACTCAGGAGGAGTAGCAAAATGTATTTTGGGGTGTTATTTTTGCTATGTACATGCTATGTGTTTGAAATATCTTATAAATGCACAACTTTGTGTAAAAAAAAAAATGTGTTTTCATTTTTTTTCACATTTCCCCAAATCTTCTGGAACAAAATGAACCGTTCAAAAGACTCATTATGCCTGCATAAAATGCCCAGATTACTGTATAAATGTCACTGGCAGGGAAGGGGTTAACACTAGGGGGCGATCAAGGGGTTAAATGTGTTCCCTCATGTGTGTTCTAACTGTGGGGGCAATGAGACTGACTAGGAGAGATGACATTTACCGTATATACTCGAGTATAAGCCGACCCGAATATAAGCCGAGGCACCTAATTTTACCACAAAAAAATGGGAAAACGTATTGACTCGAGTATAAGCCTAGGGTGTCCATCTGCATGCCTCACTGTGCCTCACTTTGCCTCACTGTATCCATGTGCATGCCTCACTGTGTCCATGCCTCACTGTGCCCATGCCGCACTGTGCCCATGACTAGACTGACATTTAACATGGGAGTCTATGGAAGGGGTGCCCGGCTTTGAAAAATCGGTGCTCCCCAGCCGTAGGTCCCCCAGACACTCTTATAGAAGAAAAATTGGGCTACATGTGTGCCACAATTCGGGTCCAGGGGACCTACGACTGGCCGGTAACGGGTCCCCAAAGTCACCAGAGAAATGACCGTTTAACATAGGAATCTATGGAAGGGGTGCCCGGCTTTGAAAAATTGGGGCTTCCCAGCCGTAGGTCCCCCAGACACTCTTATAGAAGAAAAATTGGGCTACATGTGTGCCACGTTTTGGGTCCAGGGGACCTACGACCGGCCGGTACTGGGTCCCCCAAAGTCACCAGAGAAATGACCGTTTAACATGGGAGTCTATGGAAGGGGTGCCCGGATTTAAAAAATCGATGCTCCCCGGCCGTAGGTCCTCCGGACAACAAACTTTGCACACTTGTAGAGGAGTAATGGGGCTACATGTGTGCCAAGTTTCGGGTCCAGGGGGATTTACGACCATCTGGTACCGGGTCCCCAAATTTCAGGAGATCAGGCGCAAAAAGGTGACTCGAGTATAAGCCGAGGGGGGGGGGCATTTTCAGCACACAAAATGTGCTGAAAAACTCGGCTTATACTCGAGAATATAAGGTACTTTGTATGAACACACAAACAGTCTCCTCTCCCCTGAGAGAACCAGGATCTGTGTGCGTACACACACAGATCCCAGTTCTTGCTCTGTCACGAGCGATCACGGGTGCCCAGCGGTCACTCACATCGGCGGCGGCTCCACAGGCCCCCCCTCCCCCAGTGGCCAACAGGCGAAGCGACGTAAGGTAACGTCGCTTTGCCCAGGGGAGCCAACCTGCCGCAGTAAAACTTTGGTGGCTGGTCTGGAAGCACAAAAGAAAGCTCTATTTGTGAGAAAAAAATGATACAAATTTTGTTTGGTGTTTGGGTACAGTGTGGCATGACTGAGTAATTGTCATTAAAAGTGTGAATGCTGAAAATTGGTCTGGGCAGGAAGGGTATATAAGTGCCCTGTATTGAAGTGGTTAAAGGACCCCACCTGAGCTGGCAGAAGCTAACATCCAGAACTGACCGAATTTTTTGGCCTACCTGGAAGCAGAACTGGGTTGCGGGAAGCGAGTCAAACTCTTGGGCCTAAGCCTAGCCCCTCTTGTCTGAGACTCCTCAAGTGAATTAGTCCGTGCAATTATTGTTAACCTTTTTGGTCACTTGAGGTGTAATCTCTCAGGCGGAGAGCTACTGTTTATGCCTTGGTACTGCAGTACACACCTAGAGGTACCTGGGTTGACTGCATTGTACCAATTATTGATCTGGTCTTTTATGTGAGGATGTTGAACTACTAATTTACTGTGTTACTGTTCACTTTGGATTGCCAATACAAACAGTTTGTCTTCTAATAACCATTCTTGTGTGACCCTCGGGAGTTCCCAGTTGAGGTATTCTGGTGGTGCCAGTAAGAGTGAGGCTCCTGCTAGGGCAGAGAATGAGCAGGAGACCCAATCTTACCAGCAGCTCCTGTGGGGGTAGTGCTACATGTGTGTAAAAACTATATAGACAATAAATCTTTTGGTAGATAGAGCAGCTCTCATATACTGTATGTATGCATCTGCATAGTTAGCTTTTTGTGACCTACTTTTAATCTGCTGCATTTAAGTTGCAATTAAGAGTCTGGGGTTGGACAGGGAAGCAGCAGACTGGTGAATTCATCCCTCTGCCACTCTGTTCTCTCCTCCAATCAGCATTTTATTGTTTGCACATGAGCACAGCAGCCCAATGTATTGGCTCTTTATGCTGCTTATCTTTCTTCCAGTCTGAGCTCTGCTTTACAGGGGACAGGATCTGTATTGTTGTGTGTCTGAGTTCACATCTACCAGTACCCAGTGTCCAGATGAGGGTACCCTGTGTATGTTTTAGAAACTTGTCTTTTGATATATAAAAGAAAACAGAAGGAATGGCAATTTCTAGTTATATTCATACCTGGTGATCTTCTATTGACCACACAATGGCACTTGTGTTTATGGCAAAAATTTCTCCTGGAGGTGCTGCAGTGTCATAACTTCCAATCTTGACTTGTTGTATTTTACCATCTGAGCTTAGCTGCCAGTTCACTATGTCATATGCAGCAGGTGGGTCACCATTTTCATCAAAGTAGAGTTCCCTTCCATTACTTCGCTTATATCTCACCTTTTTCATATAGTACAGGAGCTGTTGCATGGGAGGGTAAAAAAAAAAAAAAAGAATATATTATTTTTTTTAGGCCATTTTAATGGTTCCTGGGTCTGCATACTAGTTGTGGCCATTCTGGTAAATGTGACACATAAATCTCATAGCTGAAACACATAAATACCCTAGCTGGACAATAACAGTGTCAGAAATTATGCAGGGGGATCTCCATGTAGGAATATCCAAGAAAATACAAGAGGCTACCAAAATTGGACCGGTCACTGACAATTGAGAGGATGGGCATACTGGGACTTCTTGGGTACTACTGCAACCAGAATAAGAAAGCATTCAAGCTTAAATCTCTTACTAAGGTGTAAAGCTGGCCATCTCGCAGGACTATCAAACATATAAAAGCAAAGTCATCTCCATACTGAGGTCTGCAAGACATCATGACATGTTTCAATCTGTCTGATTGTTACATAGTTACATACCATATATACTTGAGTATAAACCGACCCAAATATAAGCAGAGGCACCTAATTTTACCACAAAAAACTGGGAAAACGTATTGACTCGAGTATAGGCCTAGGGTGTCCATCTGTATGCCTCACTGTGACTCACTGTGCCTCACTGTGCCTCACTTTGCCTCACTGTGTCCATGTGCATGCCTCACTGTGCCCATGCCTCACTGTGTCCATGCCTCACTGTGTCCATGACTAGACTGACATTTAACATGGGAGTCTATGGAAGGGGTGCCCGAATTTGAAAAATCGGTGCTCCCCGGCCGTAGGTCTCCCGGAAAACAAACTTATAAAGGAAGAGTGGGGCTACATGTGTGCCAAGTTCCAGGTCCAAGGGACCTACGACCGGCCGGTACCGGGTCCCCAAAGTCACCGGAGAAATGACCGTTTAACATGGGAGTCTATGGAAGGGGTCTCCCAGACAACAAACTTTGCACACTTATAAAGGAAGAGTGGGGCTACATGTGTCTGGCCGGTACCGGGTCCCCAAAGTCCGGGAGATCAGGCGCAAAAAGGTGACTCGAGTATAAGCCGAGGTAGGCTATTTCAGCACAAAAAAATGTGCTGAAAAACTCAGCTTATACTCGAGTATATACAGTAATAGGTGAGGTTGAAAAAAGAAACAAGTCCATCAAGTCCAACCTATGTGTGTGATTATAGGTCAGTATTACATTGTATATCCCTGTATGTTGCGGTCGTTCTCCAACCGCAGAGACCACCTACAGCCATGGGCAAAAATCTTGGCACCCCTGCATTTTTGTTAGATAATGCACCACTTCCCCTAGAAAATTGTTTGCAATTACAAATGTTTAGGCATTCTCATGTTTATATCTTTTGTTTGTATTGGTATGACACAAAAAGTGGAGAAACTCCAAAAATTAAAACTGAACAAAACTATTGGCACCCTCAATTTAATATTTGGTAGCACACCCCTAGGAAAAAAATAACTGAAATAAATCTCTTCCTGTAACCATCAATGAGTTTCATACACCTCTCTACAGGAATTTTAGACCACATTTCTTTCACCAACTGCTCCAGGTCTCTCAGATTGGAAGGGTTGCTTTTCCCATCTCTCCACAGGGGCTCTATGGGATTTAGATCTGGACTCATTTCTGGCCAGTTCAGTACTCTACAGCATTTTGCCTTAAAACATTTTTGGATGCTTTTTGACGTTTTCTTTGGGTCATTGTCCTGCTGTAAGACCTATGACCTCTGACTGAGACTCAACTTTCTGAAATCAGGCCCTACATTGCACCCCAGAATATTTTAGTAGTCTTTAGATTTCATAATGCCATGCACACGATCAAGACATCCAGTGCCTGAAGCAGCAAAGCAACCCCAAAACCTCAGTGAACCTCCTCCATGTGTGACTTTAGGGATCATATTCCTTTCTTTAAAGGCCTCATTGCTTTTTCTGAAAACAGAAGAATGATGGGCTTTACCAAAAAGTTTTAATTTTGTTTCATCTGTCCATAGCACATTCTCCCAAAAACATTTTAGCTTCCTCAGGTAAGTTTATATTTCTGTGTCAGCAGTGGGGTCCTCCTGTATCTCTTACCATAGCATCCCTTTTCATTCAGATTGGGACGTATAGTGCGAGCTGACATAGTTGTACTCGGCGCCTGAAGGTCAGTTTGAATTTGTCTGGAAGTTGATCGAGGTTCTTTATCCACCTTTCCAACAGTCCTTTGTTGCAATCTTCTCTTTCGTCCATGCCCAGGGAGATTAGCTAGAGTGCCATGGACTGTAAACTTCTTGACAATGTTTTGCTCAGTGGACACAGGAACATTAAGCTGGAGATGAACTTGTAACCAGGGGTCAAGTTCTGTGAAAAAAAGTGTGGGAACTCACCCAAGATTCCCCCCCCCCCCCCGCCTCAAAAAAAATAAAAAAAATTATGTATATATATATATATATATATATATATAAACACTGAGTAAAATTAAAAACGCAACACTTTTGTGTTTGCCCCTATTTATCATGAGCTGAACTCAAAGATCTACGACTTTTTCTATGTACACAAAAGGCCTATTTCTCTCAAATATTGTTCACTTAAATCTGTCTAAATCTGTGTTAGTGAGCACTTCTCCTTTGCCGAGATAATCCATCCACCTCACAGGTGTGGCATATCCAGATGCTGATTAGACAGCATGATTATTGCACAGGTGTGCCTTAGGCTGGCCACAATAAAAGGCCACTCTAAAATGTGCAGTTTTATCACACAGCACAATGCCACAGAAGTTTTGAGGGAGCATGCAATTGGTATGCAGACTGCAGAAATGTCCACCAGAGCTGTTGCCCTTGAATTGAATGTTCATTTCTCTACCATAACCCGCCTCCAAAGGCGTTTCAGAGAATTTGGCAGTACATCTAACCGGCCTCACAACCGCAGACCACGTGTAACCACACCAGCCCAGGACCTTCACATTCAGCATCTTCACCTCCAAGATCGTCTGAGACCAGCCACCCAGACAGCTGCTGCAACAATCGGTTTGCATAACCAAAGAATTTCTGCACAAACTGTCAGAAACCGTCTCAGAGAAGCTCATCTGCTAGTAGTCCTCATCGGGGTCTCGACCTGACTGCAGTTCGTCGTCGTAACCGACCTGAGTGGGAAAATGCTCACATTCAATGGTGTCTGGCACTATGGAGAGGTATTCTACTCACAGATGAACCCCGGTTTTCACTGTACAGGGAAGATGGCAGACAGCGTGTATGGCGTCGTGTGGGTGAGCGGTTTGCTAATGTTAATGTTGTGGATCGAGTGGCCCATGGTGGCGGTGGGGTTATGGTATAGGCAGGTGTATGGTATGGATAACAAACACAGGTGCATTTTATTGATGGCATTTTGAATGCACAGAGATACCGTGATGAGATCCTGGGGCCCATTGTTGTGCCATTCTTCCACGGCCATCACCTCATGTTGCAGCATGATAATGCACGGCCCCATGTTAAAAGGATCTGTACACAATTCCTGGAAGCTGAAAACATCCCAGTTCTTGCATGGCCAGCATACTCACCGGACATGTCACCCATTGAGCATGTTTGGGATGTTCTGGATCAGCGTATACGACAGCGTGTTCCAGTTCCTGGCAATATCCAGCAACTTCGCACAACCATTGAAGGAATGGAATGGACCAACATTCCACAGGCCACAATCAACAACTAGATCAACGCTATGCAAAGGAGATGTTCTTTTTATAATTCTGCTCAGTGTATACACTGTATATATATATGTATATAATACGTACCCCTTTTTTAACAAATAAAGTGCAACATTTATTGTAAAGGGCCAGTTCACGAGGACACCTCCAAAATTCACATGCATTAAACAAATAAAATATAGAGCAGGTGTAACAAAATAATTTAACCTGTATGCGATACTAACAAAAAAAAAATCACCAAAATATGTGTATCAGGTGGGGGAGCAGCGTGACAGATGGGGGAGGGGGGAGCAGTGTGATAGGGGGTGAGCAGTGTGACAGGTGGGGGCAGTGTGACAGGTAGGGGGGGAGCAGTGTGACCAGTAACATATAATACACAGCACATACCATGCACAGCAGCACTCGGAGCAGCCAGGTCCTGCAGCATCACCGCCAGCAGCTTCCTCCCCACTGCCTCCTGCTCCACTGCCGTACCTAGCTGACCCAAGTGTGAGGAAACCCGGCAGTAGCGCTGAGCCACACATGCAGTTTAACCGGGCAAAGAGAGAGGAGGAGGAGCCGCCGCACACCTCATACCGGCCACGCACAGGTCCGGGCCATGCTGCTAACGAGACTGTCATTCCTGCTGTGCAAAAAGTAGAGGAACGACGTTCCCATGCGTTTTCGCAGGACTCGAGCCCTGCTTGTAACCTTGAGATTGTCCATGCCTTTTCACAATTTTTCTTCTCATAACCTCAGACAATTCTTTTCTGCTCTTTCTCTTTCCCATGCTCAATGTGGCACACAGAGACACACAACAGAAAGGTTGAGTCCATTTTTCTCCATTTTAAAGGGTTGCCGGTGTGATTTCTATATTGTCAGCACCTGTTAATTGAAACAAGTGAGTTTGATTACAAATTAAAGGAGCATCACAAACTTGGAATGCAATTATTTCTTGCAATTTTGTGATGGTGCCAATCAATTTGTCCAGTCCATTTTTGGAGTTTTGTGTGGAATGTGTCAGATTTGGCTTTTTGTTTCTCCACTTTTATGTGTCATACCAATACAAACAAAATAAACATGAGAATGCCTAAAAATTTGTAATAGCAACAATTTTCTGGACAAAGTGGTGCATTATCTGACAGAAATGCAGGGGTACCAAGATGTTTGGTCATGACTGTATCTTAAAACTAGGGATGAGCTTCGTGTTCGAGTCAAACCCATGTTCGACTCGAACATCGGCTGTTCGCCGAATTCCAAACATTATGGGCCGTTCGCGACAAATTCGAGTGGCGCGTCACGGCCCATAATTCACTGCGGCATCCTAGGTGTTGTATATATATTTATACACTGTATTCAGTTTAGCTAGATCCATTCCTGTTATTCTCTATTCTGTGACAGGCAGACAGGTGATTGTGCTAGCTGCAGACAGTCAGTGTTTCACTTAGTGTACTGTGTGCTTTGCATAGCGTTCACCTAAAGCTTACCTGAATACAGTTAGTGACTAATAGTGGTGTTCTCATAATTAAACCACAGGCAGAGAGCTGCAAGTATTTTCACTTAGTGTACTGTGTCCCTCTTTGCACAGTTTTCACCTAAAACTAACTGAAGACAATTGCTGCTTTCCCCATACTAATACCACAGCAGGCAGTTGATTCTGATACCTGCATTATCAGTATATATATATATATATATATACATATATATATATATATATATATATATATATATATATATATACATCCCACCTTTGTGCAGCTACATCTCACTGCAGGCCATTAGTATGTCTGGAAGGCAAACAAGGAGAGGCAGACAGTCACGAGGCAATAAAAGAGGGCAAGCAGGCTCTGTGTCTAGAAGCAACAGTGCTGCTGGTCGTGGACACGGTGCATCCTCATAAGCACGTGGCCGTGGGACACGCTTGTCCTTCTTTTCGACAGCTGGCCATGTTGAGCCGCAACATGCCCAAGACTTGGTAGAGTGGATGACAAAGCCGTCCTCATCCTCCTCGTCCTCTCTCACCCAGGCTCAGGGTACTTTGTCTGGCAAAGCAGCTGCCAAAGCGGCCTCTTCCCTCAGCTCAATGGCATCAGTCACTCCTTCCTTAGCCCCACCATGTCCTCTTGAGGAGTCCCCCAAACTGTTTGAGCACAGTGTTGGGTACATGCTCCTGGAGAATGCACAGCGTTTTGAAGGCTCAGATGATGGAACCCAGCTGGAGGAAGGCAGTAACGTGAGCCCAGAGAGAGGGGGTAGTAATGTGAGCCCAGAGAGAGGGGGTGCCCAACAAGGACAACTATCTGGCAGTAATGTTCCCCCAGCTGCAGCATACTGTCAGATTTGCTCCAGTAATGAGGAGGGAGGGGATGATGAGGTCACTGACTCCACGTGAGTGCCTGATAGGAGAGAGGAGGAGGAGGAGGAGGCAAATCTCCAACGAGGCAGGATGCCCTCCAGGGGCCAGCTTAAAGGCAGCACACCGACTGCATCACACCGCAGAGCTCTGCATGTGCAGGGCGCTGCTGTCTCTGCACGTTATTCCAAAAGTTCTTTGGTGTGGGACTTTTTTCAGACGTGTGCAGCAGATCGCACCGTTGCCATTTGCAACATATGTCTAAAGCGTATCTCGCGTGGCCAAAACATCAGCCGCTTGGGCACCACGTGCTTGACCAGACATATGTCGACCTGCCATGCAGTCCGTTGGCAAGCTTACCTAAAAGACCCAAACCAAAGAAAAAAGCGGATCTCTTCTTGCTCCTCATCAGCTGGGATCTCCAACCCCACTATACCTTCAGTCCTCTCTGAAACCTGCACTGAGAGGAATGAAGGTATAGAATTAGGTGTGTCACAGCCAAGTACTTGCGGACAATCTGCTATCGGTACACCGACGTCCAATTGTACCAGGCAAAGTTCCCTGCCCCAGCTGCTGCACCACCATTAGAAGTTCGCTCCCAGCCATCCACATGCCCAGCGGTTGAATGGTAGCTTGGCTAAATTGCTAGCACTTCAACTGCTGCCTTTTCAGTTGGTAAACTCTGCCCCCTTCCGTGAGTTTGTGGAATGTGCGGTTCCTCAGTGGCAGGTTCCCAAACGCCACTTTTTCTCACGGAAGGCGATTCCGGCTCTCTACCGGCATGTGGAAGGCAATGTCTTGGCCTTGCTGGACAGGGCGGTCAGCGGTAAGGTGCATATTACGGCTGACTCATGGTCCAGGAGGCATGGACAGGGACGTTACCTATCTTTCACGGCGCATTGGGTGACTCTGCTGGCAGCTGGGAAGGATGCAGGACAAGGTGCAGTAGTGTTGGAGGTTGTTCCACCACCACGCCTCCAAAATGTTACTACTGGTGATTCTGACACACCTCTCTCCTCCACCCTCCTCCTCCATGGCCTCTACCTGTGCTTTGTCCTCGAAACCAGGCGTTCAAGGTGTTACGCAAGTACGCAGGGAAAAAGATGCCATGCGGTGCTTGAGCTGGTGTGCTTGGGGGACAGGAGCCACACTGGGGCAGAGATTCTGTCAGCTCTGCAGGGGCAGGCTCAGAGGTGGTTGACGCCACGCCAGCTTAAGCCAGGGAAGGTGGTTTCCGACAATGGCACCAACCTCCTCTCCACCCTCCAACAGGGACAACTGACCCATGTGCCCTGTTTGGCTCACGTCCATAACTTGGTGGTGCAGCGGTTCTTGGGCAGGTACCCGGGCTTACAGGAGGTCCTGAAGCAGGCCAGGAAACTCTGTGGGCATTTCTGCCAGTCATATAATGCCAGTGCTTGGCTGGCTGACCTGCAAAAGGATTACAACCTGCCCAAGAACCGCCTAATCTGTGACATGTCCACCACGTGGAACTCTACGTTGGCCATGCTGCAGCGGCTGAAGAGGGCCATCAATGAGTATCTGTTGCAATATGGCACCAGGACAGGGTCAGGGGAGTTTGGATTTTTTTTCCCCACGCCAGTGGGCCATAATCAGGGATGCATGCACTGTCCTGGCACCATTTGAGGAGGCCACGAGGATGGTGAGCAGTGACAGTGCATGCATCAGTGACACTGTCCCTCTTGTCCACCTGTTGGAGCACACGCTATGTGGAATAATGGACAGGGCACTTGAGGCAGAACAGAGGCAGGAAGAGGAGGACTTCCTTACATCTCAAGGCCCCCTTTATCCAGACAGTGTTCCTGCTGGCCTGGCTATCACACAGGAAGAGGACGAGGAGGAGGAGGAGGAGAAGGAGGAGGAGGATTATTGTGTCAGCATGGAGGTGGAGCCTAGCACTCAGCATCAGCAGCAGTCTTAAAGGGATCAACAACAGTCCCAAGACACCCATGAACGTGTACGTGGCTGGGAGGAGGTGGCTGCGGATCATGTCGTCCTCAGTGACCCAGAGGACTCGCACCGAATGCCTCAGCAAACCTAGGCTGCATGGCCTCCCTGATCCTGCAAAGCCTGCGGAAGGATCCTCGTATTCGTGCGATCAAGGAGAGGGATCATTACTGGGTGGCAACCCTCCTTGATCCACGTTACAAGGGTAAGGTTGCGGACCTTATCTTGCTGTTGCAGAGGGAGCAGAGGATGAAGCATCTTCGGGAGGCCTTGCAGAAAGGTCTGTGCAACGCGCTCCCAGTGACTGGGAGGTTACAAATTCCTGGTCCTGGACAACGTGTTGCTGAGGCTCCGGTCAGTCAAAGAAGGAGTGGTGGAGAAGGTGGCCGTCTGACCGATGCATTCAGACAATTTTTTAGTACGCAGCCCCAAGGGCTGTGAGGGGTTGCAGTGTTGTGGCACCAGCACCAATGCCTAAGGCCCAATTTTTCTGCCCCTGTTTAACAGGGGCATGTAATTACAATTTTTGATGCAATACTTTTCAACAGGGCTAATTGCTGTGCTCCAACTACAGTATCTGTGAGGGGTTGCAGTGTTGTGGCACCAGTGCCTAAGGCACAATTTTTCAGCCCCTGTTCAACAGGGGCATGTAATTACAATTCTTGATCTAATAATTCACAGCAGGGCCCATTCCTGTGCCCACCAAGAGTAACTGTGAGGGCTTACAGTGTTGTGGCAACTCCACCACCACCACCACCAAAGGCCCAATTTTCTGCCCCTGTTCAACAGGGGAATGTGATTACAATTCTTGATCTAATATTTCACAGCTGGGCTCATTCCTGCGCCCACCAAGAGTAACTGTGAGGGCTTACAGTGTTGTGGCAACACCACCACCACCACCACCAAAGGCCCAATTTTTCTGCCCCTGTTCAACAGGGGCATGTGATTACAATTATTGATCTAATATTTCACAGCTGAGCCCATTCCTGCGCCCACCAAGAGTAACTGTGAGGACTTACAGTGTTGTGGCACCAGCACCACCACCAAAGGCCCAATTTTTCCTACCACTGTTCAACAATGTCATTTAATTACAATTCTTGATCTAATATTTCACACAGCTGGGCCCATTCCTGTGCCCACCAAGAGTAACTGTGAGGACTTACAGTGTTGTGGCACCAGCCCCACCACCACTACCAAAGGCCCAATTTTTCCTACCACTGTTCAACAATGGCATGTAATTACAATTCTTGATATAATAGTTCACAGAAGGGCATTCCAGCGCCCACCAAGAGTAACTGTGAGGGCTTACAGTGTTGTGGCAACACCAACACCTAAGGGCCAAATTTCTGCAGAGTACATGTATATACGGCAGTCCCCTACTTTCAAACATCCAACTTACAAATGACTCCTACTTGCAAACGGAAGGAGACAACAGGAAGTGAGAGGAAATCTACCCCTAGGAAGGGAAATTCTCTCCTGTAAGAGTTAATATGGGAAAAAGGTGTCTCCTCTCTACTGATGCTTTATCACCAATCCTTGTTTCAATAAAAAAAACAAATTTTCAAAAAACATTTGTCATTGGGACGGAAAGTGAGAAATGTTCTGAACAGGTGCAAAACAAATGTTACAGGGGTGATAACCCTTCCCTATGTTTTCCAAAAAGCTTAAAAATTGATTTTTTTGGCTGGAGCTACACTTAAAAAATTTACCTGTTCCAAATTACAAACAGATTTTACTAAAGAACAAACTTACAGTCCCTGTCTTGTTTGCACCGCCTGTGTACTGCTGTTCAGAGTATATAGGGCCTTTTTTTCGTTTGGGCGCGGGGTTCCCTTTAATATTCATACAAGACCCAAAGGGGCTGGTAGTGGGCTGGGGGGGTGGGGGGGGGGTACCCATGCCATTTTTCTCAATGATTTTCATCCATATTGCCGGGACCAGACATTACATTAAAGCCGCAAGCTATTTTAAATTACTTTTTTTCCTTTAGAAATTTAATTTTGTGCAGGGACAGTTCTAAACACGGGAAACGTGCCACTTCACAGGCATACTTTAGACACCCCCAGGTACGATATTTTAAGGAATATTTCACTTTTTTTTTCACTTTATGCATTATTAAAATCACTGCTCCCGAAAAAACGTCAGTTTTTAAAACTTCTTTTTGCATTGATACATGTCCCCTGGGGCAGGACCCGGGTCTCCAAACCCTTTTTTAGGACAATAACTTGCATATTAGCCGTTAAATAATTAGCACTTTTGATTTCAAACGTTTGCGTCCATTGTATTTAATAGGGTTCTAAAGTTCGCGCAAACTTTCGGTCCGTTCGCAGGTTCTAGTGCGAACCGAACCGTTTTTTTTTTTGACTCATCCCTACTTAAAACCATACACTTTAAAAGTTTAATACTTGTCTCCTCTCAAAAAGCCCCCTCACCCCAAGAGTGGTATATTCTTTTTTTGAGGAATATACAAAATATTTATACATTTACAGAGAGCTCACACGTACTCTCGAACACAACAATCTTTCTGATAACTTCCAGATAACTGATCCAGGTTTACTGGAACTAGTTGGAAAGTTCTCTCTCTGTAGATATCTTTTTTTTTCCACTTTTTTGTAAATTTAGTAACACAAAACAAAATGAAAAAAAGGTCACATAGAAACATAATACCTTTATGCAAGGAAAGCTTTAGACAAAATAGACAACAAATTAAAAAAATAGAGAGAACATTACCTGCCAAGGTTTTAAATTCCACACATCTGCGCAGTTTGCATCAGCAAATGGGCCTTTGCCCTCAGGGCATTTTCGAAGATCTTCCAAAGCTTTGGCCACTACATGGACCGCAGTGTAGAAATTATAGGGGGACCTTAGCGTAGAGAAATCCGTTAAGCTGTTTTGTATCTTGTCTAGTTTTTCAGACCCTGTGCACTCTCCTTCTGAGGTCTCCAAAGCTGATGTGAGGTTTACGTTATGGGCGAATGTGCATTTAAAAGTGTTCTCCCAAAATATCTTAATCCAGTCTCCACCGATAGAAGTGAAAGGATTGATCTTGTTGAGAAACTCTTGAAAGTTTGGCAGTGTCCCACTAGAAAAAGTTAGTCCAATGGTACCAGTAAGAAGGTTTGTATATTTCTCAAAAGAAACAAGGTTCATTGTTGACCATGCTTCACTGGCAATTAGTATCTTCTTGGGAGCATTTTGTCTTGACCATTCACCCAAGATAATGTTCAGATCAGCTTCATTACAGAAGGCCACCACAACTTTGGCAGTAGACCTTTTAATCACATTTACTATATGTGGAGCATTACGATCTGGTTGGTTCATTAGAATGTTTTCACTGTACGCCACACAAGCCCCAGCCTTGACTATATCTTGTTTGATCAGCTGGATTCCTTGTTGGCCATAGTCATCATTTGTAGCAATAAGTCCAACCCATGACCAACCAAAATGCAAGACCAATTGTGCAAGTCCTCGAGATTGGAATGAATCACTCGGCACTGTTCTGAAAAAGGATGGGAATTTTCTCCGATCGCTCAGCAGAGGACTGGTTGACCACTGGCTTATCTACAAGCAAAGATTACTTTAAGCTGATAGTCACAGCGAGAAGAGAAATATTGTAACTTATTTTTCAGACTTCTTTTTAAAGCTGAATTCTAGCTGATACATAAAATGGAGACACTTTGACAGGTTTCTTTTGCTTCCGTGTCATCCAGTACCAATGGCAAAAGCACCCTCTTATTTCTTGTCCTGGGGTCACCAGAACAGGAAGATATAAGAAATCTCCCCCAGGAGGACACAGACATCAAATAAAAAAATAAAGCATTTCTGACTCTTATTCTCTCTAGTCACTTTAACGGAATCCCGAACGGCTCACGCACATATACTGCGGCACAATGGAACCATTGCGTGAAACCCCGTTAGGGTACGGAGTTATCTTTAAGAGCCATCAGAGGGCGTGCGCATGCCGCCGGAGGCATGCACGTGTGCCCACAGCATGAGAGCCAGCACAAGGATTTGTGTGTGTAAACACACAAATCCCTGTTCTGTCAGGGGAGAGGAGACATATTGTTTGTTCCTACTAAGTAGGAACAATGATATGTCTCCTCCCCTAGTCAGTCCTATCTCCATACAGTTAGAACACACCTAGGGAACACACATTAAACCCCCTAGTGTTAACCCCTTCCCTGCCAGTGACATTTATAGCACTGATCGCTGTATAAATGTCAATGGTCCCAAAAATGTATCAAAACTGTCCGATCTGTCCGTCGCAATGTCGCAGTACCGCTAAAAATCGCAGATCTCCGACATTACTAGTAAAAAAATAATAATAATAATAAAAATTCCATAAATCTTTCCCATAGTTTGTAGCCGCTATAACTTTTTTTATTTTTTATAAATTCTTTATTTTTCAGTACAATTCCAAATAATCTTACATAGTCTTAGTATAACATTTATATTACAGTCTATTGATTGTATTCATTCTGTTACTTCCTAAGTTACTACTTATCTTAATATAGACTCTTCTTTCCTTTTTCCCTTCTTTCCCCTCCACCCGCTTCCCCTCCCACCCCCCTCCCCAAGACAAAAAAAAAAAAGGCCCCTCCTCTACAGTGCCTCACTCCTCCTCCCCTCCCTACCGACCAACCTGCTCCTGTTACTCATCTACTCTTATCTCTTCCCTACACACCATGTATGGGGCCCACGTCTTTCGGTACCTCCCATCTTGATCCTTCATCGTCATAGTGAGATTCTCCATTTGTTGAATTTCTGCTATTCTCACAAACCACTGTGCTCCTCGCTGCCACCAACAGATGTCTCAATAGGGAATTTTTGTATTTTTCTGCTGATATAGGGATATCAAATAATAGATATGTTGCCGGATTATCTCCTAACGGTACTGTTAATATTTCGGTAGTTTCAGCTACCATTCTCCAGAATTCTTAGATTTTCGCACATTCCCAGAAAATATGCAATATAGTACCTTCTGCTTCCTTACATCTCCAACACATATCTGATATTTGGGGGTATATCCGATGTAGTACCGTCGGTGTTCTGTACCATCTAGTGAGAATTTTGTATCCCCCTTCCTGGTATCTACTCGCCACTGATGGTTTTTGATTAAATAACAGGATCCTGTTTCTCTGTTCCTGAGAGAACATTACTCCCAGGTCTCTCTCCCACTCCCGAAAGAAATTAAGTTCCTGCAGGATTTCTAAACCGGTTAATGTAGCATAGAAATATGACAAGTGTTTTATTGACTCCCCCTTCAAACATATCTCCTCAAACCCCGTTGGTAACCTAACTTCCGCATACGTGTTTAACTTAGATCTGATGAAGGCATCTAGTTGCATCCTCCTAAAGAAGTCTAATTCTGGTGCTATCTCACGTTCAATCTCTTTTTTTGTCATTAAGTGATTGTTTATTGAAAAATGTATAATCCTACTAATACCTCTTTGACGTATTGCTCCAAATCTAGGATCTTTGAGGCCTGGCTGAAACGCTGGTGTACCTAAAATCGAGGTCATCGGGCTAGGATATGTTGAGATATTTGTTTTTTTGAATATGTTTTTAGTCGCTAATAGAGTGGCACCTATTGTTGGATGTTTTCTTACTTCCCTTGGTATCTCTGCTTCTGGTATCCATACCAGACCCTCTAAAGGGATATCTATCGTTGCCTGCTCCATTTGTATCCATGGTTTCTCCTTGCTTATCCCACACCACTCCACTACTCTAACTAGATGGGAGGCTTCTTGATATCTTATTGGATCTGGGACCCCAATCCCTCCTTTTCCCTTTGGAAGTGTTAGAATAGTTCTGCGTATTCTTGCTGGTTATAGTTCTGCGTATTCTTGCTAGTTTCCCCGCCCAAATAAATCTCGGGAACCTCGATCTAAGGTCTCTTAGAAAACTTGGGGGATCTTAATTGGCAGCGTCTGTATTAGATATAGAAGCCTTGGCATCACGTTCATCTTTATGATATTTGTCCTTCCGAACCAGGTAAAAATTTCTTTGTCCCATCTCTGAAAGTCAGATTTAATCTGTCTCGCCATTGATATATAATTAAGCTCAAATAGCTTAGTCAGCTTCTTGGGTATTTTAGTTCCCAAGTAACTTATATGGGACTCGGTCCATCTGAAGTCAAATTGTGTAGTGATCAGCTGTAGTAAGAGTGTATTTGTTTCTATCCCCATTGCCTCTGATTTTCCATAATTTACTTTGAAATTGGATACTTCCCCATACTCATGCAGCTCTGCCAACAATGACGGTAAAGATGTAATTGGGGCAGTTACAAAGAAAATTAAGTCATCAGGGTAAGCCGCGAGTTTCTGTTCTTCCTCTTATATGGATATCCCCTTAATGCTCCGATTTGCCCGTATTATCCTCAGAAAGTGTTCTATTGTCAAAATAAAAATGATGGGCGAAAGTGGTCATCCCTGTCGTGTTCCATTATAAATGGAGAATGGCTCAGAGATTCTGTCCTCTACCTTTACCCTGGCTCTAGGAGTCGAGTATAATTTTTAAAACCAGCTCATCATCCCTTCTTCCAAGCCTATGTGTTGCAAACTAGCTTTCAGAAACAATCTACCCTATCAAAAGCTTTTTCCGCGTCCGCGGAAACTAGCACCATTGGTCTCTGTTGTTTTTGAGCTAAATAAATTGTGTTCACCACCCACTGCGTGTTCTCTCTTCCCTCCCTCCCAGGAGTAAATCCCACCTGATCTGATGTATCAAACCCGAAATATGATCTATTAATCTCATAGCAAGAATCTTTGTAAATATTTTAAGATCCACATTTAGCAGAGAAAAGGGGTATTTCTCTTCTTTAGGGATCACTGTTATATGTGCTAAAAGTGTTTCTGTCAGTGTGTCTTTCCCTTCACTTAGTGAATTATAAGCCGCTATGAATCTCGGAGCCAGTCTCTCAGCGAACAATCTATAATATGACAGGGTATATCCATCTGGACCTGGACCTCGATCAGTGCTATAAAAATGCACTGATTACTGTGTAAATGGGACTGGCAGTGAAGGGGTTAACCGGTAGGGGCGCTGAAGGGGTTAAAGTGGAAGTAAACCCTCCTATCGTTTTCAGCCAAGGAAGCTGCCATCTTGACCTTTGTTTAATCTTCAACTGCCATGATGCTGCACATGTGACCAGTTATGACACCAGCCATTGGATGGTTTGACAGTTCGGTTGAGAGCACAACCAATGTGGCAGTTAGCATTTCCAGCATGCCGGGAATTTAACAGTTTTTTTAAACTGTTAAATTAATGGGTTTACTTCCACTTTAAGTGTGTCCTAGGGATGTGTTCTAACTGTTTTGGGGCTGGGCTAGCGGTGACACAACACTGATCGCTGCTCCCGATGAGAGGGAGCAGACGATCCGTGTCCTGTCACTAGGCAGAACGGGGAGATGCTGTGTTTACACTTGCATCTCCCGGTTCTTCAGCTCCGTGACACGATCGTGGGCATCCGGCGGACATCGAATCCGCGGGTCCCACGGTCACGGAGCTCGCGGCAGGCGCGCGCGCACGCCAGCAAATGAAAAAGTAACGTATATATGCATTACTTTGCGCAGCCGTGCCATTCTGCCGACGTATATGTACAGGCGGCGGTTGGCAAATGGTTAACTGGTTCCCGCCCAGCCTATAGTAGAATGACGGCTAAAGGGAGTTCCCCCATTCTATGTGGATGTCATATACATCCAGTAAAAGGGTCAGATATGGAATGAAGCTCAACAAGCTCTGTGAAAGAGCCACAGGATATGTGCATGCCTTCCGCATGAACAAAGGCAAAGATTCCCAGCTCCAGCCTCCCGATTGCCCAACCTACATCAGCACAAGTGGAGAAATTGTCTGGGACATGGCTTTTCCACTTTTCCAAGAGGGGTATCACATCTACCTAGATAATTATTACACACGTCTACTACTTTTCTGCCACATATACTGTCAGAAAACCTTGGCCTGCGATACCACCCAAAGAAACAGGAAGGGTTTCCCACAAATTCTAGTGACCACAAGGCTTCAAAGGGGGGAATCAGCGAGTCTGAGGAACAAGGAAGTGATGGCCATGAAGTGTAAGAATAAGAGAGATGTGTATGTCCTGTCCACCATCTACAATGACACCTTGGTGGAACTTCACGGAAGACACGGTCTATTCAAAAGCCTGAGTGTATCCGTGATTATAATCCATAATCGGTTCATGAGGGGGGTAGATTTAAATGATCAGATGCTACGGCCCTATTTATCAACATGAAAGTCCCTCTACTGGTATAAAAAAGTTGCCTATTTCATTTGGACATTTGTAATGCATACACTATGTTGTCAAAAGTATTGGTACGCCTGCCTTTACACGCACATGAACTTTAATGGCATCCCAGTCTTAGTCTGCAGGGTTCAATATTGAGTTGGCCCACTTGTGCATTTGTGAGATCAGGCACTGATGTTGGACGAGAAGGCCTGGCTCAAAGTCTCTGCTCTAATTCATCTTAAAGGTGTTCTATTGGGTTGAGGTCAGGACTCTGTTCAGGCCAGTCAAGTTCCTCCACCCCAAACTCGCTCATCCATGTCTTTATAGACCTTGCTTTGTGCACTGGTCGAAATCATTTGGTGGAGAGTGGATTATGGTGTGGGGTTATTTTTCAGCAGGGGGCTTGGTCCCTTAGTTCCAGTGAAGGGAACTCTTAAGGCGTCAGCATAACAAGACATTTTGGACAATTTCATGCTTCCAACTTTGTGGGAACGTATGCAAAGGAGGGGGGAGGGTTTGGGACTTTATATGAGGCCCATCAAAACGATGTGCCTCCATCCCATATTCAAGAAACGGCCATACAGGTGCAAACACTACAGCCCTGAGAGACCCTGCTTCTAAGCACAACACAAGACAGTTACACACTACCAAGACCGGATACCTGCTCTCTATGACTACAATGGCAGTTTGCTTTCTGGTGTTGATGCCTCGCATCTTGTCGTGTGCTGGAACACTTGCCACCTCAGTTCCGGGGACGGACAGTCCCTACGGCCCATTTCTCACATACACCACTGCTCGATACATCTCATATCCTGTAGCATCCGCCCCTGAGGAAGTGTGCATCCACACGAAACGCGTCGGAGAACAAAGGATGTAACTACATGCGTCTATAGTGGCGTGATTCAGACATGCCAATTTTCTGACTTTTTTCAATTTTAATTTATTTGCGCTACATCATGTTTTGTGCTGCTTGGTTTATATGTGGTCATAGATATTGTATGCTACGCATTGTTACTTTTTATGAAAATATCATGTATATGGATCATACTATGTGCCTATGTACACATTACTTGTATATATGTGGATCATTATTATAATACATGTATACTAAACCAATGTGTCCAATATCTTTCTTCAAACCCCCACCAGTCTACCGCTTCATCTAAAGTCCCAAACCTCCCTTTGTGTTAAACTTTGTGGAAACAGTTTGGGGATCGCCCCTTCCTGTTCCAACATGACTGCACGGTGCATAAAGCAAGGTCCATAAAGACATGGATGAGCGAGTTTGGGGGAAAGGAAGTTGAAGGCCTGACCTCAATCCAATAGAACACCTTTGGGATAAATTAGAGCGGAGACTGCGAGCCAGGCCTTCTCATCCAACATCAGTGCCTGACCTGACAAATGCGCTTCTGTAAGAATGGTCAAACATTCCCATAGACACACTCCTAAACCTTGTGGACGGCCTTCCCAGAAGAATTGAAGCTGCTATAGCTGCAAATGGTGGGCCAACTCAATATTGAACCCTATGGACTAAGACTGGGATGCCATTAAAGTTCATGTGCGTGTAAAGGCAGCCGTCCCAATACTTAGGACAATCTAGTGTATGTCACTTATCATAAGTCCACGCAAAGACCCACTACCTTTCTCAAATTTATAGAAGAAATGGGCACTGCCCTGATCTACCAGCAAGGATCTCCACCAGAAAGCTTTCCGTTCTGATTCTGTAAGCAGACTTCATGAGTGCCAATTTCCTGAAAATATTCCACCTGCAGAAGGAGGCCGGAGACACCAAAAAAGGTGTCAGATTTGCAGCAGAGGGGGGAATTAGAAGAGACGCCAGTTTTCACCATCCCCAAAGTCCCTCCCAACCGGTCTTATGCATCAGAGACTGCTTCCAACCTTACCATGCGTCACTAAGATATTATTGAAGGTACAGTGCCCATATTTCTTACAGCCTGACATTTCCCTGTTTCTAATATCTGTGCGGATCATCTGCCTGCTGCCTTCACTGACCATGCCTCTGCTTTCCACCTTAACTGATCCTGGCCTGCTTATCAACAATGCTTCTGCCTGCCGCCTGGATTGTTTATCAAGCATGTTTATGCCTTCCAGCTGAACTAACCTCGGCCTGTTAGTCGACCATGTTTTTTTCCTGGCGCTTGGACTGAATTTTTGCCCTGCTATTGTAGCAGTGGGATTCAAGATATATGTGAGGGGTTTCAGAGTAGTGTTCCGAGTAGAAAAAATGTGTTTTTGTTTTTTTCCAGGTTTTGTAATTCCTGGATCAGGGTTTGGAGTCTGGAGACTTTGAACCTTATAGTGAGAGCAATAATTCTAGCACTTGACCTCCTCTGTAACTATGGAGATTTTTAAGTACCATAGCTTGGCGCCGTTCCAATATTTCAATTGCATTTGAAAAATTGCTGCGCAAATACCATGTGACATAACAAATTACAACAACTGCCATTTTATTCTCTAGGGTCTCTGCTAAAAATATATATACATATATACATGGGCGTCCGCAGAAATTTTTTCAGGGGGGGGAGGGGGATCATTTTAAGGTCTGGTCGTGTAATCTTACCTGTGTCAGTCAACAGCGGCTGCAGGGGAGAAAGTGATTGGCGATGGCTGATAAAGCCTAATGAGGTGATGTCACCCAGAGGTTCCCATGTCACAGTTGTTATTGGTGCTCCCTCCTCTCCCCTGCATACGCTCAAACGAACATACAGCTCCAATCTACCAATCTCCAATGATTGCTCCCGCCCTATTACACTGACAGGTGCTGGCTCTGCACTGGTCCATAGAAAAAGGAAAGAGTCCTGGACTGCCGCACTCTGTGTAAACGGTTTTTTTCAAAATTTAAAAGGATAAAATCCGAAAATTTATCCATAAAATCCAAAAGCAAATGAAAACAGACAGTGGACATACAGGAGTGAACGGCTAACGCATTTCACATCATAAATTGATGCTTACTCATAGCGCATACGCTGCTGGATCACACAGGTGAGATAACATGACCAGATTGGAAAAGTCTGAAAATAGGTTAGTCCGCATAGGTGTTAGGGGTAAGGGGGCGGGGGGCAGTTTTTAAGGCTAGCGCAAGCTGGAATTCTACTTTCACTCAACTCTCACTATTGGTGGTTTGTGCCAGTGTTAAATCAGAGCTCCACCCAAAAGGGGAAGCTCCACTTGTTTGCACCCTCCCCCCTTCCACTGCCACATTTGGCACTTTTTGGGGGAGAGAGTGTACCTGGTTTTGCCGTGGCGATCTAAGCCACATGCAAAACCATGCAAAATATGCTGCGAGCGACCACAGCAAGTGAAGGTATAAATAAACATACAACTAGTCAATCAATTACAAAGAAAAAAAACTACACCTGTATGGTGCAGCATTGGCTTAAGCCAGTGGAGATTTTAAAATCTATATGGACACAAGAGCATCTTTATGCTGTTGTGCCCAAATAGCTGCTTTTGTGCCTATATAGATGCTGGTGTGCCTCTATATGGGTGCAACAGCATCTACTGTATATAGGCACAAAAGCAGTTATATGGGCACAATAGCATAAAGATGATATTCTGTCCATACTGTATAACTCCTATTGTGGCCATACAAATGCTACTGCCTCCTATTGTGCCCAGTGACACTGACCTTGCAGTGCTGCCAGTGCCGGGACAAGGTTATCTGGTGACCAGGGCGAAGATGCCAAACTGCGCAAAATTTTGGGTGTCTTCAGTTAGCCTAAAATACAGATTTCTTGTAAAATATTAACAGCTACATACAGAATGCCCAAAACTATTTATACTGAGTGAAAAATTGATTTTTAGACATTTGTAACTGACCTTAAAGAATATGTAACTGATCACATGCTTGGTCAGAAACAAATTCTTGCAGATGCTCACCTCCTTTGCACAAAACATGTAGCCTTAAAAATGCCCATTACAGTCTGGAAAGTAGTATAATTGTCCTGGTCTGGGGCAGTGGCGGTGCGTCCATAGAGGGCGCCGGAGCGCCGCCCCCTCTCGCTCCCGCACCGCCACTGAAGGACAATACACAGATTCATGCATTGCATGAATCTATGTATTGTCACCGCTGCCGCGCTGCCCACTATTCATATGGCCGGCCTCCTGGTGAGCGCCGGCCATATGAATTAGAGCGGCGGTGGGTGGAACTTGGAAGTGCCTATCAGAGCCGCTGGCTCTGATAGGCTTTCCGAATACAGCTCTCAGGCTGTATTCGGCTTCCAAAAACTCCTCCCAGGTACGCACGGGGGTGCGTTCCTGGAAGAAGACTGTGTGGAGGTTTCAGCCAATCAGGTTCACCGGATCTGGTTACCGGTAACCTGATTGGCTGAAGCGACATCGAGGGCGGGAGAACACATCGAGGATGGCGCGGACCGAGGAAGGTAAGTGCAGGGCTGGGGGGGGGAACAGGCTGCATTTGGGGGACAAACTGGCTGAATATGGGGCACAAACTGGCTGAATATGGGGCACAAACTGGCTGAATATGGGGAACAAACTGGCTGAATATGGGGCACAAACTGGCTGCATTTGGGGGGAACTGGCTGTATATGGGGGGAACTGGCTGAATATGGGGGACAAACTGGCTGAATATGGGGGGAACTGGCTGTATATGGGGGGAACTGGCTGAATATGGGGGACAAACTGGCTGAATATGGGGGACAAACTGGCTGAATATGGGGGGAACTGGCTGTATATGGGGGACACGCTGGCTGCATTTGGGGGGAACTGGCTGTATATGGGGGACAAACTGGCTGCATTTGGGGGGAACTGGCTGTATATGGGGGACAAACTGGCTGCATTTGGGGGGAACTGACTGTATATGGGGGACACGCTGGCTGCATTTGGGGGGAACTGGCTGTATATGGGGGACACGCTGGCTGCATTTGGGGGGAACTGGCTGTATATGGGGGACAAACTGGCTGCATTTGGGGGGAACTGGCTGTATATGGGGACAAACTGGCTGTATATGGGGGCACACTGGCTATATATATGGGGGCACACTGGCTGTATATGGGGGCACACTGGCTATATATATGGGGACAAACTGGCTGTATATGGGGGCACACTGGCTATATATATATATGGGGGCACACTGGCTGTATATGGGGGCACACTGGCTGTATATATATGGGGGCACACTGGCTGTATATGGAAACAAACTGGCTGTATTTGAGGGGGCAAACTGGTGGCGTTTGGGCACAGTGGCTGCGTTTAATGGGCACAGTGGCGGCAATTGATTTTTTTTTTTTTCAGTTTGTTTGCGCCCCCCAAAAATTTTGAGCATCAGCCGCCACTGGTCTGGGGTCTTATCAGAGTTGCTGGATACTGATAATTAAACAGTAATCTGCAAGCACTGATTACAGACAGACCATGACACAGAACAAGCTCACACTAACCCAGCTTGTTCTACAAATATAATTCAGCACTTCATCTTAATATCAGCTTCCATGGCTTGATTCAGGAACTTCTTAGCTGGCCTGGGGTGAGCTCTGGTGACTGTTGGGCTGGACAGTGGCTGCAGTCCTGAGTGAACTTTATCTTCCTGCTCCGCCCACCCTCACTGCTTCCCTGAATGTGATCACTCTGACTTGGACAGAACCAAACCTGGGAGGATCGTCCTTCTCCTGTCTGGTTACGGTACGACTGCAGCTACAGAGGAGGCAAGCACAGCCTCAGTTCAGTGTGCGGGCTGGATCAGAGTTCAGAGCATGGGGTAGTGTGACAGCTGGGCAAGATGCTGAAGAGCTTCTCCTGAGTGTTATGAGCATAGTGCAGCTCGCAAATTGGCGCCCCCTCTCCCCCCCGCCGTGCCTGCAAGGACTGCTCACAGACATCAGTGTCTATGTGCAGACACCTTGCCGATTCCAGGGGGGGCACTTGACCCCCCTTGCCCCTACCTGTGGACGCCCATGTACAGTATATAATGTTTGGGGGCTCTGAACAATTTTCTTTAAAAAAAAAAAAAGATTTTTACTTGTAGGAGAGAAATGCCAGAACTGGCCTGGTAGGGAAGTGGTTAAAGGGATCCGTTTTGATCAAGTAACTGGTTCACTAATATCCTAAACTCTACAGCCTCGTACACACGGCAGAGAATCTCGTCAGGAAAAAACACGTTGTTTTTCCTGACGAGATTCTTGAACAAGAATCTTGTCCCGGCCGAGTGTACACACGTACGATTCAAAAGAACCGCCGTTCTTTTGAATGGCACGAACGCGGTGACGTCATCGACTACGACGAGCGTACGCTACCTATGCCTAGGAAGCTACTGCGCATGCATCAAAGTCATTTCGAGCATGCGCAGGTTTCCACGGTGACAGGTAATTGTACACACTCTCTGGTTTCTCGTCGGGAAACCAGCCGACGAGAATCCCGACGAGAAAATAGAGAGCAGGTTCTCTATTTTTCTCGTCGAGATTCTGGCCAGTTTTCCTGACGAGAAACCTGGAAGCCTCGTACACACGGCCGGTTTTCTCGGCAAGAAAGCTCTCCCGGCAGTTTTCTTGTCGTTTCTTGACGAGAAAAACGGTCGTGTGTACGAGGCTTACTTCATTGAAATATTAATGGATTTCACCATCATTTGTATACCAAGAACACCCATTAATGGACAGCTATCTTTAAACATACAGATATCAAGAATATGAGCTTAGTAGGTCTGATCAACGTTTGAAATGCATTAATTTGAGTAATGACTTGAAGCAGAAAAAGGATTTATCTGTAAATACAAATTGTATAGGGTAGCCATGTAAGTGAATGGGTGTCTTTGCATATGTAAGACATAAAAAACCCTGACCCACTGTAACTCACTTCACCAACGTACCCCTGTCATTCTTTACTCCATTGCAGCTGGCAACAATAACTGGTGCTTCCAGGTACTGGAGAACATGTTACCACCTATCATAGTGTTTGGGTCTTGCAGCTGATTACTAGGCCTGTGAAGTATTCCTCAATTTACTGAATAAAAATATTTTGCTGCAGTCTGTTTTCCCACTGGATAACTTTACCCTCATTTCATCCCTAGGCAGGATGCAAGGGCAAACTTCCCAGTGGGAACATAGAAATTAAACCCCTGACAGAGGTTACATCTCTCGCACTCTCTACAAAATGTAAAAAAAGTTTAGTCTGGAGTCGGGCTTTGAAATGAACCATCTGATAAGTTAAACCAGTACCTGTGGAAATCTGCCAAGTCCCAGAATATGAGCTATTGTCATTGACTGCGTTGACGATGAGGGACCAAGAACAGCTGTGAGAGGAGAATTTGGAAGACATCGATAGTTGGGAACAGCAGTATCAAGTCCTGTTACTATTTGAAGGGTTGCCTTCACATTCTGCTGAAGAACGTCACACGAATCATAGGCCTGGAGGCCGAGGGTTACATTCTGTAAGATGTTGGAGTTATTGTTGATCTCCTCAATGGCGAACATTATAGCCTGGAGTGCCTGAAACTTTTCCAACATGAACCTTTATGACCAAAAAAACGACAACTGTTAAAATGGAACAATGCATTAAACAACTTCAGCAGCAGACTTATGATTGCTAAAATAAATACATACGCTATTAGACACACAGCACACACCTGGCCCCAAGCAACACCCCATCCAGTGCTCAGACCTTCACGTTATGAAGGTTTTTTATTTTCCTTTTTGATTGTTTTTAAATGTTTTTTTTCCCTGTCTCACCTCTGGGATCCTATACTCTCTCTCCGCATAGTCAGGACCGGAAACTGCCCCCTACACTGTGCAAAATTTTGATTTTTTTAATG
The DNA here is from genome assembly GCA_029206835.1 of Rana muscosa. Classification (NCBI taxonomy): domain Eukaryota; kingdom Metazoa; phylum Chordata; class Amphibia; order Anura; family Ranidae; genus Rana; species Rana muscosa. The sequence continues at coordinate 343,133,539 of CM055118.1, read as the reverse complement.
CAATGCTGGGAAACAAAAGTCTTCTGCTTTCTTAAAACAGCTCCAAATTTGGTTCCCTTCACCTCCTTTCCCCTTCCTCAACAGGGATCAAGTGATCTGGGATGTTCTTGCTGGGACTTTGCTGAGCTACTGTGAGCTTTGGTGGGATTTGCACTGAAGGGTCTAAACCAGTAAAGATGTTGCATCAGTCCACCCTGAAAGATGGTAAGCTTGTTTGATCTATCTAATCTATAAGTCACATGTAACAGGTAAGCGTAGGTCCTGTGGAGTTTGATGCCATGTGGGTGTACTCCCAGTTTGATGGAGTTTGTGCATGGACACCAGTGACTAGGAAGATTACGTGCACCGAAAGATGCAAAATTTGCATTCGAAAGATACTGTCTTAAATTATATGAGAACTACAAAAATGATTTTACTTACGTTGTACAGGTGGTCTCTGGAGGCCGTTTTTTGAAGGAGGCTTCATAGAAAACTTTGTCCACATGTAACGTGAATAAAAGTCCTATTATGACATCTCCTGGTAGGGTCACCCCCTTGAGATTTGGTGTTAACAGGTGGCACCTCAAGTCAGCTGAGTCATTGGAGTGAAAAGCCAGAATAAAATAATGCAGGACAAGGATCCAGAAGGCTTTATGTAAACTCTCCATCTTGCTTCTAACAACTCAGCATTTATGGCGGGAGCACACCAGCGCCGTAATTTATCGTATATCTTCTTCAACAAATTTTTCTGACAATTATCAAGAAACAGTAGAATTATTTTTTTAATGCAGCCAATGATTAGGCAATATAATGTGCAAAAGTTTTCTGCAAAAGTACAATGGTCTTTGGTAACCAATTAAACTTTGGCATACTGTAGCCGTACAGATTGTAATTTCAATGGTTTGCTGAACTTTTCACAAAGCACATCACACCATCTTGTTATTTAACTATGGTCAGGGTGTTATTTCAATTATGTTTTTCTGCAGGGACAAAGCAGTCATTCTAGCTGGACTGTGCAGAGATTTCTAAATATATCTACATCACTAATAAAAAGCTGGTAATTAAAAGAGAAGTATGTTTTTCTTGTTTCTGCAGATTTATATTTTCCTAGGTGTAGTGGCTCGCGGAAGACGGAAGGCGGTGATCAGTGCCCCCAGCGGAAGATGAAAGGCGGAAATCAGTACCCCCCGTGGGAGATGGAAGGCAGCAATCAAGGGCCTTACCTTAGAAGGCCGATGCTGCTCCTTGTTTCAGGTTGCAGAGGAAAGAGCTGGGCCAATGCTTTTCCTCCAGAAAAGGAACTGGGTCCTGGGACCCGATTGGCTGGGAGTACAATTAGAGCCTCAGGCTGTAATCATGTGCCTCAAAAAAAAAAACACATTGAAATCCAAGCATCCGGCTCCCTGCATGTAGATTAGGGGCCCCGTGCATTTGATTAGAGGGACAGCACCCCTGCGCCCCTAATGGACGGGCCGCCACTGCCTAGGAAGATGCAGCATCGGTCCGATTCTGCATCTGTCCCCCGCTGGCTCTAACACTTAGAACTGAGCGATCAAATACCACCGATCGCTCAGTTACCATTGTTCCCTGAGCAGAGAGTCAGTCACCGGCTCTCTGCTCTGCCACCTCCCTCATCACTCACTGGAGCGTCAGGCTGTGGAGGCGGCGTGAGTGGCCGGCTCAGGCTCGGCATATGGTCGCGATCTTGCCTGAGCTTGGACCGACTCTGTGGTGTCTGCAGGCAGCGTATTTCAGCTGAGGCTGTCAATCTGTTGGAGATCCCTCCCGTCACCATTTTTCCCTTGGTGTCAGGAAAACTTATCAGAAGTGATTCATGCAGATAGCAGAGGAACAAAACAGCAGAAAGAAATTACACTTAGTGCTCTTAACTGAGACAAGTAGACACTATAGAGGAATATGCTTTGTTCATGTTTACAACCACTTTAACCGTTGATAAAAAAAGTCATACAAAGACAACCAATATGTGACCGTGTATGGTCAACTTAAGGCAACGTCTGCTGATCTCACTGGATTTGGAATTAGATTTGTTGATGTCACTACTGTGCTGTCCACTGTTCTCCTTGCTGGAGGGGAAGCTGTATTGAAGGATCTGCAGTGTAAGGATATCTCTGCTTTATTCAATCTGGGGTTCAGCTTCCTTCACCTCACATGTTGCTACTTGATCATTACCCCACCAGTCAACAGAAATGGGTTACATTTGACCTATAGAAGCAAAGCCCTGCCTGTACCAAGAGATCTGACTTAACACACAGACACAGTGCATAGCATAATTAGTAAGTATGGGCGAAAGTGCAGTTGCAGGGAGACCACAGGCAATGCTGATGACTAAATACAAAAATTTCTGCAATCACCCTAAACCCCCTCAACCCAAGCTGCTGTATAGATATCTGAATGATAAAAAAAAACAAAAAAAACATTACATGCAACATACAGAACTACCCAGAAAAGAAGTATATAAAAAACGAATAATTTATACCATAGCAAAAAATCCTTGCAAATAAAAGGAAGTGCATTAGGTCAATACATCAATGCATTAATGAACATAATTCAACAATAAAATCTAATGACCAAAAATGCACAAAGGCAATATATCAATGGATAAATAAAGATGTAAAAGCATTAAAATAATTAATGACAAATACGCAGTGCAAACAAAGATGCATAAATCAAGCAATACACCAATGTTGGATGGAGTATTGATGTATTGATTTATTTTTTTCCACCTATATTTATTTCAACTGCATTTTTGTTATTAATTATTTTAATGTTTTTATATCTTTTTTTATGCATTGATATATTGCCTTATTCACTTATTTTTATTTGTGTAGATTATTTGCTACAATATAAATGTAATACTAGTTTTTTTATATACCGTATATCAGGGGTCTCAAACTGGTGGCCCTCCAGCTGTTGCAGAACTACAAGTCCCATAAGGCATTGCAAGGCTGACAGTTATAAACATGACTCCCACAGGCAGAGGCATGATGGGACTTGTAGTTCCGCAACAGCTGGAGGGCCACCAGTTTGAGACCCCTGCCGTATATACTCGAGTATAAGCCAAGTTTTTCCAGCACATTTTGTTGTGCTGAAAATGCCCCCCTCGGCTTATACTCGAGTCACCTTTTTTCACCTGATCTCCCAGACTTTGGGGACCGATACCGGGTGAAATCTTGGCACACATATAGCCCCACTCTTCCTCTACAAGTGTGCAAAGCTTGTTGTCTGGGGGACCTACGGCCGGGGAGTACCGATTTTTCAAAGCCCGGGCGCCCCTTCCATAGACTCCCATGTTAAACAGTAATTTCTCCGGTAAATTTGTGGACCTTGTACTGGCCAGCTGTAGATTCCCTGGACCCGAAACTTAGCACACATGTAGCCCCAGTTCTCCGCTATAAGTGTGCAAAGTTTTCTGTCTGAGAGACCTACGGCCGGGGAGCACTGATTTTTCAAAGCCAGGCCTTCCTTCCATATACTCCAATGTTAAAAGAAAGTCTAGTCATGGACACAGTGAGGCATAGTCACAGTGAGGCATGGGCACAGTGAGGCATGGACACAGTGAGGCATGGGCACAGTGAGGCATGGGCACAGTGAGGCATAGTCACAGTGAGGCATGGACACAGTGAGGCATGGGCATAGTGAGGTATGGGCACAGTGAGGCATGGGCACAGTGAGGTATGGGCACAGTGAGGCATGGGCACAGTGAGGTATGGGCACAGTGAGGAATGGACACAGTGAGGCATGGGCACAGTGAGGCATGGACACAGTGAGGCATGGGCACAGTGAGGCATGGGCACAGTGAGGCATGGACACAGTGAGGCATGCACATGGACACAGTGAGGCAAAGTGAGGCACAGTGAGGCATGCAGATGGACACCCTAGGCTTATACTCGAGTCAATACATTTTCCCAGTTTTTTGTGGTAAAATTAGGTGCCTCGGCTTATATTCGGGTCGGCTTATACTCGAGTATATACGGTACTTATTGTTTTTGTATCTTTGCATATAAAATATTGATGACTATTTTTTTGTCCTCTGCGTGTCATTTTGGGCCACAACTTCCAGAGTTCCTCTTTAATGATTCTTTAGACTCTCCCTTACGATTCCTGACTCAAGTACATTCATTCATCTCTCTCTATTCCAGCCCTCTTTCTGAATTCTAATGTCGCGTACACACGGTCGGAATTTCCGCCAAGAAAAGTTCGATGTGAGCTTTTGGTCGGAAATTCCGACCGTGTGTACGCGGCATAACACTTCTGAATTTGAATATTTTATCTTGCCCGCTGGAAGGTATTCAGTATGGAAAGATTTTTGCTAAAAATACTGACATTGAATAAAATAAAAGTATGTATACTGCTTTGTTACAATTTTTTTTAATATAACTCAATAAACCTTTATTGTGAAACAAAATATATAAAATAAAAGTACAGTATGCTCATCTTTATGGGTTCTTTTTCTGAGCTCATCAAAATTATTTCTATTGAGGTAAAAAGCACAAACTGTTTTTTTTTTTCATATATACAATTAACTTTATTATTAATAGCATATAAATATAGAAATCAATGACATATATATCTAATATGCCCTGACTAATATCTACAATGATGTCACTTTATAAACTGTTATTTGCTTTCAATAAATCTTGATTGTGAAAAAAAAAAAAAAAAAAAGAAATCAACTTTTAATGCCAAGAATATTTTGTTTTCCTGACATCTGCCGTGGTATATACTGTATAAAATGCAGATACATGTATGCTAATTTAAGAAATCTGTAGAGTTTCTTTACTTGCCCCTGGTGAATAATGTCTAAATATTAAACACATAATGTGCTGTATGCAAATGTAAAGATTTTTTTTTTAAATAATTGTCCTCACCTTGTCATTACAGCAGTCTGGATTTTCAGAGATATTCCATTAAATGAATTGCTTCATAAATGATCATAATCAAATGCATTTCAATAGCAGCCTTTAGTTTATTCTTGACTAGTACAAAAATTGAAAGATGCTCAGAAAAAAAAGTTTTTGGGCTAAAAACTCTTTAACGCAGTAAATATATGTTTTTTTTTTAATTGGTTTTATATATATACCAGTTATAATTTACTGGTAAACGCTAACAGAGAGGTTAGTGGTTAGCTTTATGCTACAAAAATAAATAAATGAACTTACGAAGATGAAAATGTAGAAAAAAAAAGATGGATCAACAGATATCTAGGATAGCATAAAATTTGTTATTTTTATACTGTAAAATCGCTCAGAAGTAGGCAGCAGAGTAGAAGATAACAAGACTCAGCGATAATGAATCCTGAATGTGTCTTGGAGTCTTATTTATAGGGAAGTCAGTGATTTAATCTTAATTGTCTGTATAGTAGTAACCTGCATAAGATGCAGTCTGCTACTTACACCAAGGATTTAGCTGAAATTGCTTCTCCCTCTTGTAAAAATAATTGGTGCCACCAGGATGAAAATTTCCCTAGTGGACAACTATAATTTTCATATGTGACACAACGTTTTCTGGCTCTACACCAGGGGTGTCCAACTTGTGTCCCAAGACAGCAATGAATGCAGCCCAACACAAAATTGTAAACTAAGGCCTCGTACACACGGCCGAGATTCTCGTTGAAAAAAACATGTCGTTTTTTTCGACGAGATTCTTGGACAAGAAACTTGTCCCGGCCGAGTGCACACACGCTCGTTTCAAAGAACCCGCGGTTCTTTGAAAGGAGTGTACGCGGTGACATCATCGACTACGTCGAGCATGCGCTCGTCACATTCGATGCCGTCGCCGCCATCTTGGTCTACCCTACGTATGCCTAGGAAGCTACCGCGCATGCGTCAAATTCATTTCGAACATGCGCGGGCTTCCGGGAGGACAGGTAAGTGTACACACACTCACTTTTCTCGTCGAGAAACATGCCGAGGAGAATCTCGATGAGAAAATAGAGAGCAGGTTCTCTATTTTCTCGTCGAGGTTTCTTGTCGGTTTTCTCGACGAGAAACCCGATGGCAGCGTACACACGACCGATTTACTCGGTCGTGTGTACGAGGCCTTACTATAACCACTTGCCCTCCAGAAGATTTACCCCCCTTCATGACCAGGCCATTTTTTAGGATACGGCACTGCGTTACTTTAACTGACAAATGCGCGGTTGTGTATCCAAATAAAATTGATGTTCTTTTTCCCCACAAATAGAGCTTTATTTTGATGGTATTTGAACCACTGTGTTTTTTTTTTGTTTGCCAGTCTTTTTTTGTTTATATATAAAACAATTTTGAAAAAAAAAATACATATATATATTTTTAATTCTGCTATAAAACACATAAAATAAAAAAAATCAATTTCTTTATCAATATAGGCCAATATGTATTCATGTAACATGTGTTTGGTAAAAAAAAAAAAATCCCAATAAGCGTATATTGATTGGTTTTCGCAAAAAAAGTTATAGCGTCTACAAACTATAGGATATTTTTAAAATGTGATTTTTTTTATACTAGTAATGGTGGCGATCAGGGACTTATAGTGAGACTGCGATATTGTGGTGGACAAATCAGACACTAACTGACACTTTTTGGGGACCAGAGACACTAATACAGTGGTCAGTGCTAAAAAAATATGCGCTGTCACTGTACTAAGGACACTGGCTGGGAAGGGGTTAACTTCAGGTGCAATCAAAGGGTTAAATGTGTTCCTAGCCAGTATTTGTAAACTGTGGGGGAGGTGCTTTTACTAAGGGAAGGCATAGATCCGTGTCTCTGCTTTGCAGGAACACACGATCAATGCCTTCCCTACAATCTGCCTTGTTTACAGAACGCAGAACGCCCTTTTGCCTGTGAACTGAGCAATCGGAGGGTGTCGGCGGTAATCAAGTACCCGCCGCTGGGCACCCGCTGTGTGTGATCACAGTGAGACTGAGCCGCCTGTGACACGCCTGCACACCCCAGACCTGAAAGTGTCAGATCACGTACTAGGTACTACACAGTATATCTACAGATCTACAGTGGGCAGTTCGCAAACGTGGATTTTTTGGGGATTGTTTTTAAAAAATGCTTTTACACTTAAAGTTTTATCTTCCCAAAGCAAAATATTGCACTCTTCACAATCATGCATTGACCACTTCCCTACCGGCGTATAGACAAATGACACTCGCAGACACACTCCCTCCCTCCTGGCAGGTGTCATATGATGTCCTCCTGTTCTCCCCACTCCTGCACGCCCCCGGGGGTCGCGCAGCGCAGTGATCGGGGATGAGGCGTGTCTCTCGGGACACAGCCCATCCCTAATGAGGGTAAAGAGCCAATAAAAATGTCTCTTTACCACGTGACCGACTGTGTCCAATCACAGCAGGTCACGTGTGTTGTTCTCGTCGCTCGTGTGCGCCCCCCAGCGTGGCAATCGGGGGTGTCAAATCAGCCGGTCACAGATGTCAACAAATGGCTGTAGTGCCGTTTCTGGGTTCTCCTCCTTAGTGTGTGAGGAAGAGACCTGGAAGAAGAATGTTTCAGCAATAAAGCAATGTGCCCCGATTGCCCCCAAATAAAGAGGACCTATCACCAGCCCATCAGAGCACGTGTCACCAGCCCATCATAGTACCTGTCACCAGCTCATCGGAGTACCTGACTCCAGCTCATTAGAGTATGCGAGTACCTGTCACCAGCCCATCAGAGTACCCAAGTATCTGTCACCAGCTCATCAGAGTACCCGAGTACCTGCCACCAGCCCATCAGAGTACCCGAGTACCTGTCACCAGCCCATCAGAGTACCTGAGTACCTGTCACCAGCCCAGAGTATTCGAGTACCTATCTGCAGATCATCAGAGTACCCGGGTACCTCTCTCCAGCCCACAGTCCCCGAGTACCTATACAACATTTTTAACCACTTGCCATCTGCCCGCTGTCGATTGACGGCGGCAGAATGGCACTCCTGCGCTAATCGCTGTAGCTGTACGTCTGGTGTTTTAAGGAGTATAGGGGCGCTCGTACGGCCGCCACGCCCCTAAGGAGTCGATGCGCGTGCCCGGTGGCCGCAATGTCTGCTGGGCACCCACGATCACTCCTGACAGAGCGAGAACAGGGATTTGTGTGTGTAAACACAAAAATCCATGTTCTGTCAGGGGTGAGGAGACTGATCTGTTGTTCCTAGTATGTAGGAACAATGATCGGTCTGCTCCCCAAGTCAGTCCCATCCCCCCACAGTTAGAACACACACTGAGGGAACACATTTAACCCCTCGATCGCCCCCTAGTGTTAACCCCTTCCCTGCCAGTGACATTTATACAGCCACCAGTGCATTTTTATAGCACTGATCGCTGTATAGATGTCACTGGTCCCAAAAATGTGTCAAAAGTGTCCGATCTGTCTGCCGCAATTTCGAAGTCCCGATAAAAATCGAAGATCGCTCCCATTACTAGTAAAAAATAAATAAATAACAATAATGCCATAAATCTATACCCTATTTTGTAGGCGCTATAACTTTTGTGCAAACCAATTAATATACGCTTATTGCAATTTTGTTTACCAAAAATATGTAGAAGAATACATATTGTCCTTAACTGATGAATTTTTTTATTTTTTTTATTTGGTATATTTATTATTGCAAAAAGTAAAAATATTGTGTTTTTTCCAAAATTGTCGCTCTTCTTTTGTTTATAGCACAAAAAATCAAAACTGTAGAGGTGATCAAATACCACCAAAAGAAATCTCTATTTGTGGGGAAAAAATTAAAAACATTTTGCTTGGGTACAACGTCGCATGACTGCGCAATTGTCAGTTAAAATGACACAGTGCCGTATCGCAAAAAATGACTTGGTCAGGAAGGGGGTAAATCCTTCCGGGGCTGAAGTGGTTTAGTAAGTTTATGATTTTGTGTTAGGCCGCATTCATAGCCATCTTGGGCTGCATGTGGCCCATGGGCCGCAGATCGGACAACCCCTCTGTAAGCTATATGTAATACACACTGGAATAAAGTATGCTGAGGACCAAGCTCGGACTAGCCATAGGGCTCACCGGGCATTTGCCTGGTGGGTCGGAGCCATCGGGCTGCATGTCCTGGCAGGTAGTTGGCCGCGTGGTGGGAGGTGGTTGGCGGCCGCAGCTAGGATGGGGCTGACAAGGGCTGTGGGCCGCGGTCACTGTTCTACGGGTGGCAGTCACTGCTTGCCTCCCGCTGTGCGCCCATGCCTGTGTCTCCTCGTATAACGTGAAGATCTGTATCCTCTGCAGCAACTGCACATGTGCTGATTCAGGCAAAACAAGCCGAGTGCTGAGCTGCACACGAAGAAGTAACTGAACTCTGTTAACTCCTTACCTGCTGAATGGTCAGTGGGCACACAGGCATGACACAAGAGCAGGGACACAGTCATAAGTCCTCATTATTAACAGTGGGGATACACAGGGATACAGAGTTTCAGAGCGGCTGTATAATGAAGATTGGGTGAGGGGGGGTTGGGGTTCTGTCAGTGGAGGGAGGGGGTGGTATTTGGGGGGGTTGGGGATCAGTCAGTGGTAGTTGAGGGTAGAGTTCTATGAGCGGGAAGCAGTGGTTAGGGTGGGGGGAAGAACAGTAGGTGGGGGGTCTGTCAGTGGAGGGGTGGGTGGCTTTTGGGGGGAGGCAGAGGGTGGCGTTTGCAATGTAGTGATGGGGACTGGCTCTGTGGGTGTCCTAACACCGGCCGTCCCCTCCCCCGGTCCTTTGAGGAATTGGCTGCTTGGTCTGGAATGCCCGGACCTGTTTTTTGTCCCAGTCTGGGCATGCTGAGAAAATGATAATACACAGCGTAGAATATTATCAGCTTCTATCACTACATCAGACTGCATTGATGATTATTTGATGAAAAAGGGGTATATTTGTAAAACAAAGATTCTGACATTTACTAAACATTCATTGCAGGTGAATCTTTCTGGTGCATGAATCAGACTTACACTGCAGTGAATTGGACATAACCAAAGACCAGGTAAATTTTCTTAAAGTGTAACTAAAGGCAAAACTTTATTTCTTTTGATTATAACCCCATCAATTAATCTGTGTCTCATAGAGGAGATTTCCCCTCACTTCCTGTCCCATAGCCAAAACAGGAAGTGAGAGGAAATGTCTTTAAAGTGAGAGAATCCTGGGGTGTGTCCAGGGTCTCCATAACTAAAATCCCCATTTGAAGATTTCCCTCTGATACTCTTCTGATCAAAATATGGGATTTTTATTTACTTTCACTTTCAATGATAATGGTAAACAGGACAAATATAGAAGGTAAATCTCCTTAATGGGGGCACAGGCAGCAATAAAAACCTGACAGGTGTTCTAATCCATCTCCACTCTATCCAAAACGTAAAAAAAAAAAAAAACTTTGGTTATACTTTAAGTGCTAAGTAAAGTGAATTTGTTACTAAGTATCCTTGCCTCATTTAAATATATTTTTCCTGATGGCTCCATGTCAGCACAGCCGGGTGAGGCTCCGCCCACCCCCACGTGATCAGGACTTAACTATAAATTTTTCACTCACCTCAACCTCAGCATTCTTCTCTTTTCCTCCTACGTGCAGGACGGAGGTGTGCTCCTCTACCTAGCCGGTCTAAATGGCTGGCGGACCGTCCATACATGTGGATGAAGCTGGACGAAGTCCCTGGTGTCTAGTCTAAATGACCATACAAACAAGATGGACAGCGGTTGTGGCAGAGTACTCCCCCATGCACGCGCACCCGCGTTGTGCCAACGTCGACGGTCGGATGACGGAGGTTGGGTGAGCTAAATGCTTTGTATCCAATGTATGCTGCATTACTGGACAGGGAGTACTCTGCATAACAGATACACAAAGTAACACTTTGTCTGTTCACACATGGATATAATCTGTTGGAGGCTGCTCATGTTTTGCTTACTGTCATGCCACTATGCCAAACCCCTCCAAAGACCAACATTTTGCAGAGAAGGTATGTGGAGCACACCTGAAAAATGTCTACTGAATCCAGCCATGGCCTTTGGAGACATAGGATATCCTTGTATTTTTCTATGTGATCTTGGTCTTCCTTTAAAAAAAAAAGAAGAAAAAAGAGTTTGGAGAAGCATGTCTATGATGTCTACAATTCCCTTGGTTTGTGTACACTGCAGATGGTTGTAATTTTGTTACAAATTCCTACCTTTGTGTTGCTGTTCTGAAACAAACATTTTCATCATAACCTAAATTCCTAGGATTAGATCCTAGCCAAATTAACCTCCATCTGGTTAACAGGGCTGTAGATGGAAGCTTCTGCCTCCCTCTAGCTGTGTTTAACCCCTCAGGGTTTGTTACTAAGCAATCTATTTACTGCATGTAACCATTTTTTTCCCTAGTCCAGGGTCACACTGGGTTGCGGGAATAAAGCTGTGCTATTCAGCTTTGTCTCCCGCTGGTCAGTCTCGGTTCCGGTCGCAATTTTCAGAGACATCTGTGCAAGTCTCTGTGCGGATGTCAATATAGGTCGCAACCCGAAATCGCAAGGTAGTACAAAACTGCCTTTGTTGAAGTTGGCTTTGTTGAAGTTGGCTTTGTTGCCTTTGTTGAAGTTGGCTTGGCGCCGCTGATGCAGCGTTGCACCGATTAGGGTGGTGTGATTGCCGCATATTATTTTCATGCGATTTGACTGGTCGGGTTGCATGTTAAAAACGCACCAGTGTGATCCGGGTCTATGGGTTGGTTTGCTGAATGGTGTACAAGCCCTGTGGCGAGGTTATCTATTAGTGTTTACCAATCTCAGAACGAACATGCTTCAGGCCCTTCAAAGAAGACATGGATGAACATGAAGGAGCAGTCTCATGACTTTCCCAAGCAAACATCCCTCCTCAAGCTCTATAAGAGGAATACACGGATGGGCATGACAGTATTTATCCCACTGGCTTAAACAGCCGGAGAGGAGGGTGACACCTAAAAGGTGTTACACCCAATGAACAAATCGCCAATACGCTCTAAAGGGGTGTTCCTGGCTTACCCTGTGAAAGAGTCATCTGCTCTGACAATGAGAAGCTGCCTGTCCACACCAGATGAAACAGCCCATCTTCAGAATTTCCGGATGAGCATGACAGTATGTATCCCACTGGCTGGAACAGCCAGGGAGGAGGGTGACACCTAAAAGGTGTTACACCCAGTAAACAAATTGCCAATACGCTCTAAAGGGGTGTTTTCGGCTCACCCTGTAAAAGGGGTCATCTGCTCTGGCAATGAGAAGCTGCCTGTCCATACCAGGGGAAGCTGCGCATGTTCCAAATTTCCGGATGAGCATGATAGTATGTATCCCACTGGCTTAAACAGCCAGGGAGGAGGGTGACACCTAAAAGGTGTTACACCCAATAAACAAATTGCCAATACACTCTAAAGGGGTGTTTTCGGCTCACCATATGAAAGGGTTATCTGCTCTGATAATGAGAAGCCGCCTGTCCATACCAGGTGAAGCAGCCCATTCTCCAAACTTCCGGATGGACATGACTGCACACAGTCTGCTTTATCAAGCAACCAAGGATATGGATGACGGCGCCTAACAGGTGGTCGCACTAATGAAACATGTGGTCAATACGCTCTAAAGGAGTGTTTCCACTCACCCTGTGAATTCTCCAAGCCTTCCCAAGCAAACAATCCGCTTCAGATCCTTCCATAAAGAAACAGACGGTAAGGATGCTACCTAGTTCAAGCAACCTAGGATAAAGATGATGACACCTAACCAGTTGTCACAATTAAGCAGATGGTCAAGACACTCTGAAGGAATGACTAGATTCTTCTCATATGGAGACCATCTGTTTGGCAATGTCCAGCCTTCTTTCAGGGCCTTCTTGGTCCAATCAACTCTCTCCAGTCTCTTCTGAACAGGAGAAAGAGGACGACCTGTGTCCAGATTGCTAAGGTTGGTGAAATGCCTGTGTATAGAGGTGAAACTTTGGAAGTATTTTAAATACCTCCAAAAGAAGGCTGGATGTTGAATGGATCAAGTGCTTGTTCATCAAGATTGGAGGATATTGTCACAGCAGGATGTCAAAGTTACGCCCTTTGGAACGAATAGAGGTCCAGAGGTTGGGACCACCCCGCTGGTTAGTATGTGTCCCTTGTGGGATCGGCCATTCACATGACCTTACCATCGGAAGGTGCGACCCTCAAGGACAAACGCGCTCACTGCATTTTTTTCTTAATCGCAGAAGAGCAAGCCTAAATTAAATAGTGGCCAGTCTAGCCTCCTGCCTCAAGATGAAGGTCTACTGAGTTAAAGAAGACCGAAAACTCAAGAGTTATTGTCCACGCTCACGCCAGAGAGCGTAGCTCCTGCGCTTTTCTGGATGGGAGTCCAGGAAAGACAAGGAAGCAAATGCTTAGTCCAAGAAGTCAATAAGAACTTCCATGTCAGGATGCTCTCTGTTATTTTTGGGATTGGGCCACCCATACATGCCCTAGGGGCACTATGTGGTTCCTCTGTGAACATAGGGACGGCTTTTGGATGGACACGTGGTGTAATGGTCGTTTAACCACAAAGGGGTTAATATGGATTCTACTACTGTTCCGAATTGTAAAGTTTAGATAACATTGCATGCAAACTTGAAAAGCAGAGACTGACACATCCGTGCAGATCCGTTGCTTCCGTATCTAATGATTTATTCTAGGCAGTACTAAGCTTTTACACACAGCATGATACGTCACTATTATGTTAATTGTGACACTAATAAACACATCTCATTGGCTACAATACAAAAGGAGTACAGAAACCTGATGATTAAGCTGGGCTGTCCTCTGGTCCTATCTTCATATCCGCATTCCAAAGGTGTGTGGGAGAAGGGGGTCTCAGCCATCTTCTGCCTTCTCCAGTCTTTTCGATGGGAGGGGTTGTTATTATAAACTGATTTTGAGTAAGGAAATATTACAGCAGTGGTGTACATGAGAAAGCAATATAGACTTTATAGTATAGTAAAGATGCATAGAGAATAGACATTTTCTAGTTTAACATTATGCTCATCACATTCCTTCACAGACCCCCTAAAATGGCTATTTTCTATCTGTCCCTCAAACTAAAGAACCTGACCACCACCTGGACCATTCCCCAGGACCTTTTTTCAGGCTAAGTATAGAGAAGGGCAGTAACTAGTTCACTACCCCCCTCGACGAAGCCGGGAAGGACAGTCAGGCGGTTCCCTATTCTATCCCTATATCCCTATAGGACTGTGAAATTATGGACAGGGAGTGACTGTAAAGGAGTGAAGGGTTTATCCTCTTCCTTTATAAGTGGATCCTCTTCTTCTTGGTGGAGAAATGTAGGTGTACTGTTATCTACAGTCTTGCTCATTAACTTCTTTACAAAGGGCAGAATACAGCATACAACCAGGGCTAAAAGAACTAGGATTATTAATACTGTAACCCCTATCTGGGCGAGCATCTTTTGCCACCCACCCATCCAGCTGAAATATTGATCCCACGGGTCTGTAATACCTGAGTTCTTCTTCAACTCCAATGACAGATCTTCTAATTTCTTTATAACTAGAGTAACCTTACCATTTGGGCCAGTATTGTCAGGAATGTAGGTGCAACAGGTTCCCGTTTTCTTTATCATCTTACCGACACCTCCTTTCTCAGCTAACACCATGTCTAAGGCCATCCGGTTTTCAAATGTCATATAAGAAGTGGGGGCTAACTGGTCAGCAATTCCCTGGAGGGCATCTCTAGTGTAATTTACAAATCTCTGTTGGTTGTAGTATATGTAATTAATCCAATCTACATTCTTGTTGACAGTTAATATGGGGATCAAAGACTCAAAACCAGCTTTTACCTGGTCCCTGGCCTTGAATTGATCAGGGACCCCCCTTGGGATTCCTATGGCATCTATGTACACATGAGGGTCAAAGCTTCCGGAGGGAGCTGCTCGCTTCCTCCTGTAACTGGGTGTGTCACAGTATAAGTTACATTGCCAGGGAACTGGAGGACAGGAGACTATGTTACAGTAATCAAAGATAAAGGTGGCCACATGTGTGTTTGAAGAGTTATACTAGAATGTGGTGAATAACTTGTCATTTTGTGTAATGGCTACCTGCTGAGCCCCCACTAACCCCAACAGGAAAAGGATATACAACACCATCATTGTGGTGTTGGCAGGATCTTGTCCTTAGGAGATGGAGCTTTCTTGCAGTGGGAGGCGTGTATCCAGGTGCTTTTACCTTCTAGCTTTACTGATATAGCTGTGGTCAGCAAAACTTGAAATGGACCATCATATCTTGGCTCAAGGGAGTGCTTCCTCACACACTTCTTTACTAGCACCCAATCTCCTGGCAGTAGTTGGTGTGTTCCTGTATCCACTTTAGGATCTGGAATGGAAGAAAACGCTCGAGAATGGATATTAGTTAATGCTCTAGACAAACGTGTGACATAGCATTTACACACTTTAGATTGTAACTGCAACTACTGTGGGAACTAACAGCCATGTCTGGGGGCTGAACCAAACAAAATTTCATAAGGGGACAGAGCATGTTTCCCTAGAGTCCCATTCATCCTTTCTACCTTCCCGCTGCTTTGATGGTGGTATGGGGTGTGTAGAGCTAACTGAACTCCCAGTGCTGCCCAAATCTCTTTTGTAAATGTTGCTGTGAAGGCCGGGCCCTGATCGCTCTCTATCACCTCTGGAACCCCAAATATACATACTAGCTCGCTCAGTAGTTTCTTAGTCGTGGTCTTGGCTGTCATGTTTGTAACAGCGTAGGCTTCTGGCCAGCCGGAGAACATGTCCACCATCACTAGGGCATATTCATATCGGCCACTTTTTGGCATCTGTATATGATCAATCTGTATCCTCTGGAATGGATAGAGGGGTTTCGCCAAATGCTTCTGCGGTGTCTTCTCTGTTCAGCCCGGGTTGCATTTTGCACAAACTGCACATGAGGTGCAGTAATTTCTGGTTAGGGGGGTTATCCCTGGGGCCCAGTAATACTTGCTGATCAGTGAATTCATTAAGTTCTTAGAGAGATGTGCAGGTCCATGTGCCCATTGGACGACTGCTGGATACATATATTTTGGTAAACAGGTTTTCCCTCTCATCAGATATAGATCTCCATCGTATTCTGCTCCTTTATTGATCCATTCTGAATGTTCTTCTGAGTAAGCTGCATTTTGCATAGAGGCTAGGTATTGCCTGTCAGATGGCACATGGACCGCCACAGGCATCTGCGCTAAAGATTCACTCTCCTCTTCGGCCACTTCAGGCGTTTTCCGTTGGTCTTTCGCTGCTTGTTTGGCAGCTATATCCGCCAGATGGTTCCCTCTGGCTTCTTGAGAATTCAGTTTGCCATGTGCTTTAACCTTCAAGACAGCCACTTTGTCAGGCAGGAGTAGTGCATCCATTAACTTCTTGATGGCTGTGCCATGTTTCACCGGCGTTCCGGCCGCTGTCAGAAATCCTCTAGCCCTCCAGATGACACCAAAGTCATGAGCCACTTCCAGGGCGTACCTTGAGTCTGTGTAAATGTTGGCTCTTTTACCTTCTGCTATCTTACAAGCTGTAGTGAGGGCTTGGAGCTCCGCTTCCTGAGCAGATACAGTTGGTGATAATGCTCCTGCTTGAAGAAGTTCAAATTCAGAGGTCACAGCATAACCTGTGTGGTACTTGCCTCCTTCATTTGCATATCTGGAGCCATCCACAAAAAGTGTGTAGTCAGGGTTTTCCAGAGGAGTTTCACTCACTGTAGGTAAGTGTGTGGTTTCCATGTGCATCATTTCAAGGCAGTCATGTGGAGCAGTACAGGGGTCTTTTTTATTCACCATCTCCTTCTTCTTCTAGCCCCCCCTCAAAAAACGGCAGAAGTGTTGCTGGGTTGAGAGTGAGACACCTTTGGAGGGTCACATTGTCTGGAAGGAGGAGGGAGATATGTAACCGAAGATGTCTGGTGGTGGACAGGTGGTGGGGTTGCACCTGATTCAGGATGGCAGCAATGTCATGTGGTGCCAAAAGAAGCAGGGGGTGTGCTAGAACGAGGTCAGAACTTTTGTCCAGCAGTGCTTGGGCAGCAAAGACAGCTCTTAAACAGGAAGGGCCACCCCTAGCCACGGGGTCTAAATGGCATGAATAGTACCCAATGGGTCTAGTTCGGCCTCCATGTGATTGAGCTAGGACCCCTGTGGCATGGCCAGTTCTTTCCGACACAAACAGTTTAAAGGGTATTTCATAATCTGGGAGGCCCAAAGCAGGAGCCGTGGATATTGCTTGCTTCAGCAGAAAGAAATTGTCCATGGCCTCGCTCGACAGGGTGAACGGCACAGACTTGAGAGCATCATAGAGCGGTTGCATGAGGATCGATGTATCAGGGATCCACGCGTGCAGTAAGCCGGGTCCACTACAGTGAAGTACTCAGCCGTTGGAGGTATACCTGATAATAAGGTATGTGGATTTGGCACAATTGGGGTGTCCAACACTGTGGCTTTGTTAAATGCTCGGAGGTCTTGGACCATTCTGTATTTTTCTGTTTCTCCTCTTGGGGTCAGTTTCTTCACTGGGAACAAGGGTGTATTGCATTCCGAAGTACAGGGTATCAGAGCTCCATTGAACACAAGTGTCTCGACCTGTCTTGAGATAGCTGCGGATTGAGCAGGCTTCAAGGGGTATTGTGGTTTCTGGGGCAATGATGCTCCCTCTTTGAGCTTGACTAAAACTGGTGGCACTTTCAGGTGACCGATGTCTTCCGGTCCCGTGGACCATAGGCATGCAGGAATTCTGTCAAGTACTTCCTGCAGAATGGAACTTGGAGTTATCGTTTCATGAAGTATCATCATGAGAGGCAGAGAACACAAAGCAGATGAGTCTTCCAAGGATAGGGGAGTATGCAGCTTCACTCCTCCTTCAGGCGTGAAAATGATTGAGGCCTGTAGTCTGGACAACACATCAGCTCCAAGCAAATTCATGGGACATGTAGAGGACACTGCCATAATGGGTGACAGGGGTTTGCCCATTCATGGAGTTGGGTGCAGAACACCACACTCGAGGAATAGGAAGTGGCACTTGTCAAGCAGGCATCATTGAAGGCCGCCTGCATGACCGGCCAAAAGACATGTCCTGCTTTAATTTGGCATAAGCTGATCAAATCTCTCCAAGCAGCTGAATAAGTTTCTTGTATCTGCACCATCCTGCGGTAGAAGGGCATTGGTTGTTTCTCTGGATCAGGCAGACTTGTCACTAAAGCCGCTGCTTGTGATGGGGTAAAAGCGACATACATCATCGGTGCCCCTTCTGGCAACGGAGATTGTTGTTGGGGCGGGGACTGACAAGGGGTACTGTTCTTTATGGTTGCCAGCATACGTTCGAGATTCTCTCTGAACTGTGAGTCTGGAGCCGGATTGGGGGTTAAATCAGCGGGGGGCCTTGCCTGGGCTGGGCAGGAAATGAGGATGTGGGTGCACTAAGATGGCTGCCGGGAGGAAGTGCAGAATGGGTTGTCTCGAGCCGGGAAGGGCAGGAATGTCCCTCCCCTCCTTTGTTCCAAATCCCGTAAGGGGGAGTTTCGGACGCACACATTATCAGTTCTGTAGTACACATATACAATACAATCGCCATCTTTCTTCGCTTCTTCATGCAATGTTTTAGCAGCACGAAACCAAGATTCTGGCACTTGTAATAAGCTTTTATCACATAGAATTACTTTCTGTTCCGTCTTATGAACATGTGCCACTTATCTGGCAGTCTTCCAATTCACAAACTTTCTCTACAACAACGCTTGAGTAACTTCTGTCCTCTTCACAATATTCTTGTTTCACATCCAACAAATCTTGTTAATATTTCAAATCTTCTGTCCGCTTCTAGTGCATTTCACTTTCAAGTTCTTTAACCATTTCCTTGCTGATTCCTTACATCTCATAATATGCTACACTCGTGATTTCATATCTAGCAAGGGTTAACATTTATTAAACACTGTTTCTCACAGGAATGTGTCCATGAGATATCCTAACCCATCCTCCCCCTCCCTTTCTCTTGCTACGAGGGTGGGGGCTCGTATCGTGCGTGGGGATACTAACAAGTTTTTTTCCTATCCCCTCTTTCACTGGGTAATGAACGTTTAATCTCAAAACTAACACATCAGGGGTGAAGGGGAACAGCGGCTTGTGACCCAATTGTTCCTTCAGGTAGCCGCCTTCTTCACCAGTCCCCAACCCCGTTGATTTATGCCAAACAGTAATCCACAAACACACCGAGAACAGGACATCACACCTGCAGCCCCTTGGCACCGCAAAACCTTAGCAGCTAAACGCCCTCAGTTTAACCATTTCTGCAGGTGTAGCTCACCTGTGCCAGAACATGGTACACAACCCCTCTGTGACCTTTGTTGCAAACCTCACCGTCCTTTAGAGGGGCAGGCAGCTCACCTCTGGACACGACCCGTCTCAGCGGCAAACAGCTCACCTGAGTCAGGGTACTCTATTGCAACAAATTTTCAGTCTACCAAGGAGCTGCCATGCCCAGGACAACAGAGACTGAACAAATACAAACACCAAACAAATACAGTCAGTAGAGATCCAATAGCAGGTTCGTTAAAACAGCCCCAGGCGAGATATACAAAGTACCTGCCTCTCAGTTTGCCTCTAGAAGCCGACAAAGCCAGCCGCCAACCCAGACAGAACGAATTTGTACAGTGGTAAGTATATAAGTACTCACCGTACCCCAGGGGTGCGCAAGTCCCTGTATTCAGTCAGTCCCGATTGGCAACTCAGCCCTTAGATTGTGGTCTTCCTTCGGTCAAAAACCTGGAGCCCCTACGTTGGGCGTCATTTGTAATAGTCGTTTAACCACAAAGGGGTTAATATGGATTCTACTACTGTTCCAAATTGTAACGTTTAGATAACATTGCATGCAAGTTTGAAAAGCAGAGACTGACACATCCGTGCAGATCCGTTGCTTCCGTATCTAATGATTTATTCTAGGCAGTACTAAGCTTTTACACACAGCATGATATGTCACTATTATGTTAATTGTGACACTAATAAACACATCTCATTGGCTACAATACAAAAGGAGTAAAGAAACGTGATGATTAAGCTGGGCTGTCCTCTGGTCCTATCTTCATATCCGCATTCCAAAGGTGTGTGGGAGAAGGGGGTCTCAGCCATCTTCTGCCTTCTCCAGTCTTTTCGATGGGAGGGGTTGTTATTATAAACTGATTTTGAGTAAGGAAATATTACAGCAGTGGTGTACATGAGAAAGCAATATAGACTTTATAGTATAGTAAAGATGCATAGAGAATAGACATGTTCTAGTTTAACATTATGCTCATCACATTCCTTCACAGTGGTCCCCTAAGGAAAGCATTTTGGGCCATATTTGAAGATCTTTCATCCTTCACGTCTCAGATTGAGCCATAGAAATCGCCTCGCCCCAGCAGCTCGGACGATCTGGTGGTACAGGCAGATACCAGCCAGTTTAGGGGAGCCCTTCTTCAGTAACAATGAGCTCAGGACCAATGGTCTTTTGTCAAGGATCCAAGACTCCGTCTTGGAGTTGAAGGCAACCTTTTCAGGCTCTTATGCCGCGTACACACGATCGTGATTCACGGCGGTGAAAACACCGCCGTGAATCACGGCATGAAAAAAAATGAAAAACGAGGGAACGGCATGTTCCCCCACACACGACCGTTTTTCCCGTCATTTTTTTCTTTGACGAGAAAAACGACCGTCTGTGGGCTCCGCGGCAGTGTCTCCCTATGGGAAAACTGCCGCGGAAAAAAATGATGGAAAAAACGATGAGAAAATTTAGAACATGTTCTAATTTTTCTCGTCGTTTTTCCTGCCGTTTTTCTCAACGAGAAAAACTGCATAAAGCCCACAGACGATCGTTTTTCTCGGCGAAAAAAAAAATGTAATTTTTCCCGACGGGAAAAATGATCGTGTGTACGCGGCATTAGCCTTCAGTCATCTCATCCAGAGTAAGCCTGTCCTGGGAAAGTTGGACAGCACAACGAGTGTGGCCAACATCTGGAAACAAGGCTCAGTCTCTCACTTCTGAAGTTTTCTCTAATTCTAGAATTCACCCAAATCAATCCTCCCAACGATTTGCGACCTATGTGCCTGGTCGGAAGAATCTTCAGACAATCTATTTGTCCAGGTCAAGTCTGACGACAATGGATGATCCAGACTACTGCGAGTCTTTCGAGAACTAACAGAGATTGGTGTTTTGTCTGCCAGAGGTAGACCGCTTACATTCCCAGTCGGCACTGAGTCGCTGAAGTTCCATTCCAGGGCCCAGGAGCCGCAAACGCTCGGAGTGGAGGTGCTGACCGCAGAATGGATCGCCAAGACTGCTGATGCCTTTTTCAGCTGCTCCCTCTGATTCTCAGCTTCCAGCTAAGGCTGGGGCAAGGGAAGGTGACAATTTTGGTACCCGCTACTCATCCTGATGAGTGTCAAGAAGTGACGCCCTCTGCCTGGTAGATCAAATCTTCTCCAGTCCCATTCATCCAGCATCCGACAGGCTCAGGCTGATGGCCTGGGTCGAGAGAGGCAGAGCCTAATGGATGTCGAATGCTCTGTGAAGATTTGAACAGTTCTACGAAACGAGAAAGGTCAGCGCTAAGCACGCCTATAGTAGAACAGGACATATATGCCTAGTATATTCGCTGATCAAGATTTTACGCTGGACTCTTCAGAAACCTGCTTCGGATGTCTACAGGCATGGCTTGACTTAATTCTATACGCAAGCATGCTATAGAAATGCATTTTGGCTATCGCTGTCTTCACCGGCATTCAGCAAGCTTCCAACGCTTAATTATACAGTTTTTCAAGATTCAATTTGGTTGAAACCCCAAACTTGTTTCCGGAATGAGATATACCAATGCTGATGGATGTTATTTCATCGGATGCCTTCAATCACCCTGTGGTACTTTCTCACTGAAACTGATTTACTGGTGGCAATTACATCAGCATTGGTGTCCTTGGGTTTAAAGAACCCATACTCGCGTACTTCCCAGACAGAATGGTGCTCATGCCAATGCTCTAATATGTGCCTGAACTGACCTTTAGAGTTCATATCACACAAGAGGTTTCCCTCCTACGTTCCCTTTGGGCAGTACTCAAAAGGTTAGCCCATCGGATGTGGGCTAAGCGCTAAAATATTTAATCAAGGCGACTCCTGCCATCAGGAGCTCTGTACATCTGTTTGTCCTTTTCAGGTGGAACACATAATAATCTTGCTGGGAGCCGTAAAATCATTATCTCTTGGTTGATAACCTCATCTCCTTGGCCTGCAGGTTGTAAGTCTGGCTGTGCCAGGAGAGTCACGGCATTCTCACTAGAAAGGTCCAGACCTTGTGGGTGACAGCAGGCCGGGTGTCTCAAACTATCCGTAATACAAAATATTCATATTCATGACAGTTGGGTTTGTCAGAGGCATTATGGTTTCTGTTACCGTTTCAGTCAGAATTGGAGTGTGTAGCATTATCCCTCTCCTGTTTTGGCTAGTTAATTCCCAGCTGTGCTGACATGGAGCCGTCAGGAAAATGGAAAATTTAATTCAAATACTTACCGTAATTTTCCTTTCCTGATGAGCTCCATGTCAGCACAGAACCCGCCCAGTTAAGTAGTAATAGTTATGAAACGCTGAGGTTGAGGTAAGTGAAAAATTTATAGTTAAGTCCTGATCACGTGGGGGTGGGCGGAGCCTCACCCGGCTGTGCTAACATGGAGCTTGTCAGAAAAGGAAAATTACGGTAAGTATTTGAATTAAATTTTCTGTTATTTTGTCTATTTTGTAATATCCTTTATTTGTAGACACTTTTCTTGAGACATTTTTTCTGTTCCTTCATTTTTACAGTATTTGTCTGCCATTTTTTTGCTTGTTTCCTGTACTCTATTTATCTAGAATATTTGTGGCTATTGCCTCAGAAATAGTGAAGTGATTTTTGCCTTAAAACCCACCTGGTCTCTCCACAATAAACTGCGGGCTAGTAAGAGTGCTTACATACTCAGCACACTCTGGGACTGGAAAATATTTAGCTGATTTGTTTTGGTGAAATAATGCACTCTAATGGTATTGTTTTAATTTCAAGATGATTGGCGTCTCTCCTGTTCAAAATGCCTTTTTATTATGTAGATCACTGCCATCAGCTTGTCAAATGTGACCCTTACTGCTGGGTTATATACAGTATCTCACAAAAGTGAGTACACCCCTCACATTTTTGTAAATATTTTATTCTATCTTTTCATGTGACAACACTGAGGAAATGACACTTTGCTACAATGTAAAGTAGTGAGTGTACAGCTTGTATAACAGTGTAAAGTTACTGTCCCCTCAAAATAACTCAACACACAAAAAAGCTGCGCTAATATAAAAGTGAAGGTGAGAAAACAATGAATTAGCATAAAACTCAATGTGGGAGGTCAATAAGACCTAAAGTGCAAAAAACAGAGAAGCAAAACTTGCAGTCCATATGTGATGTATGAAAACCAAGTATATATTTTCATATAGTCCATAAAACTTTAAATGGGTCTCCACTGTGCAAATGAACCCACAGCATCCAGAAAGAGTGGTGATAGAAAAGTGCTTCCACCTTAATGACACACTGCCACTTACCAGAAGTGCATGATCTCTTATTACAGGAGATCAGTCAGCGCATAAACAGATAATCCCAATAAAAGGTGTCCTCAGCAGGCAGCGCTACTTGCTTGGATGACTCATGAACAGTAATCAATCAGGATATGCCACATAAATGAAAAGAAGGCTCGCATAGCATAAAATCCTTTAGACTTTTAATAAGAAGTAATAAAAAGCACACTTACAGACGTAAGATGAAACAAAGCATGTAAAACGATCATGCGGGCCGGCTCCTCGATCTGGCTGCCCGTATCTTCCGGGTCTAGCGTATGACGCGGTGATGTCAGAATGTCGCTTACCCAACTCAACACACAGCCATTAATGTCTAAACCGCTTGAAACAAAAGTGAGTACACCCCTAAGTGAAAATTTCCAAATTGGGCCCAAAGTATATTTTGTGTGGCCATCATTATTTTCCAGCACTGCCTTAACTCTCTTGGGCATGGAGGTCACCAGAGATTCATAGGTTGCCACTGGAGTCCTCTTCCACTCCTTCATGATGACATCACAGAGTTGGTGGATGTTAGAGACCTTGCACTCCTCCACCTTCTGTTTTAGGATGCCCCATGTGGTGATATAGTTTAGTGGTTAGATAATTGATGATTGAGTATTAAGTAGTTTTCCAGCAGCAACCCAATTCTTCCAGAGAGTGCAATTTATTTGACTTCCAACACAGAACAAAGTCTAAAGTCCACAGATGACACAAATCCAACAGAGTAAATATATCTCAGAATCCCATTTACCTAGACCTGTCCAAGGCCTGTGCCTTCAAAATCATGGAGATATGACAAGACTGACCTCCAAAATTATATTGCCTATCCACTGAATGGCTGAGCAATTTGATTGGCCGTCTTTGATCTATGCTGTGTCTTTCAGAGTGACAGATAATGACCCCCAGCCGGAGACAGCTGCAGTCATCACCTGACCTAATTTGCATTCTTGCATATTAACATCAACAAGTCCCCTTTGATAGGTGCAATTATATTAACAGGTACCAAATGTGGCCTGAGCAGAGGTTTGATGTGTAAAATAGACTTGTTCTGGATTCTTGCATATTAACATCAACAAGTCCCCTTTGATATGTGCAATTAGATTAGAGATGCCAATGTCAACCAACATATTACAACACCCCACAGATGCTCAATAGGGTTTAGGTCTGGAGACATGCTTGGCCAGTCTATCACCTTTACCCTCAGCTTCTTTAGCAAGGCAGTGGTCATCTTGGAGGTGTGTTTGGGGTCGTCATAATTTTGGAATACTGCCCTATGGCCCAGTCTCCGAAGGGAGGGGATCATGCTCTGCCTCAGTATGTCACAGAACATGTTGGCATTCATGGTTCCCTCAATGAACTGTAGCTCCCCAGTGCTGGCAGCACTTATGCAGCCCCAGACCATGACACTCCCACCACCATTCTTGACTGTAGGCAATACACAATTGTCTTTGTACTCCTCACCTGGTTGCCGCCACACACGCTTGACACTATCTGAACCAAATAAGTTTATCTTGGTCTCATCAGACCACAGGAAATGGTTCCAGTAATCCATGTTCTTAGTCTGCTTGTCTTCAGCAAACTGTTTGCGGGCTTTCTTGTGCATCATCATTAGAAGAGGCTACTTTCTGGGAGGACAGCCATGCAGACCAATTTGATGCAGTGTGTGACATATGGTCTGAGCACTGACAGACTGAACCCCCACCCCTTCAACCTCTGCAGCAATGCTGGCAGCACTAATACATCTATTTCCAAAAGACAACCTCTGGATTTGAAGCTGAGCATGTGCACGCAACTTCTTTGGTCGACCATAACGAGGCCTGTTCTGAGTGGAACCTGTCCTGTTAAACCGCTGTATATACTTGGCCACCGTGCTGCAGCTCAGTTTCAGGGTCTTTGCAATTTTCTTATAGCCTAGGCCATCTTTATGTAGAGAAACAATTATTTTTTCAGATCCTCAGAGAGTTCTTTGCATGAGGTGCCATGTTGAACTTCCAGTGACCAGTATGAGAGAGTGAGAGCGATAACACCAAATTTCACACACCTGCTCCCCATTCACACCTGAGACCTTGTAACACTAACAAGTCACATGACACCGGGGAGGGAAAATGGCTAATTGGGCCCAATTTGGACATTTTCACTTAGGGGTGTACTCACTTTTGTTGCCAGCGGTTTAGACATTAATGGCTGTGTGATGAGTTATTTTGAGGGGACAGCAAATTAACACTGTTATACAAGCTGTACACTCACTACTTTACATTGTAGCAAAGTGTAATTTCTTCAGTGTTGTCACATGAAAAGATATAATAAAATATTTACAAACATGTAAGGGGTGTACTCACTTTTCTGAGATACTGTATGTTATATCATCAACTGACAGAAAAATTAAGAAGAAAGTGGTGGTTGTATAGGGCACTCCCTCCAAAAACATAACCCAACAGGGTAAACACTTGATTTGGACAAAGAATAGGCAAATGGCAAAGATTAAGACTACCGAAAGGAAGAAATTAAGAGCCCATACGTTGAGTTAAATAGGCTGCCTAATGCACCAAAATGCATGCCCAATTTCTGGCAGTGCACCATACATCCAACTGTCGGCTAGGTGTGCTGAAGTGCAATTTAGAATGATTGGCACCATATTGAACAAACACATATAACATGTGCGTTACCACAACACAATAGTGTGAATGGGCCCCAAATGAAACAAAAGAGACTCACAAGTAAATAGTGTACAGAGGAGAAGCTTTTTAGCTGTTATATGCTTCATAATGAAATAGAAGAAAATAATATTTTTTGAAGAGAAGTTTGGCTACATTGTATTTCACATGAGATCTTTTTGGGTTCCTTTTAGTCCAATTTTAATTTCAATACTTCTTTATTGGAAATTTTTCTACTCAACAATACAAAGAATGTGGCGTGCCAGGAAAAAAATTCCTTCAATAGTAGGGTAGTTAACTTAACATATTAATATAGGTCTGGTAGTCAGGTTGGAATAGCTTGGTTACATCTCAAAGCCAAGAGGATACAAAAGTTATTAACAATCAGTAGAACAAACAAAGCATCAGTTTTTAGAAAGCAAGAAAGTGTCGGAGTTTCGCAATTCAGTTGTACATTTGGTGGAAGGTACAGTCAGTTGAGGATAGAGTATTAATATCTCTAAACGACTTGTAGCAGTTTAAATAGTCTTGTGTGTTACATACCAGGAAATCCAAGGTTGCTATATTTTCATTGCACTGAAGTATCTACCATTACTAGAAGCTAGCATAGTTTCATAAGTGTAATGAGTATGTTCTATTCTGTGTCAGGATTGTGATCAGATTTCCAGTGTCCAAGTATGGATAGTCTCGCTGTTAATAGAATGTGAGTCGTTGTAATTCTAAGCATTGGAGGTATGCCTTCCATATATAAAGTTAGGATTGCTAGCCCTGGGGAAGGTTGTAAAGATATCCCTATCACCTGTAAAAGCAAATTAAATATTTTGGGACAGAATTTAGATAAATGCTTACAGGTCCAGAAGATATAAAACATAGTTCTGGACTGATTACATCCTCCCCAGCAGCAAGGAGAAGCAGAATTAGTAATTTTTGAGACACGATAAAGAGTTAGATACCATTTTACATTATTTTGTGTATCCGTTCCCAAACGTTCACATTTCTAGTAGCAGTATGGGTCAGTGGCGTCACTGGGGGGGGCAGAGGGGGCCATGGCCCCACCAACATTATACTGTGCCCCCCAATTAAAATGCCTTATTTTTGTGTAGCAGGTGCTGATGTCGGTTGCCGATCCCCCGCATATTTCATCAGAAGCTGCTGCCACAGGATACAGGGAATCAGCGCTGAAACTGACAGGCTCTGTGAAGGGACATAGGCAGAGCTGCAACTGCGGGGGATTTCCACCCCCTTCTTCTCCTCCTTGAGCCAAGCAGCTCTCATTCCCCGGCCTGGCAATGCCCACTCCTATTGGCCACATCCAGGGCCAATGGGAAACTAACCGCCAGAGGATTATGGGACATGGAATCCCGCATGATTCCCTGGGAGTGGACTGCAGGCCCCAGCATGCTGAGCGGGAGGAGGAAGAGGAGGAGGGGAGAGAGGGCCGGGGGAGGAGAAGAACCACGAGGCTGTCCGGTGTGATACTAAAGGACCAAAGGCGGCAGAGGAATCCTTTCCTTTCCAGGAAGCAGCGACACAGTCGGCCACAGATTATTAGCCGCAGACCCCTGATCTGTGTGTGGGGCACCTGTATAAAGATCGCTGGGCCTTCCGGTTGCCAGTCGGGCATCCCTAAAGAGTCTGTTCCAGAACACCTTTTCCTTTTGCCTCAGTGTAGCTTGGATTGGTGAGCAGGCAATAGCCCATCCTGCACTTACATTTAGGGAAAGACACTGCATGCAGACACCTTTACCTCCTCTTTGTATTAGAGCTTATACAGGAGACACTTTGTTCCAGTTACCCTATGTCCCCCACATGGCTTATCGCAAACAGCATGCAGGACTTCTTTATGGCTTTCTTTCAACAATGGCTTTCTTCTTGCCACTCTTTCATAAAGACCAGATTTGTGGAGTGCAAGACTAATAGTTGTCCTGTGGACAGATTCTCCCACCTGAGCTGTGGATCTCTGCACCTCCTCCAGAGTTACCATGGACCTCTTGGCTGCTTCTCTAATTAATGTTCTCCTTGCCCGGCCTGTCAGTTTAGGTGGACGGCCATGTCTTGGTAGGTTTGCAGTTGTGCCATACTCTTTCCATTTTCGGATGATGAATTAAACAGTGCTCCGTGAGATGCTCAAAGCTTGGGATATTTTTTTATAACCTAACCCTGCTTTAAACTTCTCCACAACGTTATCCCCGACCTGTCTGGTGTGTTCCTTGGCCTTCAGTATGCTGTTTGTTCACTAAGGTTCTCCAGCAAACCTCTGAGGGCTTCACAAAACAGATGTATTTATACTGAGAATAAATTACACACATGTGGACTCTATTTACTAATTAGGTGACTTCTGAAGGCAATTGATTCCACTAGATTATAGTTAGGGGTATCAGAGTAAAGTGGGCTGAATACAAATGCAAATGCACAATGCAAATGCACGCCGCAATTTTTTTAGATATTTATTTGTAAAACATTTTGAAAACCTTTTATCATTTTCCTTCCACTTCACAATTATGTGCCACTTTGTGTTGGTCTATCACAAAAAATCACAATAAAATACAGTTACCATTTTGGTTGTAACATGACAAAATGTGGAAAATTTCAAGGGGTGTGAATACTTTTTCAAGACACGGTGCAATATATGCAATTGTATATATAATTGCCATTTTTAGTTGGTCCACCTAATTTTTTTCCTGTCCCTCCATGTGCCCCCCCTAAATATGAAAGCTTGAGACACCACTAGTATGGTTAGCTTTTTTTTAACCCAATTTTATTGACAAAGTACCATATTTGCTTTGCAATGCATACTTACATTTTATCTCATATTTATTCAGAAATATAAATTAGCCAGTCTATATATCTTATACAACCTAAGTAGAAGCTAAGGCAGATAAAACCTTGAGCTCAATTTAGCATGTTGAAGAAATAAAGCACATTACATATACACACCTAATATGCTATCTTTTATAAATGTTGTTTCTCATTAGAAATTCTTTAGTGTTCATGTCAGGTCTAAACAAGATGATAAAACATTTTGGGAAAAACATGCAGGTGATGAGAGCCCAACTGGAGGCCAAGATGGCGAAGATCTCCATGGCAACCATATATTTGCCCTGTGCACTGAGGGATGCTGGGATGTAGGATATCCAGACACTGAGGAAAGCTAGCATGCTGAAGGTAATAAACTGGGCCTCATTGAAACTGTCAGGAAGTCTACGAGCCAGGAAGGCAACAATAAAACTAATGGAGGCCAAAAGAAAGAGGTAACCCAACATGGTCCAGAAGGCAGCGGGTGATCCTTCATTACATTCAATAATAATTATTCCAGGTTTAGATTGTGTGTTGTATTCTGGGAAGGGAGGAGCAATACACAACCAGACTACACAAAAAACAAGTTGTAGGAATAAACTCATTGCAA
Organism: Rana muscosa; assembly: GCA_029206835.1. NCBI lineage: Eukaryota > Metazoa > Chordata > Amphibia > Anura > Ranidae > Rana > Rana muscosa. Next base: position 343,103,948 of record CM055118.1, on the reverse strand, counting down.
TGACCATGTAGGACACTTTTGGGTTTGCCCACTTTCTGAGATTACTGTCTGGCATAGTGGCTATAAAAGCAAATATTACAATCAAGGTCTTGGCCAAAATGCATGAGATGCAGAGAGCAAAAACCATTCCAAAAGCAATCTGACGCAGGAGACACTTCTCACGCTGGGGATAACTAATAAAAATCAGAGGGCAGAGAAAGCACAATGAGAGGGAGACCAAGAGAAGACAGCTGATATAATAATTGTTAGCTTTAACTAGAGGAGTGACCTTAAACCTTATAAAAAGGTTCATAATGGCAACCGGAACCAAAGAGGAAACTACACTAATGGCAGTTAATGTTTGTCCCAGTGGATCTTCATTTGAGAGATATTCTATAGGTTTTAGAAGACATCTTGATTTCTGAGAATTTGGCCAATGATCCCACTGGCACTTAAGGCAGTTGATGGTGTCTGAGGAAAATTTACAAGTAAACAAGTGTTACTTCTGTTTTCACTATATTCCTTCATTTCACCACTAGAAAAAAACGATTTAAAAAAAAGAATAATCCTTTTTATTTTCAACAATGTATTGTACAAGAATTAGTTTGGCAACTTAACTTAACTTCATCTGTTCACTTGATTTTAAAGTGTGAGTTTAAAGTTCTGAGTGCCAACAAATTAAAATAAGCAAATTATCACAGAATCCTTAACACTCAATTATCAATTATTAGCAGAGGGTTCTAAGTGCCAGGCTGGTACTAAGTGTCAAGGCAGACAAAAATCAAGTTTCCATAGTTTCCATGATCCTGGTATCATTAGGGATAGGGGGCTCCCTTGGAGTACAGTTTGAGGATTAATAAAGGTACATAAAGGGACTATACAGTAAATAACTGTTTCATTAATGTTATTAGTTTATTTATCACTTGAAATTGCACTAAATGTTTAGAAATTGAAAAATATTTTGAATATTAATAATCATGCCAATCTTGATAATCTCCATAATGGAGTTCAAAAGCTTTCCAGGCTAATAAGATTGGGGAAGTATGACTTTGGAAAAAATAGACTAGATGGTTGCACTTTTACCTGTCTGGTTGGAGATCTCTCCTGGTGGACAGGGAACACAGTCATGACAGCAGTCAGGTTGTCCACTTTTGGCAACCTTACGAAATCCTGGAGGACAGCTCTCGCTGCAGACTGATCTCTATATTAATAGAATATTCAAAATCATTATCAAATAAATGTTGCAGTTCTTGGTATTCTTTGTCTAGGTAGGTTAGGGTTGGGCCCTCTATATGGCCCACTCAAGAGTGTGTCCCTTTTAAATCCTTCCAAGAAGGAGAGTGACTTCACTTCCTTCCTGGCAGGATCTCCTAAATAGGGTGGGAGGAGTCTAGAGTGGAGCAGCTTGCTGGCAATGTGAAGAAGAGCCAGGAAGGGGAGCAACATCTAGAAGCTGAGACTTTACCCTTTTATTTCCCCTAGAGGGGTTCCCATGAAGATGGGCACACAGATACCTCACCAACCTTATGAAACTAAAGAATATTCTTGGTAAGAATCCCTTTTTTTTAAACTATGTTTGGCCCAAGGCCTGAGTAACTGTTGAATACTGCAATTCTTCAGTAAAGAAGAAGTTTATCTTCACGAGGCCTCTGTGTGAGTTCTTTGGGTAATGCAGTAGAGGGAGAGGAGAGAGTACAGTTACAGTGATGCCAACTGGCTGTTGAGCCCAGGGAGAATTGGGCCAGTGTCCTGATACCCCTGGGAGAAAGGGGGTACAGCCACACAATGAGCAGGAAGGACAGAGGATCTGGTCACTGGCCCCCACCCACACATCGAGAGGAGTGGGTGTTACAGAGCAAGTGCTGGTATGCCCAAGAAGGTTTGTCTTTATGTTAGTGGTGGCCATGAATAGGCAGGCCATCACCTGCTAACATTTGTGTAATAAAAATTGGTTATTTAGCACAGTAAAGCCTTCTTAGAGCAGGAGGTATCTAAATGTCTAATTTCATCACGATCATAAAATTTTGCTCTAATTTTCTTTATTTCAGGCAAATCGATGGAGGCAAACAAACCATTCCTTAATGTCTCTTAGCTAATTTTACATCCAGAACATTTATAGCACAGATACAGCCTAATATTACAGAGATATTTGATCCATATTGTATACAGCTGTTTAGAACATGTTGACCATCGTCAGTGCAGTGGCTTCTATCGACCAGAGCTTGGGGACCAAGCAGAAGGTATAACCATGTTCCAATTGTACAGGGACACAGCTAAATGAATGGGAAGAAGAGTAAAAAAAGAGGGTGTAAAATATGTATATACCAGTGACCAGTGGCTGCATTATTAGATGCAGTTCAAGTGATCATAAACAGGCCCAAATGGCTAACATCATTCAGGTACATTGGCAATAAAATTCTTGCTGTATGTACAGTATACCAAATTCTAACCTTCGCACCAGAAAATGCGAACAGGCAAAAAATGTGTGTGAACATGCAAACCCTATTAAAGTCTATAGGACACAAACGTGAAAAATCAAAAGTGCTAATTTTAAAGGCTTATATGCAAGCCTATGTGAATGGGTATGACGTAACCAGATGACGCTCTTTTTTTGTTTATAGTGCAAAAAATAAAAACCGCAGAGGTGATCAAATAACACCAAAATAAAGCTCTATCTGTGGGAAAAAAAAGGATGCAAATTTTGTTTGGGTACAATGTCGCATGACCACGCAATTGTCAGTTAAAGTTGTAAAGTTGTAAAAAGTGCTTTGGTCAGGAAGGGGGGAAAATTTTCCGGGGCTGAAGTGGTTAAAAAAACAAAAAACAACCTTTACAACCCCTTTAAAAGCCACAAGTTATGTGATGTGGACTACAAACCAAACAAAGCTATAATAAGACTTAAAAGTCTTCAGCAGCTAGTAGGCATATGTTGCCCAAGTCTGTGTCACAAATGTAAATATTCACTACCCTTGAATCCTCTGGGACGGAGACTTACATGCGCCGTGAGCCTTTCCTAAGGGCTGATCACTTGTTTTGTGCTCTGTCCAAGCACTGGGAAATTGGAAATAGCATACACCAAAGCTTAATGGAATCCTAATAATATGATGGTTTACATTAGGTAAGGATGGGACCAATGTAGGGGATGCAAATAATATTACTGATAACTCCAGGTATTAAAAGATATGAAGGGTATAGATAATATGGTTTCCACCTTCACTCTGTGTAAAACTGATTGGGCATTGGGAAAGCCAGTGCACTGCAATGAAAAGTGGGCATGCTTTATGTAAAGTGGAATTGGCTGAAACATTGTGTGGACGGGGCCTAATGCGCCCTAGCAAGGACATTGTGGAACTGTACTAAACTATAGGCAGGAGCTGCGGTCATGTGAAATCCACATTAAAGCAACATTAAAGCATTAATCAAAACTTAGAAGTGAGTGATTCACTTGCACAGTTAACTCCTTGTAATTTATAAGTATTTTTCAAATACTTCTTACACTGTTGACACTAAAGCACTTTGGACACAACTTCTGTTAGAGGAAACCTTTTCTGGCATTTCGGAGCCAGTACCGCTGAGCATGTATCGGTCTCCACCAACTCAGCAGTTCCATCACCTCACTCCTAGTGACAATATTCTGAATGTTGCTACAGTATTTGTTACAGGAAATACACTTCTCCATAACTCCATATCTCCATGCTTGTTTTGCTTCCTAGGGCCCTCCTCATATTGTTCTCTCTCTCCTGTGACTCCAGGCTGGGTCCCAAGGTATTCTGTGCTTTGGGGTCAGTCTAGAGAAGGGGCCAAGAATAACACCCCTTCACTACAAGAGTAACCATCACTTTTGCAATGTCACCCATTTCTTGGCTGGTTGATTTCTTTAGCAAGTGGCACAAAAACCATAGATATTAACAACAGCAATCTAGATTATTCTAGACAGCATTCTGCTTGTTGGACTTCTATACTGTATCTTCTATTACCGTAACCCCTATTTTTGTAAGCCCTGTTCTTTTGCTACACCATACATGTACGCCTTTAGAGACATTAGACCAGGCAGTTTAGATGAACAAACAATGATCTTTTACTGAAGTAGTTGCGGGTAAAAAGCAACAGTAAAGACATCTTACAAACACTTTCATATACAAAGCTCTCTAGTGTCCCATAAAGTTGTCATACCTTAGGCAAGGTTCACACAAGTAATACATAGCAAGGCAAGAGTCCGTAGGAGCAGCAAATCCACAAAGGCAATTAATCCACAAGAGTGCAGCATACTGGAAGTTAATGCAGAGCCAGACAACTTGGAACCCTAACTGAGTTCCCATAAGGGTGCAAACAGGCAGAGTAACAGCTACATATTGACAGTATCTCTGGAATCCTTCCCCCCACCCCCTAGGGCCCTATTCACCCCCTATTTATGTGATATGCTCAACATAGTTGACCTATTTTACCCCAGAGCAAGAAAACTTTTAAAATTTTAGAACTTTCTTCGAAGCACCTGCAGTTTAGTTAAAATGAACATGGTAAAAAAAGTTTTTTTATTAGCATACCGTTACCAAAATTCTTCTAGAGTGAATAACTGTTGACTGCTTTCCTGTGTCACAAGAAGGGACTGGGGGAGAAAGAGAAACTTTGACCTCCATTCATAATGAATAGCAGACACCAAAATCTGTTTTGCAGAGGACATTTGGAGTTGAGTGTTGTGCTCGGAGGAGAGGGCGGCCACATGGCTTTGACAGGTCATGGGACCAGCCTATATTCTATTTTTGTGTTTGTAAAAACTATATGGACAACATATTTAGATAGATAAAGCATCTCTCATATACTGTATGTATTCATTTGCATATTTTGCATTTTTTAATCTGCTGCAATTAAGTTACAATTAAGGGCCTGAGATTGGGCAGTGAAGCTGAAGATTGACAAGTTCATCCCTCTGTCACTCTGTTCTCTTCTCATAGCAGTATGTTAATTGTTTGCACATGAGCACCACAGCCCAACTGATTAGCTTTTATTGACTATATCATTTTGTGTCTGAGTTCACATTTAACAGGATCCAGTGCCCAGAAAAAGGTACCCTGTATACGTTTTATAAACATATATTTTCAGTTGTAAAAGGAACAAAGGGAATGGCCTTTTCTAGTTGTATTTTTATTCATACCTGGTGATCCTCTATTGACCACACAATGGCACTTGTATTTATGGCAAAAATATCTCCTGGAGGTGCTGCAGTGTCAAAACTTCCAATCTTGATATGTTGTATTACACCTTCTGGGCTCAGCTGCCTGTTCACTATGTCATATGCAGCAGGTGGGTCACCATTTTTATCAAAGTAGAGTTCTCTTCCATTACTTCGCTTAAATCTCACCTTTTTCATATAGTACAGGAGCTGTTGCATGGGAGGGTTAAAAAAAAAAGAACAAAAAAAGTTACTTTTATTTTATTTTATTTTTTAAGCCACATTAATGGTCTGTTTTAGTTTCAGTAGATGCTGGAGAGTTTCACCAGTCGACAATGTATTATATTTCCATTGGTAAGATATTTGTCCTTGAGTTCCTGGGTCTGTATACTAGTTGTGGTCATCCTGGTAAATGTAACACATACAGCTCCTAAATGCACAAGAACATTGTCAGAAATTATGACAAGGAGATCTCCATGTAGGAGTATCCAAAACATACAAGAAGCTGGGGCTGACTTTTCTACCTATAGCTAAATATTTCTTTTCAGTGGACTGATGGAAATCTGTATTTTTTGCACAGAAAAATTCTCAGAATATGAATAAAATAATGGACCTATATGTTACCTTCTATCCAAATGTGTATGTCTTTTCTTGGTGTAACAGTTTCACAAATATATTATTTATGTTTCTTATGATCTACATAGGACAGTGAAAGAGGTTAGTGCCATAATTGGAAGTTATTCTTTCAAAAAATCACTCCAGGCAGAAGCCCCTTACAACAGCGCCTGTAAAGCGCCTAAAAAATGCCTCATCTGCAGTCCCAGTGTGAAAGCCCGGGGGATTTTACACTGGGACGCTGCGCTGGCAGGACGTTAAAAAAAGTCCTGCAAGCAGCATCTTTGGGGCGCTTTAGGAGCGGTGTATACACTGCTGCTAAAGCGCCCCTGCCCATTGAAATCAATAGGAAGTGCCGCCAGAGCGCCTACAAAGCGCCTCGGCAGCGGCGCTTTGTGGGCACTTTTAACCCTTTATTCGGCCACTAGTGGGGGTTAAAAGTGCCCCGCTAGCAGCCGAAAAGCACCTCTAAAAGGTTAGTAAAGTGTCGTAAAGGTCAGTAAAATTAGCGGTGCTTTACCGCTAACGCGGCCGCGATGTCAGTGTGAAAGGGCTCTTACTAAGGTGTGTGTATAGCTGACCATTTCACAGGACTATCAAACATATAATAGCAGAGTCATCTCCATACTGGTGTCTGCAAGACATCTTGACCAATCCCATATTTCCATCTGTCTGGTAATTTTCTCCACCTGTGGAGACCACCTATCTTAGAACCACACAAAGTTGACTCCACTCAGAAGGTCCCCTCACCCCAAGAGTAGTATATTCTTTTTAAAGGAATATACAGAACATTTATACATTTGCAGAGAGAACACACGTACTCTCAGGGTTTATTGGAACTAGTTGGAGAGTTCTCCCTCTGTAGTTATGTTTTTTCTCCACTTTTTTGTAAATTTAGTAACACAAAATAAAATTATTAGGTCACATAGAAGCATAATACCAATCTCTAAGGTAAGCTTTGAAGGAAATAGACAACAAATAAAAAATAGATACAACAATACCTGCCAAGGTTTAAAATTCCACTTATCTGCGCAGTTTGCATCAGCAAATGGGCCTTTGCCTTGAGAGCATTTTCGAAGATCTTCCAAAGCTTTGGCTACCACATGGACCGCAGTGTAGAAATTATAGGGGGACCTTAGTGTAGAGACATCCGTAAAGCTGTTTTGTATCTTGTCTAGTTTTTCAGACCCTGTGCACTCTCTTTCTGAGGTCTCCAAAGCTGATGTTAAGTTAAAGTTATGGGCAAATGTGCATTTAAAAGTGTTCTCCCAAAATAACTTAATCCAGTCTCCACCGATAGACATGAAAGGATTGATTTTGTTGAGAAACTGTTTAAAGTTTGGTAGTGTCCCACTAGAAAAAGTTAGTCCAATGGTGCCGGTAAGAAGGTTTGAATATTTCTCTAGAGAAAAAAGGCTTGCTGTTGACCATGCTTCACTGGCAATTAATATCTTCTTGGAGACATTTTGTCTTGACCATTCACCCAAAACAACGATCAGATCAGCTTCATTACAGAAGACCACCACAACTTTGGCAGTAGACTGCTTAATTACATTTACTATATGTGGAGCATTACGATCTGGCTGGTTTATTAGAATGTTTTCACTGTATGCCACACAAGCCCCGGCCTTGACTATACTTTGTCTGATCAGCTGCATTCCTTGTTGGCCATAGTCATCGTTTGCAGCAATAAGTCCAACCCATGACCAACCAAAATGCAAGACCAGTTGTGCAAGTCCGTGAGACTGGAATGCATCACTTGGCACTGTTCTGAAAAAGGATGGGAATTTTCTCCGATCGCTCAGTAGAGGACTGGTTGACCACTGGCTTATCTGTAAGTATAAGTTTACATTAACCTAATAGTTATAACAAGAAAATAAATAATGTAACTTCTATTTCAGACTTCTTTTTAAAGCTCAGTGCTAGCTGATACATAAAATGGAGACACTTTGGCAGATTTATTTTGCTTCTGTGCCATCCAGTACCAATGGTACAAGATTCCCCCCATTTTTTTGTCCTGTGGTCACCAGAACAGGAAGATAGAAGAAATCCCCCAAAGACGGCACATACACCAATTTAAAAAAATATAGCATTTCTGACTCCAATTCTTGCTATTCACTTAAAAAACAAAAAACAAATAACGGTTAGAGCTGCATGGCTTTAAAGAAATTGTAGCTTCATTATTTAGTAAATTCTTGACATAGAACCAGCCTGCAAGTTTGAAAAGTCTGGACCTCAACCTTTTGGACTTACCAGTGCTTTTCCCCTGAGAGATTTTATAAAGAGTGGACTCTTGTAGTAAGTCTACATGGATACAACACAATTTTTATTTTACTTAATGGCTGGATTTGTATTCCTATTGGCTGATTGTGCAATTTTATTAAAAGGGAACAATGAACTGTAAGTCAATAGAAAAAAGTTAAATAAATAAATTAAGAGAGTGCAACATCCTCTATGTACATGCAATGTTAGACGGGGAAGAAAATATGTAACAAGGTTGCTTTAATATACTATATAAACAATATTATAATTTAAAAAAATCATCTGAAAGTGCTTGTTTGGCAGTAGTATTTACAAAAATTCTGTTTTGTAAGTTGAATATACCGTTGTTTTTAGTTTGGAAAATATTTTCCTCTCTGGTATTCTCTGTTACACTTTAATATATTTTATTTATGGTCGGAGCCCTCTGCCAGAAGAGATGTGAACCACATAGACACGCCACAAGACTAACGACACAAATAAGACCTGAGGTGTGGCCTGGCCTGCTGTATGGTATGCCAAAGAAGGGGCCATACCTAAGATAGAAGTAATGAATAATTCTGTTGAGAATTGTTTGAAGGGAAGTGCCCTAAAAAGGGGGTATGGGTGGGTGGGTACCGCGCACTAGAGCCGACACTGACCGTCGTGGATGGTCTGAATAAGTACCCCTCAAACCCCTCCCATAATTTCAGGCCAGCATACTGGCCTACCTATTTATGGTCGGAGCCCTCTGTCAGAAGAGATATGAACCACATAGACACGCCACAAGACTAACGACACAAATAAGACCTGAGGTGTGGCCTGGCCTGCTGTATGGTATGCCAAAGAAGGGGCCAAAAGTCACACAAGTTAGGGAGGAATGAATTTATTATGAAAGTAGATGACTACAAAGCGAGACTGTTGAAGGCTCATGCTACCTCCGACTGAGGATCGGGGACATAACGAGCGAAACACATGGATTTCCATCGGCCCATTGTCTTGATGACGTGGTCCGGGACTCCGTTCCTTGATGCAGCGGAGGCGGCTCCAATGCGGAAGGAATGTCCGGAGTATCGTCTGGGGTCAAGGCCCAAAGTAACTAGCAGTGTCCTGATATGGGTGATGAATTGGTTCCCGCTCAGGGGTTCAGAAGGAAAAGGCAGGAGTGGGCTGTCCGTGGGTAGGTCGGACAGTAAGGTAACCAGACGATCTAAGATGTCCACGAGGCACCAGGCGTTGTGCGTCCGGAAAAGCCTGATGTCAACCCCGGGACCGGTTTGATGGGTTTTCGACACCGTTAGGTGCAGGACGAAGTGATCCTGGTGGCGAGTCAGGTGGTGCCTACGGAGTACCTGGCAGCTAGGGCTAGTGACAGTAAACTCACTGGGCCGGAGGAAGCCGTAGAAGGCTAGATATATGGCTGCCTGTATGACCAGACTAGGCCGTACAACGAAGGGAGCACGTGTGAGGATTGTGGACATGCTCCGGAACATGGAGCTGGTCATCGGTAGGCGCTTGGTATCGGTGTGCGATTGCTACCTTAGGACGCCGCGTAATATGGCCTTGACCGCGTGGGTGGCGAACAAGGAAGGCGGATCTTGTAGGGACATGAAGTGCTGGATGCCGGCCAAGTACAACCTGATAGTATTACACGACAGCTTGAGCTGGGTGTGGCAGTGGGAAATGAAGGCCAGGATATGGCTGAGGTTCCCTGAGAGCGCCCCGGGGTTAGCGGCTAGGAACCTGTTGTAGGTCTTCCAGGCGGAGTGATAAGCTTTCAGCGTGTTGGGAGATAAGGATGCGTTGACCAGGGAGGTAGCACCCTGGAGGTGTTGACTCAATCCAGGGTCAGTTGAGACCAGTGTGGGACGTGTGACATGGTTGGATCGGCTCCGGGCTCCTGTGAAAAGAATGCGATATAATTAGAGCGTGACAGTGCGTCGGCTGAGGAATTGCTATGACCGGGGATGTGAACACAGAGGACATTGAATTGGTGTTGAAGGGATAACAGCACCAGCCTGCGCAGGAAGGACATGATGGCCAATGATTTGGACCTGCCTTTATTGATGATAGCGGCCGTGGCCTGGTTGTCTGTAAAGAAGGTGACGGTCTGACCAGCCCAGGTGCCACCCCAAACTCGAGCTGCAGCGACTATGGGGTAGATCTCAAAGAGGGAAGAGGACTGACTGAAACCGGGAATGGCGAGTATTTCTGGCGGCCATGGTCCGGCGAACCAATGATGGCCAAAAATAGCAGCGAAACCTGTGGAAGCAGCTGCGTCGGTGACTACTTGAGGAGAGGACGGGGACGCTGAGGGAATGAACATGGATCTACCATTCCAGTTCTCGAGGAACTGATCCCACATGTCCAGATCTTCTACAGCGGCCGAGTCTAGTTTAACGATTTGGTCGGGATCTTGTGCCTGGGAAAGGAAAACTAACAGTCGTGAGATGAAGGAACGCCCTTGGGGGATGATCCTCATAGCAAAATTGAGCATGCCTAGCAGGGATTGCAGCTGTCTCTTGGTGCACACTCGCGAGATGGTAAAGGTGTGGACGACTGTCCTGATACGGGTCAGTTTATCGAGGGGCAGGCTGGCCTGCATGGAGCAAGTATCGAGATTGACTCCCAGGAAAGTGATAAGCTGTGCTGGGCCTTCGACTTTCTTTTCTGCTATCGGAACATTGAGATTTCTAAAAACCTCTCTAAGGCTTTCTAGGTCTACTGGAGACCTGCTAGGTGACTCTATGAGGAGGAAGTCATCTAAGTAGTGGATGACCTTCTGACAGTGAGCCTGATGTGAAAGAATCCAGGAAAGGGCTTGTGCAAAGGTGTTGAAGAGCCAGGGACTACTCTTGGAGCCGAAGGTCAGCTTTGTTGCAAAATAATATAGGCCTTTCCATTTGAGCCCATGCCACCTCCACAGGTTCGGCTCGATGGGCAGTAACTTAAAGGCATCTGAGATGTCAGCTTTAGATAGCCAAGCCCCAACCCCTGTTTTGATTATCGATTGGATGGCTAGATCAACAGAGGAGTATTTGAGGGAGAACTCCTCAGATGGTATGAGGGAGTTTAAACTAGGAATGACGGAGGAATGAGGCGCGGACAAGTCGTATATTAAGCGTAATTTATTAGAGAATTTGCCCTTGACAAGCCCAATAGGGCTGACTCTCCAGGTGGTGAAGGGTGACTGAGAGAAGGGGCCAATCATGTACCCCCGGTCCAACTCGACCTGTAGAAGGGTGGAGATAGCTTCCTCGTCTGAGGCTGCCGAGAGCAAGTTTCTGCACTCGTAGGTGGAGTCGGGAAGGGCGATGAGTCCGGTATGGAATCCTGTGGTGAACCCATGTATTAGAAAGGCTGTAAGGGAGGGGGTCGGGTGAGCGGACAGGTAGAAGCTGAGCCACCCGACGTGTACGCGGCCTAGTCAGGCCGGACCCAGCTGTTTGATGCTGCAGGCACTTTTTGGATGGGCCTTCTGGCACAGGAGGCAGATGTGTAGAAGTCTGCAGTTGGGGTAAAAGCAACCCTTAAAGTTGAAGTTGTTACATATGGGTGCCCCCCCAACGCTCGAACCGGGCGTCCTAGCCTGTTGGCCTGGGATGACTGCATGTTAGTATGGGGAGCATTGGAGGTGGAAGGGAAGCTGGGGGGATGTCTGCCACTCGACTCGGAGCACCAATTCGCTGTGTGGGCGGCAGATTGGCAGATGGTGCAGAGTGGTGAGCGAAGGCCAGCGAAATGGCGGCAGAACAGTTCCGTGTCAATGGTGCTCCAGTCGGTGACGAGCTGGAACTGGGACAACCTGGCTGCGGCTTTAGCAGAAAAGGAATGATGATAGTCATAAAAAGAGCACCCACCATATTTGTGGCCTAGGTCGACTATCGCGTGGAGGTACAGGTCGAGTTCCTCCCTCCTGTCGGGGTTGGCTGAACAGAGCACATCTCTGAACATCCCGAAGGCCAATACGAATTCGGTGATCAAGAGCTTACGGCTGAGCCTGGGATCTTTGGCCTTTAGGACAATAGAGACGTCCCCCCAGGAGTACGATTTATTCTCTGCCATGTCCTGGACGGAAATGAGCAGAGACGCTAAATTCACGTCCTTGCCGTCCAGGATGTCCTTCCTGATGCCCGCTGGGACAAGGTGGGAAGGGAGGACGGTGGTGCTACTGCCCAGGGTACCTGTGAGAGTGGGTACTGCGACAGCCGTGGAGACTGGGGTTGCTGGTGGTGAGGTTGGATGTGTTTCCAGGACCCCTACTCTAAGCCGGACATCGGTGAGTGATGTGGCTAGCGAAGCCACTAAGTCGTGGAGCTGGGTGATGGCGGAGGATATGGATTGTAGAGACGCTTGTGGATCGGATGGGGCAGCCGCTGGTGGTGGGAACAACAGCCAAAACAGCTCGGCTTTCCTGGCGGTGGCAGGGTAAGGGATGCCTTTACGGCGAAGTTCGGCCGTAAGCCTGGGGATGGTCCATGCCCTGAGGGGCTGCGTAGAGCCGTCCGGGGTGCCCGCGAGGGGTGATGGTGGGTCGGAGGCGAAGTCCTCGCTGTCGGCCTGCGACATGTTGTCGGCTAGGAGAAGGGGAATGCATATGTTATAGAATAAGAAGCCAGATAGGAGGGGATAGAGAAGTCTAGGCAACGGGAAATGAAAAGGAGAGCAGTGAGGATAGGGCAAGGAGCGATAGGCGTAGATGACAGATTAGTTTGCGTACAAGCGCGGTTGAGTGAAAATTTGGAAAACTCAAAAGAATGCGCGGCAACTGAGGTGAGCCAGGAGGTGACTGGCTAGGTAACCGATAGCTCAGGTGCCGTCTGTGCTCGGAACAGACTGATGAACCAGAGCCCCCAGGGCATGCTGGGGTGGGCCGCAAAGGTCTGGTATGCTAAGTAAGAATGTTTCGATCTGTAGTGGTTGACGTGTGGCCGGTCTGCTAACCCTTGCACTGCCAGCAAGGTGGATGTTAAGCGACCTTGTCTGTGTGGTGAAGGATCTTGGATCGCTCTTCGAAAACAGAGTGTAATGCACAGAAGTATGTGACAGTCACTTGCGCCTCATGAGCGGTCGAATTGATGTATGTGAAGAAACATATGTCGTGAAAGAGTGCGAGAAGAAAGCAAGGAGGGGCCTTGCATTGTTTTACGCACCTGTCTGGTGCGCCGGTAGTTGGAGTCTGGTAGAGGTCGAGACGTGGGTCGACCGGAAACCTGAGACAAGGGTGACACGGAGACATGTATCTATGTGTGAAAAAATGACATATTCCCCCCTTTTTCTTTTTTTTTTTTATTATTTTTTTTTTTTACCTGGGAAGAATAGTGTCCGAACCTGGAGGAGGGTGGACCAAGTGAAGCTTAACTGTAACCTGACCTGTGTGGGGAAAGTGATAGAGAAAACGGTGAGTAGTCGTATCGCTACTGGAGATGATGAGTGGCTGATTTTGAACCACTTGTCGAATGCTCGCAGCGATTGCGAGGAAAAGCAGCCTTGCTGAGAGGTGAAGGAAGGAAAGTTTGTGAATCGTGAGTATGTAGGTATGACCGTGGGAGATGAACATGAAGTAATTAAAGTCAGGTGCGTATGTGATGCATGAGAAAGTTGCATTTCGGGTTTTTTTTTTTTTGGAAAAGACTGGGTTAGCAAAGGATCCGAATCTTGGAGCCGACGTTACGACTGGATTCGGATCGGTCGAAATCTTGATGGTGCGGATCCGAGCCGTTCGAGCCGGTGGTGCGACTATGCTTGGATCGGACGTGTTTAGCGAGGGATCCGAACCTTCAGCCGATGCTACGACTGCGTTCGGATCGGATAGAATGGTTCGTAGCTAAAGATCCGAGTCGGACGAGCCGGTGCTGCGACCGGGCTCGGATCGATTGGAAATGCCATAGGTCCGAAAGTTTGAGCCGATGCTACGACTGACTTCGGATGGTTAGAAGTTTGATGTTTAGAAGATCCGAGCCGATGAGCCGGTGGTGCGACTGTGCTCGGACCAATCGTGGAAGCCAGAGATCCGAATCTCTGAGCCGATGCTGAGCCTGTATTTGGGCTGATAACGGGTGCAAGAGGAGGGGTTTTGAATTGCCGGGTCCGAATCATAGCGCAGGAGATACGGCTGGACTCGGACGGCTGTTCGGTGTTTCGAAGTTGAAGGGGCTTGTGGTTGCCGAGGGTCTGACCTGTAGTGTCGATTGTTGCGACTAGGGCCGGACTGGACTGTTCGGTGTATGATGTGTGTGGTAGGAGGTGTGAGGCATCAGTAAGGTGAAGGGAGAGTATCGTAGGAGGTGTAGGGTATCAGTGACTAGGGATAAGGAAATGAAGTGTGGGATACCAGTCCGACGACTGGGTATCGGATGTGCGACTTGAGGTAAGAGGTTTGCGAGCTGCGAGTAATTCGTACAACAGCTCTGTGAGACGTAGTGTCTAGGCGGGCCGTTACGGTGGTAACGAACGTGTGACTGGGTTCGACAGACAACTGGACTAGTCGGTAAACATATGATGCAGACGGAAAACACGGGGTTATGAACCGTGTGATTTGTACAAGAAAAACGTGTACCGGCGCTACGATTCGTACGAATGGTAATGGCCGGTCCTACCTGCGACAGCGAGCGGGGATACGATCAACTGCGAGCGAAGCTGGAAGGTACGAAGCAACTACACGGACGTTGCAAGTTGTATGGCGTCGGCTGATGACGACGAATATCGCGCACTAGAGCCGACACTGACCATCGTGGATGGTCTGAATAAGTACCCCTCAAACTCCTCCCATAATTTCAGGCCAGCATACTGGCCTTCCTATATATATAATATATTTTATAGCTGGTCCTCCTATTCCCCCTGTGGCCGCATGCCACACATGGTCCCCTTGGCGCAGATAGCCATCAAGAAATTGTGGAGGTATTTGGACCTATTATAGGAGACACAGGTAAGAAGTGTCGCCTTGAAATTAGAGATGCATGTGCATGTAATAGATTGCTATGTACTGTGACAGCAGGAAGGTAAAGTCACCTGGTTGCATCCAGGGGGGTAGATATATTTCGCCCAGATTCAGGCTTTACGCCGACTTATACAACTAGGTGGAGAGTTGTATAAGCCCAGCTAAGGCTAGTGGGCTCATGGATGACTCATACCTCTAGGGAGAGGGCTGGGCGTCGTGCAGGCAGGGAGTTGATGAGGCCAGCTGAAGCCTGTCAGTTCGTTTAAGGCCTCTATAAAAACTCCCAGATTCATTAGGTGTTAGCTCATGCCTGGACCCAGACCTGTGTGGACTGTCTAGGGAGAGTGAACCCCTGTGCGGTGAGACAAAAGCCTGTGTGGCTATTTGCTTGGACATTTAAAACCAGGGACTTAGGGACTAGGACAGCACTAGGCTGATCCCAGTTGTTAGTTAGGAAACCTGTATGTTTAGTCAGAGGTCAAGTTGACCAGGATTTAATTTGTTTATGTTTCTTTTGGCTTTGCTGTGTTTTGTCACTGTAAATAGAAAATAAACCGCACCTTTTTTTTGATTTTGAAAACCACAACCTCCGTTTGCTGGGCCTGTTTTTGTGTGGGGAGCCCATCCCGGGGGTCACACACACCCGCTGCCAAGCTAACCCCCTCACAGTTGGTGGAGAATGCGGGCAGTTTTTTTTTAAGCCAGCATGGAGGAGATACTGAAGCAGCTGGCTCTAGCAAATGCCAATCAACAGCAGACAAATGCAGGTTTGCAAAAGAGCCTTGCAGCTCAACAACAGAACTTCGCAGCCCAGCAGCAAGCTCATCAACAGAGCCTTGCAGCCCAGCAGCAAGCTCACCAACAGAGTCTGGAAGCTCAGCAACAAGCCCAGCAGCAATCTGAGGCCCGCTTCATAGACCTGTTACAGAAGCAAGAGCAGAGACTACAACAAATGGAAGCAGTAATGCAGCAACGTCCGCAGACCAGTGAGGAAAGCCGTCCCACTAATACCGCGTCCTTTGGGGTGAGTCGTTTATTGACAAAAATGACTGGAGAGGATGATCCAGAGGTATTTTTGACCACATTTGAAAGGACTGCTGAAAGAGAAAAGTGGCCTGAGGAGCAGTGGGCTGGACTGGTGGCTCCTCTGTTAACTGGTGAATCGCAGAAGGCTTACTATGACCTAGAGCCTGACCAAGCAAAAGACTATGTGATGCTAAAAGCTGAAATATTGGCAAGGCTGGGTGTCACCCAGGCTGTCCGGGCTCAGCGTGTGCATAACTGGACTTTCCAGCTTGGAAAACCCCCCAGGTCTCAAATGTATGATCTCATTCACCTGAGCAGAAAGTGGCTACAGCCAGAGACTTTGTCCGCACCAAAGATTGTGGAACGTGTTGTAATGGATCGGTTTTTGAGAGCTCTTCCTACTGCCATCCAAAAGTGGGTAAGCCATGGAGACCCAGAGACGGCCGATGGTCTTGTGGATCGTGTGGAGAAATACTTGGCTACAGAGAACCTGACGGCCTCTTCCAGAGACACTCGGACTTTCCACCCTAAGACCAGACCATCCCCAGGGGCGGATAAGAGGATTCCAAGGGGTGAGGGTGGAGAGAGTGAGAGGGTGGGAGCTCTACCCCAAGTTTGGCGAGAACAGCCTGGGAAATCAGCGGCTCAAGAGGCGGCAAGAAGGATCGTTTGCTACCGCTGCCGGCAAGCGGGACATATTGCAGCCAATTGCCCGGTTGTGGAGGAACCCATGCAGTGTGACTTTCTGATGGGCAGACGTCAGTCGCTGTGTGCGACAGTCGCATGCACTGCCATTCGAGGAACTGAGAAACATTTATGCAAAATGTGTGTTAATGGTAGAAATGTTGTGGTATTGCTGGATTCAGGTAGCCTTGTGACCCTGATAAAGGCTGAGTTAGTTAAAACAGAGGTCTCTGGGAATAGCAAGGTAGCTGTTATTTGTGTGCATGGGGACACCCGAGAGTATCCAGTGACTACAGTGTGTTTCGAGACCCCCAAAGGTACCCTCTCTCATCCAGTGGGCTTAGTATCTCAGTTACCGCATGACGCCATTGTGGGAAGGGATTTTCCGAAGTTCTGGGAACTGTGGGATGATCCTGAGCCCCCCACTGGTGCCCCTATGTACCAGGAATGGGATAGCCAGAACTCCCCTGAGAGTGGTGAGGACTCTCCGGAATTTCCCTTATCAGTATTGGCAGGGGAGACTCAAGAAACTGGAGAGGAGCCCACCTCCTCAGACGAAAACCTACCGTCTGTGGAGTTTTCTGATCTTGAGGTTCACAGGGAAAACTTTGCCACAGAACAGTTGAAAGACCCCGCCCTAATAAAGGCACGGGAAAACGTAGTGAAAATAGATGGCGAGTTAGTGAACCCAGATAATACCTGCACTTACCCATACTTCAGCGTAGAGAAGGACCTACTGTATCGGGTGGCAAAAAGGGCAGAAGAAACCGTTGAGCAGCTTGTGGTTCCCAAACCTTACAGGAAGTTGGTGTTGGAGTTGGCCCATGGGCACATTCTTGGAGGTCATCTGGGGACAGAGAAAACCCGAGAGAGGGTATTACAGAGATTCTATTGGCCGGGGGTGATAAAGGACATAGAAAATTATTGTTCCTCCTGCCCTGTGTGTCAGAGGTCGGCCCCGATGCCACATTTCCGTAGCCCGCTGGTCCCTCTACCCATCATTGAGGTCCCGTTTGAGAGGATCGCCATGGATTTGGTAGGTCCTATAATCAAGTCCGCTAGGGGGCACCAGTACATATTAGTTATAATGGACTATGCCACCCGTTATCCAGAAGCGATCCCTCTCCGAAATACCTCGGCCAAAACCATAGCCAAAGAGCTATCTCTTGTGTTTAGCCGGGTGGGTATTTGTAGAGAACTGCTTACGGACCAAGGTACACCCTTTATGTCCCGGGTTATGAAGGAGCTGTGTAAATTGTTCAAAGTGACGCAATTACGTACATCTGTGTATCACCCCCAAACCGATGGGCTGGTTGAAAGATTCAACAAAACCCTAAAGCAAATGTTGAAGAAAGTGGTGGATAGAGATGGAAAGGATTGGGACTGTCTACTTCCTTATCTGATGTTTGCTATTAGGGAGGTGCCCCAATCCTCTACGGGATTCTCCCCCTTTGAGTTACTGTATGGGAGACACCCAAGAGGGCTGTTGGATATTGCCAAGGAAACTTGGGAAAGTGAGAGTTCTCCCCACAGGAGTGTGATTGAGCATGTCGCCCTGATGCAAGACCGAATTGCACAGGTAATGCCCATCGTGAAGGAACATTTGGCCCAAGCGCAGTTAGCACAGCAGAGAGTGTACAACCGTGGAGCCAAGACCCGTACCTTTTCCCCGGGGGATAGGATACTGGTACTTGTCCCTACGGTTGGAAGTAAATTCCTTGCCAAATGGCAAGGCCCCTACGAGATAATGGAAAAAGTGAGCGAAGTGAATTACAAGGTCAGACAACCAGGAAGGCGAAAGCCCGAACAGATCTATCACGTTAATCTGTTGAAAGCCTGGAGGGATAGAGAGTCCCTAGTCGCAGACACTTGGTCACCAGCTCAAACTGGTTGCGTGATTCCTGAGGTTGGAATAGCAGCCACCTTGTCACAACCCCAACAACAGGAGGTTAAGGAGTTTGTGCTTCGCAACAAGGAGGTATTCTCTGAGCTGCCGGGACAAACATTTGGGGTAGAGCATGACATCATTACCCCGCCCGGTGAAAGGGTGAAGTTAAAACCCTATCGGATCCCAGAGGCCCGACGGGAGGCAATACGGGAGGAAGTACAGAAAATGCTGAACTTAGGGGTGATAGAGGAGTCCCAAAGTGATTGGTCTAGTCCCATTGTGTTGGTGCCTAAACCGGATGGGAGCTGGCGATTTTGTAACGATTTTCGTCAGTTGAACAAAGTTACAAAATTTGACACCTACCCCATGCCACGTATAGATGAGTTGATCGACCGGCTGGGAACAGCCCGATACATGACGACTCTTGACCTCACAAAAGGGTATTGGCAAATCCCCCTGGCCAAATTGGCCAAAGAGAAAACCGCATTTGTAACCCCAGACGGGGCGTTCCAATATAAAAGAATGCCGTTCGGGTTACAGAATGCGCCGGCCACATTCCAGCGGAAAATGGACCAGATGCTGAGGCCCCATCGGAAGTATGCTGCGGCTTACCTGGATGACGTAATTGTCCATAGCACAGATTGGGCCTCACATCTGCCAAAAGTGCAAGCAGTCCTGGACTCTGTTCGGGAAGCGGGGTTTACGGCTAACCCCAAGAAGTGTACCATTGGGCAGGAGGAGGCCAAATATCTTGGGTACACCATTGGGAGGGGAGTAATAAAACCCCAACTCAACAAAGTCGAGGCCATCCAGAGTTGGCCACGTCCCAACAGCAAGAAGCAGGTACGAGCCTTTCTGGGAATCGCTGGGTATTATCGGCGATTCATTCCCCACTTTGCTTCTAAGGCTGTGCCCCTAACCAACCTAATGAAGGGGAAAGGGTCGGTCATGATTAAATGGACCCCCGAGGCTGAGGCAGCATTCCAATTCTTGAAACAAGCCTTATGTAGCCAGCCAGTGTTGTACTCACCCGACTTCTCTAAAGACTTTGTCGTACAAAGTGATGCGTCAGATGTGGGGTTAGGAGCAGTATTGTCCCAGGTCTGGAACGGGGAAGAGCACCCAGTCATTTACCTCAGCAGGAAGTTGAAGTCCCATGAGGTAAATTACGCCACCGTTGAAAAGGAGTGTTTAGCGGTGAAGTGGGCTCTAGATTCCCTTCGGTACTACCTGCTAGGTAGGCACTTTGACATGGTTACGGATCACGCTCCGTTAAAGTGGATGGCTCAAAACAAGGAAACAAATAGAAGAGTGAATAGGTGGTTCCTGGCCCTCCAGGAATTCAACTTCACAGTAAAGCATCGCCCTGGCGTTCAAATGGGGAATGTGGATGCTTTGTCTCGAGTACATGAATGCCTGATTGCTGGTGTTCCAACCCCGAGGTTAAAACAAGAGGGGGGGGTATGTGACAGCAGGAAGGTAAAGTCACCTGGTTGCATCCAGGGGGGTAGATATATTTCGCCCAGATTCAGGCTTTACGCCGACTTATACAACTAGGTGGAGAGTTGTATAAGCCCAGCTAAGGCTAGTGGGCTCATGGATGACTCATACCTCTAGGGAGAGGGCTGGGCGTCGTGCAGGCAGGGAGTTGATGAGGCCAGCTGAAGCCTGTCAGTTCGTTTAAGGCCTCTATAAAAACTCCCAGATTCATTAGGTGTTAGCTCATGCCTGGACCCAGACCTGTGTGGACTGTCTAGGGAGAGTGAACCCCTGTGCGGTGAGACAAAAGCCTGTGTGGCTATTTGCTTGGACATTTAAAACCAGGGACTTAGGGACTAGGACAGCACTAGGCTGATCCCAGTTGTTAGTTAGGAAACCTGTATGTTTAGTCAGAGGTCAAGTTGACCAGGATTTAATTTGTTTATGTTTCTTTTGGCTTTGCTGTGTTTTGTCACTGTAAATAGAAAATAAACCGCACCTTTTTTTTGATTTTGAAAACCACAACCTCCGTTTGCTGGGCCTGTTTTTGTGTGGGGAGCCCATCCCGGGGGTCACACACACCCGCTGCCAAGCTAACCCCCTCACAGTACCTAAATAAAGGCAATATTTTGTAATATATATGATGTGCAATTTCAAACTAATTGATTATGATATATATATATATATATATGTTTTTCTGTTTTTCTGTTAGAAGGCTGGACAGCCTCCCCTGAAGAAGCCTGATACATGGGCGAAACATGTTGGGAAATCCATCTTACAGTCCTGTCTTGCTAATTCTGTGATATACTGTACTTGCCAATTGTTATACTTTTAACACTTTTTTTATTTTTATATATATATATTTTTTTAAATAATATATTTGATATTATTTCGCACCTAAAAAATCCCCAATACTTCCCTTGTTCATCTACTCAATCTAGGGATGTGGTGCTAAAATCAAGTTGGTATATCCACGTTCAATGAAACTTTCCAAAAATGCTGTAAAATATAATACTGAAAAAGCATTTGTGATTGGTTGAGCCAGTTTGGCTCCAAGAGTACCTTACAGTATAAAGTTTTTTTAAATGAGTTGTTCAGTGAATTGATATAAGTGGCCCAAAGACCCCAAACAAGGAGCATGGGCTATTTGCCCCCATCCCCTTTGTGACATTAACCACTTAACGACCGCCGCATGTACATATACGTCAGCAGAATGGCACGTACAGGCATATTCACGTACCTGTACGTGTCTGCCTTTCTGCGGGTGAGGGTGTCCGATCGGACCCCCCGGTACATGCGGAGGTCCGTTAAGATGTAGGAGCAATCCGGGATGAGGGGGCGGCCATTGGTTTCTGGCCACCCCCTCGCGATCGCTCCCGGCGAATGAAATGCTTTCCCTGCCTGTGTAATGTAAACACAGACAGGAGGAAGTGATGTCACTCTCCTCGTGGCGGTCTTTTCGTCCGGCGCGAGGAGAGGAAGACATCTAAAAGTAAGTTGCACCAACAGCCCACTGACACCAGTACACGTAGGTACACAAATCATCCCCCAGTCACCCCCAGATCACCCCCCCAGATCACCCCAGTACGCCCAGTCACACTGTCACCGTTTGCAGTGGTAATTTTTTTACTGATCACTGCAACCAGTGTCATTTGTGACAGTAAAAAGTATCAGGGCAAATAGCTTTAGGATCCTTTAGGTCCAGGGTAGCCCCCTAACCCCCCCAATAAAGGTTTAACCCCTTGATTGCCCCCCAGGTAACCCTTTCACCCCCTATCGCCAGTGTCACTAAGCGATCATTTTTCTGATCGCTGTATTAGTGTCGCTGGTGCCGCTAGGTAGCCAGTTATTTTTTTTTTTAGGTTTGCCGCCAGGTTTTTATAGCGTCAGGTACCCCCATATACAACCTAATATATTTTTTAACCCCCTGATTGCCCCTAGAGTTAACCCTTTCACCAGTGATCACCGTATAAGCGTCACTGGTGACACTGGTTAGCCAGTTAGTTATTTTGTTATTTAGGTTACCCGTCAGGTTTTTATATAGTGTCAGGTACCCCCATATATTACCTAATAAAGGTTTTAACCTCCTGATTGCCCCTAGTTAACCCTTTCACCAGTGATCACCGTATAAGTGTTACGGGTGACGCTGGTTTGTTAGTTTGCTTTTTATAGCATCAGGGCACCCGCCGTATATAACTCAATAAAGGTTTAACCCCCTGATCGCCCGGCGGGTGATATCAATTAGGTTTTAGCGTCAATTAGGGTCAGCATCGCCCCAGGCAGCGTCAGGTTAGTGCCAGTAACGCTTACACCCACGCGCAAAGCATACACCTTAGTGGTATAGTATCTGAACAGATCAATATCTGATCTGATCAGATCTATACTAGCGTCCCCAGAAGTTTAGGGTTCCCAAAAATGCAGGGTTAGCGGGATCAGCCCAGATACCTGCTAGCACCTGCGTTTAGCCCCTCCGCCCAGCCCAGCCCAACCAAATGCAGTATCGATCGATCACTGTCACTTACAAAACACAACACACATAACTGCAGAATTCGCAGAGACAGGCCTGATCCCTGCGATCGCTAACAGTTTTTTTGGTAGCGTTTGATACAGTTGCTGACAGTCAGGTGCTTTTTTACCTGTGAATCCTTACTAGTGTACCACTAAATTTAGAGCCCAAAATGGCAAATCGAAGGTACACTAGTAAAGAGGCCTACAAGATTCTGAGCATGACAGATAGTGAAGAGGAGGTCACGCATCTGTCAGATTCAGGCTCAGAATGCAACCCCGTAGAAGACAGTGGCTCCGTGTCAGATAGCTCTGACGACGATGGTGAGGTACCTGCTAAGGTCAGGCGTACCCGATCCCAATCTTCTGATGTTGTTGAGGAGCAAGAACCGCAGGGCTCTCGTATTATGGAGCAGAGAAGTACTATTCCTTCTGGTGAACTGGCAAGCACCAGCGGCCTAGTACACCCTGGAGTACATCCAGCACTGCAATAACACTTGGTGACGTGGCGAGTCCCATAAGTGCAGTTCAAGCTGGCGGGGTGGCAAGCACAAGTAGAGTCCAGCTGCCACCAAGAAGAAGACAAAGGCAGGCCCATCGTGCCCATAGTGCCCTTCCTGCAGAATTCACCTATCCTGATTGGGTCCCCACCACTTCTGCAGCACCCGTACTTCCCCCATTCACTGGTCAACCCGGTATTCAGGTGGAAACAGCTGATTTTACGCCACTTGATTGTTATTCGCTGTTTTTTTACAGAAGATCTCTATAGATCTATTGTGGACCAGAGTAATTTATATGCTGGTCAATTCATCGCCGCTAATCCCCAGTTGCCATCCCTTACCAGAGATTGGAAACCAATTACGGTTTCCGAATTTAAAACCTTTCTGGGCCTTTCCCTCAACATGGACATACATAAATTCTAGTCATTGCGCGCCTATTTTTCCACGCGCCCAATTGACTATATGCCCGTCTTCTCTGCCTCCATGTCCAGGGCATGATACGAGCAGATCTTGCGGTTCATGCACTTCAACGACAATGAACTTTGTCGTCCACGTGGAGACCCTGAATTTGATTGGCTCTACAAAATTCGGCCCCTCATAAACCACTTCAACAAATGTTTTGCAGCCTTGTTTACTTCTGATCAAGTTGTCTGCGTTGATGAGTCCCTGATTAAATTTTCTGCCCGCTTGTCTTTCAAGCAGTACCTTCCCAGCAAGCGTGCCAGATATGGGGTCAAGCTCTATAAGTTATGTGACAGGGAAACAGGCTATGTATGGAGCTTTATGGTTTATGAGGGAAAATACAGTCACGTAGAGCCGGAGAACTGCCCAGATTACATAGGGAGCGCTGGCAAGATAGTGTGGAACTTGGTGTCACCCTTATTCGGAAAGGGGTACCACTTGTATGTGGACAATTATTACACGAGCATGACACTTTTAGTCACTTGTTTGATCATCAGATTGGAGCATGTGGCACCGTGCGACCTAATCGCCGGGGCTTTCCCCAGGGGCTTGTAGATTCCCGTCTTAGGCTGGGGGAGAGAGCCTGCTTGAAGTGTAATAATTTGCTCGCTGTGAAGTGGAGGGATAATAAGAATGTTTTCGTTCCTACCTCCCTTCACGCAGACACGACAGTCCAAATTCGTACAGCGACTGGTGTTGTGGAGAAACCCCTCTGTGTCCACGAATATAACCAAAATATGGGAGGGGTGGACCTCAACGACCAGTTGTTGGCGTCGTATCACATTGCCCATGAGGCGAGATACTGGTACAAAAAAGTGTCTCTATACTTATTTCAATTGGCTTTGCTGAACACTCATGTGCTATACAGAGCTTCAGGCGGGACTTTATCCTTCCTTAAATTCCAGGATGAGATAGTCACAGACCTCCTGTATCCAGGCAGTTCTGCACCTCACCATTCCCAACCAAATTCAGTAAGCCAGCTGCATGAGAGGCATTTTCCTCGAGAGTACCCCTACCCAACGAGCCCCCCAAAAAAGATGTTGTGTCTGTAGCAAGCGCGGATTTAGGCGTGACACCCATTATTATTGTCCACGCTGTCCTGACAATTCTGGTCTTTGCATTGGTAAATGTTTTGAACGCTTCCACACACAAGTGAAGTTTTAGCGTAAGGTACAGCATTTCACAGACTAGGACACACTTACACAGGGTCTCCCAAGATGCCATCGCATTTTGAGAGACCTGAACCGTTACAGTTGTTACAGTTACAAAAAAAAAAAGTGTAAAAAAAAAATAAAAATAAAAAATAGTTGTTGTTTTATTGTTCTCTCTCTCACTCTATTTTCTCTCTATTGTTCTGCTCTTTTTTACTGTATTCTATTCTGCAATGTTTTATTGTTATGTTTTATCATGCTTGCTTTTCAGGTATGTAATTTTTTGTTTTCAGGTGCGCCATTCAGCTGCAGCATGGATTTATTTATCTTGACAGCAACAGCGTTTGCTCCCATGATACATAAAGCCGTGACTCCAGTGCTGTAGGAGGTGATTTCACCACCACAGTTAAAAAAAGAGCATATATGCCGACGTATGGGGGCAGCAGGGGCGGAGGAGCGATTTTGCTCCTAATGCCATGTACATACGGTCGAAATTCCGACAGAGGCTTGCCCATGGAAAAGTCTGACCGTGTGTACGCGGCATAACTTTTTATGCCGCGTACATACGGTCGAAATTCCGACGGAGGCTTGCCCGTGGAAAAGTCTGACCGTGTGGACGCGGCATAACTTTTTTGCGGGAGGATGCCCCCATGCTTCGGCATATATATATTTTAGGCACAGGTTGCGTTAAAAAATGTTTTATTTTTTACTATGTTTTTTTTTGGTATTTGCTTTTCAGGTATGGTATGGTAAGGTCTTACTGTTATACTGTAATGTTACTTTGTTTTAATGTTAACCATCATTTGCTTAGCAGGTACGCCATTCAGTTGCAGCGCAGATTTATTTATCTTGACAGCAACAGAGTTTGCTCCCACAATACATAAAGCCGTGACTCCAACGCTGTAGGAGGTTATTTCACCACCACAGTTAAAAAAAAAGAGCATATATCCCGAAGCATGGGGGCAGCAGGGGGGGAGGTGCAATTTTGCTCCTAATGCTGTGTACATACGGTCTAAATTCTGACGGAGGCTTGCCCGTGGAAAAGTCCGACCATGTGTACGCGGCATTACTTTTTTGCGGGAGGATGCCCCCATGCTTCAGCATATATAAATGGTGCATGTATGCCCATCATTAGAAGTGGGTGGATGAAGGGAGGTATTCTAATGGTGGGCATACCCACTGATCAATCTCTTTTTTTCGTTCAGCCAACAGGCTGCATGTGCAAAAAAAAAAAAAATTTAATTTTCCCGAAACTTGTGGCAAAATATAAAATATTCCATGGACTCAACATGCCTCTCAACAAATAGCTTGGGGTGTCTACTTTCCAAAATGGGGTCATTTGGGGGGGTTGTGCTATTTTGGCATTTTATGGCCTTCGAAACTGTGATAGGTAGTAAGGAGTGAAATCAAAAATTTGCGCCCTTAGAAATTTTGCAGGCGGTGCTTGGTTTTCGGGGCCCCGTACACGGCTAGGCTCCCAAAAAGTCCCACACATGTGGTATCCCCATACTCAGGAGAAGCAGAAAAATTTATTTTGGGGTGCAATTCCACATATAACCATGGCATGTTTGAGCAATATATCATTTAGTGACAACTTTTTGTATTTTTTATTTATTTTTTGTCATTATTCAATCACTTGGGACAAAAAAATTAGATATTCAATGGGCTCAACATGCCTCTCAGCAAATAGCTTGGGGTGTCTACTTTCCAAAATGGGGTCATTTGGGGGGTTTTGTGCTATTTTGACATTTTATGGTCTTCAAAACTGTGATAGGTAGTGAGGAGTGAAATCAAAAATTTGCGCCCTTAGAAATCCTGAAGGCGGTGATTGGTTTTCAGGGCTCCGTACGCGGCTAGGCTCCCAAAAATTCCCACACATGTGGTATCCCCTATCTCGGGAGAAGTAGCAAAATGTATTTTGGGGTGCAATTCCACATATAACCATGGCATGTGTGAGCAATATATCATTTAGTGACAACTTTCTGTAAAAAAATATATATTTTTATTTTTTTGTCATTTTCAATCACTTGGGACAAATAAAAAATATTCAATGGGTTCAACATGCCTCTCAGCAATTTCCTTCGGGTGTCTACTTTCCAAAATGGGGTCATTTGGGGGGGTTTTCTACTGCCCTTTTAGCACCTCAAGAAATGAGATAGGCAGTCATAAATTAAAAGCTGTGTAAATTCTAGAAAATGTACCCTAGTTTGTAGACGCTATAACTTTTGCGCAAACCAATAAATATACACTTATTGACATTTTTTTTACTAAAGACATGTGGCTTAATACATTTTGGCCTAAATGTATGACTAAAATTGAGTTTATTTGATTTTTCTTATAACAAAAAGTAGAAAATATCTTTATTTTTCAAAATTTTTTTTTTTTTTTGTTTATATCACAAAAAATAAAAATAGCAGAGACAATAAAATACCATTAAATGAAAGCTCTATTTGTGGGAAGCAAATTTATTACAATATTGCATGACCGCGCAATTACCAGTTAAAGCAGCGCAGTGCCAAATTGTAAAAACACCTCTGGTCTTTATGCTGCGTATTGGTCCGGGGCTTAAGTGGTTAAGTGGTTAATGTCCTAATAAGGAACTTAATTCTTAGTATAGCACTTATGAGACAAATTACACCACATAGGGTAGGAGTTTTGACCCATAACCCCCTGCAACATTAAAGGTGTAATCTAGTTTGGATCAAGTAACCAGTTAATTATTACCCTGGGCTCTTCTTCATTGAAATAATAATCTGTGAATGACCCATCAATTAGATTTTGCCATCATTGCATACCAGCAACACCCATTTATGGGTAAATAAAACATTTACAGGGCAGTAATGTAAGTGAATGGGTATCTTTGCATATGTAAGGCTCCCTGACCCACTGTAACTCAATTCACCAACACACCCCTGTCATTCTTTCATCCATTGCAGCTGGCAACAATACCTGGTGTTTATAGGTATGGAAGAGCATGTGACCTCCTCCCATCTTATAGTGTTTGGGTCTTAGGTATATTACAAGTGTAGTGCTCACAAACCCAAAATTAAAGTGATAAAAAAAATAGCAATGAAAAATAATCCTATGGATCACCAAAACCTCACCCCCACTGTCTCCCATCCAAGTATTAAACAAGGCCAACCCTGCTTAGCTTCTGATATCAGATGAGATCAAGCACATTCACTTCTATTTTTAGTGCTTGTGTCTAATTACTAGGTCTGTGTAGTATTTCTCAATTTACTGAATAGAAAGATTTTGCTTCAGTCTCTTTTCCCACTGGATAGCTTTACTATAACTTCACCCCCAGGCAAAAAAACAAGGGCAATATTCCCGGTGGGGACATAGATATTAAACTCCTGACATACAGTAGGTTACATCTCTCACACTATCTCCAAAAAAAAAAAAAATTAGTCTTTGAAATTATCCATTTGATATAAGTTAAACCATTACCTGTGGAAATCTGCCGAGCCCCAGAATATGAGCTATTGTCATTGACTGCGTTGAGATTGAGGGACCAAGAACAGCTATGAGAGGAGAATTTGGAAGACATCGATAGTTGGGAACAGCAGTATCAAGTCCTGTTACTATTTGTAGCGTTGCCTTCACATTCTGCTGAAGAACGTTACACGAATCATAAGCTTGGAGGCCGAGGGTTACATTCTGTAAGATGTTGGAGTTATTGTTGATCTCCTCAATGGTGAACATTGTAGCCTGGAGTGCCTTAAAGCTCTCAAAGGAGAACCTTTACGACAAAAAATTCAAACTGTTAAAATGGAACAATACATTAAACAAATTCAGAAACAGAGATTAAGATTAAAATAAATACATGGGCTAGGAGGAGACACACAGCACACACCTGGCCCCAAGCAACATCCAGTCCAATGTTCAGGCCTAGAAATTATTAAGGTTTTTAATTTTCCTTTTTCTTTTTCTTTTTCCTGTCTCACCTCTGAGATCCTATACCTTCCCCGCCCAGTTAGGACTGGAAACTGCACCCCCCCCCCCCCATCCTGTGCAAAATTTGCATTTTTTAATGCAATGCTGGTTAATAAAGGCCTTCTGCTTTCTTAAAGAAACTCCAGATTCCATTCCCTCCACCTCCCCTTCTTCAACATTGAGATGTTCTTGCTGGGACTTTGCTGAGCTGCTGGAAAGCTTTGGTGGGATTTGCTCAGGAGGGTCTAAACCTGTAAAGGTGTTGCAACTGTCCAAGTTAGTTTGACCTATCTAATATATAATAGTTTAGGTCCTCAATTGAACAGGACATATACTACAATTGGAACAATACAGAGAAGAATAGCTTGGCTCTGCACAAGGACGTTATGCATATTTGTGAAGCGTTCCATATTTTTGTCTTCCAGGATTCTTCCTCTTCTCTCACTTCCCCCTTATACTCTTTCCCCTCTAGTTACACTTATTACTTTTCTTTTTCTCTATAACATGGATCTACAGCACCTTGGAATATTTATTTATCATGATTTTTCTGCCTTGGGCCCTACACCCAATTGAGTTTATTTGCACTTAATGTTTGCATTGCGGGATAATGGTCTGAGTACCGCACATTGTTTTGTTTTCTTTTATACATACCACTTATGTGACTATATAATACATATGCATACCAACTCATTGTACCTTTGCCCTTGGGGCTATATATACATGTTTAAATTTTTTGGGCTACGCCTTCTTATGGACTTATACAGTATATCTGTTTTGTATTCTTTTCCTTTTAAAAATTCAATAAAATACATATTTACCTTTATTATATAATAGTTTAGGTTAAATATAAAAGGTGAGTGCTGGTCCTGTGGAATGGGATGCCACAAGGTTGTGCTCCCAGTTTGATGGAGTTTGTGCATGGGCACCAATGTTTGGGAAAATTTAGTGCACTGAAAATTGTGTGGACACTTAGAAACATATATGTATTGTGAAATGGGGGTTGTTTAGCTCAAGTGGTAGATGCATTTTCCCAGTGATTCAAGCCAGTCAGGAACTATATTTAAGGGCATGGTAGTCCATTTTTATTAAAAAAGGCAAAATAAAAGTCCAAACAAAGGTTTCCCACGCAGGGGTTCTTCTCCATCAAATACACATAACAGAAAATGCTAGCCCACCTGGCTCTCTGTAGCAGTACTTCTGCACTTTCCTGGTCACCCAGACCACCGGACTCCTCAAAGTAGACAGCTTCCCTTTAGCATCCACAGCTCTGCCTCATGCAGTCACCAATGTTCTGGCTGTCACCTACAGCCTCTCTGACTCCTGAAGACCTCCTGTCTCTTGGTGTGGAGCCGTCTCCAACTGGGAGCCATGAGGTCTCCCCATACATTCATTATAAGGGCTGTGCTCACCTGAGCACACACCCTGCTGGTAATTAGCAAAGTCTGGACACAGGGTTGGAGATCCCATCCCTCCCAAGACACTGTGGAATCTCCAAACTACAAAACCCCTTACCAGAATACCAAAACCTGGAGAAAGCTGTGAAAGCAATCTTCTCCAGTCCACATCTACGCTCTGTCGTCTTGCACCTTGCAAATGTGCAGACCCTGTGTCCAGCAAACTTTCCATTTTACCGTGACAGTAGCTCCTACTGTCACATTATTTTCCCTGAGACAGATTAGTTTGTGCTTTTTTTAGGACTTCTGTGGATCTTATTTAATCATGTATTTGTATAGTTTAGGACACAATTGTTAAATGCACTTTATTTTTTGTCACTTTACCCTGTATGATATTAGGTTAGCTGTACTAGTATTTAGTGGTGCACTGTATAAGAATTATTTGTCTTATTTGTTTCAATTATTATGTTTTGAGTGTTGGCAGCCTATAGGGTTTAGGTGTTGGGTAAAGCATGAAATGGTCACTGCATATTGTTTTTTCATCATTAGGATTGTTTTTTTTTGTTCCATGAATTTTATTGTAGAACATAACAGCATACCATATTTAAAGTAGCAATAACAGTACAGAGTCAATAACAAAGAACATAAAGCATTACATAACTGTTGTATAATGTGCATACTGTAGTCGGAAAAGTCGTTTTTAACATGGTGTAGATATCATATCGTAAACAACTATATCATATCTGTAACAAACTAAACACTATTCTTCTTGTAAAAGTATTAATAACTTGGGTCTGATCAGTTTTTCCCTTAGGCAGATATTACAGTAAAAAAAAAAAAGAGGAAAGTAAAAAAAAAATAAAAAAAACGGGGGGGAGGGGGATTAGGATTGTTAATAGGTCACAGCTTGCTGTAGAAACTATAAAAAGATTTTTGCTTAGATTTGCAATTCCCGTGGCTGTGAGAGAAAATACTCACCTCTCCTTTTGGCCATGACTCTGACTGCTGCTCAGTTTTGGAGGACTCTTCTGATGAAGTTTGTGCAGAAACTGACACTTCTTGGAGATTTTCCTGTGTCATCTGCTGCATTCAGTAGTTCTTCCTCCCAACCCTCAAGTCACTACAGGACACAGTAGTAATGTAGCGTCTGATGGAAAGGACCAATGAGAACAGCTGGGGAACAGGAGATCTACACTTCAAGAAACGTTGGTTTCTGCTCAAACCTAAGAGTGCAAGCTCTTCAATGGAATGGCGGTTGACCAGGCAGCAGAAGAGCAGTGTATTTATTCATGAGCAGGACTGAACTGGCCATACGGCACACCGGACATTTGCCCAGTGGGCTATGACCACATGTTCTAACAAGAGTGGTTTGTTGATGACCAGGCCACACAGCAGGAGGTAAGCGGTGACGGCGGTCCAGGCGGGGCTAACACAGACCTTTGTCACTGCTCACCTCCTGCTATTCAGCGATGCCTGTGTTTCCTCTCCAGCCTCTCACCCTGCCAACAATGTCATCCTATCAGCAGAGCAGAGGGTGGGAGGAGCTGAAGATCTGCACAGAGAAAGGGAGTATTTTCATATTAACAAGTGGGTAATCACCAGCTTGTTTATATGATTCAGATCTGCAGCTCCCCTCACCCCCTGTCCTTCTGATAGGATGACATCCTCAGTGGGGCGGGAGACCCTGGAGAGGACACACAGGCTGAATCCTGCCTCTGCCCTGCCGAAGGTAGGACTGTGCAGGGGAGGCATAGAGTAAAAGAGACACTGTAATTAGAGAGAAATGAAAAGGGGGGGCATGACTGCAAGGGGCACTGTGATGATTGTCTGTGATTGCTAGGGGCACTGCAATATAAAGATGCACTATGATATAAAGGGGACTGGATTGTAAAGGGGCACTGTAATCATTACAGTGCCCCTTTACAGTGCAGTCCCCTTTATATCACAGTGCCCCTTACAGTAAGGAGGACAGACTCCATGAATATCCCATCACCAAATGCCCCTGAGAATGCCCGACCATTCCCCCCGTCCCTGGAAAAATTGGCTGCTCAGTCTAAAATGTCTGGGTCTATTTTTTGTCCCAGTCCGGGCCTGTTTATGAGTAGATTGTTTTAAACACTGCAACTTTGTTAAAGCTGGAAACGTCATCCTTAAACTGAGTTGTATGTAATCATCTGCAGAATGAGCAGATAGAGCTCTATATAAGGTCAGTAGAAGAGCAATACGTGCTGTACTTTCTGAGTCCTTCTCTCTGCCTGCTTCCTCCTTCACCAATCACATTTAAATGTCTAAGGCATGCTTTAGATATGATTGTTAACTATGAGAAAATTATATTTGTGAAAGATAACATATGTGTTCCAGCATTTCCAGCAAATGTGTCCAAGGATCACCAGATTGCCTAAAATGGCAGTAGGGGGTTGGGGGGTGGGGTAGCAGTACATCAAGGTTTGCAAAGGCTAAGATTATGCTTCCTGTATATTATGCATCTGAAAGATAATGTTTTAAATTATACGAGCACTACAAAAATTATTTTACTCACGTTGTACAGGTGGTCTTTGGAGGCCGTTCTGTGAAAGAAACTTTGTAGTAAATTTTATCCAGATGTAAAGGGAATAGGAATCCTATTAGTACATCTCCTGGTAGGGTCATCCCCTTAAGGCTTGGTGTTTCCAGGTGGCACCTCATGGCAGCTTGATCATTGGAGTGAGAAGCCAGAATTAAGTAAGGCAGGACAAGGATCCAGATGGCTTTACGTAAACTCTCCATCTTGCTTTTATCAACTCGGCACTGAGACGTGAGAACACCAGAACAATATTTCTTTGTTATGTCTTCTTCAAATTTTTCTCTGACAATTATCAGGAAACAGGAGAATATTTTTTTTTAAGATGTAGCAAAAGGTTAGGCAATCTAGTGTGCAAAATGTTTTCTGCAAAGTTCAATGACCCTTGATAACCAGATTGAGATTGATTGTGATGACTTGCTGAACTTTGCAGAAAGCTCTTGCAAATCCCATTGCCTTGTTAATGAACTATGGTCACATTATTATTTTACTTGTGTGTTCTGCAGAAACGAATCAGTCCATCTAAGGCTAAAAATCTAGCTGGAATGTACAATATAAACTTGACACTAATTTCCAAATATATCTTCATCACTACTAAAGTGCTGGTATTTAAACTGTCAGGTTTTTATTTATTTATGTAGTTATTTATTTCATTATTTTATCAGTTTTGTATGTACCGTATATACTTGAGTATAAGCCGAGTTTTTCAGCACATTTTTTTGTGCTGAAAATGTCCCCCTCGGCTTATACTCAAGTCTGTGTCCATCTTCACATTTGTGCACCTGATCCTGGCCAGCCGTAGGCCCCCAGGACTCCAAACTTGGCACACATGTAGCCCCACTCTTTCTCTACATGTGTACAAAGATTGTTGTCCCAGGGACCTACGGCCGGGGAGCACCGATTTTTCAAACCGGGCACCCCTTCCATAGACTCCAATGTTAAACAGTAATTTCTCTGGTGATTTTGGGGACCCGGTACCTGATCCTGGCCAGCCGTAGGCCCCCCGGACCCCAAACTTGGCACACATGTAGCCCCACTCTTTATCTACAAGTGTGCAAAGTTTGTTGTCCAGGGGACCTACGGCCGGGGAGCATCGATTTTTCAAAGCCTGGCACCCCTTCCATAGACTGCCATGTTAAACGTCAGTCTAGTCACAGCGCAGGAGATCAGATAGGGAGATTGGGCACAGTGAGGCATGGACACAGTGACAGTGAGGCATGGGCACAGTGAGGCATGGGCA
Organism: Rana muscosa; assembly: GCA_029206835.1. Taxonomy (NCBI): domain Eukaryota; kingdom Metazoa; phylum Chordata; class Amphibia; order Anura; family Ranidae; genus Rana; species Rana muscosa. The sequence continues at coordinate 343,070,181 of CM055118.1, read as the reverse complement.
CAGTGAGGCACGGGCACAGTGAGGCATGGGCACAGTAAGGCACAGTGAGGCATGGACACAGTGAGGCATGCACATGGACACCCTAGGCTTATACTCGAGTCAATACGTTTTCCCATTTTTTTGTGGTAAAATTAGGTGCCTCGGCTTATATTCGGGTCGGCTTATACTCGAGTATATACGGTATCTGTTTATTATGTTTTCCTGCTTATAATATGATGAAAAAACTTGTGCAGTCCATCTCTTTGTGGCACCACACTGAATATATTGGTTGGTATACTTGTCCCTACCATTTCAGACACCCCAGTATATATTTCTAACATAATCAATTGGGTTCTTCCAGTTGGGTGGTAAGCTTAGAATAAAAGCTTATTCAAAGCATTAGCAGAAGCAAATGAGCACCAAGCTATTCAGCAGTAGAAGCACCCCAGGAGGTGTTAAGGGTAGTTGTCTGGGCTTTTTTGTTTATTGCTGTCTGTATCCCCTACTGGAGAAGTTCACTCTCTCTATTTGTCCTGGAGATTCTTGTCACCAAGACAGAAATTGAGGGGAAATGCAAACTTCTAGAGTTGTCATAAGAGCACGAGATGTGGGAAAATCTTACGGGGTTCTGGTAATAACTTTCATAGATGGGAATTCCCCTCTCTTTGGCAATTTTTTTTCTCACATCTGTTTATGTTTTAAGACAGTAAGTACATTTTAAATCCCCCTATTAAATCAGGAACAGCAAAAATAACTTAATAGGGATTGTAGACCTCCCTTAAGCACTGTACACACGATCGGATTTCCTATGGTTTTTTAACCGATGGATTTTTCCATCGGAAAACCGATGAAGCTGACTTTCATTAGTCTTGCCTACACACCATCAGTCAAAAAACCGACCGTTCCAAACGCTGTGACGTAAAACACTCCGATGAGCCGAGAAAAATGAAGTTCAATGCTTCTGAGCATGCGTCTACTTTATTCTGAGCATGCGTGGGTTTTTTATCCGATGGAGTTCCCCACAGACGATAGTAATTTGCTATCGGTTTTTTAACCATCGGATAAATTTAAAACATGTTCTATTTTTAAACACCGATGGAAAAAAGACCGATGGGGCCCATACACGATAGGTTTGTCCGATGAAAAAAGTCCATCGGACTGTTTTCATCGGTTAAACCTATCGTGTGTACAGGGCTTTACTGTATCCAAAACTTATAAACACAAGCGTAAGCTATGAGTCCCTTTTTTTTTTAAAGAATACCTGTCACCTGTATATCATAGGCACCACATCCCTTAATGTAAGAACAACCAGGAGAATTTGGAAAGAATGGGACTTTTAAGGTGCATAAAACACACAAATAAATATCAAAAGATAAATTTTATTAATACAAAAATTGAAAAAATATTTTTTTTTTGTTCAACTTGAACTACACTCGATGTGGATGGGGGAATCCTCCCCACTGAGCTATTGTATTCTGACAATTTGGAGACTTCCGCGCTGTCAGAATCCACTGATTGTGTTGCAAGCTCTAGCCTGCAGCGCTGATCAAACAGGGCAAATCCAACTGGGCTTTTGTACAGAAGTCATTCAATTGATTGACTTCTGAACAGCCACAGTGCCCATACATGGATCAAAATGTGTCAGGCTCCTGCTCAACCAGCTGAGTTTCAATCCATGCATTGCCAACTTAAGGCACTGATTGCTGATCTCACTAGATTTGGAGTGAGACTTGTTGATGTCACAACTGTGCTGTCCATTGTTCTCCCTGCTGGAGGGAAAGCTAACAGTGGGGGTGGAGATTGGGCGACCAGTCCCAAGAGCCACACGTTGGGGAGGGGTGTCAGGCTGGTCGCCCTGTCTCTCCTGGCCCTGGGACAGCGCTACCTGCATAGTATAAAGTTGAGAAAAAATCACTTGCCAGCCCCTTCTCCTACACTGCTTCTCCTGTGTCACTGTCATTGTAAAACAAAGCTTCTAAATCCCTCAATAGCTCAGTTTTTTTCTGGCTACTCTAATCCTCCCGCTCCTCCTCCTCCTCCTCCTCCAAGTGTAGCTTTAGATTGGAGGAGGAGAGCGGTCACATGACCATCTATGAAATGTCAGAGGAGAGCAGTCATGTGACTGGGTCAGTGAAAGAATGGAGCCTAATGAGGTATTTAGAAGCTTTGTTTTACAATGACACTGACACAGGTGGAGAAGTGTATAAGGGGCTGGGGGTGGTTTTTCTTAACTGTAGAGTATGCTGGCAGTGCTTTCCCAGGAAACTGGGGGTCTCCTGGTAGTGCAGGGGGCTGTGTAATGTTCAGTGGTGGGGAACTGTGTAATGTTCAGAGGTGGGGGGCTGTGTAATGTGCAGAGATGGGGGGCTGTGTAATGTGCAGAGGTGGGGGGCTGTGTAATGTGCAGTGGTGGGGGGCTGTGTAATGTTCAGTGGTGGGGGGCTGTGTAATGTTCAGAGGTGGGGAACTGTGTAATGTTCAGAGGTGAGGGGCTGTGTAATGTGCAGAGGTGGGGGGCCATTTATTGTGCAGAGGTGGGGGGCCGTTTATTGTGCAGAGGTGGGGGGCTGTGTATTGTGCAGAGGTGGGGGCTGTGTAATGTGCAGAGGTGGGGGGCCATTTATTGTGCAGAGGTGGGGGGCTGTGTATTGTGCAGAGGGAAGGGGGCTGTGTAATGTGCATAGGTGGGGGCTGTGTATTGTGCAGAGGTGGGGAGCTGTGTAATGTGCAGAGGTGGGGGGCAGTGTAATGTTCAATGGGGGGGCTGTGTAATGTGCAGAGGTGGGGAACTGTGCAATTTTCAGAGGTGGGGAACTGTGTAATGTGCAGAGGTGGGGGGCTGTGTAATGTGCAGAGGTGGGGGCCGTTTATTGTGCAGAGGTGGGGGGCTGTGTGTTGTGCAGAGGTGGGGGGCTGTGTGTTGTGCAGAGGTGGGGGCTGTGTAATGTTCAGAGGTGGGGGCTGTGTAATGTGCAGAGGTGGGGAGCTGTGTAATGTTCAGAGGTGGGGGGCTGTGTAATGTGCAGAGCTGGGGGCTGTGTATTGTGCAGAGGTGGGGAACTGTGTAATGTTCAGAGGTGGGGGCTGTGTAATGTGCAGAGGCGGGGGATGTGTAATGTGCAGAGGAGGGGGGCCGTTTATTGTGTAGAGGTGGGGGGCTGTGTAATGTGCAGAGGTGGGGGGCTGTGCATTGTGCAGAGGTGGGGGGCTGTGTAATGTGCAGAGGTGGGGGGCTGTGTAATGTGCAGAGGTGGGGGGCTGTGTATTGTGCAGAGGTGGGGTGCTGTGTATTGTGCAGAGGTGGGGAGCTGTGTAATGTGCAGAGGTGGGGGGCAGTGTAATGTTCAGTGGGGGGGGGCTGTGTAATGTGCAGAGGTGGGGAACTGTGCAATGTTCAGAGGTGGGGAACTGTGTAATGTGCAGAGGTGGGGGCTGTGTAATGTGCAGAGGTGGGGGGCCGTTTATTGTGCAGAGGTGGGGGGCTGTGTATTGTGCAGAGGTGGGGGCTGTGTAATGTTCAGAGGTGGGGGCTGTGTAATGTGCAGAGGTGGGGGGCTGTGTAATGTTCAGAGGTGGGGGGCTGTGTAATGTGCAGAGCTGGGGGCTGTGTATTGTGCAGAGGTGGGGAACTGTGTAATGTTCAGAGGTGGGGACTGTGTAATGTGCAGAGGTGGGGGATGTGTAATGTGCAGAGGAGGGGGGCCGTTTATTGTGTAGAGGTGGGGGGCTGTGTAATGTGCAGAGGTGGGGGGCTGTCTATTGTGCAGAGGTGGGGGGCTGTGTAATGTGCAGAGGTGGGGGCTGTGTATTGTGCAGAGGTGGGGTGCTGTGTATTGTGCAGAGGTGGGGGGCTGTGTAATGTGCAGAGGTGGGGAGCTGTGTAATGTTCACTGGTGGGGGCTGTGTAATGTGCAGAGGTGGGGAACTGTGTAATGTTCAGAGGTGGGGGCTGTTTAATGTGCAGAGGTGGGGGGCTGTGTAATGTTCAGTGGTGGGGGGCTGTGTAATGTGCAGAGGTGGGGAACTGTGTAATGTTCAGAGGTGGGGGGCTGTGTAATGTGCAGAGGTGGGGAACTGTGTAATGTTCAGAGGTGGGGGGCTGTGTAATGTGCAGAGGTGGGGGGCCGTTTATTGTGCAGAGGTGGGGGGGCGTGTTATACGCCAATCAATACATGTATATAAAAATAAACAAATAAATTATACCATAGCAGATAATCTTTAGGGCTCGTTCACATGAGGTGCTCAGGAAACCGCACCTGCACTCACGCACATGTAATATTAGGACACAGCGGCTGTGTCCATGCAGCTACATGTCCCAATAGAAATTAATTGGATGCTGGCACGATGCTGCATGCAACACCTGTGCATCCCCATGCTGGGAAAACATGGACCTGCACTAGGGCTGCAGTAAAGCACCCCTTGTGAACGAACACTTACAAATAAAAGGACGTGCATTAAGTCAATATACTGTATCAGTGCATCCATAAATATGCAGAGTATTTGAAAATTTTAAATAATTAATGACAAAAATGCTGTTCATATCGATAAAAATTAATCAATACACCAATGTTAGATGGATTATTGATGTATTGATTTGTACAGCATTTGTTCATTAAGTATTTTAATGCTTTTCTATCTTTATGTATGCATTGATGTATTGCCTTTGTGTTCTTCCTTTTATTTGTGCAGACTATTTGTTTCAATAGAAATATAATACTAGTTTTTATATAATTATTTGTGTATGTTGCATATAAAATACTGGTGACTAGTCCTCTGTCTGTCCTTTTGGGGCAAAGCTTCCCGTTCCTCTTTAATATTTCTAACACTTCTGGATTTGAAGATTCTATCTTGCTATCTGAAAGTTATTCCGTAAGGAAAGATCTTTAGCTAAACATACTGACATTGAATAAAATATAAGTACAGTAGGCCGCTCATCTTAAAGGCTTATTTTTCTGAGCTGATCAAAATGTATTCTTGTGAAGTAAAAAGTACAAACCGTTTTTTTTTTATATATACAATTCGTTTTATTATTTATAGCACATAAATATAGAAATTACAGTTCAATGTCAAGAATATTTTGCTCCTTTGTTTACCTTCCATCTGCTGTGCTATTATGCATATAATTGTTTGCTAATTTTGAAGATATCTGTAGAGCCTCTTTTCTTGTCCCTGGTGGATGATGGATAAATATTACAACCGAATGTGCCGTATACCGCATCTATAGCTCTAAAGCAAATCTAAAGCAAATATATATATATATATATATATATCCTTATCCATCGTTACAGTAGTCTGGATTTTCTGACATATTCAGCTGAATTAATTGCTTCATAAATGATCACAATTAAATGCAGTTCAGTTGTAGTCTTTAGTGCCATCGACTAGTAAAAACAATGGAAAGATGCTCAGAAAAAAAGGCTTTTGTCTGAAAACTCTTTAAACAATTATTATATACATTTTTTATTGGTTTTATATACATACCAGTTATCCTTTACTGGTAAACTCTGGCAGAGAGTTTAGTGGTTAACTTTTTTGCCACAAAAATAATTAAATTAATGAACTTGTGAAGATAAAAACGTAGAAATAAATAGACGGATCAACAGATATCCAGTATAGCATAAAATTAGTTAGAGTAGAGTAGAGTAGAACATAACAAGACTCAGCGATAATAAGTCTTGAATTTGTCTTGGTGTCTTATTTATAGGGAAGCCAGTGATTGTATTTCAATTGCCTTTAGACTAACTTATTATTTTCTGTCATTTTTGCATCACATGACATTCAGCCTGCTCTATACACCAAGGGTTTAGCAGAAATTGCTTCTACCTCTTGGAAAATAATTGGTGCCACCAGGATGAAAATTTCCCTAGTGGAAAACTATAATCTGTAAATGTGACACAAGTTTTCCAGGCTCTATACTCGTAAGTTATTACAGATAGATAGATAGATAGATAGATAGATAGATAGATAGATAGATAGATAGATAGATAGATAGATATATAGATAAACAATACAAAATAAACCAAGAACCTGTTAGTAACTGGGATGAGCAATTTCCTATATAATTTGGTTTGTGCAAATTGGGCTTCAGAACTTCAAGTGCCCATTCAGAGACAAAACGTTATCTTGCATTAGGTGCAATGTGTTAACACAGTCCACTCCTTCTGTGCACCTTATTGCCCCAAATTTCTGTGAAAATGGGTACAGTGTTTTTTTGTCTGCCGGTATGAGACTTGCCTTGACCAACAGAGGTAGTGACCAGAAAATACTCTTTTTTCTCTGGGGTATTGGTGGAAAAAAATTGACCAGTGGCACCATTGTTTGACATCAGCACAATGCAGAGGCAAAGGTTTCAGAGTTGTGTCTTTCTAAGCTAGAGCCTTCGCCACTTAACCACTTAAGCCCCGGACCATTTGGTAGCTAGAGGACCAGAGGTGAATTCAGAATTTTGCACTGCGCTGCTTTAACTGTAAATTGTGCGGACATGCAATGTTGTACCCAAACAAAATTTGCGTCCTTTTCTTCCCACAAATAGAGCTTTCTTTAATGGTATTTGATTGCCTCTGCGATTTTTATTTTTTGCGATATAAACGGAAAAAGACCGAAAATTTTGAAAAAAAATGATATTTTCTACTTTTTGTTATAAGAAAAATCGAATAAACTCAATTGTAGTCATACATTTAGGCCAAAATGTATTCAGCCACATGTTTTTAGTAAAAAAAATGTCAATAAGCGTATATTTATTGGTTTGCGCAAAAGTTATAGAGTTTACAAACTAGGGTACATTTTCTGAAATTTACACAGCTTTAAATTTATGACTGCCTATCTCATTTCTTGAGGTGCTAAAATGACAGGGCAGTACAAAACCCCCCCCCCAAATGACCCCATTTTGGAAAGTAGACACCCCAAGGAAATTGCTGAGAGGCATGTTGAGCCCATTGAATTTTTTATTTTTTTTGTCCCAAAATTACAAAAAGTTGTCACTAAATGATATATTGCTCACACATGCCATGGTTATATGTGGAATTTCACCCCAAAATACATTTTGCTGCTTCTCCTGAGTACGGGGATACCACATGTGTGGGACTTTTTAGGAGCCTAGCCGCGTACGGGACCCCGGAAACCAAGCACCGCCTTCAGGATTTCTAAGGGCACAAATTTTTGATTTCACTCCTCACTACCTATCACAGTTTCGAAGGCCATAAAATGCCAAAATAGCACAAAACCCCCCCCAAATGACCCCATTTTAGAAAGTAGACACCCCAAGGAAATTGCTGAGAGGCCTGTTGAGCCCATTGAATATAATTTTTTTTGTCCCAAGTGATTGAATAATGACAAAAAAAAAAAAATTACAAAAAGTTGTCACTAAATGATATATTGCTCACACATGCCATGGTTATATGTGGAATTACACCCCAAAATACATTTTTCTGCTTCTCCTGAGTACGGGGATACCACATGTGTGGGACTTTTTAGGAGCCTAGCCGCGTACGGGACCCCGAAAACCAAGCACCGCCTTCAGGATTTCTAGGCACAAATTTTTGATTTCACTCCTCACTACCTATCACAGTTTCGAAGGCCATAAAATGCCAAAATCGCACAAAACCCCCCCAAATGACCCCATTTTGGAATATAGACACCCCAAGCTATTTGCTGAGAGGAATGGCGAGTATTTTACAGCTCTCATTTGTTTTTGAAAATGAAGAAAGAAAATATATATATATATATATTTTTTTTTTTTTTCAATTTTCAAAACTTTGTGACAAAAAGTGAGATCTGCAAAATACTCACAATACCTCTCAGCAAATAGCTTGGGGTGTCTACTTTCCAAAATGGGGTCATTTGGGGGGTTTTGTGCTATCTGGGCATTCCATGGCCTCCGAAACTGTGATAGGCAGTGAGAAGTGAAATCAAAAATTTACACCCTTAGAAAGCCTGAAGGCGGTGCTTGGTTTTTGGGGTCCCGTACATGGCTAGGCTCCCAAAAAGTCTCACACATGTGGTATCCCCGTACTCAGGAGAAGCAACAGAATGTATTTTGGGGTGTAATTCCACATATGCCCATGGCATGTTTGAGCAATATATCATTTAGTGACAACTTTGTGCAAAAAAAAAATAAATTGTCGTTTTTCCGCAACTTGTGTCAACATATAAAATATTCCATGGACTCGACATGCCTCTCAATATATAGCTTGGGGTGTCTACTTTCCAAAATGGGGTCATTTGGGGGGGTTTTGAACTGTTCTGGCATTTTATACACAACATTAGGAAGCTTACATCCACTCTTCTAACCACTTGAAGACAAAGCCCTTTTTGACACTTTTTGTTTACATGAAAACATTTTTTTTTTGCAAGAAAATTATGTTGAACCCCCAAACATTATATATATATATTTTTAAAGCAAAGGCCCTACAGATTAAAATGGTGGGTGTTGCATTTTTTTTTTCTACACAGTATTTGCGCAGCGATTTTTCAAACGCATTTTTTGGGTTAAAAAATACACTTTTTTTAATTTTAATGCACTAAAACACACTATATTGCCCAAATGTTTGATGAAATAAAAAAGATGATCTTAGGCCGAGTACATAGATACCAAACACGACATGCTTTAAAATTTCGCACAAACGCGCATTGGTGACAAACTACATACATTTTAAAAAAGCCTTTAAAAGCCTTTACAGGTTACCCCAGTAGATTTACAGAGGAGGTCTACTGCTAAAATGATTGCCCTCGATCTGACCTTCGCGGTGATACCTCACATGCATGGTGCAATTGCTGTTTACATATGACGCCAGACCGACGCTTGCGTTCGCCATTGGGCAAGAGCAGGGCAGGACAGGGGTGCTTTTTTTTTTTTTTTTTTTTATTATTAATTTTGCTTTTATATTTTATTTTTAAATTGTTCCTTCCAAGTATTTTTTTTTTATCATTTTTATTGTTATCTCAGGGAATGTAAATATCCCCTATGATAGCAATAGGTAGTGACAGGTACTCTTTTTTTGAAAAAACTGTGGTCTACTAGACCCTAGATTTTTCCTCTGCCCTCAAAGCATCTGACCACACCAAGATCGGTGTGATAAAATGCTTTCCCAATTTCCCAATGGCGCTTTTTATATCCGGGGGGGGGCATTCCCTCCCACTGCTTGTAAAAGCAGTCCAGAGGCTAATTAGCCGCTAGGATTGCTTTTACATGAAAGCCGGCCGCAGGCTGAAAAGAATGATACCAAGATGATACCTAAACCCGCAGGCATCATTCTGGTATAAACATTCAAAGTCCAGCAACATACCAGTACGTTGCTGGTCCTTGTTGGACATGTATTGTAATCTTTTTATTTCATGCAGCCAGTTGGCTGAACGAAAAAAGAGATTGATCGGTGGGTATGCCCACCATCAGAATACCGCCCTTCATCCACCCACTTCCAATGATGGGCATACACGCACCATTTATATATGCCGAAGCATGGGGGCATCCTCCCGCAAAAAAGTTATGCCGCACACACATGGTCGGACTTTTCCACGGGCAAGCCTCCGTCGGAATTTCGACCGTATGTACGCGGCATTAGGAGCAAAATTGCTCCTCCGCCCCTGCTGCCCCAATGCTTCGGCATATTTGCTTTTTTTTTTTAACTGTGGTGGTGAAATCACCTCCTACAGCACTGGAGTCGCAGGGATCAGGCCTGTCTCTGCGAACGCTGCAGTTATGTGTGTTTTTGTTTTGTAAGTGACAGTGATCGATCGATACTGCACTTGGGTGGCCTGGGCTGGACGGAGGGGCAAAACGCAGGTGCCAGCAGGTATCTGGGCTGATCCCGCTAACACTGCGTTTTTGGGAACCCTAAACTGCTGGGGACGCTAGTATAGATCTGATCAGATCAGATATTGATCTGTTCAGATACTATACCACTAAGGGGGGTGTATGCTTCACGCGTGGGTGTTAGCGTTACTTGCACTAACCTGACGCTGCCTGGGGTGTGACTCAGACCCTCTCTGACGCTAAAACCTAATTGATATCACCCGGGCGATCAGGGGGTTAAACCTTTATTGGGTTATATACACGGCGGGTGCCCTGACACTATAAAAAGCAAACTAACTAACCAGCGTCACCCGTAACACTTATATGGTGATCACTGGTGAAAGGGTTAACTAGGGGCAATCAGGGGGTTAAAACCTTTATTAGATAATATATGGGGGTACCTGACGCTATAAAAACCTGCGGCGAACCTAAAAAAAATTACCAGCTACCGATCTGCATCACCGACACTAAGACAGCATTTAGAAAAACGATTGCTTAGCGACAGTGGTGATGGGGGTGAAAGGGTTACCTGGGGGGGCGATCAAGGGGGTTAAACCTTTATTAGATAATATATTGGGGTACCTGACGCTATAAAAACATGCGGCGAACCTAAAAAAAAATACTGGCTACGATCTGCATCACCGACACTAAGACAGCGTTTAGAAAAACAATTGCTTAGCGACAGTGGTGATAGGGGGTGAAAGGGTTACCTGGGGGGCGATCAAGGGGGTTAAACCTTTATTAGATAATATATTGGGGTACCTGACGCTATAAAAACCTGCGGCAAACCTAAAAAAAATTACCGGCTACCGATCTGCATCACAGACACTAAGACAGCGTTTAGAAAAACGATCGCTTAGTGACAGTGGTGATAGGGGGTGAAAGGGTTACCTGGGGGGCGATCAAGGGGGTTAAACCTTTATTAGATAATATATTGGGGTACCTGACGCTATAAAAACATGCGGCGAACCTAAAAAAAATTACTGGCTACGATCTGCATCACCGACACTAAGACAGCGTTTAGAAAAACAATTGCTTAGCGACAGTGGTGATAGGGGGTGAAAGGGTTACCTGGGGGGCGATCAAGGGGGTTAAACCTTTATTAGATAATATATTGGGGTACCTGGCGCTATAAAAACCTGCGGCGAACCTAAAAAAAATTACCGGCTACCGATCCGCATCACAGACACTAAGACAGCGTTTAGAAAAACGATCGCTTAGTGATAGTGGTGATAGGGGGTGAAAGGGTTACCTGGGGGGCGATCAAGGGGGTTAAACCTTTATTAGATAATATATTGGGGTACCTGACGCTATAAAAACCTGCGGCGAAAATAAAAAAAATGACTGGCTGCCGATCGGCATCACTGACGCTAAGACAGCGATCAGAAAAATGATCGCTAAGCGACAGTGGTGATAGGGGGTGAAAGGGTTATCTGGGGGGTGATCAGGGGGTTAAACCTTTATTAGGGGGGGTTAGGGGGCTACACTGGACCTAAGACCAAACTTTGGTGACACTTTTACAGTCACAAATGTCACTGATTGCAGTGATCACTAAATAAATGGTCACTGCAATCAGTGACACTGTGACTGGGGGCTGGGGGGGTGATCTGGGGTGTCTGGGGGGGCCTGGGGGGGAGATTTATGTCCCTATGTGTCCTGGTGTCAGTGTAGTGTTGTGTGCACTGACCTGATATCTTCTCTTGTACGGCGCTCGGTATATGTGAGCGCCGCACCAGAGATGACATCACTTCCTCCTGCTCCCTCTGTCTGACACAGACAGAGGGGGCATTTCTATTCGCCGGGAGCGATCGCGAGGGGGTGGCCAGAAACGAATGGCTGCCCCCTCATCCCGGAACGCTCCCGGACACTTAGCCACCGCTCACTGTATAGAAGGGGGGTCCGATTGGACCCCCCAACTGTACAAAGGCAATCACGTACACTCTACGTGATTGTGCCTGTCGGTGCCATTCTGCCGACGTATATATACAGTGAGTGGTCGTTAAGTGGTTAATAGTGTTTTATTTTTTTTTGTTTTGCTGTTTTTTTGTTTGTTTTTTTGTTAAGTTTACCAGTTTGAAGCAGTAAATAAGAGAGGAGGAGGACGAGAATGCATCAAAAAACACTGGCTGCATACTGGCTTCTCTGTGCCTAGGAGGAGAAACAGGGTTCTTGAACCAGTCCATTACATCTTCGGCATGTTGTGGCTGAATTGGTTGGCCACTCTGGTGAAGAAATGTCAGATGTTTTTGGCTTCTGCTGTGTGCAACTTTTCCCTGCTTTGACATATTGGACTTGCTTGAGCTGCCCCCTATTACCTCCATGCTTATCACCAATGCCTTTAGGCCTGCCTGTCATTTTGGGTATATTTTCAAGTACATTCCTAAATGTTTACTTTGGGGGAGGGGTGAGAAATCAGAATGATGGTGTTAAAACACCTCATATAAGTGTCTCTCTAAAAAAAAAGAAAGAAAAAAATGAGATTTAATATAAGCCTTTAATGATCCCTGTAGCTGCAAGCACCATAGAACAGCCCATCCTCAAAGATCCCAATAAAAAAGTGAAGTTGTCCAAGTCAGGTCTCAGCACTTTATTCTCTTTCCTTTCTGCAGAACACCTCCACCATTTTCACATTACAGATTTGAAGGCTGGAAGGCTCCAAAGTCTCCTGCTGGGGAAGGAAACAAGGGTTTAAGCTGAGCTTGCTTAAACAAATAATTTTGTGATTCAGGTATGACGTTTGAGGAGAAATTGCTCCACAATGACCCCTAAAGGGGTCAGTTAGGCCATGTTTAAAGCTCACTTACTGCTTGTTAAGAATATGTGAATATTTGAATGTCCATAAACCTAAATACATTTTACTTTAAAGCCCAACTGCACTTTCTGTTCACATCTTTTCTTGGCTGGGTGTACCAAAATTTAACATTTAACGCATTTAAAGTTAAGACAGTAAAAAAATAGGCACAGATAAGGTTTGCCTCTTTCTATTTTTTATTAGTAAGGTTTTTGTCTCTTCCCATGAGATGTTCTTTTGAGTTCATCTTTGGCTGGAACAATATGATGAAACATTTGGGTAGAAAAATGCAGATTACCAGAGCCCAGCTTGATGATTGGATTGCAAAGATCTCCATGGCCACTGTGTACTTTCCCTTTGAACTAAGAGAGGCTGGGATGTAAGATATCCAGACACTTAAGAAGGCCAACATGCTGAAAGTGATGAACTTGGCCTCATTGAAACTGTCAGGAAGTCTCCTCGCCAAGAAGGCAACAACAAAACTGATGGAGGCCAAGATGCCTAGAAAGCCCAACATACTCCAGAAGGCCATGACTGAGCCTTCATTGCACTCAACCATAATTATATCTGATTTGATTTCAGTTTTAAACTGTAGAAAGGGAGGGGCTATAACTAGCCATGCAATGCAAAGAAAGGCTTGAATAATGACGCATGAAAAGACTATTAAATAAGATACTTTTGGACTTGTCCATTTTCTGAGGGGGCTGCTTGGTCTTGTAGCCTTGAAAGCTATGACAACCATTATCGTTTTGGCCAGAATTCCTGAGACGCAAAGGGCAAACACTATGCCAAAGGTAACTTGTCGCAAAAGACATTTTTCAGGATGGGGGAAACCAATAAAAACCAAAGAACAAAGAAAACAAAGACACAATGACACCAGAAGAAGACAGCTTAAAAAATAATTATTGGCACGAACAATAGGTGTGGATTTATAATGAATAAATAGTCCAAAGATGGCAACTGGAATCAATGACGAAGAAATACTTGTAGAGGTTAAAGTTTTACCCAGTGGATCATCATAGGCTAAGAATTCTCTGGTCTTTGGAACGCAGCGATCATGTGCTGAATTCGGCCACATATCCCATGGACATTTGTTGCAATCAACTGAATCTGAAATATTAAAAACAGAAGAGCAAGCTTTTTCTGTGTCACTTTATACCGAACAAAATCATAATATCTTTTCATTAGAGACTCTACAAAGAGCAAATGTAGAAAAGGTGAGCCCAGAAGAACTTTGGCTATGTTCTCTGTCAGATGATCCCAATTAGGAGCTACCCTTGTAGAAGCTACTACTGTAGTTAGGAACTACCTAGGAAGAACCTTTAAAATCTAGAATTGCAGGGATATACATGTAGCGCCCTACTCCTGTTGGGTAGACGCTATATGTTAAATTTAGTTGTCTGAGCTGTAGTTTAGCTCAGATGGATTATGCTAAATTGTTGGCTCTGTGTCAGTCTAGCTGGGTTGTGCGGTTTCCACGTGACAGTGGGTGTCACTATCACCACAGGTCAGGGTTGGAAATGCAGCAGGCTGGGTGTATTGGGTATTCCTTTCCCAGAAGTGGCTCAGGGGGCGTGGTCAACCCACTGTGCATTCTGGGAGGGGGTACTTAAGACACGGAAATGGCTCTTTCGGGGTTCGTTGCCAGATCCTGACCTGAGGGCCCTCCTGGCCTCAGGGATGCGCAAGCTATTTTTGGCCTCAGGGCCTGCTGGCCCAAGGCTCTGCAACTGAGAAGTAGGCCCAGAAGTTGCTGGGGCCTACTAGTCCAGGGATGGTCCTACGCGGTCTTGCCTGCGGGAAGAAGCGGAACAATTGGGGACTCAATTGAAGGACGCATCCTGGCCAGTTTGTCTCACGGTGCTGCCGGATGGCTGAAAGATTCTGGCACTGTGAGCTGTGTACCTTTGAAGGAACTTTTTGCAGTGTCAATGTGGTTACACGATCTTGTGACAGAAGGTTGTGGAACAACTAGACGGCACTCATCAAGTCTGTGGCAGAGACTTTGAGCGAGCTCTGCAGCAGCTGCTAGGTCAGTGAGAGTTAGGCCTATCCGGTGGTTCCTGAATCCAGTGTGGAACTGTTTTGTCCTCTGGATCTGAGATTGTGCCCGTGATCCGCAAAGCAAAGTACCTGAACCTCCCCTAGCCCTCTCCCCCTCTGTTGGAACTGGTAAAATAAAGCCTCTTGAAGAAAACGTATCCAGGTGTTGGTGTGAACATTTATAAAAGCTCTTCAAGGAGGATCCCTGACACGAGTGCGGTGAACAGAAAAGGTAACGGTAGTCCCAAACTTTTAACCAGCAGCTCCTACGGGGGTAGTGCTACATACAGTATTTTTGATGACACACTGCATGCACATAACTCAGATAATCCTACATATGGAAGGGGAATTGAGAATGTGATAATGAAGGGGGATTTTAACTACCCAGAAATTGACTGGAGTAATGGCACTGCTGGGACAGTTAAAGGGCAAAAATGTATAAACCTATTGCAGGACAATTTTATGGTCCAGTTTATTGAGGCCCCAACTAGGAATGATGCTCTGTTGGACCTGGTAATCTCAAACCATCCAGAGCGTATTACTAATGTTAAGATAAAGGAACACCTGGGTAGCAGTGACCATAACATGATTTCATTTGATGTTAGCTGTAAGCAAAAATCACATACGGGAAAGATTCCAAGGATGAGGGCTGCTCTCCAGGACTTAGACTGGGAGGGAATGTTGGCATCAATGGGCACAGAACAGAAATGGGAATTCTTCAAAAAGACTGTTTGTGAACTCACTGCAAAGTATATTCCCATGGGCAATAAGTTTAAAAGGCTAAAAATAAAACCTATGTGGCTCACGGCCAAAGTTAAAAAAGCTATAAACTACAAGAAAAGAGCTTTTAAAAAATATAAAAATGAGGGAACACTAGTGTCATTTAAACGTTACAAAGAATATAACAGGATATGTAAAAAGGAAATCAAGGATGCAAAAATTTTAAACGAACGACAGATTGCAAAAGATAGTAGGACAAACCCCCAAAAAATCTTCAAATATATTAATAGTAAAAAGGTTAAGTCTGAGCATGTAGGCTCTTTACAAAATAATCTAGAGTGGGTGACTGGGGACAAAGAGAAGGCTAATTTATGAAATACTTTCTTCAGCTCTGTGTATTCAAAAAAGCATGGGGGAGCTCATGTCCAAAATGGGGGTGGTAGTGACACAGCCCCAAATCCACAATGGCTCAAAAGTGATATGGTCCAGAAATATTTAGAAAAAATAAAGGTGGATAAAGCACCTGGACCAGATGGCATACACCCACGGATCCTAAAAGAATTGAGCTCTGTAATTTCAAAGCCATTGTATCTAATTTTTAGGGACTCATTAATGACAGGAATAGTACCACTGGATTGGCGCAGGGCCAATGTGGTGCCTATATTTAAAAAGGGAACAAAGTCTTTACCAAGTAACTATAGACCTGTTAGTTTAACTTCTATAGTTGGGAAGATACTGGAGAGATTAATAAAAGACCACATAGATGAGTTCTTGCTGAAAAAAAATATTTTAAGCAACAGACAGCATGGATTCATGAAAGACAGAAGTTGTCAGACAAACCTGATTTCTTTTTTTGAAGAGGTAAGTAAAACCTTGGACGGAGGGGTGGCGGTGGACGTGGTATACTTGGATTTTGTAAAAGTGGTCGATACAGTTCCCCACACACGGCTCATGTGCAAGGTAAAGTCTACAGGATTGGAAATATCAGTTTGTAAATGGATAGAAAACTGGATAAAAGACAGAATTCAGAGAGTCATGGTTAATGATTCTTACTCTGAATGGTCTAAGGTTATCAGTGGTGTACCCAAAGGTTCAGTGTTGGGACCCTTACTTTTTAATATCTTTATAAATGATATTGGGTCTGAGATCAAAAGTAACATTTCTGTCTTTGCAGATGACACTAAGCTATGCAGTGGAATAACGTCCTTACAGGATGTCTCCAATTTACAAACCAACCTCAATGCTCTGTCTAATTGGGCGACTATGTGGCAGATGAGGTTTAGTGTTCAATAGGTTTTTATTAAGTTTTAATACAAAGATAGTAAAAAAAGTTCAGTTGCGACATAAACAGAGGTTCCGCCTAGTTTGAATGAGTCTAATACTTCTTGAACAAGCAACATATATGATTATAATTGTTATTATATGTAATGAGATATGTGTTTGGAATTTAACACATTAAGCAGGCAGAGGGGGGAACTGGGGGTAGGGAGGTCAGGAAAGCAGGTTAGGGTAGGGAAGGGAAGGGGGGAGGGTTATAGGAGGGGGAGGGGGGGATCAGGGAAGTAAGGGGGAGGGGGTGGGGAGAAGCAAGGATCATCAGCACATCAAGCGAGAAATTTTCATAATAAAACAGATTAACATATCAATTCACTTGCGAACTTTACATGCAAACTTTACAGTTTGGGTGTGTCATCCACTGAGACCATTGTACAGAGAATTTGTTTGATTGCATATTGTTCCTGGCTATTATCTTTTCCATTTCACATTGATGATTAAGGTCTGCAATTGTGCTAGATATGGAGGGTGTTTCTGCAGTTTTCCATAGTCTAGTGATATTCAGTTTGGCTGCTAGTAAAATGTGTTATGACAGTTCTGGTGTTTGGAGGATATTTTTCTAACCCTACATGTAGTAACGCTAATGCAGGGGTAGGAGTGGAAGTCACTCCAGAGATAGAAGCGATCAATGTGAATATTTGTCTCCAGAATGAAGTGAGGGATTTGCAGTACCATAGTATGTGAGCTATGGAGCCTATGCTGCCGCAATTCCTCCAGCAACATGGTGGGCTTCCTGGGTATATCTTCGAAAGTTGGTAGGGTGTTAGATATCATCTATGAAGGGATTTTTGGTATGTCTCCCAATGGTTGGAGCAATGAGATGCAGTGTAGGTGACCTTAAAGGCTCGTTGCCACATATCAGGTGTAATGTGGACTGGCAGATGAGGCTTAATGTTGATAAATGTAAAGTTATGCACTTGGGGGCGAAGAATATGAATGCATTATACATACTAGGGGGAGTACAACTGGGGGGATCCGTAGTGGAGAAGGATCTGGGGTTTTTGGTAGATCATAAGCTGCAATGCCAAGCTGCGGTTTCCAAAGCGAGCAAAGTCCTTTCTTGTATTAAGAGAGGTATGGACTCCAGAGAGAGAGATATCATTTTGCCCCTGTACAAATCATTAGTAAGACCTCATCTGGAATATGCAGTTCAGTTTTGGGCACCAGTTCTCAAAAAGGATATCGGGGTACTGGAGAAAGTGCAGAGAAGGGCAACCAAACTGATAAGAGGCATGGAGGAGCTCAGCTATGAGGAAAGATTACAGGAACTGAATTTATTCACTCTTGAGAAGAGGAGATTAAGGGGGGATATATGATCAACATGTACAAATATATAAGGGGTCCATATTGTGAACTTGGTGTTGAGTTATTCACTTTATGGTCAACACAAAGGACAAGGGGGCACTCTTTACGTCTAGAGGAAAAGAGATTTCACCTCCAAATACGGAAAGATTTCTTCACAGTAAGAGCTGTGAAAATGTGGAATAGACTCCCTGCAGAGGTGGTTCTGGCCAGCTCAGTAGATTGCTTTAAGAATGGCCTGGATTCTTTCTTAAATGTACATAATATAACTGGGTACTAACATTTATAGGTAAAGTTGATCCGAGGAATATCCGATTGCCTCTTAGGGGATCAGGAAGGAATTTTTCCCCTGCTGTAGCAATTTGGATCGTGCTCTGCTGGGGTTTTTCGCCTTCCTCTGGATCAACTGTGGGTATAGAATTAGGTATATGGGATTGTATGATATTATTATTACATTTTTTTATGGTTGAACTGGATGGACTTGTGTCTTTTTTCAACCTGACTAACTGTAACTATGTAACTATGAAGACAAGGGTCAGGACAACAAAGGGGGATCATAAAAGGTTATATTCAGAGCTGGATTAGGACCAAGATGGGCCCTAGCAATATAACAAATATGAGTATGCTGCAGCCATCCTCAGTCACATACAGTAAGTGTAAGTTAAAATTACATGTAAAATCAGTTACTACATTCTGATCTAAGCTCTTACATAATTTACACACAATTTCAAAAGTAATGTTCAACATTTTGAAATCTACAGCTTTCATTAAAATAATACTTGGTGATCCTTCTGCTGTGAATTTTATTGTTTCACTTTAAGTGGGGTTCAGACTTTACAAAGAATGCAACAACAAATCTAAGGGTGTAATTAGGGCGGCTAAGATAAAACACAAAAGACACATAGCGGAGAAGAGCAAAAAAAAAAAAATCCCAATAAATTCTTTAAAGTGGATGTAAACCCACTCTCATCCTTTCTAAACTACTGCCATAGTGCTGATCTATAAGGATATAGATGCCTCCTGCATGTATCCTTATCTGTCAAATGTCTCCCCTCTGTCTGTTATAAGAACTGAAAAACTGCAGATTCTGTGGGTGGATCTGTTGTCTGGAGCTCGGTGGGTGCAGTCGTGATGTCAGTAGACTCCCCGCCCACCTCTACACTCCCCTTGTCAACATGCATTTTCTCCTGTGTATTCCTTCTGCTATGATCACTAACATCCAGTCAAAATCCAGAAAAGTAACCACATGACTTCAGAAAAGGAGTGGGGGTGGGAATTAAAAAATAATGTCTGTCTAAAGCTAGTGCACGAGATATGTAAATAGCCTGTCACTCAAAGCAAGGGGGCGGAACGGACAAAGGTGTTTCTCTGTTTGTCCGTTTTATCTCACTGAACAATAAAAGAGGATTGCTCAGAGCTTGATTAACTCTTTGTGGCAAGACCTGGCACAAATGATAAGAAATCTTATACTCTACATTGTGACAGCAAAAAGAAAAAAAAAAGTGTTTTCATCCTGTAACGGGTGGGCCCGTGGAACCCAGAAGTTCTTAGAAAGTATGAGCCAGGAAATAATGGAAATTGAGAATATGTCTTGGATTGCTTTAAAATGGGTCTGTAATACTATTCCACAATATTTCCCAGGATATCTGTAAATAACTATTTTTGTTGATCCTGAACCCAACAGGTTAATTGGAAAGGGCTGATGTGTTCTAAAGATCCTTTCATTGTGAATAGTGATAATTAACTCTGTACTTGTGTGTATATAAAGGTCATGCCTAGTCATTTAACTTGAAAAGGGATTAGCTAACGAACCCACCTATTGTCTCTTAAGAGATGTCAAAATAATGTGTATTGTAGGAGACAGTAAGGCAAGCCTAAAGGTCATGTGTCTGAGTCATCAGCTGTAGTTAATTAGCTCATGTAAATTAGGTCTGGTCAAAAGTGCATTGTGAGAGGAAGATAAGAAACTCCTCTCTGTGTGCATAAAACTTGCAGTGTTTCAATAAAGAAGAGTCCAGTTGGAAAGATACAGAGCGTGTGTCTCGTATGTCTGGAAGGATTAATCCTATGGGAAGCGGTCGCCTGACTGTGGAGGGTCGGTAGTGGATGTGTGTTCAGGGAGGGAATATCCTAAACGGCGTTAACCCCTTTCATACTTGGGGTGCCGTTACATTGGTGGCAGCAGTGGGATTTTCCCTCCAGTTACTGGGACACTCCAAACCACCACAGTGAATGACCAGCTCTGCAGCCTGCAGGAAAGCCACGCTGAAAGACTTACTTGAGAGCCGTGGAGGGACCGGTGGGACAAAGAACAAGGCCACCTTGATCAGGAAGGTAGCCGAGATGGATCAGAGGGATGGTGATGCAGGACCCCGGTCAGTTGAAGACTTGTTTCAGCAACGAGTTCGAGAGTGGTTGGCATTATATGGGGCTAACCCATCAGAGACCGCCATACAGAAAGCCATTAGAGACATCCAGCTGCAGGATGAGCGACAAGAGAGAGAACTGGAGCGACAAGAGAGAGAACTAGAGGGGCAACATGAGCGGAGAATGGCGGAAATACGGCAATCGAAGACAACGCTTAAAGATGCAGCGCCTGTCCGTAAGTTGCCCTTTCGGGCGTTCAAACTATTTAAGGAAGGAGAGGAGGAAATTGAAGCGTTCCTACAGGACTTTGAGAGACTATGCCAGATACATGAAGTACTGCCCCAAGATTGGGTCGCCTTACTGGCAAGTAATTTAACTGGCAGAGCGGCGGATGCATATCGGGCCCTGGAGGATGAGGATGCTAAAGACTATGACCGGGTAAAAGAAGCTTAAGGGCTGGTTCCAGGGAGGCTATGCTCATACCATAGAGGACATCACCCAGCTAGTACTCTTAGAACAGTTTTTTAACCACACCCCTCCGGTATTACGGGATTGGGTGCGAGATAAGCGACCACGGACTGTACAACAAGCGGCTACTTTGGCCGATGAATATCTGGACTCTCGAAGGTCAGGCGGAAGCGAGCGCTATCCACTATCTCGGCCCAGTTTACCAGCCTCTAACCCAACTTCAGCACCACCTTCAGCGGCCACTTATCCTCAGCAGCCCAGGTTCAACTCCCAGGACTACTCACAACCCATCAGGTGTTTCGGATGTAAACAGCTAGGGCACAAAAAGCCAGACTGTCCGTTGAATCCAGTCATCCAGTCCCAGTCATGGAGACAGCCGCATAGGGGGAGCCCCCGCACATTCATACCTGCGGCCCACTGGTTGAGGAGGAAGAACATTGGGGCATCCTGCACGAGGCTGATCCAATACAAGCAGCTAACCGGGACAACAGGCAACAACACAGGCAGACTGTCAGGGTTAATGGAACAGTAGCCAATGGCCTTCGTGATAGTGGCGCTACCATGACCCTACTACAGAAGAACCTCATCCCAGAGAGCCAACACACCAGAGACACTGTAGCCGTAAGAGTAGCGGGAGGTACCTTCTTCCGGCTACCCGTTGCCCGTGTTCACCTGGATTGGGGGGTTGGTTCGGGACACGTGAATGTAGACGTGATGAAGGATTTGCCAGCGGATGTACTACTGGGGAATGATTTGGCCCCCCTCCTTTCTGCTTATGCCCCGATGGGCCCAGATGAAGTCAACCCAGTGACTACCCGTGCCCAGACACGTACTGCTGGAACCGGCCCGCTTGCTGCTAAGACTGTGAGACTATCTTCCCCGACACGTACCTTAGGTCAGGCGCTCCTAGGCTGGGATACCCCAGAAGCATTCGGGAGGGAAACTCAGGAGGACCTGACCTTACACAAGTATAGGGCTAAGGCAGATACTAAGGAAAGGGGAATAGATGGGGAGCTTTTTGAATGGGTGGGGGATAGACTGTATAGGATCCCTAAGCCATCTCAGAGAAGTAAGGCCCCTTCGCAAAAACGACAGCTGGTGGTACCTAAGAAACACCAGCTGGAGATTCTGCGAATCGGGCATGATGTGCCGCTAGCAGGACATCTAGGATTCCGTCGCACAGCCCGCAGGATTACACAGAATTTCTTCTGGCCCAATTTTAGCCAGGATGTGCGACAATACTGCAAAACGTGTGACACATGTCAATGGATAGGTAAGAGGGGGGACCACCCTAAGGCTAAACTTATGTCCATGCCTATTATTGGGGAGCCATTTTACCGCATAGCCGTTGACATTGTGGGCCCCCTGGCCAGGCCTAGTCCATCCGGGAAGAAGTATATTCTCACTGTGGTGGACTACGCCACCCGTTACCCAGAGGCAGTAGCTATGTCCACCATTGAAGCAGAGACAGTAGCTGATGCCCTGGTTAAGATTTTTACCAGAGTGGGGTTCCCTAAGGAGATTCTCTCTGACCAGGGAGCCCAGTTTACCGCGGTGCTCACCCAGCAGTTGTGGAAGGTGTGCAATATTAAGCCCTTGCTGAGCTCACCTTACCACCCCCAGACTAATGGTCTCTGTGAACGCTTTAACGGGACACTCAAGCAAATGCTGAGGACTTTTTCGGACGCTTGCAGAGACTGGGAGAGATTCCTGCCTCACCTGTTATTTGCGTACAGAGAGGTACCCCAGGAATCTACTGGGTTCTCGCCCTTCGAGTTGCTCTATGGGAGAAGGGTCCGTGGACCCCTCAATCTCATCAGAGGACACTGGCAGGGAGAGACAGAGCAGGAAGGGACCCCCATAGTGCCTTATGTTCTGGATCTCAGGGACCGTATGGAGCAACTGTCTCTGATGGTAAGGGAGAATCTCCAGGTGGCCCAGGGAAGACAGAAGAGATGGTACGATCGGGGGGCCCGACAGCGTATCTTCCAGGTTGGGCAGAAGGTCTTAGTGCTCAAGCCTGTGAAGACCGATGCAGGCATCTTGGCAGGGCCGGTATAAAGTAGTAGCCCAGGTATGTAATACTACCTATGTTATTGCCAGCTGTGCAGATGAAAGAATCCAGCAAACCTTTCATGTGAACATGCTGAAGGAGTATCAGGAACGGCAGGAGGATGTTGCTGCAGTATGTGCCCCTGCTGCGGACGACTCAGAAGGTTTACCCCTCCCTGACTTACTAGAGAGAGAGCCCCAGACTGACCTCATTAGCCTTGTACAGCTAGGAGACCAGTTAAGCCCCACAAAGAAGGAACAGGCTAAGCGGCTTCTGTGGGAGAAACAGGCGACGTTCTCCCAAAAACCAGGCTATACGACCCTGGCTGTGCATAAGGTAGAGACCCCTGGACAAGCACCCCTTCGACAGCCCCCCTACCGTATCCCTGAAGCAGTCCGAGAAGAAATGCGGAAGGAGATACAGGAGATGATTCAGCTAGGAGTCATTAAGCCTTCTGACAGCCCTTGGGCCTCGCCTGTAGTCCTGGTGCCTAAGAAAGATGGAACTACCCGGTTCTGCGTGGACTACAGGTGACTCAATGAGAAGACCACCACCGATGCCTACCCGATGCCCAGGGTAGACAAACTGCTAGATCGTATAGCCAGGGGACGTTATTTAACTACAATAGACCTGTGTAAAGGTTATTGGCAGATCCCCCTGGCAGAGGATGCTATCCCCAAGTCGGCATTTGTTACCCCATTTGGCCTGTACCAGTCTAAGGTCATGCCATTTGGGATGAAAAATGCCCCGGCCACCTTCCAACGTATGGTGGATAGGCTCCTCGATGGCTTCCAGGATTTTGTATGTGCATACCTGGATGACATTGCGATCTACAGTGGGTCTTGGGAGGAGCACCTGGTTCACGTAGGGGTGGTTCTGGACAAAATTCGGGCCGCAGGCCTGACCTTGAAATGTAAGGTGTGTTTACACAATACGAATGGGAAACACCTTTCAATCATCTGTCACCTTGCGTATCTACCAGACAAAGCATTTTACCACTTGCGCCAGTCAATATATTGTGTATCTTCTAACATGTCCTTGCAAACAACAATATGTAGGACGCACGATTAGAACTTTCTCCATTCGTGTGAACGAACATATTGCGAAGATTAAGAAAGGAAAAATTAATCACAGTGTCCCCAGACATTATTTGCAATATCACAATCGTGATCCTGCAGGGACACAATTCCTGGTTATAGATCAGTTTGTGCCGCACTGGAGAGGAGAATCTTGATTACGGGGTGTCTCCCGTTTGGAGACCTATTGGATTTTTGAGTTGCGTACCTACACGCCGTTCGGAATGAACGTAGAGTGGGACGTCAACTCGTTCATTAATTCACCCTAAATGCTTGACTCGCTTTTCTAATATTCTTTCTCTTTTATTACTGCATTTGTTCCATTTTTGGCGTCATTTTGTGGTTTTTAGAGGATGTATTATACATACTGTTCAGTATTGCAACTTAACATGTCTGTGTGTTTCATATTTCCTCTCCTTGAGGATATTGTGTGGCTTTTACTGCAATTCACATTGCCATCGCTAGATGGTGATGTGTGTTTCAGATTCCCAGTCCTATTTATACTGACCCAGTTTATTCATTAGATCAATGAAATCCTATACCCGCGGCCTTTGGGATGTCCCCTCGCAGCCCTTTACGACTGGGGGTGACTCC
This sequence comes from Rana muscosa, assembly GCA_029206835.1. Taxonomy (NCBI): domain Eukaryota; kingdom Metazoa; phylum Chordata; class Amphibia; order Anura; family Ranidae; genus Rana; species Rana muscosa. Next base: position 343,045,663 of record CM055118.1, on the reverse strand, counting down.
CAGACCGTTTGGGAACATAGGTATTTCCCCTCTGTTAGATTTGTTGCCGTGGGAGTGACGCCGGCGCGGCCTTCCTTCATGTCTTATTGACATGATGGATGTGATGCCCGGTCACATGATCGCCGGGCTTACTGCGCCACTCCCACTGCAGTATTGGTATGGTTTCTGTTCCCTTCCCCTCCTCTCATTGGCCTGATCGCGGTGAGGGCGACGCCAGCGCAGCCTTCTTCCATGTCATTAAAACATGATGGGCGTGACGCTGGGTCACATGATCGCCGCGCTGATGGCGCCGCCCCCATTGCGTGATCGCACATATTAAAGGCTGCGCGTCGTCTGTTTCCTTGACGACGCGCTCCTGTGTATATCCTATGATATCCCTCTATTTATTCACATGACCTTCCGGGTCATGTGATGGTCTGAAGGAGAATGTGATTGGGCGCATTTTCGGTGTGCTCCTGGTCACATGAGCCGGATGTTAGTCACAATCTTCTGCTCTAAGATCTATCTGGCTTTTGTTACTGGTTATTCCCAGCTTCCTGGACATAATGATTGGGTAATATCTTCATTTATTCCCCAGTCCAATCGTGTGTCCCTTTGCATTTTTATGTAATGTTATGCCCTGTACACACGATCGAATAACCTACAGTAGGTGCCGCCGATATTGTGTCAATCTCGCCGCTGTTAGCGGCGAGATTGACACCTGTGACCCCCGTCGCGGGTGCCAGCGCCGAGCTCTGTCGCTCATTCATTCTTTTTTTTCCTGCCTAAATCACTTTCACCGCTAGATGTCCTGCGCGCTTAGTTTTCTATTTTACTTTACGATCCCAGCCATGGCCAATCTTTTTTCAAATGCAAAACGCTGAATGTATAAACTGAATTGGTTGATGGTCCAGTGGGTGCATCTCTGCATATAGTGCACTGTGTCCAGAGTTCGATTCCCCAGTTAACTTTGTTTTTTATAGTCTTATTTGTAATAAGCATATTCGAGTACAGTACTGTATGTGTTACTTTTGTTTTAAACGTTTTTATTTAACACATCTTTTTACTGTACAAGTGTAACAAATTAATAGACCCGCCCCTTCAAAAGTTCCCCATCAGGTCCGCTCAGCCAATGACGTTGGTGTAAGGCTGAGCGGACCTGATGGGGAACTTTTGAAGCGGCGGGTCTATTCATTTATTTCACTGTGGTTATTTCAGGGGAACCCGCCCCCTCGCATGTCAGACCCGCCTACGTCATTGGCTGGCGGACCTGATGGAGAACTTCATCCTCAGTGTAATAAATCAATAGACCCGCCCCTTCAAAAGTTCCCCATCAGGACCGCAGTATGATAATGTAAAATACTTTTACTGATCTAAATGTAATTGTGAATTTCTATGCAAAAATGAGAATTCTAAAAGAGGAACTATTGTAATGTCTACCTCAACTTGTTTTCTTAGCCTTTTATTTCCAGCCTTTTATTTATTTTCTGCTTTTCATCCAAGAGCCATACAGTAGATTTTCACTTTGTATTCTCCTAATTTATTGTTAGTTTAACATAAAAGAACAGAAATATATATATTTCTTTAAAATAGTTATTTTGAAACAAGAGTTTGGCAACACTGTTTCCAGGCGTCTCTCAGGATCTTTTCTAAGTATGGGTGTTTATGTTCAATAAGCCTGTTAAATTTGCTAGAATCCATTAGGGATTAGAGGAAAGCAGTAGTTAAAAAAAAAAAAAAAAGCACCAAGATAGCCATCTCGGTCATTTCTTTTTGAAAATGCTAGTTACCTGGCTTTTATGATGAGCCAATGACTAACTCTGGAAAACTATGCAGATAAGCATTTCCGATTGCACTCTGACTATCCAGTTTTGCAGTGTTGTTCTACTGTAAGTTACTGTAGGCTTTCCCAGTATTGAAGTCAACGCCAGCCAGTAGACTAGCATTTTCTGAGGAAGCTGAGTAGTGGCATTCTCTGTATTTCTGTCAGTAAAATGTTCATGAAAATTAAAAGCCTTTAACTGGCAAAACTGCTCCCAGACAGTATACAGTATATTTTTTCACCTGTGTATTTAGCGGCTCTCAAAGTTACAATCTGCACAGAGCGGGGGGAGGGGAGCTGTAATTTAAACATTTAACACATGTTGTTGCCGTACTGTACTGTTATTCGGCATTGGTTATTCATCAACGTTGTGAAATTCGAATTTAGCTATGTGTGTCTGTGGTCCAGGGGGTGCGTCTCTGACTTTAGTGCACTGTGTCCAGAGTTTGATTCCCCAGTTAACTTTGTTTTTATAGTCTTATTTGTAATAAAGCATATTCGAGTACAGTACTGTATGTATTTGATACAGTACAGTATGTGTTACTTTATGTTTTAAACGTTTTGATTTAACACATCTTTTTACTGTACAAGTGTAACAAATTAATAGACTCGCTCCTTCAAAAGTTCCCCATCAGGTCCGCTCAGCCAATGACGTTGGTGTAAGGCTGAGCGGACCTGATGGGGAACTTTTGAAGCGGCGGGTCTATTCATTTATTTCACTGTGGTGGAAGTTCCCCATCAGGGGAACCCGCCCCCTCGCATGTCAGACCCGCCTACGTCATTGGCTGGCGGACCTGATGGAGAACTTCATCCTCAGTGTAATAAATCAATAGACCCGCCCCTTCCCAAACAGTATACAGTATATTTTTTCACCTGTGTATTTAGCGGCTCTCAAAGTTACAATCTGCACAGAGCGGGGGGAGGGGAGCTGTAATTTAAACATTTAACACATGTTGTTGCCGTACTGTACTGTCATTTTTATAGTCTTATTTGTAATAAAGCATATTCGAGTACAGTACTGTATGTATTTGATACAGTACAGTATGTGTTACTTTATGTTTTAAACGTTTTGATTTAACACATCTTTTACTGTACAAGTGTTTCTTTGGAAAGAAACTGTTTCATTCATAAAAAAAAAAAAAAAACACTAAAGTTAGCACGATTTTTTTTTGTATACTAAGCAATGCTTTACATTTTTTTACAGGTTTTTTGACTTGTGTAAATGGTGTCTGACGTGCCAGACATGATGTCTCCAGGACATGGTTTTGTAGACTATTGAACAATGGCTGTTGGGACTCTGCTAGACAACAAGATTCACACCTTTTCCTAATTGATGATTGCAAGTGTACTGTAGGGGCACCTCCCAGACACCTGTCTCCCAACATGCCATGATTCTTATAAAAGCCAGAAGTTTTGCAGTGTTGTTCTACTGTAAGTTACTGTAGGCTTTCCCAGTATTGAAGTCAATGCCAGCCAGTAGTAAATGTTCATGAAAATTAAAAGGTGTCCCTCCTCCCATACACACCAATCAACAGCACAGCAAAATGGTACATGTGAATTTATATAAAAAATGTGAATTCTAAAAAAGTATTTGTGTATTTTTTTTTTGTTATGTTTAATGTGTACAGTAATTTGGTGTACGGTTTTCCACCTGACAACAGGTTCAGTACAGTGCTCTGCCACTCGAAAACATTGCCTGTGCCCCAAGGTCTGGCTCATGATATACTGTACTGTACAGTACTGTACTGTAAGCTGAAGGTTAGCCAATTTCAACTAGTAGTAAGGTTGGCAAAGTGAATAAATACAGTACATGTTCTCTCATACTGTTCTTAAACTATTTTTTATTTAACGGAGCTTAGCAATAATAAACTGTACAGTACATATTGGGATGTTTCATTACAGTAGTACAACACTTGTACAGTACATTATAAAGTACAGTAAGAAACATACTTCCCCCCACCCACACACCCCTCTTAACAACTCAGCCTGTTGGGGTGTTGGCCCAGTTGGCACTCATTCTCTTCCCTCCTCGGCTCTCAAAGTTACAATGTGAACAGAGCGGGGGGAGGGGAGCTGTAATTTAAGCTTGCTGAGACAGAGCTGTGAGAAAAAAAAGATTAAAAGATTCAGCCCTAGGCAGTCTGTTACTGTAGGCTGGGCACAAGGTTGTCTAGCACTGAAAGGTGTCCCTCCTCCCACACACACCAATCAACAGCACAGCAAAATGGTACATTACAGTACAGTTTCTGCAGTGTCTACAGCACATTACTGTAACTACTGTACGGTACATGATATTATTTAACACTGTAACTCAAGTGTCTTTACTCCAACTTTGACCAAGGGCATTCTCGTGACATCCTGAGGAATTCGTTAAATTTATCCCTACAAGCTTGCACATTATCCCCTTGTAATCTTGTGTGGACAAAGTCGAGAATGGTTGCTTTCAGATTTGCTGGGATACCCGGTTTGCGATTATCACCATCAAAATTAACCCTCTTGGTCCACTGCTGGTATTGCTCCCATGTGATTAAATGTTTCAAAACAAGCCGGGCCATATTCCCCGGTTTGTTGACCGAATGCAGGACTATAAGGGCTGTATCCTCTTCGGTTATGACTGGGAGGGCACAGTCTGGTAATGGAGACATGGTCTTTCTCCTCCTTGTCACAGACAATACCCTGCTGCCTGTAGTGCTTGTCATTGGGTATGTCACTGTGCTTGGATTGCATACAGTACTGTACTCGAATATGCTTTATTACAAATAAGACTATAAAAATGACAGTACAGTACGGCAACAACATGTGTTAAATGTTTAAATTACAGCTCCCCTCCCCCCGCTCTGTGCAGATTGTAACTTTGAGAGCCGCTAAATACACAGGTGAAAAAATATACTGTATACTGTTTGGGAAGGGGCGGGTCTATTGATTTATTACACTGAGGATGAAGTTCTCCATCAGGTCCGCCAGCCGATGACGTAGGCGGGTCTGACATGCGAGGGGGCGGGTTCCCCTGATGGGGAACTTCCACCACGGTGAAATAAATGAATAGACCCGCCGCTTCAAAAGTTCCCCATCAGGTCCGCTCAGCCTTACACCAACGTCATTGGCTGAGCGGACCTGATGGGGAACTTTTGAAGGGGCGAGTCTATTAATTTGTTACACTTGTACAGTAAAAAGTTGTGTTAAATCAAAACGTTTAAAACATAAAGTAACACATACTGTATTGTATCAAATACATACAGTACTGTACTCGAATATGCTTTATTACAAATAAGACTATAAAATCAAAGTTAACTGGGGAATCAAACTCTGGACACAGTGCACTAAAGTCAGAGGCGCACCCACTGGACCACAGACACACATAGCTAAATTAGAACTTCACAACGTTGATGAATCACTAATGCCGAATGACAGTACAGTACGGCAACAACATGTGTTAAATAAAAATGGAAGTGTACAGTACAGGCGCTAAACTGTGCAGACATGTTTGGCATACAATTGCATTTACAATACCAAGACAAAGCGGACTATAACTAAAGCGGAACTTCATAGCGTTGATGAATGACGAATGCCGAATGATGTGCCGCGCCAGCTGAAGGGTGCATGAGTGCGGAGCGGTACATATGTACTGTACAGTACTGTACAGTGAACAGGCTTGGCAGCAGCTGTACAGTATAAGAGCACGGAGCAGACACACTTTACAGTAATTGGTCCGTGCAGAGTTTTGGATTTGAAAAAAGATTGGCCATGGCTGGGATCGAACCGGGGTCTCAGAGGAGAACTGAACAAAAGCTGGCATTTGCACAAAGGTTTTTGCCTTGCACCACCCCGCAGTTACACATTGCAACAACAGTTTTAGAAAGTATTAATGAACAGTGCGAGCCCTATCGCGGATGGTCTCAGGGGTGGCGAGCGCGAGAAGCACAGCCTCCCAGCGGTGATTTCCAGCGCGATCCCATCGCGCTGGAAACACAATGTCGGCGGCACCTACTGTATGGATTTTCGTCCGATGGATTTGACCATCGGAAATCCGATGAAACTGTTTTTCATCAGTCTTGGCCACACACCATCAGTTAAAAAACCGACGGCACGTACAATACGTACGACGCGCTATAAAAGGGCCGAACAAATCTAATGGCGCCACCCCTTGGGCTGCTTTTGCTGATTTCGTGTTACTGCGTGTTAGTAAAAGTTTGGTGAGAGCCGATTCGCGCTTTTCAGTCTCCGTGCTTTGCAGATCGTTTCCTGGTGTTCAGTTTGTGCTTGTGGGTTTGTATTTGTGATTCAGTGCGTGCAGTCAGGTCGTTACTGCCTTGCAGTGCCTTCTTGGCCGTTTGTTTACTGTTTTTCAGGTCGTTCTTCTCAGGCCTTGCTGTTCCACGGTGCATTCTGTTTGAGTGCGTTCTGACCAGCCGACCGGTTTAAAACCATGTTTGAAGTGCGTTCTCGTTCTCGAGCTTGTGCTGGCTTTGGACTTGGTGTTGCAGTTAACACTGTAACCCGAGTTCAGTCTGTGAACAGGGTGAGGAGGAGTTCATGGACTAAGAATTGGTTGCTCCAGCGGGACCAATTCTCTCATATGCCTCTGCTGCGGGAAATCCATGAGAATAACCCTGATGATTTCAGGAATTATCTCAGGATGACGGACCCCGTATTTCACCGTCTGTTGGATTTGCTGTCCCCCTATATCACGAGGCAGGACACTGTGATGCGCCAGGCCATCACTGCCGAGCAGAGGCTTATTGCCACGTTGAGATACCTGGCGACTGGGAGAAGCTTGCAGGACCTCAAGTTCTCAACAGGCATCTCCCCCCCCCCCGGCTCTCGGGATCATTATCCCTGAGACGTGTTCGGCCATCATTCAGGTCCTGCAGAAGGACTATATGAAGGTAATTTTGCTCCTTTAACCTCACATTATATGTTTTGATTGTTTTAGAATCTTCTTATTTTTCCCCTCCTAAACCAAATTTGCCTTTTTGTAATATCCTGGTAATGCCCCCATTTTCCCCATGCCTGTTTTTACCTGTAAAGCCCTTTTTGGGCCCTACATGCCTATTTCCCTTCACTAACCTCTCCAGCATGCTATCGTGGGCGCAAACCCAGCTAGCCTTCTATTTTCCTTTTCCTTTTTTTGGGGTCATTGCCTGCGTAGTTTGACAACCCTCCCCCCCCCCCCAAAGATGTAAATAATTTTTTAGTTCTCAATCAAGCTCAGCAGAGTGGTCGAGCCTTTTTTTGGATCCCCCACAATCACCTTAGGCCCCCCTTAGATTATTTTAGAATGTCCACTCAGCAGGGGTGAGGCATCTGCTAAGTGGGCCTTTGTTTATTGGTAGGAAATACTCCCCTAAATAATAATGTTAGAATGATGTTGGTCAACAATGTTTTTGCGTGTAATCTGCTTGCACTGTAAACATAAACCGTACTAATGTCTTCTTTTTGTTTGACTCCACAGTTCCCTAGCACACCACAGGAATGGCTGACTGTGGCCTCCCAATTTGCCCAGCGGTGGGATTTCCCCAACTGCGGAGGGGCAATTGATGGGAAGCACGTCCACATAGTGCCGCCACCCCGTTCGGGGTCATACTATTTTAACTATAAAGGTTTTAATAGCATAGTGTTAATGGCGGTGGTGTCGGCACGGTACGAGTTCCTGTATGTGGACGTGGGGAAGAACGGCCAGATGTCCGATGGCGGAGTATTCGCAGAGACGGAGTTCGCTCACCGTCTGCAGGCTGGGGGTCTTGCACTGCCTCCAGATGCAGAGAACGTGGAAGGGCTACCGTTCGTTTTCATTGCGGATAAAGCTTTTGGACTAGGACCACACCTCATGCGGCCGTTTCCCCAATGCACCCTCACCCCGGAGAGGAGGGTTTTTAATTACCGGCTGGCCAGAGCCCGGAGAGTTGTGGAGAATGCCTTCGGGATAATGGCCAGCCGGTTCCGCCTGTTCCAGACAGCTATAAATTTGGCGGATTATAAACTCAACAACATTGTGTACTGCTGCTGCTTGTTGCACAATTTTTTAAGGAAATTCTCCACAAATTATGTGTCATCAGTTGGGTCTGAGGCCGATCCCTCTGAACTGATAAATCTGACCGGCCTCAGCACTGCCCGTACTGGCTTGGCCCCCCAAAGTGCCTGTGAAGTACATCAGAAATACGTAGAGTACTTCACGGGTAGGGGGGCCATCACAATGCCAGACCACATCTGACCTTTGATTTTACCTTTTTTAAATAAACAAAAATATTTGATTTACTACAAACTTGTGTTGTCATTCTTTTATTTGTGGTTTATGTGTCTCCCAGGTTCTAGTAGTGCCAAGTGTAATTCTCCTTAGTAAATAGCCTCCAATCTCAGAGGTAAAAACACTCATTTTGCATCTTCAGAACTGCTATTGAGCATAGAAAGAACAAGGCACACCTTTTTTCGACTTCCCAAATGTTTTTATTGATTGCAACACAGTTTTTTTTTTCCAATTTTTTTTTGGGGGGTTTTGTGCGGCTTTTTTAGCAGAAACATGCATGGGTCAAAAGCCACATTTTTTTTTCTGAAAAAGTAATAAAATAACACAGTGAAAAATACAAACAGGAGATGGGGTGATGTTACCCCTGATCCATCCCAAATGTGAGGAAACACACTTTCTTTTTGGGGCTCAAATGGGTATCTTCAACATGATCCCATGGCTAGGGTAAACATGTGCTATCTGCCATCATGGGGGATCAATGGACGTGCTTTGGGGGTGAAAACCCTTCCTCTCCCCTACTTGAGGAGGGAGGAAGAGGTTGCACCACCAAAACAGGGACATAGATATCCTGTGACGGCAGATAGCACATGTTGAGTCTTCAGTGTGTGCATCCTCACATTTGGGCTGGTGGAAATTCAATAGAAAAATTCTGACACATAACAAAACACACAAAAAGGGGGGGGTCACACTATTCTCCCCAAAATATCTATCATGTTTTTATATTTTTGCTCAATCACAATCATTCTCTTTCCCATAATGTCCATTTCGCTACTGCATTCCATGATTTCCTGAATGATTATTTTGGCGCTGGCCCTCGAGAATGGAGGATTTGGACTTCCTGACACACCCCCACGTTCAGTCCCTAAAAAGAAACAAATAATTTAAAACTATGCAGGCCTACATCTGTATTTACCTTGAAGTTGTGGTGACAGACACTGACCTGTTGTGCTGATAAGCTCCACCTCTCCTTCCTCCACCTCCCCTTCCTCCACCTTCACTTTCTCCCCCTCCGCTTCCTGAACCTGCTGAACTTGGTCTGCTTTGGGATCTTCGGGGAGTTTCTGTGGTGTTGGGTTCCTCGTCTCATGAGCATGGTGTCCTCCCACTCTCCTCTCCCCTATGGAATTAGCAAAAAAAAGGAACCTTTAGCACACAAACTTTTTAGGCCTGAAAATGGATTCTCAATGTTTTAAAGTGGGGTCCAAATGATATTTGGCCCTGAGTTTCAAGATGAACATATGAGATCTTGCAAACTCAACAAAGCAACATGTTATTTTGGAGGACACTCACAAATACACTTGGATAACCACCAAGGTATCCACTGGTTCACCTGTGTGTGACACCATTAAGAAATTGGGTCATGTGGCCCAGAGTATAGTATCTTGCTGAAGAACAAAAAAGAGTACACAACTGCTGGAGTGTCATCTCCTTTACCCAGAATACAGTTTATTCTTTCATTCACATTCTAAATTTCCTTACAACACATCATCTAGCCAACAATGTGTAGATAAACATTGTTGAAGTAAAATGAGGCATGCCCACATGTAGTTTACGTGGATATGTGCCAAACATGTTTGGGGGAAGAGCAGCAATTATTTTTTCTACACATTTAGCAAATAAGTGGACTCTCCACTTAACATAAAAGTTTAGATTTTAAAATGTGAAACCAGTCAAGCCAAGCACATGGTGCAAAACATGGAAGAATACATATTACAATGTGAAAGAACACAGTAAAATAAACTTACTTTTTTCAATGCTTTTTATAAGCTTCCTATACTGCTCCGGCTCCCTGAGCTTCAGGTCTGACCACCTTTTACGGAGTTGTTTTCTTTGGATCTCCTGACCCCATATTTTTTATAGAGAGTCTTCGCAACTTTGTCCATAATTTGTGACTTCCGGAGATTAGGGGTGTCGTATGGGCCATGCTTGCCGTCGTAATCCTTCCTCCGCAGAATGTCCACCATCTCCGCCATCTCAGAAAAAGACATATTAGTCGCCTTGTATATTTTTTTACTGGATCGTGACGTTTCCGCCTCCGGGCTTTCCTCGTCGATAATTTCTAATAAAGAAGCCACCTGTGTCTGCGACATGTCGCCGTCTCACACTGTGCGCCGATCGTTAAGGGGCGGGGAAATGCTGAAAAAGTCCGTCATGGGCGGGCGACGAGGGCGGAGTTCCACGCATGCGCAGGGTATAAAAAGGGGAAAGAAGTTATTAGGGATGCGCGGAGTAAGGACGACCGGAAGTGAAGCAACGAAGTGAACTAAGGTAAGAAGGGAACTCGGGCCTGCAGTGGCCTATAATGGTTCATGATTGTAAAGGGCAATATTGTGATAATTTGAGGAGAATCAATTCTGATCCTTTTCTTTTTTTTTCATTTTTTTTTACTTGACGATACAAAAAGATGCATAAACTACGTGAGCCGGAGGTAATGCTGATTTTTATAGAAAAATATAAGGAACAGCGCAACCTATGGGAACTCAAACACCCTGCGTACCACAAAAGTGATGTACGTCGGGCAACTATTACCAAATTAGCAGAGGATATGAAGCCATGGATCCCAGATGCAGACTACACTATGATCAATAATAAAATCAACAACCTGCATAATTCGTATAAAAAAAAATACAAGGAAGTGCGCCAGTCAAAGAGATCAGGAGCAGCAGCCGACGATGTAGAAAAGCCCAAGCTGTGGTACTACAGACATCTTCAATTTCTGGATGACCAGATCAAGGCCAGGGAATCTATTTCCAGCCTTCCCTCAACCCTTCCTTCCACCCTTCCCTCCAGCGTTCCTTCCACCCTTCCCTCCACCCCTGCAGAGGCGGAGGAGGAGCCTCCCGAGCTAGAAGAGCCAGATCTTCGCATCTTCAGCCAGGTATAGTATTTTTGATCATAATTATTGTCCACTAAGTAATATTTTGTGGTACTGTTTGGATTAGCCATAAATGATATCATCCCCCCCCCACCCCAAAAAGAAAAACAGTAATGAGATCAAAATTGTGTGTGATAGATTCCCCAAATAATCCAATTTTTCATTTTATTTTAAAAACAGGATGAGGCAAGCCAGGAGGAAGAGGGTCAGGAGTGTGGCAGGCAGGAGGAGGCAGAGGTGAGTGTCAGCCAGGAGGAGGCAGGGTCAAGTGGGACTCAGCAGGTGCCCAGGCCTAGTGGCAGCACCGTCTCCCAAGTGGCTCCCCTCCACATCAGACCGCCAAAACAACGGCGGATGACACAAGTGGAGGAGGAGTCACTAAAGATGATTCAGGAGGCTGCTGCCATTATGAGGGCCCCCCTCAACCCTACAGAGGGCTTTAGCACCTATCTTGCGGAAAAATTGCTCAGAATGGAGGCGGGACAACAGGCCCTTTGTGAGCACCTTATATATATGGCCGTACACATGGGGGCGAGGGGGCTGCTGACTGAGGCCACCCATATCTCACAGCAGGCCAATCCCTCTCCTCCTTCTCCTCCTCCTCCTGCCACATCACCACCCACAGTGGCCCAGCCTGCAAGGGTGCGTGGACGGGGCCGTGGAGAGAACGCTGCAGAGAGGCGTGGAAGGAAGGCTACAGGGAAGAGCAGGAGGTGATTCCCTGGCCTCGAGCTGCTCATCCAGAAATTGAAGGTTGATGGAGTACCACAGCTTGGGATGATGTATGTCTTTGGCTGCTGCTCCTGATTTCATGCTGTTGTTGATTTTATTATTGATCATAGTCAGGTCTGCATTTGGGATCTAATGACTTCATATTCTCTGCTAATTTCTGAATAGTTGCCCTTCGTTTTTTTTTTTTTTTTTTCCGAAATAAAGGGACATTTGATTTCAGCCAACATACATGCCTGATGTGGTTTTTTTTGAAGTAGCAATAAGATTTCATAAATACAATGTGTAATTAATAACAAGGGACACCAACCTCCATGAGTAAAAAATAAAAATTTATGAAAAAAAAAAAAAAATGTTGTTCGGAGAAATTGACACACCAAAAAATGCACCACACATTTTAAGACAAAAACCAAAAAAAGGTGTAATTTGTGAGGTCGGCCTTGAAGAATTAAACTAATTATTCCTAAGATCACAAGAAAGAAGAAAGACATACGTTTCTCCGAACTCATGAGAAAGATCTGCTGCCGAAATTACATTTTAAAGACTGTTCTAAAGCAACAAAACATGCGCTGCATTAAACGAAGCAATAACTTGCAGAATGACGAATGTGCTCTCTCCATTAGGAACGCTAGTTTTACCAGAACGAGCGCTCCCGTCTCCTAATTCAGTTTGAGCATGCGTGGGTTTTTTAACCGATGGACTTGCCCATAGACGATCGGAAATTCCCTTCGGTTTTTTATCCATCGGAAATTTTAAAACAAGTTCTATTTTTTCCAACCGATGGAAAAAAGACCGATGGGTACCATACACGATCGGTTGGTCTGATGAAAACCATCCATCGGACGGTTTACATCAGTCAAACCGATCGTGTGTACGGGGCTTTAGTTTCCATTGGCTAGAGATCTCATTGTGTGTTTGTTGAGGCATTGATTGGACTGACACCATCGCACGGCTAATTGGTTGGAATTTGGCAAACTTTTTGATAGTATGTTTGCCATGTGCTACTACCTGCCACTTCCTGGTTTTATTGATTTGAACCAGAAAGGGCTTGATCCCTGCACTAGGATTGGTCCCCCACGGGGAAGCACTATCATGATTTGGTCATGTGATCGTTGTTTGTCCAATCAGAATGCCCGCCTTTATGAAATGTTGTTCCATTGGTGGGTCATTGATTATGACTCCCATAACTTTTACTATATATATATGGCAAATTGGGGGAGCAGGTTAATGCCCCTGTAGACTTCCTGTTAGGAACGAAACGCATCGGGCTATGCATTTTGCTTCCCATGTTGTCTTTTAATATATGAACTGTGATCACTTTTTATTTTTGTATGTTGGTGTTTTTCTGATTAAAAACCCAATTTTTTTTTGACCTACACCATTGGAGCCCCCTATTTTTTTCTTCTCTTTGCATGAAATCGGTGAGGAAAAGTTTTTTCAGTTTTCTCCAGTTGGTCCTTTTACAATACCCTTGTCAGGGTATTTTCTATTAAAGTTTGATCGTATCCCATCGTCCGGTTGAATACCGGGATCCAGAGTGCCAGTCTTCTGGTGGGATCTCCAGCCTTGGTGGTATTGGAGACCCGAGAAGTACTGCATCCATCAGTTCCACCCAGGATTGAAGACATCCGATCGTCTAGCCGGTATACCTCAACATCCATCAGAGATCCGGGGACGTTCCTGTGGAGCAGCCATTTGGAGATACTCTCAAGCTCGATTGATCCGCTGTCGTATGACATTCGGGTCCAACGTTTCTGGTAAGCACACATGAATGTCACCATCCACGTGAAGAATTGTGCCAGAAGTTTTACATCCATTCCTTGTTATTTATCCACTGTTTTGGACATTCACAATTTTTTTGTATTTGTTTATTATTGTGGACACTTTGTATATATTGGGTAGGGCGTTCAGCCTGCCCCTTCTCACTTTTTTTGTGTGTTTCCATTTATGGTCACATTTGAGTTACAGTCCAGTTTTTACTGGCCTATATGTAGCGCTGTACTATTACCTTCCACTTTGTTTGAATTTGTCACATTCCATCACAGCTGCTTCACCTCTCCCTATAGAGTTGTTATTATTTATGTGTTTTTTGGGTAGCGCATTTATTTCTTTTTATCACTGTTTCTTTTTGACACTTTTTATTTGCTGCAACCCTTTCTTTTCTTGTGTTCTGTTTCACATCTTAATATGGATGTGTTTGAGTATAGAACATCCCGATCCTTCAACGTGGACGGTGTGTTTACTGCAACTACCCCTGACACTGAAATCAGTGGTATGTTTTTGAGACTAAAGAATTTGATGACAACAGAGATACATCTTCAGTGGGATACGGCCTTTCTGGAGCAATACATCAAGGAACAAATGGTTCTTAGGGGGCTCCGATGGGACGTATTCCCACAGCAGGGTGATCCTGATACCGAGTCATGGTTCAGATATTTCAATGAAGTTGGCATCAAACTCTTGGCTTTTTTGATCAGTAGGAAACAGCTCAAACTGTCTCCTATTGACAAAGAGATAAAAGATCTAAAAGAAAAAATTATTCCTAATAAGAACTCTTCCGAATACATTGCTCTTTCTACAAATCTCAAGAGCCATCTTGAGAAAGAAGAAAAAGACCAAAAAATTTAAAAACAAAAGAAGTATAACAGGGATGTTACGGACTACAAAAACAATCTCGTTTTCGGCTGGAAAAAGAAAATTAATATATCGGTGCCAGGTAAGGAACGATGTATTGGGGATGGAAGTCTCACAACCTGCAACTTTGATTGTTGATAGGAGGCTTAATTTTGAACCAAAGGAAACCTCGACACAACCTCAAAACTCCTTACAGCCACCTAGGGGTCCACCACCTAGGATTCCTGAGCCGCGAGGTAAACCTCAGGTTCAGATGCCACACGTGGGTTATCCTCCTACTACTAGAGGTGGAGGCTTTAGAAATGGGGGAAAAGGTCCCTATCAGGGTCATTCAAATGGATATGGAAGTCCGAGGGGACCAGCCGGTGGCTGGCGTGACCATCGCGATTTTTATCGCGAGAGCTATGAGAATGGATACAGGACACCCACTCGTACTTCCAATAGATATCCCCCCCACCAGATGGCCGTATGGGAGAGTTCTTTCATGACCCCTATGGTTATCATGATAGAGATGAGGATCAATGTAACCAATCCCCATATAATTATAATTACGGACATCCAGGCGCCCCTTACCATCCGGGTTTTCACAGGGCCCCACCGGGATACCCAGAAAGCCAGGGAGGAAGAGAGGCACCAGAGGGGGTTGGAGGGTCCAGGGCAAAAAGGAAAAGAGTTTAGTTGGCTCTGGGGTTTTCAATCTGAGCTCTGCTAGTCTATCGGATGAGGAGAAGTTGGTACTCGATAAGGGTCTGAAATATGTCCCTCCGAGACCTTTAAACAGGTTCTCCACATTTATAGACGTGCAGAAATTCATTAGAAAGCTGAATATCCAGAGGCATTTTCTCAACTTCCCCTCCAACAACACCTCCCCAGTGAACGATGGACAAATACATACTGGACTGTCCAATCCTTCACTATTCAATCCTCCAGGGACTATGGCACCTTTGATTAGTGTTTTCCGTAGCCTTGTATTGCAGGATTTGGACAAACTACCCAAAAAAATCCATACCAATCCAAAATTTAGAGCAGGTTTAAAACTTCTTTGTGAGAGAAAAAATCTTATCATCCGTCCAGCCGACAAGGGGGGTGCCATTGTCATGCTGGACAAGGATGTTTACATTAAGGAGATGGATAGGATACTGGGAGACTCTAGCACATATTGTCGGATTCAGTCAGATCCCACTATGCAATATAAGAGAGCCTTGACCGTATTGGTTGATGAGGGCTTTTCTTTGGGCATATTGGACAAAAAGGAGAAAAGTTATCTTATCCCTATAGCACCTCGCATTCCAGCTATCTACTATCTTCTGAAGGTGCACAAAGACCCAGTCAATCCCTCCGGCCGGCCCATAGTCAGCGGAATTGACTCGGTCACAGCGCGCATCGGAAAATATGTAGATTTCCATTTACAATCTCTAGTGAGGCAGATGCCTTCCTATTTGAAGGACACCGGCGACACTATCAGACTTTTGGAGTCCATTGTGTATGAGGACGGCATGATTCTAGTGACAGCAGATGTTGCCGCCCTGTACACATGTATTCCACACGATTTGGGCTTTGGGGCAGTGGAATATTACTTATCTCAGAGTACCACTCTTTCCTTAATCCAACGTAACTTTATCATGGATCTCCTCAGGTTTGCTGCAAAACATAACTATTTCTGGTTTCAGAACCAGTTTTATGTGCAGACCAGGGGAGTTGCCATGGGGGCTAAATTTGCCCCAAGTTTGGTCAATCTTTTTATGGCCAAGTGGGAGGAGGATGTCGTCTATGCCTATAAGAGACCTGAATTGGTCCTTTGGGCTCGCTACATAGATGACATCCTCCTCCTATGGAAGGGCGACCAGCGATCCCTGGAGGATTTTATGTCCTTACTTAACTCCAACACCAGAGGTATACGTTTGACTTACGAAACAAGTTTGTCCTCCGTACACTTTCTGGATTTGGAAATTAAAGTGGTCGAGCAACAATTGGAGTTCTCTACTTTTTTCAAACCTACCAACCGGAATGGCTACATTCCGGTCGATAGTTGTCACCATACTCAATGGTTAAAATCTGTACCACGCAGTCAGTTTCTCCGTTTACGGAGAAACTGTACCAGATTGGAGGACTTCATTGCACAGTCTTCGATTCTTAAGGGCAGATTTTTGGAAAAGGGATACCTGCCCACCAAACTTGATGGCGAGATCGATCGAATCCTGCGGATTGATCGAGATTCGCTATTACAAGTAAAACCCAAAAAGATCATGGACACCAAGTTTAGATGGTCTTTCTTTACTACCTACTCGGTGCAATCCAGACAGGTAAAAGAGATTTTGAAAAAACATTGCGGAGTCCTTCAAAATGATAGACTCCTGGGACCTGTCCTTCCTGAAGGGGCGGGTGTGATTTTCAGGGGAGCGAGATCCATCCAGGGACAGATAGCCCCTAATGTGATGGATCCCCCCAGCAAGCCCTCATTCTTTCCGGTATGTAAAGGCTTCTTCCCTTGCCGTAAATGTAAGGTGTGTTTACACAATACCAATGGGAAACGTAAGAGCGTCACCTTTCAATCATCTGTCACCTTGCGTATCTACCAGATGAAGCGTTTCACCACTTGCGCCAGTCAATATATTGTGTATCTTCTAACATGTCCTTGCAAACAACAATATGTAGGACGCACAATTAGAACTTTCTCCATTCGTGTGAATGAACATATTGCGAAGATTAAGAAAGGAAAAATTTATCACAGTGTCCCCAGACATTATTTGCAATATCACAATCGTGATCCTGCAGGGACACAATTCCTGGTTATAGATCAGTTTGTGCCGCACTGGAGAGGAGAATCCCGATTACGGGGTGTCTCCCGTTTGGAGACCTATTGGATCTTTGAGTTGCGTACCTACACGCCGTTCGGAATGAACGTAGAGTGGGACGTCAACTCGTTCATTAATTCAGCCTAAATGCTTGACTCGCTTTTCTAATATTCTTTCTCTTTTATTACTGCATTTGTTCCATTTTTGGTGTCATTTTGTGGTTTTTAGAGGATGTATTATGCATACTGTTCAGTATTGCAACTTAACATGTCTGTGTGTTTCATATTTCCTCTCCTTGAGGATATTGTGTGGCTTTTACTGCAATTCACATTGCCATCGCTAGATGGCGATGTGTGTTTCAGATTCCCAGTCCTATTTATACTGACCCAGTTTATTCATTAGATCAATGGGATCCTATACCCGCGGCCTTTGGGATGTCCCCTCGCAGCCCTTTACGACTGGGGGTGACTCCCAGACCGTTGGGGAACATAGGTGTTTCCCCTCTGTTAGATTTGTTGCCATGGAAGTGACGCCGGCGCGGCCTTCCTTCATGTCTTATTAACATGATGGATGTGATGCCCGGTCACATGATCGCCGGGCTCACTGCGCCACTCCCACTGCAGTATTGGTATGGTTTCTGTTCCCTTCCCCTCCTCTCATTGGCCTGATCGCGGTGAGGGCGACGCCAGCGCAGCCTTCTTCCATGTCATTCAGACATGATGGGCGTGACGCTGGGTCACATGATCGCCGCGCTGATGGCGCCGCCCCATTACGTGATCGCACATACTACAGGCTGCGCGTCGTCTGTTTCCTTGACGACGCGCTCCTGTGTATATCCTATGATATCCCTCTATTTATTTACATGACCTTCCGGGTCATGTGATGGTCTGAAGGAGAATGTGATTGGGCGCATTTTCAGTGTGCTCCCGGTCACATGAGCCAGATGTTAGTCACAATCTTCTGCTCTAAGATCTATCTGGCTTTTGTTACTGGTTATTCCCAGCTTCCTGGACATAATGATTGGGTAATATCTTCATTTATTCCCCAGTCCAATCGTGTGTCCCTTTGCATTTTTATGTAATGTTAGTTTCCATTGGCTAGAGATCTCATTGTGTGTTTGTTAAGGCATTGATTGGACTGACACCATCGCACGGCTGATTGGTTGGAATTTGGCAGACTTTTTGATGGTATGTTTGCCATGTGCTATTACCTGCCACTTCCTGGTTTTATTGATTTGAACCAGGAAGGGCTTGTTCCCTGCGCTAGGATTGGTCCCCCCACGGGGAAGCACTATCATGATTTGGTCATGTGATCGTTGTTTGTCCAATCAGAATGCCCGCCTTTATGAAATGTTGTTCCATTGGTGGGTCATTGATTATGACTCCCATAACTTTTACTATATATATATGGCAATTTGGGGGAGCAGGTTAATGCCCCTGTAGACGTCCTGTTAGGAACGAAACGCGTCGGGCTATGCATTTTGCTTCCCATGTTGTCTTTTAATATATGATCACTTTTTATTTTTGTATGTTGGTGTTTTTCTGATTAAAAACCCAATTTTTTTTTGACCTACACTATTGGAGCCCCCTATTTTTTTCTTCTCTTTGCATGAAATCGGTGAGGAAAAGTTTTTTCAGTTTTCTCCAGTTGGTCCTTTTACAATACCCTTGTTGGGGTATTTTCTATTTAAGTTTGATCGTATCCCATCGTCCGGTTGAATACCGGGATCCAGAGTGCCAGTCTTCTGGTGGGATCTCCAGCCTTGGGGGTATTGGAGACCCTATAAGTACTGTATCCATCAGTTCCACCCAGGATTGAAGACATCCGATCGTCTAGCCGGTATACCTCAACATCCATCAGAGATCCGGGGACGTTCCTGTGGAGCAGCCGTTGGAGATACTCTCAAGCTCGAATGATCCGCTGTCGTATGACATTCGGGTCCAACGTTTCTGGTAAGCACACATGAATGTCACCATCCACGTGAAGAATTGTGCCAGAAGTTTTACATCCATTCCTTGTTATTTATCCACTGTTTTTGACACTCACAATTTTTTTTGATTTTGTTTATTATTGTGGACACTTTATATATATTGGGTAGGGCGTTTAGCCTGCCCCTTCTCACTTTTTTTGTGTGTTTCCATTTATGGTCACATTTGAGTTACAGTCCAGTTTTTACTGGCCTATATGTAGCGCTGTACTATTACCTTCCACTGACCTTGAAACCAGACAAGTGCCATCTAGGTATGGTGGAGGTGCAGTACCTGGGACACCGAGTAGGGTGTGGGAACCAGAGACCAGAGCCAGCCAAGGTAGAGGCAGTAGCTAACTGGCCCACGCCCCGTACTAAGACCCAGGTATTAGCCTTCTTGGGGACTGCAGGGTACTACCGACGTTTTGTCCCTGATTATAGTGCTATCGCCAAACCCCTGACTGACCTGATGAAAAAGAATTTACCTAGGCAGGTCCTGTGGTCTCCAGCTTGTGAAACCGCATTTCTAGCACTCAAGCAAGCACTTGTAAATGCCCCTGTCTTGGCTGCCCCAGTACCTAACAAACGTTTCCTTGTCCACACAGATGCTTCCATGTTTGGACTGGGGGCCGAGCTGAGCCAAGTTGGGGAGGATGGAGGAAAACACCCTGTCGCATACCTGAGCAGAAAACTATTACCCCGGGAAGTGAGCTATGCGGCAGTGGAGAAGGAGTGTTTGGCCCTGGTCTGGGCCCTTAAAAAGTTGAACCCTTACTTGTACGGACAGGAATTTTCACTAGTCACCGACCACAACCCATTGGTCTGGCTTAACCGGGTCTCAGGAGACAATGGCAGGTTGCTGCGGTGGAGCTTAGCCCTACAACCTTACAACTTCACCATCAGCTACCGACCCGGTAAGCAAAATGGCAATGCTGATGGGTTGTCCCGGCAAACAGACGTCATCCCGGCCTCCTAGTGCAATGTTGATGGGTTGTCCAGGCATTAGAGGAATGGAACTACGGACTAACTTCGGAATCAACCCGTCTGGGGTCTCCTCCTGTGTTAGTCTCCTGCCGAATGGGGAGAGATGTAACGGGTGGGCCCGTGGAACCCAGAAGTTCTTAGAAAGTATGAGCCAGGAAATAATGGACAT
This sequence comes from Rana muscosa, assembly GCA_029206835.1. Lineage (NCBI taxonomy): Eukaryota > Metazoa > Chordata > Amphibia > Anura > Ranidae > Rana > Rana muscosa. Next base: position 343,025,463 of record CM055118.1, on the reverse strand, counting down.
TGAGAATATGTCTTGGATTGCTTTAAAATGGGTCTGTAATACTATTCCACAATATTTCCCAGGATATCTGTAAATAACTATTTTTGTTGATCCTGAGCCCAACAGGTTAATTGGAAAGGGCTGATGTGTTCTAAAGATCCTTTCATTGTGAATAGTGATAATTAACTCTGTACTTGTGTGTATATAAAGGTCATGCCTAGTCATTTAACTTCTTAAGGGATTAGCTAACGAACCCACCTATTGTCTCTTAAGAGATGTCAAAATAATGTGTATTGTAGGAGACAGTAAGGCTAGCCTAAAGGTCATGTGTATGAGTCATCAGCTGTAGTTAATTAGCTCATGTAAATTAGGTCTGGTCAAACGTGCATTGTGAGAGGAAGATAAGAAACTCCTCTCTGTGTGTATAAAACTTGCAGTGTTTCAATAAAGAAGAGTCCAGTTGGAAAGATACAGAGCGTGTGTCTCGTATGTCTGGAAGGATTAATCCTATGGGAAGCGGTCGCCTGACTGTGGAGGGTCGGTAGTGGATGTGTGTTCAGGGAGGGAATATCCTAAATAGCGTTAACCCCTTTCATACTTGGGGTGCCGTTACACATCCACTTTAAGTATATAAACAGTAAAAGAGGGAGAACAGACCATATTGATCCCATAAAAAATGAGTAAAGAAATCTGGTTACAAAGAATAGTGAGATGGCGAAGGTATTGAATTTATTCCTCTCCTCAGTCTTCACGAGGGAATCGGGGGGTTTTAGTAACCAAAACTGCAGTGTGTATCCTCAGGACACATCACAGGAAGCACCCTCATGGCTAACAGAGGACAGAATTAGAAATAGACTTTGTAAAACTTAAAATTAATAAGTCGCCAGGACCAGGTAGCTTGCCCCAGAGGGTCCTTAGGGAACTCAGTCAAGTAATTGCCAAACCATTGTTCCTAATTTATACTGACAGTCTACTGACTGGAATGGTACCAGCTGCTTGGAGAAAAGCCAATGTAGCACCAATATTTAAAAAAGAGCCAAAATACATCCCTGGGAATTACAGACCAGTTAGCCTAACATCAATAGTATGCAAGCTCTTGGAGGGGATGATAAGGGACTAGATACAAGATTTTAGTAATGAAAACTGTATCATTATCAGTAATCAGTAGGGATGAGCTTCGTGTTCGAGTCGAACATACGTTCGACTCGAACATCGGCTGTTCGATCGTTCGACGAAGATCGAACGATTTGGGCCGTTCGCGCCAAATTCGAGTGACGCGAACGGCCCACAATGCACTACGCCATCGCAGTGTCATCCAGGCGCTGTGATTGGCCAAGCATGCACTGTGACCCCGCATGCTTGGCCAATCACAGCGCCGGCAGCGAGGAGAGCAATGATTGGCCACAGGCAGGATGCCTGTGGCCAATTATTGCTGAGGGTGTTTAGTACACGCCCCACACTATAAAAGGCCGCCAGCACGGCGGCCTAGTGTAGTGTGTTCCGGAGCAGGGATAGAGCAGCATAGGCAGGGACAGTGACTTTTATTTCTTTCTTGCTTAACCTGGATTCCTTTAGTTTAGGGAAAGAGAAGGATAGGTAGGGAGAGTGTCAGTGTGTTTTGTGCTTGTGCTATATTGTGCTTAAAAAAAACATTTTTTCTAGGGACAGAAAACTGTAGGTAGGGAGAGTGTGTCAGTTTCTTTCACTGTCAAAGTCCTTGTTTCCAGGGACCTGGAAGGACAGTGAGTGAATTCTCCTTGTGCTAAATTGTGCTTAAAAAAAAACATTTTTTCTAGGGACAGAAAACTGTAGGTAGGGAGAGTGTGTCAGTTTCTTTCACTGTCAAAGTCCTTGTTTCCAGGGACCTGGAAGGACAGTGAGTGAATTCTCCTTGTGCTAAATTGTGCTTAAAAAAAACATTTTTTCTAGGGACAGAAAACTGTAGGTAGGGAGAGTGTGTCAGTTTCTTTCACTGTCAAAGTCCTTGTTTCCAGGGACCTGGAAGGACAGTGAGTGAATTCTCCTTGTGCTAAATTGTGCTTAAAAAAAACATTTTTTCTAGGGACAGAAAACTGTAGGTAGGGAGAGTGTGTCAGTTTCTTTCACTGTCAAAGTCCTTGTTTCCAGGGACCTGGAAGGACAGTGAGTGAATTCTCCTTGTGCTAAATTGTGCTTAAAAAAAACATTTTTTCTAGGGACAGAAAACTGTAGGTAGGGAGAGTGTGTCAGTTTCTTTCACTGTCAAAGTCCTTGTTTCCAGGGACCTGGAAGGACAGTGAGTGAATTCTCCTTGTGCTAAATTGTGCTTAAAAAAAACATTTTTTCTAGGGACAGAAAACTGTAGGTAGGGAGAGTGTGTCAGTTTCTTTCACTGTCAAAGTCCTTGTTTCCAGGGACCTGGAAGGACAGTGAGGTAATTCTCCTTGTGCTAATTTGTGCTTAAAAAAAACATTTTTTCTAGGGACAGAAAACTGTAGGTAGGGAGAGTGTGTCAGTTTCTTTCACTGTCAAAGTCCTTGTTTCCAGGGACCTGGAAGGACAGTGAGTGAATTCTCCTTGTGCTAAATTGTGCTTAAAAAAAACATTTTTTCTAGGGACAGAAAACTGTAGGTAGGGAGAGTGTGTCAGTTTCTTTCACTGTCAAAGTCCTTGTTTCCAGGGACCTGGAAGGACAGTGAGTGAATTCTCCTTGTGCTAAATTGTGCTTAAAAAAAACATTTTTTCTAGGGACAGAAAACTGTAGGTAGGGAGAGTGTGTCAGTTTCTTTCACTGTCAAAGTCCTTGTTTCCAGGGACCTGGAAGGACAGTGAGTGAATTCTCCTTGTGCTAAATTGTGCTTAAAAAAAACATTTTTTCTAGGGACAGAAAACTGTAGGTAGGGAGAGTGTGTCAGTTTCTTTCACTGTCAAAGTCCTTGTTTCCAGGGACCTGGAAGGACAGTGAGTGAATTCTCCTTGTGCTAAATTGTGCTTAAAAAAAACATTTTTTCTAGGGACAGAAAACTGTAGGTAGGGAGAGTGTGTCAGTTTCTTTCACTGTCAAAGTCCTTGTTTCCAGGGACCTGGAAGGACAGTGAGTGAATTCTCCTTGTGCTAAATTGTGCTTAAAAAAAACATTTTTTCTAGGGACAGAAAACTGTAGGTAGGGAGAGTGTGTCAGTTTCTTTCACTGTCAAAGTCCTTGTTTCCAGGGACCTGGAAGGACAGTGAGTGAATTCTCCTTGTGCTAAATTGTGCTTAAAAAAAACATTTTTTCTAGGGACAGAAAACTGTAGGTAGGGAGAGTGTGTCAGTTTCTTTCACTGTCAAAGTCCTTGTTTCCAGGGACCTGGAAGGACAGTGAGTGAATTCTCCTTGTGCTAAATTGTGCTTAAAAAAAACATTTTTTCTAGGGACAGAAAACTGTAGGTAGGGAGAGTGTGTCAGTTTCTTTCACTGTCAAAGTCCTTGTTTCCAGGGACCTGGAAGGACAGTGAGTGAATTCTCCTTGTGCTAATTTGTGCTTAAAAAAAACATTTTTTCTAGGGACAGAAAACTGTAGGTAGGGAGAGTGTGTCAGTTTCTTTCACTGTCAAAGTCCTTGTTTCCAGGGACCTGGAAGGACAGTGAGTGAATTCTCCTTGTGCTAAATTGTGCTTAAAAAAAACATTTTTTCTAGGGACAGAAAACTGTAGGTAGGGAGAGTGTGTCAGTTTCTTTCACTGTCAAAGTCCTTGTTTCCAGGGACCTGGAAGGACAGTGAGTGAATTCTCCTTGTGCTAAATTGTGCTTAAAAAAAACATTTTTTCTAGGGACAGAAAACTGTAGGTAGGGAGAGTGTGTCAGTTTCTTTCACTGTCAAAGTCCTTGTTTCAAGGGACAGAGAAGGACACCTGAAGGTAGCCCTTATTGCTTTTTTCCCATCTCCCTGCAGGCCATCTATTAGAATGTCTGGAAGGCAAACAAGGAGAGGCAGACAGTCAGGAGGCAATAAAAGAGGGCAAGCAGGCTCTGTGTCTGGGGGCAACAGTGCTGGTCGTGGACGCGGTGCATTGTCATCAGCACATGGCCATGGGACACGCTTGTCCTTCTTTTCGGCAGCTGGACATGTTGAGCCACATCATGCCGAAGACTTGGTAGAGTGGATGACCAAGCCCTCCTCCTCCTCCTCATCCTCTCTCACCCAGGCTCAGGGTACTGGAAAAGCAGCTGCCAAAGCGTCCTCTTCCCTGGTATCAATGTCAGACTCATCATCAGTCACTCCTTCCCTAGACCCACCATGTCCTCCTCCTGAGGAGTCCCCCGAACTGTTTCAGCACAGTGTTGGGTACATGCTCCAGGAGGATGCCCAGCGTTTCGAAGGGTCTGATGATGAAACCCAGCTAGAGGAAGGCAGTAGCGTGAGAGCAGACAGAGGGGATGCTCAAGAAGGACACCAATCTGGCAGTCATGTTCCAGCAGCTGCAGCATACTGCCAGATTGGCTCCAGTGATGAGGAGGGAGGTGATGATGAGGTCACTGACTCCACGTGGGTGCCTAATAGGAGAGAGGAGGAGGAGGAGGATGAGGAGGAGGCACATCTCCAACGAGGCAGGATGCCCTTTGGTGGCCAGCGTAAGGGCAGTACACCGACGGAATCACACCGCAGAGCTCCGCCTGTGCAGGGCGCTGCCTCTGCCCGTCATTCAAAAAGTTCTTTGGTGTGGGCCTTTTTTGAGGCTAGTGCATCAGATCGCACAGCTGCTGTTTGCAACATATGTCTCAAGCGTATATCGCGTGGCCAAAACATCAGCCGCTTGGGTACCACATGCCTGACCAGACATATGTTGACCTGCCATGCAGCTCGTTGGCAAGCCTACCTCAAAGACCCACACCAAAGAACAAAGCGGACCTCTCCTTGCACCGCATCAGCTGGGATCTCCAACCCCACTATAACTTCAGTCCTCTCTGAAACATGCACTGAGAGGAATGAAGGTGTAGAATTAGGTGTGTCACAGCCAAGTACTTGCGGCCACTCTGCTAGCAGTACACCGACGTCCGATTCTAGCAGGCAAATTTCCCTGCCCCAGCTGCTGGACCGTCGAAAGAAGTTCACTCCCAGCCATCCACATGCCCAGCGGTTGAATGCTAGCTTGGCTAAATTGCTAGCGCTTCAACTGCTGCCTTTTCAGTTGGTAGACTCGGCCCCCTTCCGTGAGTTTGTGCAATGTGCGGTTCCTCAGTGGCAGGTTCCCAAACGCCACTTTTTCTCACGGAAGGCTATTCCGGCTCTCTACCGGCATGTGGAAGGCAATGTCTTGGCCTCGCTGGACAGGGCGGTCAGCGGTAAGGTGCATATTACCGCTGACTCATGGTCCAGCAGGCATGGACAGGGACGTTACCTTTCTTTCACGGCCCATTGGGTCACTCTTTAGGCAGCTGGGAAGGATGCAGGACAAGGTGCAGTAGTGTTGGAGGTTGTCCCACCGCCACGCCTCCAAAATGCTACTACTGGTTGTGACACACCTCTCTCCTCCACCCCCTCCTCTTCTTCTTCCTCCATGGCCTCTTCCTGTGGTTTGTCCTATGAACCAGCGGTGCTCCGTAGCCGTTCACGGGGCTACGCAAGTACGCAGGCAAAAAGATGCCATGCCGTGCTTGCGCTGGTGTGTTTGGGGGACAGAAGCCACACTGGGGCAGAGGTCCTGTCTGCTCTGCAGGGCCAGGCCGAGAGGTGGTTGACGCCACGCCAGCTTAAGCCAGGAATGGTGGTTTGCGACAATGGCACCAACCTCCTCTCCGCCCTCCGACAGGGACAACTGACCCATGTGCCCTGTGTGGCTCACGTCCTTAACCTGGTGGTGCAGCGGTTCTTGGGCAGGTACCCGGGCTTACAGGATGTCCTGAGGCAGGCCAGGAAAGTCTGTGTGCATTTCCGCAGATCTTATAATGCCAGTGCTCGCCTGGCTGAGCTGCAAAAGGAGTTGAACCTGCCCAAGAACCGCCTTATATGTGACATGCCCACCAGGTGGAACTCAACGTTGGCCATGCTGCAGCGGCTGCACACGCAGCAGAGGGCCATCAATGAGTACCTGTGCGACTACGGCACCAGGACAGGGTCAGGGGAGCTTGGTTTTTTTTCTCCACGCCAGTGGGGCATGATCAGGGATGCATGCACTGTCCTGGCACCATTTGAGGAGGCCACGAGGATGGTGAGCAGTGACAGTGCATGCATCAGTGACACTGTACCTCTTGTCCACCTGTTGGAGCACACGCTGCGTGGAATAATGGACAGGGCACTTGAGGCAGAACAGAGGCAGGAAGAGGAGGACTTCCTTGCCTCTCAAGGCCCCCTTTACCCAGACAGTGTTCCTTCTGTCCCACCCATCGCACAGGAAGAGGAGGAGGAGGAGGAGGAGGAGGAGGAGGAGGAGGATTGTGTCAGCATGGAGGTGGAGGCTGGCACTCAGCATCATCAGCAGCAGTCTTTTAGGGATGATTTACAGTCCCAAGAAACCAGTGGACTTGTACGTGGCTGGGAGGAGGTGGCTGCGGATCATGTCGTCCTTAGTGACCCAGAGGACTCCGGAGCGAATGCCTCAGCAAACCTACGCTGCATGGCCTCCCTGATCCTGCAAAGTCTGCGGAAGGATCCTCGTATTCTTCGGATCAAGGAGAGGGACCATTACTGGCTGGCCACTCTCCTTGATCCACGGTACAAGGGTAAGGTTGCGGACCTTATGTTACCGTCGCAGAGGGAGCAGAGGATGAGACAACTCCGGGAGGCCTTGCAGAAAGGTCTGTGCAACGCGTTCCCAGAGACTGGGAGGTTACAAACTCCTGGTCCTGGACAACGAGTTGCTGAGGCTTCGGCCAGTCAAAGAAGGAGCGGTGGGGAAGGTGGCCGTCTGACCGATGCGTTCAGACAATTCTTTAGTCCGCAGCCCCAAAGTATGATCGGTTCCAGCAACCATCGCCAGCGTCTGATAAACATGGTGCAGGAATATCTAGGGGCAAGGTCAGACTTGGACACCTTCCCCACCGAAAATCCTCTGGCTTACTGGGTCTTGAGGATGGATCACTGGCCAGAGCTTGCACAGTATGCAATTGAGCTACTGGCCTGTCCTGCATCCAGCGTTCTTTCGGAACGCACATTCAGTGCTGCTGGAGGATTTGTCACGGATCACAGGGTGCGCCTGTCCACCGACTCGGTTGATCGACTGACTTTCATCAAGATGAACCAGTCTTGGATCACCACCAGCTACCACACACCTGATGCTGATATAACAGACTAATTGATTTTAACATGTCACATCCCTTCAAGACTGATGCTGATGCTGAGTGCCTGTGCTGTTATGTTGACTGGCTATCCTCCTCCTCCGAGTCCTCAATGATACGATTGATGATGATAGCTTGGAAGATCATTTTTGTTTATGGGTGCCGCCACCAGTGGCTAAGGCCCAATTTTTCAGCCCCTGTTTTACAGGGGCGTGTAATTACAATTTTTTTAGCAATAATTTGCCATAGGGCTCATTGCTGTGCTCCAAGTACAGTATCTGTGAGGGGTTGGAGTGTTGTGGCACCAGTGCCTAAGGCCCAATTTTTCAGCCCCTGTTTAACAGGGGCGTGTCATTACAATTTTTGAAGCAATACTTTGCAACAGGGCTCATTGCTGTGCTCCAAGTACAGTATCTGTGAGGGGTTGTAGTGTTGTGCCACCAGTGCCTAAGGCCCAATTTTTCAGCCCCTGTTCAACAGGGGCATGCAATTACAATTCTTGATCTAATAATTCACAGCAGGGTCCATTGCTGCACCCACCAAGAGTAACTCTGAGGGCTTACAGTCTTGTGGCAACGCCACCACCACCACCACCACGAAAGGCCCAATTTTTCAGCCCCTGTTCAAAAGGGGCATGTAATTACAATTCTTGATCTAATAATTCACAGCAGGGCCCATTGCTGCACCCACCAAGAATAACTGTCAGGGCTTACAGTGTTGTGGCACCAGCACCACCATCAAAGCCCCAATTTTTACTACCACTGTTCAACAATTATATGTAATTAAAATTCCTGATATAATAGTTGACAGCAGGGCGTTCCAGCACCAACCAAGAGTAACTGAGTGCTTACAGTGTTGTGCCAACACCAACAACTAAGGGGCCTATTTCTGCAGAGTATATACGGCAGGTCCCTACTTTCAAACATCCAACTTACAAACGACTCCTACTTGCAAACGAAAGAAGACAACAGGAAGTGAGAGGAAATCTACCCCTAGAAAGGAAAATTCTCTCCTGTAAGAATAAATATGGGAGAAAGGGGTCTCATCTGTACTGATGCTTTATCAGCAATCCTTGTTTCAAGAAAAACACCACATTTCAAAAACAGTTGTCATTGGGACGGAAAGTGAGGTGAAATGTTCTGAACAGGGGCACAGACAGCAAAACAAATGTTACAGGGGTGATAACCCTTACCTATGTTTCCCAAAAAGTTTAAAAATAGATTTTTGGGCTGGAGCTACACTTCAACAATGTACCTGTTCAAAATTACAAACAGATTCTACATAAGAACAAACCTACAGTCCCTGTCTTGTATGCACCGCCTGTATACGGCTGTTCAGAGTATATAGGGCCTTTTTTATTTTATGTGCGGGGTTCCCCTTAATATCCATACAAGACCCAAAGGGGCTGGTAATGGGCTGGGGTAGGGGGGGGGGTCATGGGGTAGCTATGCCATTTTTCTTAAAGAATTTCATCCATATTACCGGGACCAGACATTACATTAAAGCCGCAAGCAGTTTTAAATGGCTTTTTTTTCCTTTAGAAGTGTCATTTTGTGCAGGGACAGTTCTAAACACGGGAAACACGTGGCACTTCACAGGCATACTTTAGACACCCCCCAGGTACGATATTTAAAGGAATATTTGACTTTTTTTTTTTCACTTTATGCATCATTAAAATGACTGCTCCCGAAAAACGACCGTTTTTAAAACTTCTTTTTGCATTGATACATGTCCCCTGGTGCAGAACCCGGGTTCCCAAACCCTATTTATGACAATAACATGCATAATAGTTGTTATAATTAGCACTTTAGAATTCGAACGTTCGCATCCATTGTATTTAATAGGGTTCTAATGTTCGTTCGAACTTTCGGTCCGTTCGCGGGTTCTGGTGCGAACCGAACCCGGGGGTGTTCGGCTCATCACTAGTAATCAGCATGGATTCATGAAGAATAGTTCTTGCCAAACCAATCTATTAACCTTCTATGAGGGGTGAGCTGACATCTAGATAAAGGGAGGCCTGTAGACGTGGTGTATCTGGATTTTGCAAAAGCATTTGACACAGTTCCCCCATAAATGTTTACTGTACAAACTAAGGTCCGTTGGCATGGACCATAGGGTGAGTACATGGATTGAAAACTGTCTACAAGGGCGAGTTCAGAGGGTGGTGATAAATGGGGAGTACTCAAAATGGTCAGGGGTGGAAGCTGGGGTCCCCCAGGGTTCTGTCCTGGGAATAATCCTATTTAATTTGTTCATAAACTACCTGGAAGATGGGGTAAACAGTTCAATCTCTGTATTTGTGGACAATACTAAGCTAAGCAGGGCAATAACTTCTCCGCAGGATGTGGAAACCTTGTAAGTAGATCTGAACAAATGAATGGGGTGGGCAACTACATGGCAAATGAGGTTTAATGTGGAAAAATTTTAAATAATGCATTTGGGTAGGCAAAAATATGAATGCAATCTACTCACTGGGGGGAGAACCTCTGGGGGGATCAAGGATGGTAAAGAACCTGGGGGTCCTAGTAGATGATAGGCTCAGCAATGGCATGCAATGCCAAGCTGCTGCTAACAAAGCAAACAGAATATTGGCATGCATTAAAAAGGGGATTAACTCAAGATATAAAGCAATAATTCTCCCACTCTACAAGACTCTGGTCCGGCCTCACCTGGAGTATGCTGTCCAGTTCTGGCCAACAGTCCTCAGGAAGGATGTGCTGGAAATGGAGCGAGTACATAGAAGGGCAATAAAACTAATAAAGGGACTGGAGGATATTAGTTATGAAGAAAGGTTCAGAGCACTGAACTTATTCTCTCTGAGAACGCTTGAGAGGGGATATGATTTCCATTTTTCAAATGCCATACTGGTGACCCCACAAAAAGGCATAAAACTTTTCCACGGAAGGGAGTTTAATAAGACATGTGGCCACTCATTAAAATTAGAAGAAAAGAGGTTTAACCTTAAAGTGGTTGTAAAGCTTCGTTTTTTTTTTAAATAACAAACATGTTATACTTACCTCCACTGTGCAGTTCGTTTTGCACAGAGTGGCCCCGATCCTGGTCTTCTGGGGTCCCTCGGCGGCTGTCTCGGCTCCTCCACGCAAGAGCTAACCCCCTTCACGGGAAGCTCTCTTCCTAAGGGGTTAGCTTGGAGGCGAGTTCCCGTGATACAGCCGGCGGCTATAGCCGCCGACTGTATCACTCGGCCCGCCCCCCGGCGCGCCACATCATTGGATGTGATTGACAGCAGCGCGAGCAAATGGTTGCACTGCTATCAATTTAACCAATCTAGCCAATCAATGGCCAGACTCCGCGGAAAAGACGTCAGGGGTGAGCACAGCAGGTGAATGGGCTCAGGTAAGTAAAACGGGGGGCCTGGGGGGGCCGTCATTGCCAGGTGTTTTTTCCCCTAATGCATAGGATGCATTAAGGTGAAAAAACACAAACCTTTACAACCCCTTTAAACTTTACTGTAAGCGTGTCAAGGATGTGGAATTCCCTTCCACAGGTGGTAGTTTCAGCGGGGAGCATCGATAGTTTCAAAAAACTATTAGATAAGCACCTGGACGACCACAACATACAGGGATATACAATGTAATACTGACATATAATCACACACATAGGTTGAACTTGATGGACTTGTGTCTTTTTTCAACCTCACCTACAATGTAACTATGTAATTGTGTAAAGTGCCTGGGGGAGGTCCCCTTAGTCTGCCTGTGAAGTGGCGCATCTGTAGCATGTATAGAACATGATGCAGCAAAAACGAAATTTCTAATTAAAAAAAACAACAAGTCAAATCACATTTAAATTGACTTGCACTTGCAATTGCTGGCCCGGCTATTTAAGAAAAAATGAAGAAAAATCCCCACGTCAAAAAAATAAATATCATGGGGTTCCCCAAAATCCATACCAGACCCTTATCCGAGCACGCAGCATACCGGGCCACATGCCCTCAATATTGGGGGAGTGGGTGCTTTGGGGCGGGGGGGACAAGGGCCTCTTTCCGACAGGGTCTGCGGGCGGGAGGCTTATCGGAATTTGGAAGCCTCCTTTAACAAGGGGGCCCCAGATTCCAGCCCTCCCATGTGAATGAGTATGGGGTACATTGCACTCCTACTCATTCACCAAAAAAAGTGTCAAAAATTAAGAAAGATAGTAGACGGTTTTTGAAATGTCCTTTTAAATAAAAATATATGGAAAAACTATTTCCCCCAATGTAGATCCATCTCATGTTGCCCGCCACACCTGAAAAAAAAAAAAACTTCTGCCTAGTCGAACGCTCCCCACAGACTGCCTGCTCCTCCATATGACATTTCTTAAATAGCTAAGGGGTGGAGTCACCCGATGATGACAACAGGGGCACCGCCCACTTGTGACATCAATGTCATCGACCCAGCATGCCCCGGTCAGTGAACTTACAAGGGGGCGGGGTCACCCGCTGCCGTCATCGGGTGACTCTGCCCCTTAGCTATTTAAGAAATGTCAGGCGGAAGAGCAGGCAGTCCGAGTGGAGCGTTCGAAGAGGCCGGAGATTTTTTTTTCTTTTTTCAGGTTTTGTCCCCCAACTTATATTGGGGGACATTGTTTTTTTTTAATAAAGGAAATGTCAAAAACTCATTTACTGTCTTTATTTACTTTTTACTAATTTTTCACACTTTACCCCATGCTCACTCACATGGGGGGACAGGAACCCAGGGGCCCCTTTTTTAAAGGTGGCCTCCAGATTCCGATAAGCCCCCGCCCACAGACCCCCACAACCAGAGCCCAGGGTTGTGGGTAAAAAAAACCTTGTCCCCATCAACATGGGGACAAGGGGCTTTGGGGTGGGGGGGCACAGCCAAAGCACCTCCCTATGTTGAGGGCATGTGACCTGGTATGGCTCAGGAAGGAGGGGGTGCTTGTTTGTCCCCCCCTTTCCTTGCCTGCTGGGCTGCATGCTCTGAAAAAAGGGTCTGGTATGGATTTTGGGGGGGACCCTACGCCATTTTAAAAAAAATTGAGTACTGTTTTTTTCAGAATTTTCTATTTCTGGCATTGTTTTGTTTACAATCAAGCTATCGCTTGTGAAATGCGTCTACTATTGCCTGTATCTGTCTGACCCTTTTGACAATAAAGATGACATCAAGATAAGTTGGAGTTCCATTGTGCAACCAATTTCTTGTTTTATTGTTTTGTTTACATTGCAGCTGTCAGTGGGGAAGCCCGCTGACAGCTGATGAGTCATCGGTTGTTAAGGACACGGTGGCCGGGATTCCCAGCCGGCCGTTTAACAACCAGCTATTCTTCACACAGAATTCAAATTGGTGGATCATTTTTTGACCGATCCGAATTCAAATTGTTCTGAAAATTTGGAATCCGTTAGAAAATGAATAAACAAAACAAAATTTAATGAAAACGAAACTAAATTTATGAAAATAAACAAATTCCGAAACTAAACTAAATTAGTAACATAACGAATATATCCAAAATGAAACAAATTTTTCCATTCTGCACTGTCTAATTTGTATCCCTTCGCTTGCTGCATGCCACACACGTGTACAAATGCACCGCTACCACCTCTGAGTCCCCAATGAAGATGATTGAGTAAAACATTGAACATAGCCATCCCAACTCTGCTGCTTGTATCAGCCATTGTACATGATTAAAGTGTTTTGGACCCAGAGGGCAAATAATGCAGTCTTTGACATATAGATTTATATGTATTCATTAATCAGAGGTTGATAGAGGTTGGCTATTAGGGGTATTGCTTCATATTAGAGTATTTCCATATATGACTTTGTGTGGCATACAGTTTTAATGTTACATTGTATTCTTTTTCTTTTTTTTTTTTTTACAATGAATTTTTCATTTTAACAATTTTGACAGTCAAGCTGTGGATGGTTGGCCTTTTGTTTCAGGCTTCTTCCTTCCTTCCTAGAGAAACTGTAGTTGTAACACATTTAACGTTCCATTCATTAGGCTGGTTTCTTTTTTACAGTAATAAAAGATGTGGTGCCCAGGATCCCCTACCATTCCAAAAGAGATAGTTAACTATTTTAAGTATAGCTGCACCTTTATAACTGAACAGGTCATACTTACAATATGTTGCTCACCTGACTGGTTGGAGATTTCTCCAAAAGGGCACAGGACACATTGAAAACAGCACACAGGTTTCCCTGATATGGTGACCTTCCTGAAACCTGGTGGGCAACTCTGACTGCAGACTGACATTGGGACCTGGAATATAAGCAGAAATTATATTTTAACATTCACATGGCAGATCACTAGTTTTAGTCAGAAATGCCAATTGAATGAGGATGAAGGCTAAGCACTGCTCTCATTGAGCAAGGAACATTTAATCTTTTACTTGGATACAGCAATGGATACGGTTAAAAGTGGATGGCACTAAAGTTGAGAGAAATTACTTCAACTGTTCAAAATTTAACCTAGACTACTGCAATTTGTGATGATCAGGTATTTAGTAATAAGGGCAGCTTACATGTTGTATTCAATCTACAGCCGCTGTCATTTTCTGTAAAATTCTATGCAATATTTCAACCTGGTGGTATTCTGTACAACAATGGGGTACAGCGGAACCCATGTAATCACCTTTTATGCTTCTGTAATTGGTTCACTGATTTTCTAAGATACAGGTGAAACTCGAAAAATTTTAATATCGTGCAAAAGTTCATTTATTTCCCTAATGCAACTTAAAAGGTGAAACTAATTTATGAGATAGACTCATTACATGCAAAGCAAGATAGTTCAAGCCGTGATTTGTCATAATTGTGATGATAATGGCTTACAGCTCATAAAAACCCCAAATCCACAATCGCAGAAAATTAGAATATCACATGCAATCAATACAACAAGGATTGTACATAGAACAATATCAGACCTGTGAAAAGTATAAGCATGCATATCTACTCAGTACTTGGTTTGGGCCCCTTTTGCAGCAATTACTGCCTCAATGCGGCGTGGCATGGAAGCGATCAGCCTGTGGCACTGCTGAGGTGTTATAAAAGACCAGTATGCTTCAATAGTGGCCTTCAGCTCTTCTGCATTGTTCGGTCTCATGTCTCTCATCTTTCTCTTGGCAATGCCCCATAGATTCTCTATGGGGTTCAGGTCAGGCGAGTTTGCTGGCCATTCAAGCACAGTAATCCCACAGTCATTGAACCAGGTTTTGGTGCTTTTGGCAGTGTGGGCAGGTGCCAAGTCCTGCTGGAAAATGAAGTCAGCATCCCCATAGAGCTCGTCTGTGGAAGGAAGCATGAAGTGCTCCAAAATCTCCTGGTAGACGGCTGCGTTGACCCCGGACTTAATGAAGCACAGAGGACCAACACTAGGGATGAGCTTCGAGTTCGAGACACAGTGAAGGAAGTTCCCCGCTCAGGCCAATGACATAGGCGGGGTCGGACATACCGAGGGGGAGGACCTGATGGGGAACTTCATTCGCTGTGTAATACATGAGTAGACCCGCCCCTTCTCTCGTTCCGCATCTGGTCCGCTGAGCGGACCTGATGGGGAACTTTAGAAGGGGCGGGTCTATACATTTAAAACACAGCAGAGGAAGTTCCCCATCAGGTCCGCACAGGCACAACCAATGACGGACAGCGCTGGACATCGGGATCGCCGTGGGACACTGGATTTCATTGCTGGAATGTTTTTTTTTTTATTATTTTTAAATTTTTTAATAAAGGACTTTTTCAAGGTGTTTGTGTGTTTTTATTTACATTTTTTGACACTTTCTTCATGAAATGGTAGGGGTACAATGTACCCCTTACCAATTCACATAGGGGGGCCGGGATCTGGGGGTCCCCTTTGTTAAAGGGGTCTTCCAGATTCCGATAAGCCCCCCGCCCGCAGACCCCCACATCCACCGGGCAAGGGTTGTGGGGATGAGTCCCTTGTCCCCATCAACATGGGGACATCCTCCCCATGTTGAGGGCATGTGGCCTGGTACGGTTCAGGAGGGAGGGGGGGCGCTCTCTCGTCCCCCCCTCTTCCCCTGCGGCCGGCCAGGTTGCGTGCTCGGATAAGGGTCTGGTATGGATTTTTGGGGGGACTCCACGCCATTTTTTTTTTAATTTGGGGTGGAGTTCCCCTTAAAATCCATGCCAGATCTGAAGGGCCTGGTATGGATATTTAGGGGGAACCCCACGCCATTTTTTTAAAAATTTGCAGCGGGGTTCCCCTTAATATTCATTCCAGAACTAAAGGGCCTGGTAATTGAATTTGGGGGAACTCCCACGCTTTTTTTTATTTTTATCAATGACTTTTCTATGTATTGATAAAAGCCGACAATTCATTAATAGCCGCGAGTGAGTTTTAAATGACTTTTTTTCCTTCAAAAATGACACTTTGTGCAAAGACAGTTCTAAGCAGGGGAAACATGCGCCACTTTACATGTATATCATACACACCCCCCAGGTACGAAATTTTAAGGAATATTTCACTTTTATTTTTTCATTTTAAGCATTATTAAAATCACCGCTCCCGTAAAAACGTCTATTTTTTAAACCTTTTTTTGCATTGATACATGTCCCCTGGGGCAGGACCCGGGTCCCCAAACACTTTTTAGGACAATAAATTGCATATTAGCCTTTATAATTAGCACTTTAGATTTCGAACGTTCGAGTTCATTGTATTTAATAGGGTTCTAAAATTCACACGAACATTCTGTCTGTTCGCAGGTTCTGGTGCAAACCGAACAGGGGGGGGTTTGGCTCATCCCTGACCAACACCAGCAGATGACACGGCTCCCCAAATCAACACAGACTGTGGAAACTTCACACTGGACTTCAAGCATCTCGCAGTGTGTGCCTCTCCATTCTTCCTCCATACTCCGGCTCCTTGGTTTCCAAATGAGATGCAAAATTTGCTCTCATCATAAAAGAGGACTTTGGACCACTGAGCAACAGAGCAGGTCTGTTTTTATTTAGCCCAGGTAAGACGCTTCTGACATTGTTTGTTGTTCAGGAGTGGCTTGACAAGAGGAATACGACATTTGAATCCCATGTCCAGGATCCGTCTGTGTGTGGTGGCTCTTGATGCACTGACTCCAGCCTCAGTCGCCTTGTGAAAGTCCCCAACACTTCTGAATGGCCTTTTCCTGACAATCCTCTCCAGGCTGCGGTCATTCCTGCTGCTTGTGCACCTTTTTATTCCACACTTTTCCCTTTCACATATCTTTCTATTAATGTGCTTCGATACAGCACTTTGGGAACATCCAACTTCTTTTGCAATTACCTTTTTGAGACTTTCCCTCCTTATGGAGCGTGTCAATGATGGTTTTCTGCACAACTGTCAGGTCAGCAGTCTTTCCCATGTTTGTGATTCCTACTGAACCAGACTGAGAGACCATTTAAAGGCTCAGGAACCCTTTGCCGGTGTTATGGCTTAATTAGCTGATTAGAGTGGGACACTTTGAGCCTAGAATATTGCACCTTTTCACAATATTCTACTTTTCTGAGATTGTAGATTTGGGGTTTTCATGAGCTGTAAGCCATAATAATTACAATTATGACAAATCACGGCTTGAACTATCTTGCATGTAATGAGTCTATCTTATATATTAGTTTCACCTTTTAAGTTGCATTAGTGAAATAAATGAACTTTTGCACGATATTCAAATTTTTCAAGTTTCACATGTACAAGTAAAATTTTAGGCACCCCTGCAATAGGAATTATTTTTTTTGTGATCTACTGCCCAAGAGTAAATAGCTTTAAAGGGATGCAGACCCTGCAGCTTTTTCTCATTAGTACCACCACATTGCAGAAAAAAATTAAGCACATCTGCATTTTCATGCAATGCACCTCAAAGTATCATTATAGTGTGAACAGGTTTTCTAATGCTCTAGTGGTGACTGGTCAGGTGTAGTAAAATGACAGTCACTGCATATAGTGTGAATGAGCCCTCACAATTACACGTGATAAATCGTGTATCTGTGTGAATTTACAATAAAGGCAGTTTGAGTTCCAGTTTGAACCTAAGCTAGTGTAGTCTAGAATCTTGGGTGCAATATTCAGCTATAATACCTGGTTCCTGGTTTCAGACTGGAGGATGCTATATACTGATGGAAGCACCCAAGCTGGGTGCTGGATGGTTCCTTTACACACAGTAAGTCAGGTAGGAGATTGGTAATATAAGAAATACATAAAAATAAAAATCTGTGCAGCGCTTAAAAATGTGTACTGATACAAATTAATGTGTATAGAATCCAATATACAGTGTGAAATGACTACAGCAATAAAAATAAATAATCAAAACAGTGGAAAGTGATGTGAACACCACACCAAAATTATGAGTCCATATGCTATCATATAGAGGTTAATAGACCATGAATAGAACAGTCCGTGAATAGACAGTCAGTGAAAATAGACTCTGTAGCAGGAAGGGGTATTCCACGTGCCATCAGGATTGAAGTGGGAGCACAGCAATGAACCCACCGTTGGTTGTGTGAAGGGTTACCGGAGTGTAGGGACTCAAATGGGCATATGCTCAATGAGTCAGCAGAGCTTGTGGTGTAAACACCAGTGTATGGGACCTCTATGTCTGTACTCCAGATTAGGATTGAACATGGTCCATTCCCTTCAGATGGGGATAACTCAGAGAATCAGTCCTCCAGCCAAAGGGGAAGTGTCGCGCCATGGTATTTTGGGGGAACGGGAGAGTAGAGGGCCTTGATGTGGCACCAGTAACAGGTGCTATACCCTAATACCTACTAGAGTCATGTTCACCAATATAGAGAATTGAAGGACAGGAAGTACAGAAAGTGACATACAATACCTACCTTTTTATTTTCAGCACCCCACTGCACCAAACTAGCATTGATGGCGAAAACATTTCCAGCTGTATTCCCAGTGTCATAACTTCCTACTATCACATGTTGCAGTCTTCCATCTTGGCTAAGCTGCCAGTTTATGATGTCATATGCTGCAGGAGGATCACCATTCTCATTGAAGAAGACTTCCCTGCCACTGGTGAGTTTCAGATGTATCTTCTTCATATAGCTGAGGAGCTGTAGAACAAACGCTAAATTGAATTATCATTAGCTAGGCTTGTTCAAGAGTATAGTATTTGGTCTTCAGTTATTATAATAGTTTTAGAAAACTTGCCATTGCCCAGATTGTATGTATTTTTGCTCACTCTTCAGCTTAAGCCAGGGGTAAAAGGTCACCTGAAGTGTTGTGACCTACCTGAACTTTTCAATCTGAGAGTCAGAGGTAATCTGTTGCTGTTCTGGTAGCCTCCTGACTAGGGATGAGCCAAACACCCCCCGGTTCGGTTCGCACCAGAACATGCGAACAAGCAAAAAATTTGTTCAAACACGCAAACACCGTTAAAGTCTATGGTACACGAACATGAAAAATCAAAAGTGCTAATTTTAAAGGTTAATATGCAAGTTATTGTCATAAAAAGTGTTTGGGAACCTGGGTCTTGCCCCAGGGGACATGTATCAATGCAAAAAAAAAGTTTTAAAAATGGCAGTTTTTTCGGGAGCAGTGATTTTAATAATGCTTAAAGTGAAACAATAAAAGTGAAATATTCCTTTAAATTTCGTACCTGGGGGGTGTGTATAGTACGCCTGTAAAGTCACGCATGTTTCCCGTGTTTAGAACTGTCCCTGCACAAAATGTAATTTCTAAAGGAAAAAAAGTTTTTTTTACAGGCATACAGGCTAATTTACAGGCATACTATACACACACCCCCATGTACGAAATTAAAAGGAATATTTCACTTTTATTGTTCCACTTTAAGCATTATTAAAATCACTGCTCCTGAAAAAAACGGACGCTTTTCAAACTTTTTTTTGCATTGATACATGTCCCCTGGGGCAAGACCTGGGTCCCCAAACACTTTTTATGACAATAACTTGCATATTAACCTTTAAAATTAGCACTTTTGATTTTTCATGTTCGTGTCCCATAGACTTTAACGGTGTTCGTGTGTTTGAACAAATTTTTTGCCTGTTCGCATGTTCTGATTTCTCACATAGACTTTTAAAGGGTGTTCCGCGGCTTTTCGAATTTGCCATGAACACCCCAAATTGTTCGCTGTCCGCCGAACGGGCGAACAGCCAATGTTCGACTCGGACTCATGTTCGACTCGAACATAAAGCTCATCCCTACTCCTGACCTCACACACTATCTTCTCAGGGTGCAGTGTGTGTGGTCAGGAGGTGGACAGGGCAGCACAGAGGACTTCTGAGACTAGCCGAAGAGTTCAGGCAGTTTACAAGATAGGAACTGTCACACTCAAGTTATCTTTTACCCTTAAAGGGCAAGTTCATATTTTCAAAAAATTAACTAACTCCATATATTCTGGCCATCGCTCCAGGACTTGTAGCAGCTGCTGCCATCCATGACAGTCTGTACATGGCACAATTTAATACACAGCCCTGGAGTAACTATCAATCATAATGCTCACAATGGCTGACCAATGAGAAGCACTTCTCACTTCTGGGGCACCTTGTTATTGCAAGCATTATGATAGCTATTCACTCAGGGGCTGTTTATTGCAGGGTATGTTGTAAGGATTATTGCACAGGAAGCACGAGGCATTACACCCGGTGCAGCAGGGTCCGGAGAAGTCGCCATGATACTTGGAGTTAGCTCACCTTTTATTTTTTTTTGTGAAAAAGTGAACTTACCCTTTAACTAAAGCTGAAGAGTCATATGAAGCAGATAAAGCTAAATAAGATTGCAATTAAAAATCATTCATACTTCGGTGTTGGCGAATCTGGAGGCGGGACTACCTGTTGTTCTTCTGAAAAAACTCTGGACCACAGTTAGGTCTAGTTTGTGGATCTCAGGTTTTCTTGAAGACACCCCATTATGGGATAACCCTAATTTAGCTGAAATATTAAAATTGGACAGTTTCCAGACATGGAGGTTGGCTGGTATTTGCAATATTGCCCAACTGTATACTCAAAATGTACTAAAATCACTCATGGAACTACAGACAGAATTTAACCTCACCAGACCTCAGTTTTACAGATATCTTCAGATCCGACATGCTCTACAGGCTCAGGGACGGATCTCTACTCTCCTGCTTACCAGTCACCCACTAATAAAGGACGTTTTTTTTGGTCAGAAGAAAAAGAGCCTAAATTCCCATATTTATTCTTGTTTATTGTCATCCACACAAGACTCAGCGACTTTACTGAGTAGAAGGGGCTGGACAGAGGACATAGGGGACATAAATGGCGAAACCTGGGACATATGCTTGCAGGGAGGACCACTCATGCCTGTATCGCAATCGCATAGACTATCTCACTTATTTTTTTTGCATAGGGCATACCGCACACCTATACAACTGTATCGCTGGGGAAGGAGAGACTCACCCATATGCCCTAAACATTGTGGGGAGGAGGGGTCGCTCATTCACCTGATGTGGCGCTGTCCCAGGTTGCACCAGTATTGGGGTGATATTACTGAGGTTATTTCCTCAGTCTATCAAGTCAGGGTCCCTTTAGACCCCTAATATGCATCTTGGGAGCGGAAGATGAAGAAGTATACCCCCCCCCATTAATATAGCGGTGATCAGACTATTGTACTAAGCTAGAAAGTTGGTGGCCAGATTTTGGCTATCCCCAAACATCCCAACTAAAAAACTGTGGGTAGATCAGGTTAACTACATTCTCATACGGAAGAACTTAACATATCAGCATAGAAATGCAACCCGGAAATTTTACTCCATATGGCAGGCCTGGCTGGAAACCCCTGGACTGGCACCCCCACGACTGATTCTGAATCGGTTGCTAGAAGTATAAGAGGCACTTGTATTTGAATGGTGAACGGACTCTATTTTGGGTATTCATTGGGCAAGCATGGTAATCTATGTACTTGCCCTCTGTTTGTTGAGGGGGCGGGTTCAATTAGGCGGGTAGACTGAGGACGATATTGTTTATTAAATGGCCCGTTGGGCCTATGTTTGGTTGTCTTGGGTTGGCGGGGTTACACTTGGCCGCCCAGCGCAGTGTTTCTTTCCTTCTCTGATAAGATGAGTCATTGTAATGCTTTTGGTGGCACTGATTTATTTTCTTTGCTGTGATACTGTACCTATTGAATGTGATCAGTAATCTGTACTTTGTATTTTATTTTGTAGGCACAATAAATATTTTTTCTGATTAAAAAAAAAAAAATCATTCATAAATAAGTCTGTAAATTTAGTAAGATTAAATATTCAATTTTGTAAATAAAATCTGTCTATAAAGGGTATAGAACAGGCCACAACAGTATAAATGACCATTCTCATGTATACAAAAATGGTCTTATTGCAGTCTATACTTGTTCAGGAAATTCACTTATTGCCCCATTAGCCACAGATTTCCTATCTCTGCTCTGCTGAGAGCTTTGCTCTATTGCTTGTCTAACACCTCAAAGCCTCTTGCATGCTAACCACAATCTAATTTGTTTCCCGTGGAAAGTTTCCACACCAAGTGGTTGGTAGTTATACTAAACTTTCCATCGGAATGATCAGATATACTTCAGTCATACTTTAAAAATTCACAGATTTACAAAATGCTAAATTTGGAGATGGAGTCAATGGAGTCAATGGAAGTATAATCCGGGCTCCAAAAAGCTAAGGGTGCCCAGGCACTGGCATAATATAAGACACAAACAGCCTTTACTGCTGCCTTTGGAAGTCTTTTGGACTAACATACCCAGAAGTCTTCTGGAAATCAGAACACCAAAAATAATTTTGGTATGTTCTTCACCTGGTAATGGGTTGAATTAAAGGCTAATTAAGTGTATCAAGAACTATGTTGCAGCATACCTCTTTGTACCACATGGTTAAAAGGTGGAACTAGTCTATCAGCCTATTAACCGCTTAAGGACCAGCGCACAACAATATACGTCGGCACAATGGCACGGCTGGGCAGATGGACGTACCTGTACGTCCCCTTTAAGATGCAGCATTGTGGGCACGTGCCCGCCTCCAGCGGTGCGTGCGCGCGCCATGAGCTCCGTGAGTCCGACGGCGAGTCCCGCGGTCCTCAATGTCCGCGGGCATACCCACGATCGTCTCACGGAGAGGAATAACAGAGAATTGCTAATGTAAACAAGCATTTCCCCAGTCTTCCTAGTGACAGGACACTGATCACCGCTCCCTGTAATCGGGAGCGGTGATCAGTGTCGTGTCACACGTAGCCCACCCCCCCACAATTAGAACACATCCCTAGGACACACTTAACCCCTTCAGCGCCCCCTACTGGTTAACCCCTTCACTGCCAGTGTAATTTTTACAGTAATCAGTGCATATTTATAGCATTGATCGCTGTATCAATGACAACGGTCCCAAAACGGCGTCAAAAGTGTCCGATGTGTCCACCATAATGTCGCAGTCATGATAAAAAACGCTGATCGCCGCCATTACTAGTAAAAAAATAATATTAATAAATATTAATAAAATGCCATAAAACTATCCCCTATTTTGTAGACACTATAACTTTTGTGCAAACCAATCCATAAACGCGTATTGCAATTTTTTTACCAAAAATATATAGAAGAATACGTATCGGCCTAAACTGAGGAAAACATTTTTTTATATATATTTTTTGGGGATATTTATTATAGCCAAAAGTAAAAAATAAAAATTGTCACTATATTTTTGTTTATAGCGCAAAAGTTAAAAACCGCAGAGGTGATCAAATACCACCAAGAGAAAGCTCTATTTGTGGGGAAAAAAAAGGACGTCAATTTTGTTTGGGAGCCACGTCGCACGACCGCGCAATTGTCAGTTAAAGCGACGCAGTGCCGAATCGCAAAAAGTGCTCTGGTCTTTGGCCAGACAAATGGTCCGGGGCTTAAGTGGTTAACTTGGTGGCTGAAGGTCAACAAGAATTGGGGATGCTTTCGAAAGGACCTCTTTACCAGTTCATCACTGAATCAATTTTCCCACTGAAGCAAATTCAGGTTAAGTTGAAACACCCCATTCATTACTATTCATTTATTTTCTAAGGGCTTCAGAATGACAATACCTGCCATGGTTGAAAGTTTTGTATATCTGCACATGTTCCATTGAGAAATGGTCCATCTCCTTGCCTGCAACTGGTTAAGTCCTGAAGAGCTCTCGCTACAACATGAACTGCAATGTAGATATTGTATGTCACTCTCAGACCAGATATATCATTATAGCTATTCAGGATGTTACTTAGGCGTTCCTCCCCTGTGCATTCTTTTACTGATGACGGCAAAGATGTTGTTTGATTTTCCTTGTCCAAGAACTTACAGGTGAATGCTTCCTCCCAGAATATTTTTATCCATTCTTTTCCTACAGACATGGATGGATAGATCTTGTTAAGGAAATCCCCAAATCCTGGCATTTTTCCACTGTGCAGAGCAAAGCCAATGGTTCCATGAAGCAGCTTGGAGTATTTCTCAACAGACAAGAAGGCAGAGGTGGCCCAAGCCTCACTAGCGATCCAGGTTTTTCCTGTTACATTTTGCTTTAGCATCTCATCGAGAACATAAACCAGATCTATGTCCGTAGAAAAGATGACCACTGCAGTGGCCGTCGATTCTTTGATCACCTGGACAATGCGTGGAGCATTTCTATCTGGCTGGTTGATAGCAATACTCTCTGTGAAGGCCATACAACCGCCAGCTTTTAAGATATCTCTTTTGATCATTTGGATACCTTGTTGTCCGTAATCATTGTCAGTTGCTACCAGACCAATCCAGGTCCACCCAAAATGCAACACAAGCTGGGCTAAGCCTCGGGACTGGAAGGCATCACTGGGTACAGTCCTAAAAAATGAACGGAACTGAATCCGATTGCTGAGAAGAGAACTTGTAGAGAAATGGCTGATCTGTAGTAAAATACATTAACCATAACAATGACATTAATTAAACATTAAAGCTAAACTCCAGGGAAATAGAAATTACATTAATTGATCCGATGCTCTCTGTTCTGTCACTACCACAGTCAATCAGTGGCTCTCTGCCCAAAGCTGCTCTTTGCCTATCATTGCTTTATCTAATCAGAGCGTCTACCTTCTTCTGCCTGGTGTATTTAAACTCAGCCCATCTTCTGGCTTGTTGCCCGAGCAATAATTTTACAAACTGGCTGCTGGTCCTCTATTTAGCCTTCCTGTGTACCGTCTCACTGGCTTTGTTTCCTAACTATTCATATCTGCTGCCTGCCCTGACCTCCAGCTTGTTCCTGGATATCCATGTTCACTGCCTGCTCTGATGTCTGTCTTTTTCCTGGTTATCCATGTATGCTAAGATAAAAAGAAAGGAGGGCGCACCGACCTAGTGCGTTACCAGACAAAAACTTTATTAAAAAGTTAAAAAGGCTCTGAGGAAAGGGGTGCGCCCCGGAAACGCTTCAGCCATTCAGCTATTTTCGGGTGCCGTCCGACCCTCTGGTTACCGTATCCTGGTTGCAGCTGTCACGGGACTCTGAGTGATTGCCAGAAATGCCTTTATGAAAAGCTTGTTTGTGAGTAGGACCATTTTTGTCTTTTACGTTTTAATAAAGTTTTTATCTGGTAACGCACTAGGTCGTGCGCCCTGCTTACTTTTTATCTTTCAGTTCTATGAACTCCCATTGTTTTGTTCTGAAGAGGGCTGCAAGACTCTAGTTTATGCCTTTTACAAAAAAGAATGGTCCACACTATCCGCACGCAGTGAAACACCGGAGCGCAGGAGATTTGTTTTTGTTGTACTATCCATGTATGCTGACTGCCCTGACCTCCAGCTTGTTCCTGGATATCCATGTTCACTGCCTGCCCCGACATTCAGCTTGTTCCTGGATATCCATGTTCACTGCCTGCCCTGACCTTCAGCTTGTTCCTGGATATCCATGTTCACTGCCTGCCCTGACCGCCAGCTTGTTCCTGGATATCCATGTTCACTGCCTGCCCTGACCTCCAGCTTGTTCCTGGATATCCATGTTCACTGCCTGCCCCGACCTTCAGCTTGTTCCTGGATATCCATGTTCACTGCCTGCCCTGACCTCCAGCTTGTTCCTGGATATCCATGTTCACTGCTTGCCCTGACCTCCAGCTTGTTCCTGGATATCCATGTTCACTGCCTGCCCCGACCTTCAGCTTTTACCTGGATATCCATGTTCACTGCCTGCCCTGACCTCCAGCTTGTTCCTGGATATCCATGTTCACTGCCTGCCCTGACCGCCAGCTTGTTCCTGGATATCCATGTTCACTGCCTGCCCTGACCTCCAGCTTGTTCCTGGATATCCATGTTCACTGCCTTCCCCGACCTTCAGCTTGTTCCTGGATATCCATGTCCACTGCCTGCCCTGACCTCCAGCTTGTTCCTGGATATCCATGTTCACTGCCTACCCTGACCGCCAGCTTGTTCCTGGATATCCATGTTCACTGCTTCCCCTGACCTCCAGCTTGTTCCTGGATATCCATGTTCACTGCCTTCCCCGACCTTCAGCTTGTTCCTGGATATCCATGTTCACTGCCTGCCCTGACCTCCAGCTTGTTCCTGGATATCCATGTTCACTGCCTACCCTGATCGCCAGCTTGTTCCTGGATATCCATGTTCACTGCTTCCCCTGACCTCCAGCTTTTTCCTGGTTATCCATGTATGCTGCCTGCTCTGGCTTTTATCCTGATTACCATGTCCCCAGCCCACCATAAAGAAAGCCCCTGGTGAATACCAGTTGGCTATTAGACTCTGTGCCCTGAAAGATCCTGCCTCACCTGCTTTTATGTGTGTCCATGTTGGTGCAGTTGCCATTCAGACACTTTTGCAGTCCCTGTAGAGCAGAGCTTCAAAGAAGGAGAAGCAGCAAAATGAGCCAATTGGTTCATGTGCTGACAAAAAACATGCTGATAGAAGGCAGAAGTAGAGTGACATAGAGATAAGCTCATAACTAAACTGGTCCTCCTTTATTATATGGTCAAATGTTGGGGTTTAGATCAAGGACAGGCTGGGCTTGGTCTTGCTTGTTAAAACTTTAGCTGGCCAAAACAAAGGCAGGCTATACAGGAAGTCAGGGGAGGCATGGTAATGTGGCAGAAAGTGAGATCATAGGATTAAGATGGTATCATGGGTAGGAAATACTTTACACAGCCACCAGGTGCTTTGAAAGGGAGATCTAGACCACCCTACCGTCTGAATCCTGAGAGAAACCCCACTACTGGACAGCCAATGGGACGTGTCAATGACATACAATTAGTGTTGTGGACATCCTGAGACAGGCCTCACCTCCTGTATACAGAAGAACAGAGCAGACCCAGGTCTGGAACCCCTCATGAACACAGATTTAGGTAAGTTAAAGTGGCATCAAAGTGGGCATAGCCGGGGGGGGAAGGGAGGGGGTGGAGTGTGTTTCAGGCTGTGGGGAACTCAGTTTGAAAGCATGTAGGTGTGTGTTTTGGATTTTTTTATTTCTCTGTACTATTTATAACTTTCTATATTTGGCACCTTTTTATACCTTTAACTTCAAGTGGTTCTAAAGATTAAACATTTTTTACCTCAAAGTGGATGTAAACCCTCACATATACACAGTGAAGTGAACAGCCTCAGATGATACACAGGGATAAAACAAATCCTCCTGCATAAGTTTTGCATGTATATTAGCTGTCTTCAGCTTTATATACTGTTTAGAAAGTGCACGTCCTGTTATTCCGTGTACACACGATCGATTTCACCGATGAAAACAATCCGATGGACTTTTCTCATCGGACAAAACGATTGTGTATGGGCCCCATCGGTCTTTTTTCCATCGGTGAGAAAAAATAGAACATGTTTTAAATTTACATGATGGAAAAAAAACGATAGCAAATTACTATCGTCTGTGGGGAACTCCATCGGATAAAAAACCCACGCATGCTCAGAATCAAGTCGACGCATGCTCAGAAGCATAGAACTTAATTTTTCTTGGCTCGTCGGAGTGTTTTACGTCACAGCGTTTGGGACGGTCGGATTTTTGACTGATGGTGTGTAGGCAAGACTGATGGAAGTCAGCTTCATCGGATTTCCGATGGAAAAATCCATCGGATTAGAATCCATAGGAAATCCGATCGTGTGTACAGGGCTTTAGACTTTTCTCTTCCTGTTCCAGCAGGGGGAGAGGAGTCTTGCAATACACTGTGAGACAGCTGATTGGAGGAAAGACACACACCCCCTCCACACAGGCAGAGACTTGCAGAGCTGTGCTGTAATTTGACCAGCTGTCTGATAAACTTATACCACTGCATGAATCTAATACGTGATCCAGGACTTCCGTCACACCGGCTGTGCTGTGATTGCTCACAGCACAAGCTGATCATAGGGTCTCGGCCAATGATTGACCGCTGGTACCCGCTGATCGGCGAAGAGGATGACAGGACAGAGCTCTATGAATGTAAACAATACAGAACTCTGTCCTGTCAGTGGGGATGTGGCAGGTTTTTATTTCGCTGCAAGGCAGGGAAAAAAAACTAGCACATCCCTTAGTAAAAACAGCTCACAATAGACCAAGCACTGTTACACATTTAACCCTTTGATCGCCCTGAGATGTTAATCTCTTCCCTGCCAGTGTCATTAGTACAGTGACAGTGCATATCATCAGCACTGATCTCTGTATTAGTGTCACTGGTTCTCCAAAAAGTGTCACAAGTGTCAGTTAGTGTCAGACTGCCTGCCATACTATCGCAGTCCAGCTATAAGTTGCTGATTGCCGCCATTACAAGTATAAAAATAAATAAATACAAATTCCAGTATATATACCATAGTTTGAAGACGCTATAATGTTCCCACAAACCAATCAATATACAGTACGTTTATTGGGATTCTTTTTTACCAAAAACATGTAGCAGAATACATATTGGCCTAAATGATGAAGAAATTCGATTTTATACAATTTTTTTGTATATGTTTTATAGCAGAAAGTTCATTTTTTTTAAACAAGAAACAAAAAAAAAAAAATGCAGAGGTGATCAATTACCAGCAAAAGAAAGCTTTATTTTTGTGAAAAAAATTATATAAAGAGGGCGGGGGTCACAGTGGCTGCATTCGATGGCACAGTGGCAGCATTTGATGGGCACAGTGGCTGCATTTGATGGGCACAGTGGCTGCATTTTATGGCACAGTGGCTGAATTTGATGAGCACAGTGGCTGCATTTGATGGGCACAGTGGCCAGATTTGATGGGCACAGTGCAACATTTGATGGCACAGTGGCAGCATTTGATGGGCACAGTGGCAACATTTGATGGGCACAGTGGCAGAATTTGATAGGCACAGTGGCTGCGTTTGATGGGCACAGTGAGGCTACAATTGATGTGTTTTCTTCAGAATTTGTAAGTTTATTTGCACCCCCCCCCCCCCAAAAAAAATTTGAGCACCAGCCGCCACTGTGATAGCCGGTCTGACAGAAGCTGGCAGGCTTCTGTGCGAATGACCATACTGGAAGACCAGCAGCCGACCGGCCAATGGCTAAGAGCTCTGACTGGAGTGTTCTGGCTGGGGGGGCCACAACACAACAGATCAGAGGGGGAGATCACTGTACTAACATTGGATCATTAGTACAGCGGCTCCAACTGGAGCGATAATTTTTTTTTCAACCTGTTGGGTTGAACAAAAAAAACTATTAGTGTGCACTAGGCTTAAAGTTATACTAAAGTCTCATTTTTTTTTGTTTAAAAATAACAAACATGTTATACTTACCTGCTCTGTGTTGTGGTTTTGCACAGAGCAGCCCAGATCCTCCTCTTTTTCGCTGGAACTCCTTGCTCCTCCCCCCTGCCGAGAGACCCCACAGCAAGCAGCTTTCTATGGGGGCACCCAAGCTGAGCCACTGCTCTGTTTGTCCTTTCAGACACAGAGCCGCGGATTGGCCTTGTCCCCCCCTCTCTCTCTCTCCTCATTGGCTCACTGATTTTGATTGACAGCAGCGGGTGCCAATGTGTCTCAGCCAATGAGGAGGGAGAGTCCCGGACTGCCAAGTCTCTCATGCAACATCGCTGGATGGAGATGGGGCTCAGGTAAGTATTAGGGGGGCTGAGAGTGGGTGGTGCACACAGAAGGTTTTTTATCTTAATGCATTGTGTGCATTAAGATAAAAAAACCTTCTGCTTTTACAACCACTTTAAGTCGTCTACATCAGCGTGCCTCTGAAAAGATTTCTGCATTTGAATCGATTTTCAGGGGTGTTGTGATGCCTCCTCACTGCTTGTGTTAACCTTTCAATTGCTGCACCAAAGTGGCTCAACCACATGCATTGCATGCGGTTGCTGGGCGCTTGCGGTGCTTCCCCTCTTTAATTGAATGGTTTACATTCGGTGGGCTTACTGAACGCTGCAGTAGTGATATCTTTTGTAGTGGATGCGAAGAAAAGCATCATAACCATATTATATGAACACCCCCGTTCTCTGCCTTTGCAGCTTAAAAGGTGGGAGGGTGGGTGGGGAGGCTCAGCGACTCAATGGTACGTTTTTAACACCCCCCAAATACAAGTCTAAGTGAGCCCTTAGTAAAGCTACATTCACATCTGTATGGGGGGTGCCGCTGCGGGACCTGCACAAATACCGGCAGCCACAACCACCCACACAGAGAAATAGGGGACCCGTGGGCAGGTGCTATTATTCCTAATGGCACATCGTCCGCACTGGAAAATGCACCCGTACTGGGAACAGAGGTTTCCTGCATGTCGTGGGCACATTCAAATGAATTGTCTCTCAAGCCCTCACAAACCATGGCCCGCACGCCCTCACAGGTGTGAACCTAGCCTAAATCAGCTTCCATGTATTTGTGGTTTTAGTTTTGGGTCAGTGGCTACGAAATTAATGAAGCCAAAAACCGCCAGACAAGTAACATTTTTAGAAAAAATATCATCAAAATACCACCAATGGCATCTCTTATGCCGCGTATACACGACCGTTTTTAATGATGAGAAAAATGCAATTTTTTAAAATGATCGTGTGTGGGCTTCAGAGCATTTTTCACGACGTGAAAAAGGGGCATGAAAAAATTGGAACATGCTCTAATTTTTCTTGTCGTTTTTCACCTCGTCGTTTTTCTCGTCATGAAAAACGTCCGTGTGTGTAGGCTTTAACGACGTGAAAAAAAATGCGCATGCTCAGAATCAAGTATGAGACGGGAGCACTCGTTCTGGTAAAACTAGCGATCGTAATGGAGATAGCACATTCGTCACGCTGTAACGGACTGAAAAGCACGAGGCTGAAAAGCGCGAATCGTCTCTCAACAAACTTTACTAACATGAAGGGTGGCGCCATCCGAATGGAACTTCCCCTTTATAGTGCCGTCGTACGTGTTGTATGTCACCGAGCTTTACTCGAGCATTTTTTCAACGATAGTGTGTAGGCAAGGCAGGCTTGAGAAGAATCACGTCGAGAAAAACGTTGTTTTTTTCAATGACATTAAAAACGGTTGTGTGTATGCGGCATTATAATTCTTATAATTCTCTCAGTACAGACTTTGCTGAGCCAGAACACCTACCATGGACAGTGCTAAATCAAAATCAGCATGTATGTGAGTTACTATATTGGAAATATTACAAGGAAAGCGCCAAGCTATAGCAATGGTTTTGATGGTTATATAATGCAGAAGAGGATGTGTGGGAGATAAATTTAGGTCTTCTTTGGTGCAGATAAGGAAATTAAAATTGCACTTACTTGTGGGTACCGATAGAGCCCCAGAATATGAGCCAACAGCATGGTGTAGGTGGAGATGGAGTGGCCAATGACAGCAGCTAAATGAATGTCTTGGTTACAACGGTAGTTAACCAGAGGTTGGTCATGTCCACTCAGCAGCTGCAGTGTTCCTGATATCGCCCTCTGCAGGACAGTGCAAGAGTCAAAAATCTGAAATCCCAATGAGATGTTTGCCAATAATTGAGGATCTTTATTTATCTCCTCAACTGCAAAATGTACAGCCTGGACACGTTGGTAGTTCTCCAGCCTGAAACTGAATTTAAGACAAAGGATAACACATCATCCCATAAATGTATTGTCTTTAAAAACTGATCTAAGATAACCTGTTGTGCCTATGATACTATTAATACTGAGTTCTAGGCAGATACAGAAGACACACATGAATGCAGTTCTATAATCCTTAATACATCATTATAGTGGTTCTAAAGGCAGAAGGATTTTTATTATTTTTTTTTACCTTAATGCATTCTCTGCATTAAGGTAAAAAATCTTCTGTGCGCAGCTCCACAACCCCCCCCCCCTCCAGCCCCCCTTATAGTTACCTGACCCCAACCATGATCAAGCACAGTGCTCGAGAGTAGTGTCTCTCTGCTTTCTCTTTCTTCGCTGGACAGAGGGGCAGCAGTGGGAACCATTGGCTCCTGCTGCTGTCAATCACAGCCAGTGAGGAGGATGCAGGGGTGGGGCCATGCCAGCTCATGAGTGAGCCTGCACAAGTGCCCCCATAGCAAGTGGTTTGCTATGGCGGCACTCAGCGGGGGCAGGAGCACCGCTGGGGACCCAAGAAGAGGAGGATCTGGGCTGCTCTGCGCAAAACCAATGCACAGAGCAGGTAAGTATGCCGCCGCAGAGACCACTTTTATCCGAAATTGGACCACCCACTGAAGAAGAGGATACCGGGGTTATGGCAGCTAGCTGCTGCCATAACAACGATGTCCCTGTAGCGGGGGTTTTAAATCTAAAGGGAATGTTTGAGTGGTAGTTGTACTCAAACACACTATTTGATAGGATTCTTTATACCAATTTCATACTATAGGTGGGATGCTGGTGTGTGGTTCCCTGTGGCCTGTTGATGGCGCTGTCATCGGAGGCTGGGGTTAAACAACTGGTACAGTGCTGTGCCTTGGATGTCCCCTCTCGGTGGTGGTATGGTGGGCGTGTCGGCCTGCTGTGCATCCCAGGAGAGGATATAAAAGGGGCAGACCCCGTCTATAGGGGGTGTGAGTTCCCGGGGGTCCGACCCCGGGAGTGTGTGGTCCTGTTCGCGGCCACCCCAGGCACCTTTAGCCCTGGGGTGGAGTTCCTGACTCAGTACACTGGCGGATCAGTCCCAGGCACCTTTAGCCCTGGGGCTGCAACTGAAGGCCTTGGGTCCAGCACCTTCGGCTGGAACCCACAGAGGGAAGAGGAATCTCAGGGTGCTGCCTTGCGAGGAGACCCGTATCTAGAAGAGGAGGCAGGGGGAGGACCGTTCTGAGGGACTGGTGAGAGATCACAGTTAAGGAAGGGGCCCGGTAACTCTCTGGAGGGATGTCATCTTCCTGATAGAGGCCTAGTACTGGAACCAAAGTTCACCAGGTCTGTGGCAGAGACCCAAAGTTCACCAGGTCTGTGGAAGAGGCCTAAAGTTCCTTAGGTCTGTGGCAGAGGCCCAAAGTTCCTTAGGTCTGTGGCAGAGGCCTAAAGCCCACCAGATCTGTGGCAGAGTTTGTGCAGAGACTGTGTGTGTGTTATCTAATGCAAGCATCACTCCGGCTGCTAGGATCCACTCTAATGGGAGACTATACGGATGAGCTGAGACTACCTGAAGATATAGGTAGTGAAGATCTTCATTTGTGCCTGGACCTACTCCAACACCTCTTGCTGTCCTGATCTTCCTCCAACCTTTCCTATTTTAATGACTATGCATAAGAGAAAATAAACTCTACGTTGGAGTTGCAATTGGTGTGGACCTTGGAGTTATTGGGAAATATAGACTTGTCTTTATTGTAGTGAAGACGGGAACCATTCTTGGGAAAGCATGACCATAAAGACCCAGGAACATTACACCGCTCAACCTCTTCACACAGGAGGGTACGGGCTTGTGGCATGGTGTGCCCCTTTTCCTACAAGTGAGCCAAAGGTAAGGAACAATGGATCTGTGTGCTACATGTGGGGGCTTGAGTCCAGGATTTTTGTGGTTGGAAACCCCTAAGAGTTTGGACTTTATTCACCTTGTGAGGCTCCGTGGAGGTCGGCCATCTTTGGAAGAATTTTGGCTGCACCACGAGGAGAGCCCAAGCTGCGTAGTTCGTTGGCGTGTCAAGGAAAAGAAGCCCGCAAACGTTGCAGGAAAATGGGAGGAGCCTCGCCATGCGATGAGACGTGTGTGGTGGCTTTGGCGCCAAAAGGACAGTGCATGATGGATCGGCGAGTGAGCAACATGGCGACTAATGCCCCATGGATTCCGGGTTCTTCAACCATGAACATTGCCTCTTTCGCTGCTCCCTTGATGGATACGGGGATTCGGCTGAAGCCTCGGGGTCGCTTCGCTCTCTATGTCTGCAGAGACGCGGAGGCCCTTGGAGTAGTTTGTCCCGGATGCCAGGGACTGGTGGTGCACCTTCGGCCCTTTGGAAGATGTGAAAAGTGCAAGGAGTTCATCTTCGAGGTAGAGCAACCTACAGAAAAACCTCGGGCCTACCGTTTGAATTGCCTTACGGGCGTCACTACTCTTGAGGAGGAAACTTGTGCTTCTACAGCAATCCCATGGTAGGGACTTTAGAGGAAATCGTTACGGATGTTCCGGTGATTGAGGAGTCGGAGACGGAGGAGCCGGCGGATGCTGCCTCTGTTGTTACAGAATCTTCGCTCCCACCGCCCAAGTGAAAGGTGGGCTATGTAAAAGCCTCCTGTGGCCGTGGTCGAGCTACACCCCTGCGCTTGCCTGAAACGGATTGTCCAGTCGGAGGGACCTCCAGACAATCCGCGACAGCTACAGGTCGAGGTAAGCTGGGGAAAGGGACAAAAGTGAGTGTCCGAAGTATCGGGATGTCTGGTTTCCCGACCCTAAAGAACTTGTCAAGGACAGTGAATCCTCCACCACCAAAAATTATTTGCCGGGAGAGGAGTATGATACCTCTGACCTGGAATCGTCCTCTGAGATGGGAGAAGATGCAGAGATAGACGAACTGTTCGTTAAAAAAGGCTGGGATAGAATATCCCTATCCTCCGCCAGAAGTAGAAGGGTTTCACCCAAAGTTCCAGGGGATATCGCACCCCGGGTGGAGGCCCCTGTGTTAGAGGAGATACCTGATCCCAGGCCTGCATCACCCAGACCTGTTTTGCCTGTGCCTGCCGCTGTGGCTGAGTATGCACCACTGCGGGCGGCGATGTTGTGTCTCAAGGCAGTGAAAGTGCCTCGGCATCCGGATGCCATTGTCCTACCGGGTGCGGGAGACCGTGCTACTCTCCCCCCGCTTTCCAGGATGCAGCGGTTTTTCAATCAGAGGGTGGCTGCTGATTACAGACGGGAGTACCCGTATGTATCCAGAGACCTGCTTTTTGAGGTGGAGGCCTACAGAGAGAGATGGTATGATGACTTTCTGTGGGACTATTTGAAAGTGCCTAATGACCGCGGTTATCTCTCCTGTTCTGCAGCAGTTGCTGAGAGGTACAAGGGGTGTAAGTTGGACTGGGTACTGGGTTGGCACCTACACGCAGATCGGTGGTTGTGTTTTGGAAGGAGCGGGAGGATGCTGTCTATTCCGTTGAAACTTTTGAAAAAACTGGAAGCTCCTTGTTTTGCCCGATCCAAAGTTTTATCTCTAAAGCAGGGGTCTCAAACTGGTGGCCCTCCAGCTGTTGCGAAACTACAAATCCCATCATGCCTCTGCCTGTGGGAGTCATGCTTGTAACTGACAGCCTTGCAATGCCTCATGGGACTTGTAGTTTTGCAACAGCTGGAGGGCCACCAGTTTGAGACCCCTGCTCTAAAGAGACTGGACTCTAATGTGTTCTACGGTTTTCCGGAGTGTACTCCCCTGGAGTCCCGGGACTTTGCCATTGTGAATTGGGGAAATCTACTCCGTTGGAGAGCCTGGAGATCTGTTGCCGTTTCTCTCCGCTCACAGCACCACAGAGACAGAGACTTTGGGGGTAGATGCAGCTAGGGCCACAGAAGAAGAAAAAAAAAGAGAAGATTTGATTTCAAATGTTGGGACAATGTTATGACGGTGGCACTTCCACTAGGTGGCGGTGTTGCGAAGGGTTTATGTGCGCTCAGAGAAAAAAAGAAAAATATTAATAATATATTAATGGTTTCTTTATTTACACTAGGATTAGTGTAATAGGTACTTATTTAGAAGGAAAATATCCTCCCCTCGGGGAGGGTAGTTCCCTTCCTTTGTAAATAATGGTATAGGATGTGATTATGTTGGTTTTGTATGTGTTTCTTTTTTTTCTTTTCTGCAGGTGAACGACTGGCAACCACTGAGCATGGGTGGGCTAGCTAGCGAAGGAAGGGAGGGAAGTGTGAATGTAAATATAATGATGTGACTTATATTGATATGTGACATTGAGAATGGGATGTACACATTTAGTTTTTTTTCTTTTGTTGATCTTCCTTCATCTCTTTATTCAACCCCTTTCCCCACATTTAGGTTCCGGCACAAACAAACCATTTTTTTTATTATGTTTTTTTTTGTACATAGTTCTGAGATAAACATGCGTAGACTCAGGCTTGAGGTACGTGGGTTTACCCCAGACACTGGGGACAGCGTCTATCTGTCCTGGGGGAGTGTGTAGCGGGGGTTTTAAATCTAAAGGGAATGTTTGAGTGGTAGTTGTACTCAAACACACTATTTGATAGGGTTCTTTAAACCAATTTCATACTATAGGTGGGATGCTGGTGTGTGGTTCCCTGTAGCCTGTTGATGGCGCTGTCATCGGAGGCTGGGGTTGAACAACTGGTACAGTGATGTGCCTTGGATGTCCCCTCTCGGCGGTGGTATGGTGGGCGTGTCAGCCTGCTGTGCATCACGGGAGAGGATATAAAAGGGGCAGACCCCATCTATAGGGGTGTGAGTTCCCGGGGGTCCGACACCGGGAGTGTGTGGTCCTGTTCGCGGCCACCCCAGGCACCTTTAGCCCTGGGGTGGAGTTCCTGACTCGGTACACTGCCGGATCAGTCCCAGGCACCTTTAGCCCTGGGGCTGCAACTAAAGGCCTTGGGTCCAGCACCTTCGGCTGGAACCCACAGAGGGAAGAGGAATCTCAGGGTGCTGCCTTGCGAGGAGACCCGTATCTAGAAGAGGAGGCCAGGGAGGACCGTTCCAAGGGAGTCGTGAGAGATCACAGTGAAGGAAGGGGCCCGGTAACTCTCTGGAGGGACTTCTCATTGAGATATACATTGTATGGTTTTTAATCTTTGTTTAACACTTATGTGACATTAAAGTATTTTTTCTATTCCACTTTTCGTGTGTTGCCTACAAAGTCCGACCTTTGCTTTACTCCTCCTGAGTAAAAATTTTTTTCTACTAATATATGGATGTGGCAATGTGAGTGCCCCCTCCCTTTTTTCCCCTTTTTTCTCTGGAGGGATGTCATCTTCCTGATAGAGGCCTAGTACTGGAACCAAAGTTCACCAGGTCTGTGGCAGAGACCCAAAACCCACCAGATCTGTGGCAGAGTTTGTGCAGAGACTGTGTGTGTGTTATCAAATGCGAGCATCACTCCGGCTGCTAGGATCCACTCTAATGGGAGACTATCCAGATGAGCTGAGACTACCTGAAGATATAGGTAGTGAATATCTTTGTTTGTGCCTGGACCTACTCCAACACCTCTTGCTGTCCTGATCTTCCTCCAACCTTTCCTATTTCAATGACTATGCATAAGAGAAAATAATCTCTACGTTGGAGTTGCAATTGGTGTGGACCTTGGAGTTATTGGAGAATAGAGACTTGTCTTTATTGTAGTGAAGACGGGAACCATTCTTGGGAAAGCCTGACCATAAAGACCCAGGAACATTACACCACTCAACCTCTTCACATAGGAGTGTACGGGCTTGTGACATGGTGTGCCCCTTTTCCTACAAGTGAGCCAAAGGTAAGGAACAAGGGGTCTGTGTGCTACATCCCTCTTCAAAGATCCGCCGTATAATGACGGCGGGCGGTCCGTAAGTCGTTAAAGAAAACCAGTCAAGAATCCTCATTTGTAAAACTCAAAATCTCTTCTGCTAATTTGATAAAATAGTGACCTCTCAAGGATGGCTGTGCGCACTGTTATGCACTTGTATTTTCTCCTTGTCCAATGTCTGTTAACAGTGCAGTTGCAGTGAAATTTTCACTTTACGGGCTAAAGTTTGTGGAATAGAAAATAAATGTGATACGCGCTAAATAATAAATGTGAAGTCCATAGGTGAATCCATATGGATTATATTCATCTGTGCAAAAATATCCACAAGCAATGTGATAATGAATCAATCTCTGTAATGGCAGTGTCCATCATCCATCACTAAAAACCACAGTTAATCCACCACCAGCTGTAAAAAATGCTTACCAGCTCCTGTAGACCCCCTTATTATAGGGGGTCGGTGAATGCGTGTGGATTAAAACCCAGCAGGGGCCTTTCTCCACATGTCAGGGCTTCTCCACACTTCCAATGTCATTCAGTGAGTTGGGTAGGAGTTGGGCACCAAAAAGAGACCAAAGGCTCCACATAGCATAAAATCCTTGGTGGATTTATTATGTAATAAAATTATAACACTCACAGCAGTAAGTAAGTAAAAACACCTTAAGTTTGGTGTGTCGAGCACAGATGAATATAATCCATATGGATTCACCTATGGACTTCACATTTATTATTTAGTGCGATTCTTATTTATTTTCTATTTACTGTCTGTGATTCTGTAACACAAAAGAATTGTTGCTTACTGTTTATTTATTTTCTAAGGATAGATGGTTTTATAGCGCAGTTTTTATATTTTTTATAAGGTTTGTGGAAACCTGATAATCACACCCACTTGCTTAATTCTTCTCTCCCAAGCCTCATGTGTCAGCACTGGGTGCCTCAATAGACGTTCCCTAAGCACTGACACTGTTGCAGCACTAGAAGAAGGTTGGAGAGTGTCCCTATACCCTATCTACCAAGTTTTGAAATGTAATGCAAAGCATGACAAAAAAGATTAAACAATTCTTACGTTTTGCATGTGGCTGGAGCTGGCGGTTCCTTGTAGTCGATCTTTGGATATACTTTGTTCACATGAACAGGTACCACCACCCCAATTAGTATGTCCCCATTTAGTGACATGCCTGTGAGCTCCATAGTGAATAGTCTGCAGCTGTTAAGAGAACACTCAGATATAGATACAATGCTCAGCAGAAGGAGGAGACCAAACATTATCTTTCATAGAGTATTTGGGGATCGTCCAATGCCCAACAGCAGTTCATGAATGGATAATGAGACCTCCAGCTCCTAAATAGAGAAATGAAAATCCTAGAACAAAAAGGAAATGTATTTAAAACAAAATAAATTCAATATTTCTTCCATATCAACTGCTTAGTGTTAAATCACATACACGAGTGGACAATGAGAGGAGTAACTCCAATCCTCTCCTAGCTCCCTTATTTCTCCATTAGGTACAGTTTTGAGCAGATTTTAAATTAGAGAGACAATCTAAAGATAAACAGCTCCTGCTCTCTAGAAAACTCATCAGCCTTGGGTAATTCGGTGTCATATATATATATATGTATATATATATATATATATATATATATATAGTGCCTTGAAAAAGTATTCATACCCCTCATTATTCATACAACCAAAAACGTAAATGTATTTTCTTTGGATTTTATGTGATAATCCAACACAAAGCCAACACAAAACAGCACATAATTGTGAAGTGGAAGGAAAATGATAAATGATTTTGCAATTTTTTTTACAAATAAATATCAGAAAAGTGTGGGGTACATTTGTATTCCACCCCTGAGTCAATACTTTGTAGAACCACCTTTTGCTGCAATTACAGCTGCAAGTCTTTTTGGGGATGTCTCTACCAGCTTTGCACATCTAGAGATTGACATTTTTACCCATTCTTCTTTGCAAAATAGCTCAAGCTCTGTCAGACTGGATGGAGAGTGTCTGTGAACAGCAATTTTCAAGTCTTGCCACAGATTCTCAATTGGATTTAGGTCTGGACTTTGACTGGGCCATTCTAACGCATGAATCTGCTTTGGTCTAAACCATTCTATTGTAGCTCTGGCTGTATGTTTAGAGTCGTTGTCCTGCTGGAAGGTGAACCTCCACCCCAGTCTCAAGCCTTTTGCAGACTCAAACTGGTTTTCTTCTAAGATTGCCCTGTATTTGGCTCCATCCATCTTCCCATCATCTCTGACCAGCTTCCCTGTCCCTGCTGAAGAAAAGCATCCCCACAACATGATGCTGCCACCACCATATTTCACAGTGGGGATGGTGTGTTCAGGGTGATGTGCAGTGTTAGTTTTCCACCCCAGATAGCATTTTACTTTTAGGCCAAAAAGTTTAATTTTGCTCTCATCTGACCAGAGCACCTTCTTCCACATGTTTGCTGTGTCCCGCACATGGCTTCTTGCAAACTGCAAACAGAACTTCTTATGGCTTTCTTTCAACAATGGCTTTCTTCTTGCCACTCTTCCATAAAGGCAAGAAATGTGGAGTGCAAGACTAATAATTGTCCTGTGGACAGATTCTCCCACCTGAGCTGTGGATCTCTGCTAGACATGTGCGATTAGTTTCGTACGAATCAGAAATTCGTACAAATTTTTCGAAATTCATACATTTGTACGAATCCGAATCCCCAATTTTTATGAATACGAAATCTGTACGAAATACGAAATTTTGTTTACGAATTTCGGATCCAAATTATCCGAATCCAAACTACCAAATAACGATTTTCAACTAATACGAAAGAAACAAACAAAAAAAAAAGTTACGAAAGTAGGAGTTGTGTCCAGAATCAACGAAAACACTGTACTCTACCCCGTCCGAAAGTACGAATTATGGTATTGAGCTTCCCTTTAATAGTGCCGTTGTACGTCTTATACGTCGCCGTGTTCTTGACGTCCGGAATTTCCGACAACAATTGTGCGACCGTGTGTATGCAAGACAAGTTTGAGTCAACATCCTTCGGAAAAAAAATACACGGTTTTGTTGTCGGAATTTCCGATCGTCTGTACGCCGCATGAGTCCGTAGAGTTCAATATTAACGATTCGTACGAAATTCGTATTTCGTACAAATCCAAATTACATTTCGTACACGAATTGAGAATTACGATTTTTTTTTAATACAAAACGGAACGGAACGAAACAAAACAAATTTTTGGACGGCTCCCATGTCTAATTTCTGCAGCTCCTCCAGAGTTACCATGGGCCTCTTGGCAGCTGATTAATGCTCTCCTTGCCCGGCCTGGTCAGTTTAAGTGGGCGGCCATGTCTTGGTAGGTTTGCAGTTGTGCCATACTCCTTCCATTTTCGGATGATGGATTGAACAGAGCTCCGTGAGATGTTCAAAGCTTGGGATATTTTTTATAACCTAACCCTGCTTTAAACTTCTCCACAACTTTATCCCTGACCTGCCTGGTGTGTTCCTTGGCCTTCATGATGCTGTATGTTTACTAAGGTTCTCTAATAAACCTCTGAGGGCTTCACAGAACAGCTGCATTTATACTGAGATTAAATTACACACGGGTGGACACTATTTACTAATTAGGTGACTTCTGAGGGCAATTGGTTCCACTAGATTTCAGTTAGGGGTATCAGAGTAAAGGGGGCTGATTACAAATGCACGCCACACTTTTCAGATATTTATTTGTAAAAAATTTGAAAAAACATTTATCATTTTCCTTCCACTTCACAATTACGTGCCACTTTGTGTTGGTCTATCACATAAAATCCCAATAAAATACACTTACGTTTTTAATTGTAACATGACAAAATGTGGAAAATTTCAAGGGGTAGGAATACTTTTTCAAGGCACTGTATATATAAACTGTATATATATATATATATATATATATATATATATTGTGCTTGCTGCCTAAAATCTTCAAACAAGCTTAACAGATGATTTTCATTAGACATGGACAAATACAACCCCTCCTATCCAAAATTGGTATGCCGCGTACACACGATCGGTATTTCTGCTGAAAAAAGACCGATGGACTTTTTTCATTGGACAAACCGATCGTGTATGGGCCCCATCTGTCTTTTTTCCATCAGTATAAAAAAATAGAACATGTTAGAACATGTTTTAAATTTTACCGATGGAAAAAAAAAACGATAGCAAATTCCGATCGTCTGTGTGGAGCTCCATCGGAGAAAAAACCCACGCATGCTCAGAATCAAGTTGATGCATGCTCAGAAGCATTGAACTTAATTTTTCTCGGCTCTTCTGCGCTTGGGACGGTCGGATTTTTGACTGATGGTGTGTAGGCAAGACTGATGAAAGTCAGCTTCATCGGAATTCCCGTCGGGAAAAATGACAAAAAAGCCCACACACACGGTCGTTTTTCTCGTTAAAAATTATCGTGTGTACGCGGCATAAGATGAGCTTGTGTCTCATCAAAACGACAAATGAAAAATTGACAAATAAACATTATCATGGAGAGTTCACCTTTGAAACCCATTGAGTGCTGCCTTATCTTTTGGAATATATAAATATATATATATATATATATATATATATATATATATATATACATATACACATACACTATATTACCAAAAGTATTGGGACATCTGCCTTTACACCTTTACACGCACATAAACTTTAATGGCATCCCAGTCTTAGTCCGCAGGGTTCAATATTGAGTTGGCCCACTCTCTGATGCTATACCAGCTTTAACTCTTCTGGAAAGTCTGTCCACAAGGTTTAGGCACTGACGTGGACTAGAAGGCCTGGCTTGTAGCCTCCACTCTA
Source organism: Rana muscosa (assembly GCA_029206835.1). NCBI lineage: Eukaryota > Metazoa > Chordata > Amphibia > Anura > Ranidae > Rana > Rana muscosa. The sequence goes on along the minus strand of CM055118.1, from coordinate 342,983,690 downwards.
ATTCATCCCAAAGGTATTTTATGGGGTTGAGGTCAGGACTCTGTGTAGGCCAGTTAAGTTCCTCCACCTCAAACTCGATCATCCATGTCTTTATGGACCTTGTTTGTGCACTGGTGCACAGTCATATTGGAAGAGGAAGGGGCCATCCCCAAACTGTTCCCACAAAGTTGGGAGCATTGAATTGTCCAAAATGTCTTGGAATGCTGACGCCTTAAGAGTTCCCTTTACTGGAACTAAGGGGCCAAGCCCAACCTCTGAAAAACAACCCCACACCATAATCCCACCTCAATCCCCCCTCCCCCCTCCACCAAATGATTTGGACCAGTGCACAAAGCAAGACATGGACGAGTGAGTTTGGGATGGAGGAACTTGACTGACATGCACCTGACCTCAACACAATAGAACACCTTTCAGATGAATTAGAACGTAGTGTATATATATATATATATATATATATATATATATATATATATATTTGGCCCACTATTATTATTGTTACCCTTTAAATAATTGTGTAATGAGGGAAACATATAGGCTGCTATTGCTAAACCTCCTTCTGGCTTGAATGATTTGAGTCACCAACCTGGAATGCTATGTAGCAAGATGGATCTGTATACTTGTTCTGGGACATTATCTCAGCCAAACACTAAACCAATGGTTTGGCATGATGGCCAAGTGAGCAGAATTATTAAGAAGGAGTGGTCAACCATGCCCTACCCATTTCTTAGAGAATAGGTGTCCTTTTAGGATGAACACTTTATAAATAAAAACTCTTTGTTGGAAAGGGGCACAGACGATCCACCGACAAAAAATTATATGTCTATTGGTGAGCATCATGATGAAGAAAACCACATAAAATACCTGGTTTAAAAAAGATGTAATACTTCCCACCAAACAGTGATGTTGCACAATACATGAAGTAGAAGTTCACTTACCTTCTCACTGTCCTGCTGTCTTTTGTCTCCTTGAGAAACACTTTTTATATGGAGCAGTCTTTCAAGGTATGGGAATTAAAGTCCCAACTGAAAAGACATTGTCTATTGCGGGAACTAATACTGCAAGAAGAAATGAAAATACCTTCAGAAAATTGCTTTCCTCAGCTGAAATGGCAATAGGAACAATTATATTTAATAACATAATGAGAGCATTTAGTGTTAGTCCAGAGATTTGCTCAGTTTGTCACCATGGTGGTATTCTCCTCTAATGACACAACATTCATATAAAATACAATGGTAATAATAGTGTAAAATATAAATATGGGATAATGTAAAAACATTGTTAAGGACAAAGGAGCATATTAGGGAAGACAGTGAGGACATGGATGAGACTACATTTATAAAGGTTCCAAAACTCTAATGCCACGTACACACGATCATGTGTAGGCTCCAGAGCATTTTTCTCGATGAGAAAAATGGGCATTAAAAATTTAGAACATGCTCTATTTTTTCTTGTCGTTTTTCACGTCGTCGTTTTTCTCGTCGTGAAAAACGGCCGTGTACACGCTTTACCCACTTAAGGACCGGACCAATACGGACCACAATGACCAGAGGTGATTTCACAATTTGGCACTGCGCTGCTTTAACTGTAAATTGTGCGGACATGCAATGTTGTACCCAAACAAAATTTGCGTCCTTTTCTTCCCACAAATAGAGCTTTCTTTTAATAGTATTTGATTGCCTCTGCCATTGTTTTTTTTTTTTTTTTTGCGATATAAACGGAAAAAGACCGAAAATTTTGAAAAAAAACATATTTTCTACCTTTTGTTATAAGAAAAATCGAATAAACTCAATTTTAGTCATACATTTAGGCCAAAATGTATTCAGCCACATGTCTTTAGTAAAAAAAATGTCAATAAGCGTATATTTATTGGTTTGCGCAAAAGTTATAGCGTCTACAAACTAGGGTACATTTTCTGGAATTTACACAGCTTTTAATTTATGACTGCCTATCTCATTTCTTCAGGTGATAAAATGGCAGGGCAGTACAAAACCCCTCCAAATGACCCCATTTTGGAAAGTAGACACCCCAAGGAAATTGCTGAGAGGCATGTTGAGCCCATTGAATATTTTTTTTTGGTCCCAAGTGATTGAATACTGACACAAAAAAAAATAAAAAAAATTACAAAAAGTAAAAGTGCTGAGAGGCATGTCGAGTCCATGGAATATTTATATGTTGACATAAGTTGCGGAAAAAAGACAATTTTTTTTTATTTTTATTTTTTTTGCACAAAGTTGTCACTAAATGATATATTGCTCACACATGCCATGGTTATATGTGGAAATGCACCCCAAAATAAATTTTTATGCTTCTCCTGAGTACAGGGATACCACATGTGAGGGACTTTTTAGGAGCCTAGCTGCGTACGGGACCCCAAAAACCAAGCACCTCCTTCAGGCTTTCTAAGGGTGTAAATTTTTGATTTCACTCCTCACTGCCTATCACAGTTTTGAAGGCCATAAAATGCCAACATAGCACAAAACCCCCCAAAATGACCCAATTTTGGAAAGAAGACACCCCAAGCTATTTGCTGAGAGGCATGGTGAGTATTTTACAGCTCTCATTTGTTTTTTAAAATGAAGAAAGAGAAGATTTTTTTTTTTTTTCAATTTTCAAAACTTTGTGACAAAAAGTGAGATCTGCAAAATACTCACCATACCTCTCAGCAAATAGCTTGGGGTGTCTACTTTCCAAAATGGGGTCATTTGGGGGGGGTTTGTGCCATCTGGGCATTCCATGGCCTCCGAAACTGTGATAGGCAGTGAGGAGTGAAATCAAAAATTTACACCCTTAGAAAGCCTGAAGGAGGTGCTTGGTTTTTGGGGTCCCGTACGCGGCTAGGCTCCCAAAAAGTCTCACACATGTGGTATCCCCGTACTCAGGAGAAGCAACAGAATGTATTTTGGGGTGTAATTCCACATATGCCCATGGCATGTTTGAGCAATATATCATTTAGTGACAACTTTGTGCAAAAAAAAAATTTCTTTTTTCCGCAACTTGTGTCAACATATAAAATATTCCATGGACTCGACATGCCTCTCAGCAAATAGCTTGGGGTGTCTACTTTCCAAAATAGGGTCATTTGGGGGGGTTTTGAACTGTCCTGGCATTTTATGCACAACATTAGGAAGCTTATGTCACACATCATCCACTCTTCTAACCACTTGAAGACAAAGCCCTTTCTGACACTTTTTGTTTACACAAAAACATTTTTTTTTTTTGCAAGAAAATTATGTTGAACCCCCAAACATTATATATTTTTTTGTAAAGAAAAGGCCCTACAGATTAAAATGGTGGGTGATTTTTCAAACAAACATTTTAATGCACTAAAACACACTATATTGCCCAAATGTTTGATGAAATAAAAAAGATGATCTTAGGCTGAGTACATAGATACCAAACACGACAAGCTTTAAAATTTCGCACAAACGCGCAGTGGCGACAAACTACATACATTTTTAAAAGCCTTTAAAAGCCTTTACAGGCTACCACGTTAGATTTACAGAGGAGGTCTACTGCTAAAATTACTGCCCTCAATCTGACCTTCGCGGTGATACCTCACATGCATGATGCAATTGCTGTTTACATATGACGCCAGACCGATGACTGACACTTGCGTTCGCCATTGCGCAAGAGCAGGGCAGGACAGGGGTGCTTTTTTTTTTTTTTTTTTTTATTAATTTTGCTTTTTTTATTTATTTTTTTTTAAACTGTTCCTTCAATATTTTTATTTTTTTTTGTATCATTTTTATTGTTATCTCAGGGAATGTAAATATCCCCTATGATAGCAATAGGTAGTGGCAGGTACTCTTTTTTTGAAAAAAAATGGGGTCTATTAGACCCTAGATCTTTCCTCTGCCCTCAAAGCATCTGACCACACCAAGATCGGTGTGATAAAATGCTTTCCCAATTTCCCAATGGCGCTTTTTATATCTGGGGGGGGGCTTTCCCTCCCACTGCTTGTAAAAGCAGTCCAGAGGCTAATTAGCCACTAGGATTGCTTTTACATGAAAGCCGGCCGCTGGCTGAAAAGAATGATACCAGGATGATACCTAAACCCACAGGCATAATTCTGGTATAACCATTCAAAGTCCAGCAACATACCAGTACGTTGCTGGTCCTTGTTGGACATGTAATGTAATCTTTTTTTTCATGCAGCCTGTTGGCTGAACGAAAAAAAAGAGATTGATCAGTGGGTATGCCCACCATTAGAATACCTCCCTTCATCCACCCACTTCTAATGATGGGCATACATGCACCATTTATATATGCCAAAGCATGGGGGCATCCTCCCGCAAAATGTATGCCGCACACACATGGTCGGACTTTTCCACGGGCAAGCCTCTGTTGGAATTTTGCCCATGTCAACAGGGGATAGTACACCCCGGGTGGAAGTCCCGGAGGCCGGGGAGGAATTTGGTCTCTTGCTTGCCCTTCCATCCTGTGAATAACCTTCTGTTTCATCCGTTCCGGTGACGGGAACGCAACGTTCATTGCTGCGGGCTCCCAGGTCCAAGCCAACGGAGGTAGTTAAAGTACCTCGGCATCCGGAGTCCATTGTCCAGCCTGGAGAAGGAGACCGTGCCACCATGCCACCTCTGGCCCGGCTACAGCGGTTCTTCTGTCAGAGAGTTGCCCGTGAATATGGGTGGGAGTACCCATACCTACCCCGGGATTTGCTTTTTGAAGTGGAGGTCCTGCGGCAGTGATGGTACGATGAGTTTGTCTAGGAAAAGCTCAAAGTGCCCCATGCTCGCAGATATCTTTCATGCTCATCCCCCGTGTCCAAGAAGTTCAAGGACTGTAAAGCGGAGTGGATGTTGGGTCGGCATATCCATGCGGACAAGGTGCTTATTTGTCGCAAGGACAGAGAGAACATTGAGTATAATGTGGAGACTCTTGATAGGCACCTGAAGCCCTTATTCCTGCCGCACCCAAAGTTCTACCTTTAGGTGAAAAAGACTCCTGTGTGTTTTCTGTTACTCATTGCTGGACTTTCCGGAGAGCCTTTGCCGGAACGCAATGACTGTGCCCTAGTTTTTTTTTGATTTGGGCGTTTTACTCTTTTGGAGAAATGGGAGCTGTTACTGTTGTTCTCCCTCCTTCTCCTTGCACTTCAGAGAAATCATTGACTTTGGGGCTTTAGTCAGTGTAGAGAAAAAGAAAAGAAGAAAGTTGTCTGGAAGATTTGACCAAGTGTTATTACCGTGGCACTGTCACCAGGTGGCGGTGCTGCGCAACTACTGTTTTTTTTTTTTACACTTGCATCACCATGCTCATTGGAGCGAATGGGTCTTTTCAAGGAGAGGCCCGTTCATTACAAGAAAGACACACATTGTGTTAGGATGTTTTTGTTTTTTTTCCCTCTGCAGGAGATTCGTCTGTCAAGGCTACTGAGTATGGGTGGTCCTTAGATAGTCAGGGGGAGGATGATGCATTTGTAAATGTCAGAAGTGTATTACTGAAAGTTTTACTGTTTTATATTTTCCCTTTCCCATTCTAGGTCTTGGCACAATTCAGGGCCAAATTGTGTAGTTGGTCTCTGGGTCAGACTTATGCTGCCATTTCTTGGGAGACGTGGGTTTGCACCAGACACTGGGGACCAGTGTCAAATTACAGGGGGGAGAGTGTAGCGGGTATTTAAATTGGGGGGGAAGCATCTGGGTTATTTAACCCAGATGTACTAATTGTTAGGGAATCTGAGAATCCCTTTTTGTGGTTCTTGGAGGACTCTGGTGGTGCAGGGTTCCCTGTGGCCTGCTAGTGGCGTTGTCGCCCTGGGCTGGAGTTGAACCCGCACCGCAAGACTGCTCCCTTTTTGTCCTTTCCTGGCGCTGGTACAGCGGGGCGGGGAACCCGCTGTGAAGCAGGGGGAGAGGAGATAAAAGGGGCGGATGCCCTGACCTTGGGGTTGAGAGTTGGAGGACGCGGCCGCACCCAGGCACCTTCAGCCTGGGTGCTGGCGTTCCGAAGTTCTGGGCCCAGGTGCCCTTGACCTGGCCGGAGTGAGATATGGAGTCCATCCCAGGCACCTTAAGCCTGGGGTGAGGTACTACTGCCGGAGCCTGGGGCCCAGTAACTTCGACTGGGTTCCGCGAGGGTGGAGGAGTCCGAGGGGCCCTAAGGTGTTGGGACCCGTATCTGAGGCGAGGAGGCCGGGGAGTGTAACCCTTCCGCATAGTCCGGTACAGCATTAACCCAGTGACGGCGAGACCTCTGGTAACTCCCTTGGAGGGATGTCTCCCCCCGACAGGGGCTGCAACGTAGCGAAGGTAACTCCAGTTCCTGTTCACTAGAGTCGCTGGAAGAGACTCTGAAGCCAAAAATTCCATTTAACAGCCACTGAGCTTAGCAACCTTTGGTGAAACCTCAACGGTTTAGTTTTCTTTGAGGATTGTGCCTTGACCTACTCTCCACCAATACTGAACTGTTCTATGGGTCTCAAACTGTCTGCTCGCAAAGGACTATTTGTTTGCCGTTTTGGAATAAATAAGTGTTGGACCTTTTCAGTGTGTGGTACTCCAATTATTGGGAGCAAAGGGGGTTATCAGCAGAACAGACTTGGTTCTAAGTGTATACACAGGCCCGAATACAACTAGATACTGGCCTTCACCTCTACACGCTGTAATCGAGAGGACATGGGCCGTGGCGCACCTCGCTCTCCCCTCCAAGATACCCCTAGACCAGAGCCAGAATAACCGATAAAGAAGGGGGTGAGGGTGGGGCCGCTACATTTGTAATTTTGAACTGGTACATTTTTAAAGTGTAGCTCCAGCCAAAAATGCTATTTTTAAGCTTTTTGGAAAACATAGGGAAGGGTTATCACCCCTGTAACATTTGTTTTGCTGTCTGTGCACCTGTTCAGAACATTTCACCTCACTTTCCGTCCCAATGACAAATGTTTTTTGAAAATTTGGGGGTTTTATTGAAACAAGGATTGGTGATAAAGCATCAGTGGAGAGGAGACACCTTTTTCCCATTTTACCGCATATACTTGAGTATAAGCCGAGTTTTTCAGCACATTTTTTTGTGCTGAAAATGCCCCCCTCGGCTTATACTCGAGTCTGTGTCCATCTTCATTTTTGTGCGCCTGATTCCGGCCAGCCATAAGTCCCCTGGACACCAAACTTGGCACACATATAGCCCCACTATTTCTCTACAAGTTTGTTTTCCAGAGGACCTACGGATGAAGAGCACCAATTTTTCAAAGCCGGGCACTCCTTCCATAGACTCCCATGTTAAACGGTCATTTCTCCAATGATTTTGGGGACCCGGTACTGGCCGGCCCTAGGTCCCCCAGACCCTAACCTTGGCACACATGTAGCCCCACTCTTCATCTACAAGTTTTGTCCAGGGGACCTACAGCCGGGGAGCACCGATTTTTCAAAGCCGGGCACCCCTTCCCTAGACTCCCATGTTAAACGTCAGTCTAGTCACACCGCACCGGAGATCAGGTAGGGAGATTGGGCACAGTGAAGCATGGACACAGTGAGGCATGGGCACAGTGAGGCATGGGCACAGTGAGGCCCAGCGAGGCATGCACATGGACACAGTGAGGCACAGTGAGGCATGCACATGGAAACAGTGAGGCACAGTAAGGCATGCAGATGGACACCCTAGGCTTATACTCGAGTCAATAAATTTCCCAATTTTTTGTGGTAAAATTAGGTGCCTCGGCTTATATTCGGGTCGGCTTATACTCGAGTATATACGGTAACTCTTACAGGAGAGAATTTGCCTTCCTAGGGGTAGATTTCCTCTCACTTCCTGTTGTCTCCTTCCGTTTGCAAGTAGGAGTCATTTGAAAGTTGGATGTTTGAAAGTAGGGGCTTGCCGTATATACTCTGCAGAAATTTGGCCCTTAGGTGTTGCCACAACACTGTAAGCCCTCACAGTTACTCTTGGTGGGCGCTGGAACGCCCTGCTGTGAACTATTATATCAAGAATTGTAATTACATGCCATTGTTGAACAGTGGTAGGAAAAATTGGGCCTTTGGTGGTGGTGCTGGTGCCACAACACTGTAAGTTCTCACAGGTACTCTTGGTGGGCGCAGGAATGGGCCCAGCTGTGAAATATTAGATCAAGAATTGTAATTACATCCCCCTGTTGAACAAGGGAAGAAAAATTGGGCCTTTGATGGTGGTGGTGGTGGTGTTGCCACAACACTGTAAGCCCTCACAGTTACTCTTGGTGGGCGCAGGAATGGTCCCTGCTGTGAAATATTAGATCAAGAATTGAAATTACATGCCCCTGTTGAACAGGGGCATAAAAACTGGGCCTTAGGCACTGGTGCCACAACTCTGCAACCCCTCACAGATACTCTAGTTGGAGCACAGGAATGAGCCCTGCTGCAAAGTATTGCATCAATAATTGTATTTACATGCCCCTGTTAAACAGGGCTGAAAAATTGGGCCTTAGGCACTGGTGCTTATGCCACAACACTGCAACCCCTCACAGATACTGTAGTTGTAGCGCAGGAATGAGCCCTGCTGCAAAGTATTGCATAAAAAAATTGTAATTACACGCCCCTGTTAAACAGGGGCAGAAATATTGGGCCTTTAGGCACTGGTGCCACAACACTGCAACCCCTCACAGATACTCTAGTAGAAGCGCAGGAATGAGCCCTGCCACAAAGTATTGCATCAAAAATTGTAATTACACGCCCCTGCTTAGGTTGGTGCCATTGTCGGAAACCACCATTCCTGGCTTAAGCTGGCATGGCGTCAACCACCTCTGAGCCTGCCCCTGCAGAGCTGACAGAATCTCTGCCCCAGTGTGGCTCCTGTCCCCCAAGCACACCAGCTCAAGCACCGCATGGCATCTCTTTGCCTGCGTACTTGCATAGCCCCTTGAACGCCTACGGAGCACCGCTGGTTCCGAGGACAAAGCACAGGAAGAGGCCATGGAGGAAGAAGAAGAGGAGGGGGTGGAGGAGAGAGGTGTGTCAGAATCACCAGTAGTAGCATTTTGGAGGCGTGGTGGCGGAACAACTACCAACACTACTGCACCCTGTCCTGCATCCTTCCCAGCTGCCAGCAGAGTTACCCAATGCGCCGTGAAATGCAGGTAACGTCCCTGTCCATGCCTGCTGGACCATGAGTCAGCGGTAATATGCACCTTACCGCTGACCGCCCTGTCCAGCAAGGCCAAGACATTGCCTTCCACATGCCGGTAGAGAGCCGGAATCGCTTTCCGTGAGAAAAAGTGGCGTTTGGGAACCTGCCACTGAGGAACCGCACATTCCACAAACTCACGGAAGGGGGCACAGTCTACCAACTGAAAAGGCAGCAATTGAAGTGCTAGCAATTTAGCCAAGCTAGCATTCAACCGCTGGGCATGTGGATGGCTGGGAGTGAACTTCTTTAGGCGGTGCAGCAGCTGGGGCAGGGAAATTTGCCTGGTACACTCTGACGTTGGTGTACCGATAGAAGATTGCCTGCAAGTACTTGGCTGTGACACACCTAATTCTACACCTTCATTCCTCTCAGTGCAGGTTTCAGAGAGGACTGAAGGTATAGTGGGGTTGGAGATCCCAGCTGATGAGGAGCAAGGAGAGGTCCGCTTTGTTCTTTGGTGTGGGTCTTTAAGTTAGGCTTGCCAACGAACTGCATGGCAGGTCGACACATGTCTGATCAAGCATGTGGTGCCCAAGCGGGTGATGTTTTGGCCACGCGAGATACGCCTGATACATATGTTGCAAATAGCAGCGCTGCGATCTGATGCTCTCGTCTCAAAAAAGCCCACACCAAAGAACTTTTGAAATAACGCGCAGAGACAGCAGCGGCCTGCACATGTGGAGCTCTGCGGTGTGATGCTGTCGGTGTACTGCACTTAAGCTGGCCCCTGCAGGGCATCCTGCCTCATTGGAGATGTGCCTCCTCCTCTCTTCTATCAGGCACCCACGTAGAGTCCGTGACTTTATCATCCCCTCCCTCCTCATCACTGTAGCAAACCTGGAAGTATGCTGCAGCTGGGGGAACATGACTGCCAGATTGCTGTCCTTGTTGGGCACCCCCTCTCTCTTGGCTCACGTTACTACCCCCTCTCTCTGGGCTCACGTTACTGCCTTCCTCTAGCTGGGTTCCATCATCGGAGCCTTCAAAACGCTGGGCATCCTCCTAAAGCATGTACCCATCACTGTAGTCAAACAGTTCGGAGGACTCCTCAGGAGGACATGGTGGGGCTAGGGAAGAAGTGACTGATGCCATTGAGCCGAGGGAAGAGGCCGCGTTGGCAGCTGCTTTGCCAGACAAAGTACCCTGAGTGACTGTCTGCCTCTCCTTGTTTGCCTTCCAGACATACTAATGGCCTGCAGTGAGATGTAGCTGCACAAAGGTGGGATGTTCTTATATATACTGATTATACTGCAGCTAGCATAATCAACTTCCTGCTGTGGTATTAGTATGAGAACACCAGCAATTGTCTTCAGTTAGTTTTAGGTGCACACTGTGCAGAGGACACAGTACACTAACTGAAATTACTTGCAGCTCCCTGCCTATGGTATTAGTATGAGAACACCACCAATTGTATTCAGGTACCTTTAGGTGCACGCTGTGCAAAGGACACAGTACACTAAATGAAAATAATGTAGCTCCCTGCCTGTGGTATTAGCATGAGAACAGCAATTGTATTCAGGTACCTTTAGGTGCACGCTGTACAAAGGACACAGTACACAAAATGAAAATAATGCAGCTCTCTGCCTGTGGTATTAGTATGAGAACTATATAAAAGTAATGGTGACTGCTCTGTGAGAGAAGGTAGTGAGAGGAAAACTAAGTGAGAAATAAAATCTTATCCCCACAAAACAAAACAGTGTATATATTATCAACACAATACTGTTAATCCTGGTAAGTATAGTGATAACATAAAGCCATCCAAAAACTCATGTGAAACAGCATAAAATAAAGTCCTTCTGTGAGTCCAATAATACACATGTGGTGCATCTCAAATTGAGTAAAAACCTCCTGTGAGTCCAGTGATGGGAAATCCCAAAATAGGTGATCTATGTAGAAAAAACAATGACAAATAGATATGTGTATATATCCAATTGAATACAGCAAACAATGTAAATAAATAAAGTAATGGTCTGGTGTCAAATAAGTCCCGTCACCAAAATATAATGTAAAGTGCTGAGCAGGTCCTGCAATGTGAGACACCTCTGTGCTTTCAAGCAGCTCACCTCACTGCTATCAGATAGACAGCATAAGTAGTCCCAGATTTGAACAGAGGTAATTGCAGCGATGTGAAGGTCTCCTTGCGGTGCTTACAATGTTCTCAGAGGCAGGTGAATAGCATGTATAAAAATAAGATATAAAGGGAAAAGTTCATCGTATAACTCAATGGGGATTCACAGTGGAATATTAGTTGGTCTTACAGTGATGCACTCACTCTATAAAAGAGGAACATGGGCGTCAATCCACGAACACCGAGTTCGTCACTCCCAGCTGTATGCCTTTGTCCACTCTGGAATCCCAGGTATAGATCCCCAGTATATGCGATAGGCAGCCGTGTTGGTAAAAGGATAAGGAAATGCTCATAGCATAAATCCGTAAAATGTATTTATTAACGCAATCAAGGAACAAAAAAAAACACTCACATTTGGCAGACAATGTTAGTAATCGTATCCACGAGTAGGGATGAGCTCGGTGTTCGAGTCGAACATAGGTTCGACTCGAACATCGGCTGTTCGCGCGTTCGGCGAACAACGAACGATTTGGGCCGTTCGCGCCAAATTCGAGTGACGCGAACGGCCCACAATACACTGCGCCATCGCAGTGTAATCCCGGCGCTGTGATTGGCCAAGCATGCACTGTGACCCTGCATGCTTGGCCAATCACAGCGCCGGCAGCGAGGAGAGCAATGATTGGCCACAGGCAGGATGCCTGTGGCCAATTATAGCTGAGGGGGTTTAGTACACGCCCCACACTATAAAAGGCCGCCAGCGCGGCGGCCTTGTGTAGTGTGTTCCGGAGCAGGGAAAGTGAAGGATAGGCAGGGACAGTGTCAAATCTTGTCAAATCTATTCTTTGCTAAACCTTGTGTGTAGGGACAGAGAAGGATAGGCAGGGAGAGTGTCAGTGTCATATTCTTTGCTAAACCTTGTGTTTAGGGAGAGAGAAGGATAGGCAGGGAGAGTGTCAGTGTCATATACTTTGATAAACCTTGTGTGCAGGGAGAGAGAAGGATAGGCAGGGGACAGTGTCAGTGTCATTGTTGCTAAGCCTCCTGCACATTATACACCTGAAGTTAGCCCGTATTGCTGCTTTTTCCTGGTGTGTTACACCAACAGGATTTTGCGGCACTTACAGCGGGCGGAGTGTACCTCCTGACCATATTACACCTTAACTTAGCCTGTATTGCTGCTTTTTCCTGGTGTGTTACACCAACAGGATTTTGCGGCACTTACAGCGGGCGGAGTGTACCTCCTGACCATATTACACCTTAACTTAGCCTGTATTGCTGCTTTTTCCTGGTGTGTTACACAAACAGGATTTTGCGGCACTTACAGCGGGCGGAGTGTGCCTCCTGACCATATTACACCTTAACTTAGCCTGTATTGCTGCTTTTTCCTGGTGTGTTACACAAACAGGATTTTGCGGCACTTACAGCGGGCGGAGTGTGCCTCCTGACCATATTACACCTTAACTTAGCCTGTATTGCTGTTTTTTCCTGGTGTGTTACACCAACAGGATTTTGCGGCACTTACAGCGAGCAGAGTGTACCTCCTGACCATATTACACCTTAACTTAGCCTGTATTGCTGCTTTTTCCTGGTGTGTTACTGTAATGTTTGTGCTGGAACACTGTGTGACCCTTCACCTTTTTCTCCTGATGCATGCTGGGAAGGGGATGTACCAGGAAGTAGTGCGAGTGGTGTGTGAGACTGGAAGCAGCAGCAGCATGATGGACAGAATATTTACATCTGGTAATGACAGAATCCTGTTGTATTAGGACTCTATGTAACAAGTCATCATGTTCTGAGTGAGTAATAAACCCTTCCATGGTTAAGAAGTTCATCTGGCCTGTGTGTAACTTGCTGAGCAGATACCGGAGCATTGCTAGCAAAACTCTGAGAGACCCCGTGTCTAAGGGACATAACAGTGGTGACGAGGATTGTGGATTTTAGCACACATGGCCTTCATAGGGTTTATTCAACCATTTGATCCTGCTGCTGAATCATGGAGCTCCTGGGTGGAGAGGCTGGAGCAGTATATGGAAGCAAATAGTGTGGCTGCAGAAAAGAAAGTTGCAGTTTTCCTCACAATATTGGGTCAAGCTGCATATGGCACTCTCAGAGACCTCATTTCTCCAGACAAGCCGGCCTCTAAGCCCCTGCCTGAGTTAATTCAGAAGCTACATGAGCACTACAACCCAAAGCCATTAGAGATTGCAGAGCGGTTTAAATTCTACAGTAGAAGGCAGCATGCCGGGGAGGACATAAAGACTTTTATCATTGCTTTACGTAAACTAGCTTCCACTTGTCAGTTTGGAGACTACCTGCAGACGGCTCTCCGTGACATGTTTGTCATGGGACTCTGTGACCCAGCCATACAGAAACGTTTACTCACAGAACCCGACTTGACTCTGACGAAAGCCACTGACCTTGCTACGGTCATGGAGTTGGCTACACGGGACGCCACCCTACTGAAGGCACCACCTGAAACTCCTGCAAGCCAGGGAGAGGAAATATACCACTCTGCTATCACCCGACACCCAAGACGGCCATCCCCAAATCTTCCTAAACCTCGCCACCCTAATTCTTCTGTCTCTAGGACACCAACTTGCTACCGTTGTGGTAACACTACTCACAGTGCACCTGCTTGCAAGTTCAAGGATGTCATTTGTTTTCTTTGTGGAAAGACTGGCCATATTGGGCGTGTTTGCCGCAGCTCACGCTCCCCGAACACTACCACAAAAGTTAAACGTAAACAGACATTTCATATGGATACTGACAATCACGGCTCCAGCTCTGATGAGGAAACCTGTGTCCAGCATGTTGGACTGTTTCGGGTAGCTGGGAGTACTCCTGCGATAAAAGTGGATGTCACACTCAATGGCTGTCCTGTCTCCATGGATGTTGATACAGGGGCGGCAGTGTCTGTCATTTCATGGACTGATTTAAAGGCATCGGGTCTGTCCCTACCGCTCCAACCTACAAATCTCACACTACAAACCTACAGCAAGGAACTACTACAGCCCTTGGGTTATGTGAAACCCCTTGTTACATTAGGCAACCGCAGTCAAACTCTACGCCTTTATGTTGTCAATAAAGGAGGTCCTCCGCTGTAATGTAGGGACTGGATCAAAGCCCTGGGCATGCCTCCTCTTGCCATTGCCCAATGTACATTGCTTTCTGAGGTAGACCATTGGGTGGAATCCCTGAAGTCACGCTTTAAGGGGGTTTTTGAGGACTCTTTGGGCACAGTAAAAGGAAAAATGGCCCACCTCCTCTTGAAGCCAGGTGCTACACCTCGTTTTTGTAAGGCAAGATCAGTACCTTTTGCCTTGAGAAAGAAAGTGGAAGCAGAGCTGGACCACCTATTGGCTGAAAAGATCATAACTAAAGTTGATAGAAGTGAATGGGCATCGCCAATTGTGCCTGTCAAGAAAAAGAATGGAGACATTAGAATTTGTGGAGATTTCAGGGTTGCCCTGAACAACCAACTTCTTGTGGATCAATACCCATTGCCTCGACTTGAAGATCTATTTAGCTCATTGGCTGGGGGGCAAAAGTTTACAAAAATAGACTTAAAGCAAGCTTACCTGCAACTGCAAGTACACCCAGATTCACGCCATCTGTTGACCATTAACACTCATAAAGGATTATTCCAATATAACCGCATGGTTTTTGGCATAGCCCCAGCTCCAGCCATCTGGCAGCGAATCATGGATGAGGTCCTGGCAGGCATACCTTTCACTCAATGTCTACTAGATGACATGCTCATCACTGGTCCCACTGATGAAGAACACAGAAAGAATGTTGAAGCTGTGCTAGAGAGACTCCAAAGGTATGGTTTACGTGTCAATCTTTCAAAATGCGAATTTCTAAAGTCTCGACTGGAATTTTGTGCCCACACTGTGGACAGACATGGGTTACACACTACTGAAGAAAAGGTTAAAGCCCTTACCCATGCCCCTACTCCCCAGAATGTCACACAGCTCAGGTCCTACCTTGGCCTCCTAAATTACTACCACCGTTTCTTGCCGAACCTAGCACACCAGCTTTACCCATTACATTGCTTACTAGATGCAAGAGCTAAATGGATATGGACAGCCAAATGTGAAGAAGCTTTTCGGCTTTCTAAAGAACTCATTCTGTCTTCTCGAGTTCTGGCTTGTGACGCCTCGCCTTATGGACTGGGTGCTGTGCTTTCCCATGCCATGCCAGATGGCACAGAGCGCCCCATTTCTTTTGCCTCCAGGTCTTTAACCTCAGCAGAGCAAAACTACTCCCAGATAGACAAGGAAGCTTTGGCCATTGTATGGGCCACAAAAAAATGTCATACGTACATCTATGGTCGGGAGTTCACATTTATCACTGACCACAAACCTCTGTTGTCAATACTGAACCCTCAGAAAGGAATTTCTACAACAACCGCATCTCGCTTACAAAGGTACGCTTTATTCTTGGGAGCTTATACTTATTCTATCAGATACCGCTCCCATGATGCCCATGGCAATGCAGATGCGTTTTCCAGATTGCCAATTGGAGACCACTCACCAAGAGACGTACGCATAGTGGAAATACACAGGCCGAAATCCTGCATGTCCACCTCCTTAATTGCCAGACATACAGTCACAGATCCTTTCCTGTCTCAGATATTCTCATATGTTCAGGCTGGATGGCCAGAGAAAGTCCCAGGTGAATTTTGTCCGTACTTTGCCAGAAAATGTGAGCTTGTGACTAATGCTGGTTGCCTACAGTGGGGCAACAGAGTGATTATACCTCAGTATTTGCAACCAACCATGCTAAGGATACTGCATGAGGGCCATCCTGGTGTGGTGCGCATGAAGCAGCGAGCCCGGAGCTATGTTTGGTGGCCCCAAATGGACACAGCAATTGAAGATTATGTGGCTCAATGTCCTGGGTGCTGTCAAGCTCAGCGACCCCAAAAGAAAGGAACCCTGCTACCTTGGCCATGGCCGACAGAACCGTGGTCAAGACTCCATCTTGATTTTGCTGGCCCAATCCAGGGTAAAATGTATTTGATCGTGGTAGATGCACATTCAAAATGGCCGGAGGTTTTTCAAATGCCTTCTGTTACCTCAGCTGCTACCATTCTAGTCTTAAGGAAGCTCTTTGCTCAATATGGCTTGCCAATAGCCATAGTCTCGGACAATGGGACTCAATTTACATCGCATGAGTTTCAATCCTTCCTCAGTGGCTTGGGCATCCAACACTACAAAACAGCTCCTTATCATCCAGCCTCAAATGGGCTGGCAGAACGGTTTGTGCAGACGTTTAAGAAGCACTTACTGTCCACTCTGGACCAGGTCGGACTGTCAGAGGAGAAGCTTCTGGAGTTCTTGACCATGTACCGAAACACAAAGCACGCTACTACTGGGCTGTCCCCAGCTTTTCTTATGTTTGGCAGGCATCTCCGCACCAAACTGGATTTAGTTCATCCACAGGAACAGTCACTGACACCTTCTCCGCCAGGCCGTCCTGGATTCCGTGCTGGTGATCTTGTATGGTTTCGGAATTACAGAGTTTTGCCTCATTGGCTTCCTGGCATTATTGATGGACCTCTTGGACAACGAATGTACCTTGTTCGCCTGGAGAATGGCGTTTGTGTTCGAAGACACCTTTCGCAATTGAGAAAGCGCATTTGCCTGCCAGTTGAAACAAACCTGACCTCTCTTTCTACCCAACCACCAGAGTCTACTCAGGGCTCTACTGGTGACATATGGCATGGTGTCTGGCATGATCCTACAAGTTTACAACCAACTCTTGAAGCGGTTGGTGACCGTATTCCTGAGGAGCCCGGACATGTGCCTGGAGTTGCAGAGACTGATTTGTCTGTTGGACACCCACTGACACCTCCAGAACCTTTGACAGCCTCTACCCCTCCTGGTGCTGTGCCACTTCGTAAGTCTGCCCGCCAAAGACATAAAACTCCTCGTTGGCAAAGCACTGAAATCTTACGGGACACTTTGGAGGTCAGGAAACAGAGACAAAGGGCTCGTAACGTGATGCAGGAGCCACAGAACTGAGTTGGAGATACTAATTGCTGAACTGATCCTGCTTGCCTTGTTATTTTATGTGTTGAGTATTTTGTTCTATTGTTATGTTTATTTTATTTATTTTTTTCCTATTGTTTTTTTTTTGTTTTTTTGTTTTTATGGGAAAAAGAGGAGATGTAATGTTTGTGCTGGAACACTGTGTGACCCTTCACCTTTTTCTCCTGATGCATGCTGGGAAGGGGCTGTACCAGGAAGTAGTGAGAGTGGTGTGTGAGACTGGAAGCAGCAGCAGCATGATGGACAGAAGGGATTACATCTGGTAATGACAGAATCCTGTTGTATTAGGACTCTATGTAACAAGTCATCATGTTCTGAGTGAGTAATAAACCCTTCCATGGTTAAGAAGTTCATCTGGCCTGTGTGTAACTTGCTGAGCAGATACCGGAGCATTGCTAGCAAAACTCTGAGAGACCCCGTGTCTAAGGGACATAGCAGTTACACAAACAGGATTTTGCGGCACTTACAGTGGGCGGAGTGTGCCTCCTGACCATATTACACCTTAACTTAGCCTGTATTGCTGCTTTTTCCTGGTGTGTTACACCAACAGGATTTTGCAGCACTTACAGCGGGCGGAGTGTACCTCCTGACCATATTACACCTTAACTTAGCCTGTATTGCTGCTTTTTCCTGGTGTGTTACACAAACAGGATTTTGCGGCACTTACAGCGGGCGGAGTGTGCCTCCTGACCATATTACACCTTAACTTAGCCTGTATTGCTGCTTTTTCCTGGTGTGTTACACAAACAGGATTTTGCGGCACTTACAGCGGGCGGAGTGTGCCTCCTGACCATATTACACCTTAACTTAGCCTGTATTGCTGCTTTTTCCTGGTGTGTTACACAAACAGGATTTTGCGCACTTACAGCGGGCGGAGTGTGCCTCCTGACCATATTACACCTTAACTTAGCCTGTATTGCTGCTTTTTCCTGGTGTGTTACACCAACAGGATTTTGCGGCACTTACAGTGGGCGGGGTGTGCCTCCTGACCATATTACACCTTAACTTAGCCTGTATTGCTGCTTTTTCCTGGTGTGTTACACAAACAGGATTTTGCGGCACTTACAGCGGGCGGAGTGTGCCTCCTGACCATATTACACCTTAACTTAGCCTGTATTGCTGCTTTTTCCTGGTGTGTTACACAAACAGGATTTTGCGCACTTACAGCGGGCGGAGTGTGCCTCCTGACCATATTACACCTTAACTTAGCCTGTATTGCTGCTTTTTCCTGGTGTGTTACACCAACAGGATTTTGCGGCACTTACAGTGGGCGGGGTGTGCCTCCTGACCATATTACACCTTAACTTAGCCTGTATTGCTGCTTTTTCCTGGTGTGTTACACCAACAGGATTTTGCGGCACTTACAGCGGGCGGAGTGTGCCTCCTGACCATATTACACCTTAACTTAGCCTGTATTGCTGCTTTTCCCATTTCCCTGTATTGCTGCTTTTCCCATTTCCCTGCAGGCCATTAGAATGTCTGGAAGGCAAACAAGGAGAGGCAGACAGTCAGGAGCCAAAAAAAGAAGGCAAGCAGGCTCTGTGTCTAGAGACAACAGTGCTGATCGTGGACGCGGTGCATCGCCATCAGCACGTGGCCATGGGACACGCTTGTCCTTCTTTTCAGCAGCTGGACGTGTTGAGCCGCATCATGCTGAAGACTTGGTAGAGTGGATGACCAAGCCCTCCTCATCCTCTCTCACCCAGGCTCAGGGTACTGGCAAAGCAGCTGCCAAAGCGTCCTCTTCCCTGGTATCAATGTCATCATCAGTCACTCCTTCCCTGGACCAACCATGTCCTCCTGAGGAGTCCCCCGAACTGTTTGAGCACAGTGTTGGGTACATGCTCCAGGAGGATGCCCAGCGTTTCAAAGGGTGTGATGATGATACCCAGCTAGAGGAAGGCAGTAGCGTGAGAGCAGAGAGAGGGGATGGTCAAGAAGGACACCAATTTGGCAGTCATGTTCCAGCAGCTGCAGCATACTGCCAGATTGGCTCCAGTGATGAGGAGGGAGGGGATGATGAGGTCACTGACTCTACGTGGGTACCTAATAGGAGAGAGGAGGAGGAGGAGGAGGAGGATGAGGAGGAGGCACATCTCCAACGAGGCAGGATGCCCTCGGGGGGCCAGCGTAAGGGCAGCACACCGACGGAATCACACCGCAGAGCTCCGCCTGTGCAGGGCGCTGCCTCTGCCCGTTATTCAAAAAGTTCTTTGGTGTGGGCCTTTTTTGAGTCGAGTGCATCAGATCGCACAGCTGCTGTTTGCAACATAAGTCTCAAGCGTATATCGCGTGGCCAAAACATCACCCGCTTGGGCACCACATGCTTGACCAGACATATGTTGACCTGCCATGCAGCTCGTTGGCAAGCCTACCTTAAAGACCCACACCAAAGAACAAAGCTGACCTCTTCTTGCACCACATCAGCTGGGATCTCCAACCCCACTATACCTTCAGTCCTCTCTGAAACCTGCTCTGAGAGGAATGAAGGTGTAGAATTAGGTGTGTCACAGCCAAGTACTTGCGGGCACTCTGCTAGCAGTACACCAACGTCCGATTCTAGCAGGCAAATTTCCCTGCCCCAGCTGCTGGACCGTCGAAAGAAGTTCACTCCCAGCCATCCACATGCCCAGCGGTTGAATGCTAGCTTGGCTAAATTGCTAGTGCTTCAACTGCTGCCTTTTCAGTTGGTAGACTCGACCCCCTTCCGTGAGTTTGTGCAATGTGCGGTTCCTCAGTGGCAGGTTCCCAAACGCCACTTTTTCTCACGGAAGGCGATTTCGGCTCTCTACCGGCATGTGGAAGGCAATGTCTTGGCCTCGCTGGACAGGGCGGTCAGTGGTAAGGTGCATATTACCGCTGACTCATGGTCCAGCAGGCATGGACAGGGACGTTACCTTTCTTTCACGGCCCATTGGGTCACTCTTTGGCAGCTGGGAAGGATGCAGGACAAGGTGCAGTAGTGTTGGAGGTTGTTCCACCGCCACGCCTCCAAAATGCTACTACTGGTTGTGACACACCTCTGTCCTCCACCCCCTCCTCTTCTTCTTCCTCCGTGGCCTCTTCCTGTGCTTTGTCCTCGGAACCAGCGGTGCTCCGTAGGCGTTCAAGGGGCTATGCAAGTACGCAGGCAAAAAGATGCCATGCCGTGCTTGCGCTGGTGTGTTTGGGGGACAGGAGCCACACTGGGGCAGAGGTTCTGTCTGCTCTGCAGGGGCAGGCCGAGAGGTGGTTGACGCCACGCCAGCTTAAGCCAGGAATGGTAGTTTGCGACAATGGCACCAACCTCCTCTCCGCTCTCCAACAGGGACAACTGACCCATGTGCCCTGTGTGGCTCACGTCCTTAACCTGGTGGTGCAGCGGTTCTTGGGCAGGTACCCGGGCTTACAGGATGTCCTGAGGCAGGCCAGGAAAGTCTGTGTGCATTTCCGCAGATCTTATAATGCCAGTGCTCGCCTGGCTGAGCTGCAAAAGGAATTGAACCTGCCCAAGAACCGCCTTATATATGACATGCCCACCAGGTGGAACTCAACGTTGGCCATGCTGCAGCGGCTGCACATGCAGCAGAGGGCCATCAATGTGTACCTGTGCGACTACGGCACCAGGACAGGGTCAGGGGAGCTCGGGTTTTTTTCACCACGCCAGTGGGGCATGATCAGGGATGCATGCACTGTCCTGGCACCATTTCAGGAGGCCACGAGGATGGTGAGCAGTGACAGTGCATGCATCAGTTACACTGTACCTCTTGTCCACCTGTTGGAACATACGCTGCGTGAAATAATGGACAGGGCACTTGAGGCAGAACAGAGGCAGGAAGAGGAGGACTTCCTTGCCTCTCAAGGCCCCCTTTACCCAGACAGTGTTCCTTCTGTCCCACCTATCGCACAGGAAGAAGAGGAGGAGGATGAGGAGGATTGTGTCAGCATGGAGGTGGAGCCTGGCACTCAGCATCATCAGCAGCAGTCTTTTAGGGATGATTTACAGTCCCAAGAAACCAGTGGACTTGTACGTGGCTGGGAGGAGGTGGCTGCGGATCATGTTGTCCTTAGTGACCCAGAGGACTCCGGACTGAATGCCTCAGCTAACCTACGCTGCATGGCCTCCCTGATCCTGCAAAGTCTGCGGAAGGATCCTCGTATTCTTCGGATCAAGGAGAGGGACCATTACTGGCTGGCCACTCTCCTTGATCCACGGTACAAGGGTAAGGTTGCGGACCTTATCTTACCGTCGCAGAGGGAGCAGAGGATGAGACAACTCCGGGAGGCCTTGCAGAAAGGTCTGTGCAACGCGTTCCCAGAGACTGGGAGGTTACAAACTCCTGGTCCTGGACAACGAGTTGCTGAGGCTTCGGTCAGTCAAAGAAGGAGCGGTGGGGAAGGTGGCCATCTGACCGAAGCGTTCAGACAATTCTTTAGTCCGCAGCCCCAAGGTATGATCAGTTCCAGCAACCATCGCCAGCGTCTGATATACATGGTGCAGGAATACCTAGGGGCAAGGTCAGACTTGGACACCTTCCCCACCGAAAATCCTCTGCCTTACTGGGTCTTGAGGATGGATCACTGGCCAGAGCTTGCACAGTATGCAATTGAGCTACTGGCCTGTCCTGCATCCAGCGTTCTTTCAGAACGCACATTCAGTGCTGCTGGAGGATTTGTCACGGATCACAGGGTGCGCCTGTCCCCCGACTCTGTTGATCGACTGACCTTCATAAAGATGAACCAGTCTTGGATCACCACCAGCTACCAAACACCTGAAGCTGATATAACAGACTAATTTATTTTCAAATGTCACATCCCTTCAAGACTGATGCTGATGCTGAGAGACTGTCCTGTTATGTTGACTGACTATCCTCCTCCTCCTCAATGATCCGATTGACGATGATAGCTTGGAAGAACATTTTTGTTTCTGGGTGCCGCCACCAGTGGCTAAGGCCCAATTTTTCAGCCCCTGTTTAACAGGGGTGTGTTATTACAATTTTTTATGCAATGCTTTGCAGCAGGGCTCATTCCTGCACTCCAACTAGAGTATCTGGGAGTGGTTGCAGTGTCGTGGCACCAGCACCAGTGGCTAAGGCCCAATTTTTCAGCCCCTGTTTAACAGGGGCGTGTAATTACAATTTTTGACGCAATACTTTGCAACAGGGCTCATTGCTGTGCTCCAAGTACAGTATCTGTGAGGGGTTGCAGTGTTGTGACACCAGTGCCTAAGGCTCAATTTTTCTGCCCCTGTTTAACAGGGGCATGTAATTACAATTCTTGATCTAATAATTCACAGCAGGGCCCATTCCTGCGCCCACCAAAACTAACTGTGAGGCCTTACAGTGTTGTGTCAACACCACCACCACCACCACCACCAAAGGCCCAATTTTTCAGCCCCTGTTCAACAGGGGCATGCAATTACAATTCTTGATCTAATAATTCACAGCAGGGCCCATTCATGCGCCCACCAAGAGTAACTGTGAGGGCTCACAGTGTTGTGGCAACACCAACATGTAAGGGGCAAATTTCAGCTGAGTATATACGGCAGGCCCCTACTTTCAAACATCCAACTTACAAATGACTCCTTGCAAACGGAAGGATACAACAGGAAGTGAGAGGAAATCTACCCCTAGGAAGGAAAATTCTCTCCTGTAAGAGTTAATATGGGAAAAAAAGTGTCTCCTCTCCACTGATTCTTTATCACCAATTCTTGTTTCAATAAAAACCCCAAATTTTCAAAAAACATTTGTCATTAGGACGGAAAGTGAGGTGAACTGTTCTGAACAGGTGCACACTGCACAGACAGCAAAACAAATGTTACAGGGGTGATAACCCTTCCCTAGGTTTTCCAAAAAGCTTAAAAATATATTTTTTGGCTGGAGCTACACTTAAACAATGTACCTGTTCAAAATTACAAACAGATTCTACATAAGAACAAACCTACAGTCCCTGTCTTGTATGCACCGCCTGTATACTGCTGTTCAGAGTATATAGGGCCTTTTTTATTTTGTGTGCGGGGTTCCCCTTAATATCCATACAAGACCCAAAGGGGCTGGTAATGGGCTGGGGTAGGGGGGGGGTGTGTGATGGGGTAGCTATGCCATTTTTCTTAAAGATTTTCATCCATATTACCGGGACCAGACATTACATTAAAGCCGCAAGCAGTTTTAAATGGCTTTTTTTCCTTTAGAAATGTAATTTTGTGCAGGGACAGTTCTAAACACGGGAAACACGTGGTACTTCACAGGCATACTTTAGACACCCCCCAGGTACGATATTTAAAGGAATATTTTACTTTTTTTTCACTTTATGCATCATTAAAATGACTGCTCCAGAAAAACGGCCGTTTTTAAAACTTCTTTTTGCATTGATACATGTCCCCTGGTGCAGAACCCGGGTTCCCAAACCCTTTTTAGGACAATAACATGCATAATAGTCATTATAATTAGCACTTTAGATTTCGAACGTTCGCATCCATTGTATTTAATAGGGTTCTAAAGTTCGTGCGAACTTTCGGTCCGTTTGCGGGTTCTGGTGCAAACCGAACCCGGGGGTGTTCGGCTCATCACTATCCACGAGCGCCGAGCTCGTCTCCTGCCATCAGGCTGCTGCTGTACCTAGTGCTCCAATCCCGACGCGTGTCTGGATTTTTTACACTTTCTTTGTGAAATACCCCGTTACCAATTCACACAGGGGGGGCAGAATATGGGGGTCCCTTTTGTTAAAGGGGGCTTACAGATTCCGATAAGCCCCCTGCCCTCAGACCCCCACAACCACCGGCCAAGGGTTGTGGGGATGAGGCTCTTGTCCCCATCAACATGGGGACATCCTCCCCATGTTGGAGGCATGTGGCCTGGTACGATTCAGGAGGGGGGGCGCTCTCTCATCCCCCCCTCTTTTCCTGCGGCCTGCCAGGTGGTGTGCTCAGATAAGGGTCTGGTATGAATTTTTGGGGGGACCCCACACCATTTTTTTTATTTTGGTGCGGGGTTCCCCTTCATATCCATACCAGACCTGAATGTCCTGATATGGAATTTGGGGGGGACCCCACGCTTTTTTTTTGTTTGGGGTTGCCCTTAATATTCATACCAGACCCAAAGGGCCTGATAATGTACTGGGGGGGGGACCCCTGACGTTTTTTTCAATGACTTTGATCTGTATTGCTGGGACCCAACAATTTATGAATAGCCGCGAGTAGTTTTAAATGACTTTTTTTCCTTTAGAAATTACATTTTGTGCAGGGACAGTTCTAAGCACGGGAAACATGCGCTACTTTACAGGCATACTATACACACCCCCAGGTACGAAATTTAAAGGAATGTTTCACTTTTATTGTTTCACTTTAAGCATTATTAAAATCACTGCTCCCAATGACAATAACTTGCATATTAACCTTTAAAATTAGCACTTTTGATTTTTGATGTTCGTGTCCCATAGACTTTAACGGTGTTCGCGTGTTCGAACAAATTTTTTGCCTGTTCGCATGTTCTGGTGCGAACCGAACTGGGGGTGTTTGGCTCATCCCTACTCAGGAGAGATTATGGACCACTCTTCTTTACAGATCTTCTCTAAATCCTTAAGGTTTCTTGGCTGTTTCTTGACAACTCGAGGTTTCAGCTCCCTCCATAAAGAATTAAGGTCTGGAGACTGACTAGGCCACTCCATGACCTTAATGTTCTTCTTCTTGAACCACTCCTTTGTCGCCTTGGTGGTATGTTTTGGGACATTGTTATGCTGGAAGACCCATCCACAACCTATCTGCAGTGTTCTGGTTGAGGGAAGAAGGTTCTCAGCCAAGATTCTACAATACATGGCCCTGTCCATTGCCTCCTCAATGCGGCAATGTCGGTATCAGGGCTGTCGGACAGGCCCCCCTCCCGCGATCTCGGTACCCCCCCCTCCCGCTATTGGCGCCCCCCCTCCCGCGATCGGCGTCAATGTATGTCCCGCGCCCCCCCCTCTCAACAACAGGTCAAAATAAAGATTCAGTAGCACCCCCCCCCCCCCTCCCCCCGCTCAACAACTTCCTTGACAGGTGAAAAGGTGAAAAAAATTCAGTAGCACCCCCCGTGCTTCTCAACTTGTTTCAAATTTCATTGTCCATTCTGCTTGGAGCACCCAAATTCCTTCAAACGGCCCTGGTCGGCATGTATCATGTTTCCACCTTCATGCTTGACTGTAGAGAAGGTGTTCTTTGGGTCATAGCATTTTTCTTCCTCCAAACATGGTGAGTTGAGTTAATTAGTTGAGCCTAATTTTGGTCTCATCTGACCACAGCACTTTCTCCCAATCCTTCTCTGAATCATTTAGATCAGGGATATGCAATTAGCAGACCTCCAGCTGTTGCCAAACTACAAGTCCCGTGAGGCATAGCGAGGCACTGACAGCAGCAAGCATGACACCCAGAGGCAGAGGCATGATGGGACTTTTAGTTTTGCAACAGCTGGAGGTCCGCTAATTGCATATCCCTGATTTAGATGTTCATTGGCATGACTGTACACGTGCTTTCTTGATGAGGGGGACTCGCCATGTTTTGAGGAAGACAAATGCTGACTATGACTCTAAGAACACCATCCCTACAGTCAAGCACAGAGGTGGAAACATTATGCTTTGGGGTTGGTTTTCTGCTAAAGGTACAGACCGACTGTGCATTATTGAGGGGCCAATAGATGGGGCCATGTATTGTAAAATCTTGGGTGAGAACCTTCTTCTCTCAGCCAGAACACTGAAGATGGGTTATGGATTGGTCTATCAGCATGACAATGACTCAAAACATACCGCCAAGGCAACAAAGGAGTGGCTCAAGAAGAAGCACATTAGGATCATGGAGTGGCCTAGCCAGTCTCCAGATCTTAATCCTATAGAAAATGTATGGAGGGAGCTGAAACTTTGAGTAGCCAAGAAACCTTAAAGATTTAGAGAAGATCTGTCAAGAAGAGTGGACCAAAATCCAGGCTGAGAAGTGTGCAAACCTGGTCACCAACTACACGTAACGTCTTACCTCTGTGGTTGCCAACAAGGGTTTCTCCACCAAGTACTAAGTCATGCTTTGCTTCTGGATCAAATACTTATTTTTTTTTTTTTATTGGAAATCAACTTTATTGAAAAGTATGCATGGTACATAAATCAACATCAACATAAGCCAGTATGGCCAATATAATAGTACATACATGAACACAGTGAAGCATCTGTGTGTCACAAAGATAATAACAGCAGTGAAAGTAAAACCGGTATACAACAAAAATAAAAAATCGACATGTCAAGTACACGTTTCACCATCCGCCATCCATCTGTCCCAGACCTTCTCAAACTTTAGCGGACACCCTCTATGTACATAAATCAGTTTTTTATATGGGAGAGCATCGTTAACCGCCTTTTTCCAGCACTGAATTGTAGGGGGCAGGGCCTGCATCCAATTACGGGCCACTACTTTTCTTGCCAAGAATAGCGTCTCATGTAAAAAGGTACGGAGGGGTTTGTCGGCATCCAAGTCTGGCAACAGGCCAAGTAGGCACATCTTTGGGTCAAGGGTAGCAGGGGAGCCCATCTGATCGTGTAGGAAGCGTATCACCTGTGTCCAATATGCCTGAATGGTGGGACAGAACCATATGAGGTGGTAAAAGGAACCCGGGGTATGGTCACAGAGGCGGCATCCCGGATTGTACGTGGGCCTGAAACGTGCCACTCTCTGAGGGGTCAGATATGTTCTATGTATAATGTACAGCTGTGTGAGGCGGTCCGACAGCTTGGGGGAAACCTTTTTCACGTCCTCCAAAATCTCGCCCCAGTCCCCATCCTCTATAAGTCCAACATCCGCCTCCCATCTAGTCTTAGCAGTATAGGCCAATGCTGTGGTGCTAGGGAGACGAATGGCGGAGTACAAAGTGGAGATGAGCTTAGCAGGCACATTACCCGTGACTGTGTCCACTATGGAGGGAACTGCCAGGGACGGGCAAGAGCCAGAAAACTGGGCCTGTATGGCGTGGCGGAGCTGCAAATACCCGAAAAACAGGCAATTGGGGAGGGAAAATTCGTCCTTCAGCATTTGGAATGATTTAAGGCCTGAATTAGTCATGATCTGGTGTATGTATAAGATCCCATGGCGTATCCACGCCGCGGGGTCCGGTATGGACAATAATTCTGGCAAGCATGTATTGTACCAGAGAGGGGTATGAGAGTGTACCCTTGGGGTCCCAGTTCTCTGCAGTGCCGCCCGCCATACCCTCCGGTGGTGAGTCAACATGTCTGCTGTGTGTTGGGGGGGGCGTCTTGTCACTGGGGCTCTCAGGACCGATTGAAGTGGGGTGTGGGCCGAGTCATCTGGGTGCTCACAGAGTAGTGTCTGGTATCTCGTTAGTTCATGTTTATCAAAATAATAGAAGTGGGACAGCTGGGAGGCAAAATAATAATCCTGAAAGTCAGGGAGAGCAGCTCCTCCCAACGTCACAGGGTTCTTCAGGATTCTCCAGGATAATTTGTGTCTGCCATGACCCCAAATAAATGAATTCAGGATGGATTCAATTGTCCTGAAAAATTTTTGTGGTATATAGAGGGGAGCATGCCAGACCAAATAGAGTATCTTGGGAAGGAGTATCATCTTAACTAAGCTGACGCGACCCATAACACCCAGGGGTAGTCTGGCCCAAGTCTGCGTCTTGTTCTTGATCAGAGCAAACAGGGGTTCAATGTTCAGTAGTTTATAATCTGAGAGCGATCTGGTGACCTGTACGCCAAGGTATTTAATCTGGGAGACCCTTGGAAGAGCCAGAGGAGGGGACGCGAACGAGGAGAGGAAATGGTCAATCGGAAGGATCTGGGACTTAGCCCAATTAACACTCAGACCCGAATGGCCACCCATACGTTCTATGGACTGGAGGGCTGCTATAAGAGAAGGACCGGAGTCCGCCAGATACAAAAGTGTGTCGTCGGCATACATCCCAATCTTTTCTTCCAGGTTCCCCATCCTGAGACCTCGGATGCAAGTGTCCGCACGGACCATTATGGCCAACGGCTCCACAGCCAATGCGTAAAGCATGGGGGAAAGGGGGCAGCCCTGCCGGGTCCCTCTCTCCAGCGGGAACTGGTCAGAAAGCCAACCATTCACAAACACTCTGGCCCTCGGGGATTGATAGAGGAGTTGGACCCAGCGAATAAAGCTGGGGCCAAATCCAAATCTTGAGAGACACTCCCACAGGTAGTTCCACTCCACGGAGTCGAAGGCCTTGGCGGCATCCAGCGCCACCACGACCCTCGAGCCAATTTCATCATGGGACCCCTGAATATTCATAAATAGGCGGCGAATATTCATGGCCGTGTTCTTCCCTGGCATAAAGCCGGTTTGGTCAGGGTGTATCAATGACAGAATAACCTGGTTAAGGCGGGAGGCTAGAATCTTAGCTAATATTTTAATATCTACCTGTAACAGGGAAATGGGCCTATACGACTCCGGGTATTTAGGGTCCTTTCCGGGTTTGGGAATTACGACTATTTGGGCTTCTCGCATAGATGGGGGTAGAACTCCTGAGTCAAATATAGATTTATACAGGTACTTAAGTTCAGGGATTAGGATTTCAGAGTAGGTGGCATAGAATTCAAGAGGTAGGCCATCCAATCCTGGGGCCTTGGATGAGGCCAGACAGGAAATGGCCTCGGAGATGTCCTCCTCAGTAATAGGGGCTTCCAGAATTTCAAGCTGGTCGTCTGTCAGTTTAGGGAATTGAACTCCCGCTAGGTAGTCCCTGGTGTCTTGGGGAGTGTGGGCGACCCTGGAAGTGTAAAGTGAACGGTAGAATCTCCCAAATTCCTCCGCCACCAATTGCGGATCGGTGATGTCGTTCCCCTGCGGGTCGGTCAAGGACACCACCACAGGGGGACGCATATCCAAGTGGGCGAGATATGCGAGCAATTTGCCTGATCTCTCTCCATACTCAAACATCCTCTGTCTACAGAAGAAGATACGTTGTTTAGCCTTCTCTATGTGCAATTGGGAGACCTGGCGCGCCTGAATCTTTAGATTATTGGCCGCGCTGGGCGAGGGGTCCCGGTGGAACGCCTCCTCCAGCACCTGCAGGTACTCCGCAGCCTGCTGGACAATAAATGTTGATGACCGTTTAAGCCTGTTAATACGTGTGGAAAGTAGGGAACGAGCGTGAAGTTTAAACATTTCCCACACCACATCATGCGCGGCAGTGTCCCTGTTGGCCGTAAAATAGTATTGCAATTCTGTGGGGATGTCATCCTGGTCCTGCAGGGCAGTCAGCCAGAACGGGTTTAGCCGCCAAGAAGGAGCAGGGGAAGCCCTCAGGAGCTGAATCGTGACCCAGTAGGGGGCGTGATCCGAGAGTACTCTCAGAGCAAAGCCCACATCTCCTAACTTAGGCAGCAGGGACATTGAGATAAAAACAAAATCAATTCGTGACATTGTGTTATGACTGGCTGAAAAGCATGAGAAGACTTTAATGTGCGGGTGTCTGTGGCGCCAAGTGTCGACAAGAGCAAAGTCGGTCATTATGCGGTGCAGTCTGGTATGGGTCGGTGGGTTAAGGGGGGGATCCAGTGTGCCCAGACGGTCCAGGGCGGGGATCAGGGTCATATTAAAGTCCCCCATCCACACTGCCGGTACGGAGGGGTATTGTGTCATAAAGGCAAGGCCTTCCTGAATTACAGCTGAGTTGTACGGGGGGGGGAATATAGCAGGCAAGTAGCAGGATAGGAGACCCATTAATGGTGACGTGCATAAACACATATCTGCCCTGCTGATCCGTGCGGAGCAGTATAAGCTCAAAAGGTACCCGTTTGGCAACCAGGACCGATACTCCTCTGGAATATGAGGTGTGAGTGGCATGATAAGCCCACCCCACCCAAGGTTTTTTAAGGGAGGATTGCAAGTGGCCCGTGACGTGGGTCTCGACCAGTGTGATAATGTCAGCTCTCTGAGATTTGAGAAATGTCAGGACCGCTGTGCGTTTGATCTTATTGCGTAAGCCTCTAACATTCCACGTGAGGAACTTCAGGGAACTCATGGTGGGTATATGGTGTGTATAATAGACCGCAGCCAAACCAGGACCAGCAGAGCAGATAAGGACACATCAGACAGTACAGAACATATCAGCAACCAATATTGATAGTGCATGTATGACAATGACATAGTACCTTTAGCAGAAATGAACAATTGTGAACATAGTGGCAGATAAAAAACAGCCAAAACATTTCCCCTCCCTCCCAGTCCAGTGCCACCCCAACTCGGCATGAACATAGTATCCCAAAACCAGGTATCAACCGGGGACATCCAACGTGAAAAAAGCATTGGAGGCGAGGGACTTAATTTCAAAGGGACATAGATACCTGTGATGAACAGAAAACAAAAAAAGAGGAAAAAACAATCAGGTAAACGGGGGGAGTGAAAAAAGTCCATAGAGAACCTAGGGGGACGACTTCTTCTCTGAGAAGTGCATGGGGTGTAGGGGCCACAAAAGCACAACACCATTGCAGCCGTGCAGAAGGGAGCCGCGCCTGCCATCAGGGTGGTACGTAAAGTAGGATAGGAAGTTCCAGCAACGTTCGGTAAGCTGCCCTCTACAAGCATCTCCCATGCGTGGGGAGAACGGGGAATTAACAGTTAGATCACCCGAAGGTGGCGAGCACGCTGTGAGATCCAAGGAGGGGCGGAAAAGGCTTTTAGGTCTGTCTCCCCCGTCCCGGCGGAGGGCACTCACCAGCAACAGAGCAACCGTGAGGCGAATCACCAGGGCACGAACAGGGAGTGCCACCGGCACAGGGGGCGGCAGGGGAGAGAAAAGAAAAGTACTCACAGCTCCCAGACAGCGCGGTATGCTCAATCTCGCCGATCTCTCCGGTCAATCCAAGTGGATGCAGACTCTGGGTCCTCGAAGAAGTGGGTCCGACCGTCGCACTCCACACGAAGCTTTGCAGGGTACAGCATGGCGTATTTGAGGTGTAGAGTGCGGAGGCGCTTCTTAACATCCTGGAACCTGGACCGCTGCCGTTGCACCTCATTGGAGAAGTCCGGGAAGACGGCAACACGAGCGTTGGTATGGGGGATATTCCCCTTCTCTCTGGTTAGGCGGAGGATCTTGTCGCGATCCCTGAAATTAAGGAACTTCGCTATCAGGGTACGCGGTGGAGCTCCTTGGGGAGGAGGGCGGCCAGGGATTCGATGAGCTCTCTCCACTGCAAACATTACCGAAAATGCGTCTCTGCCGAAGGTTGAGGTTAGGAGGTTTTCAAGGAAGCTCTCCGGATCGGTGCCCTCAGCAGACTCAGGAAGACCGATGAAGCGGAGGTTACATCTCCGAAGGCGATTTTCCATGTCATCCTGTTTTGCGCTAATCTGTTGTAACTGGCGGCGCACCTCATCGGTGGTATGTTGTAAAGGGTGTAAGATATCCTCTGCTCTGCTAATACGGGTCTCCGTCTCCGTCACGCGGTCCCTGAGGGTAGAGAGATCCTGCCGGATAAGGGACACATCAATTTTTACCTCCTCGATCTTGGTGGTAAGCGTGCTCTGGCACATGGCGATGGCATCCAGTAATTTGTTAGTAGCCACCACAGAGTGATCCGCATCCAGGATAGCAGCAGCGCCGTCTCTGACCTGCCGATCCCCCTCCTCAAGCCTGCGGTATCTGGCCAGTTTATCGATGGCTTCAGAATTATTTTTAGACGGAGACATGCTGTAAGGCGACAGGGAAGATCCCTGGGTGCACCAATATGGCCGCTGTTAAGGAGGCCGGGTCCTCCACAACCTCCCCCCCCCCTCCGCTGCCCAGGGACGGCCCAACGTAGGCAGCAGGTCACTCTCAAGCAGCTGTAATGGCAACAGGCTGTATGCAGGGGAATCTGAGCTCAGGGGAGTCAGGGAGGCCTGTAATACTTGCCAAAGATGTCTCCGGGTGGAGCAAGATGGCCGCCGTTCCGGGAGTCAGGCCGAGACCGTGGTCCGCTCACACAGCAGGTGTAGAGTGCAAAGACACCCCAGCAGCTACAGCAGGTAATCCGGGGGCCGATGTAGAAGAGGATGGAGCCCAGTGCGCCCAGGGAGGCAAGGAGAAGTGTCCAGGGCCGCCGTCGGGAGGGCCAAGATGGCCGCCGAACCAGGAGCTAGGCCGAAGCCGGGGCCTTTCCTGAAGCAGAGGACCGGGAAACGCCGCGACGGCAGTGGCGGCAAACCAGCGGGCTAACAGGCTTCAGGAACCGCAGGGAGAGCAGGACACGTCCTCGGATGTAGGGGATGGCAGGAACCGAGCAGGATGCAGGCAGGATGGTAGGTTAGGAGTATGGGCAGACGGAGCTCACATCACATGCGACCTATCCCATTGCCATCCAGGCCACGCCCCCACTTATTTTATTTTTACTATTTAAATTAAACCTATGATAAAAATTACAGACCCTTCATTTCTTTGTAAGTGGGCAAACTTAAAACACCTGCAGGGGATCAAATATTTATTTTCCCCACTGTACACTATAACCACCCCCACGTCTGTCAGTCTACTCTCTGCTTTGTCCAATCTATTATCTCTGCAACACCTCCCATATAGTTTAATGGAAATATTCTAAACTGACCCATCTTAGATTCCCAGCTGCAATTTCTTTTTTTGTGTGTAGTGTGTAGCGCAGTCTTTTTTGTCATTTTTTATATACATTTAATTACTTCAAACTATCTTATAGCCAATTTGATTAAAGAATGAACTGTTCCATGTGCAAGAGCTAGTATAGGCAAACATATAAACTCATACTGAAGCACCCAAAAGTAGCATTCACTGGGTGACCCCTGTCTGTTTTTCTCATTAGATAACCCACTGCTCACCTACTGTCTACCCTGGCCTATGAACTGCAACCTGGGGTGCTTGGACTGGGTTTGCAAGAGAGGCCTCATCCCTCATCATCTTGAGCCCCTCATACAAAATAGATGACACCACTGCAGTACCAAATGAGTCAGTCTTCTCATTAGCCTCAGAAAAAGTATAATAAAGTTTTTGTTTGACCTTATACAATTGTTCAATGTTTACTGTAAACTTTCTGGCACAACTTTAATACAAACATATAAAAAATATTTTTGAAAAGGAGCAAAGGTCCAATAATAATAATCCCTCGTCACCTCCTCCCATGCTATGCTCACTTCTCGGACTTCCCTAGAGCCTCTCCCATCCTCTGGAACTACCCCAATCTGTCTAACTATCTCCTACTCTATCTACTTTTAAGCGATTACTGAAAACCCTCCTCTTCAGAGAAGCCTGTCCTGCCACCACCTGTACTTTTATTTTCTGTATAAGTTCATCCCCCACAGTTATTACCTTTTGTATCACTTGGCCCTCCCTCTTATATTGTAAGCTCTAACGAGCAGGGCCCCCTGATCATTGTAGGAGAGTAAACTCAGTTCCCAGCACAGCTAGAGAACTAACCACGGTGTGCTTTTCTGCTTAGTGTGGTCACTTGTTAATAGGAAAGCAGAAGGACTGGCAGGAACACCAGAGATTTCACACAAAGGAAGCAATACAAAGAGAACAGGACACTTTATCATACAAGTACATAGTACAGCAGGCACATATCAGGAATATGAAATATTGGGGTAACAAATGCTTTAATGATAATCCAGCAACTTTTTGTTTCAAATCGTTTTTTTATTTAAAATTTTAAATAAACAGTTAATACTTTTTTTTTTTTTTTTTTTTAATTCATGTCTGCTAGTATCTATTTCTTTCCAAGGAGATGCTTTTTTGAGTTTGCACTAGGACGGAACAAAATGATGTAACATTTAGGAACAAACATACAGCCAAGCATGGCCCATGTAGAGGACAGGATGGCAAAGATCTCCATGGCCACTGTGTACTTTCCACTGGTAGACAGGTGAGCTGGGATAAAGGAAAACCAGACACTGAGGAAGGCCATCATGCTGAAGTTGATGAATTTAGCCTCGTTGAATGTGTTGGGAAGTTGTCTAGCCATGAATGCAACAAAACAACTGATGAGAGCCAAGAGACTTAGATAGCCCAAAGTAAGCCAAAAAGCTGTTATTGAACCCTCATTACATTGGAGAACTAGAACCCCAGTTTTGACCTTAGAGTTGTATTCAGGAAAAGGAGGAGATTTATATAACCAAAAAAAACAGATCATAAATTGAATGCATGTGCTTAGACCGATGAGTAGGTACGATACATGGGGACTAGCCCATCTTTTCAAATCACTGTTTGGCTTAGTAGCTTTAAAAGCAATCATCACCATGATTGTTTTAGCTAATATGCACGAGACACATAAGGCAAACACTATCCCAAAAATAACCTGACGTAAAAGGCACTTTTGATATTGAGGATAACCGATAAACAACAAAGAGCACAAAAAGCAAAGGGAAAGGCAAACCAGGAGAAGGCAACTAATGGGGTAATTGTTGGCACGGACAATTGGAGTAGCTTTGTAATGAATCAGAAGACCTAAAATAGCAATTGGAATTAAGGAAGAAGAAATGCTTGTTGACGCCAAGGTGACACCTAAAGTCTCATCATACGAAAGATATTCAACAGGTTTTGGTAGACATTTGTCTTTTCCTTCACTTGGCCAATTATTCCAGGAGCAGCTAAAGCAAACTGTAGAGTCTAAAGAAAAGAAAACACAAGATGGGGGCTTGTTACACAGTAGCCTGCTCTTATGCCTCATACACACGGCAGGACTTCCCGAGAAAAAAAAGGCAGACGGGCTTTTTTTCTCTGAAAGTCCGGCCGCGTGTAGCCTCCATCGGACTTTTTTTGTCGGAAGTCCGACGGACCGTAGATAGAGAACCTGTTCTCTTTCTTTCTGTCGGACTTCCGATGGACTCACGGCGGACATTTGCACGGGCAAAAGTCTGGCCGTGTGTACGAGGCATAAGGAATACAAGAGTTCATTGTATTTGCTGTTAACTTACCAGTTTCATTTGAAATTTCTCCTTGAGAGCAAGGTACACATTCATAGCAGCAGTTTGGTTCACCTCTGATAGAAGCTTTTCTGTGTCCTGGTAAGCAACTTACACTGCAGATGGAGACTGGAACCTAGGGCAGGCCAAAATAAAAGAGGAAACATCTTTACAAGGTTCACTGTAAAAAAAATAATCATATAAAAACTCTTACTAAAAAAGATTATGATGATCATATAAAATAGTAGATGCTGTCATTATTTTAGCTGGAGATTAACACTCGGGAATGTAATACAATGCTACCCAATGCCAACTAAGTGACCATGTGTAGATTTACAATGTTTTAAAATAACAAAAAAGATATATAACATTATTCTTGTTTATTTTTGTTCCTAAGTGCAGGGCTGGGCGGGAGGGGCGGCTGCCCTGGGCGACTGTAGAATAGGTGGTGGAGGGGGCGCTGCAAGGAGAGTTTGTGCGACTATTAGCTGACAGAAGTAGTGACAGCGGCATCACTACTTCAGTCAGCGCTTAGTGTTGTATGATATGTGCCAAATCTGGAGAGCAGGACAGAGCAGGATGTGCTCTCTTGCTTTTCTCCAGCGTCACTCTCCTATCACTGTAGCGCTCTTCCATCAGGACTTTACAGTTGGTTTACTCGCCCCCATCTCCTCCCAGCAAACAATGTGTAAACAAACTCTGTATAGTCCAGAGGTGACATCCACTGGCAACCCATGAGCTGCGATCTCGGTCCCCTTCAGCAGCGGGCGGCATCTTTCCAGCTGCCTGTGCAAAGGCTTAGAGATCGGCTCTGACATGTCAACATGAGGAGGAGCCTCGGAAGAAGGACATCACGGAGCGATGTGCCGCTCTGTATCTGAGGTCTAAGTGTATGGGGAAAGCTGCAGCCCAGGCGAGGGAAAGGAGAACTGCACTCACTGACGACACAAGGGGGGATCATAGCATTTGTACTTGAAGGTATAGGGAGATTACTTCTAGGTGGGATCGATATTGGGGGTGTGTGTTTGTGCTAGGAAGGAAAATCATCTGGGGGGGTTGTGCTGGGATGGGGAATTTGAGGGGTGACAGAATACGATTTTTTCTGGTAGGGATATTTGGGGGGGGGGGGTAGAAGGGGTGATTTGTGCTCGGGGATGGGTG
The DNA here is from genome assembly GCA_029206835.1 of Rana muscosa. NCBI lineage: Eukaryota > Metazoa > Chordata > Amphibia > Anura > Ranidae > Rana > Rana muscosa. Next base: position 342,947,410 of record CM055118.1, on the reverse strand, counting down.
GAAGATGATTTGGGCTAGGATAGGAAATCATGAAGCTGTCAGGGGGACGGGGGATTTGTGTTTGTAGGGATGATGGGGTGTATGTGTGCTAGGGAAGAATTTTTGGGGGGGGATTTGTGCTAGGAGGGGGGATTTGGGGGGGGGGGTGACAGGAGTAAGATTTGTTCTAGGAGAGGGGTTGTGCTGGGAGGATGAGTATTTGTGCCAGGAGGGGGGGATTTGTGCCACAGGGATGGGGGCAAAGGATTTGTGCTAGGAGGGGGGATTTGGGGGGGGGTTGTGCAAGAAGAGGTGATTGGGGAGGGGATTTGGGCTAGGACAGGAAATATTGGGGCTGTTAGAAATGGGGATTTTGGGGGGGGGGGATTTATGCTGGTAGGGATGATAGGGGTGCTACAGGGGAAGTCTAGAGGGGAAATTTTGGGGGAGGATTTGCGTTAGGAGGGGGAATTTGGGGGGTGAGAGGCATAAGATTTGTGCTAGGAGGGTAAATTTGAGGGTGATTTGGGGGGGGGGGGGTTTGTGCTCGGGCAATGGGCAGAAGAGGATTTGTGCTAAAAGGGGATTTTTTTTTTCGGTGGGGGCAGGAATTTGAGGGAGAGGATTTGTGCTACTAGGGATGATTGATGGGTATTTGTGCTAGGAGGGGACATTTGAGGGGTGAGGATATGTGCTAACAGGGTGCTTTTTTGGTGAGGGATATTTATGCTAGCAGGGAATATTTGGGAAGGATTTAGGCTTAGAAAGAGGATTGGGGGATGGGGGAGATGTGTGCTGGGAGAGGGGATTTCAGTGGGGAGAGTTTTGTACTCAAAGGAGGGGGATTTTTGTTTGTCAAGGCTTGCAACGGGAATTAATGCATAGGGCTAAGCGTGCTGATTTTTTGTATTTCTTTTTTTTGGGGGGGGGTTTGCTAACACATGATGCTCAAACACCTTGGGGGGGGGGGGGCGCAGTTTGGCATCTTCGCCCTGGGCACTAGATGACCTTGTCCCAGCACTGCCTAAGTGAGTATAATGACTGCATGAATGGGCATTGTATAATCTATGAAACTGTACTTTTGTGATGTTTAAAACAAATTGGTTGCATGTGAAGCCCACAAGCATAATCTTCCGGGATACGGTGGTGCTGAATAACCAGCATTCACCACCCGTTTTCACGCATGCGCAGTATGCACAGCTCACAGTGCAGGAAACTGCTAATCTCGCGATGATTAGCGGCTGAGATCCACACTGACTCCTGGGAATTATGACACTAAGGGGGTTATTTACTGAAGGCAAATCCAATTTGCACTACAAGTGCAAAGTGCACTTTAAATTGCACTGAAATTGCACTAGGAAGTGCAGTCGCTGTAAATCTGAGGGGGACATGCAAGGAAAATAAAAAACAGCATTTTAGCTTGCACATGATTGGATAATAAAATCAGCAGAGCTTCACCCTCATTTCAGAGCTTCCCCTCAGATCTACAGCGACTGCACTTCCAAGTGCACTTTCAGTGCAATTTGAAGTGCACTTTGCACTTGTAGTTTGCACTTGTAGTGCAAAGTGGAATTGCCTTTAGTAAATAACCCCCTTAGTTCCCAGGAGATCGTGCGCCGCCGGATATGACAGAGATATCCGCGGGTGGAAGAAGGCGGAAGCGATAAGGAAATACTTAGAATCATGGTAAGCTAACAGGAAAAAATAAATGCCTATTGCCAAAAATATGCCCAATAACCAACAGAATGAGAATAAGTTTATAAAGTGTGTAGAACTCCGCTTTAATGCAACACATATTAACATGTAAAATCATGCGCATTAACACACATTTGTTATCTCCCTGCCAAGAAAAAATTCTAAAGTCTAATGTCTAAGATTCCAAAACCCAATATCTATCAGCTGAGCGCCTTACCTGCTGGTTATCAGAAGCCCATTGTATGAGACTCGTGTTAATATTAAGAGCTTTCGAGTATGATGCGGTACTATTGTATGTTCCCACCTTGACCTGTCTTATTTTACCATTTGGGTCTTTTTGCCAGTTTACAATATCGTAGACTGGAGGAGGATCTCCATGTTCATCAAAGAAAAAATCCCTTCCACTGTTCAGCTTTAAACGAACATTCTTCATGTAGTGGAGCACCTGCAGGAGAAATTTTTTTTTTTTCATTTCCTAAAATAGATCTTTTTTTATCATGGAACTTTAAAACATACTAAATAAGTTGTTAAGGAGAAATCAAAGTGGAGATGCTTTATTTGTTTTGTTACAATCATCTTTATATCTATTAGGCTCCATTCACACATGTACGACTCCAAAGTTGCGCCGACTTTGGAGTGCAACTTTGATGCAACTTTGGATGGATGCAACTTGGATACGACTTTGGCTTTGACCGGGGATAATGAACAACTGCTTCACACAAGTTGCATTGTATAACATTCAGGTATGACTTTCATGCACCTTCTGAGGGTTAACATTGAAGTCTATGGCCCTCAAGTTGCATGAAAGTCAGACCAACGTAGTGCATAAACTACTTTGAAGTTCCTGCAACTTTAAGTCGTGCATAAATGAATGGTTATCATTGGAAAACATGGGGAACGACTTGTCATGCAACTATGATGTCCAAAGTTGTGCTGGTGTGCTGGTGACATTTTTTTCATTTTGACTTTAAACGGTTCCAGCCGTTGGTCACTGCAGCACCCACTCATATGTACAGCCATTTCAACCGGAACGTGTGCGTTGGGATTAGTATGCCAAAGTTGCATCACAAGTCGCACAAGTGTGAATGGAGCCTTATTACCTATAACAGACTAAGGCCTCATTCACATTAGACGCTTTGAAATCGCAGCTAGAAATGGCACCGCAAACGCGGTGGGATTCTGATGCAATTTTTGTGGCAAAACGCGTTAAAAAGTTGCTGTAAGCTTGTCACCATTGCCTCCTGCTGCTGTCAATCAAATCCTGTGAGGAGGGAGTGGAGGGAGGGGCCGAGCCATGCTGTGTGTGACAATAGACGCACACAGCCTGGCTCAGGAGCGAGCCCGCATGTGCACCCCTATAGGAAGCGGCTATCTTTGGGGGCGCACCAAGAAGAGGAGGATTGGAGAGCACCAGCGGGGACCCCAGAAGAGGAGGATTGAGGGTGCACTGTGCAACACCATTGCACAGAGCAGATACATATAACATGCTTAATATAGAAAGAAAAAAAAATATCCCCTGGGATATCACGCCCTTTGTTTACCTTCCCCTGCAGGGACAAGCAACTGTCATTTGGGATAAGTAAGCAACAAGCTTGGATGTGTTGGTAAACTTTTCGTTCAGTGGGTCGGCGGGCATCATTTATCATGATTGGCATGGATCTGCATTGCTGGACAACATAACTGATTATGGATTCATGCGGGGCGTGGGCATTTTATTTATTTTTAATAAATGAATAAATAAATGAAAAGGTGTATCAGTGTATTTATTTACTGTTTACTTTTTTTGTTTTTTTGTATTATACCCCTAAAGCCCTGTACACACGATCGGATAACCTATGGATTTTCGTCCGATGGATTTGTCCATCGGAAATCCGATGAAACTGTTTTTCATCAGTCTTGGCCACACACCATCAGTCAAAAAACCGACCGTTCCAAACGCGGTGACGTAAAACACTCCTATGAGCCGAGAAAAATTAAGTTTAATGCTTCTGAGCATGCGTCGAATTGATTCTGAGCATGCGTGGGTTTTTTAAAAATTTTAAAACAAGTTCTATTTTTTACAACCGATGGAAAAAAGACCGATGGGTACCATACACGATCGGTTGGTCTGATGAAAACCATCCATCGGACGGTTTTCATCAGTCATACCGATCGTGTGTACGGGGCTTTAGTCATTCACATGGCATCTGGGAAATAATCCCTTGTACTCATCAACATGCAGACAAGATTCTTGGCATGGTGTTCCCCCTAAAGTCTTTACTAGACCCCAAGGGTTTTATTTTTTTGGATGGGACCCCTTTGACATCCATACCAGACCTGAAGGGTCTGGCATGATTTCCTGGTGGGACCCTATGCTACTTTTTTTTTGCTTTTACATAATCACTGCCCCTTTGTTTACATTCGCCTGTCAGTCAGGAATCTCTAATTGACAATTGAATGGGCGGCGTATGGAGCATGCACTAGTTGTAGGATAATGGTTGTCATTGGCTTACTAATAACCACCATAGGCGATAATATGTCACATTTAGTAGCATTAGTGCTAAATGTATCACTTCTTGCTGCAGCCAAAGATTCGACTAGGCCAAAAACCTTTTTTAATTTGGCTGTTTGCCGATTTGATTGGTGGACATGGTGAAAGGTGAGTGTTCCCAAGGGAAGATTTATTGTGACTCACCATCACATCTCTAATGCCGCGTACACACGATCGGTTTTTCCGATGAAAAAAGACCGATGGACTTTTTTCATCGGAAAAAACGATTGTGTGTGGGCCCCATCACTCTTTTTTCCATCGGTGTAAAAAAATAGAACATGTTTTAAATTTTACCGATGGAAAAAAAAAACGATAGGAAATTCTGATCGTCTGTGGGGAACTCCATCGGAGAAAAATCCATGCATGCTCAGACTAAATTACAAGACGGGAGTGTTCGTTCTGGTAAAACTAGCGCTCGTAAGGGAGATAGCACATTCGTCATGCTGTAACGGACTGAAAAGCACGCAGAATGAAAAGCGCGAATCGGCTAACACCAAACTTTTACTAACACGCGGTAACACGAAATCAGCAAATGCAGCCCAAAGGGTGGCGCCGTTGGATTTGAACTTCCCCTTTATAGTGCCGTCGTACGTGTTGTACGTCACGGCATTTTGGACGGTCTGAATTTTGTCTGATGGTGTGTAGGCAAGACTGATGAAAGTAGCTTCATCGGAATTCCGACGGAAAAATCCATTCGATTTTATTCCATCGGAAATCCGATCGTGTGTACAGGGCATGAGTGCTGGCTTCCTGTGCATCTTCTGGCATTTGGTCACCCATAGGGATGAGTGAATCTGCCCAGATTCAGTTTGAGCTGGATTCAGGAAACCCAGTGGGATGTCCACAAACCATGAACTTAACACTGACTAATAGACAAGCTATTGTTGAAAAAAGAGCTTGGATAGCTGTGCACCTCTATGTGGGACACAAACAAATAGAACAAGGTATTTTGAAAAATACTGTGCAATGCCTAGATGTTTTTTTTTTTTTGATGCAGCTTAAAGGGCAAGCTTGAAAATACACAAATCTTTTTAAATATAGGCTTGGGAGCTTTAGTCATTCAAAGTGACAGTACGCATTTGAAAAGAAGGAAAATATGTCTTATGCTGTGTACACACGATCGGTTTTACCGATGAAAACAGTCCGATGGACTTTTCTCATCGGACAAATCGATCGTCTATGGGCCCCATCGGTCTTTTTTCCATCGGTGTGAAAAAATAGAACATGTTTTAAATTTATCTGATGGGAAAAAAAACGATAGCAAATTCCGATCGTCTGTGTGGAACTTCATCGGACAAAAAACCCACGCATGCTCAGAATCAAGTCGACACATGCTCAGAAGCATTGAACTTCATTTTTCTCGGCTTGCCGGAGTGTTTTACGTCACGGCGTTTGGGACGGTCGGATTTTTGACTGATGGTGTGTAGGCAAGACTGATGGAAGTCAGCTTCATCGGATTTCCGATGGAAAAATCCATTGGATTAGAATCTGTAGGAAATCCGATCGTGTGTACAGGGCTTTAGGGTTCCCCATAAATTTCCACCAAGACAATTATCTAGGCCTGCAACCTTGGTAAACCAGGAAAGGGAGAACAGAGAGTGTGTGACCCCCCCCCTTTCCATACTAGACCAAGCCACATGTGTTTCCACATTGGGAGGGTAACTTGCAAGAGGGTGTGGCAAATCCTAATGTTGAGGGACAAGAGCCTGTTTCCCACATTTAGTCCCCAAAAAGAATATGATTAGTTATAGGTGGGACTATAGAGTAAACCAGAAGCCCATTTTATAATAAGGTTCCCCCCATATATACACCCACTCCCAGAGGAATTAGTATGCATTACACTAGTGCCCCTTATCTTTCACACAAAGGGTGGAGTTTAGGCAGGGTTGATCCTCACAAATTTACCTGCCAGGAATAACTATCCTGGTTGATTGTTAGAGATCTGGTCTTGTTGCACTTTTCTCTTTTACCACCAGGTGGCCGGGTACTTGGTGGTACTAGATATGAGAATGGCAACGCAAAGGTCAGGTTATGGGTATAGGGGGTATCTCTGCCAATGGGCAGGGGTTTTTTTTTAATCCCTTGGCCTGCTGGAAGAGCCTATATATTCGGGTGGAGTCAGGTGATCTATGTTCTGTGCCACCTGGACGGCTGTCTGGGTGGATGTGTGCTGTATTGCCCGGGCTGCTACGCCGGAGATTAGGCCTATCCCGGGCACATCTGGCTGCTAGGCTGCCTGAGGGCCTATCCAGAAGCAAGAAAGAGCAGCGTAGGTTTGGGACTGTGGCTTGCAGTCCAACCAATAGTGACGGTTCTGCGTGCCAGAGAACCTGTCATTGTCGAAGGGAGAGGGGAGGCTGTTGCCATGTTGATGGGGACAAGGGCCTCTTCCCAACAACCCTGGGCTGTGGCTGTGAGGGGATTGAATGTGTGAATGAGTATGGGGTACATTGTATCCCTACACATTCACCAAAAAAGTGTCAATAAGAAAAACAAAAACACAGTTTATGGCAATGCTTTTATTAAAAAATAAAAAATAAAAAACATTGTCCCCCGATGTAGTTCCATTGATACCAACTACCACTGCCGGACCCAAGGAAGGCTGACTGCTGAATGCCTGCTCCGCTGGGTGATAGTTCAAAATATGTAAGCGGCAGGGCCACCTGGTGAGGCCACATGGTGGCCCCACCCCTTTGTGGCATCACTGACCTAGCATTCACCGGTTGGTTTACTGGGGGCCGCCAGTCCAAAATATCTTATTAGTGCTTTTCCAAGGTGGAAATTGCACTCTTGTCCACCAGCACAGTTCTCACAAAATCAGATATTGTGTTTAGTTTCCTTTTGTTAAATTATGTTACTAGAGCCGATCTTACTTGCCATGGCTTCATATTCCGAATGTCTGAGCAACTCCCATTTAAAAAAGGGCCTTTCCCATTTTGGCAACTATTCAAGTCATGCAAGGCTTTGGCAATTACATATACAGCACTGTAGAGGTTATAAAGAAGACGCAAGCTGGTGACATTATCCAAGCTTATCTGAAAATTTGCATTAATATCATTATTGCTGCAATTCCTTGCAGGCCTTTCCCGGGTGAAGGTTATATTTTTGTAATCTAGAAGAGTGCAGCCAGCATTTTCCTCCCAGAGCATCAAATCCCACATTTCTTGTGATAACTTGGAGAATTGGATGTTTTCAATAAGTTCACTGAAGCCTGGTATATCTTCACTATAATAAGCGAATCCCAATGTTCCAGTGAAATGCGTTGAATATTTCTCAGAGGACAATAAGGTCGAAGTTGCCCAACCTTCACTGGCCACCAAGGTCTTCTTGGTCACATTGTGATGTAAAAGCTCCTCAAGCAGAGAAATTAGATCAACATCCGATGCAAATATAACTATAGCATTAGCTCTGGAATTTTTTATAGTCTGGATGATGCGTGGAATATTTTTGTCTGGTTGACTGTTTTGGATATACTCTATAAATGCAACACAGACTCCCAATTGGATTATTTCTTGCCTTACCCCTTGAATTCCTTGGTAGCCATAGTCATTAGAATCGGCAACCATTCCTACATAGGTCCATCCAAAATGCAGCACCAAATGAGCTATTCCTTTGGACTGAAAGGCATCACTGGGAGCAGTGCGGAGAGAGAACGGGAACTGAGTCCGGTCGCTGAGATGGGAACTGGTGGACACATGGCTGATCTGAAAATAAAATCTAAAACTAATATGTAGATTATGAAATAATCTGAAGAATTTATTTTGGAATTAGATATTACTAGGGATGAGCAAGATTCAGGGGTTTTAATTTCCCCTAAAATGTGGAGAAAATAGGGATAATTCAAAGAAAATTCAGCATGTCTGCAAGAAGGAATTTAAGTCAATGGTCAAGGTGCTCAGGTCCAGCAAGGTACGAGAGCTAAAGTGATTAAAGCCCATTTAAAACTACATGACCATCCATCTAAGACTATCCTGTCCATGGTGACAACAATGCTCTGAAATTGTACTGCAGAATAAACAATGTTGTCTCTCCATTAACCACTTCAATAACCCCTTCATGCCCTGACCAATTTTCAGCTTTCAGCACTGTTGCGCAATGACGATTGTGCAATCATGCAACACTGTGCCCATATGAAATTTAATCATTTTTTTCACACAAATAGAGCTTTTTTCTGGTGGTATTTAATCACCACTGGATTTTATATTTTTTGCTAAATAAACAAAAAAGACCAAAAATTCGGATGTACTGATGGCCTATCTAATTTCTTGAGGCCTGAAAATGCCAAATATCCCCAAAATGACTGCTTTTTGGAAAGTAGACAGTCCAGTGTATTTTCTAAGAGGCATGGCAAGTTATTTGAAGTTGTAATTTTTATCACAAAAAAAAGTCACATTTTTTTTTTAAGTACTTCCACCAGCGCAGTACAGCATCTAACTGGTGTAGTGGTGATCAGGAACACTGACTGGTGACAGTATGTGAAAAAAAGTATATATATTTTTTTTCTTTTTTTTCTTTATTACTTTTTTATTTTATTTTGTATTGATTTTTTACACACTGTGACCAGAGCAATACAGTGTCACCATAGTAACACTGTACTATTCTGGGGAATGATCAGGATTTTTATTTTATTTTTTACACATTATGATTGCTCATACCAGTGAATTTCATTGGTATAAGCAACCATTTTTACTGAATGAAACTGATTTATTCAATGTCTTTTGTTGTGATTAGCTGTGATTGGCCAAAGCTAATCACATGGTACAGATGGGCTGTGATTGTCCCTGTCTGTACCATGTGATCACTGTGATCAATCACAGCTAGCAACATAATCATACACAATAGATGGCATGAAAGGAAGCCATCCATCGTTTACAATTGTCATGTGATCTGCTGTGATTGATCACAGCGATCACATGGTACTGGCAGTGGGCCAGTACAGAGATTTGTCATCGGCTGTGTAGACACGGTGGGTGAGAGATTGCACCCGCAGCGTGACCGCACAAGTCGCTTTCCAGGAGGACATCATATGATATCCACCTGGAACAAAGAAAGTCTCTCCTATTGCAAAATGAAAGCCGGGCGGGAAGTGGTTAAAGAAAGCGAAACATGACGTATCACCTAGCAGGGTCAATGAATATATGCCAATTACGATTTTGCCATGGATTCTACTTTAACAAGCTGAAGCTAAACAAATGCTTATGTTTGGAACTATACAATGTTCATTACACCGATAGAGATACATAAGTCCTCACGTATAAAAATGTTATATTCTTTTTTTTTTTACTGCCATCTATAACTTTAATGCCTAGTAAATTTTCTTCAACAACAGACTTTAGGGCTTCTTTAGTTGTCTCTGATACAAGGAATGCAACATACGAATTCCACACTAGTTTACAATACTTATTTCATACATACGTGTGGAATCTTGATAACCCTTAAAATATGAGCCATCGATATAGAAAATGTAGATGTAGTATAACCAATTATGGCAGTCAATGGCTTCTTCTTTTGGCACTGAAAGTTGGGTATGGCTTTATTGAGCCCAGTTATCATCCTTAAAGTACCCTCCAGCTCCTTTTGCAGCACCCGACAGGAGTCATATATCTGGAAGCCCAGGCTTACATTGGGGAGAAGGAAAGGGTTACTATTTATCTCTTCCATGGCAAATTTTATAGTCTGTAGCTGAAGATATTTTTCCAGAAGAATCCTGAAAGTAGGATGAAGATAGAAAATGATACTAAATATAAATGATGTTTTTAAGTATATAAGAAGTGAAACACTGAATTACTGTAAGCAAATTAAACCATTGTTTTTTTAATCCAATTGGGTTCTTTTATTTCAATAAGGCAAATAAAATGAAAAAATCTGCATTGACAAAGTTCCTATACCTCAACATTTTCAAAAAAAAAACCTCTAAAGTTTGACTGTTCTTAAGGCCAACTTAACTTTGGGGTTTTTCACAAGTTAAATAATGCAAATCCAGCTTTTTTTAAGTTAATTTTCCAGAATACCCTAAAAGTGATATTTTTACCCTCACGCAATCCTTTTTTATGTAAACCTTTTAACCAATATTTTACATTTTAAGACTACCTCTACTTAGAAGCAGGGTTACATTTGCCCAGGGATTGGCTTGGATCTGGCACTTGCATTAGCATATTAATTTAAACCACATGACTCACGATAAGAGAAATAATTAGAAAGAAAGGATATCCGCATATATTTCTTCCATTCTTCCCAGCCCATACTGTAACTATAGAATGGTGCATTCTAGTGAATCTAAAGCCAACCCTTTATTTTTTTTAAATTTATATAGACCTAAGGTTTGAACCTTTGTCAGATTTTGACTACTGTCTTTGTGTCACCTTTTCTATTTGTCCTAGTGACCATTGTCACCGGGACAAAAAGTGAGAGGAAATCCAAAATGTTATGGTTGTCACTGGAGCACTTGTTGTCTTGGGTTCCACCTCACTTCCTGCTCTTTCTTCAGGATAGAACACAAAAAGAAAAACCTTCCATTGGGACAAGAAAGGCATTAAAAAAAATTACAGGGGTTCTAGCTTCAAAATGTAAAAATTAAAAATACTTTAAAGTGATTGTAAAGACTCAATTTTTTTCCTATAGACATAACAAACATATTATACTTACCTGCTCTGTTGCAGTGGATTTGCACAGAGCAGCCCGGATCCTCCTCTTCTTGGGTCCCTCTTTGGCTGTCCTGGCCCCTCCCTCCCGAGTCACAGGGAGTCCATTCAGACACAAAGCCTGACCCTCTCTCCCCTGATTGTAAATCTGACTGTGATTGACAGCAGGGGGAGCCAATGGCACAGCTGCTGTGTCTCAGTCAAACAGGAGGGAGAATCTCAGACGGCTGAGACACTTGTGGACATTGCTGGACAGAGAGGGACCTCAGGTAAGCATTAGGGGGGCTGAAGGATGTAAACCTAAAAAAACATTTTTTAATGAAGACTTCTACCTGGTACAGTAGAGGATGTCAAGTCATCTCTGCCCGGTCCTGCCACGAAGAGTTAATCTAGATCTGATCAATCCTCTTGTCTTTTTTTAGTAAGATAAAAAACAACACACAGATAAATGTGTGTCGCCACATCCCCCACTGCTGTGACTAACATCTCATTTCTTTATCTTATGCACGAGCATGAGAGCATAGAGAGTGTTACGATTCCAGCTTCACATCCCTCCTCATTTCTTCTCAAGCTCTCCAAGGATTGCCTGCTCCACACCTCAGCATGATTGGGCGTGCTGAAGTCATGTGGTGCCTTTCCTGAGTTTTGACTGGATGTTACTCATCATGGGGCATGATCCACGAGATCAGCAGACGATAAGCGTGACCGAGGAGGATTTACATGGTGCAGTCAGCTCCCAGGACACCAGCAGAAAGAGTAGGAGAGTGTAGAGGTGGGTGGGGGTCTTGTGACATCATGACTCTGCCCACCAAACGACAGCAAAGAGACCTGCGCACCGATTCTGGAGTTTTGAGGGGCTCCTACAGCTCAAGGAGATTACAGAGGAAAGGTAAGGGTACATGCAAGAGTCTTGTGTATGTGCACAGATTAATACTGTGCCATTAGTTTATACTGGGTGAGCGGTTGATTTACATCCACTTTATTGCATATGCATTAAGATAAGAAAACTTCTGACTCTGCATTCCCTTTAAACGTTAAACAATGGTTTGATAAATATACATGTATCAATTAAGTGTGCAATATGATAAAAATATTTGTTTATATTAAAAGAATGTCTTACTTCCTACAGATGACTTGACCCGGCCTTTGAGTAAAGGTTAATTGGGGAAATTCCTTCTCCACATGAAGGGATAATACTGCTCCAGCCATTATATCCCCATCCCAAGATATGCCCATCTGATCTGAAGAATCCAATGTGCATGCAGGTCCATTAGAAGACAATACCTGAATGATAAAATACTGAACGATGTGCCAGAGCGACTTGTAGAAAAGTGTAATACACCTTACAACAGAAACATAACATAAACATATTTTTATCTTCTCATTACAGATCACTTCATTACAATAGTCTATAGAAGAAAACTTGAAATAACTTTCCGTCTCTGGGAACCCCTGTTAAAAATTACTATATCTACAATTCATGATACATTAGTGTAATAATCAGTGGGAAGAATGCTCCTTACTCTTGTGGACATTGGGGGGGAAATAACTTATCTGAGAGGCAGAAATTGCTCATTGCTCAAGGAACCCCCTAGAAACCTCTGGAAGAACCTCTGAGTTCCATGTGACTCTGGTTGAAAAACCTTGCTCTAGGGTCAAAGTGCTTTTTTTAATGTTTTAACTGTAATAAATGTATCCAAATGAAAAAAAGGTAATACATTACAATGGATACTCAGAGCTTTGCCAAAAGAAAGAGCACAGCAGGTGCAGACTGCTTTGAAGTTACCTTTGTCTGACTAAAACTCAGATAGATCTGTACAGAAGGAAGGATTGGAGCAGCTACTTTGATGAATTATTTATGTGTGCAAATTTTTGCTTGACCTATTGAGCTCTGTGATCCACAGGCTTTCTCAGAAGGAGGTAAGAAGGAACTGGAAAATATTTCAAATGGAGCCTAAAGTTCTACCTGATGCCGGAAAATGCAAATACAATATAACAATATGCAATATTTAATTTTTGTGCAAAAAGTGCTATTCCAGCTATTTTTTATTTGCAGCACCTATCAATTTTCACCTACCCATTATGTATATTTTTATATATATATTTATCAGTTGATTGTTTATCTTTGTATATTCATGTTTTATCACGGTTAGCGCGGATTATTTATGCTTTTTAAATATTTAATATTTAGCTGATTTAAAAGAGAATATCAATCATTCTCCAAGAAAGCTCATTATTGTCTGCTGTACATCCCTTCCACTTTTTTCACTTTGTATTTAATCTATAGACAAAAATATATTACAGGCTTAAAAAGGAGCATTCTTTTCTACTTTGACCAGTGTTCATTTAGATTTAGTATCAAGGTAGGTTAAAGTAGGCAATGGAAGGGAGGGTCCAGAGGTAGAGATAATCATCGCGGAAAATTGTCCAGAGGTTAGTATAGGGGGCATTAATAGTAGGTTGACTAAAGCCCATAAACCCAAGGTGAGTATTGTAACAAGTCCTATTTGCAATCTCAGAACACCCGATAAGAGGACAGTATGCGACCGGTCTAAACTACGTGGCATGTTCACCAATGCCAGGAGCCTGGCGGACAAGATGGGAGAACTAGAGATACTGTTGTACGAAGAGGATTTTGATTTTGTGGGAATTTCAGAGACTTGGTTCAACAGCTCTCATGATTGGCAGGCAACCATTCAAGGGTATTCCCCTTATCGCAGGGATAGAGATGGTAAAAAAGGGGGAGGGGTATGCCTGTGTATTAAGAATAATGTACAAGTGAATGTGAGAGATGACATCACTAAGGGAGCTAGGGAGGAGGTGTAATCCTTATGGGTAGAGCTCAAAAGGGATGAAGCTAAGGGGAAAATAATACTGGGAGTATGTTATAGGCCCCCTAATCTGAGGGAGGAGGGGGAGACGGACCTCCTATCACAATTCGGATTAGCAGCAAGGATGGGAAGTGTCATCATAATGGGGGATTTTAATTATCCAGACATAAACTGGGCGGAAGGAACCGCACATTCGTCTAAGGCTCACCAGTTCCTAAATGTCTTGCAGGACAATTTCATGGGTCAGATGGTAGACGCACCAACTAGAAACAAAGCGTTACTAGACCTACTGATTACCAACAATACAGACTTGATCAAGGATGTGGAAATACGGGGCAATTTAGGAAACAGCGATTACAGGTCAATTAGCTTCAGTATAAATTACACAAAGAGGAAACTAAGGGGAATACAAAGACATTGAATTTCAAAAGAGCCAACTTCCCTAAACTACGAACCTTACTAGAAGATATAAATTGGGATAAAAGCTTAGGAACAAAGAACACGGAGGAGAGATGGGTTTGCTTTGAGAGCATATTAAATAAGGGCATTAGCCAGTGCATCCCATTGGGAAATAAATTTAAAAGAGCGAACAAAAGTCCTGGATGGCTTAACTCCCATGTAAAAATGCATATAAAAGCAAAGGAGAAGACCTTCAAAAAATACAAGGCTGAGGGATCAGCATTCAGACTTTACAAAGATACAACAAATGTAAGGGTGCAATTAGGGCGGCTAAGATAGAACACGAAAGACACATAGCGGAGGAGAGCAAAAAAAAAAATTCCCAAGAAATTCTTTAAGTATATGTAAATTTAAGTTATCTGAGCTGTAGTTTAGCTCAGAATGATTATGTTAAATTGCTGGTTTCTGTTCCAGTCCAGCTGTGTTGCACATTTTCCACTGGTGTCGCTGTCACCACAGGTCAAGGTTGGAAATGCAGCAGGCTGGGTGTGTTGAGTATTCTTTTCCCAGAAGCAGCCCAGTGGGAGTGGTTTCTGCCGCTGTGCATTCTGGGAGAGGGTACTTAAGGGACAGACACCGTTTTCCCGGGGTTCTTCCGATCCTGCCCTGATGGCCCTCCTTGCCTCAGGTATGTCATAGCAGCTCTTCTATCAGAAAATAAAGAAATATGAAATACTATTACAAGACGTGATCATGGAATAGGTTATGCACCTTCACAGAATTAACGCAAAAATGGGGGAGCATAACATTGGATAGGTGGAGATATGCACAAAAACAGAATTTTGCACAAACACTCCCCCGGCCACTGCAGGGAAAGGGGGAGATGAACTCAATTGAGAGACTCCTCTCCTCCTCCCGGTGCTTGAGTCAGAGTGTATCCAAAATTTATAAAATATTGATGGAAGAAATAGGACCTAAATATCCCCCCTTACTTGGGAAAATGGGAGGAGGAAATAGGTGCCTTATTGGGGGAAATAAGCACATTTGAGGTACCATCCATCTCTCTGGTCATCGAGTTTTGACTTCAGTCGTCCTATGATTCAGGCTGGTCACTAGAAAAAGCTCATTCTAACGCTCTGCTTGTGAGTAGGACCATTGCTGTTTTTATACATTTTAATAAAGATTTTATCTGGTAATACACTAGGTCGGTGCGCCCTCCTGTTTTTTGTTTTTTTATTGGGGGAAAAACATAGGAATAAGATCCTGAAGACTGCCTGCTTTACGTCTAGTGATGTCAAGACGGTAGAGATGTGTTACAAACTAATAGCGAGGTGGTATGTGACTCCACAGAGAGCAAATAGGGTGAGCATAGAGATCTCACCAACGTGTTGGAGGGGCTGTGGGGCTCTTGGGACCTTTGCATATCTATGGTGGGAGTGCGGGAAGATCCGGTCTTACTAGGAGAGAGTAATAGAGAACATATATCAAATAACAGGGGAACAGAAAGGCTCGTGGATATGTCTATTTCATGACACAGACAAAAAGGCAGCACAATATAAAAATTCCCTGGTACCACACCTTCTGAATGCAGCTAAAAGTCTGATTCCAAGACGGTGGAAAAACCCGGAAGCCCCCTCAATGAAAAAATGGGTAGCTAAAATAGATTGGCTGAGATCAATAGAGGAAACAATACATAGAAGGGAAGACTCTATAGAAACATATAACAAAGTATGGGGGAAGTGGATAGAGTTTAAAAAGGCGGGAGAACATACGACGCTGTTGGAGTGTTAAGAGAAGTAGGGGAAATGAGTGAAGGTAGGGTCCCGAGGGGGAAAAAGGGGACGTGGTATGAAAGGAACTGATTGTTATTGGAGGCAACTGGGGGGGAGGGGGGAGAGAGAGAGAGGCGGGGTAGGTTGTTTTTTTTTTTGGTTGTTTTGGCGTATTTGTTCTTATTTTCCTTTGTTAGGGGAGGGGGAGGGGGGAGGGAAGGTATATGTTTGATTGATATAAAATAGAAGCGTAAGGTAGAGACACCGATTTGATATGCTGTAAATTTAAAAAATATATAAATAAAGAGTTAATATACAAAAAATAGCAGCTCTTCTGCCTTAGGGCCTGCTGGCCCGAGGCTCCGTTACTGAAAGTAGGCCCAGGAGTTTCTGGGGGCCTACTGGATCAGGGTGGTCCTGTGCTGTCTTTCCTGCAGGAAGAAGCCGAGCAATTGGAGAACCCAGGGGAGGACTTTTCTCAGAGAGGACCGAGCAACAAGGCTGGTATCTCAGGAAGAGCCTGGAGACTCAATTGGGGGACACATCCCTGCCAATCTACCTCACAGTATCGCCGGCTGGCTGAAAGAAACTGGTACTGTGTAGCTGTGTCTTTTGAACTTAGCAAAGTGTGTGGTTATACGGTCCTGTGGCAGAGGACTGTACAACGACTTCATTACACTCATCAAGTCTGTGGCAGAGACTTTTGACCGAGCTTTACACCGGCTGCTAGGTCAGTGAGAGAGGCCTATCCAGTGGTTGCTAGATCCAGTGTGAAAACTGTTTATCCTCTGGATTCGAATGAAATTGCTTCCTCCTGCCTGAAATGTAAATACAGGCTGGAGGAAGTGATGTCATCTCCCTCGCTGCGGTCTTTTCGTTCCCGGCGCCGAGGACAGAAGAAGCAGGTTAGTGCACCAACAGTCCACTGACACGTAGGTACACATAGGCACACAAATCACCCCCCAGTCACCCCCAGATCACCCCCCAGGTCACCCCAAAGCCCCCAATCACAGTGTCACTGATTGCAGTGATCATTTATTTTACTGATCACTGCATTTAGTGTCATCTGTGATTGTAAAAAGTTGCAGGGCAGTTAGGATTAGGCCCCTTTAGGTCCAGGGTAGCCCCCTAACCCCCCCCCCCCCTAATAAAGGTTTAACCCCTTGATCACCCCCAGGTAACCCTTTCACCCCCTAACTTCAGCGTCACTAAGCGATTGTTTTTCCGATCGCTGTATTCGTGTCGCTGGTGTTTTAGATAGGCAGTTATTTTTTTTTAGGTTCGCCGCAGGTTTTTATTAGTGTCAGGTACCCCCATATATTATTTTAACCCCCTGATTGCCCCTAGAGTTAACCCTTTCACCAGTGATCGCCGTATAAGCGTCACTGGTGTCACTGGTTAGCCAGTAAGTTATTTAGTTATTTAGGTTACCCGTCAGGTTTTTATATAGTGTCAGGTACCCCCATATTTAACCTAATAAAGGTTTTAACCCCCTGATTGCCCCTAGTTAACCCTTTCACCAGTGATCACCATATAAAGGTTACGGGTGACGCTGGTTGATTAGTTTGCTTTTTATAGCATCAGGGCACCCGCCGTATATAACCCAATAAAGGTTTAACCCCCCTGATCGCCCGGCGGGTGAGATCAATTAGGTTTTAGCGCCAGAGAGGGTCTGCGTCGCCCCAGGCAGTGTTAGGTTAGTGCCAGTAACGCTAACACCCACGCGCAAAGCATACACCCCCCTTAGTGGTATAGTATCTGATCAGATCTATACTAGCATCCCCAGCGGTTTAGGGTTCCCAAAAACGCAGTGTTAGCGGGATCAGCCCAGATACCTGCTAGCGCCTGCGTTTAGCCCCTCCGCCCAGCCCAGCCCAGCCCACCCAAGTGCAGTATCGATCGATCACTGTCACTTACCAAACACAACACACATAACTGCAGCGTTCGCAGAGACAGGCCTGATCCATATCAACCAGTCCATAGCAAACGTCCATAGCAACCAGTCCATAGCAACCGTCCATAGCAACCATCCATAGCAACCATCCATAGCAACCAGTCTATAGCAACTGTCCATAGCAACCATCCATTGCAACCAGTCCATAGCAACCGTCCATAGCAACTGTCCATAGCAACCATCCATAGCAACTA
Organism: Rana muscosa; assembly: GCA_029206835.1. Taxonomy (NCBI): domain Eukaryota; kingdom Metazoa; phylum Chordata; class Amphibia; order Anura; family Ranidae; genus Rana; species Rana muscosa. The sequence continues at coordinate 342,929,415 of CM055118.1, read as the reverse complement.
TCCATAGCATCCAGTCCATAGCAACTGTCCATGGCAACCAATCCATAGCAACCGTCCATAACAACCAATCCGTAGCAACCGTCCATAGCAACTGTCCATAGCAACCGTCCATAGCAACCAGTCCATAGCAACCATCAATATCAACCAGTCCAAGGTGAATGTTTTGAACGCTACCACTCAAAAGTGAAGTTTTAGCGTAGGGTACAGCATTTCACAGACAAGGACACACTTACACAGGGTCTCCCAAGATGCCATTACATTTTGAGAGACCCGAACCATTACAGTTGTAAAGTTACAAAAAAAAGTGTAAAAAAGAAAAAAAAAACGTAAAAAACAAAACACAAAAAAAATATAAAATAAAAAAACCAAAAATAGTTGTCGTTTTATTGTTCTCTCTCTCTCTATTTTCTCTCTATTGTTCTGCTCTTTTTTACTGTATTCTATTCTGCAATGTTTTATCATGCTTGCTTTTCAGGTATGTAATTTTTTGTTTTCAGGTGCGCCATTCAACTGCAGCGCGGAATTATTTATCTTGACAGCAACAGCGTTTGCTCCCACGATACATAAAGCCGTGACACCACAGTTAAAAAAAAGAGCATATATGCCGAAGCATGGGGGCAGCAGGGGCGGAGGAGCGATTTTGCTCCTAATGCCGCGTACATACGGTCGAAATTCCGACGGAGGCCTGCCCGTGGAAAATTCCGACCGTGTGTACGCGGCATAACTTTTTTGCGGGAGGATGCCCCCATGCTTCGGCATATATATATTTTAGGCACAGGTTGCGTTAAAACATTTTTTTATTTTTTACTAGGTTTTGTTTTGGTATTTGCTTTGCAGGTATGGCATGGTAAGGTCTTACTGTTGTACTGTAATGTTACTTTGTTTTAATGTTAACCACCATTTGCTTAGCAGGTACGCCATTCAGTTGCAGCGCGGATCTATTTATCTTGACAGCCGTGACTCCAACGCTGTAGGAGGTGATTTCACCACCACAGTTAAAAAAAAGAGCATATATGCCGAAGCATGGGGGCAGCAGGGGCGGAGGAGCGATTTTGCTCCTAATGCCGCGTATATACGGTCGAAATTCCAACGGAGGCTTGCCCGTGGAAAAGTCCGACCGTGTGTACGCGGCATAACCTTTTATGCCGCGTACATACGGTCGAAATTCCGACGAGGGCTTGACCGTGTGTACGCGGCATAACTTTTTTGCGGGAGGATGCCCCCATGCTTCGGCATATATGCCCATCATTAGAAGTGGGTGGATGAAGGGAGGTATTCTAATGGTGGGCATACCCACCAATCAATCTCTTTTTTTCGTTCAGCCAATAGGCTGTATGAAAAAAAAGATTACAATACATGTCCAACAAGGACCAGCAACGTACTGGTATGTTGCTGGACTTTAAATGTTTATACCAGAATGATGCCTGCGGGTTTAGGTATCATCTTGGTATCATTCTTTTCAGCCAGCAGCCGGCTTTCATGTAAAAGCAATTCTAGCAGATACTTAGCCTCTAGACTGCTTTTACAAGCAGTGGGAGAGAATGTCCCCCCCCGGATATAAAAAGCGCCATTGGGAAATTGGGAAAGCATTTTATCACACCGATCTTGGTGTGGTTAGATGCTTTGAGGGCAGAGGAAAGATCTAGGGTCTAACCCCCCAATTTTTTTCAAAAAAAGAGTACCTGTCACTACTTATTGCTATCAAAGGGGATATTTACATTCCCTGAGATAACGATAAAAATGGTAAAAAAATAAAATATGGAAGGCACAGTTTAAAAATAAAATAAAAAAGCCAAATAAATAATAAAAAAAAAAAAAAAAAAAGCACCGCTGTCCCCCCCTGCTCTTGCGCAAAGGCGAACGCAAGCGTCGGTCTAGCGTCATATGTAAACGGCAATTGCATCATGCATGTGAGGTATCACCGCGAAGGTCAGATCGAGGGCAGTCATTTTAGCAGTAGACCTCCTCTGTAAATCTAACGTGGTAACCTGTAAAGGCTTTTAAATGCTTTTAAAAATGAATGTAGTTTGTCGCCGCTGCGCGTTTGAGCGCAATTTTAAAGCATGTCGTGTTTGGTATCCATGTACTCGGCCTATGATCATCTTTTTTATTTCATCAAACATTTGGGCAATATAGTGTTTTTTAGTGCATTAAAAATAAAAAAAGTGTGTTTTCCCCCCAAAAAATGTGTTTGAAAAATCGCTGCGCAAATACTGTGTGGAAAAAAAAATGCAACACCCACTATTTTAATCTGTAGGGCCTTTGCTTTAAAAAAATATATAATGTTTGGGGGTTCAACATAATTTTCTTGCAAAAATTTTTTTTTTTTCATGTAAACAAAAAGTGTCAGAAAGGGCTTTGTCTTCAAGTGGTTAGAAGAGTGGATGATGTGTGACATAAGCTTCCTAATGTTGTGCATAAAATGCCAGGACAGTTCAAAACCCCCCCCAAATGACCCCATTTTGTAAAGTAGACACCTCAAGCTATTTGCTGAGAGGCATGTTGAGCCCATTGAATATTTTTTTTTTGTCCCAAGTGATTGAATAATGACCAAAAAAAAAAAAATGTACAAAAAGTTGTCACTAAATTATATATTGCTCAAACATGCCATGGGCATATGTGGAATTACACCCCAAAATACATTCTGTTGCTTCTCCTGAGTACGGGGATACCACATGTGTGGGACTTTTTGGGAGCCTAGTCGCGTACGGGACCCCAAAAACCAAGCACCGCCTTCAGGATTTCTATGGGTGTAAATTTTTGATTTCACTCCTCACTGCCTATCACAGTTTCGGAGGCCATGGAATGCCCAGATGGCACAAAACCCCCCCAAATGACCCCATTTTGGAAAGTAGACACCCCAAGCTATTTGCTGAGAGGTATGTTGAGTATTTTGCAGATCTCGCTTTTTGTCACAAAGTTTTGAAAATGTAAAAAAAGAAAAAAAAAAAGAAAAAAAATGTCTTTCTTAATTTTCAAAAACAAATGAGAGCTCTAAAATACTCACCATGCCTCTCAGCAAATAGCTTGGGGTGTCTACTTTCCAAAATGGGGTCATTTGTGGGGGTTTTGGGCTATTTTGACATTTTATGGCCTTCAAAACTGTGATAGGTAGTGAGGAGTGAAATCAAAAATTTATGCCCTTAGAAACCTTGAAGGCGGTGCTTGGTTTTTGGGGTCCCGTACGCGGCTAGGCTCCCAAAAAGTCCCACACATGTGGTATCCCCGTACTCAGGAGAAGCAGCAGAATGTATTTTGGGGTGTAATTTCACATATAACCATGGCATGTGTGAGCAATATATCATTTAGTGACAACTTTTTGTACATTTTTTTTTTCTTTTTGTCATTATTCAATCATTTGGGACAAAAAAAAATATTCAATGGGCTCAACATGCCTCTCAGCAAATAGCTTGGGGTGTCTACTTTCCAAAATGGGGTCATTTGGGGGGGTTTTGTGCCATCTTGGCATTTTATGGCCTTCAAAACTGTGATAGGTAGTGAGGAGCGAAATCAAAAATTTATGCCCTTAGAAACCTTGAAGGCGGTGCTTGGTTTTTGGGGTCCCGTACGCGGCTAGGCTCCCAAAAAGTCCCACACATGTGGTATCCCCGTACTCAGGAGAAGCAGCAGAATGTATTTTGGGGTGTAATTTCACATATTCCCATGGCATGTGTGAGCAATATATCATTTAGTGACAAATTTGTGCAAAAAAAAAAAAGTTTGTCATATTCCCGCAACCTGTGGCAAAATATAAAATATTCCATGGACTCAACATGCCTCTCAGCAAATAGCTTGGGGTGTCTACTTTCCAAAATGGGGTCATTTGGGGGGGTTTTGTGCTATTTTGGCATTTTATGGCCTTCGAAACTGTGATAGGTAGTGAGGAGTGAAATCAAAAATTTGCGCCCTTAGAAATCCTGAAGGCGGTGCTTGGTTTCCGGGGTCCCGTACGTGGCTAGGCTCCTAAAAAGTCCCACACATGTGGTATCCCCGTACTCAGGAGAAGCAGCAGAATGTATTTTGGGGTGCAATTCCACATATAACCATGGCATGTGTGAGCAATATATCATTTAGTGACAACTTTTTGTAATTTTTTTTTTTTTGTCATTATTCAATCACTTGGGACAAAAAAAAAATATTCAATGGGCTCAACATGCCTCTCAGCAATTTCCTTGGGGTGTCTACTTTCCAAAATGGGGTCATTTGGGGGGGTTTTGTACTGCCCTGCCATTTTAGCACCTCAAGAAATGAGATAGGCAGTCATAAATTTAAAGCTGTGTAAATTTCAGAAAATGTACCCTAGTTTGTAAACGCTATAACTTTTGCGCAAACCAATAAATATACGCTTATTGACATTTTTTTTACTAAAGACATGTGGCTGAATACATTTTGGCCTAAATGTATGACTAAAATTGAGTTTATTCGATTTTTCTTATAACAAAAAGTAGAAAATATCATTTTTTTTCAAAATTTTTGGTCTTTTTCTGTTTATATCGCAAAAAATAAAAATCGCAGAGGCAATCAAATACCATTAAAAGAAAGCTCTATTTGTGGGAAGAAAAGGACGCAAATTTCATTTGGGTACAACATTGCATGTCCGCACAATTTACAGTTAAAGCAGCGCAGTGCCGAATCCCAAAAACAGGCCTGGTCCTAATGGCCCGAAATGGTCCGGGGCTTAAGTGGTTAATGAATTGTCGGCTCCCGGCAATACATAGAAAAGTCATTGATAAAAAAAAAAAAAGCGTGGGGCTTCCCCCAAATTCAATTACCAGGCCCTTCAGGTCTGCTATGGATATTAAGGGGAACCCCGCCGCAAATTTAAAAAAAAATGGCGTGGAGTACCCCCAAAAATCCAGACCAGACCCATTATCTAATCACGCAACCTGGCAGGCCGCAGGAAAAGAGGGTGGGGACGAGAGAGCGCCCCCCCCTCCTGAAACGTACCAGGCCACATGCCCTCAAGATGGGGAGGATGTCCAGATTCCGATAAGCCCCCCGCCCACAGACCCCCACAACCACCGGGCAAGGGTTGTGGGGATGAGGCCCTTGTCCCCAGCAACATGGGGACATCCTCCCCATGTTGAGGGCATGTGGCCTGGTACGATTCAGGAGGGGGGGCGCTCTCTCGCCCCCCCTCTTTTCCTGTGGCCTGCCAGGTTGCGTGCTTGGATAAAGGGTCTGGTCTGGATTTCTGGGGGTACTCCACGCCATTTTTTTTTTTAATTTGGGGTGGAGTTCCCCTTAAAATCCATACCAGACCTGAAGGGCCTGGTATGGATATTTGTGGGAACCGCACGCATTTTTTTAAAAAATTTGCGGCGGGGTTCCCCTTAATATCCATACCAGACCTGAAGGGCCTGGTAATTGAATTTGGGGGAACCCCCACGCTTTTTTTTTTATCAATGACTTTTCTATGTATTGCCGGGAGCCAACAATTCATTAATAGCCGCGAGTGAGTTTTAAATTACTTTTTTTCCTTCAGAAATGACACTTTGTGCAGGGACAGTTCTAAGCACGAGAAACAAGCGCGACTTTACATGCATATTGCCGAACACCGGACCTGAACCCGAACATACAGTCAATTGTTCGGGTTCGGGACCCCAAAACCCAAAAGTTCGGTACGGACCCGAACTTTACAGTTCGGGTCCGCTCAACCCTAGTTACGAGCACTGAACTATTTCTCTCTGGAGAAGAGACGCTTGAAAGGGGATATGATTTCAATTTACAAATACCGTACTGGTGACACCACAATAGGGATAAAACTTTTCCAAGGAAGGGAGTTTAATAAGACACGTGGCCACTCATTAAGCATAGAAGAAAAGAGGTTTAGCCTTATGCCATACACACGGACGTTTTTAATGTCATTGAAAAAAACAACGTTTTTTTCGACGTGATTTTTCGTGTTTCCTCTCAAGCCTGCCTTGCCTACACACTATCGTGAAAAAAAAATGCTTGAGCAAAGCGCGGTCACGTACAACACATACGACGGCACTATAAAGGGGAAGTTCTATTCGGATGGCGCCACCCTTTGGGCTGCTTTTGCTGATCCTCGTATTAGTAAAGTTTGGTGAGAGCCGATTCGCGCTTTTCAGCCTCATGCTCTTCAGTCCGTTACAGCGTGACGAATGTGCTATCTCCATTACGAACGTTAGTTTTACCAGAAGGAGTGCTCCCGTCTCATACTTGATTCTGAGCATGCGCATTTTTTTCCCCTCGTAAAAGCATACACACTACCGTTTTTCACGACGTTAAAAAGAACGATGTGAAAAACGACGTGAAAAAATAGAGCAGGTTCTAATTTTTTTAGGCCATTTTTCACGTCGTTAAAAATGCTCTGGAGCCTACACACGATAGTTTTTAATAACCAATTTTAAAAATTGCATTTTTCACGCCATGAAAAATGGTTGTGTGTACGCGGCATTAGACTGCGTAGAGGGTCCTTTACTGTAAGAGCGGCAAGGATGTGGAATTCACTTCCACAGGTGGTGGTCTCAGCGGGGGGCATCAATAGTTTCAAAAAACTATTAGATAAGCACCTGAACGACCACAACATACAGGGATATACAATGTAATACTGACATATAATCACACACATAGGTTGGACTTGATAGTCTTGTGTCTTTTTTCAACCTCACCTACTATGTAACTATAAGGTAAAATTGTATCCTATAATTTGTTTCGTTTACAATGAGCTTAAAATGTTGGTTCTGGTACCAAGCATTGTAAAGTTATTTATAAAGGGTTTCTATTTATAAAACATTACTATTAATATTTTAAACATTTGTTTAAGACCCCATTCACACAGGGGCGACTCGTAAGGCGTCTCAGCCGCCTGATGAGTCGCGTCCTATTCTGTACAATGGAACCGTTCTAAAAAAAGGTTCCTGTACTACTTCAAGACGACTTCAAAGCGACTTCCATTGACTTCAATACAGAAGTAAATTTGGAAGTCTGCTTTGAAGTCGTCTTGAGATCGCCCAGCACAGTCGCGGCACAAGTCGTGCCGCCCCTGTGTGAATGGGCTCTAACACTAAACTAAACTAAACAAAATAACAAAACAAATCCAAGAGAAAACAAAAGTTAAAATAGAAAGAAAAAGAAATAAAGAAAAAAATCTGCAGAAAAATAATAGACATGTGCACACTGAAATATTTTGTTTCGGAATTTCGTTTTCGTCCAAAAAATAAATGTATTTAGTTACTCCCAAAATTTGTTTTTATTTATTTAGTTTAGTTAAAAAATGCATTCGTCTGAAAATCTGAATTAAGGTCGAATCTGTCAATTGAAGGCTTACGCTGTCTGTCGAATGTCCCTAGAAGATTCGACGAAGCAGCTAAACTGTACGACGCCGCAATCGTACATTTCCGGTCGAATGCTCCGCCCACAAGCTATAGTAGAATTCTAATGTTGTATGACTAGTAATAATTATATTTTTCTTTTTCGTACATCACGGGACACAGAGCGACTTAGTCATTACTAATGGGTTATATAGTTTACCTTCAGGTGTTGGCACTGGCCAATTCCAAACCGGAAGTACCCTCCCCTATATAAGCCCCTCCCACCCGGGAGCACCTCAGTTTTTTGCCAGTGTCTAAGGTGTTGGCCAAAGAGTAACATGTGTTTTCACTGGGCTTGCGTACAGGTTCTTTTGGGCCTTAGTAAGCTGTTCCGGATCCCACCAAAAAAGCTTCATAGCTAAACGGTCGGTACCCGGGCCTTGCAGGAAGAGCAAGGTTTTGCCTGTAATGCTTCTCTTAGGAGGGCTGGACCCTGGGATCCAGAGCTCTGGTCATACCCACGACCAAGACGCTGTCTGTGCAGGGTGCTATACAGGTCCAGGGGAGTGGAATCCTTGGGAACCCGGTCCCTGAAGGTTTAATTACAATGCCTGCCGTGATAGGTGAAGTTTGGACTTTTGTGGACCAAACAAAGTCCTGCGGCGGGGATCAGGTAAGTGGGGGCCCTCAGGAACTTGGTTCTATTGGGGGACCCCCAAGCCTAATTTGTCTTTCTGTCTGTTACCTAACGGTATTCCCGCTAAATATCTGTGTTTGCCTATAACTACTGAAAATGTAAAATTTTAATAGTAGTCAAGAAAAAAAAAAAAAAAAACAGGGACCGCGGTACCTGTGTTAAACCACTAGAGGCCGCTGTAGTCCATTTTTCTTGTAATGTGGATCTTTGGTTTTCTCAACTCAAAAGATCCAGGCAGCTGGTAAGTTTCTCTGAGGGAATCCACTTCCTCTGCCCTGTTGCTGCGTTCATCCACCGCACAGGCCCTCCGGCAAAAAGGGCCCTGGCTCCTAGTCCTCTGTTGGTTTTCGAAAAGGGCGCCATTGGCGCACGGGCGCGCGCGCGGGCGCGTGCACGCGCCTCCTATGAAAAAAAAGGGGCGGGGCGGGTGGATGACGCTCGATGCGCGCCGCGGCGCTTCTGCGCATGTGCGGGCGTCCCAGCATGGTTAAAAGACACAGTACAAGTGTCAGCTGCATGCAAACAGAGCTAGCAACAAACAGTGGCACACAGAGGCGGTTGATGCAGGCATCCCCATAGAAAGGCACTTTAGTGGACACCAGCTGGTATATAGCAGCACCTGTGTTAGACTATTACCAGCAAAAATTGGTGTATGACGACGGGAATACCTCAGCTTTGTGCTTAAAGGATATGTCGTCCAGACGCTCCGGAAATAGATCTTCCAGGAAGCCAAAGGGGTCTCCATCGGGCTCTGAGGATATTGGGCATGCTTGCACTGCACCAATCTCCCCTGAGAATGCAGAGGTCAGTAGCCGTAGAAACCCCGCAGGAATGCCTGGTGCTGCGGCTGTCCCCAGTCCACCTGCTCCTGTATATATAACAGAGGAGGTTTTATCCTCAACTCTGGGAGGATTAGAAGAGAGATTAACAGCATTGATCGCTGCTTCCCTATCTCAGGGAAAGCGCGTCCGATCTCCGTCTCCTCCTTCAGAGTGCCTGTTAGTGGAGGAACAGCCCCACACAGAGATCGACCTACCTGAAGGGGATCAGGATGAGGTTGATTCACTTATAGAGGAATCAACAGTGGAAGAACCTTTCTCAGCTTCTCAGGCTGAAAGATTATGGGTTCAGTCTCTGACTAACATGGTCCGATCAGCATTTAAAATGCCTCTGGCGGAACCACCATCCACTACGGTTTCCTCGCTGGGGTCGCTAAAAGCTCCCCAGGCGGTCTGTTCCTTCCCAATCCACCCTTTATTAGAAGGGCTTATTTACCAGGATTGGGAGCATCCTGATAAAATATTTGCTCCCCCCAAGAGATTTCCGGTGATCTATCCCATGGAGGATAAGTTCATAAGAAAATGGAGGGTCCCTATAGTGGACGCAGCCATCTCTTCTGTTAACAAATCACTGACATGTCCAGTAGATAATGTTCCAATGTTCAAAGACCCAATAGATAAAAAATTGGAGTCTTTACTAAAATCTGCTTTCTCTACAGCAAGTATGGTGACACAACCTGCGGTAGCAGCGATTGGAGTCTGCCAAGCAGTGAAAGATCAGTTGAAACAAGTCTTAAGGGACTTACCAGATCAGCAGGCTCATGCCCTAGCTGACCTGCCTAGAGCCTTGTGTTTTGCGGTGGACGCCATAAAGGATACAATCCAACAGGCCTCCCGCTTTACGCTGTCTATAGTACATATGCGTAGGCTTCTGTGGCTCAAAAACTGGTCTGCTGAAGCTCCCTGTAAAAAACTGCTGGTTAGCTTCCCATTTCATGGAGAACGCTTATTTGGAGAAGATCTGGACAAATATATCCAGAAAATTTCTGCCGGTAAAAGTTCACTCTTACCGGTTAAGAACAAGGGTAGAAGTCCTTCTTTTAAGAGGCCTACCTCTCCAGTCCCGGGCACATCGGCTGTGAAGCAGTTCCGACGGCCTCCGCGGTCAAATTCAGGGGGCAGAAATCAGGGACAATCACAGGGTAACAAGAAGCCCTGGATCAAGAGAGGTACAAAACCTCCCCCTAAGGCATGAAGTATTGCCCCCGCTCAATCGGGTGGGGGGAAGACTTCAGTTGTTCACAGAGACCTGGCGGGACACCATCAGAGACAGATGGGTGCTCTCCGCAGTAAGTCTGGGATACAAGCTGGAGTTAAAAGGCACTCCTCCTGCCCAATTTATGAGGTCAAACGTGCCAAGAGATCCCCAAAAGAGAGGATCCCTCCTTCTGGCACTAGAACAACTATTGCTCCAAGGGGTAATCATGAAGGTTCCCCTGGAAGAAAGCGGATTCGGGTTTTACTCGAACCTTTTCACAGTCCCCAAACCAAATGGGGACGTGAGGCCCATATTAAATCTAAAAGGGCTAAACAAGTTCCTAAATATCAGGACTTTTCGGATGGAGTCGATCCGATCAGTGGCCACCGCCCTACAAGGGCAGGAATGGCTAGCCTCGATCGACATAAGGGATGCTTATTTGCATATTCCCATCTTTCCGGCCCATCAGAAATTTCTACGCTTTGCAGTAGAAGGGCGCCATTTTCAGTTCAGAGCCTTACCTTTCGGTCTGGCCACAGCACCACGAGTGTTCACAAAAATTCTGGCCCCATTATTGGCCAATCTAAGAACACAGGGTGTAACGATAATGGCATATCCAGACGACCTGCTACTAATAGACCACTCAGTGGAAAAGCTGGAAGTAGCTATTCACAAGACAATCGAGTATCTGGAATATCACGGTTGGATTATCAACCGGGACAAGTCAGCTCTAAGACCAGTCAAAAGTCTGGAATACTTAGGGCTAAGGCTGGATTCAAATCAGAGAAAGATTTTCTTACCTCCAGAGAAGGTGTCGTCTTTAAGAAATTTGACCCACTTAGTGGGTACAAAAAGAAAACCATCCATACGTCTCTGCATGAGGCTGCTGGGAAAGATGGTGGCTTCATTCGAAGCGGTACCCTACGGTCAATTCCATTCAAGGAATTTGCAAAGGGCCATACTGTCAGCCTGGAACAAAAAAGTTCAGGCTTTAGACTTACCAATGTCCCTGTCCCCTTCCGTTCGCAAGAGCCTCCATTGGTGGTTGGTGCCCCAGAATCTGGAAAGAGGGAAACCCTTCAGTCCGGTTTCTTGGAAGGTGGTCACTACAGATGCCAGCCTCATCGGCTGGGGGGCAGTGCTGGAGCAATGGTCTCTCCAGGGCAGGTGGTCAGAAGCAGAAAAGGCCCTGCCCATCAATCTCTTAGAGATACGAGCAGCCCGGTATGCCCTAGTAGCATGGACATCCAAACTCCAGGGGTCCCCTGTCAGAATTCAATCAGACAATGCCACGGCAGTGGCATATATCAATCATCAGGGTGGCACCAAAAGTCGTGCAGCCCAGAAGGAAGCAAATTGCATACTGGAGTGGGCAGAAAGATATGTCCCAGCCATATCCGCGGTTTTCATCCCAGGAGTGGAAAATTGGAGAGCGGACTTTCTAAGTCGCCAACAATTATGCCCGGGGGAATGGTCTCTTCACCCCGAGGTTTTCCAGGCAATATGCCAGCGGTGGGGAACACCGGATGTAGATCTGCTAGCATCCAGATTCAACGCAAAGGTGGACAGGTTTGTGTCTCGCACAAGGGATCCCCTAGCTTGCGGCTCGGATGCCCTAGTGTTCCCTTGGGATCGGTTCAAGCTGATATATGCATTCCCACCGCCACAATTGTTACCGCGATTACTCCGCAGAATCAGGGTAGAAAAGAAACCAGTGATTCTGGTGGCTCCAGCGTGGCCCCGAAGGGCATGGTACGCGGAGATTGTAAAAATGTCAGTGAGGAGTCCTTGGACCCTCCCACTTCGTCCGGACCTGCTGTCGCAAGGACCGATATACCACCCTTCCTTACCAGCCCTAGGTTTGACGGCCTGGCTATTGAAGCCCACATTCTGAAAAAGAGAGGGCTCTCTAATTCTGTGGTATCTACCATGATCAATGCCAGGAAACCGGTATCCAGGCAGATCTATTATAGGATCTGGAAAGCGTACATTACGTGGTGTGAGACCAAGAAATGGCATCCACGTAAGTACATGATAGGGAGGATTCTGGACTTCCTACAGTGGGCTGTAGATAGGAAGCTGGCCTTGAGTACTATCAAGGGTCAGATTTCGGCCTTGTCAATATTTTTTCAAAGGCCCTTGGCTTCGCATTCACTAGTCAAAGCCTTTATACAAGGAGTGATGCGTATTAGCCCTCCGGTTAGTATTCCCATATGTCCTTGGGACTTAAACCTGGTTCTGTCGGTTCTACAGAAACAACCGTTTGAACCATTACAACACATTTCCTTGGTTCTTCTCACCAGGAAATTGGTTTTCTTAGTAGCCATTTGTTCGGCTAAAAGAGTGTCGGAATTAGCAGCTATGTCCTGTAAGGAGCCATATCTGGTTGTCCATAAGGACAGAGTAGTATTACGTCCTCATCCAGCCTTTCTTCCTAAGGTGGTATCGAGGTTTCATTTGAACCAAGATGTGGTTCTTCCTTCTTTTTTCCCCAAACCTAGCTCAGTAGAGGAAAAGTTATTACATTCTTTGGATGTAGTAAGAGCAGTTAAAGCTTATCTAAAAGCCACTGCTCAGATTCGCAGAACGGATTCTTTGTTTGTTCTGCCGGAAGGCCCCAGAAGGGGTCAGGCAGCATCAAAATCTACTTTAGCCAAGTGGATTCGACAGGTCATAATACAAGCCTATGGCTTGAGAAAGAGACCGCCTCCGTTCAAAGTTAGGGCGCACTCCACAAGAGCGGTTGGAACTTCATGGGCAGTGCATCACCAGGCCTCCCTGGCTCAAGTATATAAGGCCGCAACATGGTCTTCGGTACACACGTTTACTAGATTCTATCAGGTAGACGTTAGAAGTCAGGAGGATGTCGCCTTTGGGCGCAGTGTGTTGCAGGCCGCAAAAGATCCTCATGCCTGATGGCGCCCAGCTTATGTACCCCCCCTCATTTGGCATTGCTTTGGGACGTCCCATTAGTAATGACTAAGTCGCTCTGTGTCCCGTGATGTACGAAAAAGAAAAAGGGATTTTTATAACAGCTTACCTGTAAAATCCTTTTCTTGGAGTACATCACGGGACACAGAGCTCCCACCCCTCTTTTTGGGACACTTATTGCTTGGCTACAAAACTGAGGTGCTCCCGGGTGGGAGGGGCTTATATAGGGGAGGGTACTTCCGGTTTGGAATTGGCCAGTGCCAACACCTGAAGGTAAACTATATAACCCATTAGTAATGACTAAGTCGCTCTGTGTCCCGTGATGTACTCCAAGAAAAGGATTTTACAGGTAAGCTGTTATAAAAATCCCTTTATTAATTATTATTACTAGTTAACCAACATTAGAATTCTTCTATAACCTATGGGCGGAGCATTTGACTATAAATGTCCGCTCGTGGCGACTGCTTCGTCGAATCTTCATGTCGAATCTTTTCTCTCTATGTCGAATAATTTTGATTTAGGTTAGGCACATTCAACCGCAAGTTCGATAGACACAGATTGCTATTGTCACCGTCATGTCAAATCTTCTATCTATATCGAACTGTTATCGCAATGAAACTAAATTAAAGCATTTTTTATGTCAGATCTTTCAGATTTCGGATTCTGCGCATTCGTTATCGTTTGTTAAAATGAACGCGAAAATCCCCGTAATTCGGCCAAAAATGCATTCGGACGAAAATGAATGCACATGTCTAAAAAATATTAAAGGGAGGAAGAGGAGGAAGGAATCAATTAGGGCTATTAAGGGTTACTAAGGGGTTGAATAGGGAAAAAATTCTAAAATAAAAATATAGTAAGGTAGTAAATTATGGTAGCAGTGTAAATACCATGCTAAAATAACGTTGTTAGCTTGTATTTCTAAGTGAATTTTCTGAACACTGTTGTTTACGTGCTTTTTTTAAACCCTTTTGTGATCCTTAGCAAGTTTTGGCTTTGATTTTTAGGCAATAGTGGCCTGGGAAGCATCGGCAGGGGGATTGGGAACAGGATATAAACCATATGCCCAATAAATTGCATTGAAGTCTTTTTAGGTCATGTTCCATATGTTCAATGTTCAAGTTATTAATCAGATGGCATCTGGGAAGAAGTTAACCTATTGATTAGACTGTATTTGCAAAAGGTGCACTGCTGTTGTGACTTAAAAATAGAATCTCCCAGTCTAGATGCTTATTGCCCATTCACACAGGGGTGGCACGACTTGTACCGCGACTCTGCCGGGCGATCCTAACACGACTTCAAAGGTGACTTGCAAAATGACTTCTGTATTGAAGTCAATGGAAGTCGCCCTGAAGTCATCTTGAAGTAGTACAGGAACCTTTTTCTAAGTCGGAGCGACTTGAGTCGCTCCTATTAGAATGGTTCCATTGTACAGAACGGGATGCGACTTGTCAGGCGGCTGAGTCGCCTGACGAGTCGCCCCTGTGTGAATGGGGTCTTATTGTGTAACCCACTTTTCTAGATTAGTGAGTTTTGGTGAGGCAAACCTGGGACTAGCAGCTAGCAGCAGAAGATTACCTTGTGTATCTTTTTTAATATTTTGATTCACAAGTATTTCTGACTTATAAAATAAAAGCAATGAAAGTGAGATGCTGTTTTGTGCTATGAATGTTGTTTCTGTTATTACGGTTTTATTTAATTTTAATTTTTTTAAGAGCCATTGAGAAACACACTGAAACATTGACATTACACCTTGGCTGCACATTGCCGTGCTGAATAGTTCTTTATAATATGCAATGGAGTATGGCTTTGTAATAAAATAATATAAGTTCTTTAAGTACCAATTGTAACGTTTATTTGCTTAGGCACCGTTATAATCCTAATTTCCTATCCCATTTTTTTGTTCTTTATAATATGATTCAGATTTTTTTTTTTATGTTGCACACATACTGCACAGTAATTACATACCTCATTGAAATGTAGTGTAAGTTCACTTGCTCTGGATAACACAGACAGTTAATATAAATCCCTCAAATAAAACTACAGTATATATATATATATATATATATAGCGGAATTCTTCAGTCCCAGATGAACATTAAAGATGACAGTTAAATTGATACCTCGGGGAACATAATAAAACATGTTTACAGGTTACCAATTTATAAAATGAAGAGAATATGTTATTTCTCCAATCAAAGTTCTAATTACCTTTTGTTTTTATTTCAAAGATATAAAAAAAAAAAAAAAAGGCTTTATTTAACTGTACATTTTTAATGTAGCTTAAAGAAATACCCCAATAACAGATACAAATTGAAAAATGTTTAAATAGTATTGTCTTAAAAATTAATTTAATCAATTTAAAATTGCTAATTCTTTGAAGAATGTACTTTAGTTTTCTATCGGAAAAACAGCAATTTGACAATACCCTTCATTAGGACACACTTGACCCTATAACATTTTCATCTTCTCTATTTGAAGCCCAACTCCAGAAAAAATAAAAAATATCCCTTGCAGTGGGAAAAGTAGATTTACTCACAAGATCCTCCTCTGCTCCACTTTGCTAGACTGATTTGCAAATTTCTCCCCCATACTTTACCAGTCTTTGCTTCTGATAAGCCAGGGTCCATAGTGCTGAGAAACAGCTCACCGCTGGAGTCTTAGGAAGCGTTGCCTGGCGGGAAGCAGAGAATAATTGGGGAGCTCTAACTCTGACTCAGGAGTGGACGTGTCATTGTTATAAAACAAAAAGCAAGGCTCCATTTCCATAATATGGTGGCAGGGAGCATCCTTTTTAATGTGAAAATAAAAGGTTTTGTGTTAGGAATATTGTAAGTGTTAAGGATTACTTTTAAAGTTTATAATAAGTGTTAGGGTTTAGTTTAGCATTACAGTTAAGTGTTAGCTTTAGTTGAGTTTAGTGGTTTTGTACATGATTGCACACCAGTGATGGAAATACCAGGGTCACAAAGGTCGCACTTGCAACTGGGCCCTGGCGTTCCGCCACTTTCAGGGGTCCCCAGCGGGGTTGCTGGCCACTTTGCTCTGAACTGAAAGCATCTCTCTCACTCTCTCATACAGACAAGTGCATGCACTGACAATTCAGCTGCTGGGCTTTACACTTCCACGTTGTGCACACACACACTGATGGGCACTGATAGGTGGCATTGATGAACATTGATAGGTGGCATTGAAAGTGTTAGAGTTAGTTAAGGGTTAGTGCTTATGTACATGGCTGCACACCAGTAGCAGAAATAACAGGGTCGCAAAGGTTGCACTTGCGACTGGGCCCTGGTGTTCTGCCACTGTCAGGGGGCCCCAGCGGGGTTGATGGCCACTGGGCTCTGAGCTGAAAGAACCTCTCTCATATAGCCCAGAGCCCGGACTGACAGTTCCCCCTCCCTCCTCCCTTGTACTGATGGGAGAGGAGAGAGACAATCTGCTCCTTCTCCTCCCGCCCCTCTCCTCCTGTGTGCACCATAGGAAGTGTGAAGCTAAGCAGCTGAATTCAGCTGCTGGGCTTCACACTTCCACGTGGTGCACACACACTGATGGGCACTGATTGGCAGCATTGATGAATATTGATAGGTGGCATTGATAGGTGGAACTGATGGGCACTGATAGGCACCACTGATGGGCACTGATAGGCAGCATTAATGAGCACTGATAAGCGGCACTGATGGGCACTGATCGGCGGAATTGACGAGCACTGATAGGTGGCACTGATGGGCGGTACCGATAGACGGGATTGATAGATTACACTGATGGGGCTGCACTGATAATAAGGACACTCATGATCAGTGCCCTGATTATCAGTGTAAACAATGTACTGGTAGTCTTGCCGGTTAATAGCTCTCCTTTCCTCACACAGACACAGCGTGGGAGGAAAGGACTGCCGATAACAGGCAAGTCTGTTTGCATGTGATCAGCTGATCAAATGGTAAAGGGCTGCTGTGATTGACTTTTTACATTGATCTGTGATCAGCTGTGTCCAAAGGACACAGTAGTCACAGAGTGTGCTAAAAGCACACCACAGGAGGCAGACTGGAGGCAGGTTTCTGGGGAGGATATCCATTGAAGCCTTCCCAGAACTGGAAGCCCAGGGCTTGGATAGAAGGAGGGGGGGGGGGGGGGTCAGGGAGGCCCTTCATAGTTTATTGCATAGTTTATTGCATTGGGGGCTCTGAAGGTTCTTGTTATGCCTCTGCTGCACATGCTTAAATGTATGTGTGATTTTTACACTGCAAGACCAAGAACAATCATGGTAAAATCGAACTGCTTTAAATTCTGGTCAAAATGTTTTGGATATTGCTTTTTTTGAATTTCATTAAAAACAAAACAAAAAAATCAGACCATGAAGAAGATTCTAGTGACTTATCAACAATCCAGAAATTAAGACCCTTTTTTCCCTTTTGCATTCATATACATTTCCTTCAATTGAGTGGGTTTTCACTAGTTAAGTTTAAGTTAAGTAAGATAAATTAAATGTTACTTTTCTCTGTACACAACAATATAAATTCATAAATGGTAAATAAATAGAAACAGTGGTGGTCGGTGGTAATTTTTTTTGGGGGGGCAAACAGTGAAGTCACCCTCCCCTGTCCGGTCGGTCAGGTTCGGAGCACTTACCCCATCTATTGGCGCTTCTCCTGGGCTTCAACGGTGGCCTCCCCTGCTCTCCGTGGGCATCCCTGTCACCTGCTCTCCGTGGTGATCACGGCAGTGGCCTCTCCTTCGCCTGCTCTCCGCAGTTCCCATTTCCTCCATCCTCCTCGGCGGCCAATCGGGATGCTTCTCTTTTTGGCCACTCGGGAAACGGGTCTCATAGGAGGATCAGTGTTTCAATAGTGAATATTAATTCGCTATTGTAACACACCTGGGTGGGCTCATAGCGCAATGCTCTGCGCCCTGAGCCCACCCTATTTTGAAGCCTATTAGAGCATCTGGCTCTAATCAGGTTTTTAAAAAAAAACACCCACCCTGTTGGAATTCATGTATCCGGCGTCCTGAAAGGGACCGGGTAAACAGAAAAATGGGGCGGCCGTGGATAGGGGGGGTGGCGCCCAGGCGCCCCTAATGGACGGGCCACACCTGAATAGAAATACGTAGTAATAATGTGCTCACAGAAAATGTCCTATGACCTAGGTCATTTGTGTGATCTGTGTTTGCAGTACATTGGTACTTCTTGGGATGGGAACTTGTACTGGGGTGCCCATTCACTCGCCATGCTCAGATACAGGCACTGGCCCATTTAACTCCTTCCTCCACAACTCACTGAGTTCTTGGGCACACCCAAGGGAGATAAGTTTCTCTGCTTCCCTTACTCTGCAGCTTAGAAAGAACACACCTGATGAGGTAGAGGTAGCTGAGCAAATGATCTTCAGCCAAGTGAGAGGCCCTCTGCTATCAGAACAGGGGTGTGGCAAACTGGACCAAAGCTTAAAGCGGAGGTTCATCCAAAATGGAACCTCCGCTTTTTGGAACCCTCCCCCCCTCCGGTGTCACATTTGGCACCTTTCAGGGGGGAGGGGTTGCAGATACCTGTATAAAACAGGTATTTGCACCACTTCCGGGTATAGACTCCCGTGGTATAGACTCCCCCTTCGCGTCGCCCCCCCCCCCCCGCTGTGTTCTGGGAAACACATGGCTCCCAGGACACAGCAGGGACCAGTGAGGACGGTGCAGCGCGACTCGCACATGTGCAGTAGGGAACCAGGCAGTGAAGCTGCAGCGCTTCACTTCCCGATTCCCTCACCGAGGATGGTGGGGGGGAAGCCGAGAGCTGAACGGTAGCTCAGCTTCGGCTGCCGACGTCGCGGGCGACCTGGACAGGTAAGTGTCCATTTTTTTAAAAGTCAGCAGCTGCAGTATTTGTAGCTTCTGGCTTTTAAAAAAAAAATTCCGGTGAACCTCCGCTTTAAGAGCACACAGTTTCTCTGGAATACTCAACTACTGGGGGGAACCCTCTCCAGTTGCTACTAGAGAATTCTATTGGGGTGGCATTTCCTCATAGGACCTTGGATCCCCCAAGCTGTTCATCTGCATTACCAGAGCTACTCTTAAATTCACTGCGACGGATGCTGTTAATCAGGATAATCAAAAGTAGCTGTGTTCTGTACTGCTTCTTGAAGTGGCAACTCTCTGCTTGATTCTCTTTTGGTATAGACTAGGCTTGTGCAATTTGTTTCGTAACGAATCGAAATTCGTCCGAATTTAGCAACTTTTGGACATTCGGAAGCATTCGAATTTCCGAACAAAGCAATTACGAATAAAACCGAATCCAAAATAAATTATATCGCAAATAGCGAATGCCCGAATGTCTTTGGCATAATTTTTTATGAAAAAAGTTGCGAATGTACAAATCCATTTGAAGCACAATAACACTCTGCTCTGCTCTCTGCTTCTCCCTCTCAAAATGGTGCACAGGGGCGGAGGCTATAGCCGCATGTAAAAAACGAAAGTAAAATACGAGATTTTGAATCGTTACAAATAACCGCTATGCATTTAGAAAAGTACAAATCCATTCGAAGCACATTAGGCATAATAGGCAGCGCCGTTGTGAGAGAGACACGGAAAATTACGAATCAACTAACCCAAAAAAAGTTACGAAAGTAGGAGTTGTGTCCAGAATCAACGAAAAACAATATACCCTACCAAAAGTACGAATTATAAATCAACTTAAAATAAGGTTTACATTAATACGAATCATTCCGATTCAACGAAAAATGTCGCTTGCGAAAATACGAATTAGTCCGAACACGAAAAGTCCCGTCTAGCAAAATTACGAACGATTACGAATCAACAGGACCGAAAAGAAACGAACCGAAACTAAACAAATTTTTCCGTTGTGCACAAGTCTCGTATAGACCAGAGGTGTCGAACTTGTGGCCCTCCAGCTGTTGCAGGAAATACAATTCCCATCATGCCTCTGCCTGTGGGAGTCATGCTTGTAACTATCAGCCTTGCAATGCCTCATGGGACTTGTAGTTCCGCTACAGCAGGAGGGACACCAGTTTGACACCTGTGCTCTTATAAAGACCATGCAGCCATCTGTTACCCTGATCGAGTCACAGAGTCGATGTTTGTGTAGCTTTCATGTGTTTGTGTAGCTTTCCTTATTCTGCAGTGTATGCATGCTTTTGCCATGCTGAGCCTGTTTTGCTTTGTTGCTTTTTAACTTTGTTTTTTTTTCTGTTTAGTAAACTTCAATTCAGCTGATCAATTCATGCTAATGTATAATGCTCTGTTGATAGGGTCATTATTAGCGAGGGTTTCCCTAGACCAGAAAGTTGTTTCAAGAATTCCTGCATTTTAAAAAGATTGAGAAAGGCTGCCTAGAGCTTCAGAGTTCTGGCCAGCTTCCAAGATTCTAGCGGAACAAAAAGTAGGGTAAGAAATAGGATTTCACTAAATGTACTTTCAACATTGAATTTCCCCACAATGCTTACAGATACAAAGGTCAGAGATTGCATATTTTAAGGTGTTTTTACTGTTTTTCAGCAAATGTAAATACTATATTAGCTATGATATGGGCACATGTTCACTTTAACCGACGCAGTACATTTACCGTGGCAGGTTGGCTCTTACAGGCACAGTCACTGCTGAAAAGCAGGGAGTAAAAACTGGCACAGTGCTTAGTAAAAAAAGCACACAGTATTCACATTAACACTTGTTAGGCACTGTCACTCTTACCTCTAATGCAGGTGGTCAGGCACTATAGCTAGCTTCTGTGTTCCTCACCTATTTCAGCCCCCTTTCCCATAAGGCATGCAGGCCTACCAGTACTCAGTTGCCCCCATGTCTTATACACAAAGCTATAGTCCCTGGCCACCATGCCGGGGCAGGCGCGAACTGTGCAAAGCAAACAGGTACTTGCGGTTGGCAGACAGGCAGAGTGGTTCAATGACAGTCCAGGTACAAGGCAGGCAAGGTTCAGATTAGTCAGGGTCCAATCCATAGTCAAAAGGTAGGCGGAGTTCAGAGAATAATCAATATCCGATCCAAGGTGATAAACAGGGGAATTCAAACAGCTGAATAGGACAGACAGGCAGAGAGCTTGGGCATGTATTACACATGCTTTCACAAGCATGAGTCTGCAGTCTTAGCTGGCCTAAATAAGGTTTGGTCTCCACCCAGAGTCTGGCCACATCAATCACCTTGCAGGTGGACAGACAGACAGGGATGCATCATAGCCAAAATCAGGATGCTGGATGGAGACCAGCAGCTGTCAAAGAACAAGAGTGTTTGTACGCTAGTGACAGGCACACAATTAACCCTTTGATCACCCTAGATGTTAACCCTTTCCCAGCCAGTATCATTAGTACAGTGATAGTGTATAGTATTATCACTGATCACTGTATTAATGTCACTGGAGAGGTCAGTGGCAGTAAGACAGTTCCCACCCAGTGTCAGTTAGTGTCAGATTGCCCACACACTATCACAGTCCCACTATAAGTCGCTGATCACTGCCTCTACTAGTATGAAAAATAAATTAATAAATAAATAACAATTCCAGTATCTATACCCAGTGGTGATCAAATACCGCCAAAAGAATTTAATGATATAAATTTTGTTTGGGTACAACTTTGCATGGCAGCGCAATTACCAATTAAAGTAGCACAGTGCCAAATAGCAAAAAAATGGCCTTGTTATGAAGGGGGTAAGATCTTGTGGAGCTCAAGTGGTTAACGTATTCCCAGATAGACACGAGATAGACCTTTAAATACAGGACCTACCATATTGGATGCTGAAAGCTAGCTTTTCTGGACTAAAATGTACCAGCACCCTGATCTCAGTATAGAAAACCTTATTGATTTGATAACCTGTGCTGACCAGCAGTTTTTTTAAAGCGGAGGTCCACACAAAAATTGAACTTTTCGGAACCCTCCCCCCCTCCGGTGTCACATTTGGGGGGGGAGGGTTAATTTGCACCCAATTCCGGGCGTAGACCCCCGCAGAATCCTGCAGAGTCTACGCCACTTCCCGTCTCTCCCCGCTGTCTTCTGGGAGACACACGGGACCCAAAAGACAGCAGGGAACATTTGGATTGCACAGCGTGACTCACGCTTGTGCAATAGGGAACCAGGAAGTGAAGCCGCAAGGCTTCACTTCCTGATTCCCTTACCGAAGATGGCGGCGGCAGCATCCGAGGACCAAGGGATGGGTCAGCCTCGGGTGCCGACATCGCGGGCGCTCTGGACAGGTAAGTGTCCTTATTTTAAAAGTCAGCAGCTGCAGTATTTGTAGCTGCTGACTTTAAAAAAAAAAAAAATTGGCCATAAATTAGATTTTTCCTTTCATAAACCTTTTAAAGGAAAAAAATAAAATCTGTTATTTTCTGAGTATTTATAGGATAGGGTGATCATTTGTGTTGGAATTTTACTTGCTTATAAAGTTCAGTATCCTTTTCCATAAAAAAAAAAAAAAAAAGTAACTACAGAATACAAAAAATGATATACATTATAATGAAGAATATAGTTTTATTATGGTTAATACTGTTAAAATTATTAGTATTCCACAAAATCTGTCAAAATCAGATAACGTAACTTTGGATGAACAGTATGCATATGATCATCTCTGAATTTTAGTTACTGTTGCCAAATCTCTTAATGATATATTTTTTGGAGTTTATTTTGGGATGGAGTAAAATTATATAGCATTTTGGAACAAACATGCAGCCAAGCATAGCCCAGGTAGAGGATAGGATAGCAAAAATTTCCATGGCCACTGTGTACTTGGTGCTAATGGAAAGGTGGCTTGCTATGAAGGTCAGCCAAACACTTAGGAAAGCCAGCATGCTGAAGGTAATAAATGGAGCCTCATTAAAGCTATCCGGGAGCTGCCTAACCAGGAAAGCAACTAGAAAACTAAATGAAGCTAAAAGAGTAAGATAGCCCAAAGTACACAAAAAAGCAACCATTGATCCCTCATTGCATTCAAGAATGAGAATTTCAGGTTTGACGTTATTGTTGTACTGAGGGTATGGTGGGAAGAATAAAAGCCAAAAGGTACAAATAAGAGACTGTAAAAAAGTTCCCAAACCGATTACTTTATAGGAAACATGTGGACTAGCAAATTTACTAAAATAACTGTTTGGTTTGGTGGCTCTAAATGCAATCATAACCGTCATGGTTTTGGCCAGTATACATGATACACAAAGGGCAAAGACCATTCCAAAGGCTACCTGACGTAAAAGACACTTTGGACGTTGAGGATAACCAATGAAGGCCAAAGAACACAAGAAGCAAAGTGAAAGGCAGATCAGAAGCAGACAACTGATGTTAAAATTGTTGGCACGCACTATGGGAGTAGCTTTATAATGAATAAAAAGCCATAAAATGGCTAAAGGGACAAAGGATGATGTAACACTGGTACATGTTAACGTTATCCCCAATGGCTCTTCAAACTTGAGATAGTCAATGTGCTTTGGCAAGCATCTGTCTTTTTCCTGACTTGGCCATTCATTCCATAAGCATTTAGAGCATTCAGCAGAATCTAAAAAGAATAATAAAAATAATAATAATAATAGTATTAAAAGGGTACTGTCCTAAAACAACAGCCTCTATTAAGCTTTTTACACTATTTGGTCAAAATTTTGTTGACACCTGACCTTCACTTAGATAACTTGTTGGGTATCCCATTCGAAAAAACCATGAGCATTATTATGGGGTTGGTTGCTGTTTGTGGATATACCTTGAGGGCTTTCCACAAGATTTTGGAGTGAGTCTGTGGGAATCAACGGCGGATCCAGGGAGGGGGGGGAGAAACGGGGCAATTGCCCCCCCCCCGAGACAATCATGTCACACTCGCTTGCTTGCTCTGTGTTTTTTTTTTTAAGATTTTTTTAAACTGCTTGCTCTGCGGCTGCCTCTTCCTCTCTGAGTCTCTCTCTCACATCAGCCGAAAAGCGGCGCCGAGAGAGAGACTCGTCATGTAGTTACGCGGCGCTGCACTGTCATGATACCAGGAGCGGAGGAGGAGGTTGGTGGAGCCTCTTCCCTGCACTCGTTGCTAACGCATGGGCCGATTGGCGTCTAGCAATGAGTGACGTCAGTGAGTCACGTCGGACTCGAGTCTCAGAGCCGACGTGACGGTGACTGGTGACAGCAGCTGCCTGGATTGAAGCGCGGATCCGATAGCTCTGCAGGCGGGTAAGAATGAGAGCGAGTGGGCCGGGCAGCTGGTAAGGGAGCGGGCGAGTGAGAGAGCGTGCAGCTCGGCACCCGGGGAACTAAAATTGCGGGCGGCTCCGCTGGCGGGAGAGAGAGCATGCGGGCTAGGCGGCTTGACGAGTGTGAGCGAGCGGGGGAGCAGAGAGATGATTTCATCTCTCACTGCCCGCCCTGCATCCCTGCACTGCTGCCCTCACTGTGTAGGCAGCCGCGAGCAGCAGAGAGATTACATCATCTCTCTGCTGCCTAACTCTGGGGCACAGCATTGGACAATTGGAGCAGGCAAGTGACAATCCACAACGTGTGACAGACAGGCAAGTGACAAACGTGTGGCAGGTGATGTGGCAAGTGACAATCCGCAACGGTGGCAGGTGATGTGGCAAGTGACAATCCGCAATGTCTGACAGACAGGCAAGTGACAAACGTGTGACAGGTGATGTGGCAAGTGACAATCCGCAACATGTGGCAGGTGACGTGGCAAGTGACAATCCGCAATGTGTGACAGACAGGCAAGTGAAAAACGTGTGGCAGGTGATGTGACAAGTGACAATCCACAACTTCTGTCAGGTGACGTGGCAAGTGACAATCCGCAATATGTGCCAGGCGACGTGGCAAGTGACAATCCGCAACTTGTGGCAGGTGACGTGGCAAGTGACAATCCGCAATGTGTGCCAGGCGACGTGGCAAGTGACAATCCGCAACTTGTGGCAGGTGACGTGGCAAGTGACAATCCGCAACGAGTGGCAGGCGACGGTGGCAAGTAACACACTCGGGGCTCCCACTGATTCTGTATTATGGTGTGTTGAACCATTTCATTTTATATAACAATGTAATAATAGAAAAAATGTGTTTCAAATTTCAATCATTCTGACACCATAACAACCATGGTGCTGGAATGATTGAAGCTTCAACACCAGCCATTTCTCCGAAAACTTGCCCGCAAAAAAAAAAATTTCTGGAAGTGCCCCTCCCGAGACTAGACTTTGGATCCGCCCCTGGTGGGAATGTATGCACATTCAGCCAAAAGAGCATTTGTGAGGTCAGATGCTGATGTTGTAGGTAGAAGAAGATTTGCAATCAGCATTTAAATGTAGAGGGCTTTGTGATGGCCATGTGAGTTCCTCCACACCAAATCCATCAAGCCATGTTTTTATGGAGTTGGCTTTGTGCAGAAGGGCACGGTCATTTTAGAAAAGAAAGGAGACATTAAATGCTACGACAAGGCTGGAAGAGCATAATTGTCTAAAATGTTTTTGAATGCTTTAGCGTTAACATTACCCTGCACTGGGAGCCCCTGAAGTCAACTATTTGGAGAGCTGTCTGTAGAATTTTGGTTACATAATGTAGATTTGAGGGTCAGGTAGTCACAAACTTTTGCCTATATATAATGTGTCTTTAGCTCACTCACTGGTCTTATTGGAAAACTCTCCATGTGAACAGGGCGTACACTGGAAACAACAACTTGGTTCTCCTTTAATGGAAGCTGTCTTGGAACCAGGTGGGCAGTTCTCACTGCAAACTGAAACTGGAACCTGCAAATAAAATGTAAATAATAATAAAACATGAAGGATCAGTTTACCTGTTTCTGTTCTGTATATACATTGGAGGCTGGAAACACTTAGAAGATTCTCATTTATATCACTTAGGAGTCTATTTAACAATGTTTTCATTCTCGATCTACACAACTCTCACTGAAGATTTACACATTTTACACAAAAGATTTTATTTAACCACTAAAAAGTGATTGTAAAGTTGTTGTTTTTTTTTCTCCTATAAAAATAACAAACATGTTATGCTTACCTGCTCTGTGCAGTAGATTTACACATCCTCCTCTTCTCGGGTCCCTCTTCTGTTATCCTGGCCCCTCCCTCTTGTTCAGTGCCCCCAACAGCAAGCAGTTTGCTATGGGGGCACCCGGGCCAAGTCACAGCTCCCTGTGTCCATTCAGACATGGAGCCCTGACCCCACCCCACCCCTCTTTCCCCTTATTGGCTAGCTGACTTTGATTGACAGCAGCGGGAGCCAATGACGCCACTTCTGTGTCTCAGCCAATCAGGAAGGAGAATCTTGGACGACTGAGGGACTCGTGGACTTCGCTGGACAGAGAGGGACCTCAGGTAAGTGTTAGGGGGGCTGAGGGGGGCTGCTGCACACAGAAGGGTTTTTATCCAAATGCATAGAATGCAGGCACGAGAGGCAGAACAGGGACGTGTGTGTGAAGAAGAGACAGATCCTGAGTTCCTAATAGCTAGGAACCACGATCTGTCATTTCCTCTAGTCAGTCCCCTACCCCCACAGTTAGAACACACAGTCAGGGAACACAGTTAACCCCTTGATCGCCCCCTAGTGTTAACCCCTTCCCTCCCAGTGACAATTTTACAGTAATCAGTGCATTTTTATAGCACTGATCGCTGTATAAATGCCAGTGGTCCCAAAATAGTGTCAAAAGTGTCTGATGTGTCCGCCATAATGTCACAGTGCCGATAAAAATTTCAGATCGCCGCCATTACTAGTAAAAAAAATAATAATAATAAAAATGCCATAAATCTATCCCCTATTTTGTAGACGCTATAACTTTTGCGCAAATCAATCAATATACGCTTATTGCAATTTTTATTACCAAAAATATGTAGAAGAATACATATCGGCCTAAACTGAGAAAAAAATTGATTTAAAAAAAAAATAATTGGGGATATGTATTATAGCAACAAGTACAAAATGTGTAGAATTATAAAGTAAAGAATAAAGCGCTAATTAGCGCCTTATTCTTTACTTTATAATTCTACACAGTTTAGTGATTTGTTCACTTTAAAGGGGGCAGCTGTTGGTTTATATGTTCTTATCCCCAAAAGGCGCCATTTTGTTTGGTACTGTATATATTTTTGCAAAAAGTACAAAATATTGTGTTTTTTCCGAAACTGTCGCTTTTTTTTTGTTTATAGCACAAAAAATAAAAATTGCAGAGATGATCAAATACCACCAAAATAAATCTCTATTTGTGGGAAAAAAAGGACGTCAATTTTGTTTGGATGCAGAGTCGCACGATCGCGCAATTGTCAGTTAAAGCGAAAGCGACGCAGTGCCGAATCGCAAAAAATGGCCCAGTCATTGATCAGCCAATTCTTTCGGGGCTGAAGTGGTTAAACATATAATACACATAATCTTACCGCTGGACTACCTGAAGACCATTGCAAAGTACTTGTGTTGATTATAAGTGCGTGCTCATCAACAGATGTACGTTTATAACTTCCCACTTTTATTTGTCTTACAGCTCCATCCTGGTCTTGTTGCCAGTTAACAATGTCATACACAGGAGGAGGGTCCCCATTATCACTAAAGAACAGTTCATTTTCGTTGCTCAGGTTCAGCCGAACATTCTTAATGTAGTGTAGCATCTGCAAAAAGAAGGAACATATATTCTTTGTGTTAGGAGGAATCTGAAAGAACTCTGAAAATTATCTTTTTATTCAGGAGTCCCAATTAGCAACATTATTACGCCCTTACACATACATTTTGGGTACTCCCAGTATAAAAAGTTACAACAGAGTGGGTAACACAAAAAAAGTCTTATACTTGTAGTGCCCTGCTCCTGTTGACCAGGCACTCGCATGTAAGTTTAGTGGGTTATCTGTTCTGTACATAGTTCAGATTCAATATTATGGCTATATTAGCCTCTGCTCCAGCGTTGGCTGTGTTGCGTGCAGTTTCGCCTGTAGGTGTCGTTGTCACCACAGGCCAGTGATGGAAGGGCAACAGGCTGAGGTGTATTGGGTGTCCTTTTCCCCAGAAGCAGCCCAGTGGGAAACTCCCACTGTTGCCGTTTTTATCATCTGACAAACGCTCTTTTTTTTCATTCAAATGTAAGTGTTCCTACCTACATTAAACGTCTTTAGTTTACAGTATTACGCTATGTGCTCTTCTCTTTCTTTCTAACAATATCTCATCTGGCTCCATTGCTGGGCATTTGTTGGGGCATTGCCCACAAGCACCTGTTATCAACAAACTCTCAGCTTAGTGGTCTGGTGTAAGAGACGTTGAGTGGGAATTTCAGCAGAGGATTGGATCTTCAGAGTGGTTCATACTAAGCTCAGTTGACCCTTTGAACATATGTTCTTTAAGGTCCAATATTTTCGGTAAGCCTCTCCTAAGTCGGTGGTGGCTATTTTCACTTCACTTTGCCTCATTTTATATTGTGGGAGCACCAGCATTCACATCCGCACTGGACTGTTTGCAATATCCATTGATTTTATTTTTGCATATTAAAGACTTTTTTTGCAATTATTTATTGTTTTTATTTTTGCATATCAGAGACTTTTCTCATATGGTCTTGTCATAGACATATGTTCATTGTTTTTCTATCTAATATAGTGTCGCACAGTGTTCACATCACTTGGTGTATATTCATATTTTTTTAGCGCTACACTATATTTGTTGTTGGAGTGGTCTCCCCGCTGTTCATTCTGGGAGAGGATACTTAAGGGGCAGACGCCATTTTTCTCTCTCTCTCACCTCCTGGCCCGCCTGGCCTAAGGTATGTGACAACTCCTCTTCTGCCTCTGGGCCCTGTTGGCCCGAGGCTACGTGACTGAAAGTAGGCCCAGAAGCTGTCTGGGGCCTACTGGTTCAGAGGTCGTCCTGTGCTGTCTGTCCTGCGGGAGGAAGCCATGCAATTGAAGTATCCGGGGGAGGACTCATCTTGGAGAGGACCGAGCTAAAGGATGGTATCTCAAGAGGAGTCTGGTGACTCAACTGGAGGATGCATCCTAACCAATCTACCTCACAGTACCGCCGGATGGCTTAAAGGAACTTTTGATACTGTGTTGCTGTGTTCGCTACCATTACTAAATCTTGTGGCAGAGGGTTGTTCAACTAACACTAAATCCTGTGGCCGAGGATTGTTCAACTATTATTCTCATCAAGTCTGTGGCAGAGACTTTTGTCCGTGCATCATTCCGGCTGCTAGGTCAGTGAGAGAGGCCTATCCGGGTGAGCAAGATCCGTTGACTAAAGTGTACTTGTCTCCGGGATCTCAAGTTCCTCAGTGATCTGCACCAGGTATATGAACTTTCCCCTAACCCTCCATCCCTCTACTGCTCAAGTTGTTTAATAAAAAGCATTGGAAAAAGAACTAAGTGACCGTTGCATACATCCGTGGGCTCAAGGCCCAGTATAGACTCTAAGTTTTTTTTACCTGGTGAACTGTGGGTAGGGGTGATGGCAAATGACCCAAAATAATAACCAGCAGCTCCTACGGGGGTAGTGCTACATACTGTATTGCCAATTGTTGGTGGACAGACCATCAAATTTTTCCGAGCTTGCTAAGCCTCCCATTCCAACCATTAATATGGAGATACTCCCTCCCCATTACAACTTCAACAGCTTCCATTCTCATTTGAAGGCTTTCCAAAAGATTTTGTAGTGTGTCTGTGGAAATTGGTGCTCATTAAAACAAAAGAAAATTCGTAAGGTCAGGTACCTAGATCTCAATGATCACTCCAAATTATCTCAAAGGTATTCAAGAGGGTTGAGGTCAGAACTCTGTGCAGGCCACTCAAGTTTCTCCACACCAAACTCATCAAACCATGTCTTTACAGAACTGACTTTGTTGCCACAAAGTTGGATATGTGCAACTGTCTGAAATGTCTTTGCATGCAGTAACATTACCAATACCATTCAATGTAAACACCTGAACTCAGTCATTTGGAGGGATATCCACATACCTTTCTTTGACCATAAAGTGTACTTCCCTACATAATTTGAAGCTTCAGGAAATGTTGGATGGCCCCTCTCTCTGGGTTAACAAGTAGCAATTTTTGTTATAACGCTTAACAGGATACACACGCACGCGCACCATTGTTTTATTGTTCCAATAAAATATTTTAAAAAATAATAATATTATATACTTTTACAGTGGGTGGGGTAAAATATTAGTTAATTAATGATATTTGTGGAGAGGTTTATTTTAAGTGTTAAAGTGATATCATCTTTTTTCTGGATTTAAGTAGGCATGGCCCTCAGTAGAAGTATTGTGGTCTCTTTAAAATTGATTTCTCAGATACTCTAATCTTCACCTACAATCAGAGATGGCTAGTCCTTGTAATCAAATTGCAACTGAAAAATCTCTGCCTACCAGGCAAACTTTGCAACAACATTGTGTTCAGAGATGCCATCAAAGCTTGGAGAGAGCTGTGCAAGACAATAGGCCTACATCCCTATATTTCTCACTTTACTATGTTCTGATATAAAAAAAACAGTGTTCCCACAGAGTGATGATTATTTAGCTTTTGGAGAATGGGTCCAGGCTGGCTTACAGTCATTGCTTCACTTGATGATGATAAAACATATCAACAAAAATATTTGCAAGCTCTGTCCAATGAGTATCGTCTCTCTCCCAATCGTCATCTTTTTTACTTTCTACAAATTACCAGCTATTGGAAAGCTCAAATGAATACCATTATTAAAGATTTACAATCTAACTTTATAGATTCCTTATTGAAAAACAAAAACACCTCTATTTCTGACCTATACCACCCTCTGCTTACTCTCTTGTGTAAATAGTGCTCTAATGTCTCCAACTGAGATAAAGACTTCCCTACCGAAGATATTGTGTAGAAACTGCTTAAAGGATTTAAAACTACCATATCTACCACATCTAACAAAATCTGGAGGGAAACGCCATTCAAGAGCAATGTTCCTTTCTTTGTCAATAAAGACTCCACTGTGGATATAATCACATCTTCTTGCCCAAAGTGCAGCCAGAACATCCCTCTCTAGCTTATTGTCTTTGGTCTTCTAAAAAAAATCTCAGTTTTTTGGAACCAAACGAGATGTTATACCGACTATATAAAAAAAAGTTGTATTACCCAATGATCCCCTCTTTCTAATCTTTGGCTTTGAGAAACATTCGGACAACACGGTCCAAACATTTTGGTTAAGAAACACATCTGAATGCTTGAACCCAGGAGGTGTATTAAAAAAGAAGTTCAGCCAAAGCTCGTTTGGCTGTATTTCTCCTATGGATCACAGGAGTGCAGTTCATTCTGCACTCCTGTGACCCATTTTAAGCAGACAGGGGGCTGAAGCCTGCTGTCAGCTGACGTCACAGAGCTGGTCCAGGCTCGGGCAAGAGCGCAACAATAAAGTCGGGATCCACGCACATGCCTGCACTGACATCTGGCTTAGCCTCTCAGTGAGGCACTGAGAGCCTGAGCCGGAAGCTCCCGCCCCCTTCTACAGCCCAGCACTCCAGTGAGTGAGGTGGGGAGAGGCAGAGCAGAGAGCGGTGACTGACAGTCACCAACTCTCTGCTCAGGGAGCCCTGAGAACTGAGCGATCAGCGGTTTTTGATTGCTCAGTTCTCAGTGTTAGAGCCAGCGGGGGACAGATGCAGCATCAGACCGAAGCTGCATCCACCTAGGAAAGTATAACTGGGGAAAAAAAAATCCATACTTCTCTTTTAAGCATAATTGAGCTTGGTCTCTGTGCCTACGATAACAGATGTTAAAACACTCTTTCAAATGAAATTGTTTGCTTAACTTACATTGGAAAACTTTTTTTTACAGACGGAGAGACTACAGTGTGAAAACTTTTCCCTAAGCAGTGCTGTTTCTTTATTAAATCTGCATCTTGGGCATATGTTTTCTTCTGCTACTCTGGTAGAAAACAACGTTGTTCTTATTTTATTGGGCTAGTGAGAGCTGTGTTCTTTTCATACATATATTGAATGCCACATTATTTAAATACATTTAATACTTTTTATACACATTGTATATTACATTTGGCTTTTTGCTCTGTGTTCAAGACCATGTCTAAAAGTTGAAGTGGAAAGAAGTTCAGCATTCATATTACTGATTTAATAAGAGCCCATTCACACAAGGCCAACTTTGGATCCGACTTCAAGTCGCCCCTAGTCGCCTCAAGTCGCGCTGCATGAGAAAATCAATGTAAGTTAATGGAGCCGTCTTAATGCACACTACTGCAGTCGTCCCAACTTCAAAAAAGGTTCCTGTACTACTTCAATCCGACTTCTAGGCAACTGCTAGGCGACCTGTTTCCATTGATTTCAATGGAAGGCGCCTCAGAAGTCGGATCCCCTGTCTTAACAGAAGCAACTTTCCAGGAAGAGAACATACATTTCTCAGGCAAACCTCTCCCTCCCGCCTCCCTCCCACAGAGCTGATTCTTGTTTGATTGGCCACTGGAATATCTCCTGTCCTGGAGGCAACTTGAAGTTGCCTTGTAAGTAGCTCCAGGTCGCGCTGTGATTCATACTCAAGTCGTGTCCAAGTTGCCTCCCAAAGTCGCGCTGGAAGTCGTGTTGCCCCTGTGTGAATGGAGTCTAATTGTACTATGTTGGTTATTAAAGTAAAGGTGTAGTCATTTAAACAATGCAGATACAACCCAACTGCATATGATTCTGTTTGACCAATTGTAGTAACTTACTTTAAGTTATTTACTAAAGATGTAGTTTTAGTCTTACCTGCCATGGTCTGAAGTTCCAGAGTCCTGAGCAGCTTCTATTGATAAAGGGTCCATTTCCTTTTTTACACGTAGAAAGGTCATGTAAAGCCTGAGCTATGACCTTCACAGCACAGTACATGGAGTACATGTTTATTGGGCTATTTACAATACTTAATCCAACTCTAAAGTTTTTCACTCTATCTTCTAGTGCACAGGCTCTTGTGGGCAGTTCTCCTTGGAATGATAAATTTTGGAATTCTTTGAATGCACAACCAACCTTGACCACCAAGAACATATTGTCCCATGGGTCTACTGATTCATTAAATAACATAATTTCATTAACAAATTTACGAAATCCTTCACTATTGTCACTGTGAAAGGCAAAGCCTACAGTACCTAAAAGAATCTTCCAGTATCTTTCACTTAGTAAGTAGAAAGATGTAGACCATCCTTCGCTAGCTACCCAAGTCTTTCCTGTAACATTTTGCTTGATTAGTTCATCAAATAAAATTAACAACCCAGCTTCAATGGCGTATACGATCACAACTTTGGCCGTCGATTTTTTGACAGTCTCAATGATGTGAGGGATGTTATAATCTGGACGGCTGTTCTGAATATAGACAATAAACTCCACACATATTCCAAATTTGAGGATATTTTGTTGAAGGATCCTAATGCCATGAAATCCATAGTCATTATCCTCAGCAACCAGACCAACCCATGTCCATCCAAAATGCAACACGAGCTGCTCCAGTCCTTGTGACTGAAATACATCGCTGGGCACCGTCCGAAAAAAAGATGGAAACTTTGTTCTATCACTCAGAAGATAACTAGTTGAAAAGGGACTGATCTGTTGTGCAAAGATAAACATATTTATTGATTTTTAAATAAAGACAATACATATAAAAACACAAACCCGAATAGTCTCTTACATCTCTTCAGAATACAGCGGTAATAAAAGAGCAGATCTTATAATGGGTACAGAAAACCAAGTCTAGTGAATCGTGACAAGTCAGCAAGGTAGACAAGCGGTCTACAATTCCTAAAATCCTTGACCTAGAGAGGCTAGGGACCCAGCAGCTCCAAGTCTTATCAAACATATTTGATTTTCTTTCTTCAAAAGTAAGCTTATCAAGTGGGAGGCTAGAGTTAATTATTTGCAACCAATTATTTAATAAAGGAGGGAATGACCCCTTCCATGACAGTAAAATTGTCTTTTTTTTTTTTACATAGAAATAGAGGACATGCAACAAGCTTTTAGAAAATCTAGAAATGTAAATATCACCAGATATACCCAATAGGCATTTCTTAGAATGAAATATCTCGGGGAGACCAAGTGCTAAGGAGATAAAATTTGAACCTCTACCCAGAAGTTATGGACAAAGTGACTGGTCCAAAAACAATGTAGGAAATCAGCTGTAGTACCGCAGCAATGAAAACAATCAGCTGCTGGGTGAAGGCACACTTATGCCTTGTAAACACGACCGGATTTTCCGATGAAAAAAGTCAGACGGGCTCTTTTCATCAGATATTCCGACCGTGTGTATGCCCCATCTGACTTTTTCCTTCGGAAATTCCGACGGACTTAGATAGA
Organism: Rana muscosa; assembly: GCA_029206835.1. Taxonomy (NCBI): domain Eukaryota; kingdom Metazoa; phylum Chordata; class Amphibia; order Anura; family Ranidae; genus Rana; species Rana muscosa. The sequence goes on along the minus strand of CM055118.1, from coordinate 342,895,249 downwards.
GAACATGTTCTCTATTTTTCCGACGGACAGAAAATCTGTTTGTCTGGATGCAATTCCGACGGACTAAAAACCACGCATGCTCAGAATCAAGTCGACGCATGCTAGGAAATATTGAACTTAATTTTTCTCGACTCGTCGTAGTGTTGTACGTCACCGCGTTTTTGACGGTCGGGTTTTAGTGTGACTGTGTGTATGCAAGACAGCTTGAGCGGAATTCCGTCGGAACTCCATCGGACAAACCATCGGACTTTATTCCGACGGACAATCCGGTTGTGTGTACAGGGCATTCGTTTTAACTTAACCAGTGTAAAGTGACTGTGGTGATAAAGATTCAGTTGGATAATCCTGTCCTTAGAGGAGATTACCAAACTTTTATATGTTCCTTCAAATTTCAACCAATCCATATCAGTAAGTTAAAGGTCTGGTAAAGACCACTTACGTTGGGCAGCTAGGTATCCAGACATTTGCAATTAGTTTCGGTCCGAGTCTAGGTTCAGACAAATGTTTGGTTATTCGGAGATTCAGATGTATCCGAATCTCCGAATGACAATAGTAAGATTAGTTTTGTTTCGTTTATTCGTTTTCTAACTAATTCCAATCTTTCAGAACAATTCTAATTCAGATTGGTCAAAAAATGATCGACCGTTTCGAACTGCGTGTAAAGAATAGCTGGTTGTTAAGGAGCAGCCCGGGAATCTGGCCACTGCATCCTTAACAAATGATGAAAAAAAAAACAACTTGAGGGTACCCCTCCTATCCATAGCAGGCTCTTAGGGTCTGGTATGGACTTTAAGAGGAACCCCATGCCAACATTTTAAAAAAATTACATGGGTCCCATGCAAAATCCATACCAGAACCTTAACTGAACATGCAGCCCAGCAGGCCAGGAAAGGAGGGGGTAAGCGAGAGCCCCCCAACCCTCCTGAACAAAATAAGGCCACATGCCTTCGAAATGTAGGGGTGCATGCTTGGTATAAGAGCCTCTTCCCTACACAACCCTGGTTTGGTGGCTGCGGTGGTACCTAGGGGTGACTTATCAAAATATGGAAACCCCGTTTCACAAGGGGGCCCCCAGATTCTGGCCCCGCCATATGTGAATAAGTATGGGGTACATAGTACCTCTACACATTCACCAAAAAAAAGTCAACTTTAATAAAAACACAACGCCAGTTTTTGACAAGTCCCCAAAGCACCATGTCCCCATGTTGATGGGGACAAGGGCCTCTTCCCCACACCCCTGGCCCAGTGGTTGTGGGGGTCTGTGGGCGGGGGGGAGCCCAAAGATCCCGCCCTCCCATGTGAATGAGTAGGGGTACACAGTACCCCTACTCATTCACCAAAAAGCGCTTAAAAGGTTAATAAAAACACAACACCAGTTTTTGACAATGCCAACCTGAACGAAAACAAACAAACAACTGGCCTGGTCTTGTCCAGGGACACAGCCGAATGACAGGTAAACATAGGGGCGGGGGTTACCCGGTGATGTTATCAGGTGATCCAGCCCCCTAATGACACTCACCCAATGAGAGGTTTTCATGGGGGTGTGATCACCTGGTTTTGTCCCCGGATAAACCCCACCCCTACGTTTACCTGTCATTCAGCTGTGTCCCTGGACAGAAGCAGTTTATACTGTCTATGTTTATACTGCCTTTTATCCATTAAATGTGAGTTTTTATTTATGCTAATAAACCCTTGTTTTAACCATACAGATTCATACTATGAGTTCCCTCTTTCCCATTACTTCTGCCATCCATCGTGTTCTGATCGGCTGACACCTGGGAACAAGAGTGAACCCAAACTTATACAGTGCTGACACTGCATAGGGGATACGAGTTCAGTGCTTGTGGATTGACCCCCTCGTTTTTGTTACTGAAGTGAGTGCATCACCCTGAGACCTATCTTCACAGGCTTATCCCACAGTGTCACGCTATGTACGCATTGTTTGTGCTTGTCTCTTTCCATGGCATACATCTGCTATTGAGATCACTTCAACACTAGAAGGGAGACTACCTGCTACCACCACTTGTATCCAGATCTGGGATCTACTTTAGCTGTTTGTCTAAAACATCAGTGAGGTGAGCTGCTAGTACACACAGAGGTGTTCACCACTGAAGAACTGGTCCAGCACGCTGTATTTTGTTTGGTGGAGGTTTTTTTTACTACACATAGACTTTTTATCCATGTTGGCTTTGTTTCTTTGGATTATTATACACGGCACAGGAATCTACCTCATTTGAGACTTTTTATTATGTGTTTGATTATGTTTACACATTGACACTTTTGTTTTGGATGGTAATTTTATTTGTCATTTATGCACTAGGGATTTACTGTAATCCAGCAGTATCATAGTTTGGTTGTTTTTTTCTCCCCTTTTGCCTCACTTTGTCTACCAGCCACATTTCACCACCACCACCATTCATACACTCTTCTAAAGATGATGCACAAGAAAGCCCACAAACAGTTTGCTGAAGATAAGCAGACTAAGGACATGGATTACTGGAACCATGTCCTGTGGTCTGATGAGACCAAGATAAACTTTTTTGGTTCAGATGGTGTCAAGCGTGTGTGACAGCAACCAGGTGAGAAGTCGAAGACAAGTGTGTCTTGCCTACAGTCACGCATGGTGGTGGGAGTGTCATGGTCTGGGGCTGCATGAGTGCTGCCAGCACTGGGGAGCTACAGTTCATTGAGGGAACCATGATTTTCAACATGTACTGTGACATACTGAAGCAGAGTATAATCCCCTCCCTTCGGAGACTGGGCTGCAGGGCAGTAGTCCAACATGATAACGACCCCAAACACACCTCAAAGACAACCACTGCCTTGCTAAAAAAGCTGAGGGTAAACATCATGGACTGGCCAAGCATGTCTCTAGACCTAAACACTATTGAGCATCTGTGGGGCATCCTCAAACAGAAGGTGGAGGAGCACAAGGTCTCTAACATCCACCAGCTCTGTGATATCGTCATGGAGGAGTGGAAGAGGACTCCAGTGGCAACCTGTGAAGTTCTGGTGAACTCCATGCCCAAGAGAGTTAGGGCAGAGCTGAAAAATAATGGTGGCCACACAAAATATTGACACTTTGGGCCCAATTTGGACATTTTCACTTAGGGGTTTACTCACTTTTGTTGCCAGCGGTTTAGACATTAATAGCTGTGTGTTGAGTTATTTTGAGGGGACAGCAAATTTACACGTTTATACAAGCTGTACATTCACTACTTTACATTGTAGCAAAGTGTAATTTCCAAAGTGTTGTCACATGAAAAGATATATTAAAATATTTACAAAAATGTGAGGGGTGTGCTCACTTTTGTGAGATACTGTATGTCATGTTTAAATGTTGCCCTTAGTTATACTTTTGGCCTTGAAAAATATTCTGTGGAGTTAAATTTGAAGCCATATATGTTCCCATAAAGGTTTGGGGGTGGTTATATGCAGCCATTGGATGTAGACAAACAGCACAGCCTTGGACAATGGATTGAGCTAAGCATGCAACTGTGGAGGTAAGGTCAGGGGAAGGGGGCAAACAGAAAAAATATGATTTTTTACTCACCGTAAAATTATTTTCTCTGAGTTCATGGACGGACACAGCTTCCTATTGACAAGTGGGTATTATCCTTCATTTAGGAGTGACTAGGCAGAAAACTTGTAGAAAGTGTTAACACACCACACCCTCTACAGCACCGCCCAGGGGGCAGACCCTCTGGGTATAATTCCTCTCTCTGCACCTCGCAGATCAGTTTGTCAAAAAGTAGTAAAAAATTTAAACGAGGGGTACGTGCTGTGTCCGTCCATGAACTCAGAGAAAAGGATTTCACGGTGAGTAAAAAATCCTATTTACTCTTTCGTTCATGGACAGACACAGCTTCCTATTGACAAGTGGGACGTCCCAAAGCAGTGTCAAAAACGAGGGATGGGAACAGCATTAAACCAACTTCACCCCAAAAACAAAACAGAGCTCCTCAACGGAGGAGTTGCAACTTTAAACAGCCGCCTGCAATACCTTGCAGCCGAAAGAAGCATCCGAAGATGCACACACATCAACTTAAAAGTTTAGTGAAAGTGTGAATGGACGAGCAGGTCGCCGCCTTACACACCTGGTGAAACAGACGCTTGATGCTCTCAGAGCTCGGACAGCGTCCAAAAATACAACGTCGTCTCCTAGGATTCGACGGATGAGGACACAAGGATGGCAGTACAGTGTCTTCCTTGATGGAAGGTCGAAACGACCTTAGGAAGAAAAGAAGGCTGCGGAGGCAGCACCACATATCCTTGTGGAAGATCAGATAAGGAGCCTTGTAAGACAAGGCTGCCGGCTCAGAAAACCGTCTTAACTGACGTAAACCAAGAGGCACCTCTTGCCCTGGTTGAATGCGCCGTGAAAGGGAGGCGCCTGACCCTTCATGGCGTAAGCCTGATCACAATATGACAGATCCACCTAGAGATGGTGGCCGACGAGACCGCTGGGCCCTACTTGGGACCAGCCACCGAAACAAACAGTGAGTCTGGACTCCGGAACAGAACAGTACCAGACAAGCATACTCTTAGAGTTTGGACAACGTTCAAGAAATGCATCGTCGTCCCCTTAGGATTCGACGGATGAGGACACAAGGATTGCAGTACAATATCTTCCTTGAGATGGAAGGTCGAAACACGACCTTAGGAAGAAAAGAAGGCTGAGGACGCAGCACCACCTTATCCTCATGGAAGATCAGATAGGGAGGCTTGCATGATAAGGCTGCCCGCTCAGAAACCCATCTTCCTGGCATAACAGCCACCAAAGTGACCACTTTCTGAGAAAGTGTCAACAAGGGAATCTCCATGATGTTCTCAAATGGTGGTTTCTGAGGCACTTAGAGGCCATGCCATTAAAGCCATTGACTGCAAGCAGAATGGCATATGGGACCCTGCGACAGCAGGTCCTCTCGTAGTGGTAGACGCCAAAAGGACGTCTGCTACACAAGCCCCACGGAGGTAGTGGAGGGTGGACCGGAGGGGGCGCCTGCCGAACCCACTGTACAAACGTTCTCATTAGAGAGTGAGCCACCAGGGGTCGTTGAAAAAGACAGCCAGGGCAGACACCTGCCCCCTAATTGTATGTAGCGGGTATTTAAATTTGGGAGGGAGCATCTGGGTTAGTTAACCCAGATGTACTAATTGTTAGGGAATCTGAGAATCCCTTTTGTGGTTCTTGGAGGACTCTGGTGGTGCAAGGTTCCCTGTGGCCTGCAGGTGGCGTTGTCGCCCTGGGCTGGAGTTGAATTTGCACCGCAAGACTGTACCTTTTTGTCCTTTCCTGGTACCTGTACAGCGGGGTGGGGAATCCGCTGTGACGCAAAGGGAGAGGAGATAAAAGGGGTGGACGCCCTGACCTCGGGGTTCAGAGTTGGAGGACGCGGCCGCACCCAGGCACCTTCGGCCTGGGTGCTGGCGTTCCGGAGATCCGGGCCCAGGTGCCCTTGACCTGGCCAGTGCGAGGGATGGAGTCCATCCCAGGCACCTTAAGCCTGGGGTGAGGTACTATGGCCAAGGCCTGGGGCCCAGCAACTTTGACTGGGTTCCGCGAGGGTGGAGGAGTCCGAGGGGCCCTAAGGTGTTGGGACCCGTATCTGAGGCGAGGAGGCCGGGGAGTGTAACCCTTCCGGATAGTCCGGTACAGCATTAATCCGGTGACGGCGGGGCCTCTGGTAACTAACTTGGAGGGATGTCTTCCCCCTGACAGGGGCTGCAACGTAGCGAAGGTAACTCCAGTTCCTGTTCACTAGAGTCGCTGGAAGAGACTCTGAAGCCAAAAAGTCCATTTAACAGCCACTGTGCTTAGCAACCGTTGGTGAAACCTCAACGGTTTAGTTTTCTTTGAGGATTGTGCCTTGACCTACTCCCCACCAATACTGAACTGTTCTATGGCTCTCAAACTGTCTGCTCGCAAAGGACTATTTGTTTGCCGTTATAAAATAAATAAGTGTTGGACCCTTTCAGTGTGTGGTACTCCAATTACTGGGAGCAAAGGGGGTTATCAGCAGAACAGACTTGGCTCTGAACGTATACACAGCCTGGGTGTAATCTAATTCTGGCCTTCACCTCTACACGCAGTAATCTAGAGCAGTGTTTCTCAACTCCAGTCCTCAAGGCGCCCCAAAAGGTCATGTTTTCAGGATTTCCCTCAGATGAAACTGCTGTGGTAATTACTAAGGCAGTGAAAAAGATCAAATCATCTGTGCAAAATAATGGAAAACCTGAAAACATGACCTGTTGGGGTGCCTTGAGGACTGGAGTTGAGAAACACTGATCTAGAGGACATGGGCCATGGCGCACCTCGCTCTCCCCTTCAAAGTACCTGTAACGACTGCCCCAAATACGAAAGGGGGTAACGCCGTTTAAAGATATTCCCTCTCCTGGACACAAATTCACTGCCGATCCTCCACAATCAGACGACCACTTCCCATAGGAATTAATCCTTCCAAAAGAACGAGACGCACTCTGTATCTTTCCAAAATGAACTACTTTATTATTGCAAAATATGACAACTTTTATATCCACAGAGAGAAGCTTCTGACCCTCCTCTCATCATACACCTCTGACCAGACCCAATTTACATGAGCCAATTAACTACACTGAATGGCTCAGACACATGCCCTTTCTGTCTCCCAATCCGCATTATCAAAAGACTTCACACAATGAAAGGATCATTAGCATTACATAAGCAGACAGGTAACACCTCAGCATCTCTTCAATTAACCTGTCTGTCTGCTAGTTCCACAACCTATAATTACAGGCTTAACTCCCACAAGCCACAATAGACAATAGAATGTAATCACACACCATCACAGCAAGTATTACATACACAGCCCACACACAGTATATACCCAATATGTGCCCTGTATATACCGTATTGGATATGGCTATCACAGATCATGGTGGGGTTCTCCTTCACCCTGTGCCCCAAGTAGGGACACAGGGTGGTTTACACATAAGAGGCATTGGGGAAGCTGAAGCAAGGGTATCTCATACTTTCTAAGAGATTCTGGGTTCCCCAGGCCCTCCCGTTACATCTCTCCCCTTTCGGCAGGAGACTAACACAGGAGGAGACCCCAGACGGGTTGACTCCGAAGGTAGTCCATAGTTCCATTCCCCTAATGCCGGTATCCACACAGTACCCCAAATAAATTGCTCCAAACAGAGCATTACTTACCCAGCCAACCTCTGCCTCTCTCAGAGAACATACCCGCCGCTGAGGAGAGGCCTGGACTGGCCCTTCTCCCTGGGGTCCTTTCAGCTGCTGGAGAGAAGACAGGGTGACTGGGCTCAGTCCGTCATGCTGTTGGGGATCTGGGCTGACTGCCCAGCATCCCTGGAGTATACAAGTGGAGACTGAAGTCCCATCCACTTGTGGTAGGTGAAAATACCCCAGTGCTTGCAAAGCAAGGCTGACATCCTCCTGTCTCAGTGTCCAACCATTTTCTGGGGTTGTGTCAGTGAGGACCGAAGTCCCATCCAGTACCACAGGAACTCCCTCATCTGTTAGTTGAGAGCAGAGGCCCGCGGCACTCTGCTCTGTTGCCAGCTCTTCCGCTGGGTTGCTGTGAGTGGAGACCGTAGTCCCATCCACCGATATCAGCTCAAGTTGCAGTTGTGTGCAGCGGCCAGTAGCATCCTGCCCTGCTGCCAGTGATTCAGCCGGGAGTAAAAGCTTTACCACCTCAGCTTGTTGCTGGAGAGATGGGCCAACTGCCCCGGCTCCCTGAAACTCCACAGTTGTTTCCGGTGCTGGGCAGAGGTTGCTATTACTCTGCCCTGTTGCCAGCACTTCTGCTGGGGACTCCACACCATCTGCTCTGGCTAACTGTTGGGGAGGGAAAAGGGCTGCTTCTCCTCCCTGCATCTCTGAAATCCCCTGGGAAAGAGGAACCATCACCTTCTCACCTCGGGCCTCCAAAACTGCCACGGGTGTAGAGCAGGGGTCTGCAGTACTCTGTCCTGCTGCCAGTACTTGAGCAGGTGATGCATAATACCTCACATCCTCTGAACAGTCCCTTAAGTCCATACCTTCTGTAATCTGTGGCTGGGGAGATGAGCCAACTGCCCTAGCTCCCAGGCTCTCCATATCATCCCAAGCAGAAACAGGATCATCAAGGTCAGTCAGCACTTCAGCTTTGAGGATGGCAATCTCCAGATTTTCCACTGCCGATTCTTCAGCCAGGATTTAATAGTTGTCAACTGGTATTTCCTGATAGTCCCAGGCAAAGGTAGCCCCACCCTGCTGCTGAGAAGATTCTAGCAGCTGTCTGTAGGCGATATCCGATTGCCGTATTTCCGCCATTCTCCACTCATGTTGTCGCTCTAGTTCTCTCTTTTGACGCTCTCGTTCTCTCTCTTGTCACTCTAGTTTTTTCTCTTGTCGCTCTAGTTCTTTCTCTTGTCGCTCTAGTTCTTTCTCTTGTCGCTGTAGTTTTTTCTCTTGTAGCTCATCCTGCAGCTGGATGCCTCTAATGGCTTCCTGTATGGCGGTCTCTGATGGGTTAGCACCATATAATGCCAACCGCTCTCGAACTCGTTGCTGAAACAAATTTTCAATTGACCGGGTCTTGCATCACCATCCTTCTGGTCCATCTCGGCTAGCTCCCTGATCAAGGTGGCCATGTTCTTTGTCCCACTGGTCCCTCCACGGCTCTCAAGTAGGACTTTCAGTGTGGCTTTCCTGCCGGCTGCATAGCTGGTCATTCACTGTGGTGGTTTTGAGTGTCCCAGGAACTGGAGGGAAAATCCCACTGCTGCCACCAATGTATCGACTGCCCCAAATACGAAAGGGGGTAACGCCGTTTAAAGATATTCCCTCTCCTGGACACAAATTCACTGCCGATCCTCCACAGTCAGACGACCACTTTACATAGGAATTAATCCTTCCAAAAGAATGAGACGCACTCTGTATCTTTCCAAAATGAACTACTTTATTATTGCAAAACATTACAACTTTTATATCCACAGAGAGAAGCTTCTGACTCTCCTCTCATCATACACCTCTGACCAGACCCAATTTACATGAGCCAATTAACTACAGTGAATGGCTCAGACACATGGCCTTTCTGTCTCCCAATCCGCGTCATCAAAAGACTTCACACAATGAAAGGATCATTAGCATTACATAAGCAGACAGGTAACACCTCAGCATCTCTTCAATTAACCTGTCTGTCTGCTAGTGCCACAACCTATAATTACAGGCTTAACTCCCATAAGCCACAATAGACAATAGAATGTAATCACGCACCATCACAGCAAGTATTACATACACAGCCCACACACAGTATATACCCAATATGTGCCCTGTATATACCGTATTGGATATGGCTATCACAGATCATGGTGGGGTTCTTCTTCACCCTGTGCCCTAAGTAGGGACACAGGGTGGTTTACACATAAGAGGCATTGGGGAAGCTGAAGCAAGGGTATCTCATACTTTCTAAGAGATTCTGGGTTCCCCGGGCCCTCCCGTTACAGTACCCCTAGACCGAAGTCAAAGTATCCACTAAAGAAGAGAGAGAGGGTGAGGCCGCTACACGTGGGGGCTCGTAAGTCCGGGATGTGTGTTTTGTGTATGGAGCTGGGAACGTCTGTGTTTGGACTTTGCTGCCCGGTGGAGTTCCGAGTAGGTCGGCCATGTTGGCAGGCGCGCCACGAGGCACACCATAGATGCGCAGTTCGTGGGCGGGGAGAAGGGAAAGCCCGCAAAGAAGTGCAGACTGTGGGAGGAGTCTGGCCATGTGGAAGTAGTCACGTGGGGATTCTGGCGCATGTTGGTCAGTGCGCAATGGAGCAGCAGACAGTCGGGATGACCTCAAGTACCCCGTGGATTTCGGTTCCTTACCCTACGAAGATGACTTCCTTTGCTGCTTCCATAATGGATGCAGGAATAAGACTCAGGGCCCGAGGACGTTTGGCTCTGTATGTATTCAGAGACATAGAGGCCCTCGGTGTGATCTGTCCCGGCTGCTCGGGACTGGTGGTCAGCTTGAAGCCATTCGGGCAATGTGAGGCCTGTGGGGAGTTCCTGTTCAAAGTGGATCCGGCGGTTGAGAAGCCGAGAACCATCTACCCCGGCCGTGCAAGAGTTTCTTTTTGAGGTGGAACCATTCACAGAAAGGCCCCGGGCCTTCCACCTCAACTGCCTCACGGGTACCGCCACTCCGGAAGGGGAGATCCAGGCCTTTGCGGAGATTTCTGTGCGCGCTGACCAGGGCAAAGAGAGTGCCCAAACAGAGACTGAGATTGAAAAAAATCAGAGGATGCTGCTTTGGTCACCACAAGCTCCCTGCTCCCACCTCCGAAGAGGAAAGTCGGCCTTGTACAGGCATCCTATGGTCGTGGAAGAGCTTCGACCCGCCGCTTGCCTGGCCTGGATGGATCCGGCGGGAAGAGCCCTGGACATCACTGTTCTACTGAAGGCCCAGGTGAGCCAGGGGTTGAGACTGTGAGTGTGGTTGGAGGTGTTGGGAGTCCATTGTCGGTGGAGCCCGTGAGGGAGGGTGATTCTCCATCTACTGGGAATTACCTGCCCGCGGAAATGTACAACACCTCCGACCTAGAGTCGCTGTCAGATGCTGGCGTTGATGGCGAGATTGACAAGGTCTTTCACCGCAAGGGTTGGAACAAGATGCCGTTACCCGCGCTCCGCGCACCAAGGGATCTGCCCATGTCTACAGGGGATAGTACACCCCGGATGGAGGTCCCGGAGACCGGGGAGGAATCTGGTCTCTTGCCTACCCTTCCATCCTGTGAATCACCTACTGTTTCATCTGTTCCGGTGACGGGAACACATCGTTCATTGCTGCGGGCTCCCAATTCCAAGCCAACAGAGGTAGTTAAAGTACCTCGGCATCCGGAGTCCATAGTCCAGCCTGGAGAAGGAGACCGTGCCACCATGCCACATCTGGCCCGGGTACAGCGGCTCTTCTGTCAGAGAGTTGCCCGTGAATATGGGTGGGAGTACCCATACCTACCCCGGGACTTGCTTTTTGAAGTGGAGGTTCTGCGGCAGCGATGGTATAATGAGTTTGTCTGGGAAAAGCTCAAAGTGCCCCATGCTCGCCGATATCTTTCATGCTCATCCCCCGTGTCCAAGAAGTTCAAGGACTGTAAAGCGGAGTGGATGTTGGGTCGGCACATTCATGCGGACAAGGTGCTTATTTGTCGCAAAGATGGAGAGAACATTGAGTATAATGTGGAGACTTTCGATAAGCACCTGAAGCCCCTGTTCCTGCCGCACCCAAAGTTCTATCTTTAGGAGGAAAAGACTCCTGTGTGCTCTATTATTGTTCATTGCTGAACTTGCCGGAACACAAGGACTGTGCCCTAGTTTTTTTTTTTTGATTTGGGAGTTTTACTCTTTTGGAGAAATGGGAGCTGTTACTGTTTGTTCTCCCTCTTTCTCCCTGCACTGCAAAGAAGATAATGACTTTGGGGTGTAGTTAGTGTGGACACAGAGAAAAGAAAGAAAAGAAAGTTGTCTGGAGGATTTGGCCAAGTGTCATTACCGCGGCACTGTCACCAGGTGGCAGTGTTGCGCAACGACTGTTTTTTTTTTTTTTTACACTTGCATCACCATACTCATTGGAGCGAATGGGCCTTTTCAAGGACAGGCCCGTTCATTCCAAGAAAACACACATTGTGTTAGGATGTTGTCTTTTTCCTTCTGCAGGAGATTCGTCTGTCAAGGCTGCTGAGTGTGGGTGGTCCTTAGATAGTCAGAGGGAGGATGGTGCATGTGTAAATGTTAGAAGTGTTTTATTGAAAGTTTTATAGTTCTACTGTTTTATATTTTCCCTTTCCCATTCTAGGTCTTGGCACAATTCAGGGCTAATTTGTATGGTTTAGTCTCTGGGCGGAGCTCATGCACCACCTTTGTGGGGTGTGGGTTTGGACCAGACACTGGGGACCAGTGTCAAATTACAAGGGGGAGAGTGTAGCGGGTATTTAAATTTGGGAGGGAGCATCTGGGTTAGTTAACCCAGATGTACTAATTGTTAGGGAATCTGGGAATCCCTTTTTTGGTTCTTGGAGGACTCTGGTGGTGCAAGGTTCCCTGTGGCCTGCAGGTGGCGTTGTCGCCCTGGGCCGGAGTTGAATCTGCACCGCAAGACTGTACCTTTTTGTCCTTTCCCGGTACCGGTACAGCGGGGCGGGGAACCCGCTGTGACGCAAAGGGAGAGGAGATAAAAGGGGCGGATGCCCTGACCTCGGGGTTCAGAGTTGGAGGACGCGGCCGCACCCAGGCACCTTCGGCCTGGGTGCTGGCGTTCCGGAGATCCGGGCCCAGGTGCCCTTGACCTGGCCGGAGCGAGGGATGGAGTCCATCCAAGGCACCTTAAGCCTGGGGTGAGGTACTATGGCCAAGGCCTGGGGCCCAGTACCTTCGACTGGGTTCCGCAAGGGTGGAGGAGTCCGAGGGGCCCTAAGGTGTTGGGACCTGTATCTGAGGCGAGGAGGCCGGGGAGTGTAACCCTTCCGGATAGTCCGGTACAGCATTAATCCGGTGACGGAGGGGCCTCTGGTAACTCCCTTGGAGGGATGTCTTCCCCCTGACAGGGGCTGCAACGTAGCGATGGTAACGCCAGTTCCTGTTCACTAGAGTCGCTGGAAGAGACTCTGAACTCAAAAAGTCCATTTAACAGCCACTGTGCTTAGCAACCGTTGGTGAAACCTCAACGGTTTAGTTTTCTTTGAGGATTGTGCCTTGACCTACTCCCCACCAATACTGAACTGTTCTATGGGTCTCAAACTGTCTGCTCGCAAAGGACTATTTGTATTCCGTTATGGAATAAATAAGTGTTGGACCTTTTCAGTGTGTGGTACTCCAATTACTGGGATCAAAGGGGGTTATCAGCAGAACAGACTTGGCTCTGAACGTATACACAGCCTGGGTGTAATCTAATTCTGGCCTTCACCTCTACACACAGTAATCTAGAGGACATGGGCCGTGGCGCACCTCGCTCTCCCCTTCAAAGTACCCCTAGACCGAAGCCAAAGTATCCACTAAAGAAGAGAGAGAGGGTGAGGCCGCCACACGTACTTAAAGTAAAATTTTTGTTCCGTTCCCTGCTGAGAACAGCAGGATTTTGGAACCAAATAAGTACGCGGATGCCACCTCATTTCCTCACAAATGGATATGCAGGTCTTCAAAGTGCGATGGTAATCTTCCTAGGGGATGATTTCCGAGCCTCCTCATGGTAGAGACCACCGAGTCTGACAGGCCCCGGTCTCTTGGCACCTGGCTCTCAAGCCATGCCATTAAGCCAGTGGCTGTAAAAAAACAGGATGGCGTATGGAAACTTGCGACAGCAGGTCTTTCTTAGCGGTAGATGTCAAAAGGCATCTGCTACCAGACGCACTAGATCGGCGTACCAAGGACGCCGAGGCCAATTCAGAGCAATTGGGACCATTGAAATCCTCTCTGCCTCCAGTCTGCGAAGCAGATGAGGAAGGAGCTTCTGAGGAGGAAAGGCATAGATTAGCCGGTACTGACTCCACAGTGCCATCAACGCATCTGTCGTGTTTGCCCATGGGTCTCTTGACCACAAACCTCAATACCTTCCGATTGAGTCGAGAAGCCAGAAGATATACGACTGGCGTGCTTCCCTATGGTAAAGGAGCTGAAACGCCTCCGGGTGTAAAGACCATTCTCCTTGGTCCAGCATCTGGCAACTCAGGTAGTTCGCCTGCCAATTTCCCACACCCAGGATGTATATGGCCAACAGGCCTGGTATGCTCCTTTATGCCCCCCTTAGGAGGTGAGCGACCTCCGATGCTGCAGCAGAGCTGCTTGTTCCTCCTAGAAGATTGACATACGCCACCACTGTGGTGTTTGTCCGACTGGATTCTGACTGGACGCCCTTGTAGCCTCTGAGACCATGTGGAGAGGCAAAGCCAGATCGCCCGAATTTCAGGCCAATGATCTGCAAGTGGGATTCCTCCGGAGTCCAGCGACCAAGGTAGACTGAGCTCCTCAGACTCCTCTGCAACAGGGAAGAGAGGCGTCCGCCGTGACCCCCATCCAGTAAAAAGGAAGTAACGACTTCCCAGACAGAAATGCTGGTGATGTCGGCCACCAACTAGGGAGGTCCTGATTAGGTGGCTCACCCGGATTTTGATAATCCAGGGATGAAGTGAACTTGACCCTTCAGGACAGAGTTACCTTCTGTAACACTCGCGTGTGAAATAGTGCCTATGGTACAGCCTCAAAGGGGCTACCATGAGGCCCAGGACTCGCCTGAAAAAGTGGCGTGACAACCATCTTTGGGATGTCAACTGCCGCACCCCAGCCCGAAGGGTCTGCAGCTTTCCCATAGGGAGAAAAAAAAACTTTTGCCTCTGAGGAGTCCAGAATCAGCCCTAGATACACTAGGAGTTGGGACGGTACCAATACTGACTTCTGAGTGTTCAGCACCCAACCAAGTATCGGCCGGTCTGACAGGTTATAGACACGCTCACTTCTAATTTTGAGTTTGAAGTGACCCTCAGAAGAAGATAGTCCAAGTTGCCCATGATAGCGATGCCACGCTGTCTTAATAGGGCCAGAATCGGGGAAAGCACCTTGGTGAACACCCTTGGTGCCGATGCCAGGCCAAAGGGGAGAGCCACCATTGGTAGTGGTCTTCCCCGGCCGCCAATGCAGACATCTCTGATGCCTGGTGCATATGAAGACATGCAAGCATGCGTCCTTGATGATCAAGGATGCCGGAAAATCACCCGGATGGAGGGCAGCGACAACAGAGCGAGCCAGCTCCTTTCCGGAATCTTTGTACCTTCACAAAGCAGTTGAGGGTCCTGAGATTTAAGATTGGACGAACCCCCTCTTTCTTCAGCACTACGAACAGATTTGAGTAGAACCCCTGAACCCGTTCCTGTACTAAGACAGGAAGGCCCACCCTGCATATCAGCAGGCCTTGGACTGCCCCCTATAGGGCTTCTAGACAAGTCGGCTAAAGCTGGCATTTTAGAAGGAAAAAAAGTTTGGGCTTGCGCTTCTGTCCCTCAGCAGGCGCTTTATTGGCCTGGTAGTCGTTTACCTGCCGCACTAGGCGGACGAAAGTACCGCTTGTGCGTGATGAAGGAAGCCCTTGCCTATGGCATGGCTCCTTACCTTTTTTGGATTGCGGAAGCAACGTGCTCTTACCTCCTGTGGCATTTTTAATGATGTCATCCAGAGATGCCCCAAAAAGTCTGTCGCCTTAAAAGGGCAGATCCAACAGGGCCTTCTTGGAAGATTGGTCCGCAGACCAGCACCTTAGCCAGATTAGGCGGGGTAACGCCACTGCATAAACCGAGGCCCAAGACAGCAAGGGTATAGTATCCATGTCTGACTCGCAGACAGATTGAAGGCCCTGTACCAACTGGTCGGCCAGAGCTACCTCGTTCGGAGGAGTCTCCCGTGCTTTTAACCCCTGGAGTAGCATCTTTGCCTACTCAGTAAGTGTCTGAGACATCAGAAAACCCCAGCCAATGCTGGACGCACCGCTGAGCCCCCCACTGTGTATAGGTAGCGAGTGTCCCTGAAGACAGGAGCCCCTTCCACTGAAATCGTGGTAACTTGTTAAGTCTGGACACAGGGGGGTGCACTATCGGGGGAGAGGTAAATTTTTTCAGGAAACTCTCCTCAAGGGGTAACGAACCGCAAATTTTTGGGGGGTGTAAAAACCCTCAGTGGGTTTACCCACTCCTTGTACAAAGCTTATCAAGATAAGACACACAAGGAAACACCTTAGCAGTGCAGGCTGGTTTACGGAACCCAAAGGGGACTGGTGTCTCTGCTGCTTCTGCAGCATTCTCCAACTTTGCAGTGATAAGGTCAAATACCAAAGCCTTTTTTGCGTGCTGACCCACAGGGACTCCAGGCAAGGTATCAATAGGCCACCCTCCTAGCTGCTACAGAGACGCAGGGTCTCCCAGAGGACTCACCACCCTTAGAACGGTACCGCTATTGCTGCCGTCTGCTCCCGCCTGAGATGCTCTCCCACCGCTGCCTGTGTCAGTCTGATCCTTATCAGCGTTTCTCTGTATGATTTTGCACCAGTGAAATGCACCCTAGAGGCCGAAGACTTCCGCAAAATGGCCGCCAAGCGACCGTATTGAAACCAATGTGGGCCATAAGAAAATGGCCCCCGAGCCATCAATAGAGGCAAAAGTAGCCACGGACCACAAAAAGATGGACGCCGAGCGGCGGTATATTCATACAGGCATGAACCATAAGAAAAATGTCTGCTGAGCAGTCGATAGAGGCCAAAGCGGGCGCGAACTACCAAAAAATGGACGCCGAGCGGCGGTATATACATATAGGCGCGAACCACAAGAAAATGGCCGCCAGACAGTCACCAGAGGCCAAACAGGCGTGGACCACCAGAAAATGACCGCCGACAGCATGGAGGGAGAAGGCACACAGGTAAGCAAAAAAATTACATTTTTATTGACAGCTACAGCGCAGCCCCACTCCAGATGGAGCCCCCCAGGTGACCCCCAGCACCCAGCAACCAGCCTTAGCCAGAGCCCAGGGAGGAGGGAAGGCAGGGAGAGAGGAAAGAAAGGGCCACAACCACTTACTTGATCTCTCCAGGAATGTCCAGCCAAGTCACCCTGCCGAAGCAGGGGAGCTACTTACCTTTCCTGCATGGATTATGCTGGAAGACATTCCAGGCAGATCATCTTCCGCGCACGGAGGTGACTGTCGGCCCAGCATGCTGTGATTGAGCCCTAGGGAATGATCATATGCATGCCCTGGAGCGCAAAGCTCACTGGCCACCCGTGGAGCGATAGGCATGTTGTCAAAAACCCAGTGCATAGCTAGGGTCGGGACACGCTCGATGGCCGAAACTGGGGAGACTACAAGGATCTGGGATCCAGCCTGTCACTCAGTCGGCAGTTGATTCGAAGATCGCAGGAAACAAAAACCAACGTAGAAATGTAGAACAAAATCCCCTGGACCAGTGGGCCCGAAGGGAGCCATGTCCTTCTCCTTACTAGGCAAAAAAAAACTGATCTGCGAGGTGCAGAGAGAGGGATTATACTCAGAGGGTCCGCCCCCTGGGCGGTGCTGTAGAGGGTGTGGTGTGTTAACACTTTCTACAAGTTTTCTGCCTAGTCACTCCTAAATGAAGGATAATACCCACTTGTCAATAGGAAGCTGTGTCCGTCCATGAACGAAAGAGTAAGTACACTTTGTTTTAAAAAAAATATCTCCCTTGATTTTCGTGAATAAAGTCATGCAACATACTTGAGGATGCCTGCTCAGGCCTAGTATGTGAGCCATGAGGATGGATGACGTAGAGGTTGAGTGTCCAATGATGGCAGCCAGCCGCTCCTTATTTTGGCACTTAAAGTTGGGTATGGCTTTGTTTTGCCCAGACAATATCCACAAGGTGCCCTCCAGCTCCTTTCGTATGTCCCGACAGGAATCATGAAATTGGAAACCAAGGGTGACGTTGGGGAGGATTCTGGGATCGTCGTTTATCTCTTTCACTGTGTACCTTAAGCTCTGTAGTTGTAAAAATATATCCAGACGAATACTAAAAGAACAAAATTGGTATTTTAATAAAAATAAAAAATAAATGGCAAAAAGCCAATTTAGGCTGATACCAAGTAAGGTTCAGATAATAACATTGTAAAAAAAAAAAAACTGTTTAATAAGAGTTGCACTGATTTGCATGTGCCTGAAGTTCAGCTTTAATTTCCATTGCTTATGTAATTCCAGCCATGGCAGCCAACAGTTTTTCTCGTTTTTATTTTTTATTTTTATTTCAACAATAAAAAAAAAAAAAATAACAAACAAAATGAAATAACACAAAAAAAAGATGAAATAGTAATGGTAAAAAACAAAAACAGCAGAAATCTAAGCGCTAAGGGCAAAAAGGAGTACATTACAGCTGATTAGTAATGCCGCGTACACACGATCATTTTTCCTGTCGAGAAAAATAAAAAAATTTCCTTTGGACGAGAAAAACGATCGTCTGTGGGCTTTTTGTCGTTTTTCTCGACGGGAAAAACGGCATTAATCACGACGAGAAAAATTAGAACATGCTCTAATTTTTCTCGTCATGATTCCCGTCGTTTTTTTCCGTGGCAGTTTTCCCATAGGGAAACACTGCCGGGGAGCCCACACACGGTCGTTTTTTTCGACCAAAAAAAAAAATGTCATTTAAAACGGCCGTGTGTGGGGGGAACAAGCTGTTCCTCGTTTTTCACGTCGATTTTCTCGACGGTGTATTCACCGTCGAAAAAATCGATCGTGTGTACGCGGCATAAGGAGTTACTTAAATAGGGAAACAAATATTTATTAATTTATTTGTATTTCTTTTACTTGTAATGTCGCTTTAAGACTGCATTCACACTAGAGCGCAGCGCTTCGAGCGTTTTTACTGACGTTTTTACCAGCGTTTTGTCGCGCGAATTTGCGCCTGTCGAAACGCTTGTTGTCGCGCTAAACGCTTGAATCAAGCGTTTGCATTACATTCTATGACTCCTAAAACGCCCAAATCTGCCCGATTCGCGCGACAAAAAAAGGTTCAAAACTTGTTTGAGCTTCAGGCGTTCGGCTTCAGGCGTTTTGGAGTGGAGATGTGAACCATCTCCATAGAGAATAATAGATTTTTCCCCCTCTAGCATTTTGTAGCTTCAGGCTTCAGGCTACAAAACGCTCAGGTGTGAATGCAGCCTAACTGATGACACATGCAAATACAAAGTCACCTATTTGATCCATCAAATAATGTTGCTACAGTATATGTACCATACATAACATAGCCATCGTGTTTCAGGGTTGGGCCAGCTTCTTCAGAGCTAAGGAGTTTTGTTAAATTTTAGTAAATGTGTTCAAGCAAAGTATTATTTTGCACAAGAGCAACTGTAGTTGCAGCTGTGATATACAGAAAATCCCATCTACAGTATCATTTTGACAGTCACAATTTGCAGGTAATAGCAGTGAAGTAGCAGGGAGTAGGAGATCTTCAGCATCTTCTCTATCCCACCTCTAACCACTTTTGGCAACCTTAAAAGCCGGTAAGGAAAATATGGCATCAGCTTATACATGTACAGGAAATCCTATCATAAAGGGTAGTTCTTACTTTTGGCAGATGACTGGTCCTGGCTTCTGATTGAATAACATATTGGGATATTTCTTGTCTGTATGAATATTTAATACCGCACCAATATTGACATCCCCTTCTTCAAATATCCCTGCCATATCTTGTGTATTCAGGAAGCAGCTTTGCCCAGTGGAACAGTAGTATGTTGGAGAGAAATTATTCAAAATAAAGAGCAAAAGGGCTTTCTGGAAAATGGTCACCAGCCTGAAACACAAGCACATGGTATTGTCAATTATAGTAATTTTCAATTAATTGTTTGATTCAAACCATCAAATTGAATTTCCTTGTTCACATTGTTGATTGATTTAACAAAGAATAAATTGCAGAACAAGCATTGTGATGAATTAGACGTTCATTGGTTACAAACAACACAGTCATAGGAAAACAGTACAGATGATATACCTAGACTAATGAGAACTCCAAGAGCTAATTGGAGTGAGGTGTCAGCCAACTGGAGTCCAATCAATGAGTTGAGATTGGAGGTGTTGGTTACAGCTGCCCTGCCCTCTAAAAAACACACACCAATTCTGGGTTTGCTTTTCACAAGAAGCATTGCCTGATGTGAATGATGCCTCACACAAAAGAGCTCTCAGAAGACCTACGATTAAGAATTGTTGACTTGCATTAAGCTGGAAAGGGTTATAAAAGTATCTCCAAAAGCCTTGCTGTTCATCAGCCCACGGTAAGACAAATTGTCTATAAATGGAGAAAGTTCAGCAGGGCTGCTACTCTCCCTAGGAGTGTGCGTCCTGTAAAGATGACTGCAAGAGCACAGTGCAGACTGCTCATTGAGGTGAAGAAGAATCCTAGAGTGTCAGCTAAAGACTTACAAAAGTCTCTGGCATATGCTAACATCCCTGTTAGCGAATCTACGATACGTAAAACACTAAACAAGAATGTATTTCATGGGAGGATACCACAGAGGAAGCCACTGCTGTCCAAAAAAACCATTGCTGCACATTTACAGTTTGCACAAGAGCACCTGGATGTTCCACAGCAATACTGGCAAAATATTCTGTGGACAGATGAAACCAAAGTTGAGTTGTTTGGAAGAAACACACAACACTATGTGTGGAGAAAAAGAGGCACAGCACACCAACATCAAAACCTCATCCCAACTGTGAAGTATGGTGGTGGGGGCATCATGGTTTGGGGCTGCTTTGCTGCGTCAGGGCCTGGACGGATTGCTATCATCGAAGGAAAAATGAATTCCCAAGTTTATCAAGACATTTTGCAGGAGAACTTAAGGCCATCTGTCCACCAGCTGAAGCTCAACAGAAGATGGGTGTTGCAACAGGACAACGACCCAAAGTATAGAAGTAAATCAACAACAGAATGGCTTAAACAGAAGAAAATACGCCTTCTGGAGTGGCCCAGTCAGAGTCCTGACCTCAACCCGATTGAGATGCTGTGGCATGACCTCAAGAAAGCGATTCACACCAGACATCCCAAGAATATTGCTGAACTGAAACAGTTCTGTAAAGAGGAATGGTCAAGAATTACTCCTGACCGTTGTGCACGTCTGATCTGCAACTACAGGAAACGTTTGGTTGAGGTTATTGCTGCCAAAGGAGGTTCAACCAGTTATTAAATCTAATGCCCCATACACACGATCGTTTTTCATGCCGTTAAAAATGCCATTAAAAAAAATGGCCATTAAAAATGATCGTGTGTAAGCTCCAGAGCATTTTTAACGACGTGAAAAACGGCCATTAAAAATTTCGAACATGCTCTCTTTTTTCACGTAGTTTTTCATGTCGTTTTTTTTAACGACGTGAAAAACGATAGTGTGTATGCTTTAACGACGTGAAAAAAAACGCGCATGCTCAGAATCAAGTATGAGACAGGAGCGCTCGTTCTGGTAAAACTAGCATTCGTAATGGAGATAGCACATTCGTCACGCAGTCACGGACTGAAAAGCACGAGACTGAAAAGAGCGAATCGTCGCTCAACAAACTTTACTAACATGAAGGGTGGCGCCATTCGAACGGAACTTCCCCTTTATAGTGCCGTCGTACGTGTTGTACGTCACTGCGCTTTGCTTGATCATTTTTTTAAATGATCGTGTGTACGCAAGACAGGCTTGAGAGGAAACATGAAAAAAAACGACGTGAAAAACGGCAAGAAAAAAAATGGCAAGAAAAACGATCGTGTGTATGGGGCATAAGGGTTCACATACCTTTTCCACCTGCACTGTGAATGTTTACATGGTGTGTTCAATAAAAAACATGGTAACATTTAATTCTTTGTGTGTTATTAGTTTAAGCAGACTGTGATTGTCTATTGTTGTGACTTAGATGAAGATCAGATCACATTTTATGACCAATTTGTGCAGAAATCCATATCATTCCAAAAGGGTTCACATACTTTTTTTTTAAACTGTATTTACAGTGAATCTTCAGTTGCCACAATGTTAGTACATAGGTGTTAACCATCACATTTACCATGACTCATCTTGTGCCATTTACTAGAAACCATTAGGCAATATCATGAAAGGGCTACCATGAGGATAAAACCTTATTGGAAATAGAGTAGGTCAAGCCCAAAAGTAAGTTATAGGCATATCCATTGAGAGGATATTGGAAGCAAGAAATGAGACAAGATCTTAAGAGGAAAGAAAAGGAAACTTCCCCGAAGGTGATGGGACCCCCAGAAGAGTGGTAAGTATGACTCGTAGACTAAGTGAGTCTACCAAGGCATAAGCACTGTCTTGTAGAAGTCTGGTGGCAGAGCATTTTTTGCGATACAGTCGTGCGAAGCTGTACCCAAACAAAATTATTGTACGTCCTTTTTTTCCCCACAAATAGAGATTTCTTTTGGTGGTATTTAATCACCTCCGCGGTTTTTATTTTTTTCGCTATAAACAAAAAAAGACTGACAATTTGGAAAAAAAGCAATATTTTTTACTTTTTGCTATAATAAATATCCCCAAAAAATATATAAAAAAATATGTTTTCCTCCGTTTAGGCCGATATGTATTCTTCTACATATTTTTGGTAAAAAAAACGCAATAAGCGTATATTGATTGGTTTGCACAAAGGTTATAGCGTCTACAAAATAGAGTATAGATTTATAGCATTTTTATTATTATTTTTATTTTTTATTAGTAATGGCGGTGATCTGCGATATTTATTGGGACTCCGACATTGCGGCGGACACATCGGACACTTTTGACACTATTTTGGGACCATTGACATTTATACAGCGATCAGAGCTAAAAATAGCCACTGAATACTGTATAAATGTCACTGGCAGGGAAGGGGTTAAACACTAGAGGGCGATCAAGAAGTTAAATGTGTTCCCTCAGTGCATTCTACCTGTAGGGGGGATGGGCTACCACTAGCATGACAGAGATCACTGCTCCTGATGACAGGGAGCAGTAGCTTCCTGTCATGTCCCAAGGCAGAACAGGGAAATGCCTTAATTACATAGGCACTTCCCCGTTCTGCCTCTCCTCATCGCAATCGCAGGCCGCCAGCGGACATCGCGTCCGCGGGCACACTCCCGTGCTCACCCGCTATCCTGCTTTTGCGGATCTGACGTATGGGTATGTCAGTTTGCGCAGGAGTGCCATTCTGCCGACGTATATCGGCGTGAGCCTGTCGGCAAGCGGTTAATATAGGCGTCATTCATTGTGATTGATATGACATACTTGAGAAAGGATTTACATGCACGATGGGACTTTTTTTTAATAAAGAACTTGTCAACAACTGTGTTTTATTTACTATTTTCGTATATGGGTACCCTTTTATTTTAAAGAGGGCTTCCAGATTACAAGAAGACCTCCACTAACAGACCCTCAAAACCATTGGGCCAAGGTTGTGTGGAAGAGGCCCTTGGCCTCATCAACATGGGGACAAAGTGTTTTCTTTCTCGTACATCACGGGACACAGAGCGACATAGTCATTACTAATGGGTTATATAGATACCTTCAGGTGCTGGCACTGGCAACTTCCAAAACCGGAAGTACCCTCCCCTATATAAGCCCCTCCCATCCGGGAGCACCTCAGTTTTTTGCCAGTGTCTAAGGTGTTGGCCAAGAAGAAACATGTGTTTTTCACTGAGCTTGCGTACAGGTTCTTTTGGGCCTCAGTAAGCTATTCCGGATCCGACCAAAAAAGCTTCATAGCTAAACGGTCGGTACCCGGGCCTTGCAAGAGAAGAGCAAGGTTTTGCCTGTAATGCCTCTCTTAGGAGGGCTGGACCCTGGGATCCAGAGCTCTGGTCATACCCACGACCAAGATGTTTTCTGTGCAGGGTGCTATACAGGTCCAGGGGAGTGGAATCCTTGGGAACCCGGTCCCTGAAGGTTTGATTACAATGCCTGCCGTGATAGGTGAAGTTTGGGCTTCTGTGGACCAAACAGAGTCCTGCGGCGAGGAAAAGGTAAGTGGGGGCCCTCGGGAACTTGGTTCTATTGAGGGACCCCCAAGCCTATTTTGTCTTTCTGCCTGTTACCTAAGGTATTCCCGCTAATATTCTGTGTATGCCTGTTACTACTGAGAAAATGTAAAAATTTTAATAGTAGGCAAGAAAAAAAAAAAAAAAAAGTAAGACCGCGGTACCTGTGTTAGACACTAGAGGCTGCTATGGTTCTTTTTCTTGTAATGTGGATTTTTTTCTTCCAGAATCAAATCCAGGCAGTTGGTATGTTCTCTGCTGGGAAGCTGTCTCCTCTGCCCTGTTGCTGCGCTCATCCATCCCCGGGCCCTGCGGCAAAGGGACCCTGGCTCCCATCTAGCTCCTTATTGTTTTCAAAAAAGCGCCGAAGGCGATCTGGAAAAGGGGCGGAGCGGGTGGATGACGCTCAGGTGTGCGCCGCAGCGCTACTGCGCATGTGCGGGCGTCCAGCGTGTTTTAAAGCACATTATAGCTGGCTATTGAAGTGCACAGACAGAGCTAGCAACAGTATAAAGGCACACAGAGGCGGTTGATGCAGGCATCCCCTAGAAAGGCACTTTAGTAGA
This sequence comes from Rana muscosa, assembly GCA_029206835.1. NCBI lineage: Eukaryota > Metazoa > Chordata > Amphibia > Anura > Ranidae > Rana > Rana muscosa. The sequence goes on along the minus strand of CM055118.1, from coordinate 342,871,161 downwards.
CACCAACTGTGATATAGCAGCAATTGTGCTAGACTATTCTCAGTAAAAGTGGTGTATTACGGCTGGAATACCTCAGCTTTAGGCTTAGGAATATGCCGTCCAGAAGCTCCGGAACTGAATCTTCCAGGAAGCGAAGGGGGTCTCATCGGGCTCTGAGGATCTTGGGCATGCTTCTGCTGCACCAGTCTCCCCTGAAGTTCAGAGGTAAGTGACCGTAGAGACCCCGCAGGGGTACTTGGTACTGTGGCTGTCCTCAGTTCACCTGCTCCTGTGTATGTAACAGAGGAGGTTTTTTCCTCAGCTCTGGGAGGATTAGAGAGAGATTGTCAACATTGATCGCTGCCTCCCTGTCAGGGAAAGCACGCCCGATCTCCGTCTCCTCCTTCAGAGTGCCTGTTAGCAGAGCAACAGTCCCATACAGGGATCGACCTGCCTGAAGGGGATCAGGATGAGGTTGATTCTGTTATAGAGGAATCAACAGTGGGGGAACCTTTTCTCAGCATCTCAAGCTGAAAGATTATGGGTTCAGTCTCTGACTAACATGGTCCGATCAGCATTTAAAAATGCACCTTGCGGAACCATCAACCACTACTGTATCCTCGTTGGGGTCGCTAGAAGCCCCCAGACTGTCTGTTCTTTTCCACTTCACCCTTTACTGAAAGGGCTCATTTACCAGGATTGGGAACGTCCTGAGAAAATATTTATTCCCCCAAGAGATTTCCGGTGGTCTATCCCATGGAGGATAAGTTCATCAAAAAATGGAAGGTCCCTACAGTGGACGCAGCCATCTCTTGTATGTATAAATCACTGACATGTCCAGTGGATAATGTCCAAATGTTCAAGAACCCAATAGATAAAAGATTGGAGTCCTTATGAAAGTCTGCTTCTTTCTACAGCAAGCTTGGTGACACAACCAGCAGTGAGGTCTGCTAAGCAGTGAAGGATCAGTTGAAACAGGTCTTGAGGGACTTGACAGATCAGCAGGCCTTGCCCTAGCTGATCTACCTAGAGCCTTAGGCTTTGCGGTTGACGCCATAAAGGATTCAGTCCATCAGGCCTCCCGCCTTACGCTGTCTATAGTACATATGCGTAGGCTTCTATGGCTCAAAAACTGGTCTGCTGAAGCTCCCTGTATAGAATGGCTGGTTAGCGTCCCATTTCATGGTGAACGCTTATTCAGGGAAAACCTGGACAAATATATCCAGAAAATTTCCAGCGGTAAAAATACGCTCTTGCCGGTTAAAAACAGAGTTAGAGGTCCCTCTTTAAGAGGCCTGCTTCTCCAGTCCCTGGGGCATCGGCTGTGTAACAACAGTTCCGACGGCCTCCTCGGTCAATTCCCGGGGGTAAAAAACAGGGACAATAGCAGGGTAATGAGAAACCCTGGGTCAGGGGAGGTACAAAACCTCCCCCAAAGTTAAATTCATTGAAGGGTTGCCCCCACTCAGTCGGGTGGGGGGAGGACTCCAGTTGTTCGCAAGAGACCTGGCGGGACACGATCAAAACAGATAGGTGCTCTCCGCAGTATGTTTGGGATACAGTTTGGAGTTAAAAGACTCTCCTCCTTCCCATTTTTGAGGTCAAACGTGCCAAGGGATCCCCGGAAGAGAGAGTCCCTCCTGTTGGCACTAGAACAACTATTGCTCCAAGGAGTAATTATGGAGGTTCCCCTGGAAGAATGAGGGTTCGGGTTTTACTCAAACCTCTTTACAGTCCCGAAGCAAACGCGAACGGGAGGCCCATATTAATTCTAAAAGGGCTATACAAATTCCTGTATATCAGGACTTTCCGATGGAGTCGATCCGATCGGTGGCCACTGCCCTACAAGGGGAGGATTGGTTAGCCGCGATCGACATCAAAGATGCTTATTTGCACATTCCCATCTTTCCAGTCCACCAAAAATTGAGAGTAGAAGGGCGCCATTTTCAGTTCAGAGCCTTACCCTTCGGTTTGGCCACAGCACCACGAGTGTTTACAAAAATTCTGGCCCTTTATTGGCCAATCTAAGAACACAAGGTGTAATGATAATGGCATATCTAGATGACTTGTTGCTGATAGACCACTCAGTGAAAAAACTAGACGTGGTCGTTCACAAGACAATCAAGTATCTGGAATCTCACGGTTAGATTATCAACCGAGACAAGTCAGCCCTAAAAACCAGTCAAAAGTCTGGAATACTTGGGGCTAAGGTTGGATTCAGGCCAGAGAAAAATATTCTTGCCTCGAGGAAAGGTGTTGTCTTTGAAAGATTTGATCCACTTAGTGGGTACAAAAAAGACAGCCGTCCATACGCCTGTGCATGAGGCTGCTGGGAAAAATGGTGGCATCATTCGAAGCAGTACCCTACGGTCAATTCCATTCAAGGAATTTGCAAGGGGCCATACTGTCAGCCTGGAACAACAAAGTTCAGGCCCTAGACTTACAATGTCCTTGTCCCCTTCCGTTCGCAAGAGCCTCCGTTGGTGGTTGGTTCCCCAGAATCTGGAAAAAGGGAAATCCTTCAGTCCGATTTCTTGGAAGGTGGTCACTACAGATGCCAGCCTTATAGGCTGGGGAGCAGTACTGGAGCAATGGTCTCTCCAGGGCAGATGGTCGGATGCAGAAAAGGCCCTGCCCATCAATCTCTTAGAGATACGAGCAGCCCGGTATGCCCTAGTAGCATGGACATCCAAACTCCAAGGGTCCCCTGTCAGAATTCAATCAGACAATGCCACAGCAGTGGCATATATCAATCATCAGGGGGGCACCAGGAGTCGTGCAGCCCAGAGGGAAGCAAATTGCATCCTGGAGTGGGCAGAAAAATATGTCCCAGCCATATCTGCGGTATTCATTCCAGGAGTGGAGAATTGGAAGGCGGACTTTCTAAGTCGCCAGCAATTATGCCCAGAGGAATGGTCCCTTCACCCCGAGGTTTTCTGGACAATATGTCAGCGGTGGGGAACATCGGATGTAGATCTTCTAGCATCCAGATTCAACGCAAAGGTGGACAGGTTTGTCTCTCGGACAAGGGATCCCCTAGCTTGCGGCTCGGATGCCCTAGTGTTCCCTTGGGATCAGTTCAAGCTGATATATGCATTCACACCACCACAATGGTTACCTCGATTACCCACGCAGAATCAGGGTAGAAAAGAAACCAGTGATTCTGGTGGCTCCAGCGTGGCCCCAAAGAGCGTGGTACGCGGAGATTGTAAAATGTCAGTGGGGAGTCCTTGGACTCTCCCACGTCGTCCGGACCTGCTTTCGCAAGGACCGATATACCACCCTTCCTTACCAGCCCTAGGTTTGACGGCCTGGCTATTGAAGCCCACATTCTAAAAAAGAGAGGGCTCTCTAATCCTGTGGTATCTACCATGATCAATGCCAGGAAGCCGGTATCCAGGCATATCTACTATAGAATCTGGAAGGCGTACATCGCAAGGTGTGAGGCCAAGAAATGGCATCCACATAAGTACGTAATAGGTAGGAGTCTGGACTTCCTACAGTGGGCTGTAGATAGGAAGCTTGCCTTGAGTACTATCAAAGGTCAGTTTTCGGCCTTGTCAATATTTTTTCAAAGGCCCTTGGCTTCGCATTCACTAGTCAAAGCCTTTAGATAAGGAGTGATGCGTATTAGTCCTCCAGTTAATATTCCCATATGTCCATGGGATCTAAACCTGGTTCTGTCGGTTCTACAGAACCATTACAGCATATTTCCTTGGTTCTTCTCACCAGGAAATTGTTTTTTCTAGTAGTCATTTGTTCGGCTAAAAGAGTGTCGGAATTAGCAGCTATGTCCTGTAGGGAGCCATATCTGGTTATCCATAAGGACAGAGTAGTGTTACGTCCTCATCCAGCCTTTCTTCCTAAGGTGGTATCAAGGTTTTCATTTGAACCAAGATGTGGTTCTGCCTTCTTTTTTCCCCAAACCTAGTTCGGTAGAGGAAAAGTTATTGCATTCTTTGGATGTAGTAAGAGCAGTTAAAGCTTATCTAAAAGCCACTGCTCAGATTCGCAGAACGGATACTTTGTTTATTCTGCCGGAAGGCCCCAGAAAGGGTCAGGCAGCGTCAAAATCTACTTTAGCCAAGTGGATTCAACAGGTCATTATGCAAGCCTATGGCTTGAGAAGGAGACCGCCTCCGTTCAAAGTTAGAGCGCACTCCACGAGAGCAGTTGGAACTTCATGGGCAGCGCATCACCAGGCCTCCCTGGCTCAAATCTGTAAGGCCGCAACATGGTCTTCAGTACACATGTTTACTAGGTCTACCAGGTGGACGTTAGAAGTCAGGAGGATGTCGCCTTTGGGCGCAGTGTGTTGCAGGCCGCAAAAGATCCTCATGTCTGATAGCGCTCAGCTTATGTATGGTGTATCCCCCCCCCTCATTGGGCATTGCTTTAGGACATCCCATTAGTAATGACTATGTCGCTCTGTGTCCCGTGATGTACGAGAAAGAAAATAGGATTTTTATAACAGCTTACCTGTAAAATCCTTTTCTTGGAGTACATCACGGGACACAGAGCTCCCACCCCTCTTTAGGGACACTTATTGCTTTGCTACAAAACTGAGGTGCTCCCGGATGGGAGGGGCTTATATAGGGGAGGGTACTTCCGGTTTTGGAAGTTGCCAGTGCCAGCACCTGAAGGTATCTATATAACCCATTAGTAATGACTATGTCGCTCTGTGTCCCGTGATGTACTCCAAGAAAAGGATTTTACAGGTAAGCTGTTATAAAAATCCTATTTTTCCAGGGGGACACTGCAGACTAGCTACCCCCCATGTTGAGGGCACGTGGCCTACAATGGTTCAGAGGGAACACACGCTCACCCATGCTTGCTGGCCAGCCAGGATGCATCCTCAGATTATGGGTCTGGTATGGATTTTGGGAGGGATCACCATGCCGTTTTATTTTGTCATTCTTGCTGTAGTAGGTTGTATACATTACACAGATGCACCATTTCACAAGCAGGTTTGTGGCATCCGCAAAGCAGATTATTTAAAATAATTGAGCATTTTTATTGCTTCACTTTAAGCATTGTTAAAATTGTTGTTTCCAGCTGCATTGCTTTTTTTTTTTTTTTTTTTTAGTTTTGCATTAGTATGTGTCCCCCATGTCAGTGCCCAGCTGCCCATTCCATTCATTTGACAATCCCTAGCCTCATAGCCTAGAAAATGGCTATTTTTGCTTGTACAGAATTGGCTCCCATTGATATCACGGGGTTGTGGATTTGGTATCTGAACTAATCTAATGCTCGCTGAACCCTGCTCCAAAAACCAAGGTAAATTTGGCTTACCCCTGTTCGCTAGATCAATTACCAGCACGAGGAAAGAAGTCCTAATTCTCCTATATAGATCCTTATATATTACGAGAGGGATCACCAGTAGGAAGAGGGAGGTCCTGATTCCTCAATATCGATCTTTAGTTATAACTAGAGGGATCACAAGCAGGATGAAGGGGGTCCTGGTTCCTCTATATTGATCTGTGGTTATCACTAGAGGAGTCACCAGCAGGTGGAAGAAGGTCCTGATTACTCTATATAGATCTTTAGGTATCACTAGAGGGATCACTAGAAGGAGGCTCTGGTTCTCTTATTTAGGTCTTTAGTTAAAATTAGAGGGATTACTATAAGAAGGCTTTGATTCTGTTATATAGATCTTTATATATCACTAGAGGGATCGCCAGAAGGAGGAAGGAGGTCCTGATTCCTCTTCTATATGGATCTTTATATCACTAGAGGGATCACCAGCAGGAGGAAGGAGGTCCTGATTCCTCTTCTATATGGATCTTTATATCACTAGAGGGATCACCAGCAGGAGGAAGGAGGTCCTGATTCCTCTTCTATATGGATCTTTATATCACTAGAGGGATCACCAGCAGTATGGAGAGGATCCTTATGCCCTATGAGTATATCACCCATTATAGAGCCTGCTTTCTATGTAGGTTTGCTTCATGTATTCATTACTTTCACCTGCATTGTCAACTTTGTTTTTCTTCTTGCCTTCACTGGCTAGCTGGTAAATATGTATTGTATTTTCTGTAAACTGCCCTGCCAAAGTGCACCCTAATATAAAGCTAGTTATGTATAAATCAGTGCTGTCATTGAGCTGTGATAAGCTCCTGGTGTGTCCTTGCACCATTAAGGAAGAAGGGATTACCTCCAAGTCATACATGACCTCAGTTTATTAATTTATTTATATATCCCAGGTAAGGAGCTCTGTTAGGCTAAAGTTAGGGACTAGGTTTTAAAGTGGGGTCTTGGTGTGGCAGAATGGCTTTACTTATAATTGAAAATGTATGCAACAAAAAAAGTCTGTTTTTAATGTAGCGGCCTCACCTCTCTCTCTGGCTTCATCGGTTATTTAGCTGTTGTCTAGGGGCACCTGGGAGAGAGAGATGATACACACCATGGCCCGTGTCCTCCCGTAACTAGGAGATGAAGGCCAAAGATTGGGCTTTTGTGTAGGTATCCTAGAGTCAAGTCCAGTCCTTCATCCCTGACTCCTTTGCTTAGTAACCCAAGTTCCACACAGTGAATAGGTACAACTCAGTTTTATTCTTCTTGCCAAGCAATAAAACAGTCTTTCTCCTTTTGAATAATGGGGGGACAGATCGAGGCACAATCCTTTCCCTTCTTGCTGCTGCCCACTGTGCTGTCACCAGTGGTGAATAGTCACTGCCACTGACTAGGTAATTTAGAACGTGAATTTACCTTCTCTCACTTTGCCCCTGTCAGGGGAAGAAATCCGTCCAAGGGAGAAATGGAGGCCTCTCCGTCACCAGCGATGCCGCGCCGGACTCTTCGGAGATGTTACTGCGCACCAGTCCTCACTAACTCAGACACGGGCACCCAAGGAGTTAGGGCCCCCTCGGATTCCTCACCCTTGCGGAACTCAGTCGAAGGTACTGAGCCCCAGGCATCCGCCATAGTACCTCACCCCAGGCTAAAGGTGCCTGGAATGGACTCCATCTCTTCTCCAGCTAGGCCAAGGGCGCCTAGGCCTGGAACACCGGAACGCCAGCACCCAAGCTGAAGGTGCCTGGGTGCGGCCGCGTCCTCTGACTCTCTCCCCAAATAAGGGCCTCCGCCCCTCTTATGACCTCTCCCTTTGCATCACAGCGGGTTCCCCGCCCCGGTGCACCAGCTCAAGGGGAGGACAAAAAGGCACGGTTCGCAGTGTATGTTCAGCTGGGGCCCAAGGCAACAGCGCCACCCAGGGACCCCAAGGAACTTCACACCACCAGAGTCCTTACAAATTCAAATAATTATATACAATCCAGCGCTCAACTGGTGGCAAAAATGATGAAATGTAACTTGGTGATCAAATAAAAATGATAATTTATTGATTAAAATGCATGCTGAAAATTGATTAATCTATTTGATCAGATGGAATCAAAAATACAAAGTACAATAAACTTCAAACTGGGATCAGACAAAAATCTTGATCAGTATTGAAGCATTAAAAAACGCATAACAACCAACACCGCCAGCCAAAGGGTTAAGATGTGCAAGTGTGCTGAATAAATCTGGTTGTGATGACCAGTTGGATGGAATGAGCTTGGTGTTGATCAAAGTTACTGGATGCAACTTGCACTATCCTTGCCGTCAGTAGAGATTTAAACCTGTATCCGTGGATGCAGTCTTTCACAGCCTATGGCTGGATGAAAATACAAAAGCCGTGGAGACCAGGAAGACCAAAAAGAGATGTGACATACTCTGCAAGTACCTATATCGCAATCAGACCAGCTGTGCAGGCAGGCAACAGATGAAATGATCAGCGGCTCTATGCGGCTATGTAGCTGTTGCGCTCTCCAACTGGCGGTCGGAAGAAACACCAAGACGGGGGCAAGGAGCAGGAGGGATGTGCAGACTTGGCTGGCGGGATGGTGGGCTCCTGTAGTGTCGGAGAGTCCTCACACTAACATGTTTCGCGCGCATGCACTTTGTCAAAGATGAGGAGGACACTGCCAATGGGCGGTATTAGTAGAAGCAGAAAGGGGGAGTGAATCACTGCTCTTGCCATCTTAACCCCTTGTATACATCCAACTCTACATTAGTTCAGGGACATAATATGATACATAGTGTCATTGGATTCTCGGTATCTTGGTAATACAAACTGCATATGGAATAATGATTCTTATAAAAGAGATTAAATGGGAAATTGTATATAATCATGATAATAAAGATAATGAGAAAATGAAAAATTGGAAATAGAATAAAAGTACGAATGAAAATAAATATAAAATTAAATGAAAAAAATATATATAAAAAAAAAAAATTGAAAATAAATAATAGTAAATAATATAATAATGTAATAATAATAACAATGTAACTGAAAATAAAAAATAAATTAATAAAATAAAATTAAAATGAAATGAAAATAATAATAATAAGATAATAATACTAATATAGTACAATAACTCTGTACAATGAAAATAATAATAATAATAATGATATAAAGATCAAGGACTATCTATGATGAACTAACACATCCCCGAATATCCCCAATATATCCCCAAGCGGTACCAAAAATATGTACTATTGGTATGATTTGTTTGGAGGGACAGATGGCTGTGATGTAGCGAATGCATTAATGCATACAACACATGGGGTGTGAACAATTGGGTTGAATCGATTTATCGAATTATACTAAGAACATCAATTTCCTCGTTTAGGCCTTCAGGCGTGAGGGAACCTAATAGGTATATCCAAAGGTCTCCCTTCGACATAGAAGGGAGAACCTTTCGTTGTCCGTCAAAGTACCCTTTGGAATGGCTTCGATTGCAAACACCTGCATTTGGCCAAAGTCTCTATTATGTGTCTGACGAAAATGTCGTGGGACACTATGTTTAACACAACCTTTCTTTGTTAGTCTCCGATGCTCGCCTATTCTAGTGCGTAAAGTCCATATGGTACGCCCCACATATAGAAGGCCACAGGAGCAGCGTAGGACATAAACTACAAACTCAGTGAAGCAAGTGATGAATTGTTTGATCTTGAACACTTTGCCTTTATTGTTGCTTATCTCTGAGCATCCATTGGGGACAGACTGGCACGTAAGGCAACCTCTTTTGCGACACTGAAAAATTCCAGTCCTATTATCAAAATAGGTTCTAAAAAAAGGTCCTGTGGCCTTCTATATGTGGGGCGTACCATACGGACTTTACGCACTAGAATAGGCGAGCATCGGAGACTAACAAAGAAAGGTTGTGTTAAACATAGTGTCCCACGACATTTTCGTCAGACACATAATAGAGACTTTGGCCAAATGCAGGTGTTTGCAATCAAAGCCATTCCAAAGGGTACTTTGACGGACAACGAAAGGTTCTCCCTTCTATGTCGAAGGGAGACCTTTGGATATACCTATTAGGTTCCCTCACGCCTGAAGGCCTAAACGAGGAAATTGATGTTCTTAGTATAATTCGATGAATCGATTCAACCCAATTGTTCACACCCCATGTGTTGTATGCATTAATGCATTCGCTACATCACAGCCATCTGTCCCTCCAAACAAATCATACCAATAGTACATATTTTTAGTACCGCTTGGGGATATATTGGGGATATTCGGGGATGTGTTAGTCCATCATAGATAGTCCTTGATCTTTATATCATTAGTATTATTATTATTTTCATTGTACAGAGTTATTGTACTATATTAGTATTATTATCTTATTATTATTATTTTCATTTCATTTTAATTTTATTTTATTAATTATTTTTTTATTTTCAGTTACATTGTTATTATTATTACATTATTATATTATTTACTATTATTTATTTTCAATTTTTTTTTTTTTTAGTTTTATTTTATTTCATTTTTTTTTTTAGTTTTATTTTATTTCATTTTTATTTTCATATTTTTTTTCATTTATATATATTTTTTTCATTTAATTTTATATTTATTTTCATTCGTACTTTTATTCTATTTCCAATTTTTCATTTTCTCATTATCTTTATTATCATGATTATATACAATTTCCCATTTAATCTCTTTTATAAGAATCATTATTCCATATGCAGTTTGTATTACCAAGATACCGAGAACCCAATGACACTATGTATCATATTATGTCCCTGAACTAATGTAGAGTTGGATGTATACAAGGGGTTAAGATGGCAAGAGCAGTGATTCACTCCCCCTTTCTGCTTCTACTAATACCGCCCATTGGCAGTGTCCTCCTCACCTTTGACAAAGCGCATGCGCGCGAAACATGTTAGTGCGAGGACTCTCCGACACTACAGGAGCCCACCATCCCGCCAGGCAAGTCTGCACATCCCTCCTGCTCCTTGCCCCCGTCTTGGTGTTTCTTCCGGCCGGAAGTTGGAGAGCGCAACAGCTACATAGCCGCATAGAGCCGCTGATCATTCCATCTCCTGCCTGCCTGCACAGCTGGTCTGATTGCGATATAGGTACTTGCAGAGTATGTCACATCTCTTTTTGGTCTTCCTGGTCTCCACGGCTTTTGTATTTCCATCCAGCCATAGGCTGTGAAAGACTCCATCTACGGATACAGGTTTAAATCTCTACTGACGGCAGGGATAGTGCAAGTTACATCCAGTAACTTTGATCAACACCAAGCTCATTCCATCCAACTGGTCATCACAACCAGATTTATTCAGCACACTTGCACATCTTAACCCTTTGGCTGGCGGTGTTGGTTGTTATGCGTTTTTTAATGCTTCAATACTGATCAAGATTTTTGTCTGATCCCAGTTTGAAGGTTATTGTACTTTGTATTTTTGATTCCATCCGATCAAATACATTAATCAATTTTCAGCATGCATTTTAATCAATAAATTATCATTTTTATTTGATCACCAAGTTACATTTCATAATTTTTGCCACCATTTGAGCGCTGGATTGTATATAATTGTTTCGAGATTGCCTTGTTCCGGAGGTTGCCAGCTGCACTGGGGGCAAGTTTTTTAAGACTTATATTCATATGACATTACGTTGTACATATTGCTGCCAGTTTTAGCGCTACAAGACTCTTTTTGTTTTTTTGTTTTTACAAATTCAAATACCCGCTACACTCTCCCCCTGGTGATTTGACACTGGTCCCCAGTGTCTGGTACAAACTCACACCCCACGAAAGGTGGTGTGATAAGTTTAGCCCAGAAACCAAACTACACAATTTAACCCTGGATTGTGCCACAACCTGATTGTGAAGGGAATACAACTATAAAACTTTTCAATAAAACACTTTAAATATCTCACACATTTACATTCCTCCCACTGACTATCTGAAGACCACCCACTCTCAGTAGTCTTGACAGACGAATCTCCTGCAGAGGGAAAGAAAAGAATCATACATCCTACCAACATGTGTGTTTGCTTGGAATGAATGGGTCTATCCTAGGAGAAACCCATTCACTCCAATAAGTGCCGCATAATGTCAAAAAAAAAAACAATCGTTGCGCAACACTGCCACCTGGTGACAGTGCCGCGGTCAAGACACTCATCACTTCCAGATGAACTTTCCGCTTGAATATTTTCTCTGTGACCCTACACTATCTAAAACCCAAAGTCACTGATTCTTGTGAGTGTCAGAAGAAGAAGAAGGAGAACAAACAAAAACAGCTCCCATATCTCCAAAGAGTAAGATTGCCCAAATACAAAAAAAAACTAGGGCACAGTCTCTATGTTCTGGAAAAGGCACTTTGGAAAGTTCAGCCAGGATTGAAAAGAAACAAACAAGAGTCTTTTTCTCTCTTTTACAGGTAAAACCTTGGATGAGGCAATGATATAGGCTTCAAACGATCATCAAAAGCCTCCACATGGTACTCAACACTCTTTCCTTCTTTACGACAGATCACCTTCTGGCCAAAGAGACGTTGCAGCCTTGACAAAGGTGGCATAGTAGCTCGGTCTCCTTCTCCGGGTGGAACAATCGCTTCGGAATGGCGAGGTGCGTTCACCACCTCGGTAGACCTGGGCCTAGGAGCCCGCAGTGATTGACGTTGCACTCCCGCAACAGGAGCGGGAGAAATGGAAGTTGAATCCAGAAGGGGAACTCCAGACAGAGGACTAGCTTCCTCCCTCAGCGCCGGGGCCTCCACCCGAGGTGTACTATCTCCAGTAGACATAGGTGGGTCCCTTGTAACACAGGCCAAGGGTAACTTCATTCTGTCCCATCCCTTCTGTTGGAAGATTTTGTCTATCTCCCCATCATCGCCATTGTCAGACAATGAATCCAGGTCAGAGGTGTCGTAGCAATCCGCGGGCAGATAATTCCCAGTCACGGAACTATCGCCCTTGATGGCCTCTACCGACTGTGGGCTTCCGCCACTTTCTACCACACAGATAGTCCCAACCCCTGGCTCACCTGGGCCTTTTGTAGAATAGGGATGTCCAGGACTTTTCCTACCGGAGCCACCCAGGCCAGGCAAGCAGTGGGGCGAAGCTCTTCCACGACCACACGAGGCCATCACTTGGCCGACTTTCCTCTTCGGTGGCCGGAGCAGGGAGCTGCTGGTGACCGAGGCAGCATCCTCGGATTTTTCTCTTTTCACCTCTGTTTGGGCAGTCACTTCGCCCGGATCAGTGCGCACGGGGAACGCACCAGCATTGATCTCTCCCTCCGGAGTGGCAGTCCCTGTGAGGTAGTTGAGGTGGAAAGCCCAAGGCTTTTCTGTGGATGGTTCCACCTCAAAGTGGAATTCTTTGCAGACCTCACAGCGCCCAAACATCTTCAGCTGGACCACCAGTCCCGAACAGTCGGGACAGATCACACCGAGGGCTTCCATGTCTCTACAGGTAAAGAGAGCCAATCGCCCCTGGGGCCTTAGTCTTATCCCCGTATCCATGATCGGAGCAGCCAGAGAAGACATATCCGCGAAGAAAGGAACAGAAATCCACGGAGCACTTGAAGCCATCCTCTATCTCTGCTGCTCCATTGCACACTGACCCACCTGCGCCGGAATCTCCACGTGCGTACCTCCACGTGGCCAGACTCCTCCCACCTTCTGCACTTGTTCGCGGGCTTTTCTCTTGCCCCGCCCACGAACTACGCAGTTGTGGGTTGCCTCGTGGCGCGTTGGCCAATATGGCCGACCTACTCAGAACTCCTCTGGGCAGCAAAGTTCAAATTCAGACACCATACACATATCCCGGACACGATGCCCCCACATGTAGCTGCCTCACCTCTCTCTCTTGCTTCATCGGTTATTTAGCTGTTGTCTAGGGGCACCTGGGAGAGAGAGATGATACACACCACGGCCCGTGTCCTCCCGTAACTAGGAGATGAAGGCCAAAGATTGGGCTTTTGTGTAGGTTTTTCTAGAGCCAAGTCCAGTCCTTTGTCCCTGACTCCTTTGCTTAGTAACCCAAGTTCCACACAGTGAATAGGTACAACTCAGTTTTATTCTTCTTGCCAAGCAATAAAACAGTCTTTCTCCTTTTGAATAATGGGGGGACAGATCGAGGCACAATCCTTTCCCTTCTTGCTGCTGCCCACTGTGCTGTCACCAGTGGTGAATAGTCACTGCCACTGACTAGGTAATTTAGAACTTGAATTTACCTTCTCTCACTTTGCCCCTGTCAGGGGAACAAATCCGTCCAAGGGAGAAATGGAGGCCTCTCCGTCACCAGCGATGCCGCGCCGGACTCTTCAGAGAAGTTACTGCGCACCAGTCCTCACAAACTCAGACATGGGCACCCAAGAAGTTAGGGCCCCCTCGGATTCCTCACCCTCGCGGAACTCAGTCGAAGGTACTGAGCCCCAGGCATCCGCCATAGTACCTCACCCCAGGCTAAAGGTGCCTGGAATGGACTCCATCTCTGCTCCAGCTAGGCCAAGGGCGCCTAGGCCTGGAACACCGGAACGCCAGCACCCAAGCTGAAGGTGCCTGGGTGCGGCCGCGTCCTCCGACTCTCTCCCCAAATAAGGGCCTCCGCCCCTCTTATGACCTCTCCCTTTGCATCACAGCGGGTTCCCCGCCCCGCTGTACCAGCTCCAGGGGAGGACAAAAAGGCACGGTTCGCAGTGTATATTCAGCTGGGGCCCAAGGCAACAGCGCCACCCAGGGACCCCAAGGAACTTCACACCACCAGAGTCCTTACAAATTCAAATACCCGCTACATTAACACAAATTGTGGTAGGCTTTTATTTTGTATTTTGTATTGTAAAATTTTCCTTTTGACCTTGTTTCCCATCTACTGTATTTATACATTTTTTAGTAGAATTGAGCTGTGTCTCTTTTCAAGCCAATTTTCTGCCTGTGTTCTTTTACCTTGTTTTGTTTTGTTAATTTCTGATAACTGACCTGTGGCTTCAACTGTGGACTACCCAATTGCTTGATGCATGGGCCCAGTTTATTTGAGCTGCAAGTTCCGACAACAAGACCATTGGTGGGTATACACTTTGGTGGGGATTTCTGATGAAACTCTTCAGGAAGAGCAAAGTCTTCTCCTGGTGGTGAGCAGTCCTGAATGATTCATCATAAGAAGATCCAAAGAGGAAGAGGACCCCTCTACACAGTGTTACCATGTAATTTTAGCATGCTGTGGTGATACCTTTAAGGGGGAAGGTTTACCAACACTCTTTGTAGGTCAGAATTCCTTCACTTATTCATGGTTGGATGTGTAAGTTAGGAATAAGATATTCGTACATTTGCAGAGGGAAATCAGTGCATTTTTCCATTGATTCTGGAGGTACTATGGTGTGTAGTTTATTCCATGCCAATAAAGCTGCTTCTAGTGACGGAAAGGTCCTATAATTTAGTTTCATATAGGTCAAGTGTGACAATAGCAAGGTAGGCAAGTTTCTATTCCCCACGATGCACTTCTCAATCTGGACCCATAGTTTGTCTGAATGTGGGTCAAACCACGCTTTAGCCTGGTCTAGGCAGGCCGCAAAATAGTAGTTTCTAAGGTTGGGGAAGTTCACTCCCCCGCTAAGTTTGTGCTTCCCTAATAAGGGAAATGAAATTCTGGCCATTTTCTTTCCCCATATGAATTGCTTAAAGAGTTTATCCACTTCAATGAAGAAGTGGTCTGGTATAACTATTGGTATTGTTCTGAAGTGATATATTATCTTAGGTAACAGAATATTTTTCAAGGCCGCAACCCTCCCTACCCATGACAGTTCGAACTTAGATATATGTTGCGGGTCTTGCGTAATTGTTCCAATCAGCTTAGGAAAGTTTGCTTCATATGTGGAGACTAACGTCAGTGTAACCCCTAAGTATGCTAAGTTATTTGCTACCCATTGAAATGGAAATGTTGCTTTAAGTTGGTCCTACAACTTTTTGGGCAAGCCTATGGGCAGGACAGAGGGTTTGCTAGAATTTAGCTTATAACAAGATGCTAACCCAAAGTAATTTAACATTTCTTGCGCCTTTTACAGTGAAGCAGCCGGATTTGTTAGTGTTAGGACCATGTCATCAGCAAATAACCCAATTTTGTGGGACTAGCCCCCTATGTCAATGCCCGAAAGTGAGTCGCAGCATCTAATGGCCTCACCATTGCGATAATTTTTGTGTATATTTTTAAGTCGGTATTTAGCAATGAAATTGGCCTGAAATTTTGAGGACAGTCCGGCTTCTTACCTGGTTTAGGTAAGGCTATAACCGTGGCTTGCAGCATCTCTTCGGGAAAAAAGGCAGTTGAGGCGGCGTAAGTAAAAATCTTTTGTAAGTGCGGCGATAGAATTGTTGCGAAGGTCTGATAGTATTCTGGAGAGGAAACCATCGTTCCCAGGGGATTTATACGCTGGGAGTGATTTTATTGTGTCTAAGATTTCTTTTTCTAGTATCGGTGAGTTAAGGTAGTCTAATGCCTCGTACACATGATCCGATTATCGTACAACGTATTGTTCGCATTTTGTTGTATAAAACTAATATCGAATACAACAGTGCAAAATGTGCTCTACGAAAAGTATGATTTTTGTCATACGATTCTGGAAAAACCTTCCGGTGTGTGTAGCTACGTATCTGAAATGATGTCAAATACGTGTAGCGGCCTCACCCCTCACTCCCTTTCTCATGCTCGGCTTGTCTTTCTTCGTCTAGGGGTTTCAGTGCTGGGGAGAGGGATGAGATACACCACAGCCCATGTCCTCCATAGCTGAGAGGTGAAGGCCAGAAGATTGGGTTTTGTGTAGGTGTCCTAGAGTCAAGTCCAGTACTTCGCCCCTGACTCCTTTGCTCCTAGTAACCAGAGTTCCACACAGTGAATAGGTCCAACTCAGTTTTATTCTTCTTGGCATACAAACATACAGTTTCTTCTACTGAGTAGTGATGGGGAATAGATCGAGGCACAATCCCTTCCCTTCTCCTGCTAAGCACTGTGGTATCACCAGTGGCGGGTAGTCACTGCCACTGACTATATTGAGTAGAATGTGAATTACCTTCGCTAGCACGGCCCCTGTCAGGGGAAGGAAATCTGTCAAAGGGAGAAACCGGAGGCCTCTCTGTCACCAGCAATGCTGCACCGGACTCTTCAGAGAAGTTCCGCACACCAGCTCTCACAAACTCAGACACGGGCACCCAAGGAGTTAGGGCCCCCTCGGATTCCTCCACCCTCGCGGAACTCAGTCGAAGGTACTGAGCCCCAGGCCTCTGCCATAGTACCTCACCCCAGGCTAAAGGTGCCTGAGATGGACTCCATCTCTCGCTCTGGCTAGGTCAAGGGCACCTAGGCCTGGAACACTGGAACGCCAGCACCCAAGCTGAAGGTGCCTGGGTGCGGCCAAGTCCTCCCACTCCCACTCCGGACTCTGAACTCTGAACCCCATGGTAAGGGCATCCGCCCCCTTTATCCCCTCTCCCTTCGCGCCACAGCGGGTTCCCCGCCCCGCTGTACCAGCTCCAGGGGAGGACAAAAAGGTACAGTCTTGCGGTGTGAGTTCAGCTCCGGCCCAGGCAACAGCGCCACCTGTGGACCACAAGGAACCTCACACCACCAGAGTCCTCCAAGAACCAGAAAAAGGTCCCGGATCCCCTAGCAATTAGTGCATCTGGGTTACACTACCACCCAGATGCTTCCCCTAAATTCAAATACCCGCTACACTCTCCCCCTGGTGATTTGACACTGGTCCCCAGTGTCTGGTGCAAACTCATGTCTCCAAAAGAGTGGCAACATAAGTTCGACCCAGAGACAAACTACACAATCTAACCCCGGATCGTGCCAATACCTAAATGGGAAAAGGGAAAACATAAAACAGTACAACTATAAAACGTTTCAATAAAACACTTTAAACATCTCACACATTTACATTCTTCCCTCCCCTGGCTATCTAAGGACCACCCATTCTCAGTAGCCTTGATAGACGAGTCTCCTGCAGAGGGAAAGAAAAGAAACATACATCCTAACAATACACGTGTGTCTGCTTGGAATGAATGGTTCTATCCGAAAAGAAACCCACTCGCTCCAATAAGTGCTGCATAATGTAAAAAAAAAAAACAATCGTTGTGCAACACTGCCACCTGGTGACAATGCCGCGGTCAAGACACTCATCACTTCCAGATGAACTTTTTCTCTTTTTTCCTCTTCTCTGTGACTCTACACTGACTAAAACCCCAAAGTCACTGATTTCTCTGAAGTGCAAGGAGAAGGAGGGAGAACAAAACAAGAACAGCTCCCATTTTCTCCAAAAAGTAGAACTGCCCAAATGCAAAAAAAAAATAGGGCACAGTCCCTGTGTTCTGGTGAAGGCACTCCAGAAAGTTCAACAATGAACAGCAAAAGAACACACAGGAGTCTTTCTCTCCTAAAGGTAAAACCTTGGATGCGGTAGGAACACAGGCTTCAAATGTCTGTCCAAAGCCTCCACATGATATTCAGCATTTCCTCCTTCCTTGCGGCAAATCCCCACTCTGTCCGCATGGATATGCCTTCCCAGCATCCACTTAGCTTTACAGTCCTGGAACTTCTTGGTGACCATCGGTGAACAAGAAAGGTATCGCCGTGCTTGCGGTACTTTAAGTTTGTCCCACACAAAGGTATCATACCATCTTTGGCGAAAAACTTCCACCTCGTAAAGCAGTTCTCGAGGCAGGTACGGGTATTCCCACCCATACTCCTGGGCAACCTTCTGGCCGAAGAGACGCTGCAGCCTTGACAAAGGTGGCATGGTGGCCCGGTCTCCTTCTTCAGGCGGAACAATCGCTTCTGGGTGGCGAGGTTTGTTCACCACTTCGGTAGATCTGGGCCTAGGAGCCCGCAGTGACTTGCGTTGCACTCCCGCAACAGGAACAGGTGAAATGGATGTTGAGTCCAGAAGAGGAACTTCGGACAGGGGACCAGATTCCTCCCTAGGCACCGAGGCCTCCACCTGGGGTGTACTATCTCCAGTAGACATGGGCAGGTCCCTTGTGACACGGGACGAGGGTAGCTTCATCTTGTCCCATCCCTTCTGATGGAAGATTTCGTCTATCTCCCCATCATCACCATTGTTAGACAATGAGTCCAGGTCAGAGGTGTCGTAGCATTCAGCGGGCAGATAATTCCCAGTCACAGAATTATCCCCCTTGATGGCCTCCACCGACTGTGGGCTTCTGCCACTTTTAACCACACAGACAGTCCCAACTCCTGGCTCACCTGGGCCTTTAGAAGAATGGGGATGTCCAGGACTCTTCTCTCCGGATCCATCCAGGCCAGGCAAGCAGCGGGGCGAAGCTCTTCTACGACCACATGAGGCCATCACTAGGCCAACTTTCCTCTTCGGTGGTCGGAGCAGGGAGCTGCTGGTGACCGAGGCAGCATCCTCGGATTTTTCTCTTTTTATCTCCGCTTGGGCAGTCACTTCGCCCGGATCAGTGCGCACGGGAAACGCACCAGCATCGATCTCTCCTTCCGGAGTGGCAGTCCCTGTGAGGTAGTTGAGGTGGAAAGCCCAAGGCTTTTCTGTGAATGGTTGCACCTCAAAGAGAAACTCCTTGCAGACCTCACATCGCCCGAATGGCTTCAGCTGGAACACCAGTCCCGAACAGCCGGGACAGATCACACCGAGGGCCTCCATGTCTCTGCAGGTGTACAGAGCCAATCGCCCCCGGGGCCTTAGTCTTATCCCCGTATCCATGATCGGAGCAGCCAGAGAAGTCATCTCCATTCCTGAAGAAACTGAAATCCATGGAGTAGTTGAAGTCATCATCTCTCTTCGCTGCTCCATTGCGCACTGACCCACACGCGCCGGAATCTCCACGTGCGTACGTCCACATGGCCAGACTCCTCCCACACTCTGCACTTGTTCGCGGGCTTTCTCTTCTCCCCGCCCACGAACTACGCAGCTATGGGTTGCCTCGTGGCACGTTGGCCAATATGACCGACCTACTCGGAACTCCTCTGGGCAGCAAAGTTCAAATTCAGACACCATACACATCCCGGATACGATGCCCCCACGTGTAGCGGCCTCACCCCTCACTCCCTTTCTCATGCTCGGCTTGTCTTTCTTCGTCTAGGGGTTTCAGTGCTCAGGAGAGGGATGAGATACACCACGGCCCATGTCCTCCATAGCTGAGAGGTGAAGGCCAGAAGATTGGGTTTTGTGTAGGTGTCCTAGAGTCAAGTCCAGTATTTCGTCCCTGACTCCTTTGCTCCTAGTAACCAGAGTTCCACACAGTGAATAGGTCCAACTCAGTTTTATTCTTCTTGGCGTACAAACATACAGTTACTTCTACTGAGTAGTGATGGGGAATAGATCGAGGCACAATCCCTTCCCTTCTCCTGCTAACCACTGTGGTATCACCAGTGGCGGGTAGTCACTGCCACTGACTATATTGAGTAGAATGTGAATTACCTTCGCTAGCACGGGCCCTGTCAGGGGAAGGAAATCCGTCCAAGTGAGAAACCGGAGGCCTCTCTGTCACCAGCAATGCTGCACCGGACTCTTCAGAGAAGTTCCGCACACCAGCTCTCACGAACTCAGACACAGGCACCCAAGGAGTTAGGGCCCCCTCGGATTCCTCCACCCTCGCGGAACTCAGTCAAAGGTACTGAGCCCCAGGCCTCCGCCATAGTACCTCATCCCAGGCTAAAGGTGCCTGAGATGGACTGCATCTCTCGCTCCGGCTAGGTCAAGGGCACCTAGGCCTGGAACACTGGAACGCCAGCACCCAAGCTGAAGGTGCCTGGGTGCGGCCGAGTCCTCCCACTCCCACTCCGGACTCTGAACTCTGAACCACATGGTAAGGGCGTCCGCCCCCTTTATCCCCTCTCCCTTCGCACCACAGCGGGTTCCCCGCCCCGCTGTACCAGCTCCAGGGGAGGACAAAAAGGTACAGTCTTGCGGTGTGAGTTGAGCTCCGGCCCAGGCAACAGCACCACCTGTGGACCACAAGGAACCTCACACCACCAGAGTCCTCCAAGAACCAGAAAAAGGTCCCGGATCCCCTAGCAATTAGTGCATCTGGGTTACACTACCACCCAGATGCTTCCCCTAAATTCAAATACCCGCTACACTCTCCCCCTGGTGATTTGACACTGGTCCCCAGTGTCTGGTGCAAACTCATGTCTCCAAAAGAGTGGCAACATAAGTTCGACCCAGAGACAAACTACACAATCTAACCCCGGATCGTGCCAATATCTAAATGGGAAAAGGGAAAACATAAAACAGTACAACTATAAAACTTTTCAATAAAACACTTTAAACATCTCACACATTTACATTCTTCCCTCCCCTGGCTATCTAAGGACCACCCATTCTCAGTAGCCTTGATAGACGAGTCTCCTGCAGAGGGAAAGAAAAGAAACATACATCCTAACAATACACGTGTGTCTGCTTGGAATGAATGGGTCTATCCGAAAAGAAACCCACTCGCTCCAATAAGTGCTGCATAATGTAAAAAAAAAAAACAATCGTTGCGCAACACTGCCACCTGGTGACAATGCCGCGGTCAAGACACTCATCACTTCCAGATGAACTTTTTCTCTTTTTTCCTCTTCTCTGTGACTCTACACTGACTAAAACCCCAAAGTCACTGATTTCTCTGAAGTGCAAGGAGAAGGAGGGAGAACAAAACAAGAACAGCTCCCATTTTCTCCAAAAAGTAGAACTGCCCAAATGCAAAAAAAAACTAGGGCACAGTCCCCGTGTTCTGGTGAAGGCACTCCAGAAAGTTCAACAATGAACAGCAAAAGAACACACAGGAGTCTTTCTCTCCTAAAGGTAAAACCTTGGATGCGGTAGGAACACAGGCTTCAAATGTCTGTCCAAAGCCTCCACATGATATTCAGCATTTCCTCCTTCCTTGCGGCAAATCACCACTCTGTCCGCATGGATATGCCTTCCCAGAATCCACTTAGCTTTACAGTCCTGGAACTTCTTGGTGACCGTCGGTGAACAAGAAAGGTATCGCCGTGCTTGCGGTACTTTAAGTTTGTCCCACACAAAGGTATCATACCATCTTTGGCGAAAAACTTCCACCTCGTAAAGCAGTTCTCGAGGCAGGTACGGGTATTCCCACCCATACTCCTGGGCAACCTTCTGGCCGAAGAGACGCTGCAGCCTTGACAAAGGTGGCATGGTGGCCCGGTCTCCTTCTTCAGGTGGAACAATCGCTTCTGGGTGGCGAGGTGCGTTCACCACCTCGGTAGATCTGGGCCTAGGAGCCCGCAGTGACTTGCGTTGCACTCCCGCAACAGGAACAGGTGAAATGGATGTTGAGTCCAGAAGAGGAACTTCGGACAGGGGACCAGATTCCTCCCTAGGCACCGAGGCCTCCACCCGGGGTGTACTATCTCCAGTAGACATGGGCAGGTCCCTTGTGACACGGGACGAGGGTAGCTTCATCTTGTCCCATCCCTTCTGATGGAAGATTTCGTCTATCTCCCCATCATCGCCATTGTTAGACAATGAGTCCAGGTCAGAGAGGTCGTAGCATTCAGTGGGCAGATAATTCCCAGTCACAGAATTATCCCCCTTGATGGCCTCCACCGACTGTGGGCTTCTGCCACTTTTAACCACACAGACAGTCCCAACCCCTGGCTCACCTGGGCCTTTAAAAGAATGGGGATGTCCAGGACTCTTCTCTCCGGATCCATCCAGGCCAGGCAAGCAGTGGGGCGAAGCTCTTCTACGACCACATGAGGCC
This sequence comes from Rana muscosa, assembly GCA_029206835.1. Taxonomy (NCBI): domain Eukaryota; kingdom Metazoa; phylum Chordata; class Amphibia; order Anura; family Ranidae; genus Rana; species Rana muscosa. Next base: position 342,849,150 of record CM055118.1, on the reverse strand, counting down.
ATCACTAGGCCGACTTTCCTCTTCGGTGGTCGGAGCAGGGAGCTGCTGGTGACCGAGGCAGCATCCTCGGATTTTTCTCTTTTCATCTCCACTTGGGCAGTCACTTTGCCCGGATCAGGGCGCACGGGAAACGCACCAGCATCGATCTCTCCTTCCGGAGTGGCAGTCCCTGTGAGGTAGTTGAGGTGGAAAGCCCAAGGCTTTTCTGTGAATGGTTCCACCTCAAAGAGAAACTCCTTGCAGACCTCACATCGCCCGAATGGCTTCAGCTGGAACACCAGTCCCGAACAGCCGGGACAGATCACACCGAGGGCCTCCATGTCTCTGCAGGTGTACAGAGCCAATCGCCCCCGGGGCCTTAGTCTTATCCCCGTATCCATGATCGGAGCAGCCAGAGAAATCATCTCCATTCCTGAAGAAACTGAAATCCATGGAGTAGTTGAAGTCATCTTCTCTCTTCGCTGCTCCATTGCGCACTGACCCACACGCCCCAGAATCTCCACGTGCATACGTCCACATGGCCAGACTCCTCCCACACTCTGCACTTGTTCGCGGGCTTTCTCTTCTCCCCGCCCACGAACTACGCAGCTATGGGTTGCCTCGTGGCGCGTTGGCCAATATGGCCGACCTACTCGGAACTCCTCTGGGCAGCAAAGTTCAAATTCAGACACCATACACATCCCGGATACGATGCCCCCACGTGTAGCGGCCTCACCCCTCATTCCCTTTCTCATGCTCGGCTTGTCTTTCTTCGTCTAGGGGTTTCAGTGCTCGGGAGAGGGATGAGATACACCACGGCCCATGTCCTCCATAGCTGAGAGGTGAAGGCCAGAAGATTGGGTTTTGTGTAGGTGTCCTAGAGTCAAGTCCAGTACTTCGTCCCTGACTCCTTTGCTCCTAGTAACCAGAGTTCCACACAGTGAATAGGTCCAACTCAGTTTTATTCTTCTTGGCGTACAAACATACAGTTACTTCTACTGAGTAGTGATGGGGAATAGATCGAGGCACAATCCCTTCCCTTCTCCTGCTAACCACTGTGGTATCACCAGTGGCGGGTAGTCACTGCCACTGACTATATTGAGTAGAATGTGAATTACCTTTGCTAGCACGGGCCCTGTCAGGGGAAGGAAATCCGTCCAAGTGAGAAACCGGAGGCCTCTCTGTCACCAGCAATGCTGCATCGGACTCTTCAGAGAAGTTCCGCACACCAGCTCTCACGAACTCAGACACGGGCACCCAAGGAGTTAGGGCCCCCTCGGATTCCTCCACCCTCGCGGAACTCAGTCAAAGGTACTGAGCCCCAGGCCTCCGCCATAGTACCTCACCCCAGGCTAAAGGTGCCTGAGATGGACTGCATCTCTCGCTCTGGCTAGGTCAAGGGCACCTAGGCCTGGAACACTGGAATGCCAGCACCCAAGCTGAAGGTGCCTGGGTGCGGCCGTTTCCTCCCTCTCCCACTCCGGACTCTGAACTCTGAACCCCGTGGTAAGGGCGTCCGCCCCCTTTATCCCCTCTCCCTTCGCGCCATAGCGGGTTCCACACCCCGCTGTACCAGCTCCAGGCGAGGACAAAAAGGTACAGTCTTGCGGTGTGAGTTCAGCTCCGGCCCAGGCAACAGCGCCACCTGTGGACCACAAGGAACCTCACACCACCAGAGTCCTCCAAGAACCAGAAAAAGGTCCCGGATCCCCTAGCAATTAGTGCATCTGGGTTACACTACCACCCAGATGCTTCTCCTAAATTCAAATACCCGCTACATACGTGTGACCCCTGTGTCCTTCTGGTTTATTTTCGTGTTTACGATCATGTGCAGTGTTTGTCTATCGATTTTTAGCGGACGCATACTATACTGATTAAACGATTGTCGTACGATGGGCTGTCATCCGAGCAAAGTTTTCGTGTTTGTCCCTTCGGATTTTGTTGGGTGGACTGTCGTGATCGGCTGTCGAAAGCTGTGTACTAACGATCAGATTACCGAACGATCTATCCGAAAGCGATTTTTATCATCCGATAATCGGAACGTGTATACGAGGCATAAGGCTTCCTCACTCAGTTTGGGTAGATTTACCGAAGTCAGGAAATTAATTATATTGAGATCATTGGGTTGTGGAGTTTTGGGATCTTTTATTAAATTATACAAGTCACTATAATATTTCTGGAATGCGTTAGCAATTTTTCTTGGATGGTAAACTATTTGTCCCGTATGAGGATCGGTAATAGAATTTAATTTAGAGTTTTGTTGTCTCTTCCGTATGTAATTTGCCAACAGCTCACCTGCTTTATTACCATGAGCATAATAGGAAGCTTTAAAACGTTTTAGAGAGGTTGTATGCTCTTCTAATAGTGCTAGCCTAAGCCGTTGTCTGCACTCCAAGAGTGCCGATTGGGTAGTAGGGGGGGGGGGATTTTGTTTGTTATTTGACTCTAACGTGTTTAAATCTGTTAATAGAGTGGTAAGCTTTTTAGCCTTTTGCCTCTTTTCCCTAGCCACTTCTTGGATTAGCAAACCTCTGTTATATGCCTTGTGCGCACACCACATTGACATTACATTCACTTCTGCATTGTCATTAAACTGAAAATATTCTTCAAGTAGTTTAGAGATTTGTCCCTTATGTAGTGGATTAGAGAGTGTAGAGACATTGTTCCTCCATAGGTAGGTAGGGCTGCATGAGTGTTGTTCTTGTAAGGTAATAGTCACTGGGGCATGATCTGACCAGGTAATTGCATGTATCTTCACTTCTAGAGCTCTTTGTAAAAGTCATAGGCCGCGCCGCCATATTGAGGGCTACACTCGTCTGCTAGGCCAAAGAAGTCTGTGAGCTTTTTTGGGCCCCGCTCAGGTTTTCTTTTGTACATTTTGATGGCAGGTGATAGCTGTGATGTTGGGCTGTCGATTTCACCTCACGATGCTGTCCTGTGTCGCTTTTAGTCAATGGATTGCTCTGGATTCTCACAGAGCTCTCTCCCCAAGCTGCCATCTCCTCGGCTGCTGGCCACACCCCCTCCAAAGGGCAGTATTTCAACATGATAATGATGACCCCAAACACACCTCCAAGATGACCACTTCCTTGCTAAAGAAGCTGAGGGTAAAGGTGATGAACTGGCCAAGCATGTCTCTAGACCTAAATCCTATTGAGCATCTGTGGGGAATCCTCAAACGGAAGGTGGAGGAGCGCAAGGTCTCTAACATCCACCAGCTCTGTGATGTCGTCATGGAGGAGTGGAAGAGAACTCCAGTGGCAACCTGTGAAGCTCTGGTGAACTCCATGCCCAAGAGGGTTAAGGCAGTGCTGGAAAATAATGGTGGCCACACAAAATATTGACACTTTGGGCCCGATTTGGACATTTTCACTTAGGGGTGTACTCACTTTTGTTACCAGCGGTTTAGACATTAATGGCTGTGTGTTGAGTTATTTTGAGGGGGCAGAAAATTTACACTGTTATATATTTACCTTTTTTTACCATATACAGGGAATTGTTTTTTCATATGCAGGCAATTCTAGGTACCTCTAGACTATTTATGAGGTTTTGGTTTGCTGCTAACATGGGTTCATGGCGAATCCCATGGGTTTGAGATTCATAGACCCAGTAAGTATAGGCATAGATTGACCTGGAAGAATTTTCGTTAAACGATTTGTACTATGGTCTATGGGCAGCAAGCTCAGAAAGGCCAATAAGGGAGCTTTTGGATAAGCAAGTTCCTTATTTTCAAAGGTGGGGCATAGAGCAGCCATATTATCAGTGTACTGTAAACTTCTGTAGGCAAAGGATAAGAGAAACTGACCAGGGGAGATAAGGGGTAATTAGGAATATAGACTTTGATAGTTGATACTGATTGCTAGCTCTTTGGAAAATCAACCCCCTTTTGCCATCTTGTTTTTTTCCACCTTTACTGAGGGCTTTTTTAGTCATTCATTTTATTTTGTAGTTGATTTGAGGTCAGAGGTTAGGAGTGGGCACGTTATGCTTTTCATCTTTTTTTCATGTTTTTTTTTTTGTTTGTTTGTTTTTTTTTTCATTTTATGTTAAGCCTATATTTTATGTTAAACAGTTTTTTTTTCTTTTTTTTTTTTTTGCTTCAAGGCTTCCCCTTTATTTTTTATTTATGGGTTTATATATTTTTATTTTACTTTGATGGGGATTTAAAAAAAAAAAAAAATATTTGGGGTGCTCAGAGTGGAGCATTCATGTGTTACTATCTGTTATTGGAGCTGCTCTTTGTTTTCAGCACACTGCTGCATCATTTTAAAGAAAAAGCTAAACGCGTGAATAGTATGCATATAAACTACCTCACATTATATCATTAAAATTCACCACACTCTCCTATCCTCATAGATAAAATAAAAGTTAGGCATGCACCAGTTAGGCCTACTATCCCTAATTAAAACTGTCCTGAGGCTGACCAATTATAAACTAACAGAGGCATTTTGCTGTTAGCAAATTTGGGCCTTGCCTTACTCATTAACCGGTTCACCACCTCCCCATAGCAAATTTATTGCTACAGGGCGGCCGCTCTGCGCAGAATCACGTATACATACATGATTCTGCAGTTCCGGGTTTTGAGCACGAGCGTGCGCCGCCGGCGGCTCGCTTCCGCTGTGTAAACAAGGCAGATTGTCATTCTGTTAGTACAGAAGACATGGATCCTGTGTTCCTGTGAAGCAGAAACACAGATCCATGTCTTCCAGTAGTAAAAGCACCTCCCCCACAGTGAATAAGCCCTCCCTAGGGGCACATTTAACCCTTTGATCCCCCTGATGTTAAAGCGTTTGTTAACCCAAAAAAAACAAAATGGATCCTGCTCCTTTAAAGCATGTTATATGACACAGTGCTTGTCCTGTGTCATTTGGCCCCCTGTAACACCTAAAAAACCTGGCTAATCCTGACAGTTTCTCCCCACCCCTCTGTAAACTGACCACGGTGTATCATAGCTGCTGAGACCAGACGTGGTCAGTTTACGTGCCTCTGTCACCAGCAGCCTGCTATCTGATCTCTTCTCTGCTCCTGTGTCCTCCTCCCCCTCCCCTCTCTGTCTGAGTGTGAGCCGCCCCTTCCCCCTCCTGCTGCTCTCATAACACTAACCTGTATACACCATCAGCAATTGCGATCACATGACCAGCCAGCTCTCTCCTCCTCTCCTCCTCCTCCCCTCCAGACTGACATCAGCAGGGAAATCTCAGCCCCGCCCACTGCATCCCTCAAGGGAGGAAAGGAGAAAGCTGGCCAGTCATGTGATCGCAATCTCGGCAGTGAAATTAGGTATTTGCAGCATTTATTTTTATAAATCATACACAGAGGGGGATACTACAATAGGAGGCAGTGCTGATGGTGTATACAGGTTAGAGTGGTTTAACAACCACTTTAACCCCTTCCCCGCCAGTGTCATTAGTACAGTGACAGTGCATATTTTTTAGCACTGATCACTGTATTAGTGTCACTGGTCCCCAAAAAGTGTCAAAAATGTCAGTTAGGTGTCTGATTTGTCCGCTGCAATATCGCAGTCCCACTATAAGTCCCTGATCGACACCATTGATAGTAAAAATAAAAATAAAAAAAATTAATATCCCATAGTTTGTATCTGCAGTAACTTTTACGCAAACCAATCAATATACACTTATTGGGATTTTTTTTTTTAACAAAAATATGTAGCAGAATACTTATTGGCCTAAATTGATGAAGAAATTAGATGTTTTAGATTTTTTTATTGGGTATGTTTTAGACAAGAATGTAAAAAATATTTTATTTTTTTCAGAATTGTCGGTCGTTTTTTTCTTTCTTGCGCAATAAATAAAAACCGCAGAGGTGATCAAATATCACGAAAAGAACTGTCTATTTGTGGGGAAAAAAGGACATAAATTATGTAGCACACAGATCCCTGGCCTGACCTCCTCAAGGCGGGACACACCGTACCACAATGCCCAGGTTCCTTCTTGAATAAGAGGGTGAGCGGTGTTCAGAAATTGTTGGGTTCCGCAGCGAGTTACCTCTCCTGAGGCTGGTTCCTTTCCCTAGAATGTGGGGAAAAGTCTGTAGCTTGTGTACCAATAAGGCCAATGTCCAGACAAGGTTAAACCTCAATGGCTGAAGGTTTATTTTCTTTATGCTTGAAACCGGACAGGAAAGTTGAAAGTGAAGAATAGAATAACAGGAGGCAGGTTCAGGCACTTAATATCACCACTCAATCCCAAGTGGACTCTGCTCACCCGGATAGTCCCCTCTCACGGTCCTAGCAGCCAGAGTGATGCACAAACTTTACTTCACTGTCCTAGGGATACGATGGGAACCCATTTGCCTAGTTCCAAACTTCCCAGCACTTGTAGCATAAGGACCTAGGTGCAAGTTGAAGCACGCTACAATGCCTGTGGCGGACTTATGGAATCCCTCTGTAGGTGACCATGCCTCATCTGAGGCGGTGACTTCCTTCACCGGTAACCCTGGCTCCCTCTCCAGAATGGGTCACCCTCAAGTGCCCTGGAATTCCTCTTTAGATGGTAGGCCAGCTAAAGGTGCTGGGCCTACATGAAAAGTTGCAGCCCCAGGCTAAAGGTGCCTGAGACTGATCTTCCCCTGCGCACTCCCATGGCCTGGAGGGCCACGAGACGCAGGCGGTACTGCTCCTCAGTACCCTTCCTTCTTTCTCCCCTTCTAAGATGGCGTATGCCCCTTTTGTATCCTCTCCCAGCATGCACAGCGGGCCGACCACGCCCTTGTACAGCTGCCTGGAGAGGAAACCCAAAGGTACAGTAATGTCACCAGCGGTTCAACCCTGACCTGTCATGACAGCGCCACCCACAGGCCACAGGGAACTATACACCAGTAACACCACTTGGCAAAAGCAAAAGAGCAGAACCCAACAATTAAAGCGATCTGGGTCTGGCTACCAACCCAGATCAACCCCTGAATTTAGGTACCTAGCTCCCCTGAAGTCAAGGGGTGCTACATACACCCCCCTCTAAAATAGACACTGTCCCCAGTGTCTGAAATAAACTCGAACCCTCTCAAGCCTGAGCAGGTGAGAATTTATTCCTGAACATATGTACAAATTTGAAATTTGTGCCTGAACCAAAATATTGGGAAGGGGCAAGAAGAAAAGAGCAAAGGAAGGAAGAGTACAAAATTTTATACATCCCATTCTCAATGTCATATTTACAACACACAAAAAAAACACATTATCAATTCCACCCCCCTCTAACTGACTACTCCACCCATTCTCCAGCGGTTGCTAGTAGTTTCACCTGCAGAAGGAGACAAAAAAAAACAACATACATATGCAATAAAACATCCTACCTATGCTCTATGTACAAGAAGTGAGCTATCTCCCCTGAAGAAGATAACTTCTTTCACTCCGAATTACACATACTATGCCTAGTATATGCTATAAGACTTTACTTCAAACAAGAGACCACAAAAAGTTCTGCAGATCACTACCATCTGGTGGCAGCGCAAAGTCATTACTACCAATTCTCGTTCCAATAGAAAATGCCTGCCAGGAATCAGGCACCTTTCCACTTGGACACAGCAAGTCTCCAACTTTGGCCCTGACTTATCTACCCCAAAGTTCATTTCTTTGTGGCGCTGCAGATGGAGAGAAAACAAACAGCAACAGCTCTCCTTATCCTCAGCCGAGTAGATTAGCCCAAATAATGGAGGGCAAAGTTATGTAAAGTTCCGGAGCAATCTCCAGAGTAGACAACAACAAAAAAAACAAGTTCCCACTTTGCATTAAAAGTTTCAATAGAGTACACAGCGTTTTCTCGCTCGTTGTTGCAAATTACCACCCGGTCTGCATGTATGTGCCGACCATAAGTGCATTCTTGCCGACATCCTTTGAAACGGTCAGCCTTGGCAGCTGAACACACAAAGTATCTACGGGTGGCCGGTACTTTCAAGTAGTCCCACACAAAGTCAGCATACCACCTTTCACGGTAACCTCAATTTCAAAGAGAAGCTCCCTAGGAACATAGGGATATTCCCAGCCGTATTCAATGGCCACTTTCTGGCTAAGAAGACACTGCAACCTAGAAATAGGCAGATGGATTGCACGGTCTCCTCTACCAGGCAGGACAATTGCATCTGGAGATCTAGGCACTTTCACTGCCTCAAGCTTCGGCAAAGGTGCCCGCAGAGGTACACGTCCAGCGGTAGTAGCAGGCGCTGGTGATGCAGAGACAATTCCTTCCTCATGTGCAGGGGCCTCCACCCGGGGTGTAGTTTCCCCAGAGTCCACGGGTGATCCCTCTCTAGTGTCTTGGGGTGAGGGTAACGGAATTCTGTCCCAACCCTTCTTGACAAACAACTCATCCACCTCAAAATCATCCCCCATGTCAGAGGACGAGTCCAGGTCGGAAGTATTACACTCCTCCGCCGGCAGATAGTTCTTAGTGGGCGCTGACATACTGCCTTCTAAGGACAAAAGTTCCCGTGGGCTGGCTGACCACCCATCCCTGTTATGGGGTACGAGTGTCTCTCCCTTCCCTGGCAAACTTGTAACAGTTCCCCCAGCCTCCTTACCGTCCTTTCTCCTAGAGATCCCTCCTGGTTGGAGCTCCGGTTCGGGTAGGCGCTGGGGTGGACCTCGACCGGGGCCGTGGGAGGCCTTCACGTAGCCCACCTTCCTTTTAGCAAGCGGGATAGAAGTCTCGGTCGTGATGGAGGCAGAATCTGCTGTAACATCTGTTATTGGCTCTGCGGTGACTGGAACTTATTTTTCCACGTTCACTGCAGCCGTAGTAATGCGCGTGGGCCCGGCCACGGGGCGTGTTTCCCTTCTTCAGAAGTAACCATTGCGTAACAAAGTTGACCTTGAAAACTCTGGGTGATTCGGTGGGTTGTTCCACTTCGAACTCTCCACAGGTCAGGCATCTTCCGAATGGCCGTATCTGCACAGCCAGTCCCTGGCACTTGGGACAGAGCACGCCCAGGCCCTCTGCATCCCGGCAGGTATAGAGCGCAAAGCGGCCCCGGGACTTGAGCCGGATCCCTGTATCCGTCAGGGGGGCAGTGAGAGAAGCGATATCCATGGTTGAGGTAGTCGGGAACATACGGGGTCCCGGTGGAAGAGGAATCCATGGAGTAGTAGCGGACATGTTGCTTCTTCTTCACTGGTTTGGCTCGTACTGTCCCTTTGGCGCCAAAGACACCACGTGCAACACACACTTTGCGGGGGCTCCTCCCCTTTTTTTCCTTCCTGCACGCAGCTCGCAGGCTTTTCCTAGTTCTGGACACGCCCACGAACTACGCACGTAGAAAAAACTCAAACACAGTCCTGTACCTCCATTTTCTTCAATAAAATGTGGCGCAGTTCAACTTTCACAATGGCTGAAAAACAGTCCAACCTCTGGGGGGGTAGCTGCAGAATGCCGGACTCGAGCCCCCATGTGTAGCACACAGATCCCTGGCCTTACCTCCTCAAGGCGGGACACACCGTACCACAATGCCCAGGTTCCTTCTTGAATAAGAGGGTGAGCAGTGTTCAGAAATTGTTGGGTTCCGCAGCGAGTTACCTCTCCTGAGGCTGGTTCCTTTCCCTAGAATGTGGGGAAAAGTCTGTAGCTTGTGTACCAATAAGGCCAATGTCCAGACAAGGTTAAACCTCAATGGCTGAAGGTTTATTTTCTTTATGCTTGAAACCGGACAGGAAAGTTGAAAGTGAAGAATAGAATAACAGGAGGCAGGTTCAGGCACTTAATATCACCACTCAATCCCAAGTGGACTCTGCTCACCCGGATAGTTCCCTCTCACGGTCCTAGCAGCCGAAGTGATGCACAAACTTTACTTCACTGTCCTAGGGATACGATCGGAACCCATTTGCCTAGTTTCAAACTTCCCAGCACTTGTAGCATAAGGACCTAGGTGCAAGTTAAAGCACGCTACAATGCCTGTGGCGGACTTGTGGAATCCCTCTGTAGGTGACCAGGCCTCATCCGAGGCGGTGACTTCCTTCACCGGTAACCCTGGCTCCCTCTCCAGAATGGGTCACCCTCGAGTGCCCTGGAATTCCTCTTTAGATGGTAGGTCAGCTAAAGGTGCTGGGCCTACATGAAAAGTTGCAGCCCCAGGCTAAAGGTGCCTGAGATTGATCTTCCCCTGCGCACTCCCATGGCCTGGAGGGCCATGAGACGCAGGCGGTACTGCTCCTCAGTACCCTTCCTTCTTTCTCCCTTTCTAAGATGGCGTCTGCCCCTTTTGTATCCTCTCCCAGCATGCACAGCGGGCCGACCACGCCCCCGTACAGCTGTCTGGAGAGGACACCCAAGGGTACAGTAATGTCACCAGCGGTTCAACCCTGACCTGTCATGACAGCGCCACCCACAGGCCACAGGGAACTATACACCAGTAACACCACTTGGCAAAAGCAAAAGAGCAGAACCCAACAATTAAAGCGATCTGGGTCTGGCTACCAACCCAGATCAACCCCTAAATTTAGGTACCTAGCTCCCCTGAAGTAAAAGGGCGCTACAATTATATTTGGGTACAGCATCGCAGGACCGTGCAATTTTCAGTTAACGTAACGCAGTGCTGTACCGGAAAAAAAATGGCCTGGTCAGGAAAGGGGGTAAATCTTCCATAGCTGAAGTGGTTAAAGTTGTCCTGTTGCTGACCATTTTAACATTACTGTACTGTCTGAGGCTTCCTAATCCTTGTAGTAAAACACCTGCCTATACTCTATGTTCTAAGTTTGCATGAGAGCAGTGGTGAGGATCTCCAGTATGCTACCAGAACAGAACAGATTCAAATAGTTCTAAAGCACTTTTAATGCCTAAAAAATATTATTTACTATTTATGCAGGCTGATTGGATAGCAATAATAATAAAAAAAAAACACCATACTGTATCATAGCCCTGACTTCAATAAATCATTGCAAAGTAACATGCAAATACAATCACTACATACCTCATTGCGATATCAATTAGATATATCTAATCGGATGGACATCGCAAATCAATCTTTCTCTTGAATATATATACATAGTGACGTACAATATTCCCAACTGATATATTAATAGAAGTATACCATAGGGATCAGAGAAACCTTGTCTTTAATCACCTTGGTAGTTTATGGCGGATTTGCTAATTAATGTTTCTTGATGAAGTGAGTTAATTCTAGCGAGCCACTGCTGGACAGGTCCAGTGGGCTTTCTGTTCCTAGAGAATTTATAATTCTTTCCAATTATCTGCAACAACACACCTGATTTCAGCCTAAGGATTACGTATCATGTGGATCATTGTCATAGCTGCCTGCAGCACCTCTGTGTTGGAAATATATATTAAATATATTGTAGAATGTATCAAAAATTAGAGTCATAAGAAATAATTTATATAGATATACAGTATCTCACAAAAGTGAGTACACCCCTCACATTTGTGTAAATATTTTATTCTATCTTTTCATGTGACATGTTAGCACTTTGGAAATTACACTTTGCTACAATGTAAAGTAGTGAGTGTACAGCTTGTATAACAGTGTAGATTTGCTGTCCCCTCAAAATATCTCAACACACAGCCAATAATGTCTAAACCGCTGGTAACAAAAGTGAGTACACCCCTAAGTGAAAATGTCCAAATTGGACCCAAAATGTCAATATTTTGTGTGGCCACCATTATTTTCCAGCACTGCCTTAACCCTCTTGGGCATGGAGTTCACCAGAGCTTCACAGGTTGCCACTGGAATCCTCTTCCCCTCCTTCATGACGACATCACGGTGCTGGTGGATGTTGGAGACCTTGCGCTCCTCCACATTCCTCTTGAGGAAGCCCCACAGATGCTCAATAGGGTTTAGGTCTGGAGACATGCTTGGCCAGTCCATCGCCTTTACCCTCAGCTTCTTTAGCAAGGCAGTGGTGGTCTTGGAGGTGTGTTTGGGGTCGTTAGCATGTTGGAATACTGCCCTGCGGTCCAGTCTCCGAAGGGAGGGGATCATGCTCTGCTTCAGTATGTCACAGTACATGTTGGCATTCATGGTCCCCTCAATGAACTGTAGATCCCCAGTGCCGGCAGCACCAGACCATGACACTCCCACCACCATGCTTGACTGTAGGCAAGACACACTTTGTACTCCTCACCTGGTTTCCACCACACACGCTTGACACCATCTGAACCAAATAAGTAATGGCTGTATGAGGGACAGCAAATTTACACTGTTATGCAAGCTGTACACTCACTACTTTACATTGTAGCAAAGTGTCATTTCTTCAGTGTTGTCACATGAAAAAATATAATAAAATATTTACAAACATGTGAGGGGTGTACACACGTTTGTGAGATACTGTATAAATTGTGGAGGGGTAGATACACTATATTACCAAAAGTATTGGGACACCTGCCTTTACACGCAAATGAACTTTAATGGCATCCCAGTCCGTAGGGTTCAATAATGAATTGGCCCAACCTTTGCAGCTATAACAGCTTCAACTCTTCTGGGAAGGCTGTCCACAAGGTTTAGGAGTGTGTCTATGGGAATGTTTGACCGTTCTTCCAGAAGCGCATTTGTCAGGTCAGGCACTGATGTTGGACAAGAAGGCCTGGCTCGCAGTCTCCACTCTAATTTATCCCAAAGGTGTTCTATCGGGTTGAGGTCAGGACTCTGTGCAGGCCAGTCAAGTTCCTCCACCCAGAACTTGCTCATCCATGTCTTTATGGACCTTGTTTTGTGCACTGGTGAGCAGTCATGTTGGAACAGAAAGGGGCCATCCCCAAACTGTTCCCACAAAGTTGGGAGCATCAAATTGTCCAAAATGTCTTGATATGCTGATGCCTTAAGAGTTCCCTGCACTCTAAGGGGCCAAGCCCAACCCCTGAAAAACAATCCCAAACCCTAATCCCCCCTTGACCAAATGATTTGGACCAGTGCACAAAGCAAGATCCATAATGACATTGATGATAAGTGAGTTTGGGGTGGAGGAACTTGGCTGGCCTGCATAGAGTCCTGACCTCAACCCCATAGACTTAAACTGGGATGCCATTAAAGTAAAGTAAAGGAAAATCTCCCCAATGGGGCACAGATGGTGAAAAAAATAATCTGACAGGGGTAATAACCCTCCCTTGCGCTATGCAAAATGAAAAAAATAATTGCCTTTAGTTCTACTTTAAAGCGGAGCTCCCCTGAAACCAAAAATATTAAAAGCCAGCAGCTACAAATACTGCAGCTGCTGACTTTTAATATTAGGACACTTACCTGTCCTGGAGTCCAGCGACGTCCGCAGCAGAAGACGAGCAATCGCTCGTCACTCTGCTGCCCCCACCGCTATCCTCGGTGGGGGAATCAAGCAGTGAAGCCTTGCGGCTTCACTGCCCGGTTCCCTACGGCACATGCGCGAGTCACGCTGCGCCGTTCTCACTGGTCCCCGTTGTGTTCTGGGAGCCGAGTGTTTCCTAGAACACAACGGGTATTCTGCGGGAAGTGACGTGCTACCCGCAGAATACCCGCAGAGAGGACTCCCGGAAGTGGGTGCAAATACCTGTCTTAGACAGGTATCTGCACCCCCCTCCCCCCTGAAAGGTGCCAAATATGACACCGGAGGGGGGGAGGGTTCTGATGAGCGGAACTTCCACTTTAGGGTGGAGCGCCGCTTTAAGATGAGGATACAACGAGCTCATGCACACTGCAGCTCAAAAAATTTTTTTTTATTGAGCTTCTTTGAGCTTTTTTGAGCATAAGCGTTTTTTTTTCCCACAAACGCTCCTTAAAGTCTATGGGCACAAGTCAGATAGAAGTCCCATTGAAGTAGTACAGGAAACTTTTCTAAAGTCTGAGTGACTTCAGTAGTACTAATTAGGATAGCTCTCATTGACTAACATGGGACTTCTCTTCTCTTTTATACACAGTTGTGACGTGACGTCACTCGTATTGCAAGACCTCCGCTCGTTTATTAAGTTAAAAAGTATAAAAAAAACTTTGCTCGTCTTGTAAAACACTCGCAGACCAAGTTATTTGCAATGCAAGGTTTTACTGTAATATAATATAACCACTTCAAGACTGCAATACGTATATATATATATAAACATTGCGGCTTTGGAATGGTTTACCGGGGTTATGGCTGAAGCTATCAAAGCTGGAGCTGGAACGCTTTCAGAAGCAGCGGAAGGGGACGCCTCCCGCCACTTGCCGGTGTTTCTGGTGATTACTGTTTTTACCGGCGCACCCAAGAAACAATCCAACAGTGCGGCCTGCTGGTCACAGAGTCAATAATAGACCAGATCATCTTTGATCACCTCTATGGCCTTGAAGTACCGAAGCAACGTCATGACGTCACTTCTGGTCTAATTTGGAAGTAAATTATTTTTTTTTCTAAAGCAAAAGATCAAAAACATTTTTTTTAAATCTTTTGCTTTTAAAGGCAAAGAAGAGATTTTGTGTCTTTTTGACCCCCAGACCTCTCCATAAAGAGGACCTCTCATCATTATTTCTATGACAAGGGATGTTTACATTCCTTGTATTAGGAATAAAAGTGATAAAAAAGAAAATTAAGTGTAAAAAAAAAAAAAATTATATATATATCCCTCCATGCTCACGTGCAGAAGCGCACGCATACGTAAGTCGTGCATGCATATTTAAACAGTGTTTGCACCACAGATGTGGGTTATCACCGCCAAAGTTAAAGCAACAGCAATAATGCTATTGCTTGTCCTCCTCTGTAACCCTAAACAGGTAACCTGTAAAAATGTTTAAAGCGTCGTCTATTGAGATTTTTAAGTACCTTACTTTGGCACCATTCCACGAGCACATATTTAACCACTTGCTTACTGGGCACTTAAACACTCCTCCTGCCCAGACCAATTTTCAGCTTTCAGTGCTCTCACACTTTGAATGACAATTACTCAGCCATGCAACATTGTACCCAAATGATTTTTTTGTCCTTTTTTTCATGCAAATAGAGATTTTTTTTTTGGTGGTATTTGATCACCTCTGAGTTTTTTATTTTTTGCGCTTTAAATGAAAAAAATTCTTAATTTCTGTGATAAAATTTAGCATATTAGTACTTTTTTTTTCATAGATTTTGGCCACAATTTATACTGCTACATATCTTTGGTAAAAATAACCCAAAATTTGTGGAAATTATTTGATCTGTGTGAAATTTTTAGAGTCTACAAGCTATAGTGCAAATCATAAAAAATGTATCACATCTGATGTACTGGCGGCCTATCTCATTTATTGAGACCCTAACAAGCCAGGAAAGTACAAATGCCCCCCAAATAACCCCTTTTTGGAAAGTAGACATTCCAAGGTATTTAGTAAGAGGCATGGTGAGTTATTTTAAGTTGTAATTTTTTTCCCACAATTCTTTGCAAAATTAAGATTTTTATTTTTGATTTGGATTTTTTCTCAAAATTGTCAGTGTAATAGCTTATTTCTCTCATATGGCATGTGCATACCACAAATGACACCCCAAAATACATTTTGCTACTCTTCCTGAGTATTACCATACCACATGTGTGGGACTTTTTCACTGCCTGGCCACATACAGAGGCCCAACATGCAGGGATCACCATCAGGGGTTCTAGGAGCATAAATGACACATCTAACTTGTTGACTACCTATTACAATTTTCAAGGCCCTGGAGCACCAGGACAATGGAAACACCCACAAAATTACCCCATTTTGGAAAGCTAACACTCCAACGTATAATCTATGAGGCATAATGAGTCTTTTGAATGGTTTATTTTTTTCCAGAAGTTTTTGGAAAATGTGGAAAAAAAATTAAAACGCATTTTTTTTACACAAAGTTGTCCATTTATAAGATATTTCCAACACATAACATTTACATAGCAAAAATGACACCCCAAAATACATTCTGCTACTGTACACACCTTACTTTTTTTTTTACGTCGTCGGCCTGTTTCTGTGGGAGGGACTTTATCGGGAAAGTGACGTTCGGAGAGTCGACTAAGAACATCAGATCGGATGTTTTGGGGTGGGCCATTCGGGAATATAAGGGCAGTGATAAGGTCCTCCTGGTAGCCAAGGAAGCGTTTGGGGTTTTGGGTGGAGTTGCGGTATATGATATACGAGTTATATATGGCCAATTGAAAAAAAAAATTGCGACTTTTTTGTACCAATGGTATGTCCGTCTTGTGGCAAGGTAGGGTTTGAGCATCTGGTCATTGAATTTGACTCCCCCCATAAACAAATTGTAGTCCTGGATGCATGTGGGCTTTTGGATGGGGCCATTCCTTCTGGGGATTTCCGGGAAGACTGGGCCTCTCCGCTAGCAAAAAAGCTGGAAGAAGATAGCGGAGGCCCGGCAGAAGGAAGAAAGAGCCGGAGAGCAAGAGAATAACCGGAGAGCGCGGAGACGACTCCGGAGACCCCCCAGTCGGAAGAGACCCCCCGAGTCGGAAGAAGACCCCCGGAGCTGTGTAATAAATTACTTTAAAAACCTGTGTGTGTTTTTTTATTGACATTTTTTTTCCACCAGGTGAATGAGTAGGGGTACGATGTACCCCATACTCATTCACATAGGGTGGGGGCCCCGGGATCTGGGGGCCCCCTTGTTAAAGGGGGCTCCCGGATTCCGATAAGCCCTCGCCCGCAGACCCCGACAACCAACGGCCAGGGTTATCGGGAAGAGGCCCTTGTTCCCATCAACATGGGGACAGGGTGCTTTAGAGTGGGGGGGGCCGCAGGTTCTCCCCCCTGCCCAGAAGCACCAAACCCCCCATGTTGAGGGCATGTGGCCTGGTATGGTTCAGGAGGGAGGGGGGGCCGCTCTCTCGTCCCCCCTCTTTTCCTGTGGCCTGCCAGGTTGCATGCTCGGATAAGGGTCTGGTTTGGATTTTGAGGGGGACCCCCACGCACCCTGTCGCCGAGAATCTCCGCAATGGGATCGCGATGGATATACAATGTCGGCGGCACCTACTGTATGCCTCCTTGGCAGAAAATAATCTTTTTGACATGGTTGCTTGTGGTGGTGCGACTACACAGGTGTGTGCTAAGCCTTCACTGATGGGCACTGATGAGGTGGCACAGATGGGCACTGATGAGGTGGCACAGATGGGCACTGATGAAGCTGCACAGATGGGCACTGATGAGGTGGAGCAGATGGGCACTGATTTATGGCACAGATATGCACTGATGAGGTGGCACAGATGGGCACTGATGAGGCGGCACAGATGGGCACTGATGAGGCGGAACAGATGGGCACTGATGAGGCGACACAGATGGGCACTAAATGGCGGCACAGATGGGCACTGATTGGTGGCACAGATAGGCATTGATTGGCGACACAGATGGGCACTGATTGGCGACACAGATGGGCACTGATGAGGTAGCACAGATGTCCACTGACTGATTGCACAGATGTTCACTGATGAAGCGGCACAGATGGGGACTGATTGGCACAAGTGGGCACTGATGAGGTGGCACTGGTGGGCACTGAGGTGGCACAGGTAGGAACTGATGAGGTGGCACAGGTGGGCACTGATTGCACAGCTCACTGATGTCACAGACTGGCACAGGTGGTCACAGATTGGCACAGATCCCTATGGGCACTTATGGGCACTGTATGGGCACTGGTAATATCCACTCACTTTGTAACACTGTAACAGATCGCTCTCCCTCCTCACACGCGGTCTCTATGCGAGAAGGGAGAGCCGGCAATGAGAGATGATCTCATATGTTTACATTTGAGATCATCTTTCATTGGCCACTCTGATTGGCCATTCACAGCGATCTGTGATTGGTTGTGTCCAAGGGACACGGGCAGCACAGAACTTCCCCGCTGCACGCTCGGGAGCGCGCGCGGGGAACGAGGAAAGGGGAGGCCGTCTATTGACGGCCTTCCGGATTTTCAGGTCTGCGCTGAAGCCATCATTATGCTATAGCGCGGGCCTCAAGTAGTTAAAGCATGACATTTTAGGTATCTATTTACTCAACATAACATCATGTTTCATATTTTACAAATTAACTGGGGTATATATTGTGTTTTTTTTTGTTTTTTTTTATTCATTAAAGTGTATTTTTACCCCAAAAATTGCATTTGAAAAACCACTGCGCACATAGAGTGTGACATAAACATTTTAATGATTGCCATTTTATTCCCAAGGGTCTCTGATAAAAAAAAATAGAATGTTTTGGGGTTATAAGTAATTTCTTTAGCAAACAAAACTGAAAATTTATTATCAAATACTTACCGTAATTTTCCTTTCCTGATAGGCTCCATGGCAGCATACGTGTGGGTTGGCCCCGCCTCCATAACTACCCAATAGGACCCCCTTCCTATAAATTTTGGCTCTGGGCTCTCAGCCGTGTTCTGTAACTAGCCTACTCCAAGCATTGGGAGGGACTCCTGCTGCCATGGAGCCTATCAGGAAAAGAGAATTACGGTAAGTATTTAATAATAAATTTTCCGTTTTCCTGACATACTCCATGGCAGCATACGTGTGGAAAATAACTCGCCAAACACACCCGGGCGGGCAAAATGCTGAGGCAAGAAATACATTTATTTAACACTGTCAACCGACAGAACTTGTAAACCAAAATTCAGTGATAAGGCAGCTGGTTCGACACAATAGTGGGAAACAAAAGTATTAATAGACGACCAAGAGGCCGCTCTGCATATAACGTCAGGTGCAACATGACGAGAGGCTGCCCAAGAAGTTGAGATTCTCCGGGTTGAGTGCGCAGTAACTGCCTCCGGAGGAGCCAAACCTTTTGCTTTGTAAGCTCTTTGGATGGTCTGAACTATCCATGCCGCAATAGATCTGATTGAGGCCTGTTTTCCTCTGTTCTTCCCATGAAGAAGAATGAAAAGAAAGTCCGTTTGTCTGAAAGACTCTGTCATTTCCAGGTATTGACTTAATGTGTGGCCCACATCAAGGGGATAAACATCTTGACCTTCAGAAGTTCCAAAAGTGGGTAATACAATTTCCTGATTTTCATGAAAGATAGATGTAACTTTTGGGTTTGAACCTAGCATGGGAATTAATACTGCTCTATCTGGGAAAAAGGTCAGGAAAGGCTCTTTTGAACCCAAGTTTCTGATATCAGACACTTTTAGCTGAGGTGACCGCTACTAGGAAGACGGTCTTGAGAGTAAGATCTTTTGCCGAAAGAGTTTTTTCAGGATCTGTGCTGAGTGTGGTAAGATAGTCCAGTACAAGAGGAAGGTCCCATTTGGGGAACCTCAGTTTTCTCTGTGGTCTAAGTCTGACAGCACCCTTAACTACTTCCTTACTGGGCACATATACCCCCTTCCTGCCCAGGCGAAATTTCAGCTTTCAGCACTGTCACGCTTTGAATGACAATTGCGCGGTCATGCCACGTGGCTCCCAAACAAAATTGGAGTCCTTTTTTTCGCACAAATAGAGCTTTCTTTTGGTGGTATTTGATCACCTCAGCGGTTTTTATTTTTTTGCGCTATAAACAAAGATAGAGCGACAATTTTGAAAAAAAAGCAATATTTTTTGATTTTTGCTATAATAAATATCCCAATTTTTTGGGATTTTTTTTTTCCTCAGTTTAGGCCGATACGTATTCTTCTACATATTTTTGGTAAAAAAAAATCGCAAGCAGCGTTTATTGATTGGTTTGCGCAAAAGTTATAGCGTTTACAAAATAGGGGGTAGTTTTATGGCATTTTTATAATTTTTTTTTTTACTAGTAATGGCGGCGATCAGTGATTTTTTACGTGACTGCGACATTATGGCGGACACATTGGACACTTTTGACACTATTTTGGGACCATTCACATTTATACAGCGAATAGTGCTAAAAAATGCACTGATTACTGTATAAATGTGACTGGCAGGGAAGGGGTTAACACTGGGGGGCGAGGAAGGGGTTAAATGTGTGCCCTATTAGTGATTACTACTGTGTGGGGGAGGGGACTGACTGGGGGAGGTGACCGATCTGTGTCCCTATGTACAAGGGACACAGCATCGGTCCCCTCTCCCTGACAGGACATGGATCTGTGTGTTTACACACACAGATCCATGTCCTTGTCTGTGTAACCGCCGATCGCGGGTGCCTGGCGGACATCGTGGCCGCCAGGCACGCGCATCGGCATTGCAGTGACGCGCCGGGTACGTGCGCGCCGCCGCCGGCGCTCGCGCCCCCCCCCAGTGGCCAAATTAGCGGAGGCCGTATAAACACGGCCTCCCGGCATGTAACAACCACCTCGCAGCCGTATATAGTCATACGGTGGGCGCGAGGTGGTTAAAGAACTGGCGAATCAGGGGATGATTGGCCCAAGAGATTCCTGTAAATGCTGAGATGGCTGAGACTTTAACTCGAAGAGAGCTTACTGCTAAAGGCAAGTCAAAACCTGTTTGTAGGAAACTAAGTACACCCTGGACTTCTGGAGAATTACAGGAATTAGCCCTGGAAGACATATGATCTGTAAATTTTGACCAGATACGCTCATAGACTTTGTTGGTGCTATTTCTTCTAGCGTTAAGGAGAGTCGATATGGCTTCTTCTGGACATCCTAAGGCTTCCAGCCTTCCCCTCTCAAGAACCATACCCTGAGGTGCAGATGAGCTGGGCATGGGTGCAGCGTTGTGCCCTGAGATAGGAGATCCGGTCTGAGGGGTAGAGGGATTGAGTCCCGATAACTGAGTGAAGTCAAGATTGAGAACCATGGCCTGTTGGGCCAAAACGGAATTACTGCTATGATTTCTACTCTCTCCGCTCTGAGTCTGTGAAGGAATTGAAGTATCACAGGTACTGGAGGAAAGGCATAAGCCTGGCTGAATCTCCACCGTTCTGTGAAAGCATCTATCCCGTAGGCTTGGGGATCCCGAGACCTTGAGTAATACTTGATCAGCTTGTGGTTGCATGGGGACGCAAACAGATCCACTTCTGGAGACACTCCCAGAGTTAGAAGCCAATTGAATACCTCTATGTGTAGAGACCATTCGTTGTTGTTCATTTGAGTTCGTGATAGAAAGTCCGCTTGAACATTCTGGACCCCCGGAATGTACACTGCAGAGATGTTGCATAGGTACTTCTGGGACCAGGTCATGATTGGTCCTACTTCCCGGAGTAAGGACCAGCTGCGGGTACCACCCTGCTTCCTTATGTAAGCAACTGCGGTTGTGTTGTCCATCCTGAGCATCACAGAAGAGTCTGTCAACAGATGACGGAAGGACATGAGCGCCTGGAAGGCAGCCCACAACTCCAGTATGTTGGACACAATTCCTTGGGATGGTGTGTTCCACCTGCCCTGTTCTATTTCCGTCAGGCAATGAGCGCCCCACCACTGATTGCTGGCATCCCAAGTTACAGTAATCCAAGTGATGGGATGGATTGTGTGACAGTTGCGGAGATTCTTCCCCTGAAGCCACCAAAGAAGAGATTCTCTCATGGATGAAGTGAGCCTGATGCGTTGACTCTTGCTGGGGGAGTCCCATTGCTGGAGAAACCCCTTCTAGAATGGGCGAGTGTGCCACTGAGCCCACCTCACCATAGGGATGGTGGCTGTCATGGTGCCGATTACCTTCAGGCATTGAAGAGCAGACATGTGAGAGGAAGCAAGTGTTGCGCGGATCCTGTCCCGGATTGCTGCAATCTTTTCCTCGGGCAATGAAATGGTGCCGTCTATTGTGTTGAAGAGGGCACCTAGAAACACAAGGGACTGTGTTGGAATGAGATGACTCTTCTCCAAATTCAGGAGCCACCCAAATTCTTGGAGAGTGGCGATTACTAGATTCTTGTGTTCCAAGAGTTGACATCTGTCTTGAGCTAGAAGTAAGAGGTCGTCTAGGTAGTGATGAAGACGAACTCCTTTCACTCGGAGCAGAGCCACAATGGCTAACAGAACCTTGGAGAACACCCGAGGTGATGTCGTGAGACCAAAAGGTAGGCAGGTGAACTGTAAGTGTTGATCGCCTACAGCAAAGTGGAGGTACTTTTGATAGTCTGCAGCCACTGGGACGTGAAAATATGCGTCCTTCAGATCTATTGACACTAACCAATCTCCTGGATGGACTGACTGCTGGATTGTAGTGACTCCATTTTGAATCTTTCCTTTCAAATAAATCGGTTGAGATGCGTTAAGTCTATTACTGGTCTCCAGGTACCGTTCTTTTTCTGTACCATGAACAACGGGGAGTACATGCCTTCTCCTCGTTCGCCCTCTGGAACAGTAATGGCTGCGCCTTGAATTAATAAACAGCTTACGTAACTTAGTATGACTTGTTTCTTTTCTTCTACACTTGGAAGACTTGTGGGTATGTATCTGAGCCTGGGGGTACTGTTGAAGACCCACTGTGGCCTGAAGAGACCGTCTTCATGGTCCAAAAATCTTGAATAGAGGCCCTCCAAACATGCCAGGAGCAGTGTTGCCAACCCCCTGAAGTGAAATTTACTGGCAAGGATGCCAAAATTTCTGAACGGCACCAATTTCTTACTGGCAAAAATAATGAAGATTACTGGCAGAGCCACATTTTTTACTGACGCTGCAAAAAAGTACCTAAAATTACTGTTTTTAGTGCTAAACAGTGCAAATATCAATATTTGAACTATAAACACACAGCTAATGCTAATATCAATGTGTTTAAGTTAAACAAAAGTAAATAAACATATTTCTCAATTTACATGAAGGTTAGGTTACTATAACCCAGCCAGAACAGAGTTCCCTCTTACATTAGAGTCTGCAGGGATCCCCCTTACAGTGCAAGGGAACTCTTATGTAAAGGGGAACGCTGCAGATCATGATGTGGAGGGGGGCTCTGGTGAATAGAGACCACCTTCCACAGAGTGAATACACTAAGGTAAGGGGGGGTACTAATATAAGGGGGAAACCTTTATATCAGTGCCCCCTTACATTATTGTATTTATTCACCTCCTTACATCAGTGACCCCCCCCTCAGAATGGCCTGGCGGCACTGTCACTTACCTCCTCCCAGGTGCACAGTGTGGGGCTCAGTCAGACGGCTCCAGCTTGGTGGCTCTGATCTCCTCTCCCCAGTCCACACGTCTGTTTCTTCCTGGGCCATAACCGTAACCCCCATCCCGGCGGCACTCCCACTCTTGACTCCTTTCTAGGATCCCCTCAGAGACTGTAGACATGACAAGAGATGGTCAGAGGCTGCGGACACGATACAGGAAGTGGACAGAGACTGCAGACATAATACAGGAGGTGGACAGAGACTGCGGACATACTACAGGAGGTGGACAGAGACTGCGGAGTGCGGACATACTACAGGAGGTGGACAGAGGCTGCGGACATACTACAGGAGGTGGACAGAGGCTGCAGACATACTACAGGAGGTGGACAGAGGCTGCAGACATACTACAGGAGGTGGACAGAGGCTGCGGACATACTACAGGAGGTGGACAGAGGCTGCGGACATACTACAGGAGGTGGACAGAGACTGCGGACATACTACAAGAGGTGGACAGAGGCTGCGGACATACTACAGGAGGTGGACAGAGGCTGCGGACATACTACAGGAGGGGGACAGAGACTGCGGACATACTACAGGAGGTGGACAGAGGCTGCGGACATACTACAGGAGGTGGACAGAGGCTGCGGACATACTACAGGAGGTGGACAGAGGCTGCGGACATACTACAGGAGGTGGACAGAGACTGCGGACATACTACAGGAGGTGGACAGAGGCTGTGGACATACTACAGGAGGGGGACAGAGACTGCGGACATACTACAGGAGGGGGACAGAGACTGCGGACATACTACAGGAGGGGGACAGAGACTGCGGACATACTACAGGAGGTGCCGGTGGAGACATTCTGCGGACATGATGGTGCCCTCCTCACCCCCTCACGGTAGCCTCCTCCTCTGTCCACCACCATATTACTTCTCCACATCATCAGTGTGCTGTGTCCTCCTCCTGTGCCCCTTTCACCTCTCCACAGGTCAGGGCAGCACTGTGCTGCCCTGACCTGTGGAAAGGTGAAAGGTGCACAGGAGCAAGAGGAGGACACAGCACACTGATGATTTTGATAAGTAATATGGTGGACAGAGCACATCAGTCTCTGTGTCCCCTGCATGGCACGGCTCACTCACTGACCCCCCAGTTTCACTCACCTCGAGTCTGTCTGTCTGTCTGTCCTCTCCTCCCACCCCTGTCAGTGCTCCGTCGCTCGCCTCGCTCCTCCACCTATGATGATGAGTGGCTCGCGCCAGCCGCTGTGGTCACGCCACCGTCGCCACGGTGTATTCAAAAATGGTGCCAGCGGAGCCATCATGTTACTGCGCGTGCGCCGCCCGGCCGAGCGTGAACAAGTTTCCCTGCGCTCGGCCGGCTTGGGAACGGCGCATGCGCAGTTGTATGGCCGGCTCGTGGCCATCTTTTTTATGGGCGCCGGTGCCCATAGCGGACATTAACGTACACCCCGAAAAAGGGGTTAAATTCACGTGCCGTACTTAAATCTATGTACGGTTGGCAACACTGGCCGGAAGTGGAGGAGAGGTGCCCCCACATGACATGTTTGAATGGGCCAAATTTCAAAAAGACTTCGTAGACTCCCGACTACCAGACGGAGTACTTTTAGTTGGTTTCCTGAAAGAGGACTGTCTGGATTTCCAGGGCCTCAAAAATTCACGACCAGGTCTGTAGCTGCACGATCTGTATTCTGTGCCCTCGAAAAGGTGCGTTTCTGGTTTTGCAAACGCCTGTCTTGAGGGAGGAACCCCGACTTACCACCCGTGGCTCGGGAAATGGCATTATCGAGTTTATTGTCAAAGAGCAAGGAGCCCTCAAAAGGAATGCCGCACCAAGCTTGCTTTGAAGCTGGATCCGCCGACCAGGGACGGAGCCATAAAGCGCGGCGTGCGGTAACCGCTGACAACATCACTCGTGCCACTAGGCGAACAACATCAATAGAGGCCAACCCCAAAAAGGCAGATGCTAGCCTGATTTCCTGAATAGTAGAGCTTTTCGCCATTTCTTCAGAGATACTTCTGAGGGAATCATCCACATTGTCTGACCATGCTTCTAGAGCTTTTGAGATAGCTGCTAAAGCCAAAATTGGTTTACAGACTGAACCTGCTGTCAGATAGATTCGCTTCAGGTCTGAGTCAATCCGTCTCTCTAGTGGATCTTTGAATGAGACCGTATCTTCCAGAGGAAGGGTTACATATCTAACCAAACGCATTAAAGCTGCATCAACCATGGGCGCTGAATCAAGGTGTTTTACCTCTTCTTGCTTAAAAGGATATAATTTTTCAATTTTTGACTGCATAGAACTTTTCTTGTCCATTTTACCCCATTCTTCTGAGATAATGGCACCCACTTCCATGACAAACGGGAAATAATGTCGCTCCTTACTGAGCTGTTTAAAAAGTTTCCTTTGTTTGGGGGGAGATATAACTGGATCTTCCCAATTCAGAACTTCTCTAACTGCTTTCACTAAAGCAGGAACTAAGGCATAATCAAACCCCATCCCAGGATCATCCACTTCCGAACCACTTTCTGAGGGAGGAGCTGAGGGATGGCTGGGTTGAGAGATTTCCAGAGTCTCATGCACCTGTCCCTGTTCTAACGGGGGAATCAGTGGGTCTGGAGGAGAATCATGCTGCATTCTAGCATCTTTCTCTTGTAGCGACTCGTTCACGACCCGCTTAACCAATGCTTCCAGGTGTTTATCTGCACCTTCTCTCTCTCATTGGCTGCTTTTGTAAAACAATGGTCACAAAGGGAACCGGAGCCCTGCATCCCCAACAAGGTCTCTCTGACCTCTTGCTGTGAGATGAGGGGGGGTGAGGAGTGTCTCTATTGGGACGTCCGGATCTGGAAGAATAATGGTGTCTAGAGCCAGAAGAGGAGTGCCGGTGGTGTGATTTAGAGGACCCGCTGCGTCTGCGGGAACTACTCTGTTGTTCAGACCTAGAAGGACTGAGAAAGGGAAAGACAAGCATAGAGAGAGAGAAAAAGGCACAAAGTCACAATAATGCCCTACACTCCACTCTCTTCCACCCCCCTCAGCAGGCAGAATAAAAGGAAAGATTTCCCAATCTTACCTGCTGCAAGAGGGTTGGCCACCGGGAGGCAGTGAAGAGTCCATGATAAATCAGGAAACATTGCAGGTGGGAAAGCAATGTCAGAATCAAAGTCACGAACAAAGCAAAAAATTCAGACCCTTCTGAATTGTAACTTACCTGGGGTAAGCTCTGCAGGTGCTCAGGGAAGTCGCCGCTATGCCCACGATCATTCCCGGCGTCTACAGGCTTCCCCAGGCTTTTAAAATTGGCGCTGCGTGACATCACGGCTGCGACAGGCCCGCGATTCTCGCGCGAATGCGTAAACCAGGCCTCGCTTTCATTCCGGGCCGCGCATGCGCAGACCTGGATAAACCCGGAAGTAAGAGGGAGCGGTGGCTGGAACGCACAGGGAACCAGCCGCTTGCTGGGCATGTATAACAATTGCAAGAAAAATGGCAATGAAACAGCAGAAAGGTATACAACAAACAAAAACACTGCTGCCATGAAGGCGATACAGCTTACCACCACCTACGATCGATTCGGCCAGGGACACCGCATCCATACACACACTGGGCTTGCAGCAGATAATGGCCACCTGCACACTGCTAGGTAATCAGGCCTGTGCGCGCTCATCTCTCCAATGGAAGATATAATCCAGCTCTTCAGCGCTACTCTGCCATACACTCCATACCCTGCTTCACAGTCAAGGCTTATCGGAGGGATGAGACACCATATTGTCGGCCGATCTTGATCGTAGGAACAATCGTCTTCAGGTAGGAGAACTAAAACATATAGTCCTTCGGAGGAGGACAAATAAGGAACACGGCTGAGAGCCCAGAGCCAAAATTTATAGGGAGTGGGTCCTATTGGGTAGTTATGGAGGCGGGGCCAACCCACACGTATGCTGCCATGGAGCATTTCAGGAATTACTGATTTAAACTTGTAAACAAAAAGTACCAGAAACGGCCTGGTCTTCAATAATAAAGCTGTTCATTATTGGTATGACTAAAATTTTACTTCGAATGAAGAGACTGGGCAGAAATGGATGGATAGATAGATAGAAAGAAGTTTGAAAGCTTTGCCAATTTATTAAAAATAAAAAATGAAAAAAATCACATAATAGTACATAAGTATTCACAGCCTTTGCTCAAAACTTTGTTGAAGCACCTTTGGCACCAATTACAGCCTCAAGTTTTTTTGAGTATGATGTACAAGCTTGGCACTCCTATTTTTGGGCATTTTCTCCAATTCTTCTTTGCAGGACCTCAAGCTCCATTAGCCATTTTCAGATCTCCCAAGAGATGTTTAATCGGGTTCAAGTCTGGGCTCTGGCTGGGCCACTCAAGGACATTAACGTAATTGACCCATAGCCACTCCTTTGTTATCTTGGCTGTGTGCTTAGGGTCATTGTCCTGTTGGAAGATGAACTTTCGCCTCAGTCTGAGGTCCACAATGCTCTGGAGCAGGTTTTCATCAAGGATGTCTCTGTACATTGCTGCATTTATCTTTTCCTCAATCCTGACTAGTCTCTCAGTTCCTGCCGCTGAAAAACATCCCCACAGCATGTTGCTGGCACCACCATGCTTCACTGTAGGGATGGTATTGGCCGGGTGATGAGCGGTGTCTGGTTTCCTCCAGACATGATGCTTGCCATTCAGGCCAAAGAGTGCTATCTTCGTTTCATCAGACCAGAGAATTTTGTTTCTCATGGTCTGAGAGTCCTTCAGGTGCCTTTTGTCAAACTCCAGGCGGGCTGTCATGTGCCTTCTACTGGGGAGTGGCTTCCGTCTTGACACTCTACCATACAGGTCTGATTGGTGGAGTGCTGCAGAGATGGTTGTTCTTCTGGAAGGTTCTCCTCTCTCTACAGAGAAACACTGGAGCTCTGTCAGAGTGACCATCGGGTTCTTGGTAACCTCCCTGACTAAGGCCCTTCTCCCCCGATCGCTCAGTTTGGCCGGCAGTCCGCTCTAGGAAGAGTCCTGGTGGTTACAAACTTCTTCCATTTACGTATGATGGAGGCCACTGTGCTCATTGGGACCTTCAATGCTGCAGAATTTTTTCTGTACCCTTTTCCAGATCTGTCCCTCAATACAATCCCGTCTCGAACGTCTACAGACAATTCCTCGGACTTCATGGCTTGGTTTGTGCTCTGACATGCACTGGTAACTGTGGGACCTTATATAGACAGGTGTGTGCCTTTCCAAATCATGTCCAATCAACTGAATTTACCACAGGTGGACTCCAATCAAGTTGTGGAAACATCTCAAGGATGATCAGTGGAAACAGGATGCACCTGAGCTCAATTTTGAGTGTCATGGTAAAGGCTGTGAATACTTGTGTACATGGGATTTTTTTATTTTTAATAAATTTGCAAAGATTTCAAACACACTTCTTTCACGTTTTAATTACGGAGTATTGTTTGTAGAATTTTGAGGAAAATAACGAATTTAATACATTTTGGAATGAAGCCTCGTACACACGACCGGTTTTCTTGGCAAGAAACGACAAGAAAACAGCTGGCAGAGCTTTTTGCAGAGAAAACCATTGGTGTGTATGGTTTCTCGTTGAGAAATGCTCAGAATCAAGTATGAGATGGGAGCGCTTCTTCTGGTAAAACTAGCGTTCGTAATGGAGATAGCACATTTGTCACACTGTAAATTATTGCATCCTTTAAATGGTGCGCATTAAAATCTTCTTTAGAATGGTACAATAATGAAAAACAATGAACTTTTTGTTGAAAGTTTTGCTGCTGATATTCACACAGAGTTCTGACTAACTTTTTGCAACATTTTTAACCACTTCCATACTGGGCACTTATACACCTTCCTGCCCAGACCAATTTTCAGCTTTCAGCGCTGTTTCACTTTGAATGACAATTGCGCGGTCATGCTACACTGTACCCAAACTACATTTTTATAATTTTGTTCCCACAAATAGAGATTTCTTTTGGTGGTATTTGATCACCTCTGCAATTTTTATTTTCTGCTAAAAAAAATGAAAAAAAGACCGAAAATTTGGGAAAAACAATAAGTTTTTTTTTGTTTCAGTTACAAAACTTACGTACGTTTTCTCCTTCACTGATGGGCACTGATGGGGCTGCACTGTGACGGGCACTGATAAGGCGGCACTGATGGGCACTGATGAGGTGGCACTGATGGGCACTGATGATGGGCATTAATGGGCACTGATTGGTGGCACTGATATGCAGCACGGATGGGCACAGATAGGTGGCACGGGTGGGCACAGATAGGCGGCATGGATGGGCACAGATAGGCGGCATGGATGGGCGCGGATAGGTGGCATGGATAGGCGGCACGGATGGGCACTGATAGGCGGCATGGATGGGCACTGATAGGTGGCATGGATGGGCATGGATGGGCACTGATAGGTGGCACGGATGGGCATGGATGGGCACTGATAGGTGGCACTGATGTACTGTAATGTATTGTACTAATGGATGCCAATCAGTGCCAAACAATAATGCCTGCCAATCAGTGGTGCCCATTGTGGGCACTGATTGGCATCCATTGTGGGCACTTATTGGCATCCATTAGGCATCCATTAGGAATTTCTGATTGGCATCCCTGGTGGTCTAGGGTGGCATACATTATGGTGCGCATCCCTGGTGGTCTGGTGGCATCCCTGGTGGTCCAGTGTGGGCATCCTCGGGGGGCTGTGCTGATAATCGATCAGCACAAACCCCCCCTGTCAGAGGAGCAGCCAATCGGCTCTCCTCGACTCTTGTCTGACAGTCAGTGAGTTACCGGGACCCTTCCTTCACTGTAACTTCCGCACCAGTCCTTCGGAACGGTTCCACCCCTGGCCTCCTCATCTAGGATATGGATCCCCTCGCAAGGCGGCACCCTGAGATTCCTTGATCCCCGGTGGGCTCCAGCCGAAGGCACTGGGCCCAGACCTTTGTTGCAGTCACAGGGCTGAAGGTGCCTGGGAACCTTGATAATCAACCGCCGACCCGCCCCTGGGCTAAAGGTGCCCAGGGCAGACAGGAACAAGAACCAGAACGAGAGAATCCCAAACAGGCAGCGTCTGCCCCTTTTATATCCTCTACCAGCATGCCCAGCATGTAGACCACACCCACTGTATGGTTGCCGAGAGAGGACACACAAGGAACAGCACTGTATCAGCGGTTCAACCCTGGCCCACCATGGCAGCGCCACCTGCAGGCCACAGGGAACTGTACACCAATACTCCACCTGTGGACAAAAATGGTTTCACGAACTTTAACAATTAGGGTGTTTGGGCACAACTACCACCCAAACACTTCCCCTAAATTTAGCACCCCGCTACACTAGAAACTGATGTCCTTGCCTTAAGGTGGTCGTTCAGAAAGGACAATCTGCTGTAGTACCACAAAGTCTGTACATACAGTAGGTGCCACTGACATTGTATATTCATCGCGATCCTATCGCGGAGATTCTCGGCGACAGGGGTGCCGACATCTCGGCGACAGGTTGGCGACACATGTCGCGCTCGCTGCAATAGCGAGGAGATGCGGCACTGTATTGAGCGGGGATCCGACGTGGATGCCCGCCAATACCAGGCACTGCGTTTGGTATGAATCCTGAGCGGGAACGCCACGCCAATTTTTAAAGAAAAAACTGGCATGGGTTCCCCTCCAGGAGCATACCAGGCCCTTGGGTCTGGTCTGGATTTGAAGGGGAAACCCTACGCCGCAAAAACGGCGTGGGGGTCCCCCTCAAAATCCAAACCAGACCCTTATCTGAGCACGCAACCTGTCAGGCTGCAGGGGAAGAGGGGGGATGAGAGAGCGGCCCCCCCTCCCTCCTGAACCGTACCAGGCCGCATGCCCTCAACATGGGGGGTTTGGTGCTCTGGGGCAGGGGGGCGACCTGCGGCCCCCCCACCCCAGAGCACCCTGCCCCCATGTTGATGAGGACAGGGCCTCTTCCCGACAACCCTGGCCGTTGGTTGTCGGGGTCTGCGGGCGGGGGGCTTATCGGAATCTGGGAGCCCCCTTTAATAAGACGCAGACGGCGACGACGGGAAGACCGGCCCCTCCACTAGCAAAAGAGCTCCAAGAAGATAGTGGAGGGGCCAGCAGAAGGACAGTGGAGAGCCGAACGAGACGACGGGGAAGACCGGGCCTCCGCTAGCAAAAGAGCTGCAAGAAGATAGCGGAGGCCCGGCAGAAGAAAGAAAGAACCGGAGAGGAGAAGAGGGAAGAAGGCGACGGAGAAGACCGGGCCCCGCTAGCAAAAGAGCTGGAAGAAGATAGTGGTGGCCTGGCAGAAGAAAGAACCGGAGAGCGCGGCAACGACACCGGAGACCCCCGAAGTCGGAAGAAGACCCCCGGAGCTGTGCAATAAAATACTTTAAAAAGCTGTGTGTTTTTTTTATTGCAATTTTTTTCCACCAGGTGAATGGGTAGGAGTACGATGTACCCCATACTCATTCACATAGGGTGGGGGGGCCGGGATCTGGGGGCCCCCTTATTAAAGGGGGCTCCCGGATTCCGATAAGCCCCCCGCCCGCAGACCCCGACAACCAACGGCCAGGGTTGTCGGGAAGAGGCCCTGTCCTCATCAACATGGGGGCAGGGTGCTCTGGGGTGGGGGGGCCGCAGGTCGCCCCCCTGCCCCAGAGCACCAAACCCCCCATGTTGAGGGCATGCGGACTGGTACGGTTCAGGAGGGAGGGGGGGCGCTCTCTCGTCCCCCCCTCTTCCCCTGCGGCCTGCCAGGTTGTGTGCTCGGATAAGGGTCTGGTTTGGACCTTGAAGGGGACTCCCACGCCGTTTTTTCGGCGTAGGGTTTCCCCTTCAAATCCAGACCAGACCCAAGGGCCTGGTATGCTCCTGGAGGGGGAACCCATGCCGGTTTTTTCTTTAAAAATTGGGGTGGAGTTCCCGCTCAGGATTCATACCAAACGCAGTGCCTGGTATTGGCGGGAATCCACGTCGGATCTCCGTCTACCGGCAATGCGTGTCACTCATCGTGAAAGGAACATTTTTCCTTTCCCGATGACGAGACAGCTCGGCGCTGGCTCTCGCGACAGAGCTCATAGGGTGTCAATCTCGCTGCTAGAAGCGGCAAGATTGACACAATATCGGCGGCACCTACTGTATACCTTCACTGCTGCTGCTCCTGACCTCTAAGAAGCCAGGACCTTAAAGCGCTCACTCCTGTATGTCCCTCTCAAGGTCCCAATTTTACTATCCACCTGTTGGATGGTTGCTGTGGGCATCCTGGTATGCACAAATGGGAGCAGGGTCTCCAGCGCTGCTGTCCTTACCCCTCTTTTTCTATGAATGTTTTTTTTTTGTCTCCCACAGAGCGGGCAGCTCCCTTAATCTATCAATAAATTCTGAAAGAAAATCTTTATCCAGAAATGGATTCATGATTTCTGCAAGACAAAACACAAGACAAAAATAGTAATGTCAGTCAGTCTAATAAACTCTAGTAATCTTTATCCCCATATATTTCCTCAATCAATATCTATGTAGTATAGGCCACTGATGTCCCAAGTTAAAAATCATAGCTTCGGTCTGACGTTCATCGCTTTTCCTCCTATCTTCGCACACAGAACGTTGTAACGTCACATGTGTGTTAGCTTTATATACACTACGCATGCGTGAAACTCCGCACACGTCGCCCGCCCATGACGTTCATTCTCGACTTTTCCTCGCCCCTTCTCTTTCGGCGCGCAGATGATATGGCGGAGTCACAGCAGGTGTCTGCTAATTCCTCTAACGACGAGAAAGCGTGAAACATCACGATCAAGGAGGCGATATAAGGCATCTAATATGTCCTTCGCGGAGATGGCGGAGATGGTGGACATATTGAAAAAGGCGGATTATGATGGCACGCATGGGCCGTATACCCACCCTAATCTAAGGAAGGCAAAAATAATGAAAAAAGTAGTCAAAAGTCTGAAAAAGAATTTCGGGGGAAAAACGATCAAAGGAGCAGCAAAGAAAGAGGTGGTCTGACCTCAAACTGAGGGAGCCGGAGCAGTTAAGGAGTATTAAGAGAATGCTAGAAAAAAGTAAGTACTTGTCCTGTGTTCCTATTATTGTATTTCAGAACTTGCATGTTGCTCCATGTTGTTGGTTTTTATTGTATTGGACCTTAGAAAATGTCATCTCAAAAAATGTTGTGGGCACAGTAATCGGTCGTTACAGACACATCTTTCACCCACTACATACGATGTTTTTGTAAGATACAGGGTTAAAATTATTTTGACATGCCTGTTTGTATTCCATAAATGTTATTACATTTGTAGCGGGGGTTTAAATTTAGGGGGGTACACCTGGGTGGTAGTATGACCCAGGTGTGTATAAATCATGAAAGGATTTAGACCATTGTTAATTCGTGGAGGACTTGGTGGTGTACTGTTCTCCTTGGCCTGTGGGTGGCGGGGTTCCCACAGGTCTAAGGTAGATTCGCTGCCGCAGTGCTGGCCTTTTTGTCCCCTTCCGGTGATGGTACGGCGAGGGCGGGGAACCTGTCGTGACGTCGCGGGAGGAGATAAAGGGGAAAGACGCCCTCACCACGAGGTCTTTTTCCTGCATCGCGCGCCCAGGCACCTTTGGCCTGGGTGCGGGCGGTTCGGAGTTCCGGCCCAGGCACCCTAGGCCTGGTTGGAGCGGAGTTGGCGTCCATCCCAGGCACCTTCAGCCTGGGGTGAGGTACTAAACCGGAGGCCTGGGGCCCAGTGACTTTGACTGGGTCCCGCAAGGGCGGAGGAGTCCGAGTGTCCATGAGGTGGATGGGGCCCATGTCTGAGGTGAGGAGGCCGAGGAGGTCACCCATCCGGAGAGTCCGGAGCAGCATCAACCCGGTGACGGATGGGCCTTTGGTAACTCCCTTGGAGGGACATCTCCCCCTGACAGGGGCCACAACGCAGCGAAGGTACTCCTATCTACATTCTATCGAGTCGCTGGTAGAGACTCACTAGTTCTAAGTTCTCTCTAGCCAAGGCTATAGTAACCGCTGGTGAAACCACAGTGGTTTAGCATACAATCAGGATAGTGCCTCGACCTGCTCACCCCACCGTATTGAACTGTTATTGGGTCTCAACCAGTTGGCTGGCAAAGAACTGTTTGATTGGGAGTGTGACAATAAAACAAGAGTTGGACCCTAATCGGTGTGTGGTACTCTGGTTAATGGGAGCAATAGGAAGTGTCAGCACAGCAAGACTTGGTCATTTACTGAAATGCACAGGCCCGAGGAAAAGAATTGATACTGGCCTTCACCTCACCCACTGCCATGGGGGGGACATGGGCCATAGCGCATCTTACTCTTACATACGAAATACTCTAGACAAAACAGAAGGAGTGAGGGTGCTACACATTGTTGTCTAGATGATGTGTTTGTAACTAGAATGAAATGCAAACTTGATTCACAGTGTAAGACTGTATTCACACCTGAGTGTAGCGCTTCGAGCGTTTTTACCGGCGTTTTGTCGCACGAATTTGCGCCCGTAGAAACGCTTGTTGTCGCGCTAGACGCTTGAATCAAGCGTTTCCATTACATTCTATGACTCCTAAAACGCCCAAATCTGCCCGATTCGCGCAACAAAAAAGGGCCCAGAACTTGTTTGAGCTTCAGGCGTTCGGCTTGAGGCGTTTTGGAGTGGAGATGTGAACCATCTCCATAGAGAATAATGGATTTTTTCCCCTCTAGCATTTTGTAGCTTCAGGCTTCAGGCTACAAAACGCTCAGGTGTGAATGCAGCCTTAAGGAGAGGACACTCAGCAGTAGGGATGAGCTTCGTGTTCGAATCGAACTCATGTTCGACTCGAACATTGCCTGTTCGCCCGTTCGCCGAACAGCGAACAATTTGGGGTGTTCGCGGCAAATTCGAAAAGTCTATGGGAGAAATCTAAAGTGCTAACTATAAAGGCTTATGCCGCGTACACACGATCGATTTTTTCGACGGTGAAAACACCATCGAGGAAATCGACTTTAAAAACGAGTAACAGCTTGTTCCCCCCACACACGGCCGTTTTAAAAGACATTTTTTTTTTGGTCTAAATAAACAACCGTGTGTGGGCTCCCCGGCAGTGTTTCCCTATGGAAAGAGCATGTTCTAATTTTTCTCGTCGTGATTAATGCTGTTTTTCCCATCGAGAAAAACGTCAAAAAGCCCACACACGGTCGTTTTTCTCGTCCAAAGGAAAAAATTTCATTTTTCTCGACGGGAAAAATGATCGTGTGTACACGGCATTATATGCAAGTTATTGTCATAAAAAGTGTTTGGGGACCCGGTTCCTGTCCCAGGGGACATGTATTAATGCAAAAAAAAGTTTTAAAAACTGCCGTTTTTACGGGAGCAGTGATTTTAATAATGCTTAAAGTGAAACAACAAAAGTGAAATATTCCTTTAAATTTCGTACCTGGGGGGTGTGTATGATATGCATGTAAAGTGGCGCATGTTTCCCATGCTTAGAACTGTCCCTGCATAAAATGTCATTTTTGAAGGAAAAAAAGTCATTTAAAACTCACTCGCGGCTATTAATGAATTGTTGGCTTTTATCAATACATAGAAAAGTCATTGATAAAAAAAAAGAAAAAAAGCGTGGGGGTCCCCCAAATTCAATTACCAGGCCCTTCAGGTCTGGAATGGATATTAAGGGAAACCCCGCCGCAAATAAAAAAAAAATGCGTGCAGTTCCCCCCCAAATATCCATACCAGGCCCTTCAGATCTGGCATGGATTTTAAGGGGAACTCCACCCCAAATAAAAAAAAAATGGCGTGGAGTCCCCCAAAAATCCATACCAGACCCTTATCCGAGCACGCAACCCGGCAGGCCGCAGGAAAAGAGGGGGGACGAGAGAGCGCCCCCCCCTCCTGAACCGTACCAGGCCACATGCCCTCAACATGGGGAGGATGTCCCCATGTTGATGGGGACAAGGGCCTCATCCCCACAACCCTTGCCCGGTGGTTGTGGGGGTCTGCGGGCGGGGGGCTTATCGGAATCTGGAAGACCCCTTTAACAAAGGGGACCCCCAGATCCTGCCCCCCTTATGTGAATTGGTAAGGGGTACATTGTACCCCTACCATTTCACGAAAAAAAATGTAAAAAAAACACACAAACACCTTGGAAAAGTCCTTTATTTAAAAAAAAAAACATTCCAGCAATGAAATCCAGTGTCCCGCGGCGTTCCAATGTCCAGCGCTGTCCGTCATTGGCTGAGCCTGAGCGGACCTGATGGGGAACTTCCTCCGCAGTCTATTAAATGTATAGACCCGCCCCTTCTAAAGTTCCCTATCAGGTCCGCCAGCCAATGACTAGGTGTAAGGCTAAGCGGACCAGATGCGGGACATGAGAAGGGGCGGGTCTATTCATGTATTACACAGTGAAGGAAGTTCCCCATCAGGTCCGCTCAGGCCAATGACGTAGGCGGGGTCTGACATACCGAGGGGGCGGACCTGATGGGGAACTTCCTTCACTGTGTAATTCATGAATAGATCCGCCCTTCTCATGTTCCGCTTAGCCTTACACCTAGTCATTGGCTGAGCGGACCAGATGCGGAACATGAGAAGGGGCGGGTCTATACATGAATTACACAGTGAAGGAAGTTCCCCATCAGGTCCGCCCCCTCGGTATGTCAGACCCCGCCTACGTCATTGGCCTGAGCGGACCTGAAGGGGAACTTCCTTTACTGTGTAATACATGAATAGACCCGCCCCTTCTCACGTTCCGCATCTGGTCTGCTTAGCCTTACACCTATTCACTGGCTGAGCGCACCTGATGGGGAACTTTAGAAGGGGCGGGTCTATACATTTAATAGACTGCGGAGGAAGTTCCCCATCAGGTCCGCTCGGGCTCAGCCAATCACGGACAGTGCTGGACATCGGAACGCCGCGGGACACTGGATTTCATCGCTGGAATGTTTTTTTTGTTTTTTTTTTTTAAATAAAGGACTTTTCCAAGGGGTTTGTGTGTTTTTATTTTTTATTTTTTTACACTTTCTTCGTGAAATGGTAGGGGTACAATGTACCCCTTACCAATTCACATAGGGAGGGGGCGGGATCTGGGGGTCCCCTTTGTTAAAGGGGTCATCCAGATTCCGATAAGCCCCCTGCCCGCAGACCCCCACAACCACCGGGCAAAATTTAGAAAAAAAAACGTATTTTTTGTTTCAGTTACAAAACTTTGTAAATAAGTACGTTTTCTCCTTCACTGATGGGCACTGATGGGGCTTCACTGACGGGCACTGATAAGGCGGCACTGATGGGCACCGATGAGGCGGCACTGATGGGCACTGATAGGCGGCACGGATGGGCACTGATAGGCGGCACGGATGGGCACCGATAGGCGGCACGGATGGGCACCGGTAGGTGGCACGGATGGGCACAGATAGGCGGCACGGATGGGCACCGATAGGTGGCACGGATGGGCACTGATAGGCGGCATGGATGGGCACTAATAGGTGGCACGGATGGGCATGGATGGGCACTCATAGGTGGCATGGATGGGCACTGATAGGTGGCACTGTACTGTAATCTGTTGTACTAATGGATGCCAATCAGTACCAAACAATAATGCCTGCCAATCAGTGATGCCCATTGTGGGCACTGATTGGCATCCATTGTGGGCACTGATTGGCATCCATTAGGGGCACTGATTAGCATCCCTGGTGGTCTAGGGTGGCATACCTGGTGGTGGGCATTCCTGGTGGTCTGATGGCATCCCTGGTGGTCCAGCGTGGGCATCCTCGGGGGGGCTGCGCTGATAATCGATCAGCACAAACCCCCCCTGTCAGAGGAGCAGCCAATCGGCTCTCCTCTACTCGCGTCTGACAGACGCGAGTAAGGAAAAGCCGATGACCGGCTTTTCCTGTTTGCATCGTGATCAGCCGTTATTGGACACGGCTGATCACGTGGTAAAGAGTCTCCGTCGGAGACTCTTTACCTAGATCGGTGTTGCGGGGTGTCAGACTGACATCCCGTAACAACGATCGCCGCGATGCGCGCCCCAGTCCAGAGGCCGCTCCTTAAAGTGGAAGTAAACCCTTCTATCATTTTCAGGCAAGGAAGCTGCCATCTTGGCCTCTGTTTAATCTTCAACTGCCATGTTGCTGCACATGTGATCAGTTATGACACCAGCCATTGGATGGTTTGACAGTTGGCATTCCCGGCATGCCGGGAATTTAACTGCTTTTTGAAACTGTTAAATCGATGGGTTTACTTCCGCTTTAAGGGGGGGGAATCTGTTAGGATTAAGTTAACCTGCTGGTGGCACTATCCTGCTCTGGGCTGTTTGCTGCAGTTCCAGTGTCTCCCAGGACCCAGCAGGCTATTGTAATCAAGCTAATTGGTGTTCAGCTGCCTGGTGGCTACTTAAGGCTTCTCCTCCCTTCCCCTGGCGCATCACAATTTTGGTCCCTGCCTTGCTGCTGATCCTGTCTGCAACCCTCTGCCTTGCTCCTGCCTCCCTCTGCTCTGTCCCCCCCCTTCCTTGCAACCTTGTATTCCTTGTACCCTTATCCCTAGCTTGGTCTGTATATATATATTTGTTAGTGGGGTTTTCGGTTAGTTCATGTTTTCTGTGTGCTGCGTTTGCTGTGTTCATTGTTTGCTATTTTTCACTGTAAATAAATATCACTTTAATAGATCTATCTGTCTATCTATCTATCCTTTGTTTGGTCTCAGTTCCTCTGTGTAGCCTATGTGTCAGGTCACCTTAGACGCTGATCCTGACAACAGTATTGCCGGGTCAGCTTAAAAGACTTTCTTATACTGTGCAGTTGTGCTTGAACTTTGGAAATTCTGATTACCAAGTCTGTGGCAGAGACTCATTTTTGGTTGTGCATCATCCCGGCTGCTAGGCCGGTGAGAGGGGCCTATCCAGGTGAGCAAGATCCAGTGACAGCAAGTATACCTGTCTCCAGGATCGCAAGTTTCTCAGTGATCTGCACCAGGTACCTGAACTCCCCCTAATCCTCCATCCCTCATTCTGCTAACGTTGTGATTATTAAAAAAAGCATTGGAAAAGACTCAATGACTGGCGACCATGTTTTATGCAACTTTTGACCCTAAAATTTGAGCCAACGCGGAGAACAGTGGGGTAACGGCAGACCAAAAACTAACCAGCAGCTCCTACGGGGTAGTGATACACGTGGAGGCTCGTCCGGGATATTGCCGTTGCCCCTAGCAACTTTAAGAAAGCCATTCACTGAGGGTTCGCACTAAAAAGGGCCTTGGACTGTTTTTGTACGGAAAGAAAGGGGTTAAGTGCAGATCACTCTCTAGCTGCGTAGGCTACGGTCGGGACCAAGAAAACCCGGGAACTACGTGACTAGAAGAACAAGTGGGAGGAGTTCCCGCCTATTGCTTCGTGAGACGCGTGTGTGTGTCTGGCGCCAGAGAGAAGAAGTCGTGTGACCATACAGAGAAGGTCGGAGCACAGCTATGTCTTCTTTTTCTCTAATATGGGGCCCAGGATGTTTTCTCCCGGCACCGTTGCAGGTTCAATGTCACCCGGAACCCTGCTGACGGATACCGGTATTAGTTTGAAGCCGCGGGGGCGGTTCGTGCTGTACACGATCGGAGATGTCGAAGCGCTGGGTATGCTATGCCACAGGTGTGAGGGACTGGCAATTCATCTCCATCCTTTTGTTCGATGTTCCCAATGCAGAGAATACCTACTCACTGTGGAGCAACCCACCATGCCACCCAGTGCCTTTCGAGTGGATTGGGCTGCGGGGACCGCTACACTAGAAACCGCTAACCGTGCTTTTGGGGTCCGACAAGCACTCACCTCAGCTGCTACGGTGAGTGCCCTTACAGAGGATGTCCCAGCTATTGCTGCTGTAGAGCCATCAGTGGATATCGTCCTTTCTACTGCCTCTGCTACACCTGCCTGTCCCCGTTGCACCTGTTCTCAAGAAGGTGGGATATGTGAAAGCTTCCCGTGGCCACGGCCGAAGCCTACCCCAAGGACTACCCGAACCGGAGCCAGGGGGGAGCCTGAACCCTGGAATATCCACGTCAGGAACGGGTGAGAGATCAAGGGGGAACATATCTGGGACTGTCAGTAAATATTTGCCTGCGGAGGAGTTAGGGGACTCTGAAATAGACTCCCTGTCTGATGTCTCAGGGGGCGATGACCTTTTTGAGACAATGTCACAGGAACTGCTGTGGGCTCAGGGTGAAGATGTTGCTTCCACTTATACTTTCTCGGATTGGACAGCCGTGGACTCTGGGAGAACATCGCCTAGTGTGGAGCCACACAGCACTACTAACAAGACTATGTCTAAAGTTGCCAGAAGTCTTGCACCTGAAAAGCTGTCTGCCAGGTCCATGGTGCACAAGTCTCCAAACTTGTGTGTACCTCCGGGACTGAGAAGCACCCGAGCTTTGCCGAGCCTTGCCCGTTTGCAAAGGGTTCTCATTAAGAGAGCTGCCACAGAGTACGGACTGGAATTTCCCTATGTTCCTAAGGAAGTAATGCAGGAAATTGAGTCCAACCGAGAGCAGTGATACGGTGAAGCTATTTGGGACTACTTGTCTGTACCAAAGCCCTTCAGGAGAACTGGCTATTCTTCCAAGATGGATGAGCATTTCAGTGGGTGCCTGTTACACAGGAGTTACAGCCCGCACGTTTATGCTGACAAGGTGGTCATTTGCAGGCCCGGAAAGGACAACATTGTTTACTTTATTACCACACTGGATAAAGAGGGGAAACCAGTGACTCTGCCAGACCCCTGGTTTTATTGGTAAATGTCCAGAGGGGCTGTTCTGACTTTATTTTGCTTTGCTAAGAGGCTAAAAAAAAAAAAAGTCTCTATGCCAAAAATGGACTATGGGGTTACATAGTCAGATAGTGTTGGGGATGGTGAGAACTTTAAGGTCAAGATTTTTCACTTACTTCATCACTTTGCACTAAAAAGGACTTTTTTATGCTATAGATTTCTGCCACTAGGTGGTGGAAGTTTCCTCTAGAAAGGGGTTGGACTTCTTAAGTTTACAATTTAGCTTGCCTATATTTAAATCGAGAAGGGAAGTTCCATTTCTTAGGAAGTGTAACTTTGCTTCCGTATTGTACAGTATTGTTATTTTATATATTTGCCTGTGTGTCTTTGTTTTTTGTTTTTTAGGTGAACCTGATCTTCTGTCAAGACTGCTGGAGAGTGGGTGGTTTAGGCAGAGGCTAGGGGGTTGACACATGTGAATGTGGAATTACTGTGTGTTCATGCTCTGTGTTTTAAGATCTGTAAGACTGTTTATCTTCCTTACCTTTTTGCCCTCCCATCCAAGTTTTGCGGTTCAGGTACTGGCTGTCAGGATTGAGAGCAAGTTTTTTTTTCCAGACACTGAGGACAGCATCTTTTTGTAGTGGGTTGAGTGTGTAGAGCCCTGCTCCTGTTGACCAGATGCTATTATCTAAATTTAGTGGGATGTCTGAACTGTAGTTAGTTCAGATTCCATGTTTTGGCTTAATTGGCCTATGTTCCAGCTTTGGCTGAGTTGGGGGTATTTCCCGCGGTTACCAGCAGGTGTCGCTGCCACCTCTGGTTCGTGTTGGAAGGTACAACAAGCTGAGGTGTATTGGGTGCTTTTTCCCAGAGGCAACCTAGTGGGAGGTTGATATCGCTGGGCATGCTGGGAGAGGGTACTTAAGGGCTCTCTCAACTCATGGCCACCCTGGCTGGAGGTATGTGACAACTCCTTTTCTGCCTTGGGGCCTGCTGGCCCGAGGCTTTCGTTACTGAAGGTAGGCCCAGAAGCTGTCTGGGGCCTGCCAGTTCGAGGGTGATCCTGTGCTGTCTGTCCTGCGGGAAGAAGCCGAGCAATTGCTGTAACCAGGGGAGGACTGATCTTGGAGAAAACGCAGCCGAAGGCTGGTATCTCGAGAGGAGCCTGGGGCCTCAATTGGAGGATGCATCCCAACCAATTTGCCCCACAGTATTGCGGGGTCGGCTTAAAGGACTTTCTTATACTGTGCAGTTGTGCTTGAACTTTGAAAATTCTGATTACCAAGTCTGTGGCAGAGACTTTCATTTTGTCCGTGCACATCCCGGCTGCTAGGC
This sequence comes from Rana muscosa, assembly GCA_029206835.1. Lineage (NCBI taxonomy): Eukaryota > Metazoa > Chordata > Amphibia > Anura > Ranidae > Rana > Rana muscosa. Next base: position 342,807,241 of record CM055118.1, on the reverse strand, counting down.
CGGTGAGAGGGGCCTACCTGGGTGAGCAAGATCTAGTGACAGCGAGTGTACCTGTCTCCAGGATCTCAAGTTTCTCAGTGATCTGCACCAGGTACCTGAACTCCCCTTAATCCTCCATCCCTCATTCCGCTAACGTTGTGATTATTAAAAAAAGCATTGGAAAAGACTCAGTGACTGGCGACCGTGTTTTATGCAACTTTTGACCCTAGACTTTGAGCCAACACGGAGAACAGTTGGGTAACGGCAGACCAAAAACTAACCAGCAGCTCCTACGGGGGTAGTGCTACAGATAGATAGATAGAGAGAATAAATAATGCACACACCATGTTGCTGAATTCTTTTTATTTATCTGACAATAAATGAATTTTAACACTGATATTTTGTGAATTTTTTAAACATACGAAGCTGGCCAGCACATTGCTATGAACTGCAGCAAAGGGACATAAGGCAAATGACTTTGTTCTTGGATCGGGCCTGCATTGAGCAATGAGCAATGCAGCCAAATGCTGTTGGTATAAATATATAATTATTTAGACCCTTGCTGCATTCCATATTTGTTGAAAATTCTTCAGCTGAATGGGCAACTGTACTGTAATGTGTGTGTCCAATCCATCTTATCCAAGATATACATTTTAATCTGTTGTTAATGTCAAGCCATCTGCATACCCATCTGGCACTCACAGTATTAAAACAAACAGTAATATGGTATAAAAAAGAGAATTTTAAAAAGGATTGCACACATAGAGGATTTTTCAGGGTATCAGAAAAATACAATGCATTCACCAACAATAGAAATAATTTGGCATTCATATTATTTGATTGTTGTCATTTTTTTCCTAAGAGATGTTTTCGTGAGTTCATGCTTGGACGGAACAAAATGATGCAACATTTTGGGACAAACATAAAGCAGAGCGTGGCCCAACTGGAGGACAGGATGGCAAAGATCTCCATGGCTACGGTATATTTGCCACTGGTGCTGAGCGATGCTGGGATATAAGAGATCCAGACACTGAGGAAGGCAAGCATGCTGAAGGTTATAAATTTGGCCTCATTGAAGCTTGCTGGGAGTTGTCTAGCCAAGAAGGCAACCACAAAGCTGGCCAGCGCAAGTAGACTTAGATACCCAATAGTGCACCAAAAGGCAGTGAGCGATCCTTCATTACATTCAGCAATGAGAACTTCAGCTTTGGTATTTAGATTATAAACTGGGAATGGAGGTGACAGAGATAGCCAAACAGCACCTATTACTAACTGAAAAAAGGTTCCCAAGCCAATCACTGTGTAGGAAAATGCAGGGGTGGCCCACTTCTTTATATCACTGTTAGGCTTTGTGGCCTTAAAGGCAGTCATGACCATGAGAGTTTTGGCCAGGATACACGACACACAAAAAGCAAAAACCAATCCAAAGGTCACTTGGCGTAGGAGACATTTTTCCCAGGTGGGGTAACCAAGAAAGGCCAGTGAAGAAAGAAAGCAGAGTGACATAGAGATCAGGAGAAGGCAGCTAACAGTGTAATTGTTGGCTCGGACTATGGGAGTCGTTTTGTGATGAACCAATATTCCAAGAATCGCTACAGGGATCACCGAGGAGGTAATGCCTGTGGACAATAAAATGACTCCCAAAGTCTCATCATAAGAGAGGTACTCAATGAGCTTTGGTATACATCTGTCTTTCTGTTGACTTGGCCACTGATTCCACAGACACTTGAAACACTCAACAAAATCTGAAAGAGATAGCAAATATAAGTATTGGAATACAATGTCCCATTTGTGTGAATGGAGGAATCTGTTCTGTTTTTTTAACCACTTAAGCCCCGGACCATTTTGTAGCTAAAGGACCAGAGCTGTTTTCAGAATTTTGCACTGCGCTGCTTTAACTGTAAATTGTGCAGACATGCAATGTTGTACCGAAACGAAATTTGCGTCCTTTTCTTCCCACAAATAGAGCTTTCTTTTAATGGTATTTGATTGCCTCTGCGATTTTTATTTTTTGTGATATAAACGGAAAAATACCGAAAATTTTGAAAAAAAATGATATTTTCTACTTTTTGTTATAAGAAAAATTGAATAAACTAAATTTTAGTCATACATTTAGGCCAAAATGTATTCAGCCACATGTCTTTAGTAAAAAAAATGTCAATAAGCATATATTTATTGGTTTGCGCAAAAGTTATAGCGTTTACAAACTAGGGTACATTTTCTGGAATTTACACAGCTTTAAATTTATGACTGCCTATCTCATTTCTTGAGGTGCTAAAATGGCTGGGCAGTACAAAACCCCCCCAAATGACCCCATTTTGGAAAGTAGACACCCCAAGGAAATTGCTGAGAGGCATGTTGAGCCCATTGAATATTTTTTTTTTTGTCCCAAGTGATTGAATAATGACAAAAAAAAAAAAAAAATTACAAAAAGTTGTCACTAAATGATATATTGCTCACACATGCCATGGTTATATGTGGAATTGCACCCCAAAATACATTCTGCTGCTTCTCCTGAGTACGGGGATACCACATGTGTGGGACTTTTTGGGAGCCTAGCCACGTACGGGACCCCGGAAACCAAGCACCGCCTTCAAGATTTCTAAGGGCGCAAATTTTTGATTTCACTCCTCACTAACTATCACAGTTTCGAAGGCCATAAAATGCCAAAATAGCACAAAACCCCCCCAAATGACCCCATTTTGGAAAGTAGACACCCCAAGCTATTTACTGAGAGGCATGTTCAGTCCATGGAATATTTTATATTTTGCCACAAGTTGCGGGAATATGACAGACTTTTTTTTTTTTGCACAAAGTTGTCACTAAATGATATATTGCTCACACATGCCATGGGCATATGTGAAATTACACCCCAAAATACATTCTGCTGCTTCTCCTGAGTACGGGGATACCACATGTGTGGGACTTTTTGGGAGCCTAGCCGCGTACGGGACCCCAAAAACCAAGCACCACCTTCAAGGTTTCTAAGGGCATAAATTTTTGCTTTCACTCCTCACTACCTATCACTACCTATCACAGTTTTGAAGGCCATAAAATGCCAAGATGGCACAAAACCCCCCCAAATGACCCCATTTTGGAAAGTAGACACCCCAAGCTATTTGCTGAGAGGCATGTTGAGCCCATTGAATATTTTTTTTTGTCCCAAATGATTGAATTATTTCTAAGGGCACAAATTTTTGATTTCACTCCTCACTACCTATCACAGTTTTGAAGGCCATAAAATGCCAAGATAGCCCAAAACCCCCACAAATGACCCCATTTTGGAAAGCAGACACCCCAAGCTATTTGCTGAGAGGCATGGTGAGTATTTTACAGCTCTCATTTGTTTTTGAAAATTAAGAAAGACATTTTTTTTTTTTTTTTCAATTTTCAAAACTTTGTGACAAAAAGCGAGATCTACAAAATACTCAACATACCTCTCAGCAAATAGCTTGGGGTGTCTACTTTCCAAAATTGGGTCATTTGGGGGGGTTTTGTGCCATCTGGGCATTCCATGGCCTCCGAAACTGTGATAGGCAGTGAGGAGTGAAATCAAAAATTTACACCCTTAGAAATCCTGAAGGCGGTGCTTGGTTTACGGGGTCCTGTACGCGGCTAGGCTCCCAAAAAGTCTCACACATGTGGTATCCCCGTACTCAGGAGAAGAAACAGAATGTATTTTGGGGTGCAATTGCACATATAACCATGGCATGTTTGAGCAATATATAATTTAGTGACAACTTTTTGTATATTTTTTTTTCTTTTTGTCATTATTCAATCACTTGGGACAAAAAAAAATATTCAATGGGCTCAACATGCCTCTCAGCAAATAGCTTGAGGTGTCTACTTTCCAAAATGGGGTCATTTGGGGGGTTTTGAACTGTCCTGGCATTTTATGCACAACATTAGGAAGCTTATGTCACACATCATCCACTCTTCTAACCACTTGAAGACAAAGCCCTTTCTGACACTTTTTGTTTACATGAAAACATTTTTTTAAAGCAAAGGCCCTACAGATTAAAATAGTGGGTGTTGCATTTTTCCACACAGTATTTGCGCAGCGATTTTTCAAACGCATTTTTTTGGGGAAAAACACACTTTTTTTTATTTTTAATGCACTAAAAAACACTATATTGCCCAAATGTTTGATGAAATAAAAAAGATGATCTTAGGCCGAGTACATAGATACCAAACACGACATGCTTTAAAATTGCGCACAAACGCGCAGCGGCGACAAACTACATTCATTTTTAAAAGCATTTAAAAGCCTTTACAGGTTACCACGTTAGATTTACAGAGGAGGTCTACTGCTAAAATTACTGCCCTCGAGCTGACCTTCGTGGTGATACCTCACATGCATGATGCAATTGCTGTTTACATATGACGCTAGACCGACGCTTGCGTTCGCCTTTGCACAAGAGCAGGGGGGACAGCGGTGCTTTTTTTTTTTTTATTATTTATTTTGCTTTTTTATTTTATTTTTAAACTGTTCCTTCCATATTTTTTTTTTTTTTACCATTTTTATTGTTATCTCAGGGAATGTAAATATCCCCTATGATAGCAATAAGTAGTGACAGGTACTCTTTTTTTGAAAATAATTGGGGGGTTAGACCCTAGATCTTTCCTCTGCCCTCAAAGCATCTGACCACACCAAGATCGGTGTGATAAAATGCTTTCCCAATTTCCCAATGGCGCTGTTTATATCCGGTGGGGGGCATTCCCTCCCACTGCTTGTAAAAGCAGTCTAGAGGCTAATTATCTGCTAGAATTGCTTTTACATGAAAGCCGGCCACTGGCTGAAAAGAATGATACCAAGATGATACCTAAACCCGCAGGCATCATTCTGGTATAAACATTCAAAGTCCAGCAACATACCAGTACGTTGCTGGTCCTTGTTGGACATGTATTGTAATCTTTTTTTTCATGCAGCCTGTTGGCTGAACGAAAAAAAGAGATTGATCGGTGGGTATGCCCACCATTAGAATACCTCCCTTCATCCACCCACTTCTAATGATGGGCATATATGCCGAAGCATGGGGGCATCCTCCCGCAAAAAAGTTATGCCGCGTACACACGGTCAGACTTTTCCACGGGCAAGCCTTCGTCGGATTTTCGACCGTATGTACGCGGCATAAAAGGTTATGCCGCGTACACACGGTCAGACTTTTCCACGGGCAAGCCTTCGTCGGAATTTCGACCGTATAGACGCGGCATTAGGAGCAAAATCGCTCCTCCGCCCCTGCTGCCCCCATGCTTCGGCATATATGCTCTTTTTTTTAACTGTGGCGGTGAAATCACCTCCTACAGCGTTGGAGTCACGGCTTTATGTATCGTGGGAGCAAACGCTGTTGCTGTCAAGATAAATAAATCCGCGATGCAACTGAATGGCGTACCTGCTAAGCAAATGATGGTTAACATTAAAACAAAGTAACATTACAGTACAACAGTAAGACCTTACCATACCATACCATACCTGCAAAGCAAATACCAAAACAAAACCTAGTAAAAAATAAAACATTTTTTTAACGCAACCTGTGCCTAAAATATATATATGCCGAAGCATGGGGGCATCCTCCCGCAAAAAAGTTATGCCGCGTACACACGGTCGGACTTTTCCACGGGCAAGCCTTCGTCGGAATTTCGACCGTATGTACGCGGCATAAAAGGTTATGCCGCGTACACACAGTCGGACTTTTCCACGGGCAAGCCTCCGTCGGAATTTCGACCGTATATACGCGGCATTAGGAGCAAAATCGCTCCTCCGCCCCTGCTGCCCCCATGCTTCGGCATATATGCTCTTTTTTTAACTGTGGTGGTGAAATCACCTCCTACAGCGTTGGAGTCACGGCTTTATGTATCGTGGGAGCAAACGCTGTTGCTATCAAGATAAATAAATCCGCGATGCAACTGAATGGCGTACCTGCTAAGCAAATGATGGTTAACATTAAAACAAAGTAACATTACAGTACAACAGTAAGACCTTACCATACCATACCTGCAAAGCAAATACCAAAACAAAACCTAGTAAAAAATAAAACATTTTTTTAACGCAACCTGTGCCTAAAATATATATATGCCGAAGCATGGGGGCATCCTCCCGCAAAAAAGTTATGCCGCGTACACACGGTCTGACTTTTCCACGGGCAATTCTCCGTCGGAATTTCGACCGTATATACGCGGCATTAGGAGCAAAATCGCTCCTCCGCCCCTGCTGCCCCCATGCTTCTGCATATATGCTCTTTTTTTTAACTGTGGTGGTGAAATCACCTCCTACAGCATTGGAGTCACGGCTTTATGTATCGTGGGAGCAAACGCTGTTGCTGTCAAGATAAATAGATCCGCGCTGCAACTGAATGGCGTACCTGAAAACAAAAAATTACATACCTGAAAAGCAAGCATGATAAAACATTGCAGAATAGAATACAGTAAAAAAGAGCAGAACAATAGAGAGAAAATAGAGAGAGAGAGAGAGAACAATAAAACGACAAGTATTTTTGGTTTTTTTATTTTATATTTTTTTTGTTTTGTTTTTTACGTTTTTTTTTTTTTACACTTTTTTTTGTAACTTTAACAACTGTAATGGTTCGGGTCTCTCAAAATGTAATGGCATCTTGGGAGACCCTGTGTAAGTGTGTCCTAGTCTGTGAAATGCTGTACCCTACGCTAAAACTTCACTTTTGAGTGGTAGCGTTCAAAACATTCACCAAGGCAAAGACCAGGTTTGTCAGGACAGAGTGGACAATAATAACGGGTGTCAGGCCTAAATCCGCGCTTGCTACAGACACGACATATTTTTTGGGGGGTTCGTTGGGTAGGGGTACTCGGGAGGGCATACGGATAATGCCTCTCATGCAGCCGGCTTACTGCATTTGGTTGGGAATGGTGAGGTGCAGAACCGCCTGGATACAGGAGTTCTGTGACTATCTCATTCTGGAATTTTAGAAGAGATAACGTCCCGCCTAAAGCTCTGTATAGCACATGAGCGTTCAGCAAAGCCAATTGGAATAAGGATAGAGACACTTTTTTGTACCAGCGTCTCGCCTTACGGTCAATTAGATACAGCGCCAACAACTGGTCGTTGAGGTCCACCCCTCCCATATTTTGGTTATATTCGTGGACACAGAGGAGTTTCTCCACAACACCAGTCGCCGTACGAATTTGGACTGTCGTGTCTGCATGAAGGGAGGTAAGAAGGAAAACATTCTTATTGTCCCTCCATTTCATAGCGAGCAAGTTATTACACTTCAAGCAGGCTCTCTCCCCCAGCCTAAGACGGGCATCTACAAGCCGCTGGGGAAAGCCCCGGCAATTAGGTCGCACGGTGCCACATGCTCCAATCTGATGATCAAACAAGTGACTAAACAGTGGCACGCTCGTGTAATAATTGTCCACATACAAGTGGTACCCCTTTCCGAATAAGGGTGACACCAATTTCCACACTATCTTGCCAGCGCTCCCTATGTAATCCGGGCAGTTGACCGGCTCAACCTGACTATCTTTTCCCTCATAAACCATAAAGCTCCATACATAGCCTGTTGCCCTGTCACAAAACTTATAGAGCTTGACCCCGTATCTGGCACGCTTGCTGGGAAGGTACTGCTTGAAGGCCAAGCGGCCAGAAAATTTAATCAGGGACTCATCAACGCAGACAACTTGATCGGGAATAAACAAGGCTGCAAAACGTTCGTTGAAGTGGTTTATGAGGGGCCGAATTTTATAGAGCCGGTCGTACTCAGGGTCCCCACGTGGACGACAAAGTTCATTGTCGTTGAAGTGCATGAACCGCAAAATCTGCTTGTATCGTGTCCTGGGTAGTGATGAGCCGAACACCCCCAGGTTCGGTTCGCACCAGAACCCGCGAACGGACCGAAAGTTCGCACGAACATTAGAACCCTATTAAATACAATGGATTCGAACGTTCGGATTCTAAAGTGCTAATTATAATGACTATTATCCATGTTATTGTCCTAAACAGAGTTTGGGAACCCGGGTTCTGCACCAGGGGACATGTATCAATGCAAAAAGAAGTTTTAAAAACGGACGTTTTCCGGGAGCAGTCATTTTAATGATGCATAAAGTGAAAAAAAAAGTCAAATATTCCTTTAAATATTGTACCTGGGGGGTGTCTAAAGTATGCCTGTGAAGTCCCACGTGTTTCCCGTGTTTAGAACTGTACCTGCACAAAATAACATTTCTAAAGGAAAAAAAAGCCATTTAAAACTGCTTGCGGCTTTAATGTAATGTCTGGTCCCGGTAATATGGATGAAAATCTTTAAGAAAAATGGCATAGCTACCCCATCAACCCCCCCCCCCTACCCCAGCCCATTACCAGCCCCTTTGGGTCTTGTATGGATATTAAGGGGAACCCCGCACACAAAATAAAAAAGGCCCTATATACTCTGAACAGCCGTATACAGGTGGTGCATACAAGACAGGGACTGTAGGTTTGTTCTTATGTAGAATCTGTTTGTAATTTTGAACAGCTACATTGTTTAAGTGTAGCTCCAGCCCAAATACCTATTTTTAAGCTTTTTGGAAAACATAGGGAAGGGTTATCACCCCTGTAACATTTGTTTTGCTGTCTGTGCCCGTGTTAAGAACATTTCACCTCACTTTGCGTCCCAATGACAACTGTTTTTGAAATGTGGTGTTTTTATTGAAACAAGGATTGGTGATAAAGCATCAGTAGAGAGGAGACACCTTTCTCCCATATTAATTCTTACAGGAGAGAATTTTCCTTCCAAGGGGTAGATTTACTCTCACTTCCTGTTGTCTTCTTCCGTTTGCAAGTAGTAGTCGTTTGTAAGTTGGATGTTTGAAAGTAGGGACCTGCCGTATATACTCTGCAGAAATTGGCCCCTTAGGTGTTGGTGTTGGCACAACACTGTAAGCACTCACAGTTACTCTTGGTGGGTGCTGGAACGCCCTGCTGTCAACTATTATATCAGGAATTGTAATAACATATAATTGTTGAACAGTGGCAGTAAAAATTGGGCCTTTGATGGTGGTGCTGGTGCCACAACACTGTAAGGCCTGACAGTTACTCTTGCTGGGCGCAGCAATGGGCCCTGCTGTGAATTATTAGATCAATAATTATAATTGCATGCCCCTGTTGAACAGGGGCTGAAAAATTGGGCCTTTGGTGGTGGTGGTGGTGGTGGTGGTGTTGACACAACACTGTAAGGCCTGACAGTTACTCTTGGTGGGCGCAGCAATGGGCCCTGCTGTGAATTATTAGATCAATAATTATAATTGCATGCCCCTGTTGAACAGGGGCTGAAAAATTGGGCCTTAGGCACTGGTGGCTCAACACTGCAACCCCTCACAGATACTGTACTTGGAGCACAGCAATGAGGCCTGTTGCAAAGTATTGCATCAAAAATTGTAATTACACGCCCCTGTTAAACAGGGGCTGAAAAATTGGGCCTTAGCCACTGGTGGCGGCACCCATAAACCAAAATGATCTTCCAAGCTATCATCATTAATCGGATCATTGAGGAGGAGGAGGAGGATAGCCAGTCAACATAACAGCACAGGCACTCAGCATCAGCATCAGTCTTGAAGGGATGTGACATTTTAAAATCAATTAGTCTGTTATATCAGCATCAGGTGTGTGGTAGCTGGTGGTGATCCAAGACTGGTTCATCTTGATGAAAGTCAGTCGATCAACCGAGTCGGTGGACAGGCGCACCCTGTGATCCGTGACAAATCCTCCAGCAGCACTGAATGTGCGTTCTGAAAGAACGCTGGATGCAGGACAGGCCAGTAGCTCAATTGCATACTGTGCAAGCTCTGGCCAGTGATCCATCCTCAAGACCCAGTAAGCCAGAGGATTTTCGGTGGGGAAGGTGTCCAAGTCTGACCTTGCCCCTAGGTATTCCTGCACCATGTATATCAGACGCTGGCGATGGTTGCTGGAACCGATCATACTTTGGGGCTGCGGACTAAAGAATTGTCTGAACGCATCGGTCAGACGGCCACCTTCCCCACCGATCCTTCTTTGACTGCCCGAAGCCTCAGCAACTCGTTGTTCAGGACCAGGAGTTTGTAACCTCCCAGTCTCTGGGAACGCGTTGCACAGACCTTTCTGCAAGGCCTCCCGGAGTTGTCTCATCCTCTGCTCCCTCTGCGACGGTAAGATAAGGTCCGCAACCTTACCCTTGTACCGTGGATCAAGGAGAGTGGCCAGCCAGTAATGGTCCCTCTCCTTGATCCGAAGAATACAAGGATCCTTCCGCAGACTTTGCAGGATCAGGGAGGCCATGCAGCGTAGGTTAGCTGAGGCATTCAGTCCGGAGTCCTCTGGGTCACTAAGGACGACATGATCCACAGCCACCTCCTCCCCAGCCACGTACAAGTCCACTGGTTTCTTGGGACTGTAAATCATCCCTAAAAGACTGCTGCTGATGATGCTGAGTGCCAGCCTCCACCTCCATGCTGACACAATCCTCCTCCTCCTCCTCCTCCTCCTCTTCCTGTGCGATGGGTGGGACAGAAGGAACACTGTCTGGGTAAAGGGGGCCTTGAGAGGCAAGGAAGTCCTCCTCTTCCTGCCTCTGTTCTGCCTCAAGTGCCCTGTCCATTATTCCACGCAGCGTGTGCTCCAACATGTGGACAAGAGGTACAGTGTCACTGATGCATGCACTGTCACTGCTCACCATCCTCGTGGCCTCCTCAAATGGTGCCAGGACAGTGCATGCATCCCTGATCATGCCCCACTGGCGTGGTGAAAAAAAACCGAGCTCCCCTGACCCTGTCCTGGTGCCGTAGTCGCACAGGTACTCATTGATGGCCCTCTGCTGCGTGTGCAGCCGCTGCAGCATGGCCAACGTTGAGTTCCACCTGGTGGGCATGTCACATATAAGGCGGTTCTTGGGCAGGTTCAACTCCTTTTGCAGCTCAGCCAGGCGAGCACTGGCATTATAAGATCTGCGGAAATGCACACAGACTTTCCTGGCCTGCCTCAGGACATCCTGTAAGCCCGGGTACCTGCCCAAGAACCGCTGCACCACCAGGTTAAGGACGTGAGCCACACAGGGCACATGGGTCAGTTGTCCCTGTTGGAGGGCGGAGAGGAGGTTGGTGCCATTGTCGCAAACCACCATTCCTGGCTTAAGCTGGCGTGGCGTCAACCACCTCTCGGCCTGCCCCTGCAGAGCAGACAGGACCTCTGCCCCAGTGTGGCTCCTGTCCCCCAAACACACCAGCGCAAGCACGGCATGGCATCTTTTTGCCTGCGTACTTGCGTAGCCCCTTGAACGCCTACGGAGCACCGCTGGTTCCGAGGACAAAGCACAGGAAGAGGCCATGGAGGAAGAAGAAGAGGAGGGGGTGGAGGAGAGAGGTGTGTCACAACCAGTAGTAGCATTTTGGAGGCGTGGAGGTGGAACAACCTCCAACACTACTGCACCTTGTCCTGCATCCTTCCCAGCTGCCAAAAGAGTGACCCAATGGGCCGTGAAAGAAAGGTAACGTCCCTGTCCATGCCTGCTGGACCATGAGTCAGCGGTAATATGCACCTTACCGCTGACCGCCCTGTCCAGCGAGGCCAAGACATTGCCTTCCACATGCCTGTAGAGAGCCGGAATCGCCTTCCGTGAGAAAAAGTGGCGTTTGGGAACCTGCCACTGAGGAACCGCACATTGCACAAACTCACGGAAGGGGGCCGAGTCTACCAACTGAAAAGGCAGCAGTTGAAGCGCTAGAAATTTAGCCAAGCTAGCATTCAACCGCTGGGCATGTGGATGGCTGGGAGTGAACTTCTTTCGACGGTCCAGCAGCTGGGGCAGGGAAATTTGCCTGCTAGAATCGGACGTCGGTGTACTGCTAGCAGAGTGGCCGCAAGTACTTGGCTGTGACACACCTAATTCTACACCTTCATTCCTCTCAGTGCAGGTTTCAGAGAGGACTGAAGGTATAGTGGGGTTGGAGATCCCAGCTGATGCGGTGCAAGGAGAGGTCCGCTTTGTTCTTTGGTGTGGGTCTTTAAGGTAGGCTTGCCAACGAGCTGCATGGCAGGTCAACATATGTCTGATCAAGCATGTGGTGCCCAAGCGGCTGATGTTTTGGCCACGCGATATACGCTTGAGACATATGTTGCAAACAGCAGCTGTGCGATCTGATGCACTCGCCTCAAAAAAGGCCCACACCAAAGAACTTTTTGAATGACGGGCAGAGGCAGCGCCCTGCACAGGCGGAGCTCTGCGGTGTGATTCCGTCGGTGTGCTGCCCATACGCTGGCCACCCAAGGGCATCCTGCCTCGTTGGAGATGTGCCTCCTCCTCATCCTCCTCCTCCTCCTCTCTCCTATTAGGCACCCACGTGGAGTCAGTGACCTCATCATCCCCTCCCTCCTCATCACTGGAGCCAATCTGGCAGTATGCTGCAGCTGCTGGAGCATGACTGCCAGATTGGTGTCCTTCTTGAGCATCCCCTCTCTCTGATCTCACGCTACTGCCTTCCTCTATCTGGGTATCATCATCAGATCCTTCGAAACGCTGGGCATCCTCCTGGAGCATGTACCCAACACTGTGCTCAAACAGTTCGGGGGACTCTTCAGGAGGAGGACATGGTGGGTCTAGGGAAGGATTGACTAATGAAGATAATGATACCAGAGAAGAGGACGCTTTGGCAGCTGCTTTGCCAGTACCCTGAGCCTGGGTGAGAGAGGATGAGGAGGATGAGGTGGGCTTGGTCATCCACTCTACCAAGTCTTCGGCATGATGTGGCTCAACATGTCCAGCTGCCGAAAAGAAGGACAAGCGTGTCCCATGGCCATGTGCTGATGACAATGCACCGCGTCCACGACCAGCACTGTTGCCCCCAGACACAGAGCTTGCTTGCCCTCATTTTTTGCCTCCTGACTGTCTGCCTCTCCTTGTTTGCCTTCCAGACATTTTAATGGATGGCCTGCAGGGAGATGGGAAAAACAGCAATAAGGGCTACCTTCAGGTGTATACTGTGCAGGAGGCTTAGCAACAATGACACTGACACTGTCCCCTGCCTATCCTTCTCTGTCCCTAAACACAAGGATTTCAAATATGGTTCAGCAAGATTGGTTTAGCACAGAATAGCACACTGATAGTTTCCCTCACTGTCCTTCTCTGTCCCTACAAACAAGATTTAGCACAGAATAGCACACTGATAGTTTCCACGAGTGTCCTTCTCTGTCCCTAAACTCAAGGATTTCAAATATGGTTCAGCAAGATTGGTTTAGAACAGAATAGCACACTGACACTTTCCCTCACTGTACCTCTCTGTCCCTAAACTCAAGGATTTCAAATATGGTTCAGTAAGATTGGTTTAGAACAGAATAGCACACTGACACTTTCCCTCACTGTACCTCTCTGTCCCTAAACTCAAGGATTTCAAATATGGTTCAGCAAGATTGGTTTAGAACAGAATAGCACACTGACACTTTCCCTCACTGTCCTTCTCTGTCCCTACAAACAAGGTTCAGCACAGAATAACACACTGACACTCTCCCTACCTATCCTTATTTGTCCCTAAACACAAGGAATCCAGGATTAGTAAAGGAAAAAAAATGACACTGTCCCTGCCTATGCTTCTCTTTCCCTGCTCCGGAACACACTACACAAGGCCGCCGCGCTGGCGGCCTTTTATAGTGTGGGGCATGTACTAAACCCCCTCAGCAATAATTGGCCACAGGCATCCTGCCTGGGGCCAATCATTGCTCTCCTCGCTGCCGGCGCTGTGATTGGCCAAGCATGCGGGGTCACAGTGCATGCTTGGCCAATCACAGCGCCTGGATGACACTGCGATGGCGTAGTGCATTGTGGGCCGTTCGCGTCACTCGAATTTGGCGCGAACGGCCCAAATCGTTCGTTCTTCGTCGAACGAGCGAACAGCCGATGTTCGAGTCGAACGTATGTTCGACTCGAACACAAAGCTCATCCCTAGTCCTGGGCATGGAGGCAGAGAACACGGGCATGTGGTCAATTGGGTGCGTGGACCAATAAGCACGCAATGACGGGAATTTATGTGTGCCCATGTTGAGGGAAAGGCCCAGAAAGGTCTTAAAGTCGGAAACCGTAATTGGTTTCCAATCTTTGGCAATTTTAGGCAACTGGGGTTAGCGGCGATGAATTGACCAGCATACAAATTACTCTGGTCCACAATAGATCTATAGAGATCTTCCGTGAAAAACAGCGAATAAAAATCAATTGGCATAAAATCAGCTGTTTCCACCTGAATACCGGGTTGGGCAGTGAATGGGGGAAGTACGGGTTCTGCAGAAGTGGTGGGGACCCAATCAGGATAGGCGAATTCTGCAGGAAGGGCACTATGGGCACGACAGGCCTGCCTTTGTCTTCTTGGTGGCAGCGGGACACTACTTGTGCTTGCCACCTCGCCAGCTTGAACTGCACTTATGGGACTCGCCACGTCACCACGTGATACTGCAGTGCTGGATGTACGCCCAGGCTGTACTAGGCCGCTGGTGCTTGCCAATTCACCAGAAGGAATAGCGGCGCTAGTACTACTCTGCTCCATGATACGAGAGCCCTGCGGTTCTTGCTCCTCAACAACCTCAGAAGATCGGGATCGGGTACGCCTGACCTTAGCAGGGACCTCAACTTCATCGTCAGAGCTATCTGACATGGGGCCGCTGACGTCACTGTCTTCTACGGGAAGATATTCTGAGCCTGAATCTGACAGATACGTGACCTCCTCTTTACTATCTGTCATGCTCAGAATCTCGTAGGCCTCTTTACTAGTGTACCTTTGTCTTGCCATATTGGGCTCTAAATTTAGGGGTACACTAGTAAGATTCACAGGTAAAAAAAGCACCTGACTGTCACCAAATGTATCAAACGCTACCAAAAAAACTGTTAGCGATCACAGGGATCAGGACTGTCTCTGCAAACGCTGCAGTTATGTGTGTTGTGTTTGGTAAGTGACAGTGATCGATCGATACTGCACTTGGGTGGGCTGGGCTGGGCTGGGCTGGGCGGAGGGGCTAAACGCAGGTGCTAGCAAGTATCTGGGCTGATCCCGCTAACACTGCGTTTTTGGGAACCCTAAACCGCTGGGGACGCTTGTATAGATCTGATCAGATACTATACCACTAAGGGAGGTGTATGCTTTGCGCGTGGGTGTTAGCGTTACTGGCAGTAACCTAAAGCTGCCTGTGGCGACGCAGACCCTCTCTGGCGCTAAAACCTAATTGATATCACCCGCCGGGCGATCAGGGGGTTAAACCTTTATTGGGTTATATACGGCCGGTGCCCTGATGCTATAAAAAGCAAACTAACCAACCAGCGTCACCTGTAACCTTTATATGGTGATCACTGGTGAAAGGGTTAACTAGGGGCAATCAGGGGGTTAAAACCTTTATTAGGTAAATATGGGGGTACCCGACGCTATATAAAAACCTGACGGGTTACCTAAATAACTAAATAACTAACTGGGTAACCAGTGTCACCAGTGAGGCTTATACGGTGATCACTGGTGAAAGGGTTAACTCTAGGGGCAATCAGGGGGTTAAAATAATATATGGGGGTACCTGACGCTAATAAAAACCTGCGGCGAACCTAAAAATAATTAACTGGCTATCTAGGACACCAGCGACAAGAAAAAAGCGATCGGAAAAAACGATCGCTTAGTGACGCTGGCGTTAGGGGGTGAAAGGGTTACCTGGGGGGCGATCAAGGGGTTAAACCTTTATTAGGGGGGGTTAGGGGGCTACCTTGGACCTAAAGGGGCCTAATCCTAACTGCCCTGCAACTTTTTACAGTCACAAATGACACTGATTGCAGTGATCAGTAAAAAAAATGATCACTGCAAACGGTGCACTGTGACTGGGGGTGATCTGGGGGGTGATCTGGGGGTGACTAGGGGGTGTAAGTGTGCCTACGTGTACTGGTGTCAGTGGGCTGTTGGTGCACTTACTATGTGATGTCTTCTCTCCTCGCGCCGGATCGAAAAGACCGCCACGAGCAGAGATGACATCACTTCCTCTGCCTGTGTTTACATTACACAGGCAGGGGAAGCTCTCTCATTCACCGGGAGCGATCGAGAGGGGGTGGCCGGAATCGAACGGCCGTCCCCTCATGCCGGATCGCTCCCGAACACTTAACCACCGCTCACTGTACAGAAGGGGGTCCTATCGGACCCCCCAACTATACAAAGGCGATCACGTAGATCTACGTGATTCTGCCTGTCGGTGCCATTCTGCCGACGTATAATTACAGTGGGCGGTCGTTAAGTGGTTAATAAACTAACCATCTATGGCCAGCTTTAGGTCAGAATTTTTAGTGTTAATTTGTGGCCAATCCCCTCGTACCTCACATGTTATATACAGTATGTAAGCTACTTACAGTATGTAAGCTACCCCAAACTGTCAGGTCACCCCATATTGCCATTATACTGTATGTCTCTTATACTACAAGCAAGTATGGTATTTTGCAAAGTAGAACAAGGACTGGCCAGAAAAGGGTTCACTTTAAGGCATTTGGCCAGCTTAAAAATGTATTTGCAAAATATATGTAGCGGGGTCTCCTTTAAGGCCCCACGGACTACGTTACCCAGAACCCCGTTTGGCACCCAAGGTGCAATTGCCACCCGCAGAGACTCATGGGTGGGGTATAAAAAGGAAGGGCGAGGCTAAGCTCGGCCTCTTTGGACGCTGCGCTGCTAGCAAGAGGACTCCCTGTGCAGATCTGCTACAAGTGCAAGGCCCAAAGCCTGGGCTTCGCGCACTTCCAAAGAGCCTTCCACCCCACTACGGAGCCTGTGTGGCACCTAATCTCTATCTGCTTTACGGACATCAGTTGGACCGAAGACCTGGCTGTCGCAGACCCTGTGTGCGGAGACACAGCGGTGGAAGTCACGGACTAGGACTGAGTCCGGAGTGGTGAGAGAGCACCTGCTCACAATTATGGCCGAGTACTTTGTTTAGGCCTAATGACTGCTTAGGCCCATCGTGCTATACTTGCTATCCTGACCGGAGACTAGTTCCAGAACTGTGTTATATAATCTCCGGGGAGTTGTTTCCATTACCATAAACCGTTATTTGGATTTACAAATTGTTGTTCCTGTATGTGCACCACCGATCATCTTGCATGCGAAGATTCCTCACCTTAAGACTGAGCTTTAACTAAGTCAGGCCTGACAGGAGGGTACAACTTTATTGAGTGCCATATTGCTCACGGGGAGAATAGCTGCACGCAGTGTATGATCTATTTCTATACAGTAGTTGACTAGTGTCATTATTACTGCAGGGCTCTGCATGTATGTGATGTATTGTATTAATCGTTAACTTTTATACTCAAAGTAAATCTGATATAGTTAATCATTCCGGTATTAGTGTCAATTACTATATTTTACAACCGTTTGCATTACTGTAGGATTACCCTTAGACTGGTACAGAGCTATACTAATACCTCATTTCCTAGACTAGCTGTTCCAGAGGAGGGTCATGTAGATTGCCGGGGGTTGGCAGTGCTGTGTACAGGGCCCGAAACAAAACCAGCGGCTCTCTTAGTTGGGGGTATCGCTACATATACAAACTTAAGCCCCGTACACACGGTCAGACTTTTGGCCAACAAACTTCATTTTGAGCAAGTTGGACCAACAATCCGACCGTGTGTACGCTCCATCGGACAAACTTTTTTTTTTTTTTTTTTGTTTTCATCGGACAAATGTTTTGTCTGCAAACGGACAAACTTTTGCCCAACAAAAGTCCGATGGAGCAAAGTCCGACCGTGTGTACAGAAAACCATCGGACTTTTGTCCGATGGACAAAACAAATAATGTTACAATCAACCAACAATAGCAGAAGTTGACCAAAGGGTGGCGGTAAAGAGCAGAAAAGAGCAGAAAAACCACGTGATGTTGGAAAAAGTTTTGGGAAAGTTTGCAGAAAAGTCTGAAGCGTGTGTATGTTATGGGTGTTCCCGACCAACTCCGTTCGGACAAAAAAACACGGAAATGTCAGATGGAAGTCCGACCGTGTGTACGAGGCTTAAGAATCCCTAATTTCATGCAAAAACTTGCTTACAGTATGCAAAAGAATATATATATATATTTATGGTCGGAGCCCTCTGTCTGAAGAGATATGGATCACATAAACACGTCACAAGACTAACAACACAAATAAGACCTGAAGTGTTGGCCTGGCCTGTTGTTCGGTATGCCAAAGAAGGGGCCATACCTGGATAGAAGTAATAGATAATTCTGTTGAGAATTGGTTGTAGAGCAGTGCCCTAGAAAAGGGGGATATCGGTGGGTGGGTACCGCGCACTAGAGCCGACACTGACCCTTGTGGATGGTCTGTATAAGTACCCCTCGAACTCCTCCCATAATTTCAGGCTAGCATACTAGCCTTCCTATTTATGGTCGGAGCCCTCTGTCTGAAGAGATATGGATCACATAAACACGTCACAAGACTAACAACACAAATAAGACCTGAAGTGTGGGCCTGGCCTGTTGTACGGTATGCCAAAGAAGGGGCCAAAAAGTCACACAAGGTTAGGAAAGAATTGTTCTATTATGTCAGGTAAACCACTATCGAGCGAGACTGTTAAAGGCTCGTGATATTTCTGACTGAGGATCGGGAACGTATCGGGTGACACACAAGGATTTCCACCTGCCCATCTTCCTTATTGCGTGGACTGGAACTCTGTTTTGTGATGTTGCTGGGGCTGCTCTAATGCGAAAGCAAGTCCTGAGTAACATCCTGGGTCGAGGCCCGAGATGCTCAGGAGTGTTCTGACGTGGCTGATGAACTGGTTCCCGCTTAGGGGTTCGGTTGGGAAAGGTAGTAGAGGGCTGTCCTCTGACGGGTCGGACAGCAGAGTTTACCAGTTTACACTAGAACGGCCATGGCGTTGTGTGTCTGGAAAGTTTGCTGTCTACTACGGGACCGGGTTGTAGCGTTTCCGATACCGTCGGGTGTAGGATGAAATGACTTTGGTGGCGAGTCGGGTGGTGCCTGGGTAGTACTTGGCATTTAGGGCTGGTGACAGTAATTCGCCGGGCCGTAAGATCGAAAAAAGGATAGGTAAATGGCTGCTTGAATTACCAGGCTGGGCCATAGACCGAAGGGAGAACGTGAAAGGATAGCAGACATGTCCCGGAGTATGGCGCTGGTCACTGGTAAGCGTTTGGTACTAGAGTGTGGTTGCCGCCACCTGTAGTGTGTTGGCAGATCAGGATGCATTGATGAGGGAGGTAGCACCATGGAGGTGCTATCTGATTCCAGAGTTGGTTGGGACTAATGTGGGATGCCGGACATGGTCGAGTCGGCTCCGGGCTTCTGTGAAAGGATGTGGCATGGTTAAGCAGGATAGCGCGTCGGCCGAGGTGTTGCATTGACCAGGGATGTGGACAAGGAGGCTACTGAGCTGATGTTGTAGGGAAAGTAGCAACAGCCTGCGTGGGAAGGACATGATGGACAACGATTTATTGACCTGCCTTGTTAATGACTGTGGCTGTAGCCTGGTTGTCTGTGGCGAACGTGGCGGTCTGTCCTGCCCGGGGCTGAGCCATACTTGAGTCGCTGCGACTATGGGGTAGATCTCAAATAGAGAGGAGGACTGACTAAAGGCGGAATTGTGAGTATCTCAGATGGTCGCGGTCCTGAAACCAATGATGGCCAAAAATTGCAGCGAAGCCTGTGGGAGCTGCTACGTCCGTGATTATCTGTGGTGACGAAAAGGATGCTGATGGGATAAACAAGGGTCTACCTATCTGCATGGCGCGTTTGTCTAGAATGATTTCCAGGAAGGAGATGAACTGTGCCGGTCTTTCTACTTTCTTCTCGGTTACGGGCACGTCGAGGTTTTTAGAAGACCTCTCTTGGATTTTTTAGATCTCACAAGAATACTAAACCTTCAGGAGAACTCCTCTGAGGGTATGCAGGAGTTTGACTGGGTATGTTTTAGAATGAGTCGGACAGTATAATGAGTCCGGTGTGGAACCCTGTAGTGCCCCCTGCACTAGAAAGGCTGCTAGAGAGGGAGTTGGATGTGAGGAGAGAAAAGTCGAGCCGCCCGAAGTGCACGTGGCCTAGTCAAGCTGGACTCTGCTGCTTGACGCCGCAGGTATTACTAGGGAGAGCCTTCTGGTACAGGAGGCAGATGTGCAGAAGTTTGCGGTGGGGGTAAAAGCAACCCTTGAAATTAAGTTGCTGGAGACGGCTGCGCCCCCCGGTGCTCGAACTGGACGTCCTAGTCTGACTGGGAGGACTAGTTACATCTCTAAGGCTTCCAGAGGCTACCACAAACTTTGTTGCTTTCGAGTTTGCGAGCGAGCCTGGGGTCCTAGGCCATTAGGATGACTGAGACGTTCCCCAAGGCACGTGACTTGTTCCCTGTTATGACCTGTACCGACATACGTAGGGACGCTAGGTTCACGTCCTAGCCGCTTAGGATGTCCTTCCTGATGCCCGCTGGGACAAGGTGCGAAGGAAAAGGGTGCAAGCGTCGGGCGTACCTACAGTGGGGGGTTTGGTAACGACGGTGAAGACTGGGGCTGATAGGGGCACGGCTGATCGTGTTTCCAGGGCCCCTATTCTAGCCTGGACGTCGGTGACTGCGGTTGCCAGTGTGGTCACCAAGGCGTGTAGCTGGGTAAATGCGGAGGGTATCGACTGCAGCGGAACTTGTGTGTCTGGTAGAGTTGCCGCTGGTTATGGAAACAGCAGCCTAACAGCTTGGCTTTCCTGGCTGTGGTAAGGCAGGGAATGCCCCTACGTCGTAGTTCAGCCGTAGCCTGGGGATGGTCCGAGCTCTAGGGGACTGTGTAGCGCCGGCCGCTGGACCCGCGAAGGGTGACGACGAGGCCGAGGCGAAGACTTTGCTGTCGGCTCGCGACATGGCGTCGGCTAAAAAGGAGGGGAATGCATATGTTTAGAATGAGATTGCGAGTTTCAGAGGGGATAGAAGGATTTAGAAAACGGTGAGAAAGAAGGAAAGCAGGGAGGACAGGACAAGGAGCGATAGGCGTAGGGGACAGTTTAGTTTGCGTACGAGCGCTTGTTGAGTGTAATTTAGAAAACTCAAAAGAGTGCGTGGCAACCGAGGTGAGCCAGGAGGTGACTGGCTAGGTAACCAGGGCGTACTGGGGTGGGTAGCTGAAAGTCTGGTATACTAAGTAGGAATGTTTCGATCTTTAGTTCATTGACGTGTGGTCGGTCTGCCAACTCCTGCACTGCCAGCAAGGTGGATGTTGGCGACCTTGTCTGCGTGGTGAAGGATCTCGGATCGCTCTTCGAAAACAGAGTGTAGTGCGTAGAAGTATGTGGCAGTTGCTAGCGCCTGGTGAGCGGTCGAATTGTGTATGTGAAGACAGATATGTCGTGAAAGAGTGCGAAGAGAAGCAAGGAGGGGCCTTGCATTTACGCATCTGTCCTGTACCCTAGTAGTGACATCTCAGTTGGGGTCCAGAAGTGGGTCGACCGGGGACCTGTAGTAAGGTGACATGGAAATACTCTTTTTTTTTTTTTTTTTGTGAGGGGGATGCAGAGAGCTGTTTTGGAGCAGTAGCTGGCTCCCTGGTGAAGATGTGAGCCCTAAGATACTTCCCCCTGTTTTTTTTATTTTTTTTGTATCCTGAGGGGAATACTGTCCAAATCTGGTGCAGGGTGGACCAACTGGAACTCAAACTGACCTGCATGGGGAAAGGGACAGAGAAAACGGTGAGTAGCCGTGTTGCTACTGGAGATGATGAGTGGCCGATGTTCGAACCACTTGTCGAATGCTCGCAGCGATTGCGAGGAACACAGCCTTACTGAGAAGGCGAAGGAAGGAAAGTTTGTGAATTGTGAGTATGTAGGAATAACCGTCCGTGAGGGAGCTGGAATAGTTGGAGTAAGTTGTGTATGTAAATGCAGAAATTTTTTATTTAATTCTTCCTATATATTTATTTTATTTTTATTTTTATTTTATATTTTTTTTTTTTTTTTTATTCATTTATTAATTTGTTTTTCCCTTTTTTTTCTTTTTTTTTTGGTACAGCGTGAGGTTTGGGGAATGGTTCGTACGTGATCGTGACGCTGATGCGACTGGTAGCGACCTGGCACTTTGTATTGCCGACGATCTGAAACGTTTGAGCCGCTGCTACGACTGGGTTCGGATCGGTTGGAAGGGTCGGGTCGGTTGGAGAGTGCTAGTTGCTAGGGATCCGAGTCGTTTGAGCCGGTGATGCGACTGGACTCGGATCAATTGTGTTTGCCAAGGATCCGAATCTACGAGCCGACGTTACGACTGGATTCGGATCGGTTAAAGAAGTTTACTGCTGCGGATCAGAGCGGTACGAGCCGGTGATGCGACTGTGCTCGATCGATTGTAAATGCCATGGATCCGAAAACTTGAGCCGAGGCTACAACTGAATTCGGATCAGTACGGAGTTTGATGTTTGTAGATCCGAGCCGATGAGCCGCTGGTGCGACTGTGCCCAGATCGGTCATGTTAGCGGAGGATCCAAACCTTTGAGCCGATGCTACGACTGGGTTCGGATCGGATAGGAGGGTTTGTTGCTAGAGATCCGAGTCGATTGAGCCGGTGATGCGACTGGACTCGGAACGCTTGAGAATGCCATAGGTCCGAAAGTTTGAGCCGATGCTACGACTGAATTCGGATGGTTTAGAAGTTTGATGTTTGTAGATCCGAGCCGATGAGCCGGTGGTGCGACTGTGCTCGGAACAAACGTGGATGCCAGAGATCCGAATCTCTAAGCCGATGCTGTGCCTGTATTTGGGCTGATAACGGGTGCAAGGCGGGGATTTGAATTGCCGGGTCCGAATCGTAGCGCCGGAGATACGGCTGGACTCGGACGGCTGTTCGGTGTTGAGAAGTTGAAGGGGCTTGTGATTGCCGAGGGTCCGGCCTGTAGTGCCGATTGTTAGCGACCAGAGCCGGACCGGACTGTTCGGTGTATGGTGTGAGTAGGAGGTGTGGGGCATCAGTAAGGTGAAGGGAGAGTATCGTAGGAGGTGTAGGGCATCAGTGACTAGGGATAAGGAAGTGCAGTGTGGGATACCAGTCCGACGACTGGGTATCAGATGTGCGACTTGAGGTAAGAAACTAGCGAGCTGCGAGTAATTCGTACAACAGCTCTGTGAGACGTAGTGTCTAGGCGGGCCGTTACCGGTGGTAACGTGGGTGCGACAGGGTTCGAAAGACAACTGGACTAGCCGGTAAACATACGATGCAGACAGAAAACACGGGGTTACAAACCGTGTGACTTGTAAAAGCAGAAAACGTGTACCGGCGCTACGATTCGTACGAATGGTAACGGCCGGTCCTACCTGCGACGGCGAGCGGGGATACGATCAACTGCGAGCGAAGTTAGGAGGTACGAAAGCGACTACACGGACGTTGCGAGTCGTATGGCGTCGGCTGATGACGACGAATACCGCGCACTAGAGCCGACACTGACCATCGTGGATGGTCTGTATAAGTACCCCTCGAACTCCTCCCATAATTTCAGGCTAGCATACTAGCCTTCCTATATATATATATTTATATATATCTATATCTATAGATATATATACACTATATTGCCAAAAGTTTTGGGACACCTGTCTTTACACGCACATGAACTTTAATGGCATCCCAGTCTTAGTCCATAGGGTTCAACCTTTGCCGCTATAACAGCTTCAACTCTTCTGCCGCGTACACACGACCATTTTTCATGACGAGAAAAATGCCATTTTTTTATTTGGTCATTAAAAACGATTGTGTGTGGACTCCAGAGCATTTTTCACAACGTGAAAAATGGCCATTAAAAATTTGGAACATGCTCTAATTTTTCTCGTCGTTTTTCACGTTGTCGTTTTTCTCGTCATGAAAAACGGGCGTGTGCATGCTTTAACTACGTAAAAAAAATGCGCATGCTCAGAAGCAAGTTATGAGACGGGAGCACTCGTTCTGGTAAAACTAGCATTCGTAATAAAGATAGCACATTCGTCACACTGTAACGGACAGAAAAGCACGAGGCTGAAAAGCGCAAATCGTCTCTCAACAAACTTTACTAACACGAGGATAAGCAAAAGCAGCCCAAAGGGTGGCGCCATCTGAATGGAACTTCCCCTTTATAGTGCCGTTGTACGTGTTATACGTCACCGCGCTTTGTTCAAGCATTTTTTTCCACGATAGTGTGTAGGCAAGGCAGGCTTGAGAAGAATCATGTCGAGAAAAACACAGTTTTTTTCAATGACATTAAAAATGGTCGTGTGTACGCGGCATTTTGGGAAGGCTGTCTCCAAGGTTTAGGAGTGTGTCTATGGGAATGTCTCACCATTCTTCTAGAAGCGCATTTGTGCAGGACGGTCAAGTTCCTCCACCCCAAACTCGCTCATCCATGTCTATATGGACCTTGCTTTGTGCACTTGTTCAGAGGTATGTTGGAACAGGAAGGGGGGCCATCCCCAAACTGTTGCCACAAAGTTGGGAGCATGAAATTGTCCAAAATGTCTTGTTATGAGTTCCCTACACTGGAACTAAGGGGCTAAGCCCAACTCCTGAATAAGCAACCCCACACCATAATCCACCCTCCACCAAATGATTTGAAGGGGTGGCCCGATACTTTTGCCAATATAGTGTGGATCAGCGAGTTTGGGGTGGAGGAACTTGACCGGCCTGTACAAAGTCCTGACCTCAACCCGACAGAACACCTTTGGGATGAATTAGGGTGGACTGAAAAAAACTGGTTGAAAATAAATTTGAAATATAAACGAACAAGTGAAAGTTCAAAGTGATGATGCTCTGAAAATGGTGCATGTTGAGTGAAGACTGGATGGGATAGAGTCAACCGCCACCAACAGGTAAGAGGCTTACCAGAAACAGTGAACCCTGAAGAACGTACGTTCAAAGGGTCAACTGAGCATGATGTAAATCTCTGTGGAAAGATGGATCCTCAGCAGCAGTTCAAACAGATGCCTAGCACACCAAACCGATGAAGGGAGGTTATCCTGGTATTGGGTTCTTAAATGCAATAACTATTAGATGTTTCTAGGTTGAAGGTTTTATGACTGACACAAAGCATTTCTCATCCTTTTCATTGTGACTTTCCATTAGAACAAGCTCGAAAGAGCAGACAGCAGGCTTCCTCTTCTTCTGCTGATGCTTTGTACATCCACCCAATTGTTCAGGCGGGCTGCTGTGGTGTTTTTTTAGGAATACAGAACACCTATCCCTCTCAGCAGGGCCAAAGTACATAGGACATTATCAAATGCTAATGCCGCGTACACGATCATTTTTCCCGTCTGGAAAAATTACATTTTTTTTTAACAAGAAAAATGACTGTGTGTGGGCTTTTTGTCATTTTTCCCAACGGGAAAAACGGCATTAATCACGACGAGAAAAGTTAGAACATGCTCTAATTTTTCTCGTCGGGATTCCCGTCATTTTTTTCCGCTGCAGTTTTCCCATAGGGAAACACTGCCACGGAGCCCACACATGGTCGTTTTTCTCGACCAAGAAAAAAAATGTCGGGAAAAAGGCCGTGTGTAGGGAACCAAGCCGTTCCCTCGTTTTTCCCATCGATTTTCTCGACGGTGTTTTCACCGTCGAGAAAATCGATCGTGTGTACGCGGCATAAGAGTTCTGTTAGGGGATCACCTCCTGGCTGATTCAATATACTTGAATACAATATTTCTTGTTTACTTAACCACCTCAATACCAGGCACTTCCCACCCTTCCTGCCCAGGCCAATTTTCAGCTTTCTGCGCTGTCACTGTTTTAATGACAATTGCCCGGTCATGCAACACTGTACCCAAACAGAATTTTTATAATTTTGTTCTTACAAATAGAGCTTTCTTTTGGTGGTATTTGATCGCCTCTGCGGTTTCAATTTTTTTGCTAAACAAATAAAAAAAGACCGAAAAGTTTGAAAAAAAAATGTTTTTATTTTGTTTCTGTTATAAAATTTTGTAAATAAGTAAGTTTTCTCCTTCACTGATGGGCACTGATAATGCAGCACTGACGGGCACTGATAAGGTGGCACCAATGAGGTGGCACTGATGGGCACTGACCATTGGCACTGATATGCGGCACTGATGGGTGGCATTGATATGCAGCACTGATGGGCATTGATAGGCAGCATTGATGGGCACTCATGGGTGGCACTGGTGGGCACTGATAGGCGACACTGATGGGCACTGAAAGGCTTCAATGATGGGTACTTATGGGTGGCACTGATAGGCGGCACTGCTGGGCACTGATAGGCGGCACTGATGGGCATTGATACGTGGCACTGATATGCGGCACTGATATGCGACACTGATATGCGGCACTGATAGGCATCCCTGGTGGCACTGGCACTGGTAGGCATTGTGGATGGGCACTGATTGTCAGCTGCGTGGGCATTGATTGGCAGCTGCCTGGGCAAAGATTGGCATATCCCTGATGGTCTAGGGTGGCATACCTGGAGGTCCAGTGTGAATGGCCATCCCTGGTGGTCCCGGTGGCATCCTGATGGTCCTGGGTGGGCATCTGAGAGGGGCTGCGCTGATAAACAATCAGCACACACCGATCGGCTCTCCTCTACTCGCATCTGTCAGACGTGAGTGAGGAAAAGCCAATCAACGGCTCTTCCTGTTTACATCGTGATCAGCCGTGATTGGACACGGCTGGTCACATGGTAAAAAGCCTCCGTCAGAGGCTCTTTACCGAGATCGGTGTAGCGGTGTGTCAGACTGACACGCCGCACCACCGATTGCCGCGATGCGTGCCCCCACGGGCGTGCGGCGGCTGTGCCATATAAATTCTGTATATAATGAATATTAAGTGTACATGTAGTAAATAAAATGTATAAGTTAATTAATTAACTACAGTATGCTCACCACTTTGATTGGTGATCTCTCCCAGTGGGCATGGAATGCACTGGAAGCAGCAATGGGGCTTTCCTATGATTTCTGCTTTTCTGAAGCCTGGCGCACAACTCTCACTACAGACAGATGTGGGAATCTATGAAAAAAAAAATCTTCACATTATAAAAAAATAAATTCACAGATGAATATGCAACTATGCACACAGTCACGTTTTTTTTAGATACAGTGGAATCTTGGATTACGAGCATAATCCATTCCAGGGGAATGCTTGTAATCCAAAGCACTCGCATATCAAAGCGAGTTTCCCCATTGAAGTAAATGGAAACGAAGATAATTTGTTCTGCATTGACTTCCATTGCATGCAATACCGCATGTGGCCAGAGGTGGGGGGGCGCCGGAGAGCCTCGGAAATACTCCGAGACCGCTCGGCTGAACTCAAAAACCACCGAAAAGGCTCGGAACAGAGTATTTTTAGAGTATTTCCGAACGGCTCCGAACTGTTACGAGTGTCACCGGTGCCCCCGCACCTCTGGCCAAATGCGG
The DNA here is from genome assembly GCA_029206835.1 of Rana muscosa. Classification (NCBI taxonomy): domain Eukaryota; kingdom Metazoa; phylum Chordata; class Amphibia; order Anura; family Ranidae; genus Rana; species Rana muscosa. The sequence continues at coordinate 342,779,925 of CM055118.1, read as the reverse complement.
TACTGCACACCCCATTAGCTTGAATTCTGCTAGTTTTGCGGGACAACACTCGCAAACCGAGTCAGGATTTTTTTTTAAAAGTTGCTCACTGTGTTCATTCTGGAAAGGAAGGGGCCAGTAAATTACATATCCACTAGCCCATTCCCCCGCTCCCTATTCTGAAACATCCTCCTGTGTGCCCGTAGCATCTGTCGGTGGTAGAGGGGAGGGGGGAAGCCGACAGCGCTGTGGGGGAAAGGGGCACACGGGGGGGCCCAGACAGCAGATGGAAGGGGCACATGTGCTACGACCAATCCCCCTGCAGTGCAGCCAGAGGGACAAAGAAGAGGAGAAGCTGGCAGCGCTACAGGGGGAGACAAAAGAGGATTGGTGACTGCATTAAGACACTACTGCTGGCCCTCCTGCTCAGCAGGTGACTGGGCCCCCCTTTTGAAATGATGGGGCCCGGGCCCAGTACAGGAGGGCTGGCTGTACTGCCTTATCAGCGGCCCTGAGTACAGTATGTCAGTTACTATTTCCAAAGTTTCCAATTCTTTTTAATTAAAAAAAAACAACGTTTTTTATACTGTCCATTGAGACATCCCCACACTTCCTGTTCTTGTAACTGAACAAGAAGTGAGGGGAAATCTTCCTAATGGGAGTAAAAAAAAAAAGATACAGAGGGTGCTAGAAGCATAACCACATAAATCTAAAACTCCTCACATTCTCATACCTTTTGACTATCTCTTGTCCATTTCAAAGTGCTTGTATTAATTCTTAGTGCTGTTGTGCCATATTGTCCAACCAAAACGTGGTTCATTAAACCTGCAGAGGTCAACTGCCAGTTTACAATATCATACGTGGGAGAAGGGTCTCCATTGTCATTAAAAAACATTTCTTGCCCGCTGCTTAATTTTACGCGAACGTTCTTCATATAATGTAGGATCTGTGAAAATACAATAAGTTCCAAAGAAAAATTATCATGGATTGTGATTCGTCAAAGATAACATGCATTACAAAAGACAGACAATTCGCATTATAGAGGGTTTTGAACCCATGGATCAAAAATGTACAATGTCATTAATGGTGAGCGTGGCCCTCTCCCTCTGGGGTTGATTTACTAATAGCAAAGAGGCTGTTCACTTTACAAAGGAAGTTGAACTTTGCAAGGGAATTTTCCCCAGGGCTTGGTGAATGTGGTGAAATTTCACTTTGCAGAGAATACCCAATCGTGTGCAAGGAAAAAAAAAGAAAAAACATTTTGCATGCACGCGATTGGATGATGGAAGTCAGCAGAGCTTCACCTTAGGCTACTTTCACACTGGGGCGGTGAGAGCGTCTTTTTAGCGACGCTTTAGCATTGTTTTAGCTGTGATTTTTCGGCCGCTAGCAGGGCGCTTTTAACCCCTGCTAGCGGCCGAAGAAGGGGTTAATACCACCTGTGTAGCGCCGCTGCCGAAGCTCTTTGCAGGCGCTTCGACATCGCTGCCCATTCATTTCAATGAGCAGGGGCGGTGGAGGAGCGGGGTATACCCCGCTTCTCTCCTGCCCCAAAGATGCTGCTTGCAGAAATTTTTCTAGTGTCCTGCAAGCGCACCGCTCCAGTCTGAAAGCACTCGGGCTCTCACACTGGAGTGACAGGAGAGGCGCTTTACATGCGCTTTACAGGCGCTATTTTTAGAACTAAAACGCCTGTTAAACGCCTCGGTGTGAAAGTGGCCTTAGACATGTGCACTACCAAAAAAATTGTTCTGTTTCATTTTTTTTTTTTTCGTTTATCGGATCATTCATCCATTAAAAATGTAAATCGAATCTATCCCAAATTAGCAGCTATGGCGCAGAGACCTGAATAGAAAAATTAATGACTTCAGCTATTTTACCTATAATTTATAGTTTATAATAATAAATAATAATATTATAAAAACTATAATAATAGTTAATAATTTAATTATAATAGAAAATATGAAAAACAAAATTATCCAAATGTAATTGATTTGTTAAAGCGGAGGTCCACCCTGAAAAAAAAAAAAAATGGGCAAAAAGGCAAAAAAAAAATTGAAAAAATAAATAAATAAAATTTTGATACTTATCAGAAATGGCTGTTACTAGGCAGATCTTCCTAATCTGCCCCTTCCTTGTCCGCAGTGCTCCTCGGGCTCGTCCTCCTTGCGTTGTCTTCTAGGGAATGGGGCGCTCTGACTTCTGGGAACTGTGTGTCTCCCAGAAGTCAGCCCCCCATTCACAAAGTGCCGCGAGACTCGCGCATGCGCAGTAGGAAACGGGCACTGAAGCCGCAAGGCTCCACTGCCTGTTTCCCTTAGTGAGGATGGCGGCGCCGGGACCTGCCAGGATCGACGGATCGGCCTCGGGAGGCCGACATCGCGGGCGAGTAGGACAGGTAAGTGTCCCTATTAAAAGTCAGCAGCTACAGTGTTTGTAGCTGCTGACTTTATAAAAAAAAAATTGCGGCTGGAACACGGCTTTAAATTTGTAGGTTGAATCGTTTTTCGTTCTTTCGGATTTTCATTCTTTCGGATTTTCGCCCTTTATCATTTTTCATTCTTTCAGACGATTCGTTTTCGCATGCATTCATCAAAAGAGTCTTTTGTTCATTCGCATACTTCCAAATGAACGAATATGCCTAACTTCTTCCGAAAACCAATTTGTAACGAAACAAATTGCACACCTGTCTACTTCACCTTATTCACTAAGCTCTGGGGTAAATTTCCTCGCAAAGTGAACAGTCTATTTGCTTTTAGTAACTCAACCCCTCCGTCTCTGTTCTCTACCTTTCTTTCTTTTTCTTCATTTTCCTCCTTAGCTCTTAAATCCTACTTTTAATGATTTTCTTCTTCATAGCCTCAGAAATTATACTTATGAGCCAACAACAAGACATTGGGCCCACCCATCCTGAAGTGATAGATCACACCTAACAGTGGCGGTTGGTCGGTTTTTGTTTGGGGGGCGGCAAACAACCGAAACCCCCCCCCCACCGCTGTCTGCCGGTCGGTCCACCGGCAATTACTCCATCTTGGCATCCAAGGAGCTGCGGCGGAGATCGGGCATCCATGCATCGGCTTTTCTCCTCCTCGCTTCCGCCGCCTCCTCCCCTCCTCTTAGGCGTCCAATAGGAGCGCCTGTCCTTTCAGCCAATCTGGTGATGGGTATCAGACCCGCTACCCGATTGGCCGGGAGGAGGATCAGTGTTGCAACCACGAATATTCATTCGCTGTTGTAACACACCTGGGTGGGATCGGAGCGCACTCTTTGCGACCCGAGCCCACCCTATTTTGAAGCCTATTAGAGCCTCTCTCTCTCTAATCAGGTGCTTAAAAAAAAAAAAACCTGGCCGCTCTAATTCATGAGCTCGATGACCTGAAAGGGACCAGATGCATGAATAGTGGGCGGCCGCGGTGGCAATGGATAGATTCATGCTGTGCATGAATCTATCCATATTATATAGTGGGGTGGTGAGGATAGAGGGGGTGGCGCCCGGGCGCCCCCCAATGGACGGGCCTCTCCTGGCTCTGACAGGCTTGGCTGAGAGCAGTGGGAGCCATTGGATCTTGCTGCTGTCAGTCAAAACCTGTGAGCAGAGAGCAGGGGGGCGGGGCTGAGCTGGGCTGTGTGTCTGAATAGACGCAAACAGCCTGGCTCAGGATGGGTAGCAGCTTCCTATGAGGGCACTCAGCAGGGGGGAGGGGCCAGAAGCGCCAGCAGGGGGCCCTGGTGGAGGAGGATCCAGGCTGCTCTGTGCAAGACCATTGCACACAACAGGTAGGTATTCCATGTTTGTTGTTTAACCGCTTAGAGACCGCCCCACGTACATTTACTGCAGCGGAGTGGCCTCTCAGGGCGAAATCACGTACCTGTACGTGATTTTTGCCTTTCTTGGTCTGGGGCACACGTACCGCCACCGGCGGCGACCAGCTCCCGCCGTAATTGGACACAACGGTAGCCAAGCAGCGGGTTCAGCGGGCCCGATATCCACCAGGGCCCGCAGATCATTCCCAAGGCAGACAGAACGGTGATCTGATGTAAACAAGGCAGATCGCCGTTCTGTGACAGGAGAATACAGAGATCCTGTGTATCTGCTAAGCATCAACACGGATCTCTGTCTTCTTACAGTACAAGCACCTCCCCCACAGTTAGCAAGCACTCCCTAGGGGCACATTTAACCCTTTGATCGCCCCTGATGTTAACCCCTTCACTGCCAGTGTCATTAGTACAGTGACAGTGCATATTATTTAGCACCAATCACTGTATTGGTGTCACTGGTCCCCAAAATAGTGTCAAAAGGGTCACTTAGTGTGAGATTTGTCCGCCGCAATGTCGCAGTTCTGCTAATAGTTGCTGATCACCGCCATTACTAGTATAAAAAATTAAACTTCCAGAAAAGTATCCCGTATAACTTTTGCACAAACCAATCAATCTACGCTTATTGGGATTTTTTTACCAAAAAATGCAGCAGAATACACACTGGCCTAAATTGAAGAAGAAATTTGATTTTAATTTTTTTTTATTGGATGTGTTTTATAGCAGAAAGTAACAAAAATTGTGTGTTTTTTTTTTTTTTGCAAAATTGTCTGTCTTTTTCTGTTTATAGCGCAAAAAAATTCTCATCAAAGGTGATCAAATATCACCAAAAGAAAGCTCTATTTGGGGGAAAAAAGGAAATCAATTTTAATTGTGTACATCGTTGCATGACCGCGCAATTGTCAGGTAAACTAACGCAGTGCCGTATCGCAAAAAAATGGCCTGGTCATGAAGGGGGGGGGGGGGACCTGCCAGGGCTGAAGTGATTAAAAAAAATCAAGCTTTACAATCACTGTGAAGCTCATTGTAAGAATACTGTATACAGTGGAACCTCAGATTGCGAGTAACGCGGTTAACGAGCGTTTCGCAATACGAGCACTGTGTTTTAAAAAATCCTAACTCGGTTTGCGAGTGTTGTCTCGCAAAACGAGCAGGATTCAAGCCAAAGTGGTGTACAGTACTGCGTTTGGCCTGAGGTGGGGGGGGGGCGCCGTTCGAAAATGTTCAGAAACACTCGGAAATACTCTGTTCCCGAGCCTTTCCGAGGTTTGCTGAGGTCAGCCGAGCTGTCCTCGGGCCTTTCCGTGCCTTTCCGAGGCTCTCCGGCTCCCCCCCCAACTCTGGCCACATGCGGCATTGCATGCCATTGTAGTCAATGCGGAACAAACTATTTTCGTTTCCATTGACTTCAATGGGGAAACTCGCTTTGATATATGCGTACTTTGGATTACGAGCATTCTCCTGGAACGGATTATGCACGTAATCCGAGGTTCCACTGTATACACTTCAAGGGATGCAGTCACTTGTCAAATCTTGACCCATTACATTTTGCCAAAGGCCATAACTTTACAAAGAAATTGCAGATGGGTTTAAAATACATTTTTTTTTCATTAAACCTTTTATATATTATTCTCCTGTGCCACATCATCATTGTCGTCATTATCCATCATCATCATCATTATTACTGTGCTTTCTACCTGCCATGGTTTAAAATTCCAGATATCTGAGCAGCTTCTGTTAACAAAAGGACCATTTCCCGGCCTACAGACACTTAGTTCATGCAAAGCCTTGGCTACCACGTAAACGGCACTGTGAAGGTTATAAACAATTCTTAAGCTAGATATCCGTTTTAAATAAATCTGAAGATGTTCCACTTTATCTTCCTCTGTGCAGTTTCTTGAGGGTCTTTCATGAGGGAATGAAACATTTTCAAAGTTAAGGAAGGTACAACCGACACTTTCTTCCCAAAACATCCAATTCCAAGGCCATTCTGGAAGTCCTGGGGGATTGACATGATCAAGGTGTTGTTTAAGTCCAGGGATATTTCCACTGTAGAAGGCAAAACCAATGGTTCCGGCAAGAAGCTTGGAATATTTCTCTGATGTTAACAATGATGATGTTGACCATGCTTCGCTGGCCACCCAGATTTTCTCTGTTATGTTTTCTTTCAAAAGTTCATCCAGTAGTGAAAAGAAATTGACATCGGTGGAGAAAACAACTATAGCTTGGGCAGTTGATCCTTTAATGGCCTGAACTATTTGTGGAATGTTGCGATTGGGTTGATTAAGCTGAATGTACACCGTAAACTCAACGCAGGCTCCAGATTTGAGAATTTCATGTTTAATGACCTGAATGCCTTGTTGTCCATAGTCGTTAGCCACAGCCACCAAGCCAACCCATGTCCAGCCAAAATTTAACACTAACTTGGCCAGGCCTTTAGATTGAAATGCATCACTTGGCACAGTCCTGAAGAAGGATGTAAACTGTGTTCTGTCACTCAGGAGGGAACTTGTTGAGAAGTGGCTTATCTGTGGAATAGAATTATCAAGTGAGAAAAGTATCGTATTTATCGGCGTATAAGATGCGCCGGCGTGTAACATGCACCCCAATTTAAGAGGGAAGTTTCAGGAAAAAACTTTTTTCAAATAAACCACTTTGAAGCAAAATAATGGTCAGTGCCAATCAATGCAGCCTGATTAGTGCCCATCTGCAGCCTCAATGCAGCCTGATGCCCATCTGCAGCCTGAATGCAGTTTCTGTGCCCATCTGCAGCCTGATCTGTGCCCATCTGCAGCCTCAATGCAGCCTCTGTGCCCATCTGCAGCCTGATATACGCCCATCCAATGCAGCCTGATGCCCATCTGCAGCCTCAATGCAGCCTCTGTGCCCATCTGCAGCCTGATCTGCGCCTATCCAATGCAGCCTGATGCCTATCTGCAGCCTCAATGCAGCCTCTGTGCCCATCTGCAGCCTGATCTGCGCCAATCAAATGCAGCCTGATGCCCATCTGCAGCCTGAATGCAGCCTCTGTGCCCATCTGCAGCCTGATCTGCGCCCATCCAATGCAGCCTGATGCCCATCTGCAGCCTGAATGCAGCCTCTGTGCCCATATGCAGCCTGATCTGCGCCCATCCAATGCAGCCTAATGCCCATCTGCAGCCTCAATGCAGCCTCTGTGCCCATCTGCAGCCTGATCTGCGCCCATCCAATGCAGCCTGATGCCCATCTGCAGCCTCAATGCAGCCTCTGTGCCCATCTGCAGCCTGATCTGCGCCCATCCAATGCAGCCTGATGCCCATCTACAGCCTCAATGCAGCCTCTGTGCCCATCTGCAGCCTGATCTGCGCCCATCCAATGCAGCCTAATGCCTATCTGCAGCCTCACCATCTCTCATGCAGTCCAGGAAATCAGGAGGGGGACGAGCGCCGCCGGAATCACCGAGCCATCATCTTCTGTTTACAGTACTCGGCTCTCAGTCGGCAGTCACATACACAGTCCCGCCTCCGCCATCGCCATTGGACCAGCTGCTGTGGTTGACAGAACACTGGTCCAATGCCGGTGGCAGAGGCGGGACGTGTGTGTGACGTTAGAGCTGAGTAAACAGGACATGATGGCTCTGTGATTCCGACGGCACTCGTCCCCCTCCTTCTCCTCCGAGGTACGATATTGGCGTATAACACGCACCCGTGATTTCCCCCCTATTTTAAGGGGGAAAAAGTGTGTTATACGCCGATAAATACGGTATGTATTGTTTTAAACACCAGCACATAAGCATGCTAAATCCTGTGGTTCCTTGCTATGCCGTTGTATCCTAAAACAGCTAATTCTACAGCTTTGTGATTTTGGCTATATAAAGTAGATGAGTAAAATAGGACCTATCTTCAGACTATACACCTCAGACTGTATCTTAAAGTCCATTTCCGGGCAAAAAAATATTTTTCTACCCATGCAGTTGGGCTGTGCCAGCACTGCATGGGTCAACTGCAACTGCTTGTTTTTTCTAGGGGTGAGCACAAAGTTTATACTCACCTGATCCACTGATCATCTGGAAAACCAAGGCCCCCCATGGTCCAGAGGTGGATTGCTACTGTCTATGGGGCAAGCTCTGGGTATGCTGACATTAGGAACAGTCCAATTTCAAGACCACTGGAACGTGGGGGTGCCGGACTGGTCTTGTGCGCAGAGGATGGGCAAATTAGGTACAGTACCTCACAAAAGTGAGTACACCCCTCCGATTTTTGAAAATATTTTATTATATCTTTTCATGTGACAACACTGTAGAAATGACACTTTGCTACAATGTAAAGTAGTGAGTGTAACGGCTTGTCTAACAGTGTAAATTTGCTGTCCCCTCAAAATAACTCAATACACAGCCATTAATGTCTAAACCTCTGGCAACAAAAGTGAGCACACCCCTAAGTGAAAATGTCCAAATTGGGCCCAATTAGCCATTTTCCCTCCCCGGTGTCAAGTGTTACAAGGTCTCAGGTGTGAATGGGGAGCAGGTGTGTTAAATTTGGTGTTATCGCTCTCACTTTTTCATACTGGTCACTGGAAGTTCAACATGGCACCTCATGGCAAAGAACTCTCTGAGGATCCGAAGAAAAGAATTGTTGCTCTACATAAAGATGGCCTAGGCTATAAGAAGATTGCCAAGACCCTGAAACTGAGCTGCAGCACGGAGGCCAAGACCATACAGTGGTATAACAGGACAGGTTCCACTCAGAACAGGTCCATAAAAATAATGTGTTTTGTGAGCACACAACAGAGCTTTAGAGCTGAGTGCAATTCCATCATATCAATGGGTATTCTTCTGTACTTGCAGGGTCTTTAAAGGCATACAATACTGGAAATGTGCATGACTTGGACATATGTACTGCATATGTTTATTTTATTATTATTTTGCCTTGACAAACACTGGGCAAATCTAGAATTACATCTCAGAGTATCAGGATACATTGCATGAGAGGTGTTATGTAGTCCTGATACATTTCCTGCCATTGGATGACGATGTTGCTGCTCTGTAGATGCAGTACACTAACTTAAGCCTCGTACACACGGTCGGACTTCCATCGGACTTTTCCGTGGTTTTTTGTCCGAACGGAGTTGGTCGGGCACACCCATAGCATACACCCCACAGGAATTTTCTGCAAACTTTCCCATAACTTTTTCCAACATCATGTGGTTTTTCTGCTCTTTTCTGCTCTTTACCGCCACCCTTTGGTCAACTTCTGATATTGTTGGTTGATTGTAACATGATTTGATTTGTCCATCGGACAAAAGTCCGATGGTTTTCTGTACACACGGTCGGACTTTTCTTCATCAGATTTTTGTTGGGCAAAAGTTTGTTCATTTGCAGACCCAACATTTGTCCGATGAAAACAAAAAAAAACAAAAAAAAGTTTGTCCGATGGAGCGTACACACGGTCGGATTGTTGGTCCAACTTGCTCAAAATGACGTTTGTTGGCCAAAAGTCCGACCGTGTGTACGGGGCTTAAGTGTTGTCACCTTCGGGTTTTTGGCAAGATCACCTGGTTAAAATAAAGTAATATACATCTGAAAAAGAAAACAAATGCACATAACAAATGTAAGGACTAGTAAGTTACAAAAAATTCAATTTTTATTTTAGGTTAAGCCACAAGTTTCATGATTTTAGGAGAAGTCACATGCCTAATAACACTGGAACACCAATTAACTCAGGTGACTGTGTAATCAATAGTTCTGACCATGGTGGACAGTGCATGGACACATTCCTCCTCAAGTTCAAAGTTCAATTCAATTCAGCATACAATCTCAAGCCAAGGTAGACATCCATTCTGATGTGTGTTGGTCAATCCTGGCCTTAATCCCACTAAAGCCTCGTACACACAATCGGATTTTCCAACAACAAATGTGTGATGGCAAGGTTTTGTCGGAAAATCCGACTGTTTGTATGCTCCATCGGACAATTGTTGTCGGATTTTCCGATAACAAATGTTTTATAGCATGCTTTAAAGTTTTCCGACAACAAACGTGTACCGTCGGATTATCCGATCGCGTGTACACCAGTCCGTCGGAATAAAATCCAAAGTACAAACACGCATGCTCCGAACCAATGCTAACCATAAGACAACATTAGCAGTAGTTGCCCAAAGGGTGGCGCTAAAGAGCTGAAAAACCAAGTCGTTTTGTGTATGTTGGCTGAAAATGTTCTGCCGTCTGTATGCATACCAAGTTCACAGCCAACGCCCTTCGGACGAAATTCCACGGATTTGTCCGATGGAAATCCGATCATGTGTACGAGGCTTAAGACTAAGGTCAGGATAGGCTGAAAGGCAACAGCATGGAAGTTTTGCTTTCATTCTGATATGCTACAATAAAATAGTGATTGGATTGGATTGAGGTCATGAACTGGATTTTTCAACTTTTGACAACACTTTTAAAATGAACTAATTCCAGTGATGAAACAATGACTTCTAATTCAAGATATTTTATAAATGAATGACAAAATAGGAGTACAATGACCATAAAATAATGATGTCACATTTAAAAATATTGACAGCTGAAAAATGTCCATGGTGGAAGCAATAAGCACTCAAGCGTGGAGCTGGTTTAGATGCGGAAATATCATCTTACTTGGGGATACCTGCTTAGCCCAAGAATGTGAGCCATGAGGATGGAGAATGTAGAGGTGGAGTGTCCAATGATAGCGGCCAACTTCTCTTTTCTCTGACATTGAAAGTTGGGAATAGCTTTGCTTTGCCCTGTCAGCATCCATAAAGTGCCCTCTAGTTCTCTCTGAAGCATAGAACAGGAATCGTAGACCTGGAAGCCTAATGTGACATTTGGAAGGATCTCAGAGTTGTTTATCTCCATGGTGGCAAATTTTACAACTTGTATCTGAAGGTAAGTCTCCGGAGACAATCTGTAGAAGTAAGCATGAGACAAATAAGAACTTCTTTAGAGTTAAACTATGTCAGCTTATTTAGGGAAGTTGTTGATTGTTTTTTTCACAGCTCTTAGTTGATTAACTTCCATGGGAGGTTTGAGAGCAACCCGTACTTGAGGCTGGGTTCACACTTGTCCGACAAACGCTCTGACATTGGGAGCTCATGTCGCATGACGTGTGAAAATCAATGTTTCCCTATGAGAGCCGTCTTAACTGGTCTGACACAAGTCGGTCCGACTTTGAAAATGCTCCCTGTACTACTTTGGTCCGACTTTGATCCGACTTCAGTCCATTGAATATCACTGAAGTCGGATCAAAGTAGGATCCTTGTCCTAACCATCCGACTTGTGACATCCGACATGGTGATTACAGCAGCAGTAAAAGGAATTTATCTCACCCTGGGATTGTTTTGATTGGTCAAAGGACAAGTCAGACTATCACAAAGTCGGATCAAAGCAGTATCCTGTTCATGAAAGTCGGATGGATGTCGGACCAATATAGGATCAATGTAGGACTGATGTCGCAGAGCAAAGTAGGATGAAAGTCGGATGACTGTCGTGTAGTATCATGCCGCGTACACACGGCCGTTTTTCTCGTCGAGAAAAACTAAATTTTTTCCTTTCGGCGAGAAAAACGATCGTCTGTGGGCTTTATGTCGTTTTTCTCGACGAGAAAAACGGCATTAAAAACATGTTCTAATTTTTCTCGTCGTTTTTGTCCGACATTTTTTCCGCGGCAGTTTTCCCATAGGGAAACACTGCCGCGGAGCCCACAGACGGTCGTTTTTCTCGACAAGAGAAAAAACGACGTGAAAAACGACCGCGTGTGGGGAACAAGCCGTTCCCTCGTTTTTAATGACATTATTCACGGCGGTTTTTTAACCGCTGTGAATAATGATCGTGTGTACGCAGCATAAGGCTTGGCTTTGCAGTTCGTTGTTCTGGGAAAGAACGGTTGTTGGCAAAGCTGAGCCATACAAAGTCATAAAATTGTGTAGGCATCTTTGGCACCCCAACAGGAATCTGGGCATGGTCAACTTCACAGCCAGGTTAACACTGAATTTACTTCTCAATTTCCTAAATAAATTCATGAGCTGAAAAGTTTAAATTACTGAATAGCACCTCACCATAAGTAAATGAAAAATGTTGACCTTTTAAGGAGAGCCAAAAAAAAATGGTAAAAAAGTCAAGTAGACCAATTATATGGCCAATAGTTTGTGGACACCTGGACAACACACCCATAGGAGCTTGTTTGACATCCTATTCTCAAACGATTGGGTTTTAATACAGTTACCTTCCTATCCCTTGTGGCTGACACTCTTCTGGAAAGGCTTTCCACAAGATTTTGGAGTACCGTATATTCTCGAGTATAAGCCAACCTGAATATAAGCCGAGGCACCTAATTTTACCACAAAAAAATGGGAAAATTTATTGACTCGAGTATAAGCCTAGGGTGTCCATCTGCATGCCTCACTGTGCCTCACTTTGCCTCACTGTGTCCATGTGCATGCCTCACTGTGCCTCACTGTGCCCATGCCTCACTGTGCCCATGCCTCACTGTGCCCATGCCTCACTGTGTCCATGCCTCACTGTGTCCATGTGCATGCCTCACTGTGCCCATGCCTCACTGTGCCCATGCCTCACTGTGCTCATGCCTCACTGTGCTCATGCCTCACTGTGTCCATGACTAGACTGACGTTTAACATGGGAGTCTATGGAAGGGGTGCCCGGCTTTGAAAAATTGGTACTCCCCGGCCGTAAGTCCCCCAGACAAAAAACTTTGCACACTTGTAGAGGGGAAATGCAACTACATGTGTGCCAAGATCCGGGTCCAGGGGACCTACGACCGGCCAGTACTGGTTCCCCAAAGTCACCGGAGAAATTACCTTTTAACATGGGAGTCGATGGAAGGGGTGCCTGGATTTGAAAAATCGGTGCTCCCCGGCCGTAGGTCCCCCGGACAATAAACTTTGCACACTTATAGATAAAGAGTGGGGCTACATGTGTACCAGGTTTGGGGTCTGGGGGACCTACGGCCGGCCAGTACCCGGTCCCCAAAGTCCGGGAGATCAGGTGCAAAAAGGTGACTCGAGTATAAGCCGAGGGGGGAATTTTCAGCACAAAAGAATGTGCTGAAAAACTCGGCTTATACGGTATGTTTGTGGGGATGTGTGTCCATTCGGCAAAAGAGCATGTGTGAAGTTAGGTCCTGGCTTACTGTCAGCACTTTATTTCATTCCACAGGTGCTCAACTGGAATGAGGCCAGGGCTCTATTCCTCAACACCAAACTCATTAAACCATGTCTTTATGGAGCTGGGTTTGTGCACAGGGACACAGTCATGCTAGTACAGAAAAGAGCCTCCCCCAAAGTGTTATCACAAATTTGTAAGTACATAATTGTCTAAAATATCTTTATAAGCTGTACCATTACCAGTACCCTTCATTGGAAATACCTGAACTCATGATCATTTCGAGGGCTGTAAACCTACTTTTGTTCTTAGCTGAAAGATATAAATTATTAAACAGCCCCTCCTCATAAGTCAGTAGAAGGCTTAAGCCTCATACACACGATTGGAATTCGAGCGGACCTTTCCGTGGATTTTGCTCCGAAGGGCGTTTTCCGCGAACTTTCACCAAATCACGTGGTTTTTCTGCTCTTTACCGCCACACTCTGGGCAACTTATGCTATTGTTGTCTGATCTTTAGCATTGGTTCTGAGCATGCGTGTTTGTACTTTGGGCTTTAGTCCGATGGACTTGTGTACACACGATCGGATTTGCTCCATCTGGCATTTGTTGCCGGAAAGTTTGTCTGTTCTCACAGCGAACATTTGTCCGATGAAAAAGCGAAAAAGTTTGTCCAATGGAGCGTACACACAGTCGGATTGTCTGCAAAAACAGGTCCGTCGGAGGTTTGTTGTCAAAAAGTCAGATCGTGTGTACACGGGCCTTTAGACATAACAAGGAGGTGATGTGTTACATTTACAATTGGCCTCCCTTAGGCATGTGTCTCATCTGCCCCCTCCATAATAATTACCGTTTAGCTTGGCCAAGAGACATCTGGACACTGCAAGCAAAGGCTTGTCTTAAAGGAAGCAATAGCAATTGAGCAGAGTTTTCTAGCCTATGCAATGGCTTTCTCCCTACAGAACTGTCTGCTGGAGGTGTCTATACTCAAGTTTCTTTCATCTAATCTTTATGATTACCTATGTGCATCTTCCGCGTGTATCAAAAATTTTACATGCGGTTTTAGTAATGGAGCCATAGATTTTCAATTAGGTTGCACGTTTTTGGAGCATTATTTATATAACTACATTATTATTATAACTACATAGCAAATGAGGTTTAATGTAGAAAATGTAAAATAATGCATTTGGGTGGCAAAAATATGAATGCAATCTCTAAACTGGGGGAGAACCTCTGGGGGGGATCCAGGATGGAAAAGGACCTGGGGGTCCTAGTAGATGATAGGCTCAGCAATGGCATGCAAAGCCAAGCTGCTGCTAACAAAGCAAACAGAATATTGGAATGCATTAAAAAGGGGATTAACTCCAGAGATAAAACGATAATTCTCCCACTCTACAAGACTCTGGTCCGGCCGCACCTGTAGTATGCTGTCCAGTCCTGGGCACCAGTCCTCAGGAAGGATGTACTGGAAATGGAGCGAGTACAAAGAAGGGCTACAAAGCTAATAAAGAGTCTGGAGGATATTAGTTATGAAGAAAGGTTGCTAGCACTGAACTTATTCTCTCTGGAGAAGAGACGCTTGAGAGGGGATATGATTTCAATTTACAAATACCGTACTGGTGACCCCAGAATAGGGATAAAACTTTTTTGTGGAAGGGAGTTTAGTAAGACATGTGGCCACTCATTAAAATTAGAAGAAAAGAGGTTTAACCTTAAACTACGTAGAGGGTTCTTTACTGTAAGAGCAGTAAGAATGTGGAATTCCCTTCCACAGGTGATGGTCTCAGCGGGGAGCATCGATAGTTTAAAAAAACGATTAGATAAGCACCTGAACGACCACAACATACAGGGTTATACAATGTAATACTGACATATAATCACATACATAGGTTGGACTTGATGGACTTGTGTCTTTTTTCAACCTCACCTACTATGTAACTATGTATTATTTGAAAGCACACCAAAGATGCAACGTGCAGGATTTTTGGTGTGCTTTCAGAAAATGTGCCAAAAACTTGACCTAATAGAAAGTCTGTGAGACTGCAGCTAAAAACATGGATAAACCATGCAAAGACTGCAGATACACCCCCCACTACGGCCAAACCACAGTACAGCAGTATGAAATGGGTCTTTTGTTTGTTCTGTAACCTCATGAAAAAGTGAACAAATGTCATGAAATGCATAAAGAAACTCCAGCCCCTACAGGAAAGTTCAAGCTATCATTACATTATTATTGAAATACATCTATGTCAATGGGTGGGATGGGAGATGAAAGAAGTTGTTGTTTTTGGTGTTACGTACTGTGCAGAGGCCCATTGGGGATGATTCACTAAAACTGGAGAGGGCAAAATCTGGTGCAGCTGTGCATGGTAGCCAATCAGCTTCTAACTTCAGATTGTTCAATTAAGCTTTGACAATAAAACCTGGAAGCTGATTGGTTTCTATGCAGTGCGGCACCACATTTTTTCACTCTCCAGTTTTAGTAAATCAACCCCTTTGTCTTTTAAAATGTAATAATGTTGTTTGTTAAGAATACAGTATGTAATAAATGGTAAGGGTTTTTAAGAATTTATGGAACTTTCTAGATGTAATATGATATCGCAATAGCCCTGAAGGTTGTATGAATATCAAAATAATGTGTTTCTGGAGTTAGATGAATATGTTGTTTTAATTGGACCTTAAAAGAGAAGTATGGGTTTTCTTTTTTTTGCTTACATCTATTCTATGTGAGCTGCTGATATCTATAAACCCTCCTAGCCCTCTAAGAAGTGCCCCCATTCTGTTAAAATCGAGATAAATACCTGTGGGAGGTTCTACAGTCTTTCATACAGCATCATCCTGACAATGGCCTGGATATAAAGTCTGGATCCACCCCCTTTCCTGTCATTTTGCTTGATTGATGTCCTCTCTCCTCCCTCTGCTTGTTCCTGAAACTTCACAGAGCATAGCTGCTCCCCCCTCCCTTCTCACTCCTCTCCCTCCCTCATCCTCTGCAGCATGTTTCAATAGTTAGAAGAGTCGGCAGAGATTTCAGCACTTCAGTGAGTGTAAGGTGAGAGAAGTCACTAATAGTGCTATGTAGGAGAATCTACACTATATATTTCTATCTATCTATCAGCACAGCCACGTCTCTTAGGGGAGGGGGGACAGAGGCAGGGGGTGTGTTGGTGGAGATGTACACACCCCCTGAAACTTTTCAAACTGAAAATGGACCGTTTATGCCAGCAGAAGAAAAGTTCATGTGCACATGCTGTAAAAACTAAAAGAGGTAGGAAAAAAAGATTAGCTGATATGTGACTAATGTAATATGTACTAGTTATTTAACCCATCCCATACTTCTCCTTTAAGTAAAAGACAAACAAATTAAGATCCAATGCCAGCTAAAACTTTTTTAAGCAATTACAACAATTGTTTTTTGTTTTCTTTTGGGGAAAAAAAAAAAAAAAAGATTTAAACTGCATGAAAAAAACCTGACTGTTGTAAAGATCCCCATTAGTGTTAATGGTTTGTCCCAAGCCCTTTAATCGTCACTTTTGCTGGACAGATGCTCTGTTAAAGAACGTGGAAAAATAACAAATCCACTGTCAATATGAATAGGAAACAAAAAATATGTTATAGAGGGGACTCTGAAAAGCAAAAAATGCTGTATTAAAGCCCAAATGAATGTTCAGCTTAAATCAGCTAATTATATAAGAATACATTTGAGGTTGGAGAACGAACTATAAGCGCCACCTCCCTTAATTAACCACTTGCTTACTGGGCACTTAAACCCCCCTCCTGCGCGGACCAATTTACAGCTTTCAGTGTTCTCACTCTTTGAATGACAATTGAGCGGTCATGCAATGCTGTACCCAAATGAATTTTTTCCCACAAATAGAGCTTTCTTTTGGTGGTATTTGATCACCGCTGCGGTTTTTATTTTTTGTTAAAATAATTAAAAAAGACCAATTAAAAAACAAAAAAACAAACAAAACCGTTTTATATTTTGTTATAATATTTAGCAAACAGGTAATTTTTCTCCTTCATTGATGTACGCTGATGAGGCTGCTCTGAAGGGCACCGATAGGCTGCACTGATAGGCACTGATGGGCTGCACTGATGGGCACCGATGGGCTGCACTGATGGGCACCGATGGGCGGCACTGGTGGGCACCGATAAGGCAGCACTGGTGGGCACTGATAAGGCAGCACTGGTGGGCACTGATAGGTGGCACTGGTGTGCACTGAGAATTGGCACTAATAGGTGGCACTGATGGGTGGCAGTGATGGGCACTGATGGGTGGCAATGATGGGCACTGATCAGCACTGGTAGGTGACACTGATAGGCAACACTGCTAGGTGGCACTGATGAGGCACTGGTGGG
Organism: Rana muscosa; assembly: GCA_029206835.1. Taxonomy (NCBI): domain Eukaryota; kingdom Metazoa; phylum Chordata; class Amphibia; order Anura; family Ranidae; genus Rana; species Rana muscosa. The sequence goes on along the minus strand of CM055118.1, from coordinate 342,762,653 downwards.
CATTGATAGGTGGCACTCATGGGCATTGATAGGTGGCACTGTTTTGCACTGTTGGGCACTGGCAGGTGGCACTGGCAGGCTGTACTGGTGGGCACAGATGAGGCGGATGTGCCTCTTCCTCTTCGGGACCAATGTCCCTTGCACAAAAGCCGGTGATTGGCTTTTTTTTCTCCTCACGCTGTCAGTGTGAGAAGAAAAAAAACGATTACCGAGCTTTTGTTTACATGACGTTATCAGCTGTCATTGGCTGACAGATGATCATGTGGTAAGGGCCCAGGACCTGCCCCTTACTCGGATCTGTGATCACCCGAGTCTCAGTGACTCGGTGATCACAGCACGTGCTGGGGGCATCCTGCAGGGGGCGCGCGGGGAGCGTTCAAAGGGGAGGACGTCTATTGACTGCCTCCCGGCAAAGCAGGTCCGCTCTGTAGCCGTCATTCGGCTATAGCACGGACGGGAAGTGGTTAAATTCGAACATTACCAAGAAAACAAGATGGGAGTTTGAGGGTGCCAAACAATCAATAAAGATTAGAATTATAAAAAAATTTTTTTTTTTTTTATTAAACAAACATTGTTAAAAGGAGAAAAATCGTTTTTTCTTTTAAAAAAAAAAAACAAGATCCAGAGCTTAAAAAAAGCCCTGTGGTCACAATACAAAAGAATGGTTGCTTCAAGCTATTGCTTCCTTTAAGACAAGCCTTTGCTTACAGTGTCCAGATGTCTCTTGGCCAAGCTAAACGTTAATTATTATGAAGGGGGCAGATGAGACACATGCCTAAGGGAGGCCATGTAATGTTCTCAGCTAATTATATGTTAGTGTGCAAATTATGTACATTTTGTGTTGGGAAAAAAAGTACAGGAAAATCAAATTTTTTCAAATTTCTTTACTAATGTGTGGAATCAAGTCATCCCACCATGTCTATATTGTGTTATCATGTAGTGTCATTGCTTATTTATGTTTAATATGTTGTATTTCTTCATCCTCTTTTTCTTTTAAGAGCTACATTTACTGTATTGGTCACGTTCCATTCCCCTGAAGAAGCCAATGTTTTGGCGAAACTTGTAGGGAAGACCTGACCCGCAATCCTAATGGACCAAGACCACTCTGGCCAGTAGTAAATATGTGCTATCCATTTGTTATTTGATTTTAAAACAAACCTTTGTATGTATTGTATGTTTATAACATAGTTGTTAATAAAACTGTCAACTTTTAATGATCTCTGTTTGAGTCATTTGGCACTGTAATAATCGCCATCTCCTCTGTTCTCCTTTTACTAAAAATGAAAAATCGCTCTGTGACTCGTGGAGATTAAGGTAGAAAAAGGCACGGGGCCTCAAGTGGTGAAAGTTAAGTTGGGCTTTAGAGGCGGTCATAGCTCTAAGCTAGTTTCATATAGGAATACAGATCTGTGTAGTAAAAGAATCTTGAGCCAATAAAAAACACAATATAATGAGGATCAACAGACAAATCTTACTTTCTACATACAGCTTGCTTTGGTTTCTCGTTGTACGACAGTTTGGGGTAAACTTTCTCCATATGGAGGGGTAAAACTGCCCCGATTAACACATCTCCACCCATTGAAATGCCTGTAATTTCAGGAGTTTCCAGCGTGCAGCAATGTCCATTGGAGTACGATGCTGGAACAAGGTAATGAAGGATGAGATGCCACAAGATCTGGTGGATGAAGGTCACCAACCTGTAACCAGAGTAAGAAGAGATGGTTATTGGTCCTTGTTTACTGATATGACAGCTGTCAATGCCAGAAGTGCAATGAAAGAGAAGTTGTCTGCGCTAAGGTCCCCATCACACCTTACCCTCCCTGTAACCTCAAGCCTAATGGTGACCATGTATGCTTCTGTAGCGGGGTCTTTAAATCTAGGGGGATGTTTGAATGGTAGTTGTACTCAGACACATTATTTGATAGGGTTTTGCTAAACCATTTTATACTGCAGGTGGGATACTGGTGTGTAGTTCCCTGTGGCCTGTGGATGGCGCTGCCATCGGAGGCTAGGGTTGAACCACTGGTATAGTGCTGTACCTTGGATGTCCCCTCTCGGCGGTGGTATGGTGGGCGTGTCGGCCTGCTGTGCATGCCGGGAGAGCATATAAAAGGGGCAGACACTGCCTGTGTGGGGTGAATTCCCGGGGGTCCGACCCCGGGGAGTGTGTTGCTCTGTTCGCTGGCCACCACGGGCACTTTTAGCCTTGGGGTGGGGTTCCTGGTCGGTACACTGGCGGATCAGTCCCAGGCACCTTTAGCCCTGGGGCTGCAACTGAAGGCCTTGGGTCCAGCACCTTTGGCTGGGGCCCACCGAGGGAAGAGGAATCCCAGGGTGCTGCCTTGCGAGGAGACCCGTATCTGCAAGAGGAGGCCGGGGGAGGACTGTTCCGAGGGACTGGTGAGAGATCACAGTGAAGGAAGGGGCCCAGTGACTCTCTGGAGGGATGTCTTCTCCCTAAAAGAGGCCTAATACCACAAGCAAAGTTCACCAGGTCTGTGGCAGAGACCCAAATTTCACCAGGTCTGTGGCAGAGACCCAAAGTTCACCAGGTCTGTGGCAGAGACCCAAAGTTCACCAGGTCTGTGGCAGAGACCCAAAGTTCACCAGGTCTGTGGCAGAGACCCAAAGTTCACCCGGTCTGTGGCAGAGACCCAAAGTTCACCAGGTCTGTGGCAGAGACCCAAAGTTCACCCGGTCTGTGGCAGAGACCCAAAGTTTACCAGGTCTGTGACAGAGACCCAAAGTTCACCAAGTCTGTGGCAGAGACCCAAGTTCACCAGGTCTGTGACAGAGACCCAAAGTTTACCAGGTCTGTGGCAGAGACCCAAGTTCATCAAGTCTGTGGCAGAGACCCAAGTTCACCAGGTCTGTGGCAGAGACCCAAAGTTTACCAGGTCTGTGGCAGAGACCCAAGTTCACCAGGTCTGTGGCAGAAACCCAAAGTTCACCAGGTCTGTGGCAGAGACCCAAAGTTCACCAGATCTGTGGCAGAGACCCAAAGTTCACCAGGTCTGTGGCAGAGACCCAAAGTTCACCAGGTCTGTGGCAGAGACCCAAGTTCACCAGGTGTGTGGCAGAGACCCAAGTTCACCAGGTCTGTGGCAGAGACCCAAAGTTCACCCGTAACAGTTTATGCAGAGACTGTGTGTGTAATCTAATTCAAGTATCACTCTGGCTGCTAGGATCCACTCTAATGGGAGACTATCCGGGTGAGCTGAGCCTACTTGAAGATACAGGTAGTGAATAGTAAATTTGTTTGTGCCTGGACCTACTCCAACACCTTTTGCTGTCCTGTTCTCCATCCACCCTTTTCTATCTAGTGACTGTGCATATGAGAAAATAAACTCTACGTTGGAGTTGCAACTAGTGATGAGCCGAACACCCCCGGGTTCGGTTCGCACCAGAACCCGCGAACGGACCGAAAGTTCGTACGAACATTAGAACCCTATTAAATACAATGGATGCGAACGTTCGAATTCTAAAGTGCTAATTATAACAACTATTATGCATGTTATTGTCCTAAAAAGGGTTTGGGAACCCGGGTTCTGCACCAGGGGACATGTATCAATGCAAAAAGAAGTTTTAAAAACGGTCGTTTTTCGGGAGCAGTCATTTTAATGATGCATAAAGTGAAAAAAAAAAAGTCAAATATTCCTTTAAATATCGTACCTGGGGGGTGTCTAAAGTATGCCTGTGAAGTGCCACGTGTTTCCCGTGTTTAGAACTGTCCCTGCACAAAATGACACTTCTAAAGGAAAAAAAAGCCATTTAAAACTGCTTGCGGCTTTAATGTAATGTCTGGTCCCGGTAATATGGATGAAAATCTTTAAGAAAAATGGCATAGCTACCCCATGACCCCCCCCCCCCTACCCCAGCCCATTACCAGCCCCTTTGGGTCTTGTATGGATATTAAGGGGAACCCCGCACATAAAATAAAAAAGGCCCTATATACTCTGAACAGCCGTATACAGGCGGTGCATACAAGACAGGGACTGTAGGTTTGTTCTTATGTAGAATCTGTTTGTAATTTTGAACAGGTACATTGTTTAAGTGTAGCTCCAGCCCAAAAATCTATTTTTAAACTTTTTGGAAAACATAGGTAAGGGTTATCACCCCTGTAACATTTGTTTTGCTGTCTGTGCCCCTGTTCAGAACATTTCACCTCACTTTCCGTCCCAATGACAACTGTTTTTGAAATGTGGTGTTTTTCTTGAAACAAGGATTGCTGATAAAGCATCAGTACAGAGGAGACACCTTTCTCCCATATTAATTCTTACAGGAGAGAATTTTCCTTCCTTGGGGTAGATTTCCTCTCACTTCCTGTTGTCTTCTTGCGTTTGCAAGTAGGAGTCGTTTGTAAGTTGGATGTTTGAAAGTAGGGACCTGCCGTAGATACTCTGCAGAAATAGGCCCCTTAGTTGTTGGTGTTGGCACAACACTGTAAGCACTCACAGTTACTCTTGGTTGGTGCTGGAACGCCCTGCTGTCAACTATTATATCAGGAATTGTAATTACATATAATTGTTGAACAGTGGTAGTAAAAATTGGGCCTTTGATGGTGGTGCTGGTGCCACAACACTGTAAGCCCTGACAGTTACTCTTGGTGGGTGCAGCAATGGGCCCTGCTGTGAATTATTAGATCAAGAATTGTAATTGCATGCCCCTGTTGAACAGGGGCTGAAAAATTGGGCCTTTGGTGGTGGTGGTGGTGTTGACACAACACTGTAAGCCCTCAGAGTTACTCTTGGTGGGTGCAGGAATGGGCCCTGCTGTGAATTATTAGATCAAGAATTGTAATTACATGCCCCTGTTGAACAGGGGCTGAAAAATTGGGCCTTAGGCACTGGTGGCACAACACTACAACCCCTCACAGATACTGTACTTGGAGCACAGCAATGAGCCCTGTTGCAAAGTATTGCTTCAAAAATTGTAATGACACGCCCCTGTTAAACAGGGGCTGAAAAATTGGGCCTTAGGCACTGGTGCCACAACACTCCAACCCCTCACAGATACTGTACTTGGAGCACAGCAATGAGCCCTATGGCAAATTATTGCTAAAAAAATTGTAATTACACGCCCCTGTAAAACAGGGGCTGAAAAATTGGGCCTTAGCCACTGGTGGCGGCACCCATAAACAAAAATGATCTTCCAAGCTATCATCATCAATCGTATCATTGAGGACTCGGAGGAGGAGGATAGCCAGTCAACATAACAGCACAGACACTCAGCATCAGCATCAGTCTTGAAGGGATGTGACATGTTAAAATCAATTAGTCTGTTATATCAGCATCAGGTGTGTGGTAGCTGGTGGTGATCCAAGACTGGTTCATCTTGATGAAAGTCAGTCGATCAACCGAGTCGGTGGACAGGCGCACCCTGTGATCCGTGACAAATCCTCCAGCAGCACTGAATGTGCGTTCCGAAAGAACGCTGGATGCAGGACAGGCCAGTAGCTCAATTGCATACTGTGCAAGCTCTGGCCAGTGATCCATCCTCAAGACCCAGTAAGCCAGAGGATTTTCGGTGGGGAAGGTGTCCAAGTCTGACCTTGCCCCTAGATATTCCTGCACCATGTTTATCAGACGCTGGCGATGGTTGCTGGAACCAATCATACTTTGGGGCTGCGGACTAAAGAATTGTCTGAACGCATCGGTCAGACGGCCACCTTCCCCACCGCTCCTTCTTTGACTGGCCGAAGCCTCAGCAACTCGTTGTCCTGGACCAGGAGTTTGTAACCTCCCAGTCTCTGGGAACGCGTTGCACAGACCTTTCTGCAAGGCCTCCCGGAGTTGTCTCATCCTCTGCTCCCTCTGCGACGGTAACATAAGGTCCGCAACCTTACCCTTGTACCGTGGATCAAGGAGAGTGGCCAGCCAGTAATGGTCCCTCTCCTTGATCCGAAGAATACGAGGATCCTTCCGCAGACTTTGCAGGATCAGGGAGGCCATGCAGCGTAGGTTTGCTGAGGCATTCGCTCCGGAGTCCTCTGGGTCACTAAGGACGACATGATCCGCAGTCACCTCCTCCCAGCCACGTACAAGTCCACTGGTTTCTTGGGACTGTAAATCATCCCTAAAAGACTGCTGCTGATGATGCTGAGTGCCAGCCTCCACCTCCATGCTGACACAATCCTCCTCCTCCTCCTCCTCCTCTTCCTCTTCCTGTGCAATGGGTGGGACAGAAGGAACACTGTCTGGGTAAAGGGGGCCTTGAGAGGCAAGGAAGTCCTCCTCTTCCTGCCTCTGATCTGCCTCAAGTGCCCTGTCCATTATTCCACGCAGCGTGTGCTCCAACAGGTGGACAAGAGGTACAGTGTCACTGATGCATGCACTGTCACTGCTCACCATCCTCGTGGCCTCCTCAAATGGTGCCAGGACAGTGCAAGCATCCCTGATCATGCCCCACTGGCGTGGAGAAAAAAAACCAAGCTCCCCTGACCCTGTCCTGGTGCCGTAGTCGCACAGGTACTCATTGATGGCCCTCTGCTGCGTGTGCAGCCGCTGCAGCATGGCCAACGTTGAGTTCCACCTGGTGGGCATGTCACATATAAGGCGGTTCTTGGGCAGGTTCAACTCCTTTTGCAGCTCAGCCAGGCGAGCACTGGCATTATAAGATCTGCGGAAATGCACACAGACTTTCCTGGCCTGCCTCAGGACATCCTGTAAGCCCGGGTACCTGCCCAAGAACCGCTGCACCACCAGGTTAAGGACGTGAGCCACACAGGGCACATGGGTCAGTTGTCCCTGTCGGAGGGCGGAGAGGAGGTTGGTGCCATTGTCGCAAACCACCATTCCTGGCTTAAGCTGGCGTGGCGTCAACCACCTCTCAGCCTGGCCCTGCAGAGCAGACAGGACCTCTGCCCCAGTGTGGCTTCTGTCCCCCAAACACACCAGCGCAAGCACGGCATGGCATCTTTTTGCCTGCGTACTTGCGTAGCCCCGTGAACGGCTACGGAGCACCGCTGGTTCATAGGACAAACCACAGGAAGAGGCCATGGAGGAAGAAGAAGAGGAGGGGGTGGAGGAGAGAGGTGTGTCACAACCAGTAGTAGCATTTTGGAGGCGTGGCGGTGGGACAACCTCCAACACTACTGCACCTTGTCCTGCATCCTTCCCAGCTGCCAAAAGAGTGACCCAATGGGCCGTGAAAGAAAGGTAACGTCCCTGTCCATGCCTGCTGGACCATGAGTCAGCGGTAATATGCACCTTACCGCTGACCGCCCTGTCCAGCGAGGCCAAGACATTGCCTTCCACATGCCGGTAGAGAGCCGGAATAGCCTTCCGTGAGAAAAAGTGGCGTTTGGGAACCTGCCACTGAGGAACCGCACATTGCACAAACTCACGGAAGGGGGCCGAGTCTACCAACTGAAAAGGCAGCAGTTGAAGCGCTAGCAATTTAGCCAAGCTAGCATTCAACCGCTGGGCATGTGGATGGCTGGGAGTGAACTTCTTTCGACGGTCCAGCAGCTGGGGCAGGGAAATTTGCCTGCTAGAATCGGACGTCGGTGTACTGCTAGCAGAGTGGCCGCAAGTACTTGGCTGTGACACACCTAATTCTACACCTTCATTCCTCTCAGTGCATGTTTCAGAGAGGACTGAAGTTATAGTGGGGTTGGAAATCCCAGCTGATGCGGTGCAAGGAGAGGTCCGCTTTGTTCTTTGGTGTGGGTCTTTGAGGTAGGCTTGCCAACGAGCTGCATGGCAGGTCAACATATGTCTGGTCAGGCATGTGGTACCCAAGCGGCTGATGTTTTGGCCACGCGATATACGCTTGAGACATATGTTGCAAACAGCAGCTGTGCGATCTGATGCACTAGCCTCAAAAAAGGCCCACACCAAGGAACTTTTTGAATGACGGGCAGAGGCAGCGCCCTGCACAGGCGGAGCTCTGCGGTGTGATTCCGTCGGTGTACTGCCCTTACGCTGGCCACCAAAGGGCATCCTGTCTCGTTGGAGATGTGCCTCCTCCTCATCCTCCTCCTCCTCTCTCCTATTAGGCACCCACGTGGAGTCAGTGACCTCATCATCCCCTCCCTCCTCATCACTGGAGCCAATCTGGCAGTATGCTGCAGCTGCTGGAACATGACTGCCAGATTGGTGTCCTTCTTGAGCATCCCCTCTGTCTGCTCTCACCCTACTGCCTTCCTGTAGCTGGGTTTCATCATCAGACCCTTCGAAACGCTGGGCATCCTCCTGGAGCATGTACCCAACACTGTGCTCAAACAGTTCGGGGGACTCCTCAGGAGGAGGACATGGTGGGTCTAGGGAAGGAGTGACTGATGATGAGTCTGACATTGATACCAGGGAAGAGGACGCTTTGGCAGCTGCTTTGCCAGTACCCTGAGCCTGGGTGAGAGAGGATGAGGAGGAGGAGGAGGGCTTGGTCATCCACTCTACCAAGTCTTCGGCATGATGTGGCTCAACATGTCCAGCTGCGGAAAAGAAGGACAAGCGTGTCCCATGGCCATGTGCTGATGACAATGCACCGCGTCCACGACCAGCACTGTTGCCCCCAGACACAGAGCCTGCTTGCCCTCTTTTATTGCCTCCTGACTGTCTGCCTCTCCTTGTTTGCCTTCCAGACATTCTAATAGATGGCCTGCAGGGAGATGGGAAAAAAGCAATAAGGGCTACCTTCAGGTGTCCTTCTCTGTCCCTTGAAACAAGGACTTGCACAGTGAAAGAAACTGACACTCTCCCTACCTACAGTTTTCTGTCCCTAGAAAAAATGTTTTTTTTAAGCACAATATAGCACAAGGAGAATTCACTCACTGTCCTTCCAGGTCCCTAGAAACAAGGACTTGCACAGTGAAAGAAACTGACACTCTCCCTACCTACAGTTTTCTGTCCCTAGAAAAAATGTTTTTTTTAAGCACAATATAGCACAAGGAGAATTCACTCACTGTCCTTCCAGGTCCCTAGAAACAAGGACTTGCACAGTGAAAGAAACTGACACTCTCCCTACCTACAGTTTTCTGTCCCTAGAAAAAAAATTTTTTTAAGCACAATATAGCACAAGGAGAAATCACTCACTGTCCTTCCAGGTCCCTAGAAACAAGGACTTGCACAGTGAAAGAAACTGACACTCTCCCTACCTACAGTTTTCTGTCCCTAGAAAAAATGTTTTTTTTAAGCACAATATAGCACAAGGAGAATTCACTCACTGTCCTTCCAGGTCCCTAGAAACAAGGACTTGCACAGTGAAAGAAACTGACACTCTCCCTACCTACAGTTTTCTGTCCCTAGAAAAAATGTTTTTTTTAAGCACAATATAGCACAAGGAGAATGCACTCACTGTCCTTCCAGGTCCCTAGAAACAAGGACTTGCACAGTGAAAGAAACTGACACTCTCCCTACCTACAGTTTTCTGTCCCTAGAAAAAATGTTTTTTTTAAGCACAATATAGCACAAGGAGAATTCACTCACTGTCCTTCCAGGTCCCTAGAAACGAGGACTTGCACAGTGAAAGAAACTGACACTCTCCCTACCTACAGTTTTCTGTCCCTAGAAAAAATGTTTGTTTTAAGCACAATATAGCACAAGGAGAATTCACTCACTGTCCTTCCAGGTCCCTAGAAACAAGGACTTGCACAGTGAAAGAAACTGACACTCTCCCTACCTACAGTTTTCTGTCCCTAGAAAAAATGTTTTTTTTAAGCACAATATAGCACAAGGAGAATTCACTCACTGTCCTTCCAGGTCCCTAGAAACAAGGACTTGCACAGTGAAAGAAACTGACACTCTCCCTACCTACAGTTTTCTGTCCCTAGAAAAAATGTTTTTTTTAAGCACAATATAGCACAAGGCGAATTCACTCACTGTCCTTCCAGGTCCCTAGAAACAAGGACTTGCACAGTGAAAGAAACTGACACTCTCCCTACCTACAGTTTTCTGTCCCTAGAAAAAATGTTTTTTTTAAGCACAATATAGCACAAGGAGAATGCACTCACTGTCCTTCCAGGTCCCTAGAAACAAGGACTTGCACAGTGAAAGAAACTGACACTCTCCCTACCTACAGTTTTCTGTCCCTAGAAAAAATGTTTTTTTTAAGCACAATATAGCACAAGGAGAATTCACTCACTGTCCTTCCAGGTCCCTAGAAACAAGGACTTGCACAGTGAAAGAAACTGACACTCTCCCTACCTACAGTTTTCTGTCCCTAGAAAAAATGTTTGTTTTAAGCACAATATAGCACAAGGAGAATTCACTCACTGTCCTTCCAGGTCCCTAGAAACAAGGACTTGCACAGTGAAAGAAACTGACACTCTCCCTACCTACAGTTTTCTGTCCCTAGAAAAAATGTTTTTTTTTAAGCACAATATAGCACAAGGAGAATTCACTCACTGTCCTTCCAGGTCCCTAGAAACAAGGACTTGCACAGTGAAAGAAACTGACACTCTCCCTACCTACAGTTTTCTGTCCCTAGAAAAAATGTTTTTTTTAAGCACACTATAGCACAAGGAGAATTCACTCACTGTCCTTCCCAGTCCCTAGAAACAAGGACTTGCACAGTGAAAGAAACTGACACTCTCCCTACCTACAGTTTTCTGTCCCTAGAAAAAATGTTTTTTTTAAGCACAATATAGCACAAGGAGAATTCACTCACTGTCCTTCCAGGTCCCTGGAAACAAGGACTTGCACAGTGAAAGAAACTGACACTCTCCCTACCTACAGTTTTCTGTCCCTAGAAAAAATGTTTTTTTTAAGCACAATATAGCACAAGGAGAATTCACTCACTGTCCTTCCAGGTCCCTAGAAACAAGGACTTACACAGTGAAAGAAACTGACACTCTCCCTACCTACAGTTTTCTGTCCCTAGAAAAAATGTTTTTTTTAAGCACAATATAGCACAAGGAGAATTCACTCACTGTCCTTCCAGGTCCCTGGAAACAAGGACTTGCACAGTGAAAGAAACTGACACTCTCCCTACCTACAGTTTTCTGTCCCTAGAAAAAATGTTTTTTTTAAGCACAATATAGCACAAGGAGAATTCACTCACTGTCCTTCCAGGTCCCTAGAAACAAGGACTTGCACAGTGAAAGAAACTGACACTCTCCCTACCTACAGTTTTCTGTCCCTAGAAAAAACGTTTTTTTTAAGCACAATATAGCACAAGGAGAATTCACTCACTGTCCTTCCAGGTCCCTGGAAACAAGGACTTGCACAGTGAAAGAAACTGACACTCTCCCTACCTACAGTTTTCTGTCCCTAGAAAAAATGTTTTTTTTAAGCACAATATAGCACAAGGAGAATTCACTCACTGTCCTTCCAGGTCCCTAGAAACAAGGACTTACACAGTGAAAGAAACTGACACTCTCCCTACCTACAGTTTTCTGTCCCTAGAAAAAATGTTTTTTTTAAGCACACTATAGCACAAGCACAAAACACACTGACACTCTCCCTACCTATCCTTCTCTTTCCCTAAACTAAAGGAATCCAGGTTAAGCAAGAAAGAAATAAAAGTCACTGTCCCTGCCTATGCTGCTCTTTCCCTGCTCCGGAACACACTACACTAGGCCGCCGTGCTGGCGGCCTTTTATAGTGTGGGGCGTGTACTAAACACCCTCAGCAATAATTGGCCACAGGCATCCTGCCTGTGGCCAATCATTGCTCTCCTCGCTGCCGGCGCTGTGATTGGCCAAGCATGCGGGGTCACAGTGCATGCTTGGCCAATCACAGCGCCTGGATGACACTGCGATGGCGTAGTGCATTGTGGGCCGTTCGCGTCACTCGAATTTGGCGCGAACGGCCCAAATCGTTCGATCTTCGTCGAACGATCGAACAGCCGATGTTCGAGTCGAACGTATGTTCGATTCGAACACGAAGCTCATCCCTAGTTGCAACTGGTGTGGACCTTGGAGTTATTGGGGAAAATAGAGACTTGTCTTTATTGCAGTGAAGACGGGAACCATTCTCTGGAGAACCTGATCATAGAGACCCAGGTACATTACACCGCTCAACCTCTTCACACAGGAGGGTACGGGCACGTGGCATGGTGTGCCCCTTTTCCTACAAGTGAGCCAAAGGTGAGGAAAAGGGGTCCGGTTACTACACTTCCATAAATGATTAAGTTACTTTCCAATCAATCTTTTCCAATAGGAATAATCAATTTATAGTTGATAACCTATTCAATCAATATTCCACACACGGAGAAGTGGACTTCTTGATAGTCAAGATATGACCTTGCAATCCTAAATTAGCGATCATAATCTGACTGATCCAAATAAGATCATGTTAATGATGAACAAAGTATCTCAGTGCTGCCAATCAATGCAAAAAAGGTCAAATCGTTTTCCACCCTGGCAAATCAACTGGGTTCGATTAAATCTGTTCGAAACAACGTCTAATTCGATTGGAAGGGAAGTTATGGATTTTCAGTTGTTTGCAGATTTAATCCTTTTGTTTGAATTTCACATTGATTGGATAGAAAAAAATTGAAGCCTGTATGGCCGCCATAATACAGTTATGACACTGCACAGAAAGTTGTACTGTAAAGCCTCATACACACGATCGGACTTCCCTCAGACTTTTCCGTGGATTTTGGTCCGAAGGGCATTGGCCGTGAACTTGTTCTGCATACACACGGCACAACATTTTCAGCCAACGTTCACCAAACCACGTGGTTTTTCAGGTCTTTACCGCGACCCTTTTGGCAACTTCTGCTATTGTTGTCTGATGTTTAGCATTGGTTCCGAGCATGCGTGTTTGTACTTTGGATTTTAGTTGGATGGACTTGCGTACACACGATCAGATAAACCAACGTAACAGATTTATTGCCCAACAGTTGGTGAGCATGAACAGCCAACATTTGTTGTTAATTCAGCCAACAATTGTCTGATGGAGATAACACACGGTTGGTTTTTCTGACACAACACGTCCATTAGACAATTATGGCCATAAAATTGGATTGTGTGTACGAGGCTTAATGTTTGAAACTGTAAGGCTGCAGCTAAAACTGTCTGCATTCGGGGCCATGCACCTGTCCTTGCAACCACTGCATCCCAATTGACAGTAGATTTGGGACTGCCTGCATGGAGGTGCACAGAACACTTGTGCATCCCCATGCAGGTGAAAACGGCCCTGTAGTAGACCCGTGTGAAGAAGGCCTTAAACTTTTCTTTATATATATCAATATGGCTTTTTTTTTCTGCGGGAACGTGGGGGAACACAGTTTTGGCACCTCCAGAACTGAATGTATGTAATGGCAAGGGGTGCTGGGGTGTGCTAGAGGGTCTATAGATGCGGGCTGCTGGGGGATCTATTGTTCCTGGAAGGGGGTCTATTTCTGCATGGTCTATTATTGTTGCTGATGGGGGATATTTTGTTGCTGGGGGGAGCTTATGTTGCTGGTGGGTTCAGTTGTTGCTGGCAGGGATCTACTGTTGAGGGAGGGGTCTATTGTTGCTGGCATCTGGGGGATATTTTGTTGCCGAGGGCATCTATTTTTGGGTGGCAGTCTATTGTTGCTGGTGGGAGAACTATTGTTGTTGGTTGGTGCTTATGTTGCTGGGGGGGTCAGTTGTTGCTGGAAGGGATCTACTGTTGAGGGGGGGACAGGATCTGCTGTTGCTGGCTACTGTAGGGTCTATTAATGCTCGGTTGATGGTGGGAAATCTGTTGCTGCTGCTGGGGTCTATTATTGCTGGGGGATCTATTGTTGCTGGGGGAATCTATTGTTGCTGGTAAGGGTCTATTGCTGCTGGCTGCAGGGGGTCTACTGCTTTTCTTACTATTAACCACTTAAGGACCGGGCCTATGTTTCAAACTTGTTGTTTACAAGTTAAAATCATTTTTTTTTTTTTATAGAAAATTACTTTGAAAAAATATATATAATGTTTGGGGGGTCCTAACACCCTAAAGAATAAAATGGCGGTTGTTGCAATACTTTCTGTCACACCGTATTTGCGCAGTCTTACAAGCCTACTTTTTTTAATTAAATTTTTTTGTATATTGTGAAAGATAATGTTACGCCGAGTAAATTGATACCCAACATGTCACGCTTCAAAATTGCGCCCGCTCGCGGAATGGCGACAAACTTTTACCCTTAAAAATCTCCATAGGCAACGTTTAAAAAATTCTACAGGTTGCACGTTTTGAGTTACAGAGGAGGTCTAGTGCTAGAATTATTGCTCTCGCTCTAACGATCACGGTGATACCTCACATATTTTGCGGACGCGACTTACGTATGCGTTCGCTTCTGCACGCCAACTCGGCGGGACGGGGCACGTTAAAAAATTGTATTTTTATTTTTACACAAAAAAAAAAAAATGTGTCACTTTTATTCCTATTGCAAGGAATGTAAACATCCCTTGTAATAGAAAAAAAAAAAAAAAAGCACGACAGGACCTCTTAAATATGAGATCTGGGGTCAAAAAGATGCAAAAAAAAAAAAAAAGTTTTTTTTATTTAAATGTCTCTTCAAGAGCTATGGGCGAAAGTGACGTTTTGACGTCGCTTCTGCCCTGCAATGGTATGGGCCAGGTGGGGGCCATCTTTTTTCCTCACTTGGCTACATACCTAACAGGGAAGAGGACCCGATGTCAATTTTGTTTGGGTGCAACATCGCACGGCCGCGCAATTGTCAGTTAAAGCAGTGCAGTGCCGTATCCCGAACAAAATGGCCCGGTCATTAAGCAGCTGGGGCTGAAGTGGTTGATGTGGTTAAGTACATTCGGGAGTTTGGAATTAATGCATTCTATTGGCCAGAATATTAATTAATTCTGGCAATTGGAATGTATTCATGTGCAAAGGCGCATAAACGTACTTAGCGCATTTGCACATTTTTTTTAGCCCAATCGCTCCTCTTCAGAACATGCAAGTGGTTTTTTTTTTTCTGCCTCTGAACTCCTGTTAAGTAAGGTGACCAGATTTTTAAAATGAAATCCGGGGACATATTTTTTTTTTTACTAGTAATGGCGGCAATCAGCGACTCTCTGCCCGTCGCCGCCGTTGCCTGCCGCACAGCCTGTCAAGCCTCAAGCCACGTACACATGGCCGAGTTTCTCGTCGAAAAAAACACGTCGTTTTTTTCGACGAGATCCTTGGACAAGAAACTTGTCCCGGCCGAGTGTACAGACGCTCGATTCAAAGAACCTGCGGTTCTTTGAATGGAGCGTACGCGGTGACGTCACCGACTATGGCGAGCATGCGCTCGTCACATTCGATGCCGTCGCAGCCATCTTGGTATACCCTACCTATGCCTAGGAAGCTACCGCGCATGCGTCGAATTCATTTCGAACATGCGCAGGCTTCCCGGAGGACAGGTAAGTGTACACACACTCACTTTTCTCGTCGAGAAACATGCCGACGAGAATCTCGATGAGAAAATAGAGAGCAGGTTCTCTATTTTCTCGTCGAGATTACTTGTCGGTTTTCTTGACGAGAAACCATACACACGAACGAGTTTCTCGGCAAGACATCTCTGCCAGCAAGTTTCTTGCTGGTTCTTGCCGAGAAACTCGGTCGTGTGTACGAGGCCTCACTCTCCGGGCTCCGGCTACTACTGGATGGGGAGAGGAGGAAGATCACTCCAGCAGGGAAGGCAAGGAGATAAGCAGGCAGGCGGCTGGCCGGGACTTGAGCCAAGGCAGAACATGCGAGTGGGGCTGAATGGGCATGCACCCGAAACTGAAGAAATATTCCCTCCGCTCCGACCAGCACATGATCATCAGAAAGGGGCACAGATAATGGAAAAAAATACACCCCCCCTAAGCTAAGAGGAGCGGCGGAGCAGGGGGCGGGGATGTAATTCAGATTTTTTTTTTTTATTCTTTGAAATTGCCCCAGCCCCTGTTTAAATCCAATCCGGGGACAAAACCGGGGACAGACTTGGTCCGGGGACAGTGTCCTCAATCCGGGGACTGTCCCCTGAAACCGGGGATGTCTGGTCACCCTACTGTAAAGGTCTGGGGGGGTTTATTTACGAAAGGCAAATCCACTTTGCACTACTAGTGCACTTGGAAGTGCAGTCACTGTAGATCCGAGGGGGACATGCAAGGAAATAAAAAAACAACATTTTTGCTTGTATATGATTGGATGATAAAATCAGCAGAGCTTCTCCTCATTTCAGATCTTCCACTCAGATCCAAAGCAACTGCACTTCCAAGTGCACTTGTAGTGCAAAGTGGATTTCCTTTGAGTAAATCAACCCCTTGGTGTGCGATGGACACATGGGTTAACATGGAGGGGCATTTGGGCAGAAAGAAAAAAAAAGTAAAAAAACTATAAAACAGGCCTTTTTGAGCTCCAGTGTGCACGAGGCCTATAAAGGTGTTGAACAGCATGCCATCCATATTATATACATACAACCTTCTAACAATATCCTAACAATTTTGTTAACATCACTATAAACATTTTATTTTAAAAAGTCCAACAATGAAAATTGCTGAATACAACTCCGGCTTTTTAACAGACCCCTCTGGCTCATTGACCTAACAACATGTAACACATGGATCTTACCTCATTGTACTTTACTCCTGGGTGCATGTTACCGCCGTGTCATCTCATATATAGGACTGCGCATCTTCTACTGGCGGCAATTCAGACCTACTGGGATGTCTTATCAGCAAGCCTTTGTTACCACCGGGACCGCCTGTCACTGGTCTCTGTACACCACATGCCACAAAAGACAATTTTCTCTGTGCAGTTAATGATAAAAAAATTGTTTCCAGGGAATATTCATCTAAAAGTATCTGGAGGGTGAAATTAATGATGCAGAAGGGGCCTAAAGGAAAAAAGGTCAACAATGATTTGCAAAGGTTTACCTGAAACACATTTTGAAAGAACTGTTGGAATCCACATTCACCCATTATACTGTACTGTAATTTTAGGGTTATATTTATTCTGCTGAGGGGTGTCTTTGACCAGTGTAGATACGAGGTCCCACCTTGTTTTATGTTTGCCCGACCATTGAGTACTCACCATTCCACTTGCTATTAGACTGCTTCCACACTGGGGCACTTTGCAGGCGTTATTGCGCTTAAAATAGCGCCTGCAAAGCGCCCCGGAAAGAGCTGCTCCTTTCTAAAAATAGCGGCACTTTACCGCCAACACCCGCGACGCCCCAGTGTGAAAGCAGCCTTAACTAAATAATGAGACCACACATGAATTGGAGTACAAATGGCCATAGCAGCCTTTTTATTAACAAAAACAACTTATCGGCCTGTTGGTCTTACGACGGCACCCAGAGTTCCACTTGTAACACTGCGGGACCTTTTACCATACCAGGCCTCCAGCTGTGATACACCACCTCGGAGACAACCCACACCTGCACCATTACCGTACTCCAGCTAACCTTAGTAACTGGAATACACCAGAGGGGCACATACCACTGATAAGCCCCCCACACTTCCATCTCAACCGTATCCAGCGACGGATGATCTGCAGGCTCCAGCGATGATGTCCAGCGAGGAACAGCACACGGTCCTGTCTCCACCGGAGACACGCCGGAAATGATGTCGCGGCAGCCTGACAGGTCTTATGTAGCTGAGGACGGGGCCACCCGTCACGTGACCCTGTCCACCTCTGACGCAAGGGGAAACCCAGGCTTTCCCAGTGACGTGCGGGTGACCCCGCCCCCTTCTGATGAAACGGCAAACCTGTGTTACATCAGAGGGGGGTGGGGTCACCCGTCACTGAGAAAGCCCTGGGTTTCCCCCTTGCGTCAGAGGGGGACGGGGTCATGTGACGGGTGGCTGTTCCGTGTGCTGTTTCTCGCTGGACATCATCACTGGAGCCTGCAAATCATCTGTCACTGGATACTGACATCACTGGAGTGGAGATCGAGAGTGGATTACCACCGCTGGAATCTTTTTTTAATTTTTATTTTTTTATTTTTAATAAAGGACTTATCCCAACTGTGTCTGTGTGTTTCTTTACCATTTTTTACACTTTCTTTGTGAAATGGTAGGGGTACAACGTACCCCTTACCAATTCACATAGGGGGGTCCGGGATCTGGGGGTCCCCTTTGTTAAAGGGGTCTTCCAGATTCCGATAAGCACCCCGCCCACAGACACCCACAACCACCGGGCAAGGGTTGTGGGGATGAGGCCCTTGTCCCCATTAACATCCCCCCCCCCCCCCCGCCGCCATCCGGTGCTTCTCCGGGCTCTCCCGTGCGATCGGGGACCCGGAGCGAATCTTCCGGTGTCGTTGGTGGGGTCACGTGATGAGCATAGAGATGACTGGTGACCAGATGGTCACCAGTCATCTCTATGATCGTCGGAGGCCCGGGCGCGATGTGATGACGTCACGCCCGGGCCTCAAATGTAAACAAAGCCGCCATTGCGGCTGTAAGTATGAGATCAGTGAAAAAAATTTCACTGATCTCATGCTTTCCAGCCTGGAGGAGAGATGTGGGGTCTTATTGACCCCGCATCTCTCAATAAAGAGAACCTGTCACACACATTCCTATTACAAGGGATGTTTACATTCCTTGTAATAGGAATAAAAGTGATAAAAAAAAAAGAAAGTAAAATCATTGTAAAAAAAGAAATAAATAAGTAAAAAAAAGAAATAAATAATAAAAAAAAAAATTAAAACGCCCCTGTCCCCGGTAGCTCGCGATCAGAAGCGAATGCACACGTAAGTCGCCCACATATGTAAACGCCGTTCAAACCACGCATGTGAGGTATCGCCGCGTGCGTTAGAGCGCATGCAACAATTCTAGCACTAGACCTCCTCTGTAATTCTAACCTGGTAACCTGTAAAAAAAATGAAAGCGTCGCCTATGGAGATTTTTAAGTACCGAAGTTTGGCGCCATTCCATGAGTGTGCGCAATTTTAAAGCGTGACATGTTAGGTATCTATTTACTCGGCGTAACATTATCTTTCATATTTTGGGCTAACTTTACTTTTTTGTTATTTTTTAATTCATGAAACCATTTTTTTTTCAAAAAGGCGTTTGAAAAATTATTGCGCAAATATCGTGCAAGAAAAAATGTTGCAATGACCGTCATTTTATTCCCTAGGGTGTCTGCTAAAAAAACATATATAATGTTTGGGGGTTCTGAGTAATTTTCTAGCAAAAGAATGATGATTTGTACATGTAGGAGAGAAGTGCTAGAATAGGCCTGGTATTGAATAGGTACAAAAAGCCCTGTATTGAAGTGGTTAATATCCATACCAGACCTGAAGGGCCTGGTAATTGAATTTGCGGGGACCCCCACGCATTTTTTTTTTTTATCAATGACTTTCAATTACTTTTCTCTGTATTGCCGGGAGCTGACAATTCATTATAGCTGCAAGTGCTTTTAAATGACTTTTTTTCCTTCAGAAATTACATTTTGTGCAGGGACAGTTCTAAACACGGGAAACAAGTGCTACTTTACAGGCATACTATACACACCCCCCAGGTACGAAATGTAAAGGATTATTTCAGTTTTATTGTTTCACTTTAAGCATTATTAAAATCACTGCTCCCAAAAAAACGACAGTTTTTAAAACTATTTTTTGCATTGATACATGTCCCCTGGGGCAGGACCCGGGTCCCCAAACACTTTTTATGACAATAACTTGCATATTAGCCTTTATAATTAGCACTTTAGATTTCTCCCATAGACTTTTACAGGGTGTTTTCCGCCGCTTTTTTCGAATTTGCCGCGAACACCCAAAATTGTTCGACTCGACCTCAAAGCTCATCCCTACTTGGCATTCATGATGCTGTTTGTTCACTAAGGTTCTCTAACAAACCTCTGAGGGTTTCGAAGAACATCTTTATTTATACTGAGATTAAATTACACACAAATGGACTCAATTTACTAATTAGGTGACTTCTACAAAAATATAATATATTGCAGTTTAACAATCATTAGATGTGGTGGCTGCATTCGTTTTCTTTTTTAGGCTTTCCCCTCTGTTTTCATCTGGTGATCTGGCAAATGGCACACATCCTGTATTAGAGTGTCCCCACTCTGGATAAAGGAGAACAGGAGGCACGACAGCAGACAGCAGCATGGTCAGTCTGGAGAGGAGAGTCGTGTTAGATGTACGAGATATACTAACAAGTTGAAGCCAAACTCCAGCTTATCCTAATTATAAGTAGTTACAGCAAACTGTTTTTCTTCCTTTAGGATAAAAGTTTTACATAAATAAAAAGAAATCATTGCTGGCTGGATCAGCAGGTGAAAATAGAAGAAAAGCTTGAAACAGAAAACAAAAGCAGCCACCACATCTAAGAACTGAAGAAAGGGTTGAGTATAGCCTCAGTTATGATAAAAATAGACTAACAGTATATAGTGCGCTCATCCATAATAAATGTTGAGGAGGGAACCCATCGGACATAGGGTGATGGTTGCTAGGGCCATCTTTCCCCTAATAGTCACTAAGGATTAAAGGTTTTGTGGACTTTTGCAGGCAATGATATGACAACATACAAAAATGCATTAAAAAATATATATTATTTATTAGTATTTATCAAAAGAGAAAAGCAATAATTTAAAAACATAGACCGAACCCCACAGTATAGAACAGCATGAGTCGGTGACAAAACAGCCGTTACAGACTATTAAAGTGGAGCAGGCCGGACCTCAACCGGTTTCGCGGCACAACACCACTTCTTCAGGAGGGTCTATACAAAACATAATATACATTATAAGTACACTAGCAATATGTTAATGCAATAAATAAAACGTACTTAATATCAAAAATATAATCAAAAAGTCAAGGTCTGTTGACTGCTCACCGTAAGGACGTTCAGAGGTGCAACGACTGCCCAGGTAAACCCCCCGCGGCGAATGAGGGGGAGTAAAAGTATATGGTGCAGATTGATACAATCTAATAATAATGATTAGAATAATATTTGGTTAGATAATCCATATTTGAACTAGTTTGGCATGGGACACCCAGTAGAACAGTGAAGGGAAGGGGGGGGGTCAAAAAGAAAAAGGGGGGGAGGAGGGTTTGTGGAAAGGAAGGGAAGGAAAGGGGGAAGGGGGGGGGGAATTTGGGGAAGGGAGGGGGAAGGAAAAGAAAAAAGAGGAAGGGGAGAAAAACCGGAAAAAACGAAAATAGATAGGGGGGGGGGAGTGGGGGAGGGGGGGAGGGGGGAGGTGAAGGGAAAGAAAGAAACAGTCAGCCTCAATCTCCCAGTTGGCTGGGGATACCAACAACAAGCCACTGTGTCCAGCAGAAAAGTGAGGAAGGAAATGAGGGAAGCAAACCAAGGGACCCGGGGGAAGCAAAAGGCTGAACTATATAATAGCCAGCACATATGAATTGCTCTTACCAATACTCAAACATATTGCAGTGATGGAAAAACCTAACGAGGATCTAGACAGCCGAAGGGTTGTGGTAACCCAGGTATGGAGCCCAATGTCCAGCAGAGATAGGAGGACAGGATTGTAGGCTATAAATAAAACCAAAAATTGGATGTAAAGGTCAGCAGCGCTGAGCGAGCTAAACAGCAGCTGAGCGGCTATGGCCGTATAAAGCACTCACCTCGGCGTCTCAGTTCCTCGCATACGGTTTCCCAAGGAGAGTGTGCATGCACCACTCACACTAGCAGCTTGCGAACAAGCCGCTTATGTGTGTTCCCCAACCCCGCCGTCAGACACGCCGCGAGTGACGTGCGGCGCGTGACATCACGGGGTCATCCCTTCCGCACTCTGCAAAGCTGTAGTGCAAGTGCGCGTCGATTAACCCAAGGCCGTGAGGCCAGGTCAGTCAGCGCAAGTACAAGATGGCGTCAGTCATCCCGACCAGGAAGAGAACTCATCCGCCAATGGGGTGAAAGTAGGAAGTCGTCCCATGCTGTGATGTGTCAGCAGACAGAGACCAAAACAATGGAAATATATAATACAATAACAAATATGCGTATAATGGCAATATAAGGCATTTAATGAATAATTAACAATACCTATCAACAACAATATGTTTGACAGTAATCACCGATATACAATTTAAGAAATTGAAAGGAGAAGAACCCACTAACAAGGATGTATCATATTAATGGCAAAAATGGGTTAGATATAAACATATATACAGGCCATATTGGGAAAAGGGGAAAGGGGGGGAGGAAAGAAGAAGGAGGGAAGGAAGAGTGTGGAGGGGAAAGGGAACAGGAGGGGGCAGGAACATAGGAAAGGGGAGGGGAAAAATTAAGAAAAAGGGGAAAAGAAAGAGGGGGTACTTATAAAAAGGGTTTATAGGAATTCATCTTGTTAATTCCAGGGGGGGTTGTGGCATTGAGGTGTTCTATCCACAGGGTTTCCCTCTGTAGGATAGTCCTATCCCAATCACCACCCCTGGGACTAGGTTTGACAACTTCCAAGACAAAGAAACGCACGGCAGACAGGTCATAATGGTGGTATAGACCTATGTGTCGTCCGATGGTAGTCAATTTACCATTGCCAGAATAGTATATATGATCTCCTATACGCTGTCTGAACTCTCTGATGGTTTTACCCACATAGAATGCTTTGCAAGAGCACACCATGAGGTAAATAACCCCTTTGGTGCCACAATTAGCATGTGTAGAGGAGCGTAAATGCTCTCCATTTGGGAGAGTAAAATTCCGGCCCTCAAGAACCCAAGGGCAGCGGGGACAATCCCCACATTGATAGGTGCCGTTGGGTCCCTGTTTGGAAACACTATAGGGAATGTAATGACTCTGAGTCAGACGATCCCGTAGTGAGTGAGCTCTGCGAAACACCAATTCTGGGTAGGATTTAAGGTGTTTTTGCAAAGTGATATGTTCGGTGAGTAAATGCCAGTGTTCGTTGAGAATATTTCAAAGTGTATGATGGTGACCAGAAAAGGTGGTAACAAATCTAACTGATTCTTGGGTCGGTTTCAATCTAGGAGGGGGGTAAAGCAGGGATTGTCTGGAACGGAGGCATGCCTTGTTGTAGGCCTTTCTCAAATTGGAACGAGAATAGCCTCTTGATAGTAAACGCTCACGTAGAGCATTGGCTTGAATTTTAAAGTCACTTTCTGAAGCACAATTTCTACGTATACGCAGGTATTGTGCAAATGGGATACTGCGTATCAATGGCTTCGGATGGGCGCTAGTAGCGTAAAGTAAAGTGTTGCCAGCAGTTGGTTTACGGTATAAGTTGGTACTTAACGTACCATCTGATTGTTTCATGATAATCAGGTCCAAAAATGGGACCTGGGTATCATCAAATTGTACTGTAAATGTAAGGTTAAAATCATTACGATTTAGTAGATCCATAAACTGTTCTAATTGTGTACTGGTCCCCGTCCAGACCAGAAAAAGATCGTCGATATAACGATACCACACCAACGCATGCTCGAGCATTTCCGTGTATTGTTCATCTGCATTAATAAAGCGCTCCCACCCACCCAAGTAGAGATTGGCATAGGCGGGGGCGCAGGATGTCCCCATTGCAACTCCCTGTATTTGTAAAAAGAGTTGATCATCGAAAAGAAAATAATTTTTGGTCAAAATAAAATGCAACAGGTCGAGAATGAATTCATTGAGTGGCCAAGAGGTCCGCTCTTGTTCATGTAAGAAGGAACCGGCCATCCGGACGCCCTGCTCGTGAGGGATGCTCGAGTATAAGGCCTCGACATCAACAGTCACGAGCAGGGCGTCCGGAGGGACCCGGATACCCTCAACATGACTCAGCAAGTCAGAAGTGTCCTTGATGTGAGAAGGCAAGCTGCTGACATGCGGCATCAAAAAGGCATCAATGAATTTACTGGCATTGTCAGTCAAGGATCCAATTCCAGAGACGATAGGGCGCCCTGGGGGGTTATTTACATGTAGCGATACCCTCAACTTAAGAGAGCCGCAAGTTTTGATTTGGGCCCTGAGTACAGCTTCCCCAACCCCCCGGCAATCTGCTCTACCCACTCTGGCACAGTTAACCCACAGCAATTTCACATAAACAATCACTTATGCTTTAAATGTGGGTGTGTGAATTGATAACTCAGACTCATAGACAATGTTGTACATAATAACTGACTTTACTGCTAGTGGTAAGATAAAAGGGGATAACATGCATGTAACATTTGGTTCACAACACATAAGCAGGTCCCTGCAGTTATAAATCACAATACTGTGTGCGTGTGTACCAGCAATGGAAAGGGGACGGAACGCCACGTGGGGCGACCGTTACCTAAACACCCTGTGGTGTGATAACTAACTTATAACTATCTAACGGATCAGGCCTGATCCCTAACCATGAAACTCAGTCTTAGAAGAAACACAAATCTTCACCGGCACAGGATCTGTAAAGGTGGTGCACTTGAAGTATTTAAAACCATGTATTTGTAATCCAATAGGGGGGGGGGGGTAATTCTCCCTCACCGGAGGTGTTAGGCCTCGGAAGTCTAGTAGGCACAAAGTATAAAAGTAACAGTTTAAAGATGAGCTTTCGCTCGCTCACCACTCCGGAACACTTCCCTCAGTCCGGAACTTCCACCGGCTGTGTCGGTTCTCGTCCACAGCGGCTTCTGCGATCGGATCCCCGATCCAGATAACTTCAGAAGAGATGAGTCTGGATGCCACCCAGGCTCGCAAAGGGGGTGGAAGGCTCTTTGGTTCGCTCCACAGGCCCCAGGCTTCAGGCCTGGAACAGCACAGATCCGCACAGGTGTATCTCTCTCTCTGCCTCCCCGTGTCCAAAGAGAAAGAGCTAGGCCTCGCCCCCTCCTTATATTCCTTCCCCCCGACTCCCCTCTCTCTGGAATTTCCTGTCTCTGATTAAAGGGGAACACCCCGCTACACACTCCCCCCACTAAAACTCTTTGGTCCCCAAAGATAAACATTTCAACAAAAATTCTGAACCATTTTAGAGGGTGCGGAGTATGATGTTGGTACAGGGAATTGCCACCAAAACTCAGAGGTGGGATTCCCTGTCCCACAGGTCACACTGGCATGAGTGGCCTGCCTAACTGTGCCAGAGAGTGAGCTGGGGTTGCCCTCCACCAAATGAACAGTGGAAGGATTGGAGCACTCGGTACTTCTTCTAGCGGTGGTAACAGAGTCCTCTGAGCTCTTTCCCAATTGACGGTAGGTTAACTTCATGGGAGGCCTCACGACTCTGCGAGCTCTCTGCTCCCTTGGGACTTCAGGCTTTGGTGCCACAGGCTTTGTTTCAGGAACACTCTCTGACATCGTCACTGGTTCTGGGGCCTCTGTCTCTTCTTCATCTGAGTACAGGCCCGGAATATCTTCCCAGCATTCAGGCACGCCACTGGATGGAATGAACTCTGTAGCTTCTGGGTTCAGGGTCCCATCCTGCATATCCTCAGTGGGTGGAAGGTCTATGGTGGGATTTTCCGGGGTTGGGGAAGGCCATAGCCACTCCAGTTCTCCTCTCCCATCTTCACTTGGTTGAAAAACCTGTCCACCTCTAGATCGAGAGGTCTGACACCGAGTGTTGGGTCTGGGAGTATCCAAGATGGAAACAGATTCTGGTAGGTTCCTCACTGGAGGTATCCTGACTGCTTCTTTAAGCGGGAGTAAGTGGTTTCTGTGCCAGGTCTTCAAGGGTCCCACTCTCCCCTCTGGCTTTAACTTGTACACCGGTAGTCCAGGGAGTTTCCTACAAATAACGTAAGGCTCAGACCTCCACCTATCAGCAAGTTTGTGCTTCCCTGGGATCCCTAGGTTGCGTAGCAGAACACGGTCTCCAGGCTGCAGGTCTTGCACTCGAACCTTCAAATCATAGTTCCTTTTATTTCGGGCCCCTCTCTGGTCTGAGGCCGCTTGGGCTTGTTCATAGGCCGCTTTCAAATTATACCTAAGTCTGTCTACATATCCTTTGTGGGAGGTAGCAGAGGTATAGTCTAGAGAAATGCCAAAGGCCAGATCCACTGGCAATCTTGCTTCTCTCCCAAACATGAGGCGGTAGGGAGAGTAACCCGTCACATCACTGGTGGTGCAATTGTAGGCATGCACCAAAGTGGATATGTGTTGACTCCAATGCTGCTTCTTCTCTGTCTCCAGAGTCCCCAGCATGTTTAACAAAGTCCGATTAAACCTCTCAGGCTGGGCATCTCCTTGTGGATGATAAGGGGTAGTCCTGGTCTTTTCCACTCCCAGGGAGTCCAGTAGGTTCCGGATCAGGCGACTCTCAAAGTCCCTTCCTTGGTCGGAGTGGATTCTCTGTGGTAATCCATAGTGGACAAAGTATTTTTCTAGAAGCACCTTAGCTACAGTGGAAGCCTTCTGGTCTCTGGTGGGGAACGCCTGTGCATAACGGGTGAAATGATCGGTTACCACCAGAACATTTCCCAATCCACTCAAATCGGGTTCGAGGCAGAGAAAGTCAATGCATACCAGATCCATTGGGCCTTGACTCTGTAGGTGGCCCATTGGGGCAGCTTGATGGGGTAGAGTCTTCCTCTGGATGCATCGTGCACAGGAGTGGCAATATTCCTCCACTTCAGCCCTCATACAGGGCCAATAGAACCGGCTTCTGACAAGTTGGAAGGTTCTTTCAGCTCCCAGGTGACCATGCTGGTCATGTAAGGCAACCAGCACAGTCTCTCGGTGCTTCTCTGGGAGAAACAACTGCCATTTATCCTCTGAGTCATCAGAGGGGCCCCTTCGGTAGACCACTCCCTGATGGACCTGTAGCCTGTCTAGCTCTCTCCTTAGCAGACGAGCCTCCTTGGAGGGGTGATGTCGAAGTTTCTCTGGACTCTCGTTTTCCAATGCTTCAAAGACCAATCTCCCCATGGGGTCTTCCAATTGGTCGCACCTCAGTTCCTTCTTAGACAGCTTCGGTAAGCATTCCTCTTCAAGTTGAGTCACCCCGCAGTAGTGTTTTGGGACTCCCACTGTGGTAACTCCTATCTCCTCGGCTCTGGAGCCCCCTCTGGCTTGAAATTCAGCCCCCTGACAAAGGGCTCGCACTCCCTCCGGTGCTACCTGAGTCCAGTCCTCCCAGTCATCAGCCATGGTATGAGATCTTCGGGACAGGGCATCTGCATCCCTATTTCCAGTCCCTGGTCTGTATTTAAGACTGAAGTTGAACCCAGATAATGCAGCCAGCCACCTGTGTCCTGTGGCATCCAACTTGGCAGTGGTGAATAGGTAAGTCAGAGGGTTGTTATCTGTTTTTACTGTAAACTCTGCCCCATAGAGGTAGTCTCTTAGTTTGTCCACCACTGCCCATTTGAGGGCCAAGAACTCCAACTTATGAGTGGGGTAGTTCTTCTCCGAGGGGGTCAGACTCCGACTCACATAGGCCACTGGTCGCAGTTGCTCTTCATATTCTTGGTAGAGCACTCCACCGAGGCCTTCATGACTAGCATCAACATGTAACTCGTATGGTCTGGTGGGATCAGCATAGGCCAATACTGGGGCTGTGGTGAGGCTCCTCTTCAGGGTTCTGAAGGCCTCTTCACACCTGGGGGTCCACTGATCTTGAACCGACTCCCCGGGTCTTCTGGGTCCCTGGCCATCCTCTTCCCCTTCAGTCTTGAGCAGTTCATTTAGGGGCTTGGCAATACGGGCAAACCCATCCACAAACCTCCTATAGTAGGAGCAGAAACCCAGGAAAGATCTAAGTTCAGTGACTGTTGTGGGTCTTGGCCAGGAGGTAACTGCCTCCAACTTCTCAGGATCAGTAGCCACCCCCTTTTCAGACACTATGTGTCCCAGATAGTTCACTGAAGACTGGTAGAACCGACACTTCTCGGGGGAAAGCTTTAGTCCCTCTTCACTAAGCCTTCTCAACACTTTCTCCAATCGGGCCTCATGTTCTTCCAAAGTTCTCCCGAAGACAATGACATTGTCCAGGTACACAAGGACTTCTATGAGGTTCATATCTCCGACAGTCTTCTCCATGAGACGTTGAAAAGTAGCTGGGGCCCCAGATAGGCCCTGAGGCATTCTATTAAACTCAAAGAACCCCACAGGAGTTATGAAAGCGGTCTTTTCTTTATCCTCTGGGTGCATGGGAATTTGATAGTACCCGCTCTTGAGGTCCATCACGCTGAACCACTTAGCTCCAGACAAACTCTGTAAGGCGTCCTCTATCCTTGGCGTGGTGTACTGATCAGGGGTGGTCCTCCTGTTGAGAGTTCTGTAGTCAATGCAGAGCCTCAGCGACCCATTCTTCTTCCTGACCACCACTATTGGAGAGGCATAAGGGCTTCTGGACTCTCGAATCACCCCAGTCCTTTTCAGTTCTGCAAGCTGTTCTCTCAGATCCTCCAGATCTGCCAGCGGAACCCGCCTGACTCTCTCCCTGAACGGTTTGTCTTCTTGCAGGCGGATGCGGTGGGTAGCACTCCTCGCACGCCCCACATCGAATTCATGTTTTGAGAAAATCTTCTCCCATCTAGTCAGCTGGGCCTTGGCTCTCTCCTTCCAGGCCCCAGGCAAGTTCGGGTTCTCAATGGAAAGTTTTTCCCAAACATCTTCTTCTTCACCCGCTTGCTTCACTTCTGACCAGCTGACTGGGACAGCAGGACTCACCTGTCCCAGCAACATCCGGGCAGGTATCTCTATGGCCCTTCCTGTAGAGTTCCTTACACTCACCGGGACTCTTCCCCTGGCTTTCTTCAAGGCCTTGATTGGAATCACTTCCGGTATCACTTCCAGGCCTGAGTGATCTTCCCTTGGGTCGGATTCCAGCATGACAAAGGGGCCAGGCTGCTCCCAGGTGAGCTTCACAGTGGCCTTGAGGCAAGCCACCTGTCCGGGCTGCAGCACCACTCCTTCTCTCCCCAGTCTCCACACCTTCCCTATCCCCTCTCCTGGGGTCTTCTGCTCCAACACTAACCGTTGGTAGGCTGTCTTCAGCATGGGATGGATGTTTGGATCTTGATGGCTCCTCATCTTCACCAGGGGCGTCAGAAGTCTTCTCACTAGATCCGTATTGGTGCCTATGATGAGGGACATCTTGCTGGCCCCGGGTGGTCTAGGACACACAACTGCCAGGGTGTCGAACACTTCTGTCTTCCCAGCCACAGAGGGGTCGAATGTCAGCTTTATGGGCAGATAACCATCATAGGGGAACCTCTGCGTTCCCAGGCCCCATATCTCCAGCTCTTCTATCTTCTGTATAGGCAAATGGCTTAAGTGCCTATCGTAGAAGTCTCTGTACAACAAAGTCACTTGAGCTCCAGTGTCCAGGAGGGCCTTCGTATATACTTCTTCCACCTGGATAGATACAGTGGGGGATGGGCCGACCAATTCTTCTGGGTACGGCCGGGTTGAGGTCACTTTATTCTGAGGACTTGTCTTCATCCAGTTTGTTTTTGACTTTATTCTCTCTTGAGCCCGGTATGCATTGACCTTCCCCACCCTAATGGGAGTACAAACCCGCTGAGGGATGTTATTGTCTCTTGGTTGTAGGCATTCCTTCTTGGGAGTGCTAAATTTCTTCTGAGGGGTCTTGTCCCCTCTCTCTGGTGTGTATCTTGGTTGAGAGACCCTAGATTCCTTCTGAGGAGTTTTGTTCTCTCTCTTCCTCTTCCTTCTATTCAGTTTGGAGCTCACTGAAAGAGATGGGCACCCGGTTGACTCCCTCACCGGGGCCCTCTGGCGTTTCCCGCCGGCTGGCGATTATCCATTTTCTTCTTCTTAGGACTGGAACACCTACTGGCAGATGTGGCCACTGCCTCCGCAGTTGTAGCATAACATCTCTTCTCGGTCCCGAGTGGGACTCGGTATTGACGTATCTGGGAACAACTCCTTTCTGGGGCTTGGTTTCTCTGCTCCACCTTGACCTTTCGCCATTATAGCAGTCATCATCTCCATCATCTGGGACATCTGCAACTTCAAAGTGTCCACCTCCGCTCCCCTATCGGGAGTCATGGCCGGTGTAACTATTGCTACCGGCTGTTTGACGGGCTCTATCAGGCGTTCTTTTTTTTTCTCTTCCAATATAGCCTCTTCCTCTCTAATCATTCGGATGAGGTCAGGGTACTCCAGATTCTTCCCATCCTGCCGGGCACGCAGTGTCCATGCAATTGGATCCATGGGTTGAGCTCCCCTCACTACCTGTTGAGCACGGGCCTCATCTACTTTCCCTGGGCTGATCCCCTTCTTTAGGATCATCCTATGCAGTATTTTGTCCAGGCGTCCCATATAGTCTGATAGTTTCTCACCTTCCTTCTGGTAGCAATGCTCCAGCTGATAAGCAAGCTCCGTGACTTTCTCTGTCCCACCAAACACATTCTGTAACACATCGAGGCACTCTTGTGCAGTACAATCTGCCTTGCTCATCTTCAGGTTGCGTACGGCCTCTAGAGCAGGCCCTTTCAAACTTTCCACAACCCTCTGTTTCTTTCTGCGGTCCGGAACTTCCCATTCCTCTAGTGCCTGAGTTGCGCTGTCTAGCCACTCCTCAAATCCCTCTTCTTCCAAGGGTACTGGTTTCCTCCCTGAAAACATCCGGAGTTTCCTGTACCCCGACATCGGGTAATCTGTGGGCTCTTTCTTGCACTGAGCTACAATCTCCCCCAGAACAGCGCATAATTCTGCACTAAGGGTGCCTGGGCTTGTCCTGGGACTCTTTGTGTCCTTCTGTGGGGATGACGGGGAAGATGGCTGCGGTGACAGTGTTATTTTTGTCTGAGGGCTGTCTCTTGTGCGCGGCAGCGCATGCAGCAAATGATAGACCTGATCGTCCTCATCTTGTATGCTGTTGCCTCTAAACTGTTCAGGAATTTCTGCCTGCCATTCCAGTAAGACATGTGAAAGTCCCCCATTAGTTTTCACGTCTATCACCCATGGTTTGTGAATCGGTGATAGGGACATTATGAGTTGTATCATTGCTTGTGTCTGCCATATCCCCGGGAGTTCTATAACTGCCGTCCTGGCTGGGTCTACGCCCCATCTCTTGTACCACTGTCCCACCTCTATCGGGTCCATGCCGGTAGCTTCTGGCGGTTTCACCGCTGTCTCAGTAATCCCGGATGTACGAGCCCCCACGTGTAGCGATACCCTCAACTTAAGAGAGCCGCAAGTTTTGATTTGGGCCCTGAGTACAGCTTCCCCAACCCCCCGGCAATCTGCTCTACCCACTCTGGCACAGTTAACCCACAGCAATTTCACATAAACAATCACTTATGCTTTAAATGTGGGTGTGTGAATTGATAACTCAGACTCATAGACAATGTTGTAAATAATAACTGACTTTACTGCTAGTGGTAAGATAAAAGGGGATAACATGCATGTAACATTTGGTTCACAACACATAAGCAGGTCCCTGCAGTTATAAATCACAATACTGTGTGCGTGTGTACCAGCAATGGAAAGGGGACGGAACGCCACGTGGGGCGACCGTTACCTAAACACCCTGTGGTGTGATAACTAACTTATAACTATCTAACGGATCAGGCCTGATCCCTAACCATGAAACTCAGTCTTAGAAGAAACACAAATCTTCACCGGCACAGGATCTGTAAAGGTGGTGCACTTGAAGTATTTAAAACCATGTATTTGTAATCCAATAGGGGGGGGGGTAATTCTCCCTCACCGGAGGTGTTAGGCCTCGGAAGTCTAGTAGGCACAAAGTATAAAAGTAACAGTTTAAAGATGAGCTTTCGCTCGCTCACCACTCCGGAACACTTCCCTCAGTCCGGAACTTCCACCGGCTGTGTCGGTCCTCGTCCACAGCGGCTTCTGCGATCGGATCCCCGATCCAGATAACTTCAGAAGAGATGAGTCTGGATGCCACCCAGGCTCGCAAAGGGGGTGGAAGGCTCTTTGGTTCGCTCCACAGGCCCCAGGCTTCAGGCCTGGAACAGCACAGATCCGCACAGGTGTATCTCTCTCTCTGCCTCCCCGTGTCCAAAGAGAAAGAGCTAGGCCTCGCCCCCTCCTTATATTCCTTCCCCCCGACTCCCCTCTCTCTGGAATTTCCTGTCTCTGATTAAAGGGGAACACCCCGCTACATACATTTTTGTGAGTTTTAGGCAAGGCATAGAAGGTAGGTATACGGGGAAATTTAGGGAGAAGAAATTCTAAAGTGTCCTTTTCAATGAGGCCCAATAAATAGGCCTCAGTGCAAAGGGTATGAAGTTGTGTAGAGAAGGAAGAAACGGCAGAATGGGTTGTAGGGCAATACCAATTAACATTTTGGAGAATTGAGAGACACATGTTCTGATAGAAGTCATGTGTCATAAGAACAATGTTCCCTCCTTTGTCTGAGTTTTTTATCACCAGATCTGGAGATTTCTGTAACATTTTCAAGGCTTTGGTCTGGCCCTGCGTAAGATTAGAAGGTATAGTCTGCCATTTCTGCCTTTTCAGATCACGAATAGTGGCCTGTACAAAAGCCCAGATAGCAGGACACGTCATTAAGTCTGGAAATTTCCGCGAACGGAGTCTGAAAGGTTTGGGTGGATGTCGAACAATGGGTGTTGAGAGTGAGGGGGTGGTAGTGGATGTTGGTGACTGGGAATCTTCCACAGCACCTTCATCGTAAAGGAGCATGTGGTCGCGGAGCGCATGGAACTCCTCCATAGAGAAGTGCTTTGTGCGCTCAGCCAGCTCCCGCTCTAAATTGATCTTGGCACGATCTTTGTCATAAATGAATTTAAAGGTGAGATTACGAGCAAATAGATATAGGTCCTTAATTGTGTCAGTGACTTTTAATGAATCCAGAGGACAAAAACCCAAACCCAAATGTAGAACTGAGGACTCATCCTCAGAAAGTCTATGAGAAGTAAGGTTAATGATGTTCAAATGGGTATTGGGTACTCATGCTGTTCTATACTGTGGGGTTCGGTCTATGTTTTTAAATTATTGCTTTTCTCTTTTGATAAATACTAATAAATAATATATATTTTTTAATGCATTTTTGTATGTTGTCGTATCAGTGCCTGCAAAAGTCCACAAAACCTTTAATCCCGAGTGACTATTAGGGGAAAGATGGCCCTAGCAACCATCACCCTACATCTAAGAACTGGTAAGCTGCAATATAATAAAGGTTTGCTTTTGGGTTTTGAGGACCACCGCATGCTGATGTACGTCGGCAGAATGGCACTGCTGGGTACAAGGGCGTACAGGTACATCCCCTTTAATAGCCCTGCCGTGAGTCGCGAGCGCGCCGCCGCTGGCGCGCTCGCGACCCGGTCCTCTTCTCCGTGACCATCCCCGCGGGAACAGTGGACCCGATCGCCGCTGATGTCCCGTGATCGGGTCACAGAGAGGAAGAACGGGGAGAGGTAAGTGTAAGCAAACCTCTCCCCGTGCTTCCTAGTGAGCCTGTCACTGATCGTCTGTTCCCTGTCATAGGGAACGACGATCAGTGACGTCACACACTAAGCCACGCCCCCACAGTAAGAAACACAAATCAGGGCACACTTAACCCCTACAGCACCCCCTCCTGGTTAACCCCTTCACTGCCAGTGTCATTTTTACAGTAACCAGTGCATTTTTATAGCACTGATCGCTGTAAAAATGACAATGGTCCCAAAATAGTGTCCAATGTGTCCGCCATAATGTCGCAGTCACAAAAAAAATCGCTGATCGCCGCCATTACTAGTAAAAAAAATAATAATAATAAAAATGCCATAAAGCTATCCCCTATTCTGTGAACGCTATAACTTTTGCACAAACCAATCAATAAACGCTTATTGCCATTTTTTTTACCAAAAATATGTAGAAGAATACGTATCGGCCTAAACTGAGGAAAAAAAATGTTTTTTTATATATTTTTTGGGGATATTTATTATAGCAAAATGTAAAAAATATTGAATTTTTTTCAAAATCGTCGCTCCATTTTTGTTTATAGCGCAAAAAATAAAAACTGCAGAGATGATCAAATGCCACCAAAAGAAAGCTCTATTTGTGGAAAAAAAAGACGTCAATTTTGTTTGGGAGCCACGTCGCACGACCGCGCAATTGTCAGTTAAAGCGGCGCAGTGCCGAATCGCAAAAAGTGGCCTGGTCTTTAAGCTGCATAATGTTCCGGGTCTTAAGTGGTTAATGTCTGTCTCACACGTGTGACCCTGTTGCTGGGGAAAGGTTTGCTAGTGAGAGCAGAGAAAGTCACACCTGACATTGCTACCATGCTGACAGAATCTGTGGACTGCCCTTTGCCAGTCTGGCTGGTGAGGGATTGATGCTGTAGCAGCAGGTTGTCTTCTCCTGTTGTTGGCTAGTAGACACCAACAACAGGATCAATTGTGGCATAATGTACTTTGAGTTTGGCTTGCTAGGAGTTAAGTAATCTTGGTAGTTTTAACTGTTACTACATTCCTGGTAGTTTCTTGGTTAGTGCAGAACATACATAACTAGCCTATGGAAAACAGGATCCCCCATTCCACACTTTAGAGGATCTGAAAAAAAGAATTGTTACTCTACATAAAGATGGCCTAGGCTATAACAAGATTGCCAAGACCCTGAAACTGAGCTGCAGCACAGTGGCCAAGACCATACAGCGGTTTACCAGGACAGGTTTCACTCAGAACAGGCCTCGCCATGGTCGTCCCAAGAAGTTGAGAGCACGCACTCAGCGTCATATCCAGAGGTTGTCTTTCGGAAATAGACGTATGAGTGCTGCCAGCATTGCTGCAGAGGTTGATGGGGTGGGGGGGGGGGGGTCAGCCTGTCAGTGCTCAGACCATACGCCACACACTGCATCAAATTGGTCTGCATGGTTGTTGTCCCAGAAGCAAGCCTCTTCTAAAGATGATGCACAAGAAAGCCTGCAAACGGTTTGCTGAAGACAAGCAGACTAAGGACATGGATTACTGGAACCATGTCCTGTGGTCTGATGAGACCAAGATAAACTTATTTGGTTCAGATGGTGTCAGGCGTGTGTGGCGGCAACCAGGTGAGGAGAACAAAGACAAGTGTGTCTTGCCTACAGTCAAGCGTGGTGGTGGGAGTGTCATGGTCTGGGGCTGCATGAGTGCTGCCGGCACTGGGGAGCTACAGTTCATTGAGGGAACCATGAATGCCAACATGTACTGTGACATACTGAAGCAGAGTATAATCCCCTCCCTTCGGAGACTGGGCTGCAGGGCAGTATTCCAACATGATAACGACCCCAAACACACCTCAACAATTGAACATCTGTGGGGCATCCTCAAACAGAAGGTGGAGGAGCGCAAGGTCTCTAACATCCACCAGCTCTGTGATGTCGTCATGGAGGAGGGGCAGAGGACTCCAGTGACAACCTGTGAAGCTCTGGTGAACTCCATGCCCAAGAGGGTTAAGGCAGTGCTGGGAAATAATGGTGGCCACACAAAATATTGACACTTTGGGCCCAATTTGGACATTTTCACTTAGGGGTGCACTCACTTTTGTTGCCAGCGGTTTAGACATTAATGGCTGTGTGTTGAGTTATTTTGAGGGGACAGCAAATTTACACTGTTATACAAGCTGTACACTCACTACTTTACATTGTAGCAAAGTGTCATTTCTTCAGTGTTGTCACATGAAAAGATAGAATAACATACAGTAGGTACCGCCGATTTTGTGTCAATCTCGCCTCTTCTAGCGGCGAGATTGACACCCTACGAGCCCCGTCGCGAGAGCCAGTCTCGTCATCGGGAAAGGAAAAATGTTGTTTTTCCTTTCGCAATGAGCGACACGCATTGCTGACATTGAGGCCGGTGGATGGGATCCAACGTGGATCCCCGCCAATACCAGGCACTATGTTTGGTATGAATCCTGAGCAGGAACTCCACGCCAAATTTTAAATAAAAAACCGGCATGGGTTCCCCCTTCAGGAGCATACCAGGCCCTTCGGTCTGGTATGGATTTGAAGGGGAATCCCCTAAGCCGAAAAAACAACGTTTGGGTCCTCCTCAAAATCCAAACCAGACCCTTATCTGAGCACGCAACCTGGCAGGCCGCAGGAAAAGAGGGGGTATGAGAGAGCGGCCCCCCTCCCTCCTGAACCATACCAGGCCGCATGCCCTCAACATGGGGGTTTGGTGCTTTGGGGCAGGGGGACGACCTGCGGCCCCCCCACCCCAAAGCACCCTGCCCCCATGTTGATGGGGACAAGAGCCTCTTCCCGACAACCCTGGCCGTTGGTTGTCGGGGTCTTATCAGAATCCGGGAGCCCCCATTAATAAGGGGGCCCCCAGATGCCGGCCCCCCCACCCTATGTGAATGAGTATGGGGTACATCGTACCCCTACCCATTCACCTGGTGGAAAAAAATGTCAATAAAAAAAACACACACAGGTTTTTAAAGTAATTTATTACACAGCTCCGGGGGTCTTCTTCCGACTCCGGGGGTCTCTTCCGTCTCCGCGCTCTCCGGTTCTTCTCTCGCTCTCCAGTTCTTTCTTCCTTCTGCCGGGCCTCTGCTATCTTCTTCCAGCTCTTTTGCTAGCGGAGAGGCCCGGTCTTCCTCATCGTCTCGTCCGGTTCTTTCTTCCCTCTGCCGGGCCTCCGCTATCTTCTTCCAGCTCTTTTGCTAGCGGAGAGGCCTGGTCTTCCCCGTCGTCTCGTCCGGCTCTCCGTTGTCCTCCTGCAGGCCCCTCCACTATCTTCTTCCAGCTCTTTTGCTAGTGGACGGGCCCGGTCTTCCCGTCGTCGTCGGCGTCTTCTTCCCTCTTCTTCTCCTCGATGTTCACTCGTCGCTTCCTCCCGCTGTAATGCTGGGTGTTCGGTCCGCAACGATTTATATAGGCTTCTTATGATGTCACAGTCACATGCTCTGGTTTTACAGTAAGTCAAAATCCATTTTTTTTTTTTTATTCTAATGCCCCGTACACACGATCGGATTTTCCATCGGAAAAACCTTGGATGGTTTTTCCAACGGAATTCCGCTCAAGCTTGGCTTACATAAACACGGTCACACAAAAGTTCCCTGAACTTTCGACTGTCAAGAACGCGGTGATGTACAACACTACGACGAGCCGAGAAAATGAAGTTCAATGCTTCCGAGCATACGTCAAATTGTTTCCGAGCATGCGCCGGAATTTTGCGCGTCGGAAATGCTACAGACGATCGGATTTTCCGAGAACCAGCTTTCAATCTTTTATACAAAACAGAGGGTGAATTGAGCACACTCTGGATAAGGGTGTAAAAAACAACTAGTATATAGAAGGGTTTAGGAATGGATGTTCAACATAGATTTGTATTTGTACACATTAAAGTCCATGACAATTAGTCCATATGCTAGCTCAAAAACTAGCTGTCCGCAGAGAAGGCTGCCAGCTTGCAGATAGAAGTAATCTGAAAAGTAACAGAAAGGGAAAAAAAGCAGCGCCTTCTAAGCGTAGCAGTATAACAAGTTTAATTGTAAAATGGCACAATAGTAGGAGATACACTCACAAACGGGCAAATAATACGGGCTTATCTGTGAACAGGATCGTCCGCTATTCCCGGGGGCTGTTAGTCCTGGTGTTAAGGGATGAGGTCTCAGGGTGTCCTCTCAGATGTCGGCAGCGGTAGGCGGAAGCCAGCACTCACGGCAATGGGGACAGGAGACAGTTATCCGGGAACACAGCCGAAGATGTCGTCACTTCCGGATATGAGGTCAGCGGGGAGGTGCGCGCGTTCGAAGCATGCGTGCTTCTTCATCAGGCTCTATGGGGGCCATCTTGGACTGCGGCAATTTAACCAGACTGATTACAATCTTATTGGCTAAACCTATCACCATGGAAACTGGTACAAACCGCGGCTGTATGAAACTATCCTAGCGCTGACAGTGCTAATGGATGGTATATAAAAAAGATTAAAGATGATCATCACACTGAATAAATTATAAAATCAAGCTAAAAATGGGAAGTAGGGAAGGGAGGGGGGGGGAGAAAAAAAGGAAAAGAGTAATGGCACAATTGGGGATGATCTATCAATATATAAAAAAAGTCCAATCAGACATGTGGACTGGGACATTATTTTAAAAGGACGAGCATATCAATCTTTTGTTGGTGGAAATTCCGACAGCAAAAGTCCGATGGAGCATACACACGGTCGGAATTTCCATTCAAAAGCTCACATCGGACTTTTCTTGTCGGATTTTCCGATCGTGTGTACGCGGCATAAGTGTAAGGAATGCTGAGACCAATGGGAAATCCCAATGCAGTCCAACTGAGGGGCTGAAGGGCAACACAGCAAATAAAGTGCTAGCAGAACCACAAAAACACAGGGTATAGCTGGGGGCTAGATGCAGCTCAAAGGATTTTACCCTTGGAAGCTTGCGTCAGCTGAGGTCTGAACATTCACCTGGTAAAACTTAGGGCCGGTTCACACCCGGTGCGGTGGGACTGCGTTGGGTGGCTATTCCAGTGCAGTCCCACTTCAAGACAAGGCAAAATGCTTGTCTCCTATGTGGCCAGTCCACACCACCATATTGTGTGTGATGAAAAAAAGTATGGCAGGCTTTTTTCCCACACAGTGCAGTGTGAGAAAATCCACTGCCTCGCACTGTGCGGTGTCCAATAGAACTTTATTAAATGTTTAAATGTCACTATGTGACATTTCATTAAAGTTTGCTTAAAAAAAGCAACAGTGCAATGCACCAGAACTGGCGCATTGGCACTGAAGCTGTCCCACCACATTTCACAGCACACCATCCGCTGCCTTGTAATGAAGCCGCTGGTGTGAATCGACCCTTAGAAAACACCTCAACAGTAGGCCAAGTGTTGTCAATATGGAAAACAGATACCCGATGCTGAAAAGTGCAAGGGGCATCTGCTAATCTAGAGGAATCTGCCCTGATAGGAAAAGGTGGAACCTTTTCCTAAATCCGATAAGCTTGAATTATGAGGTGCAATGACATGAGTAGGAATAATGGGTGTTACAGAAATATTAATAATATTTGTCAATAGCAAATAACAGTTGTCACTCATAAACATAAGAGTGTTTAACTACTTGAGGCCCGCGCTATAGCCAAATGACGGCTTCAGCGCGGACCTGAAAATCTGGGAGGCTGTCAATAGACGGCCTCCCCTTTGCGAGCTCCCCGCGCGCCCCTGTAAGGCGCGCGCGCTGTGATCACCCGAGTCACTGAGACTCGGGCGATCACCGATCCGAGTAAGAGGCCGATCCCGGCCCCTTACCACGTGATCAGCTGTCAGCCAATGACAGCTGATCATGTGATGTAAACAAAGAATCGGTAATCGTTTTTTTTTCTCCTCACACTGACAGCGTGAGGAGGAAAAAAAGCCGATCACCGACTCTTTCACAAGGGACATCGGTCCCGAAGAGGAAGGAGGCAGAAGGAGCCTCATCAGTGCCAGCTGCCAGTGCCAGCCATTGTGGATATAATTGCTCCCTGCCAGTGCCCACAGTGCCACCTATCAATGCCCACAGTGCCACCTATCAATGCCCACAGTGCCACATATCAATGCCCACAGTGCCACCTATCAATGCCCACAAGTGCCACCTATCAATGCCCACAAGTGCCGCCAATCAGTGCCTCATCAGTGCCACCTAGCAATGCTGCCTATCAGTGTAACCTACCAGTGCCCATTATTGCCACCCATCAGTGCCCATCACTGGCACCCATCAGTGCCCATCACTGCCACCTATCAATGCCACCTATTAGTGCCACTTCTCAGTGCCCACCAGTGCCACCTATCAATGCTCTTCAGTGCCACCCATCAGTGCCACCTATCAGTGCCCACCAGTGCCGCTTATCAGTGCCCACCAGTGCCGCCTTATCTGTGCCCATCAGTGCAGCCCATCAGTGTCCATCAGTGCCCATCAGTGCAGCCCATCAGTGCCCATCAGTGCCCATCAGTGCAGCCCATCAGTGCCCATCAGTGCAGCCTCATCAGCGTACATCAATGAAGGAGAAAAATTACCTGTATACAAAATTTTATAACAAAATATAATATATATATATATATATATTTTAAATCAGCGTTTTTATTTATTTTTAACAAAAAATAAAAGCCGCAGAGGTGATCAAATACCACCAAAAGAAAGCTCTATTTGTGGGGAAAAAATGATAAAAATTTCATTTGGGTACAGCGTTGTATGACGGTGCAATTGTCATTCAAAGTGCATCAGCGCTGAAAGCTGAAAATTGGTCTGGGCAGGAGGGGGGTTTAAGTGCCCAGTAAGCAAGTGGTTAAATGTAGCGCTAAAAATAATAACCAGTGAGAATATGTAACTGTGAAAAACTCAAATGTGTAACAATCTGAATCCCATCTATGTATAGCTAAAAGAACACAACAGGTCTAGTAAGTAGTAAACATAAACAGACAGCCAGTGAGTGAAGTGATCGATACATTTTTAAGCAGAACATATCTAAGTAAGCATAGGGCAATCAAAAACAGCGACTGAAAAAATGCACTAGTACCATATTAATTCTGGCAGCACCTAATGCCGCGTACACACGACCGTTTTTAATGACGAGAAAAATTTCATTTTTTAAAATGGTCATTAAAAATGATTGTGTGTAGGCTTTCCAGCATTTTTCCCGATGAGAAAAACGGCGAGAATCCCGACGAGAAAAATTGGAAAATGCTCTAATTTTTCACGTCGTTTTTCTCGTCATGAAAAACGGCCGTGTGTGGGCTTTAATGACGTGAAAAAAAATGCGCATGCTCAGAATCAAGTATGAGACGGAAGCGCTCGTTCTGGTAAAACTAGCGTTCGTAATGGAGATAGCACATTCGTCACACTGTAACGGACTTAAAAGCACGAGGCTGAAAAGCGCGAATCGTCGTTCAATAAACTTTACTAACATGAAGGGTGGCGCCATCCGAATGGAACTTCCCCTTTATAGTGCCGTCGTACGTGTTGTACGTCACCGCACTTTACTCGAACATTTTTTTCCACGATAGTGTGTAGGCAAGGCAGGCTTGAGAGGAAACACGAAAAATCACGTCAAGAAAAATGCTGTTTTTTTTCAATGACATTAAAAACGGTCGTGTGTACGCGGCATTAGTCTCAGTAAAGTTCCAAGTCTCAGTACCATTTTTGTATGTGTGAGACTGGATTGCCAAGAGTTCTTCGTAACTTTTATTGAAATGAACCTGTAGTAGAAACATTTGGTGCCATGTTGCTTCTCCATTTGCGCATAAGCATTAATCTTGCCACAGATAGTATGTGTAGGTCTATACAGTAAACCCCCCTCCAGACCCACCCGCAATAAGTGAAAATCCGCGAAATAGAAATACCCTATTTAAATACACACTAGGCATGTTTTTATAACTTTCACTGTACTTTAAAAGCATTTTAAGGTCTTTAAACACACTTTTAAAACAATAGAAACACATTTAAACACATAAAAGATACTGAGAGACATAGCAAGAGCAATGGAAAACACAAAAATATTTAATCACCAAGGATTTAATCAATAAAATAATGTTATAGGTCTTACAGAAAAAAAATATACCGGGACCGCGAAAACTGAACAGGGATATAACGGGGGTTTACTGTACTCCTAAATTAATGTGGAAACTTATCAATCCCCAAGCTAAGAACAGCTAAGGCTGTGGTGGGGGCCGTTATACATCCTGTAACTTCTGAGATTAGGGAAAATATTTTATTCCAGAAGCTGTGGATGTGTGGGCACTGCCATAATATGTGGAATATGGATCCAATTTGATTGCAACCTCGCCAGCATTTGTTGTCGTCTAAGTTAGCAAATTTAACGAATTGGATGGAAATAAGGTACCATCTGTGGTGGATTTTCTGTGCTAATTGCCAGTAATTTGTACATTTTGTGGAGGTGGCATTGTAGTGGATGGCTTCTCCAAAGGATGGTGTTTGAAGAGAAAACAGAACATTTTTGAGTTCCAACGAA
Organism: Rana muscosa; assembly: GCA_029206835.1. Taxonomy (NCBI): domain Eukaryota; kingdom Metazoa; phylum Chordata; class Amphibia; order Anura; family Ranidae; genus Rana; species Rana muscosa. The sequence goes on along the minus strand of CM055118.1, from coordinate 342,721,048 downwards.
GGCCAGAAAGATATGAAAGAAAGGTGGAACTATAAGAGCACCCTGTACATAGGAATGGAAAGCAAGTGGTAGAGCCAAGATCTACCCTTTGATAGAATTTAAGGCCAAAGGTTATCCAGACAAGATTGGAAAAACGTAAGGATATGGCCCACTGAGTAGTTCCTGGGATGGACTTTATTTGCCATGCGAATAATGCTTTCCAAGTACGATGATAAACCTAGCAAGAGGTAGATTTTGTTGCCTAAATAAGCATAAAAATATGTCCGTATCACATAGGACCTGGGCTTCAACAGCCATTTTTATTGGTATCAAATATGACCAATAATACACAGAAGATAGGCCCAAAAGGGCTTGAATCAAAAATACAAATAGTCAATTCCTAAATTTTGGGTTTTGTACAATAAATTATAGAAAGAACAGAAAATAAAATAACCAACTTTGGTCTGACAAGGTATGTTATGTACAAGAGCAACATGACATACAAATTTCCAAATCAACAAATACACTGTATTGCCAAAAGTATTGGGACACATGCCTTTACAGGTACATGTTGGAACAGGAAGGGGCAATCCCCAAACTGTTCCCACAAAGTTGGGAGCATTAAATTGTCCAAAATGTCTTGGTATACTGACACCTTAAGAGTTCCTTTCAATAGAACTAAGGGGCCAAGCCCAACCCCTGAAATACAACCCCCACACCATAATCCCCCCTCCACCAAACTTTACACTTGGCACCAGTACTGTATTTAGGTTTTGTGCTTCACTAGGCCTGGCTAAACTCATGCACCCCCAATTTAAATACGACCCACCCCTTTTCTGTTTAAGACCCACCCTGAAATTGAGTGGGGACACTAGTTCTGAGGGTCTGGGGGGGCAATGGATTCCCTTAATTTACATAGATTTCCTCTCACTTCCTGTTTGGCTATGGGGCAGGAAGTGAAGGGAAATCTCTGCAATGGGACAGGGATGGTAAAAAAATATACTGACTGGGGCTATAACCCTCCCTTACTCTATCCAAAATGAAAAAAATAAAAAAGTGTTGCCTATAGTTCTACTTTAAGCACAAATTTCTGATAATTTGATGGAGAGGACTAAGAAGATATAACCATGCCAATGGTGCAGCAGAAAACAAAGAGCACAGTGAGGAAGGTTTGTGGTCCAGGCTGATAGGACAGTCAAAATTAGAAGCAGCTTGCGTTACACTAACAGTATAGCACCAGCCGGCCGGGACTCTTTTCGTGCTGCCCCCCTGCAAAGTGCTGCCCTAGGCCTGGGCCTTGTTGGCCTAGGCCAGGATACAGCGTTGCTTTGCACAATGCAGTCAGTCAAGTATCGTTCTCCTAATCTCCTGGCAACCGCCAAACCCAGACACGTCCATCAGATTGCCAGACAGAGAAGTGTGATTTATGACTCCAGAGAACACGTCTCCTCTGCTCTAAAGGGCAGCGGCGGTGTGCTTTACACCACTGCATCCAACGCTTTGCATTACACTTGGTGATGTAAGTCTTGGATTCAGCTGCTTGGTCATGAAAACCCATTCCATGTAGTTCTCTGTGCACTGTTTTACTAATCTGAATGCCACATGAAATTTGGAGGTCTGTAGCTATTGACTAGACATGTGCAATTCGTTTAGTTTCTAATTTGTTTTTCACGAATTTAGAGAAATTCGTTAATTCCGAAATTTCCGAATTTTTCAATTTTCAGATTTTTGGATTTCCAAAATTTAGAATTTCCGAATTTTTCAATTTACGAATTTATGGATTTCCGAATTTTTCAATTTACGAATTTTCGGATTTCCGAAATTTCGAATTTTTGAATTTCCGAAATTCGGAATTTCAGATTTTCGGATTTTCGAATTTCCGAAATTTCGAATTTCGAAAATCGGAAATTTCGAAAATTCGAAAATTCGAAATTGCAAAATTCGAAAATCTAAAATTCGAAAATGGGAAATTTGGAAAGTTGAATTTCCGAATTCTGAATTTTTTGAATTTCTGAAGTTCAGAAAATCGGAAATTGTTTTTTTTTCATTTTTTTGCTTTTTTCTGAAATTAGAAAAATTAGTTTTTTTTCGTTTTCGTTTTTTTGGAAATTTGGAAATTCGGAATTCGTAAATTCGGAATTCCGAATTTCCGAATTCCGAATTTAGCAAAAAAAAAAACGAAAACGGAAAAAACGAATTTTTCGAATTTCCCGAATTTCCGAAAAAAGCAAAAAAACGAAAAAAAAGAAAAAAGCTAATTTTTAGAATTTCCTGAATTTCTGAAAAAAAGCAAAGAAACAAAAAAACAAATAAAACGGAAAAAAAAGAATTTTTCGGCAGTGCATGGCCTACCACTTTATGGCTGAGTTGCTGTTGTTCCCAGGTGCTTTTACTTTGTTATAATCCCACAAACAGTTGACTGTGGAATATTTATGGATGGACTTATTGCACAGGTGGCAACCTATCCCGGTGCCATGCTTGAATTCACTGAGTTCCTGAGAGCGATCCATTTCTTTCTCAAATGTTTGTAGAGGCTGTCTGCATGCCTAGGTGCTTGATTTTATACACCTGTGGCCATGGAGGTAATTGGAATCCAATGATTTGGAGGGGTGTCCCAATACTTTTGGCAATATAGTGTATACTGTATCTGCATATAACTAATGCTTCACCATCCAAACAGTGCACATGTTTCACTTATAGTCACACATCTTTTACCTCTTCATTTTTTTAAGCCATCCTGCAGATGCTTACATCCAGTGGCCAGGGATGTGAGGAAGAGGCTCTTGTCTCCATCAACATGGAGATAAGATGCTTTACCAAATGTTCTCCTGGCAAGGCACCCTCCCCAATTTGAAGACATGTAGCCTGGTAAATTTCAGGAGGGGGGGGGGGGCGTGCTCTCTGCTCCTTTTCCTAGCCAACCAGGCTGCATACTCAGAAAAAGGTCTAGCATGGATTTTGGGAGGGACCACACTTTGGTGGATGTTGGGATCTGCAGGGGGGACTTATCACAATATAAAAGCCCCCTTTAAAATAAAGTATCCACAAGATTTTCCCCAATCAGCTGCATTGAACGAGTAGGGGGTCTGTAGTAACCGTAGTTACTCATTCAAAAAAATATTACAATGTAAATAAACACAACACATCTTTCAAAAAGTCCTTTTTAAAAAAAGTTGCCCACGGTCAGTGGCGGCTGCTGCTCAATACTTGGGGGGGGCAACAAACCTCCCCCTCACTCGAACCGCCGCCAACACCGCCACCAAGCACCAACTTCCCCCATGGGCGATGGACGGGAAGGTGGCCTCACCTTAGGAGATGACAAGGATTGAGGACAAGGGGTAGGGCTGCTGCTCCTCGCTCCATTGCTCGCTCGCCCCCCCTTTCCTGGCCTGCCCCGAAGGGCCTGGTATGGATTTTGGGGGGACCTCACGCAATTTTTTTTAAAATTTAGATTTTTTATCTATATTGCCAGGATCCGACAATACATTACAGCCTCAAGCAATTTAAAATTACATTCCTCTCCTCGCACTGACAGAGTGTGTGGAGAGCTGATCAGCAGCATTTCCTCACAGGGGAGACCTGTACAGATACTCAGGGCACTGATTATCAGTGAAGCTCCAACAGTGGCCATCAGTTATGCCAGTCAGTGCCCATCAGTGCTTGTCAGTGCCTGCTCATCAGTGCCACCCATCAGTGCCGCCTAACAGTGCCCATAAGTGCCGCCTAGCAGTGCCCATCAGTGCCACCTATCAGTGCCCATCAGTGCCACCTGTCAGTGCTCATCAGTGCTGCATATCAGTGCCGCCTATCAGTGACCATCAGTGCTGCATATTAGAGCCACCTCATTAGTGGTTTCCAGTGGCGGCTGGTGCTCAAAATTTTTTGGGGGCGCAAACAAACTGAAAAAAAAAAAAACATCACTGTGCCCATTAAACGCAGCAACTGTGCCCAAACTCCACCAGTTTGCCCCCTCAAATGCAGCCAGTTTCCCCCCAAATGCAGCCAGTTTGTCCCCAAATGCAGCCAGTTTGTCCCCAAAGGCAGCCAGTTTGTCCAGTTTGTCCCCAAATGCAGACAGTTTCCCCCCCCCAAATACAGCCAGTTCCCCCCCCCCCCCAAATACAGCCAGTTTCCCCCCAAATGCAGCCAGTTTGTCCCAAAATACAGCCAGTTTCCCCCCAAATACAGCCAGTTTCCCCCCAAAACAGCCAGTTTGTCCCCAAATGCAGCCAGTTTGTCCCCATATACAGTCAGTGTGTCCCCATATACAGCCAGTTTGTCCAGTTTGTCTCCAAATGCAGACAGTTTGTCCCCAAATACTGCCAGTTTGTCCCCAAATACAGCCAGTTTCCCCCCAAATACAGCCAGCCCCCCCCCCCCAAATACAGCCAGTTTCCCCCCAATTGCAGCCAGTTTGTCCCCAAATACAGCCAGTTTCCCCCCAAATGCAGCCAGTTTGTCCCCAGATACAGCCAGTTTCCCCCCCAAATACAGCCAGTTTCCCCCCCCCCAAATAAAGTCAGTTTTCCCCCAAATGCAGCCAGTTTCCCCCCAAATGCAGCCAGTTTCCCCCCAAATGCAGCCAGTTTGTCCCCAAATACAGCCAGTTTCCCCCCAAATGCAGCCAGTTTCCCCCCAAATGCAGCCAGTTTGTCCCCAAATGCAGCCAGTATGTCCCCATATACAGCCAGTTTGTCCCCAAATACAGCCAGTTTGTCCCCATATACAGCCAGTTTGTCCCCATATACGGCCAGTTTGTCCCCCATATACAGCCAGTGTGTCCCTATATACAGCCAGTTTGTCCCCCATATACAGCCAGTGTGTCCCCAAATACAGCCAGTGTGTCCCCATATACAGCCAGTTTGTCCCCATATACAGCCAGTGTGTCCCCATATACAGCCAGTTTGTCCCCCATATACAGCCAGTGTGTCCCCAAATGCAGCCAGTGTGTCCCCATATACAGCCAGTGTGTCCCCCAAATGCAGTCAGTCCCCCCCCAGCCCTACACTTACCTTCCTCGGGTCAGCGCCGTCCTTCTTGTCTTCCCCCAAATACAGCCGGTTTGTCCCCAAATGCAGCCAGTTTGTCTCCAAATACAGCCAATTTGTCCCCAAATGCAGCCAGTTTGTCCCCAAATGCAGCCAGTTTGTTTCCATATACAGCCAGTTTGTCCCCATATACAGCCAGTGTGTACCCATATACAGCCAGTGTGTCCCCATATACAGCCAGTGCGTCCCCATATACAGCCAGTATGTCCCCCATATACAGCCAGTATGTCCCCAAATACAGCCAGTGTGTCCCTATATACAGCCAGTTTGTTCCCCATATACAGCCAGTGTGTCCCCAAGTGTAGCCAGTGTGTCCCTATATACAGCCAGTGTGTCCCCCAAATGCAGCCAGTCCCCCCCCCCCAGCCCTACACTTACCTTCCTCGGGTCAGCGCCGTCCTTCTTGTCTTCCCCACAAATGCAGCCAGTTTCCCCCCAAATACAGCCAGTTTGTCCCCAAATGCAGCCAGTTTGTCTCCAAATACAGCCAGTTTGTCCCCAAATGCAGCCAGTTTGTCCCCAAATGCAGCCAGTTTGTCCCCATATACAGCCAGTTTGTTTCCATATACAGCCAGTTTGTCCCCATATACAGCCAGTGTGTACCCATATACAGCCAGTGTGTCCCCATATACAGCCAGTGTGTCCCCATATACAGCCAGTATGTCCCCCATATACAGCCAGTATGTCCCCATATACAGCCAGTGTGTCCCCATATACAGCCAGTGTGTCCCCATATACAGCCAGTTTGTCCCCATATACAGCCAGTTTGTCCCCCATATACAGCCAGTATGTCCCCATATACAGCCAGTGTGTCCCCAAATGCAGCCAGTGTGTCCCCATATACAGCCAGTTTGTCCCCAAATACAGCCAGTTTGTCCCCAAATGAAGCCAGTTTCCCCCCATATACAGCCAGTTTGTCCCCATATACAGCCAGTTTGTCCTCATATACAGCCAGTTTGTCCCCATATACAGCCAGTTTGTCCACCATATACAGCCAGTTTGTCCACCATATACAGCCAGTGTGTCCCCAAATACAGCCAGTGTGTCCCCATATACAGCCAGTGTGTCCCCATATACAGCCAGTTTGTCCCCATATACAGCCAGTTTGTCCCCCATATACAGCCAGTATGTCCCCATATACAGCCAGTGTGTCCCCAAATGCAGCCAGTGTGTCCCCATATACAGCCAGTTTGTCCCCAAATACAGCCAGTTTGTCCCCAAATGAAGCCAGTTTCCCCCCATATACAGCCAGTTTGTCCCCATATACAGCCAGTTTGTCCTCATATACAGCCAGTTTGTCCCCATATACAGCCAGTTTGTCCACCATATACAGCCAGTTTGTCCACCATATACAGCCAGTGTGTCCCCAAATACAGCCAGTGTGTCCCCATATACAGCCAGTTTGTCCCCATATACAGCCAGTTTGTCTCCATATACAGCCAGTTTGTCCCCATATACAGCCAGTGTGTCCCCATATACAGCCAGTTTGTCCCCATATACAGCCAGTTTGTCCCCCATATACAGCCAGTGTGTCCCCAAATGCAGCCAGTGTGTCCTCCATATACAGCCAGTGTGTCCCTCAAATGCAACCAGTCCCCCCCCCCCAGCCCTACACTTACCTACCTCGGGTCAGCGCCGTCCTTCTTGTCTTCCCCACAAATGCAGTAAGTTTCCCCCCAAATACAGCCAGTTTGTCCCCAAATGCAGCCAGTTTGTCTCCAAATACAGCCAGTTTGTCCCCAAATGCAGCCAGTTTGTCCCCAAATGCAGCCGGTTTGTCCCCATATACAGCCAGTTTGTTTCCATATACAGCCAGTTTGTCCCCATATACAGCCAGTGTGTCCCCATATACAGCCAGTGTGTCCCCATATACAGCCAGTATGTCCCCCATATACAGCCAGTATGTCCCCATATACAGCAAGTGTGTCCCCATATACAGCCAGTATGTCCCCATATACAGCCAGTGTGTCCCCAAATGCAGCCTGTGTGTCCCCATATACAGCCAGTTTGTCCCCAAATGCAGCCAGTGTGTCCCCCATATACAGCCAGTTCCCCCAAATGCAGCCAGTTCCCCCCCCCCCCAGCCCTACACTTACCTTCCTCGGGTCAGCGCCGTCCTTCTTGTCTTCTCCTGCCCTCGATGTTGCTTCAGCCAATCAGGTTACCGGTAACCAGATCCGGTGAACCTGATTGGCTGAAACGCCTGTCAGTGTTCACCAAGGAACGCACCCCCCGTGCGTCCCTCTGTGAACTATTTGGAAGCCAAATACAGCCTGAGGGCTGTAATCAGAAAGCCTATCAGAGCCGCTGGCTCTGATAGACACTTCCAAAACACACCCACCCACTGGTTCCCCGAACGCTACGCTGGTGCTCGAATGCGGGCAGGACAGAATAACAGGCATAAGAAGAAAAAAAAAAAAACGTTTTTTATCTTTGCATTGAACTTGACATTGAACAGTTAAAAGGGACAGTACATTGGATATATGTCCTGGGTTAAAGCTGCACAAACGTTGAAAGCTGAAGCAATGGAGGAGCTAATTAAACAGCTGTCCCTGGCTAATATGCAAGCGAAAACTCGCCATGAGGAAGCAAATCAGCTGCAGCAAGAAAATACTCGCCTGTTGGTGACCCAGTTGGCAGCCCAGCAAGCAGCCCAACAAGAGGTTATGCAGGCTCAGGTGTCTGTCTTAAAGGAAGCAGTGCAGCAGCTATCTCAGGTTCGGGAGCAAGCGGCTGTTGCCCCTGGCAACCAGGTGACGGTGAGGGCAAGCCATTTTTTGCAGAAATTGTCCCTGAGCGATGATGTAGAGGCATTTCTTGCTACATTTGAGAGGATGGCAGAGAGAGAAGGGTGGCCTCAGGACCAGTGGGCCGGCCTCATTGCCCCTTTTCTCACCGGAGATCCTCAAAAAGCCTACTTTGACCTGCCACCCGATGATGCTAAAGACTATCAAAAGTTAAAGGCAGAAATTCTGGCTCGTCTTGGGGTGACTACGGCCGTTCGGGCCCAACGAGTACACCAATGGAAGTATCGTCCAGATCGGCCACCTCGGTCTCAAATGCATGACCTGGTGCAACTGGTAAAAAAATGGCTGCAGCCTGAGGTGTTGTCGGGCCCCCAAATCGTGGAACGGGTTGTGCTGGACTGATACCTGAGATCCCTGCCAGACGACCTTCAATGGTGGGTCAGCCATGGAGACCCCAAAACAGCAAACCTCCTTGTCGAGATGGTGGAACGATATACAGTGGTGGAGGACCTGCTCGGACCTACCAAGCGCATAGGCCCCAGTCTACCACGGCCTGTTCGACCAACTGCTGCCCTTCGAAAGGATGTTCCAAGGAGTCCTGGAGCAAACACCCCGGAAGGTCAAGAGTCACTCCCGGTACCTCCTCAGCGTTTTGTTCCTGTTCGGAGAGGAGGGGATGTACAATGTTGGCGATGTCATTCCTGGGGTCATACCCGGGCACACTGCCCACTGCAAGAGGAGCCCATGGAATGCGGGGTTCTTCGGAGGGGGTCTTTTTATGCCCATAAAGTATGCACCACACAGCTCGACCTGGGTGAGGAAAAATTTGAGTGTGAAGTCCAAGTGAACCATCTCCCTGCCCGGGCTTTGTTGGACTCCGGAAGCATGGTAACCCTGGTTCATCCTAGAGTAATTGGGAAGATCGGTCCGGTAAGAAAACCTTACGGGTGGTGTGTGTAACGGCACCCCAAATATCAAGGGTATTAAACGCCGTTTACGATGTTCCCCTCTCCTGGACACACATCCACTCGCTACCAATCTTCCACAGCCAGGCGACCACTTCCCATATAATGAATCCTTCCAGAGATACGAGACAACGCTCTGTATTTCAAGTTCCAAAACAGGGAATGACTTTATTAGAACCAAAATCAAGTCTTATATACAGTAACAGAGGAGGTAACCAGAACATAAATTAACATGAGCTAATTAACTAAATCCTTTAGACAGCCAAGGTGACTCATAGATATGACCTTTCAGGGTAGACATCCCGTCTCCTCGCTCACCTGCTATACAATACACATTATCATAAGTGTAAACATCACACACTTAGCAGGGTCAATTAGCACAGAGGACAGACAGATGGCTGGAGGTGATGTCTTTAGCATATCCTTAGAGTGAACGTGTGAACGTCCCAACAGTATGAATTAGTCACTCTAATATGGCATATACAGGGTCCCCAGAGTCTGTGTGTCTTGGGGGTACATGGACCTGAATCCAAAGTAACACCCCCTCAAGGGTCCCCAGGCATACAGCTCACAAAAAGAACCGTTCCCCCAAATGCCAGGGCCCATGGTCGCAAGGCAAGAGGCTTGCATTCAGTCCCCTCCAAAAGCCTCTGTCCCGGCTGGGTCTGTCACACATCTCCCCTTTCGGCAGGAAACTAACATAGGAGGAGACCCCAAACGGGTTGACTCCGAAGTTAGTCCATAGTTCTATTCCCCCCAATGCCGGTATCCACACAGTACCCCAAATAAATTGCTCCAAACAGAGCATGACTTACCCAGCCAACCTCTGCCTCTCTCAGAGAACATACCCGCCGCTGGGGAGAGGCCTGGACTGGCCCTTCTCCCTGGAGTCCTTTACGCCGCTGGAGAGAAGACAGGGTGACTGGGCTCAGTCCGTCATGCTGTTGGGGATCTGGGTCGACTGCCCGGCATCCCTGGGGTATACAAGTGGAGACTGAAGTCCCATCCACTTGTGGTAGGTGAACATCCCCCAGTGCTTGCAAAGCAAGGCTGACATCCTCCTGTCTCAGTGTCCCACCATTTTCTGGGGTTGTGTCAGTGAGGACTGAAGTCCCATCCAATACCACAGGACCTCCCTCTTCTGTTAGTTGAGAGCAGAGGCCCGTGGCACTCTGCTCTGTTGCCAGCTCTTCTGCTGGGTTGCTGTGAGTGGGGACCGCAGTCCCATCCACCGATCTCCGCTCATGTGGCAGTTGTGTGCCGATGCCAGTAGCATTCTGCCCTGCTGCTAGTGATTCAGCTGGGAGTAAGAGCTTTACTGCCTCAGCTTGTTGCTGGGGAGAGGGGCCAACTGCCCCGGCTCCCTGAAACTCCACAGTGGTTTCCGGTGCTGGGCAGAGGTGGGTATCACTCTGCCCTGTTGCCAGCACTTCTGCTGGGGACTCCACACCATCTGCTCTGGTTAACTGTTGGGGGGGGGGAGATGGCTTGCTTCTCCTCCCTGCATCTCTGAAATCCACTGTGAAAGAGGAACCATCGCCTTCTCACCTCGGGCCTCCAAAACTGCCACGGGTGTAGAGCAGGGGTCTGTAGTACTCTGTCCTGCTGCCAGTACTTGGGCAGGCGATGCATAATCCCTAACATCCTCTGAACAGTCCCTTAAGTCCATACCTTCTGTAATCTGTGGCTGGGGAGATGAGCCAACTGCCCTAGCTCCCTGGAACTCCATATCATCCACTTCGGCTTTAGGGAGGGCAATCTTCAGCTTTTCCACTGCTGATTCTTCAGCCAGGATTTCATAGTTGTCAACTGGTATTTCCTGATAGTCCCAGGCAAAGGGAGCCCCACCCTGCTGCTGAGCAGAGTCTAGCAGCTGTTTGTAGGCAATCTCCAGCTCCCATTCCTGAACGGCCAGAAACTCCAAATCTTCCTGTGCCCAGTGCCCTTCCGAGACATTCAGTCTTTGTTCTCTATGCTCCATTATTTCCTCCAAACGCCACTCCTGATCGCTCCCAAGGTCAGGGTCCTCGGACAGCCTCCAATACAACAATCCCAGGCCATTATAGTCAAAGCCTTCCGTGGGGCTGTCATCCGCTGACCACTGGCACTCTTGGGCTACATACCACCGGAGGGCTCTGTAGCTCTCGTCCAACCGCATCTCTGCCCGGATCAGCCTGCTTAACTCAGCTGTCCACTCCTGCTTCGGTTGTTCCCCCAATAACAGCATTCGTACTTCATACTGCGACCAGTACCTTACATGGATGGAGGGGAGAACTTTTCCCTTGTGTTGCTGCTCGAGAGCTAGCGCTTTCTTCCAGAGTTCGCAGCGGATTGAATCAGACCCTCTCAGCAGGACATCCTCTGATACTGGTCCTCTATGCTGTATCTGCATCTCTCCTCTCCTTTCAGTTGGTGCTGCTTTTTTAGGTGTTGTCTCCGATTGCCGTATTTCCGCCATTCTCTGCTCATGTTGCCGCTCATCCTGCCGCTCGATGTCTCTAATGGCTTCCTGTATGGCGGTCTCTGATGGGTTAGCACCATATAATGCCAACCGCTGTCGCACTCGTTGCTGAAACAAATCTTCAACTGACCAGGGTCCTGCATCACCCTCCTTCGGCTGCATAGCTGCTCATTCACTGTCGTGGTTTGGAGTGTCCCAGGAACTGGAGGGAAAATCCCGCTGCTGCCAACCAATGTAACGGCACCCCAAATATCAAGGGTATTAAACGCCGTTTACGATGTTCCCCTCTCCTGGACACACATCCACTCGCTACCAATCTTCCACAGCCAGGTGACCACTTCCCATATAATTAATCCTTCCAGAGATACGAGACAACGCTCTGTATTTCAAGTTCCAAAACAGGGAATGACTTTATTAGAACCAAAATCAAGTCTTATATACAGTAACAGAGGAGGTAACCAGAACATAAATTAACATGAGCTAATTAACTAAATCCTTTAGACAGCCAAGGTGACTCATAGATATGACCTTTCAGGGTAGACATCCCGTATCCTCGCTCACCTGCTATACAATACACATTATCATAAGTGTAAACATCACACACTTAGCAGGGTCAATTAGCACAGAGGACAGACAGATGGCTGGAGGTGATGACTTTAGCATATCCTTAGAGTGAACGTGTGAACGTCCCAACAGTATGAATCAGTCACTCTAATATGGCATATACAGGGTCCCCAGAGTCTGTGTGTCTTGGGGGGACATGGACCTGAATCCAAAGTAACACCCCCTCAAGGGTCCTCAGGCATACAGCTCACAAAGAGCACCGTTCCCCCAAATGCCAGGGCCCATGGTCGCAAGGCAAGAGGCTTGAATTCAGTCCCCTCCAAAAGCCTCTGTCCCGGCTAGGTCTGTCACGGTGTGCATTCACGGGGACACTAGAGAGTACCCTCTCATCTCGGTGACCATCTCCTCAGCATGTGGCACTGGTACTCAAGAGGTGGGGGTGGTAAAGAACTTGGTACATGATGTTTTAATAGGACGAGACTGTCCGTTGTTTACAAAACTGTGGGAACAAGGAGAACAGTTCAGAGATTGGGGAGAAACTAGCCTCCCTGTTCCTGCTGCTGAGAGGAATAACCCTGAACTGCCAAATGTTCTTAATGTGGATCCAAATGATGAAATTGACAATGGTTGGGTTAATGGTGATGAAAGTAGAGCTGATACTGTTGAGAATGTCAAGATATGTGGTCCACAGACCTACCAAAACACTGAGGGGGGGGGCCATGTACGGGAACAAGTTGTAGTAGTAAATGGGGTTCCCCAAGAGCCAGGTGCGAATGAGCGGTGGCCACACTTCGCAATATATAATGAGTTATTGTATCGGGTTACCAAGGTGAGAGAAAATGTGGTAGAACAATTGTTGGTACCCCAACAATATAGACAAAAGGTTCTGGACCTGGCCCATGATGATGTGTTAGGGGGACACCTGGGAGTTGAGAAGACGGAGACACGGATCACCGACCGGTTTTACTGGCCAGGTCTGAAAGCAGAGGTAAAGAAATACTGTACCTCTTGTCCCACCTGTCAGTTGACCGCTCCGGTGACCCACTTCCGGAGCCCTTTGATCCCTCTGCCCATAATTGAGGTCCCGTTCGAGAGGATAGCCATGGATATAGTGGGTCCCTTGGTAAAGTCAGCTTGAGGTTACTCCTACATATTGGTGATTCTTGACTATGCCACCCGATATCCTGAGGCGCTTCCCCTTTGGAATACCTCCTCTAAGGCTATTGCCCGGGAATTGTTCCAGTTGTTTACACGGACTGGTTTTCCCAAGGAAATACTCACAGACCAGGGCACCCTGTTTATGTCAAGAGTTATGGCCGATGTGTGCAAGCTGTTCCGGATTAAACAGCTGCGCACATCGGTCTACTATCCCCAAACGGACGGGTTAGTGGAACGCTTTAATAAGACCCTTAAGTCTATGCTCAAGAGAGTGGTACAAAGGGATGGGAAAGACTGGGACTGCCTGTTACCAGCTCTCCTGTTTGCTATCAGGGAAGTGCCCCAGGCCTCCACGGGATTTTCGCCCTTTGAGTTGGTATATGGGCAGAGACCTCGCGGACTACTTGACTTTGTTAAAGAGGAATGGGAAAGTAAACCTGTTCAGCATAAGAGTGTTCTTGAATATGTCTCCCAAATGCAGGAAAGGATCCAAACTGTGATGCCACTAGTCAAGGAGCATTTGCAAAAAGCCCAGGAGGCTCAACGAAGAGTCTATAACAGGGCTGCTAAAATAAGGCACTTCCAAGTGGGGGATCGAGTAGCGGTGCTAATTCCCACTGTGAAAAGTAAATTCTTGGCCAGATGGCAAGGTCCCTTTGAAGTTGTAGAAAAAGTGGGAGAGGTAAATTATAGAGTCCACCAGCCAGGCAAGAGGAAACCGTATCAGATATATCATGTCAACTTGTTAAAGCCCTGGACCGACAGGGAACCGGTGACCTCCCTGGCTAGTGCAAGACTTGAGCCTCAGGTTGGGGTGGAGAGTGTCCAAGTAGCAAGTACCCTGTCTAAAATCCAAAGTCAGCAGGCAAAGGAGTTCTTGCAGAGAAATAAAGAAAAGTTTTCAGACTTGCCAGGGCTAACTAGTGTTATAGAACATGATATTATCACGGAACCTGGAGTCAAAGTTTTTGTCCGGCCCTACCACATCCCAGAGGCTCAAAGGAAGGCCGTTTCAGAGGAAGTGAAGAAGATGCTAGACCTGGAGATCATTGAAGAATCGCAGAGTGAATGGTCGAGCCCGATTGTGTTGGTACCAAAGCCCAACGGGACTCTGCGATTCTGCAATGATTTCCGGAAACTTAATGAGGTTTCACGGTTTGATGCCTACCCCATGCCCCGGGTAGATGAGCTTATTGAGAGACTAGGTCCAGCCAGGTATATCACAACATTAGACCTTACCAAGGGGTATTGGCAAATCCCGTTGACTAAGGCTGCTAGAGAGAAAACTGCTTTTTCTACCCCAGAGGGGAGTTTTCAGTACAAACGAATGCCTTTTGGACTGCAAACTGCTCCAGCCACTTTCCAGCGAGCAATGGATAGGATTTTACGACCTCACCGGGAGTATGCCTCAGTGTACTTGGACGACATAGTCATTTTTAGCAGAGACTGGGAATCACACTTGCCCAAAGTCCAGGCAGTACTGGACTCTCTTTGGAAGGAGGGGTTTACAATAAACCCTGAAAAATGTGCTTTGGGAATGGAGGAGGTGAAATACCTGGGCTATATTGTGGGTAGAGGGGTGGTGAAACCTCAGGTTAGCAAGGTAGAGGCTATACAGAAGTGGCCCCGCCCCCTCACAAAAAAGCAGGTACGTGCATTTCTGGGCATGGTGGGATACTACAGGAGATTCGTACCCAACTTTGCCACATTGGCGGCTCCATTGACCGATCTGACTAAGGGTCGGAAATCGGTCATGGTGGAATGGAATGCAGATGCTGAAAAGGCTTTTTTGGAGCTCAAGTCAGCACTGTGCCAACACCCTGTCCTGATAGCACCCAATTTTTCAAACAAGTTTGTTGTCCAGACTGATGCTTCCGATGTAGGATTGGGAGCTGTGTTGTCACAGGTTGTTCATGGGGAGGAGCACCCAGTAGTCTTCCTCAGTAGGAAGTTGACACCAGCGGAAAAAAACTATGCTATAGTTGAACGAGAATGTCTGGCCATTAAGTGGGCTCTGGAATCCCTCAGATATTACCTCTTGGGAAGGAAGTTTAGGTTGATTTCTGACCATGCCCCTTTAACATGGATGAGGCAAGGTAAAGGGACTAATGCCAGGATTACACGTTGGTTCCTGGCGCTCCAGGAATTTAAATATGTAGTGGAGCATAGGCCCGGGAGACTGCATCAAAATGCAGATGCCCTCTCCCGAGTCCATTGTTTTAGCTCCACTGTTGCCTCCACCTCCTTGGCGTTGGGGCACAGGGGGGGATATGTACAGGACGCCGTGGCTGGGTCCTGGAAGGACGCTATATTTCCCCTCTGTTTGGGCTGTGGTTCCTTTAAGGGAACAGAAAGGGTTAACACACCTGTCCAAGGAAGTGGTTTAAGAGAGACAGGAAGTTTTAGGGGAGAGGAAGGAGTGTAGTGATGTCTGTGCATGGTGAATGGTGGACACTGCAAAAGCTGTGGAGGCTGTGAAAAGCTCTGGAAAACTGTGAATGTACATGGCAGTGGCCTGCATGGAAGCCTGCTAGCTGGGAAACTTGCCTGCAACACCAAGTAAGGACTGTTTAACTGCGACAGCAGTTATAAACTCTACAAGTCGTGAGACTGTTATTTCTCTTTGTTTTGCTGCTGTGAAGCCATTTAAGTTTAATAAACGTCCTTTTGTTTGAAAAGCCTGTGTCCTGCGAT
This sequence comes from Rana muscosa, assembly GCA_029206835.1. NCBI lineage: Eukaryota > Metazoa > Chordata > Amphibia > Anura > Ranidae > Rana > Rana muscosa. Next base: position 342,705,432 of record CM055118.1, on the reverse strand, counting down.
CTAGCTGGTTCCCCGAACGCTACAATATATATATATATATATATATATATATATATATATATATATATAATGTGATCCTGTGCACAGCGGCCGCCCTTTTCTAATAAAACTGCTATAGGGCGGTCAGCAAGCGGTTAATCTCTCCCCAGCCAATCTATGGTCAAAATGGCAGGTGACCAGCAGTGGGCTGAGGGGGATATAAATGGGCTAGAGTCTAGAGCAAAGGCCTCTTGTTCCTGGGGGAGTAAGACCCAGCCTGAGGGCTGTGGCATCCCTGGGAAGCCTGTCTGGAGCGGCAAACACCTTTTGTGGGGTCCCAGCTACTGCTACTCTGTTTGTTCTATTCTCCTAGAGCATTTACAGAAAGCCTCCTAAAGATCCAGGATACAGTCGGTTGGAGTACATACAGGAGTGGACTGACCCTGCACATGGCTGCACTGAGATCAGGAAACAGTGAGTACAAGCCAGCTACTACTAGTCATAGGTGTGCACAGCCTGTTGCATTAGGGTGTGCACCTGAAAGCCCAAAAACATGGTACCGATCTCTCACTGTGTTCATTCAGAAAGGGAAGGGGCTGGTAAATGACATTACCCCTTCCCTCACTCATCCTGAAATATCATCTATGTGTGCCCACTGCAGTAGCCAATGGGAGAGGTGGGGAGCCAGCCATGCTGTGGGAGGGGACACCGGGCAGCAGGGGGAATCTGCACTGCAGGGAGTGATTAGGGTGTGCCTAATCACTCCCTGTGTGCACGCCTATGCTACTAGTACATTCAGATCTGTATTCCTGTTGAGGAATGCCTGTTTGGTACATTTGGTTTCATCTACACAACTTCAAAGGGGGTGCCTTCACCCTGAAGCTTTAGTGCGGAGTTAGTGTCCTCATTCCCAAGTTTATTGTTATGGGAGTATCCCTAGGCTCACCCTCACCCTATCCAAGTTCTACACAAAAATAAAAGACACACAAAAAAAAAAAAAGACATGCACAGCCTGTTCTCTGACTCGAGTGATTGTGAAATGTTGTGTGCCTGGCTGCTGGGTGCCTATCAGGGAATGGAACCCGGGTCCAAAACGCCAGACCAATCTGGTCTGTGCGCTACACATATAATCCGTAGAGGGTTCCTCACCTGTTTAGAATATATGTTCATCAGCGTAGACTTCTCCTCTCATTGTCATAGGACTCGGCTGTCTTTTATGGTCATGTAGCTGTTCTGTTTTCTGTTTCTTCAGTTTTTTTAACACTTTTTTATTACTAGATGTGTAATACTATCACTTGTTATCATCTAAAAAGTTTTTTTTTTTTTCACTGATCTTATCTCTTCATGTGTAAAGCTAGGTTTGCAACAATTTCTTCTTCTAATTTTGTCTGTAAGGAGTGTGGGAGAAAAAAAGAGGAAGTCTAGATGCACGAACATCTTCTCATGCCTACTGGAGGTATTGTAGCAACAGAAGTTCCTCTTTGAATGTCTTATAATCAGCAAACCTTGTCAATATCAGTTAGCAACCACGATGTCCCGTGTGCTGGTCCTACTCATGCTGTGTCTATGGGGTATGTAGTATATACCGTATACAGTCTGTAGTATTATTATATACAATGTACTGGTCCTGCTCATGCTGTGTCTATGGGGTATGTAGTATATATACAGTCTGTAGTATTATTGTATACAATGTACTGGTCCTGCTCATGCTGTGTCTATGGGGTATGTAGTGTATATACAGTCTATTGAAACTGGTATGTTATGTTTTGGGGCATGTGGTATATATACTCACCGGCCACTTTATTAGGTACACCTTGCTAGAACCAATTTGGATCCCCTTTTGCCTTCAGAACTGCCTTCATTCTTCATGGCATAGATTCAACAAGGTGTTGGAAACATTCCTCAGAGATTTTGGTCCATAGTGACATGATAGTATCACGCAGTTGCTTCAGATTTGTCGGCTGCACATCCATGATGCAAATCTCCCACATCCCAAAGGTGCTCTATTGGATGGCAATCTGGTGTGGAGGCCATTGGAGTACAGTGACCTCATTGTCCAGTGGTGAGATGATTGGAGCTTTGTGACCTGGTGCATTATCCTGGTGGAAGGAGCCATCAGAAGATAGGGACACTGTAGTCATAAAGGGATGGACATGGTCAGCAACAATACGCAGGTAGGATGTGGCATTGAAACAATGCTCAATTGGTGCTAAAGGGCCCAAAGTGTGCAAAGAAAATACCCCCCCCGCCCCCTCACACTATTACACCACCAGCCTGAACCATAGATAGAAGGCAGGATGGATCCATGCTTTCATGTTGTTTGCGCCCAAATTCTGACCCTACCATCTGAATGTCGCAGCTGAAATCGAGACTCATCAGACCAGACAACGTTTTTCCAATCTTCTTTTGTCCAATTTTGGTGAGTCTGTGCGAATTGTAGCCTCAGTTTTCTATTCTTAGCTGACAGGAGTGGCACCCGGTGTGGTCTTCTGCTGCTGTAGCCCAACTGCTTCAAGGTTGGATGTAGGAGCGGCCCGTCCATTAGGGGCGCCCTTTCTCCTCGACACCCCCTATATGCAATGGATAGATTCATGCATAGCATGAATCTATCCATTGCCGCCGTGGCCGCCCCCTATTCATGCGTCCGGCCCCTTCCAGGTCACCAGTCGCATAACTTAGAGCAGCCAGGTTTTTTTTTTAAGCACGTGATTGGCTTGGGTCGCAGAGAGTGTGTGCTTTGATCCCACCCAGGTGGGTTACAACAGCGAATGAATATTCGCTATTGCAACACTGATCCTCTTGGCCAATCAGGTAGCGGGTCTGATACCCGTCACATGATTGGCTGAAAGGACAGATGCTCCTATTGGATGCCTAAGAGGAGGGGAGGAGATGGAAAAAGCGAGGAGGAGAAAAGCTGATGCATGGAAGCTCCTCGGACGTCTAGATGGGGTAAGTGCTGGTGGACTGACCGGCAGATAGCGGCAGGGGGTTTTGAGTTGCCGTGGGGGGAGGGGGGTTCGGTTGTTTGCCGCTGCCCCCCTTAACAAAAACCCACCAGCCGCCACTGGTTGGATGTGTTGTGCATTCAGAGATGGTATTCTGCATACCTGGGGTGTATAGAGTGGTTATGAGTTACTGTTGCCTTTCTATCATCTGGAACCAGTCTGCCCATTCTCCTCCTTTGAAATACTCAGACCAGCCCGTCTGGCACCAACAACCATTACATGTTCACAGTCACTTAAAGTGGTTGTAAACCCACTTTTCAAAAAAATAACACCTGCAAGACAAAGGCATAATGAGCTAGTATGCATAGCATACTAGCTCATTATGTAATCACCTGGGATCGAAACCCCCGCTGCGGTGCCCGGCATGCGCGTGGGAGCCGCCAGTCACGGCATGACCTCCTTTAGAAACGGCACGATCGCCGTAGACATGACGCCTGTTTTTATTGTAAATATCTCCTAAACCATGGAGGTTTAGGAGATATTTCGAGCACCTACAGATAAGCCTTAATCCTGGCTTACCCGTAGGTAAAAGTGTTTGTACAGGGTGTACAACCACTTTAAATCCCTTTTTCTTCCCCATTCTGTTCGGTTTGAACTTCAGCAAGTCATATTGGGGCATTGAGTTGCTGCCATGCGATTGGCTGATAAGCAATTTGTGTTACGAAGCAATTAAACAGGCGTACCTAATAAAGTGGCCAGTGAGTGTATAAACTATATAGTGATTATACATATTGTGAGGGGGTTAGCTCGGCAGCGGGTGTGTGTGACCCCCGGGATGGGCTCCCCACACAAAACAGGCCCAGCAAACGGAGGTTGTGGTTTTCAAAATCAAAAAAAGGTGCGGTTTATTTTCTATTTACAGTGACAAAACACAGCAAAGCAAAAGAAACATAACCAAAATAAATCCTGGTCAAGTTGACCTCTGACTAAACATACAGGTTTCCTAACTAACAACTGGGATCAGCCTAGTGCTGTCCTAGTCCCTAAGTCCCTGGTTTTAAATGTCCAAGCAAATAGCCACACAGGCTTTTTCTCACCGCACAGGGGTTCACTCTCCCTAGACAGTCCACACAGGTCTGGTTCCAGGCATGAGCTAACATCTAATGAAGCTGGGAGTTCTTATAGAGGCCTAAATGAGCTGACAAGGTTCAGCTGGTCTCCTCATCTCTGTCTGCACGACGCCCCACACTCTCCCTAGAGGTATGAGTCATCCATGAGCCCACTAGCCTTATACAACTCTCCACCTAGTTGTATAAGTCGGCGTAAAGCCTGAATCTGGGCGAAATATATCTACCCCCCTGGATGCAACCAGGTGACTTTACCTTCCTGCTGTCACATACCCCCCCCTCTTGTTTTAACCTCGGGGTTGGAACACCAGCAATCAGGCATTCATGTACTCGAGACAAAGCATCCACATTCCCCATTTGAACGCCAGGGCGATGCTTTACTGTGAAGTTGAATTCCTGGAGGGCCAGGAACCACCTATTCACTCTTCTATTTGTTTCCTTGTTTTGAGCCATCCACTTTAACGGAGCGTGATCCGTAACCATGTCAAAGTGCCTACCTAGCAGGTAGTACCGAAGGGAATCTAGAGCCCACTTCACCGCTAAACACTCCTTTTCAACGGTGGCGTAATTTACCTCATGGGACTTCAACTTCCTGCTGAGGTAAATGACTGGGTGCTCTTCCCCGTTCCAGACCTGGGACAATACTGCTCCTAACCCCACATCTGACGCATCACTTTGTACGACAAAGTCTTTAGAGAAGTCGGGTGAGTACAACACTGGCTGGCTACATAAGGCTTGTTTCAAGAATTGGAATGCTGCCTCAGCCTCGGGGGTCCATTTAATCATGACCGACCCTTTCCCCTTCGTCAGGTTGGTTAGGGGCACAGCCTTAGAAGCAAAGTGGGGAATGAATCGCCGATAATACCCAGCGATTCCCAGAAAGGCTCGTACCTGCTTCTTGCTGTTGGGACGTGGCCAACTCTGGATGGCCTCGACTTTGTTGAGTTGGGGTTTTATTACTCCCCTCCCAATGGTGTACCCAAGATATTTGGCCTCCTCCTGCCCAATGGTACACTTCTTGGGGTTAGCCGTAAACCCCGCTTCCCGAACAGAGTCCAGGACTGCTTGCACTTTTGGCAGATGTGAGGCCCAATCTGTGCTATGGACAATTACGTCATCCAGGTAAGCCGCAGCATACTTCCGATGGGGCCTCAGCATCTGGTCCATTTTCCGCTGGAATGTGGCCGGCGCATTCTGTAACCCGAACGGCATTCTTTTATATTGGAACGCCCCGTCTGGGGTTACAAATGCGGTTTTCTCTTTGGCCGACTTGGCCAGGGGGATTTGCCAATACCCTTTTGTGAGGTCAAGAGTCGTCATGTATCGGGCTGTTCCCAGCCGGTCGATCAACTCATCTATACGTGGCATGGGGTAGGTGTCAAATTTTGTAACTTTGTTCAACTGACGAAAATCGTTACAAAATCGCCAGCTCCCATCCGGTTTAGGCACCAACACGATGGGACTAGACCAATCACTTTGGGACTCCTCTATCACCCCTAAGTTCAGCATTTTCTGTACTTCCTCCCGTATTGCCTCCCGTCGAGCCTCTGGGATCCGATAGGGTTTTAACTTCACCCTTTCACCGGGCGGGGTAATGATGTCATGCTCTACCCCAGATGTTTGTCCCGGCAGCTCAGAGAATACCTCCTTGTTGCGAAGCACAAACTCCTTAACCTCCTGTTGTTGGGGTTGTGACAAGGTGGCTGCTATTCCAACCTCAGGAATCACGCAACCAGTTTGAGCTGGTGACCAAGTGTCTGCGACTAGGGACTCTCTATCCCTCCAGGCTTTCAACAGATTAACGTGATAGATCTGTTCGGGCTTTCGCCTTCCTGGTTGTCTGACCTTGTAATTCACTTCGCTCACTTTTTCCATTATCTCGTAGGGGCCTTGCCATTTGGCAAGGAATTTACTTTCAACCGTAGGGACAAGTACCAATATCCTATCCCCCGGGGAAAAGGTACGGGTCTTGGCTCCACGGTTGTACACTCTCTGCTGTGCCAACTGCGCTTGGGCCAAATGTTCCTTCACGATGGGCATTACCTGTGCAATTCGATCTTGCATCAGGGCGACATGCTCAATCACACTCCTGTGGGGAGAACTCTCACTTTCCCAAGTTTCCTTGGCAATATCCAACAGCCCTCTTGGGTGTCTCCCATACAGTAACTCAAAGGGGGAGAATCCCGTAGAGGATTGGGGCACCTCCCTAATAGCAAACATCAAATAAGGAAGTAAACAGTCCCAATCCTTTCCATCTCTATCCACCACTTTCTTCAACATTTGTTTTAGGGTTTTGTTGAATCTTTCAACCAGCCCATCGGTTTGGGGGTGATACACAGACGTACGCAATTGCGTCACTTTGAACAATTTACACAGCTCTTTCATAACCCGGGACATAAAGGGTGTACCTTGGTCCGTAAGCAGTTCTTTACAAATACCCACCCGGCTAAAAACAAGAGATAGCTCTTTGGCTATGGTTTTGGCCGAGGTATTTCGGAGAGGGATCGCTTCTGGATAACGGGTGGCATAGTCCATTATAACTAATATGTACTGGTGCCCCCTAGCGGACTTGATTATAGGACCTACCAAATCCATGGCGATCCTCTCAAACGGGACCTCAATGATGGGTAGAGGGACCAGCGGGCTACGGAAATGTGGCATCGGGGCCAACCTCTGACACACAGGGCAGGAGGAACAATAATTTTCTACGTCCTTCATCACCCCCGGCCAATAGAATCTCTGTAATACCCTCTCTCGGGTTTTCTCTGTCCCCAGATGACCTCCAAGAATGTGCCCATGGGCCAACTCCAACACCAACTTCCTGTAAGGTTTGGGCACCACAAGCTGCTCAACGGTTTCTTCTGCCCTTTTTGCCACCCGATACAGTAGGTCCTTCTCTACGCTGAAGTATGGGTAAGTGCAGGTATTATCTGGGTTCACTAACTCGCCATCTATTTTCACTACGTTTTCCCGTGCCTTTATTAGGGCGGGGTCTTTCAACTGTTCTGTGGCAAAGTTTTCCCTGTGAACCTCAAGATCAGAAATCTCCACAGACGGTAGGTTTTCGTCTGAGGAGGTGGGCTCCTCTCCAGTTTCTTGAGTCTCCCCTGCCAATACTGATAAGGGAAATTCCGGAGAGTCCTCACCACTCTCAGGGGAGTTCTGGCTATCACATTCCTGGTACATAGGGGCACCAGTGAGGGGCTCAGGATCATCCCACAGTTCCCAGAACTTCGGAAAATCCCTTCCCACAATGGCGTCATGCGGTAACTGAGATACTAAGCCCACTGGATGAGAGAGGGTACCTTTGGGGGTCTCGAAACACACTGTAGTCACTGGATACTCTCGGGTGTCCCCATGCACACAAATAACAGCTACCTTGCTATTCCCAGAGACCTCTGTTTTAACTAACTCAGCCTTTATCAGGGTCACAAGGCTACCTGAATCCAGCAATACCACAACATTTCTACCATTAACACACATTTTGCATAAATGTTTCTCAGTTCCTCGAATGGCAGTGCATGCGACTGTCGCACACAGCGACTGACGTCTGCCCGTCAGAAAGTCACACTGCATGGGTTCCTCCACAACCGGGCAATTGGCTGCAATATGTCCCGCTTGCCGGCAGCGGTAGCAAACGATCCTTCTTGCCGCCTCTTGAGCCGCTGATTTCCCAGGCTGTTCTCGCCAAACTTGGGGTAGAGCTCCCACCCTCTCACTCTCTCCACCCTCACCCCTTGGAATCCTCTTATCCGCCCCTGGGGATGGTCTGGTCTTAGGGTGGAAAGTCCGAGTGTCTCCGGAAGAGGCCGTCAGGTTCTCTGTAGCCAAGTATTTCTCCACACGATCCACAAGACCATCGGCCGTCTCTGGGTCTCCATGGCTTACCCACTTTTGGATGGCAGTAGGAAGAGCTCTCAAAAACCGATCCATTACAACACGTTCCACAATCTTTGGTGCGGACAAAGTCTCTGGCTGTAGCCACTTTCTGCTCAGGTGAATGAGATCATACATTTGAGACCTGGGGGGTTTTCCAAGCTGGAAAGTCCAGTTATGCACACGCTGAGCCCGGACAGCCTGGGTGACACCCAGCCTTGCCAAAATTTCAGCTTTTAGCATCACATAGTCTTTTGCTTGGTTAGGCTCTAGGTCATAGTAAGCTTTCTGCGATTCACCAGTTAACAGAGGAGCCACCAGTCCAGCCCACTGCTCCTCAGGCCACTTTTCTCTTTCAGCGGTCCTTTCAAATGTGGTCAAAAATACCTCTGGATCATCCTCTCCAGTCATTTTTGTCAATAAACGACTCACCCCAAAGGACGCGGTATTAGTGGGACGGCTTTCCTCACTGGTCTGCGGACGTTGCTGCATTACTGCTTCCATCTGTTGTTGTAGTCTCTGCTCTTGCTTCTGCAACAGGTCTATGAAGCGGGCCTCAGATTGCTGCTGGGCTCGTTGCTGAGCCTCCAGACTCTGTTGCAAAGTTGCGTTTGTCTGCTGCTGGGCTGCAAGGCTCCTTTGCAAACCTGCATTTGTCTGCTGTTGATTGGCATTTGCTAGAGCCAGCTGCTTCAGTATCTCCTCCATGCTGGCTTAAAAAAAAACTGCCACTGGTTCTCCACCAACTGTGAGGGGGTTAGCTCGGCAGCGGGTGTGTGTGACCCCCGGGATGGGCTCCCCACACAAAACAGGCCCAGCAAACGGAGGTTGTGGTTTTCAAAATCAAAAAAAGGTGCGGTTTATTTTCTATTTACAGTGACAAAACACAGCAAAGCAAAAGAAACATAACCAAAATAAATCCTGGTCAAGTTGACCTCTGACTAAACATACAGGTTTCCTAACTAACAACTGGGATCAGCCTAGTGCTGTCCTAGTCCCTAAGTCCCTGGTTTTAAATGTCCAAGCAAATAGCCACACAGGCTTTTTCTCACCGCACAGGGGTTCACTCTCCCTAGACAGTCCACACAGGTCTGGTTCCAGGCATGAGCTAACATCTAATGAAGCTGGGAGTTCTTATAGAGGCCTAAATGAGCTGACAAGGTTCAGCTGGTCTCCTCATCTCTGTCTGCACGACGCCCCACACCCTCCCTAGAGGTATGAGTCATCCATGAGCCCACTAGCCTTATACAACTCTCCACCTAGTTGTATAAGTCGGCGTAAAGCCTGAATCTGGGCGAAATATATCTACCCCCCTGGATGCAACCAGGTGACTTTACCTTCCTGCTGTCACAATATACACAGTATATGTATGGTCTGAAGTGATTATTATATGCACTGATATATATGCACTGATATATATTGTGAGGGGGTTAGCTCGGCAGCGGGTGTGTGTGACCCCCGGGATGGGCTCCCCACACAAAAACAGGCCCAGCAAACGGAGGTTGTGGTTTTCAAAATCAAAAAGGTGCGGTTTATTCTCTATTTACAGTGACAAAACACAGCAAAGCAAAAGAAACATAAATAAAATAAATCCTGGTCAACTTGACCTCTGAGTAAACATACAGGTTTCCTAACTAACAACTGGGATCAGCCTAGTGCTGTCCTAGTCCCTAAGTCCCTGGTTTTAAATGTCCAAGCAAATAGCCACACAGGCTTTGTCTCACCGCACAGGGGTTCACTCTCCCTAGACAGTCCACACAGGTCTGGTTCCAGGCATGAGCTAACACCTAATGAATCTGGGAGTTCTTATAGAGGCCTAAATGAGCTGACAAGCTTCAGCTGGTCTCTTCAACTCCCTGTCTGCACGACGCCCCACACTCTCCCTAGAGGTATGAGTCATCCATGAGCCCACTAGCCTCAGCTGGGCTTATACAACTCTCCACCTAGTTGTATAAGTCGGCGTAAAGCCTGAATCTGGGCGAAATATATCTACCCCCCTGGATGCAACCAGGTGACTTTACCTTCCTGCTGTCACATACCCCCCCCCCTCTTGTTTTAACCTCGGGGTTGGAACACCAGCAATCAGGCATTCATGTACTCGAGACAAAGCATCCACATTCCCCATTTGAACGCCAGGGCGATGCTTTACTGTGAAGTTGAATTCCTGGAGGGCCAGGAACCACCTATTCACTCTTCTATTTGTTTCCTTGTTTTGAGCCATCCACTTTAACGGAGCGTGATCCGTAACCATGTCAAAGTGCCTACCTAGCAGGTAGTACCGAAGGGAATCTAGAGCCCACTTCACCGCTAAACACTCCTTTTCAACGGTGGCGTAATTTACCTCATGGGACTTCAACTTCCTGCTGAGGTAAATGACTGGGTGCTCTTCCCCGTTCCAGACCTGGGACAATACTGCTCCTAACCCCACATCTGACGCATCACTTTGTACGACAAAGTCTTTAGAGAAGTCGGGTGAGTACAACACTGGCTGGCTACATAAGGCTTGTTTCAAGAATTGGAATGCTGCCTCAGCCTCGGGGGTCCATTTAATCATGACCGACCCTTTCCCCTTCGTCAGGTTGGTTAGGGGCACAGCCTTAGAAGCAAAGTGGGGAATGAATCGCCGATAATACCCAGCGATTCCCAGAAAGGCTCGTACCTGCTTCTTGCTGTTGGGACGTGGCCAACTCTGGATGGCCTCGACTTTGTTGAGTTGGGGTTTTATTACTCCCCTCCCAATGGTGTACCCAAGATATTTGGCCTCCTCCTGCCCAATGGTACACTTCTTGGGGTTAGCCGTAAACCCCGCTTCCCGAACAGAATCCAGGACTGCTTGCACTTTTGGCAGATGTGAGGCCCAATCTGTGCTATGGACAATTACGTCATCCAGGTAAGCCGCAGCATACTTCCGATGGGGCCTCAGCATCTGGTCCATTTTCCGCTGGAATGTGGCCGGCGCATTCTGTAACCCGAACGGCATTCTTTTATATTGGAACGCCCCGTCTGGGGTTACAAATGCGGTTTTCTCTTTGGCCGACTTGGCCAGGGGGATTTGCCAATACCCTTTTGTGAGGTCAAGAGTCGTCATGTATCGGGCTGTTCCCAGCCAGTCGATCAACTCATCTATACGTGGCATGGGGTAGGTGTCAAATTTTGTAACTTTGTTCAACTGACGAAAATCGTTACAAAATCGCCAGCTCCCATCCGGTTTAGGCACCAACACAATGGGACTAGACCAATCACTTTGGGACTCCTCTATCACCCCTAAGTTCAGCATTTTCTGTACTTCCTCCCGTATTGCCTCCCGTCGGGCCTCTGGGATCCGATAGGGTTTTAACTTCACCCTTTCACCGGGCGGGGTAATGATGTCATGCTCTACCCCAGATGTTTGTCCCGGCAGCTCAGAGAATACCTCCTTGTTGCGAAGCACAAACTCCTTAACCTCCTGTTGTTGGGGTTGTGACAAGGTGGCTGCTATTCCAACCTCAGGAATCACGCAACCAGTTTGAGCTGGTGACCAAGTGTCTGCGACTAGGGACTCTCTATCCCTCCAGGCTTTCAACAGATTAACGTGATAGATCTGTTCGGGCTTTCGCCTTCCTGGTTGTCTGACCTTGTAATTCACTTCGCTCACTTTTTCCATTATCTCATAGGGGCCTTGCCATTTGGCAAGGAATTTACTTTCAACCGTAGGGACAAGTACCAGTATCCTATCCCCCGGGGAAAAGGTACGGGTCTTGGCTCCACGGTTGTACACTCTCTGCTGTGCTAACTGCGCTTGGGCCAAATGTTCCTTCACGATGGGCATTACCTGTGCAATTCGGTCTTGCATCAGGGCGACATGCTCAATCACACTTCTGTGGGGAGAACTCCCACTTTCCCAAGTTTCCTTGGCAATATCCAACAGCCCTCTTGGGTGTCTCCCATACAGTAACTCAAAGGGGGAGAATCCCGTAGAGGATTGGGGCACCTCCCTAATAGCAAACATCAAATAAGGAAGTAGACAGTCCCAATCCTTTCCATCTCTATCCACCACTTTCTTCAACATTTGTTTTAGGGTTTTGTTGAATCTTTCAACCAGCCCATCGGTTTGGGGGTGATACACAGATGTACGCAATTGCGTCACTTTGAACAATTTACACAGCTCTTTCATAACCCGGGACATAAAGGGTGTACCTTGGTCCGTAAGCAGTTCTTTACAAATACCCACCCGGCTAAAAACAAGAGATAGCTCTTTGGCTATGGTTTTGGCCGAGGTATTTCTGAGAGGGATCGCTTCTGGATAACGGGTGGCATAGTCCATTATAACCAATATGTACTGGTGCCCCCTAGCGGACTTGATTATAGGACCTACCAAATCCATTGCGATTCTCTCAAACGGAACCTCAATGATGGGTAGAGGGACCAGCGGGCTACGGAAATGTGGCATCGGGGCCGACCTCTGACACACAGGGCAGGAGGAACAATAATTTTCTATGTCCTTCATCACCCCAGGCCAATAGAATCTCTGTAATACCCTCTCTCGGGTTTTCTCTGTCCCCAGATGACCTCCAAGAATGTGCCCATGGGCCAACTCCAACACCAACTTCCTGTAAGGTTTGGGCACCACAAGCTGCTCAACGGTTTCTTCTGCCCTTTTTGCCACCCGATACAGTAGGTCCTTCTCTACGCTGAAGTATGGGTAAGTGCAGGTATTATCTGGGTTCACTAACTCGCCATCTATTTCCACTACGTTTTCCCGTGCCTTTATTAGGGCGGGGTCTTTTAACTGTTCTGTGGCAAAATTTTCCCTGTGAACCTCCAGATCAGAAAACTCCACAGACGGTAGGTTTTCGTCTGAGGAGGTGGGCTCCTCTCCAGTTTCTTGAGTCTCCCCTGCCAATACTGACAAGGGAAATTCTGGAGAGTCCTCACCACTCTCAGAGGAGTTCTGGCTATCACATTCCTGGTACATAGGGGCACCAGTGGGGGGCTCAGGATCATCCCACAGTTCCCAGAACTTCGGAAAATCCCTTCCCACAATGGCATCATGCGGTAATTGAGATACTAACCCCACTGGATGAGAGAGGGTACCTTTGGGGGTCTCGAAACACACTGTAGTCACTGGATACTCTCGGGTGTCCCCATGCACACAAATAACAGCTACCTTGCTATTCCCAGAGACCTCTGTTTTAACTAATTCAGCCTTTATCAGGGTCACAAGGCTACCTGAATCCAGCAATACCACAACATTTCTACCATTAACACACATTTTGCATAAATGTTTCTCAGTTCCTCGAATGGCAGTGCATGCGACTGTCGCACACAGCGACTGACGTCTGCCCGTCAGAAAGTCACACTGCATGGGTTCCTCCACAACCGGGCAATTGGCTGCAATATGTCCCGCTTGCCGGCAGCGGTAGCAAACGATCCTTCTTGCCGCCTCTTGAGCCGCTGATTTCCCAGGCTGTTCTCGCCAAACTTGGGGTAGAGCTCCCACCCTCTCACTCTCTCCACCCTCACCCCTTGGAATCCTCTTATCCGCCCCTGGGGATGGTCTGGTCTTAGGGTGGAAAGTCCGAGTGTCTCTGGAAGAGGCCGTCAGGTTCTCTGTAGCCAAGTATTTCTCCACACGATCCACAAGACCATCGGCCGTCTCTGGGTCTCCATGGCTTACCCACTTTTGGATGGCAGTAGGAAGAGCTCTCAAAAACCGATCCATTACAACACGTTCCACAATCTTTGGTGCGGACAAAGTCTCTGGCTGTAGCCACTTTCTGCTCAGGTGAATGAGATCATACATTTGAGACCTGGGGGGTTTTCCAAGCTGGAAAGTCCAGTTATGCACACGCTGAGCCCGGACAGCCTGGGTGACACCCAGCCTTGCCAAAATTTCAGCTTTTAGCATCACATAGTCTTTTGCTTGGTTAGGCTCTAGGTCATAGTAAGCTTTCTGCGATTCACCAGTTAACAGAGGAGCCACCAGTCCAGCCCACTGCTCCTCAGGCCACTTTTCTCTTTCAGCGGTCCTTTCAAATGTGGTCAAAAATACCTCTGGATCATCCTCTCCAGTCATTTTTGTCAATAAACGACTCACCCCAAAGGACGCGGTATTAGTGGGACGGCTTTCCTCACTGGTCTGCGGACGTTGCTGCATTACTGCTTCCATTTGTTGTAGTCTCTGCTCTTGCTTCTGTAACAGGTCTCAGATTGCTGCTGGGCTTGTTGCTGAGCTTCCAGACTCTGTTGGTGAGCTTGCTGCTGGGCTGCAAGGCTCTGTTGATGAGCTTGCTGCTGGGCTGCGAAGTTCTGTTGTTGAGCTGCAAGGCTCCTTTGCAAACCTGCATTTGTCTGCTGTTGATTGGCATTTGCTAGAGCCAGCTGTTTCAGTATCTCCTCCATGCTGGCTTAAAAAAAAAACTGCCACTGGTTCTCCACCAACTGTGAGGGGGTTAGCTCGGCAGCGGGTGTGTGTGACCCCCGGGATGGGCTCCCCACACAAAAACAGGCCCAGCAAACGGAGGTTGTGGTTTTCAAAATCAAAAAGGTGCGGTTTATTCTCTATTTACAGTGACAAAACACAGCAAAGCAAAAGAAACATAAATAAAATAAACCCTGGTCAACTTGACCTCTGAGAAACATACAGGTTTCCTAACTAACAACTGGGATCAGCCTAGTGCTGTCCTAGTCCCTAAGTCTCTGGTTTTAAATGTCCAAGCAAATAGCCACACAGGCTTTGTCTCACCGCACAGGGGTTCACTCTCCCTAGACAGTCCACACAGGTCTGGTTCCAGGCATGAGCTAACACCTAATGAATCTGGGAGTTCTTATAGAGGCCTAAATGAGCTGACAAGCTTCAGCTGGTCTCTTCAACTCCCTGTCTGCACGACGCCCCACACTCTCCCTAGAGGTATGAGTCATCCATGAGCCCACTAGCCTCAGCTGGGCTTATACAACTCTCCACCTAGTTGTATAAGTCGGCGTAAAGCCTGAATCTGGGCGAAATATATCTACCCCCCTGGATGCAACCAGGTGACTTTACCTTCCTGCTGTCACAATATATATATATACACATACACACGTGTAGCACTACCCCCGTAGGAGCTGCTGGTTAGTTTTTGGGTCTGCACTCTGCCTGTCAACCCCTTGATGTTTGGCTCGATCCCCTCCTTGGCACAACTGGACAATAATATGATTGTGGAACCCAATGGCAGTAGGGGACCACAATAATACCACACAGTAATGCATATATTTAAATATTGTTACCTTGGTGCTGGTCACCTGACCCATAGGTGGAATAGACAGAGTCCCACACAAGATGTACCTTAATCAGTGGTAATGTATTTATTTGGCAAAAGAATAAAACAAAGGTTACACAGTTGAGATTGACTACCCACAGCTCCCTGCAACAGTTAATGTGACACCACAGAATTTCCTTGTTACTAGACCCAAATAACATGACCCGGGGCCAGATATGAGTGAGTGTAGGGTGGAGGAATCTCCCAATGCAATTATACCAGCAGTGGGACACCTCTCCACCAAGTCACACACAACTCACCCAAAATAGCAAAATAACAAAGCAATGCAAAAAAACAGGTTATATTAAATACATAAGTTCCCAAACTATAGGGCTCCCCCTAGTGGACAATTCAACTGGTGAGTGTCCCGTTGTGGAGACTTCTGCAAACAACGTAGGCGGATGACTGTTCCTTTAAATGTCAATTAGTCTTCTGTTAGATTCGTTGGCACACTTATCTATTTGTAATCCAATAAACAGGGTGAAGGGAAATGATAATAACTTGTTGTATATGGCGTGTTGGTAGAATAAACACTAGTTCCTCCCAGTCGTTGTATCACTCTCAGATGTAACGTACCCCTACTTGCAACACTGTAAATGCCAGCAAGTGCACGTGGAAACCACCTTCCTGCGACCAAGTTAACTATGTTGTTAGGCAAGTGCCTTCTCACCAAATGAGACCTCGCCTCGCCGGTACACTCCGTCTGGAACGTCTCCTTGTTCTCAGTCTCTCTGTAACACGAAGCCCCTGGTCGCCCGTGCAGCCACTCACAAGGTGCCGGTGGATAGTTGACTCCGGATGCAGTGACGTGTAGACTGGTCCTTCTCTCTCAGCGAGGCTGTCCACAAGGATCCCTCCGTCAGGCGATTCTTCCTCTCTGTAACTTTAGGCCCAGGCTTCTCCGGCCTAGGCGCGCTCACAGCAGGCCTCTTGCCTGTTAAAGATGGCGTCCCGAGAGAGCGAGCTGAGGCCCCGCCTATCCCTTAAATCAGTTCTCCCAACAGGCTGTGCGGTGGCGCACTTTTTCACGTAGCACAGTGGCATTGTGGGTATTGTAGTCTTAATCCAACCCACGGCAATAGAGTCTCTGCCTCTTGCACTACAATGCCCACCATGCTTTGTTCTTGACATCACTGAACCAAACAAACTTCAATAATATCACGCAAAATGAGCACCAGAGGGAGCTAAGTTCCTAATTAGGCACAAATTGCAGTCTGTTAAGATACGTTCAAATATACAACCTTGCTACACACTCCCTCCACCTGAAATCTTTGGTCCCCAAAGACAACAGCAGTTTGTGACCTGTTAAATGCTTTGTTCAAATACACGAGGAGAAAAAGACCAGTTAGTGTATACAAGAAATAAGGCAGTTTGCATTCTCATAAGAACCAGGCAGAGGAACCCCCCACCATGCTTTGGAAAGGAGGTTTTCCTGCCTACAGGCCAATTTGACTGGGATGGCCCAGCCAGATGTGCCAGGGGGTGAGCGGGGGTTGTCTTCCACTAAATGTGAAGTGGAAGAGCCAGTCTTTTCAATTGTCCTTTTGAGGTAAACACAGCCTCTTCAGAGCTTTCACCTAATTGGTCATAAGTCAGTCTCTTGGGTGGGTGAATAGCCCTTCTCTCTCTCTCTGCTCTTTTGGCTCTAGTGTTTCAGGCATGCTGAACTCAGTTTCTTTCACAGCCTCTGCTTGTTCTTGTTCAGACACACTGGATTCTGTTTCCTCTACAGCTTCCTCTCTCTGCATGTCAGCTTCTACTTCTCCTTCTGTAAAAGATGAGACTCCTTCAGGATCTGTTATTGACACAGAAGCTTGATCCTCCTCCAACTCTTCAAACAGCAAACTCTGAGGCACAAACTCAGGGGCCTCGGGTCTGAGGATTCCAGTGTCCGTCGATTCAGGTGGGGACAAAGGAGGGGTCGTAGACCCTGGCAATTGAGATGACCACAGCCAGTCTAAGCCTGTCTCCTCATCCTCAATGTCTTCATCATCCACATCTTGAGGCACTGACTAAGACCTATTGACTGGTCGAGACCTTTGAGAGGCTGAGGGAGTCATCTGTGAGTCTGACAGTGGTGACAGACGAACTGCTTCTGATAGGGGCAGTAGATGGTTGCGATGTCAAGTCTTTAGCGGGCCTATACTTCTTTATGGTCGGATCTGGTACACTGGAAGTCCTGTTAGCTGCTTGCAGATGACATAAGGCTGTGACTTCCAGTGGTCAGCTAACGTGTGCTTCCCAGGGACGCCTCAACAGCACTCTGTCTCCTGGTTGTAAGTCCTGCACTCTGAGTTTTATATCAAAGTTCTTCTAGTTTCTCAGTCCCCTCCGGTCTGAGGTGGCTTGGGCCTTGTCATTGGCGGTTTTCAGGCTTTTCCGCAGACGATCTACATACCCTCTGTGGGAAGTTGCGGAGGTATGGTCTAGGGATGTGCCAAAGGCCAAGTCTACTGGTAGCTGAGCCTCTCGTCCGAACATTAGACGATACGGAGAGTATCCTGTGGCATCATTTGCAGTATTGTTGTAGGCTACATGTTTGCTCCAATGTTGCTTCTTCTCTGAGGTTAACGTTCCAAGCATATCTAGAAGGGTTCTGTTAAACCTCTCTGGTTAAGGATCCCCCTGAGGATGGTATGGGGTGGTTCTAGACTTTTTGATGCCTAACAGATCTAAAAGCCTTTTAATAAGGCTACTCTCAAAGTCTCTCCCTTGATCTGAGTGGACACATTAAGGCAGGCCATAGTGCACAAAGAACTTCTCCACTAGAATCTTGGCCACTGTTGAGGCTTGTTGATCCTTTGTGGGGAATGCCTGGGCATATCTGGTGAAATAGTCAGTCACCACCAGAATATTTCCCTGCCCGCTCAGATCAGGCTCCAAGCACAGAAAGTCAATGCACACCAGCTCCATGGGTCCCTGACTCTGAAGATGGTCCATTGGGGCGGCTCGCGAGGCAAGGTCTTCCTTTGACTACATCTAATACAGGAGTGGCAGTAGCCCTCGACTTCAGCCCGCATGCAGGGCCAGTAGAATCGGTCTCTCACTAAATGAAAAGTCCTCTCAGGCCGTAGATGGCATGGTTGTCATGAAGGGCAGTTAGCACTGTCTCTCTGTGTTTTCTGGGTAGGAGCAGCTGCCATTTCTCTTCAAGACCATCAGAGGAAGTGGGAGCGGGTACCTGTCAAAACCAGGTTCCCGCTCACCCCTCCTCCCGAAAAGTGCCAAATGTGGCAGCGGAGGAGGCAAATAAGCAAAGCTTTTCCTCTTCTGATCCCCCCTGCCAGCCAGTGGCATTAGTGCTGTATTATTACTGATCACTGCATTAGTGTCACTAGCGAGAACAGTGTCAGTTAATCAGTTTGTTTTTTTCTGGCATGTAAATACCTTTAGGCCCCTTTCACACTGAGGCGCTTTGCATGCGCTATTGCGCTAAAAAAAGCGCCTGCAATGCGCCCAAAAAAAGCCGCTCAATTGTATCCAATGTGAAAGCCCGAGGGCTTTCACACTGGAGCGTTGCGCTTGCAGGAGGGTAAAAAAAACTCCTGCAAGCTGTATCTTTGAGGCACGATAGGAGCGGTAATAATACCGCTCCTATAGCGCCCCTGCCCATTGAAATCAATGGGGTAGCGCCTCCAAAACGCCTGCAAAACGCCGCAAAGAGGCGTTATTGCGGGCGTTTTTAACCCATTTTCAGACAGTAAATGACGCAAACTTGTCTGATTGGCAGGTTGCTATAGCAATGGAGTGGAAACTTCCGCCGACGCCGACATTGCTATGGCAACCTGTCAGGAAGATGGAGAGCCGTGCAGCGGCAGTACTGCGAATGCACGAGATCAGGAGGAGATCCTGGAAATGAAGACAAGGAGGGCTTCAGATGAAAACAATGTAAATGGAACCTGCCTGTTTCCGAGATCAGTAGGTACAAAACAATTTTTAAAGAAAGTAAAATTGAAACACATATGACATGTTGCAATGTACATGTTTGGAAAAATGCAGAGCGTTTAAAAAAAGAAAAAAAAAGTGTTTGGGGGACTGGAACTCCACTTTAAGCACACATGTTTATTGGAATAGACCAGGGTATCTCCAAACTAGGACCCGCAGGTTACATCCAGCCTGCTTCAAGATTTTATTTGGCCCACAGCTCGGGTCAGTGATGTATCCTCAATGTGCACTGATTGAAGATTAGGGTCAGCAGAGGATGCCTATGGTCTCTGCTTCTGATGTAAGGGGGGGATGAGGATCCTGAAGTTAGGGGGTTTCTAATGCTGCACTTGCGCACCCGCAGGTGGCACATAGCACGGCGATCAGTGGGTACAACGCTGTATCCTGGCCTAGGCCAACAAGGCCCAGGCCTAGGGCAGCACTTTGCAGGGGGGCAGCATGGAAAGAGTCCACGCCGGCTTGCGCTACACTGTTGGTGTAGCGCCAGTCTTATGGGGTGGACTGGGCAGAGAGGCAAATTAGTCTAGCGCCCCCATAAAGCGGCCACACTGTTTCCTGTATGCGGGCGGCTGGCATTCCGCAACTGTGGGGGAGGGGGGGGGGCGGTGCTTCTAATTTTGACTGTCCCATCATCCTGGATCACAAACCTTCCTCACTGAGCTATATGTTTTCTGCTGCACCATTGGCATGGTTATATCTTATTAGTCCTCTCCATAAAATTATTAGAAATTTGTGCTTAAAGTAAAACTACTGTATAGGCAACACTTTTTTCATTTTGGATAGAGTAAGGGAGGGTTATAGCCCAGGTCAGTTTATTTTTTACCATCCCTGTCCCATTGCAGAGATTTTCCTTTACTTCCTGCCCCATAACCAAACAGGAAGTGAGAGGAAATCTCTTGAAATTAAGGGACTACATTGCCCCCCCCCCCCAGGCCCTCAGAACTAGTGTCCCCACTCGAAATTTTCAGGGCAGGTCTTAAACAGCGAGGGGTGTGGCCTTGAGAAGAAGGGGGGTCATATTTAAATTAGGGGGCGCACGTGTTTAGTCAGGCCTAGGGCAGCACAAAACATAAATACACTACTGGGTGGGGAGCTTCGTCCTTAGGACATGGCGTATCACCGATCCTGGTAAAGATGTGTCCAATCACAGCTGATTACATGTAAACAAGGAAATGCCGGTTATCGGCATTCTTCCCCTCACACTGACAGAGTGAGAGGAGAGAAGAGCCGATCAGCGGCATTTCCTCACAGGGGAGACTGTACAGATAATCAGGGCACTGATCATCAGTGCAGACCCAACAGTGCCCAGCAGTGATGCCAATCTGTGCCCATCAGTGATGCCAGTTACCACTTGCCTTTCAGTGCCCATCAGTGCCGCCCATTAGTGCTCATCAGTGCTGCCCATCAGTGCAGCCCATCAGTGCCTCCTCATCAGCGCAGCCTCTTCGCTGCCCTTCAGTGCAGCCCTATTAGTGCCCCACATCAGTACCCATCAGTGCAGAATATTAGTGCCTCATCATCAGCGCAGCCTCCTCACTGCCCTTCAGTGCAGCCTTATCAGTGCCCTGCATCAGTGCCGTTGATCAGTGCTCATCAGTGCAGCATATTCGTGCCTCCTCATCAGTGCCCTTCAGTGCAGCCTCATCAGCGCACATCAGTAAAGGAGAAAAATTACTTATTTACAAAATTTGATAACAGAAACTAAGAAAAACGTATTTTCAGTCTTTTTTCATTCTCTTTTGCAAAAGAAAAAAAAAACAATTTTTTTTAAAATAAAAACTGAGTACAGTGAAACCTCGGATTGCGAGTAACGCGGCTAATGAGCGTTTCCCAATGCAAGCATTTTTTTCCGGAAAATCCTGACTCGGTTTGTGAGTATTGTCTCGCAAAACGTGCAGGATTCAAGTCACAGCGGTGTGCAGTACCGCATTTGGCCAGAGGTGGGGAGGCGTCAGAGCCGTTCGGAAATACTCCATTCCCGAGCTTTTCCGAGGCTCTCCGGCACCCCCCCACCTCTGGCCACATGTGGTATTGCATGCCATTGAAGTCAATGCGGAACAAATTATTTTTGTTTCCATTGACTTCTATGGGGAAACTCCCTTTGACATGTGAGTGC
The DNA here is from genome assembly GCA_029206835.1 of Rana muscosa. Taxonomy (NCBI): domain Eukaryota; kingdom Metazoa; phylum Chordata; class Amphibia; order Anura; family Ranidae; genus Rana; species Rana muscosa. The sequence continues at coordinate 342,684,167 of CM055118.1, read as the reverse complement.
TTTGGATTACGAGTATTCTCCTGGAACGTTTGAAAAAAAGGAAGAAATAATCGCACCACCCAACTCTTCCTATCTCAGCGCTATGGAACAGCAGGCAACGTCAATACAAGTGGTAAAAATGAAAGTTATATATAAAATATATAAAACACAATAGACACTACTGTCAATCAGCAGCCACTTAAAAATAGATTAAATATAAACAAGAGATGAATAATTCAAACTGTGAAACAGTAAAATATATATACATCAAAGCGGCGCTACCTGTCAGTTAACAAAAACTGACTAGCTAATATATGCACATCACCATATACGTATAACAACGGTTTAAACATATAGACCAGCAGATGGTGGTAAGAAAGAGTCTCTAGTGAAAATAGATGGTGAACATAAGACTTGAAATCGATGAGTGCACCTTTCACCAAAATTCCTCCACACCGTGTTCCACACACCCCATAGGGGTTTAAACTCACCACAATGGTGAGATAATTGAGCCTCAATCGATATCCAGCCAACTGCTCGGTCTAAGCCTCATAGGTACCATCCAACATCCAAGGAAGAAAAAGACTCCACATAGTCTTTTTCCGTTTTTTACAGTTTATTCAGAAATCATTTAAAATTCAATGTTCGTAGACACTGTAATGGTTCACAGGTGATCATATGGCTCAGTGTCAGTATTAAAGGAGAAGTATGGGATGGGTTAAATAACTAGTACATATCACATATCAGCTAATCTTTTTTTCCTACCTCTTTTAGTTTTTACAGCATGTGCACATGAACTTTCCTTCTGCTGGCAAAAACGGTCCACTTTCAGTTTGAAAAGTTCTCAGGGGGTGTGAACATCTCCACCAACACACCAACACACCCCCTTCCTCTGTCACTTCTCCCCTAAAGCCTCATACACACGATCGTATATCCTATGGATTCTTATCTGATGGTTTTGTCCATCGGAAATCTGATGAAGCTGTCTTCCATCAGTCTTGCCTACACACCATCAGTCAAAAAACCGACCGTTCCAAACGCAGTGACGTAAAACACTCCGATGAGCCGAGAAAAATAAGTTTAATGCTTCTGAAAATGTGTCGACTTGATTCATCGGAAAAATTTAAAACATGTTCTATTTTTAAAACCGATGGAAAAAAGACCGATGGGTCCCATACACGGTCGGTTTGTCCGATGAAAAAAGTCCATCGGACTGTTTTCATCGGTAAAACCGATCATGTGTACAGGGCTTAAGAGACGTGGCTGTGCTGATAGAAAGGCAGGGGGAGGAGGGAGAAGGGAGAGGGTAGCAGCTACGCTCTGTGAAGTCTCAGAAACAAGCAGAGGGAGGAGAGCCGACATCAATCAAGCAAAATGGCAGGAAAGGGGGTGGATCCAGACTCTATATTCACACCATTGTCTGGATGATGCTGTATGAAAGACTGTAGAACCTCCCACATGTATTTATCTTGATTTTAACAGAATGGGGGCACTTCTGGAGAGGGCTGGGAGGGTTTATAGATATCAGAAGCTCGCATAGAATAGATGTAAGCAAAAAAAAGGAAACCCATACTTCTCTTTTAAGCGCTTTCACTCTTACTGCAAGCCAGAGAACCATACGTGCTTTCAGGAGAGATCGTGATGATCTCGGCTTTCCACACTTTCGCCTTCCGGTCTGTTCACCGAGTCCTCGAACGCACAGCGTCAATGGTGTAGTTTCCGGGTGCCGTGAGATCACCACCTGACGCGTTTCGTCATCATGACTTTGTCAAAGGGCGTGGTCTCAGGGCACAGCGTCCCGGTATATATGTGTAACAACCACAATTGGAATTAACCAATTGTGTGCCGTCAGCCGCCACATTATAAGGTGCACAGTGGCTCTGGCTATAATATATCAGTATGATATCTAGGTCACACTTTTAAGGATAATAGCAACTGAGACTAATGCCGCGTACACACGATCGATTTTCTCGACGGTGAAAACACCGTCGAGAAAATCGACGGGAAAAACGAGGGAACGGCTTGGTTCCCTACACACGTCCGTTTTTCCAGACATTTTTTTTTTTGGTCGAGAAAAACGACCGTGTGTGGGCTCCGTGGCAGTGTTTCCCTATGGAAAAACTGCCGCGGAAAAAAATGACGGGAATCACGACAAGAAAAATTAGAGCATGTTCTAATTTTTCTCGTCGTGCTTAATGCCGTTTTTCCCGTCGGGAAAAATGACAAAAAGCCCACACACGGTCGTTTTTCTTGTTAAAAAAAAAAATGAAATTTTTCCCGACGGGAAAAATGATCGTGTGTACGTGGCATAAGCCATAGACCACTACAATCTCAACTTTTGACGTGTCAAAGCTTATACATAAAACAGCATTAAAACCTTAAAAGTGCTATTCAAAAGTCTCGTTAACAAATTGCAGTATGATGGATACATATTACATGTCCAAGAATAATACATGAATCAATTTCAACTTATTAGAATAGAAAAAAAAAAGAAGAAAAAACACGACCAAAAGATGCATAAAAAAGCATATAAAATTAATAAATAAATACATTCTCAATAATACTATCTTAGTGGTTATAATGTAGCGACACTACTTAAAGTGATATCATACTACCATTAAACCTGAACTCATCAATAATTATCACAACACAGTTGTCACTAATTAATTTAAAGGGCACCACTCAAAACTGAAGGAGACATAATATCCCAAAAAGGAGAAAGATGGCTGATATCAGATATCAACCGCAAGTATCAAATAGCAGTGACCATCAAATGTTATAAAATACATGAGACAGAGGCAACCAGTCTTCATTCAATTCTTCCAAAGTTAATATCATACAAAATGCATGGGCAATGCTTCTATAAGTTTATAAACCAAGGAGTAACAGCTTAAATAAAACTAAACTCAATAGTCACTTATAAAGCAGTTTATGTCCAGCTCTATGTTTAACCCTTTCGGGGCAAGAGTATCAACTAGAAATTCTCCTGGAGCGGATTATGCTCGTAATCTAAGGTTCCACTGTACAGTGTAGCATGACCGCGCAATTGTAATTCAAACTGTGACATCGCTGAAAGCTGAAAATTGGCCTGGGCAAAAAGGGGGTGAAAGTGTCAGGTAGCGAGTAGTTAAAGAAAGGGTCCACCTTTGAAAATATGAGCTCTTGTTCTTTTTCTTACCTGGGTGATTAATCCCAATGTGTTCTTTTCATAGACAAGCTCTATAAAACTTCTGGACAAAACTGCATTAATCAGCCTACAGGAAGAGAATCCGTGGTTGGAGGAACAATAACAATCCCCTGCCAGATTGCATTTCCAGAGAACAAAATCCAGTCTGCAAATATCGCAGTAAAAGCATCAGCCGATGAGAATTTCTGTGGAAGAGAAAATAATGAAATTTACAACGACACAAGAACCCCCATAATATCCTCCAACTTTGAGGGAAGAATAAATGTACACCTGGATCCAGACTACAGAAATGCAACCATAACTATAAAGAATTTGATATATTCTGATGCTAAAAAATATTGCTTCCGTTTAAAATTCACATTTGAAGACAACAGTACAGAGCAATGGCAGCATCCAGGTGGCACTCAAGTTTTGGTAAAACGTAAGTAAAAAACAAGCTTTTTAATGTCCAACACCAGCAATTTTTTTCTGTTTCAATAACTTCCTGTGATCAAACAATTCTTCCTGCGATCAATCGAACGATTCTTCCCGCGATCAATCGACAAATGCTTTCTACGGTTGACTGACTGATCTTTCCTGCAATCGATCTACTGCTCCCTCCTGCGATTGACCGACCAATCCTTCTTGCAATCGATTCTTCCTGCGATTGATCAACCGATCCTTCCTGCGATAAATCTTTCCTTCCTTTAATTGATCCTTTGATCCTGTGATCAACCGACTGATGCTTGCTGCGATCGATTGATCCTTCCTTCGATCAACTGTTCCTTCGATCCCTTTTGCGATTGGCCGATGATTCCTGTGACCGATTGAATTGATCCTTCCTGCGATCGATTGACCAGTCCTTCATGCGATCAATGGATCGATCCTTCCTTACTTAGATCCATCCTTCGATTGACCAACCGATCCTTCCTTTGACCAATTTTTTTTATTTGATCGATTGATCCTTCTTTCCTATCTTTGATCCTTCCTTCATAATTTTTGTGCTAATGTTGTGCAATGTTAATTATCTTTTTCTATATATTCCATATAGTGCAATGCCTGGTTGATCCTGCCTGTTCCTGTGCTCTCTCTGCAGCATACTAGTATCAGTATCGGTCCCGATGCCGAGTATTTGCAGGAGTACTTGTACTCGTGCACAAGCTCCCAATGCCTAGTCTGATAACTGGACACTCAGGGATGATCGGTGTGGTGGCGGGGGAAGTTATAATCACTGATCTCCCTGTGTGACTTTCATTAAAGCAGCTGACAGCCGCTAAAAAATAAAAAAGAAAAAAAAAAATTGTAAAAAATAAAATTGTAAAAAAATAAACTACTGACAAGGTCTACGCCTCACCTGTGTCCAACAGTGCTGAATATTAGTGCCACTGTCACATGACATTAAAAAAAAGTATCGGTAATTGGTATCAGCGAGCACTTGAAAAAAATATCACTACTTGTACTCGGTCTTAAAAAAGTGGTATCGGGACAACCCTAGTATCAACCATCAATAAAACCAGTAATACATAGGAAAAAATACATAAAAACATCTCCATATACAGTATTTGACAACATCCAATATTTCTGAAATACCTCAATGAGAGACACTAACACGTTTCAACTTGTAAGTCTTCTTCAGGGGGTTATATATTCTCAAATATGATTTTCTGCAAAAAAATATATATATCAATATGTTCCATAATACACTGGGAAAGAGTCATTTGTACAGTATATCAGATGTTGAAAGGTTATATGACAAAACATCAGTATACCTGAGTCTAGTGTTAGGGCTCATGTACACACAAACTATGTTGACTTCGGCCACGGGAAAACGCAAAACGCAGCAAAATCGCGCTGCCATTATACCACAATTTTGCTGCGGTTTGCATCCGGCTGTCAAAAAATTCCTATCCCGAACACGATTCTTCCGTGTTCAGGAAAGGAAGGTTAAGGGAGGTTGAACCTCCTCTAACCACAGCAGCTTCTAAACTCTGGTAAAAGCCTAGGTGTACATGGACACCTAGGCTTTTATAGAGGTGAACTTAGGAGCTTTGGCAAAAAACGCCAAAAGCTCCTAAACTCAAGTTTAGAAGCTGTAGTGTACATGAACCCTTTACACACACACACTTTTCTCGTAATTAATTTTTATTGGATTATAAGAAATTAACAAATACAGAGCTGTAGAGTACGTACTCATAGAAATAACAAGTTACATCATTGTAATTCACAAAACAGTACTTTTTCCGTATATAATTGTACAAAGTAACCATACGATCATGTACTCAAAATCAGCCCTTACTCTGTAACACCAAAGATAAAACTGGAGAGTTTCCTCTCTCAACGAACAAATAGAAGCTATTGACTCTTATTCTCCCCCCTTCTCCTTTCTCCTCCTTCCCTCTTAGCCAATGATACCTATGTATTGCTGATTTGCAGATATTCCATCATATACGCCCAACTTATTATTTAGTATGTCTGTATTTTCCCCATAGATGCCAATTACTCGTAAATTCCTTCATCTTCCCCTCTTTAACTGCAATTGATTTTTCGTAAGAATAGGAGTCATCAACTAATTTTAATACTTCCCCGACCCGAGGGGGTTCTGTTGATTTCCATTTGCGGGTTAGTGCTAGTCTGGCCGCATATAAAATATGCATCACAAGTGATCTGTAGGGCTTGGGGTAGATATCCATATCAACACTCAGTATAGCTTGTTCCACTCTTAATTTATTAAGTATTCCTGTCAGTTTAGCTATTATTCGAGCTATTGCTGCCCAGAAGCTACGCAAAGATACACAGAACCAAAGAACATGAGCCAAGGTGCCCACATGACCGCATTCCCTCCAACAAAGGTTGGATGAGTGGCCTTGGAATTTAGCCATGATATATGGGGTTCTGTACCATCTCAGTTGCATCTTCTGTGCTATTTCCCTATAGTTAGAACATTTAGTGTGAGAGTAGTTCGCCTTTATTGCTCGTATCCACTGCATCTTAGATATGTGTATATTTAAGTCTGATTCCCATTTTGAGAATTGTTTCGGGGTCACAAAATGTAGTTTACTTTGCATTATGTTGTATACTATCGTGATACCTTTTTTGGGTGTGGGAAATGAGTGCCATAGTTCATAAATGGTTTCTGGGATGTCTAAATGTTGCCTTTTTATAGCTTTAATGATGCTAGTAATTCTTGCATACTCCATAAAATCTCTCTCAGGGATAGACGTGGTAGCACGGAGCTCTGAGAAAGTTTTGAGACGATCCTGGTTGTACATATCTGAGATATTAACAATACCATATCTCCCCCAGCGTCGTATATCTAGATTCGGAGATAGGAATGAAAGTGCTGTCACTGGGATTGGCACCTTTTTATGAGCAATATAGGGATTCTTATTTGCCAAGAAGTATTCCCATGCTGTCAGTGTGGCTGCTACTGTCGGGAGTATCTTACATGGTGATGTTTTATCCAAGGGTGTGATCAGCAAGAGATTATGAATCTCCCCGTGTCCTATCTGAGTTTGTTCTGCTCTACACCAATGTATGGGATCTGAGGTATGAAACCACTCTTTAGCTTGGTCCAAAATTGCTGCCATATGGTAGTCCTTAATATTGGGTACCCCCATTCCCCCCACTGTTTTGTGTTTCATAAGTAAGTTATGAGAGCATCTAGCTCTTTTCCCTTCCCATAGAAATTGAGATAAGGCCTTTTGCATAGCCACATAGAATGAGTTAGGTATTTGAAGTGGGAGGGCTCTGAAATAGTATAACAACTTGGGAAGTAAAATCATTTTATATGCTGCCAGTCTCCCCGACCAGGTTAGGTAAAATTTCTTAAATCTAAGCATTTCCTGTGTAAATTTGTTTATCAGGGGTTCGAAGTTGTAGCTATATAGTTGGGAAATCGATTGGGTCAGTGCAATGCCTAGGTATTGGATCGTAGTTTTAGCACAGGGGTAAGGTAGCTTTTCTTGAATGAGAGATATTGTCTTATTGTCAACCCCTAAGTTGAGTATGCTGGATTTGGTAGCATTCACTTTATAGTAAGACACCTCGTTGAACTTCTCTAGTATCTTATGTACCGCCGTTAGGGACTGAGCCGGATTGGAGAGCGACAGAATCACATCATCTGCGAATAATGTTATCGTATGTTCCTCTTCACCTAATCGGATACCTTTAATTTTGGGATCAGTTCTAATTTTTTCGGCCAGAGGTTCCATCACGAGAGCAAAGATCAGGGGTGATAAAGGGCACCCCTGTCTTGTGCCATTCGTGATGGAGAACTGCTCTGAGAATATGCCCTCTGTAAACACCATGGCTGAGGGATTCGAGTACAAAGCAGAAATGGCGGTGCAGATATGCCCTGAGTAGGGATGAGCCGAACACCCCCGGGTTCGGTTCGCACCAGAACCTTCGAACGGACCGAAAGTTCGCGCGAATTTTCGAACCCTATTCGTTATAATGGACGCGAACGTTCGAAATCAAAATTGCTAATTACAACGGCCAATATGCATGTTAATGTCATAAAACAGGTTTGGGGACCCGGGTCCTGCCCCAGGGGACATATATCAATGCAAAAAGAAATTTTAAAAACTAAAGTTTTTTCGGGAGCAGTCATTTTAATGATGCATAAAGTGAAAAAAAAAAAGTGAAATTTTCCTTTAAATATGGTACCTGGGGGGTGTCTAAAGTATGCCTGTGAAGTGGCATGTGTTTCCCGTGTTTAGAACTGTCCTTGCACAAAATGACATTTGTAAAGGAAAAAAAGAAGCCATTTAAAACCACTTGCGGCTTTAATGTCATGTCTTGTCCTGGCCGCCATATGGCTGAAAATCCTTGAGAAAAATGGCATGGCTACCCCATCACCCCCCCCCCCCACCCCAGCCCCTTTGGGTCTTGTATGGATACTAAGGGGGACCCCGCACCCAAAATAAAACCCTATACCTACAACCCTATATACTCTGAACAGCAGTATATAGGTGGTGCAAACAAGACATGGACTGTAGGTTTGTTCTTAAGTAGAATCTGAACAGGTACATTATGAAGTGTAGCTACATCCCAAAAAAATCAATTTTTAAGCTTTTTGGAGAACATAGGGAGGGGTTATCACCCCTGTAACATTTGCTGTCTTTGCACATCTGTTCAGAACATGTCACCTCACTTTCCGTCCCAATGACAAATGTTTTTGGAAAAGTGGGGTTTTAATTGAAACAAGGATTGGTGATAAAGCATCAGTAGAGAGGAGATACCTTTTTCCCAAATTAAATCTAACAGGATAGAATTTTCCTTCCTAGGGGTAGATTTCCTCTCACTTCCTGTTTTCTCTTGCCGTTTGCAAGTAGGAGTCGTTTGTAAGTTGGATGTTTGAAAGTAGGGGCCTGCCGTATATACTCTGCAGAAATTTGCCCTATTAGATGTTGGTGTAGCCACAAGACTGGTGGGCACAGGAATGGGCCCTGCTGTGAGTTAATAGATCAAGATTTGTACTTGCATGCACCTGTTGAACCGGGCAGAAAAATTGGGCCTTTGGTGGTGGTGGTGGTGGTGGTGGACGGTGTTGCCACAAGACTGTAAGTCCTCACAGTTACTCTTGGTGGGTGCAGGAATGGGCCCTGCTGTGAGTTATTAGATCAAGATTTGTAATTGCATGCACCTGTTGAACAGGGCAGAAAAATTGGGCCTTTGGTGGTGGTGGTGGTGGTGGACGGTGTTGCCACAAGACTGTAGGCCCTCATAGTTACTCTTGGTGGGCGCAGGAATGGGCCCTGCTGTGAACTATTAGATCAAGATTTGTAATTACACGCCCCTGTTAAACAGGGGCTGAAAAATTGTGCCTTAGGCATTGGTGCTGGTGCCACAACACTGCAACCCCTCACAGATACTGTACTTGGAGCACAGCAGTCACACCTGTTGCGAAGCATCTTTTTAAAAAATTGTAATTACACGCCCCTGTTATACAGGGGCTGAAAAATTGTGCCTTAGGCACTGGTGCTGGTGCCACAACACTGCAACCCCTCACAGATACTGTACTCTGAGCACAGCAATGAGACCTGTTGCAAAGCATTGCCTAAAAATTGTAATTACACGCCCCAACAGGGGCTGAAAAATTGTGCCTTAGGCACTGGTGCTGGTGCCACAACACTGCAACCCCTCACAGATACTGTACTCTGAGCACAGCAGTCACACCTGTTGCGAAGCATCTTTTTAAAAAATTGTAATTACATGCCCCTGTTATACAGGGGCTGAAAAATTGTGCCTTAGGCACTGGTGTGGTGGCATGGATCATTGAGGAGGAGGAAGAGGATAGTCAGTGAACATAACAGGACAGTCACTCAGCATCAGCATAGGCAGTCTTGAAGGGATGTGACATTATAAATTATTCCGTTATATCCGCTTCAGGTGTCTGGTAGCTGGTGGTGATCCAAGACTGATTCATTTTTATGAAGGTCAGTCGATCAACCGAGTCGGTGGACAGGCGCACCCTATGATCGGTGACAAATCCTCCAGCAGCACTGAATGTGCGTTCGGAAAGAACGCTGGATGCAGGACAGGCCAGTAGCTCAATTGCATACTGTGCAAGCTCTGGCCAGTGATCCATCCTCAGGACCCAGTAAGCCAGAGGATTTTCGGTGGGAAAGGTGTCCAAGTCTGACCTTGCCCCTAGGTATTCCTGCACCATGTATATCAGACGCTGGCGATGGTTGCTGGAACCGATCATACCTTGGGGCTGCGGACTAAAAAATTGTCTGAACGCATCGGTCAGACGTCCACCTTCCCCACCGCTCCTTCTGCTACTGACCGAAGCCTCAGCAACTCGTCGTCCAGGACCAGGAGTTTGTAACCTCCCAGTTTCTGGGAACGCGTTGCACAGACCTTTCTGCAAGGCCTCCCTGAGATGTCTCATCCTCTGCTCCCTCTGCGACGGCAAGATAAGGTCCGCAACCTTACCCTTGTACCGTGGATCAAGGAGAGTGGCCAGCCAGTAATGGTCACTCTCCTTGATCCGAAGAACACGAGGATCCTTCCGCAGGCTTTGCAGGATCAGGGAGGCCATGCAGCGTAGGTTAGCTGAGGCATTCGGTCCGGAGTCTTCTGGGTCACTGAGGATGACATGATCGCCAGCCACCTCCTCCCAGCCACGTACAAGTCCACTGGTTTGTTGGGACTGTACATCATCCCTAAAAGACTGCTGCTGCTGATGCTGAGTGCCAGGCTCCACCTCCATGCTCACACAATCCTCCTCCTCCTCCTCCTCCTCCTCCTCTTCCTGTGTGATGGGTGGGACAGAAGGAACATTGTCTGGATAAAGGGGGCCTTGAGAGACAAGGAAGTCCTCCTCTTCCTGCCTCTGTTCTGCCTCAAGTGCCCTGTCCATTATCCCACGCAGCGTATGCTCCAACAGGTGGACAAGAGGTACAGTGTCACTGATGCATGCACTGTCACTGCTCACCATCCTCGTGGCCTCCTCAAATGGTGAGAGGACAGTGCATGCATCCCTGATCATGCTCCACTGGCGTGGGGAAAAAAAGCCAAGCTCCCCTGACCCTGTCCTGGTGCCGTAGTCGCAAAGGTACTCATTGATGGCCCTCTGCTGCGTGTGCAGTCGCTGCAGCATGGCCAACGTTGAGTTCCACCTGGTGGGCATGTCACATATTAGGCGGTTCTTGGGCAGGTTCAGCTCCTTTTGCAGCTCAGTCAGCCGAGCACTGGCATTATAAGATCGGCGGAAATGCACACAGACTTTCCTGGCCTGCCTCAGGACATCCTGTAAGCCTGGGAACCTGCCCAAGAACCGCTGCACCACCAGGTTGAGGACGTGAGCCATACAGGGCACATGGGTGAGCTGCCCCTGTCGCAGGGCGGAGAGGAGGTTGGTGCCATTATCAGAAACGACCATTCCTGGCTTAAGCTGGCGTGGCGTCAACCACCTCTCGGCCTGCCCCTGCAGAGCTGCCAGAACCTCTGGCCCAGTGTGGCTCCTGTCCCCCAAACACACCAGCGCAAGCACGGCATGGCATCTTTTTGCCTGCGTACTCGCGTAGCCCCTTGTACGCCTACGGAGCACCGCTGGTTCCGAGGACAGAGCACTCGAAGAGGACATGGAGGAAGAAGAAGAGGAGGGGGTGGAGGAGAGAGGTGTGTCACAACCAGTAGTAGCATTTTGGAGGCGTGGTGGCGGAACAACCTCCAACACTACTGCACCTTGTCCTGCATCCCTCCCAGCTGCCAATAGAGTGACCCAATGGGCCGTGAAAGAAAGATAACGTCCCTGTCCATGCCTGCTGGACCATGAGTCAGCGGTAATATGCACCTTACCGCTGACCGCCCTGTCCAGCGAGGCATGGACATTGCCTTCCACATGCCAGTAGAGAGACGGAATCGCCTTCCGTGAGAAAAAGTGGCGTTTGGGAACCTGCCACTGAGGAACCGCACATTGAACAAACTCACGGAAGGGGGCCGAGTCTATCAACTGAAAAGGCAGCAGTTGAAGTGCTAGCAATTTAGCCAAGCTAACATTCAACCGCTGGGCATGTGGATGGCTGGGAGTATACTTCTTTCGACGGTCCAGCAGCTGGGGAAGGGAAATTTGCCTGCTACAATCGGACGTCGGTGTACTGCAAGTACTTGGTTGTGACACACCTAATTCTACACCTTCAGTCCTCTCAGAGCAGCTTTCAGAGAGGACTGAAGATATAGTGGGGATGGAGATCCCAGCTGATGAGGAGCAAGGAGAGGTCCGCTTTGTTCTTTGGTGTGGGTCTTTTATGTGTGCTTGCCAACGAGCTGCATGGCAGGTCGACATATGTCTGCTCATGCTTGTGGTGCCCAAGCGGCTGATGTTTTGGCCACGCGAGATACGCTTGAGACAAATATTGCAAATAGCAGTGGTGCGATCTGATGCACTCGTCTCAAAAAAGGCCCACACCAAAGAACTTTTGTGATAACGTGCAGAGGCAGCGCCCTGCACAGGCGGACCTCTGCGGTGTGGTACAGTTGCTGTGCTGGCCTCTAGCTGGCCTCCAGGGGGCATCCTGCCTCGTTGGACATGTGACGCTGCATCCTCCTCCTCCTCCTCCTCTCTCCCTTCAGGCACCCACGTGGAGTCAGTGACCTCATCATCCCCTCCCTCTTCACCACTAGAGCAAACCTGGCAGTAAGCTGCAGCTGGTGGAACACTACTGCCAGATTGCTGTCCTTCAGCATCCCCTCTCTCTGCGCGCACACTACTGACTTCCTCAAGCTGGGTATCATCATCCGAGCCTTCGAATCGTTGGGCATCCTCCTGGAGCATGTACCCAACACTGTGCTCAAACAGTTCGGGGGACTCCTCAGGAGGACATGGTGGGTCTAGGGAAGGGGTGGCTGATGATGCCATTGAGTACGCGTTGGCAGCTGCTCTGCCAGTACCCTGAGCCTGGGTGAGAGAGGATGAGGAGGATGAGGAGGGCTTGGTCATCCATTCTACCAAGCCTTCGGCATGATGCGGCTCCACATGTCCAGCTGCCGAAAACAAAGACAAGCGTGTCCCATGGCCACGTGCTGATGACGATGCACGACCACGTCCACGGCCAGCACTGTTGTCTCTAGAAACAGAGCCTGCCTGCCCTGTGTTCTTGCCTCGGCACGCTCTGCCTCTCCTTGGCGGTCTTCCAGCCATTGTAGTCGGTAGTGTATATAGTATAAAAAATAGAACTCCTATGTGTGCTCACAACACACTGTAGGTCCTATGGGTGCTGACACTAACACACTATAGGTACTATGTGTGCTGCTGAGAAGAAAATATAGGAGCTCTGTTTGCTGCCACTAACACACTAGAAGTCCTATGGGTGCTGCTGAGAAGAAAATATAGGAGCTCTGTTTGCTGCCACTAACACACTAGAAGTCCTATGGGTGCTGCTGAGAAGAAAATATAGGAGCTCTGTGTGATGCCACTAACACACTAGAAGTCCTATGGGTGCTGCTGAGATGAAAATATAGGAACTCTGTGTGATGCCACTAACACATTAGAAGTCCTATGGGTGCTGCTGAGAAGAAAATATAGGAGCTCTGTTTGCTGCCACTAACACACTAGAAGTCCTATGGGTGCTGCTGAGAAGAAAATATAGGAGCTCTGTGTGATGCCACTAACACACTAGAAGTCCTATGGGTGCTGCTGAGAAGAAAATATAGGAGCTCTGTTTGCTGCCACTAACACACTAGAAGTCCTATGGGTGCTGCTGAGAAGAAAATATAGGAGCTCTGTTTGCTGCCACTAACACACTAGAAGTCCTATGGGTGCTGCTGAGAAGAAAATATAGGAGCTCTGTTTGCTGCCACCAACACACTAGAAGTCCTATGGGTGCTGCTGAGAAGAAAATATAGGAGCTCTGTGTGATGCCACTAACACACTAGAAGTCCTATGGGTGCTGCTGAGAAGAAAATATAGGAGCTCTGTTTGCTGCCACTAACACACTAGAAGTCCTATGGGTGCTGCTGAGAAGAAAATATAGGAGCTCTGTTTGCTGCCACTAACACACTAGAAGTCCTATGGGTGCTGCTGAGAAGAAAATATAGGAGCTCTGTGTGATGCCACTAACACACTAGAAGTCCTATGGCTGCTGCTGAGAAGAAAATATAGGAGCTCTGTTTGCTGCCACTAACACACTAGAAGTCCTATGGGTGCTGCTGAGAAGAAAATATAGGAGCTCTGTGTGATGCCACTAACACACTAGAAGTTCTATGGGTGCTGCTGAGATGAAAATATAGGAACTCTGTGTGATGCCACTAACACATTAGAAGTCCTATGGGTGCTGCTGAGAAGAAAATATAGGAGCTCTGTTTGCTGCCACTAACACACTAGAAGTCCTATGGGTGCTGCTGAGAAGAAAATATAGGAGCTCTGTGTGATGCCACTAACACACTAGAAGTCCTATGGGTGCTGCTGAGAAGAAAATATAGGAGCTCTGTTTGCTGCCACTAACACACTAGAAGTCCTATGGGTGCTGCTGAGAAGAAAATATAGGAGCTCTGTGTGATGCCACTAACACACTAGAAGTCCTATGGGTGCTGCTGAGAAGAAAATATAGGAGCTCTGTTTGCTGCCACTAACACACTAGAAGTCCTATGGGTGCTGCTGAGAAGAAAATATAGGAGCTCTGTTTGCTGCCACTAACACACTAGAAGTCCTATGGGTGCTGCTGAGAAGAAAATATAGGAGCTCTGTTTGCTGCCAACAACACACTAGAAGTCCTATGGGTGCTGCTGAGAAGAAAATATAGGAGCTCTGTGTGATGCCACTAACACACTAGAAGTCCTATGGGTGCTGCTGAGATGAAAATATAGGAACTCTGTGTGATGCCACTAACACATTAGAAGTCCTATGGGTGCTGCTGAGAAGAAAATATAGGAGCTCTGTTTGCTGCCACTAACACACTAGAAGTCCTATGGGTGCTGCTGAGAAGAAAATATAGGAGCTCTGTGTGATGCCACTAACACACTAGAAGTCCTATGGGTGCTGCTGAGAAGAAAATATAGGAGCTCTGTTTGCTGCCACTAACACACTAGAAGTCCTATGGGTGCTGCTGAGAAGAAAATATAGGAGCTCTGTTTGCTGCCACTAACACACTAGAAGTCCTATGGGTGCTGCTGAGAAGAAAATATAGGAGCTCTGTGTGATGCCACTAACACACTAGAAGTCCTATGGGTGCTGCTGAGAAGAAAATATAGGAGCTCTGTTTGCTGCCACTAACACACTAGAAGTCCTATGGGTGCTGCTGAGAAGAAAATATAGGAGCTCTGTTTGCTGCCACTAACACACTAGAAGTCCTATGGGTGCTGCTGAGAAGAAAATATAGGAGCTCTGTGTGATGCCACTAACACACTAGAAGTCCTATGGGTGCTGCTGAGAAGAAAATATAGGAGCTCTGTTTGCTGCCACTAACACATTAGAAGTCCTATGGGTGCTGCTGAGAAGAAAATATAGGAGCTCTGTGTGATGCCACTAACACACTATAAGTCCTATGGGTGCTGCTGAGAAGAAAATATAGGAGCTCTGTTTGCTGCCACTAACACACTAGAAGTCCTATGGGTGCTGCTGAGAAGAAAATATAGGAGCTCTGTGTGATGCCACTAACACACTAGAAGTCCTATGGGTGCTGCTGAGAAGAAAATATAGGAGCTCTGTGTGATGCCACTAACACACTAGAAGTCCTATGGGTGCTGCTGAGAAGAAAATATAGGAGCTCTGTTTGCTGCCACTAACACACTAGAAGTCCTATGGGTGCTGCTGAGAAGAAAATATAGGAGCTCTGTTTGCTGCCACTAACACACTAGAAGTCCTATGGGTGCTGCTGAGAAGAAAATATAGGAGCTCTGTTTGCTGCCACTAACACACTAGAAGTCCTATGGGTGCTGCTGAGAAGAAAATATAGGAGCTCTGTGTGATGCCACTAACACACTAGAAGTCCTATGGGTGCTGCTGAGAAGAAAATATAGGAGCTCTGTTTGCTGCCACTAACACACTAGAAGTCCTATGGGTGCTGCTGAGAAGAAAATATAGGAGCTCTGTTTGCTGCCACTAACACACTAGAAGTCCTATGGGTGCTGCTGAGAAGAAAATATAGGAGCTCTGTGTGATGCCACTAACACACTAGAAGTCCTATGGGTGCTGCTGAGATGAAAATATAGGAACTCTGTGTGATGCCACTAACACATTAGAAGTCCTATGGGTGCTGCTGAGAAGAAAATATAGGAGCTCTGTTTGCTGCCACTAACACACTAGAAGTCCTATGGGTGCTGCTGAGAAGAAAATATAGGAGCTCTGTGTGATGCCACTAACACACTAGAAGTCCTATGGGTGCTGCTGAGAAGAAAATATAGGAGCTCTGTTTGCTGCCACTAACACACTAGAAGTCCTATGGGTGCTGCTGAGAAGAAAATATAGGAGCTCTGTGTGATGCCACTAACACACTAGAAGTCCTATGGGTGCTGCTGAGAAGAAAATATAGGAGCTCTGTTTGCTGCCACTAACACACTAGAAGTCCTATGGGTGCTGCTGAGAAGAAAATATAGGAGCTCTGTTTGCTGCCACTAACACACTAGAAGTCCTATGGGTGCTGCTGAGAAGAAAATATAGGAGCTCTGTGTGATGCCACTAACACACTAGAAGTCCTATGGGTGCTGCTGAGAAGAAAATATAGGAGCTCTGTTTGCTGCCACTAACACACTAGAAGTCCTATGGGTGCTGCTGAGAAGAAAATATAGGAGCTCTGTGTGATGCCACTAACACACTAGAAGTCCTATGGGTGCTGCTGAGAAGAAAATATAGGAGCTCTGTTTGCTGCCACTAACACACTAGAAGTCCTATGGGTGCTGCTGAGAAGAAAATATAGGAGCTCTGTTTGCTGCCACTAACACACTAGAAGTCCTATGGGTGCTGCTGAGAAGAAAATATAGGAGCTCTGTTTGCTGCCACCAACACACTAGAAGTCCTATGGGTGCTGCTGAGAAGAAAATATAGGAGCTCTGTGTGATGCCACTAACACACTAGAAGTCCTATGGGTGCTGCTGAGAAGAAAATATAGGAGCTCTGTTTGCTGCCACTAACACACTAGAAGTCCTATGGGTGCTGCTGAGAAGAAAATATAGGAGCTCTGTGTGATGCCACTAACACACTAGAAGTCCTATGGGTGCTGCTGAGATGAAAATATAGGAACTCTGTGTGATGCCACTAACACATTAGAAGTCCTATGGGTGCTGCTGAGAAGAAAATATAGGAGCTCTGTTTGCTGCCACTAACACACTAGAAGTCCTATGGGTGCTGCTGAGAAGAAAATATAGGAGCTCTGTGTGATGCCACTAACACACTAGAAGTCCTATGGGTGCTGCTGAGAAGAAAATATAGGAGCTCTGTTTGCTGCCACTAACACACTAGAAGTCCTATGGGTGCTGCTGAGAAGAAAATATAGGAGCTCTGTTTGCTGCCACTAACACACTAGAAGTCCTATGGGTGCTGCTGAGAAGAAAATATAGGAGCTCTGTTTGCTGCCACCAACACACTAGAAGTCCTATGGGTGCTGCTGAGAAGAAAATATAGGAGCTCTGTGTGATGCCACTAACACACTAGAAGTCCTATGGGTGCTGCTGAGAAGAAAATATAGGAGCTCTGTTTGCTGCCACTAACACACTAGAAGTCCTATGGGTGCTGCTGAGAAGAAAATATAGGAGCTCTGTTTGCTGCCACTAACACACTAGAAGTCCTATGGGTGCTGCTGAGAAGAAAATATAGGAGCTCTGTGTGATGCCACTAACACACTAGAAGTCCTATGGGTGCTGCTGAGAAGAAAATATAGGAGCTCTGTTTGCTGCCACTAACACACTAGAAGTCCTATGGGTGCTGCTGAGAAGAAAATATAGGAGCTCTGTTTGCTGCCACTAACACACTAGAAGTCCTATGGGTGCTGCTGAGAAGAAAATATAGGAGCTCTGTTTGCTGCCACTAACACACTAGAAGTCCTATGGGTGCTGCTGAGAAGAAAATATAGGAGCTCTGTGTGATGCCACTAACACACTAGAAGTCCTATGGGTGCTGCTGAGAAGAAAATATAGGAGCTCTGTTTGCTGCCACTAACACACTAGAAGTCCTATGGGTGCTGCTGAGAAGAAAATATAGGAGCTCTGTGTGATGCCACTAACACACTAGAATTCCTATGGGTGCTGCTGAGAAGAAAATATAGGAGCTCTGTTTGCTGCCACTAACACACTAGAAGTCCTATGGGTGCTGCTGAGAAGAAAATATAGGAGCTCTGTTTGCTGCCACTAACACACTAGAAGTCCTATGGGTGCTGCTGAGAAGAAAATATAGGAGCTCTGTGTGATGCCACTAACACACTAGAAGTCCTATGGGTGCTGCTGAGAAGAAAATATAGGAGCTCTGTTTGCTGCCACTAACACACTAGAAGTCCTTTGGGTGCTGCTGAGAAGAAAATATAGGAGCTCTGTGTGATGCCACTAACACACTAGAAGTCCTATGGGTGCTGCTGAGAAGAAAATATAGGAGCTCTGTTTGCTGCCACTAACACACTAGAAGTCCTATGGGTGCTGCTGAGAAGAAAATATAGGAGCTCTGTTTGCTGCCACTAACACACTAGAAGTCCTATGGGTGCTGCTGAGAAGAAAATATAGGAGCTCTGTTTGCTGCCACTAACACACTAGAAGTCCTATGGGTGCTGTTGGGGTGCAATGCTGTGCTAACAGCACTGCGGTTGGTACTACTGCAATACTGTACTAACAGTAAGCACGCACCAGACTAATCCCCAGCAGCAGCTAATAACACACTAACTGTGCAATCAGCAGCAATGAACGATCAATGACTTAGGTAGCAATGGTTTAGCAAAGAAATAGCCAATGGTTTAGCAAAGAAGAGCAAATCTTTCAGTATCAAGCAAAGACAGAATCAGCAGACTAATCTCTCCTAAAGCCGGAACTCATGTGACCGGGGCCGATGGCGTGGCGGCCTTTTAAATGGTGGGGCGTGTACTAAAGCCCCTGAGCTGTAATTGGCTACAGGCGTCCTGCCTGTAGCCAATTATTGCTCTCCGAGTTTCGGGCGCTGTGATTGGCCAAGCATGCGGGGTCACAGTGCATGCTTGGCCAATCATCAGCCAGCAATGCACTGCGCCGGCCGCGCCGGCCGCAATGCATTGCGGGGCCGCTCGCATCACACGAATGTGATGCGAACGGCCCAAATAGTTCTGGGCTCGACGAGCGAGCGAACGCCCGATGCTCGATTCGAACATGGGTTCGAATCGAGCACCGGGCCCATCCCTAGCCCTGAGAATCCAAACCTCCCAAGTACTGTTGACAGAAAGCCCCAGTGGATCCTGTCAAAGGCCTTTTCTGCGTCCAATGACAGGAGGACCGAGGGGTTCTTAGCGGTATTAGAGGAATGCACTAAATTTATAATTCGTCTTGTGGCATCCGTAGCTTGCCTACCCGCCACAAAGCCAACCTGGTCAGGTTTAATCAATTTGGGGAGCAATTTCGCAAGTCTATTGGCCAAAATGTTTGCGTAGACTTTTAAGTCAACATTTAAAAGTGAAATAGGCCTGAAATTCTGTGCTCTATCCGGCTCCTTTCCTGGTTTAGGCAATGTAACCACCGTAGCTTGTAACATTTCTGGAGGAAATGAGGCAGAGGAGGCAGCAGCATGAAAAACTCGTAACATTATGGGAGACAGTATATCAACAAACTTTTTATAGTATTCCGAAGAGTACCCATCAGGGCCAGGTGATTTATTGTTTGGGAGACTTGATATAGTACTTGTGAGTTCTGAAATAGAAATTGGGGAATTAAGGAAGTTCAGATCTTCCTCTGATACCTGAGGAAGAGATATGTCTTCTAAAAAGTATTTTATTACTTCAGGGTTGGGTTGGGCTATCTCTGAATCTTCCTGTAGGTTGTATAAGCTACCATAATAGCTACTGAATGCATCAGCTATGTCTTTAGGGTTGGTCAATTTAGAACCGCTTTTGGGATGGAATACATGTGGGATTTTTTGTTTCAGCACTTTTTCTTTGATTTGATTTGCTAGTAATTTGCCTGCTTTATTTCCATGAGTGTAAAAATTGGACCTAAATCTGTGAGTGGCTCGTACATGCTGTGTAAGGAGGAAGGATCTCAGGTCATCCCTAGCCGCCGCTAATTTAGTGCTAGTGTCCATGGTGGGGGAGGATTTGTTTTGAGTTTCCAATCTCATGATGGTTTCTAGGATGGAGTTCATGTGCTGCCCCCTCTTTTTCCTTAGCAAAGCACTATGTTTCATTAGCAAACCTCTTATAAATGCTTTATGGGAATTCCACAGAGTAAATGGGTCTATCTCATTGACATCGTTATTTGCAAAAAATTGTACTAGTGATTTCTCAATGTCCTTAATAATTAATGGGTCCGAGAATAGATGGACGTAATTTTTCCATCTGTTAGCCCGGGTTGTAACCCCCCGGCTTCCCACTGTGATAGATACGGGGGCATGGTCAGACCATGTGATATGACCAACATCTGTATGTGAGATTTTTTGTAACAAAAATTTGTCCGTCAGAAACATATCAATCCTCGAGTATGACAGGTGGACTGGGGAAAAATAGGTAAAATCCTTCTCATTAGAATGCTGGCACCTCCAAGCGTCATAGAGATTGTTTGAGCTGAGAAAGTTTGATAATGTATGTCTGATACTTTTCCTGGCCGTAGCATTAGACACATCTAAATGGAGGTCAGATATTGAGTTCATATCCCCGCAGAGGATAACATGTCCTGAGCTGTTTTTCTTAATTTTCTTCCAGATTCTATTCAGGAAATGTAGCTGCCTACTATTCGGGGCATAAGTATTTACAATGGTGTACGTACTGCCATTAATCTCACATGTTAGTATAATATATCTCCCTCCCTCATCACATTGATTGGATATCAGCTTAAACGCCACTGTGTTCTTCACCAAGATCGCCACCCCCCTCTTCTTGGTAGGGGCACAAGCTACAAAAGTGTGAGGGTATAGGTTGTGAGATAAGTTAGGATGGTTATGCGCCTTGAAGTGGGTTTCCTGGATGCAAAACACATCACAGTTCTGGGCATGTGCTTCTTTCCATAGCATGTGTCTCTTCTGTGGGCTGTTTAGTCCCTTTACATTCAGTGAGGTGATTTTAAATGCCATTGTCTGATAGGTTGGGTTTTTGGAGAAGGGAATACTGTGTCAAAGTTTGTGGAGCAGTGAGATTAACGGTTCCTTAAAGGGAGTTTCTTTACACGTGTAAGAGGTGTAGACCTGTACCTGTAGTAGGAGATGTCAGTGAGTTGGTTCTTGGCAGTAGAATTGCAGTCCCCTACTTCAGGTGTCGTCGACGTTCAAGGATCTGGAGTTGTAGTTATCCCTTGGTGATACAAGTCAGCCGCTTGGTGGGAAATGAAAGGAAAGAAACTGAACAAAAGAACAAAACTGGTCAAACGGATTTAGGAAGAAACAATTTGCGCCAAGTGAAGCGCACTTTAAAAACGTACGATTTCTATTGAAATCTGGGCAGGGGTAAACCTGCTAACTTTGGGGTGTAAAGAAGCTGAGATTTTATGCCGGTAGAACATCCGGAGCATAATGAATTAAACTATTATAATAATAATAATAGGGCAAGATATGTTGTGTGCCTTCCAATTAGTTAGTACGTGTATGTTAGGAGGCATGCGTTTGTCGACCATCATCTGTCTCATCGGGGAGGATCTTCCATCTCTCCAGCAATTTGATACCCTCCTCCAAGGTTCTCACCAGAAATTCCTTTTCACCCTTAGTGATCAGTAACTTAGCAGGGTAATTCCAGCGATATGGAATCTGGTGGTTCCTAAGAGGTTTGGTTATGGTCATGAGATTTCTTCTCCTTTGCATTGTGTGTGCAGATAGATCTGCAAAGAAGGATAACCCTTGCATGCACTCAGGAAGATTGGCAGCCCGCCTTGTCACCAACATCAGTTTTTCTTTTACTGTATAGTAGTGGATCCTAGCAATAGTGTCCCTGGGCAGCTTTTCAGGGATATGTTTAGGTTTAGGCAGTCTGTGTATTCTATCGATAATAATTTCCTCCAGGGGGAGGTCAGGGAGGGCTTCTCTCAGTATGTTAGCAAGGAAAGCCTTCAAGTCCGAGTTTTTCACTGACTCAGGGAATTGCTCTAATTTTAATATTATTCCTTCTGGAACGATCTTCGAGGTCAGCTACCTTTGATTTGAGCCAGACAATGTCCTCTTCATGGTCATTGTGTGCATCCACCATTGCATTAAAAGTTTCAGAGAAATCCCCCATCTTATCCTCTATGTGAGCCACCCTGTCCCTGACCTCAGTCACTTCTGCTTTGCATTGGTTCACAAGCTGAAGCATGTCAGTGTGTATAGCACCTCTAAGGGACACCAACATGTCCCTTAGCGTGGAATCCATCACAGGCTGGTTGTTTGTGGGGAAAGCAGCTATGGCGTCCTGAAATTCGAATGTATCATCAATCCGCATTCCTCCCTCCCCTTCAGCCATTGTCCCAGATGCATGCATAGACAGCTTTTGTTTGGCTTTAGCCGGGCTGTTAGCTGTGGATGAAGACTGTGACCTCGGTAGGGTCTGATCAGGGTGAGCTAGGGGAGAAGCGCCCGCCGTCTGAATTCTGGTATGCTTTAGGCCTTGTGTGTGTGCAGAGCCCTGCACGCTACCAGCGCCATTTTGCCTGCTGCGGCGGTCTGATAGTGAGAAGAAATCCATCATTTTACCTGGTGCGGATCTTTCTCTTCTCTGTCTCCCCATGCTCTGTTGGTGTCCCCACTCTGCTAAAGCCCGAAACCGCCGTGTCTGGGTGCCCTGTATCGCTGTAATAAGCTCCGGTATGTTCGAGTGGCCGGGAGCTGTGGTCTCAAGCGGCCATTCTCCTTGCTTGCCGGCTCCGCCCCCTACACACACACACACTTTTACATAATTATTTACTGAAGGCTGGATGTCTCCAGAGGGGCAATCCCTCCAAAAGTCCACAAGAAGCACAAGGGAAGTAAAAACCTCCAAGCGGTGCAACAGTTCTAGAAAAATGAATGACTAGAACTAAGTATTGTGACAGCAGGAAGGTAAAGTCACCTGGTTGCATCCAGGGGGGTAGATATATTTCGCCCAGATTCAGGCTTTACGCCGACTTATACAACTAGGTGGAGAGTTGTATAAGGCTAGTGGGCTCATGGATGACTCATACCTCTAGGGAGAGGGCTGGGCGTCGTACAGACAGGGAGTTGATGAGGCCAGCTGAAGCTTGTCAGCTCATTTAGGCCTCTATAAGAACTCCCAGCTTCATTAGATGTTAGCTCATGCCTGGAACCAGACCTGTGTGGACTGTCTAGGGAGAGTGAACCCCTGTGCGGTGAGGCAAAGCCTGTGTGGCTATTTGTTTGGACTTTTACTAAACCAGGGACTTAGGGACTAGGACAGCACTAGGCTGATCCCAGTTGTTAGTTAGGAAACCTGTATGTTTAGTCAGAGGTCAACTTGACCAGGATTTATTTTGGTTATGTTTCTTTTGCTTTGCTGTGTTTTGTCACTGTAAATAGAAAATAAACCGCACCTTTTTTTGATTTTGAAAACCACAACCTCCGTTTGCTGGGCCTGTTTTGTGTGGGGAGCCCATCCCGGGGGTCACACACACCCGCTGCCGAGCTAACCCCCTCACAGTTGGTGGAGAATGCGGGCAGTTTTTTTTTAAGCCAGCATGGAGGAGATACTGAAGCAGCTGGCTCTAGCAAATGCCAATCAACAGCAGACAAATGCAGGTTTGCAAAGGAGCCTTGCAGCCCAGCAGCAGACAAACGCAACTTTGCAACAGAGTCTGGAGGCTCAGCAACGAGCCCAGCAGCAATCTGAGGCCCGCTTCATAGACCTGTTGCAGAAGCAAGAGCAGAGACTACAACAACAGATGGAAGCAGTAATGCAGCAACGTCCGCAGACCAGTGAGGAAAGCCGTCCCACTAATACCGCGTCCTTTGGGGTGAGTCGTTTATTGACAAAAATGACTGGAGAGGATGATCCAGAGGTATTTTTGACCACATTTGAAAGGACCGCTGAAAGAGAAAAGTGGCCTGAGGAGCAGTGGGCTGGACTGGTGGCTCCTCTGTTAACTGGTGAATCGCAGAAAGCTTACTATGACCTAGAGCCTAACCAAGCAAAAGACTATGTGATGCTAAAAGCTGAAATATTGGCAAGGCTGGGTGTCACCCAGGCTGTCCGGGCTCAGCGTGTGCATAACTGGACTTTCCAGCTTGGAAAACCCCCCAGGTCTCAAATGTATGATCTCATTCACCTGAGCAGAAAGTGGCTACAGCCAGAGACTTTGTCCGCACCAAAGATTGTGGAACGTGTTGTAATGGATCGGTTTTTGAGAGCTCTTCCTACTGCCATCCAAAAGTGGGTAAGCCATGGAGACCCAGAGACGGCCGATGGTCTTGTGGATCGTGTGGAGAAATACTTGGCTACAGAGAACCTGACGGCCTCTTCCAGAGACACTCGGACTTTCCACCCTAAGACCAGACCATCCCCAGGGGCGGATAAGAGGATTCCACGGGGTGAGGGTGGAGAGAGTGAGAGGGTGGGAGCTCTACCCCAAGTTTGGCGAGAACAGCCTGGGAAATCAGCGGCTTAAGAGGCGGCAAGAAGGATCGTTTGCTACCGCTGCCGGCAAGCGGGACATATTGCAGCCAATTGCCCGGTTGTGGAGGAACCCATGCAGTGTGACTTTCTGACGGGCAGACGTCAGTCGCTGTGTGCGACAGTCGCATGCACTGCCTTTCGAGGAACTGAGAAACATTTATGCAAAATGTGTGTTAATGGTAGAAATGTTGTGGTATTGCTGGATTCAGGTAGCCTTGTGACCCTGATAAAGGCTGAGTTAGTTAAAACAGAGGTCTCTGGGAATAGCAAGGTAGCTGTTATTTGTGTGCATGGGGACACCCGAGAGTATCCAGTGACTACAGTGTGTTTCGAGACCCCCAAAGGTACCCTCTCTCATCCAGTGGGCTTAGTATCTCAGTTACCGCATGACGCCATTGTGGGAAGGGATTTTCCGAAGTTCTGGGAACTGTGGGATGATCCTGAGCCCCTCACTGGTGCCCCTATGTACCAGGAATGTGATAGCCCGAACTCCCCTGAGAGTGGTGAGGACTCTCCGGAATTTCCCTTATCAGTATTGGCAGGGGAGACTCAAGAAACTGGAGAGGAGCCCACCTCCTCAGACGAAAACCTACCGTCTGTGGAGTTTTCTGATCTTGAGGTTCACAGGGAAAACTTTGCCACAGAACAGTTGAAAGACCCCGCCCTAATAAAGGCACGGGAAAACGTAGTGAAAATAGATGGTGAGTTAGTGAACCCAGATAATACCTGCACTTACCCATACTTCAGCGTAGAGAAGGACCTACTGTATCGGGTGGCAAAAAGGGCAGAAGAAACCGTTGAGCAGCTTGTGGTGCCCAAACCTTACAGGAAGTTGGTGTTGGAGTTGGCCCATGGGCACATTCTTGGAGGTCATCTGGGGACAGAGAAAACCCGAGAGAGGGTATTACAGAGATTCTATTGGCCGGGGGTGATGAAGGACGTAGACAATTATTGTTCCTCCTGCCCTGTGTGTCAGAGGTTGGCCCCGATGCCACATTTCCGTAGCCCGCTGGTCCCTCTACCCATCATTGAGGTCCCGTTTGAGAGGATCGCCATGGATTTGGTAGGTCCTATAATGAAGTCCGCTAGGGGGCACCAGTACATATTAGTTATAATGGACTATGCCACCCGTTATCCAGAAGCGATCCCTCTCCGAAATACCTCGGCCAAAACCATAGCCAAAGAGCTATCTCTTGTTTTTAGCCGGGTGGGTATTTGTAAAGAACTGCTTACGGACCAAGGTACACCCTTTATGTCCCGGGTTATGAAAGAGCTGTGTAAATTGTTCAAAGTGACGCAATTGCGTACGTCTGTGTATCACCCCCAAACCGATGGGCTGGTTGAAAGATTCAACAAAACCCTAAAACAAATGTTGAAGAAAGTGGTGGATAGAGATGGAAAGGATTGGGACTGTTTACTTCCTTATTTGATGTTTGCTATTAGGGAGGTGCCCCAATCCTCTACGGGATTCTCCCCCTTTGAGTTACTGTATGGGAGACACCCAAGAGGGCTGTTGGATATTGCCAAGGAAACTTGGGAAAGTGAGAGTTCTCCCCACAGGAGTGTGATTGAGCATGTCGCCCTAAAGCAAGATCGAATTGCACAGGTAATGCCCATCGTGAAGGAACATTTGGCCCAAGCGCAGTTGGCACAGCAGAGAGTGTACAACCGTGGAGCCAAGACCCGTACCTTTTCCCCGGGGGATAGGATATTGGTACTTGTCCCTACGGTTGAAAGTAAATTCCTTGCCAAATGGCAAGGCCCCTACGAGATAATGGAAAAAGTGAGCGAAGTGAATTACAAGGTCAGACAACCAGGAAGGCGAAAGCCCGAACAGATCTATCACGTTAATCTGTTGAAAGCCTGGAGGGATAGAGAGTCCCTAGTCGCAGACACTTGGTCACCAGCTCAAACTGGTTGCGTGATTCCTGAGGTTGGAATAGCAGCCACCTTGTCACAACCCCAACAACAGGAGGTTAAGGAGTTTGTGCTTCGCAACAAGGAGGTATTCTCTGAGCTGCCGGGACAAACATCTGGGGTAGAGCATGACATCATTACCCCGCCCGGTGAAAGGGTGAAGTTAAAACCCTATCGGATCCCAGAGGCTCGACGGGAGGCAATACGGGAGGAAGTACAGAAAATGCTGAACTTAGGGGTGATAGAGGAGTCCCAAAGTGATTGGTCTAGTCCCATCGTGTTGGTGCCTAAACCGGATGGGAGCTGGCGATTTTGTAACGATTTTCGTCAGTTGAACAAAGTTACAAAATTTGACACCTACCCCATGCCACGTATAGATGAGTTGATCGACCGGCTGGGAACAGCCCGATACATGACGACTCTTGACCTCACAAAAGGGTATTGGCAAATCCCCCTGGCCAAGTCGGCCAAAGAGAAAACCGCATTTGTAACCCCAGACGGGGCGTTCCAATATAAAAGAATGCCGTTCGGGTTACAGAATGCGCCGGCCACATTCCAGCGGAAAATGGACCAGATGCTGAGGCCCCATCGGAAGTATGCTGCGGCTTACCTGGATGACGTAATTGTCCATAGCACAGATTGGGCCTCACATCTGCCAAAAGTGCAAGCAGTCCTGGACTCTGTTCGGGAAGCGGGGTTTACGGCTAACCCCAAGAAGTGTACCATTGGGCAGGAGGAGGCCAAATATCTTGGGTACACCATTGGGAGGGGAGTAATAAAACCCCAACTCAACAAAGTCGAGGCCATCCAGAGTTGGCCACGTCCCAACAGCAAGAAGCAGGTACGAGCCTTTCTGGGAATCGCTGGGTATTATCGGCGATTCATTCCCCACTTTGCTTCTAAGGCTGTGCCCCTAACCAACCTGACGAAGGGGAAAGGGTCGGTCATGATTAAATGGACCCCCGAGGCTGAGGCAGCATTCCAATTCTTGAAACAAGCCTTATGTAGCCAGCCAGTGTTGTACTCACCCGACTTCTCTAAAGACTTTGTCGTACAAAGTGATGCGTCAGATGTGGGGTTAGGAGCAGTATTGTCCCAGGTCTGGAACGGGGAAGAGCACCCAGTCATTTACCTCAGCAGGAAGTTGAAGTCCCATGAGGTAAATTACGCCACCGTTGAAAAGGAGTGTTTAGCGGTGAAGTGGGCTCTAGATTCCCTTCGGTACTACCTGCTAGGTAGGCACTTTGACATGGTTACGGATCACGCTCCGTTAAAGTGGATGGCTCAAAACAAGGAAACAAATAGAAGAGTGAATAGGTGGTTCCTGGCCCTCCAGGAATTCAACTTCACAGTAAAGCATCGCCCTGGCGTTCAAATGGGGAATGTGGATGCTTTGTCTCGAGTACATGAATGCCTGATTGCTGGTGTTCCAACCCCGAGGTTAAAACAAGAGGGGGGGGTATGTGACAGCAGGAAGGTAAAGTCACCTGGTTGCATCCAGGGGGGTAGATATATTTCGCCCAGATTCAGGCTTTACGCCGACTTATACAACTAGGTGGAGAGTTGTATAAGGCTAGTGGGCTCATGGATGACTCATACCTCTAGGGAGAGGGCTGGGCGTCGTACAGACAGGGAGTTGATGAGGCCAGCTGAAGCTTGTCAGCTCATTTAGGCCTCTATAAGAACTCCCAGCTTCATTAGATGTTAGCTCATGCCTGGAACCAGACCTGTGTGGACTGTCTAGGGAGAGTGAACCCCTGTGCGGTGAGGCAAAGCCTGTGTGGCTATTTGTTTGGACTTTTACTAAACCAGGGACTTAGGGACTAGGACAGCACTAGGCTGATCCCAGTTGTTAGTTAGGAAACCTGTATGTTTAGTCAGAGGTCAACTTGACCAGGATTTATTTTGGTTATGTTTCTTTTGCTTTGCTGTGTTTTGTCACTGTAAATAGAAAATAAACCGCACCTTTTTTTGATTTTGAAAACCACAACCTCCGTTTGCTGGGCCTGTTTTGTGTGGGGAGCCCATCCCGGGGGTCACACACACCCGCTGCCGAGCTAACCCCCTCACAGTATCAATAAAAATAGTGTTAAAGTATGACTACACAAACAGGAAATGCTGGAGTAAATTATTGGTCCAACACAGATAAATACCTGGGTATGGCTTACTAGATCATATATAGAGGGTATCACAATGGGCTGTCTGATGAAAGAGGTGTTTGAAGGGTCAGCATGAGGATTCAGGCAATTAAAAGCAAAAAAAATTGACCATAGACCACATAATTCAGCCATATACTCTAATAGTGTTGGGCGAACAGTTTAAGCTGAGCAAACGTTCGGCCCCGACATCGTGATGATGACTTTCTCCAATCACGGCTCAGTGCTCATAGTCCCACCCCACACTATAAAAGCTAACTTCCTATAGGAAGCTTTTGCAGTATGTTGGAGTGGAGATAAATAGAGCAGGGCTCAGTTTGCTACTAGCGAGTTAGTGTATTCACTTATTGTCACTCTGAGTGTTAGTTCAGTGTAAAGCCTCATACACACGATCGGACTTCCATCAGACTTTTCCGTGGATTTCGGTCCGAAGGGCGTTGGCCATGAACTTGTTCTGCATACACACGGCAGAACATTTTCAGCCAACTTTTACCAAATCACGTGGTTTTTCAGCTCTTTACCGCCACCCTTTGGGCAACTTCTGCTATTGTTGTCTGATCTTTAGCATTGGTTCTGAGCATGCGTGTTTGTACTTTGGACTTTAGTCCTATGGACTTGTGTACACACGATCAGATTATCCTCCATCGGACATTTGTTGCCGGAAAGTTTGAGAGCATGCACAGCGAACATTTGTCCGATGAAAAACCGAAAATAATTGTCCGATGGAGCATACACACGGTCGGATTGTCCGATAAAACACGTCCGTCAGACCGTTGTTGTCAAAAAGTCAGATCGTGTGTATGGGCCTTAAGTATAGTGTGTGAGAATAGTGTGTTAGTGTAGTGCAGTGTTTAACACAGCTTTACATAACTGTAGCGCACCCCACATAGGAGCTACAAGTAGAATGGGATCCCCCATCACACAGCCAGGCACACCAAATTTCCAAAGACACACTTGAGTCAAGAAACAGTCCAGTGCTTGTTTTTGTTGGGGGGGATAAAATTGGGATGGGGAGAGGGGGAATATGATGCCCACTTGACCTCCGAGAACTTCAGGGACAACTCACCTATATACAGTCTATATAAACTCCCTTCTCTTTCTCCAGCACTTTACTTGCTCGCAAAAAAAAGACTCAGCTGGGGCTCTTTTAGTAAATCTGGCAAAGCACTCAGATTAGAGCAAGAATCCTTTATGGGTAGGGGCCTCCGAGCCCCATTGGTTGTGTAGCAAAGTTCAGCTTCCAGCTTACATTCCTGTGGCTACTGATCCCAGCACCACCTCTTCAGGCACTGCCAGCCCACCTGGCTGCAGCTGCCCCTTTCACTAGACCTCCTGGCTACTTCTCTTCAGTCCTCCCAGACTGCACACTCACCAGCCCATCTGGCTGACTTCTCCTGCCTGGACATGCTAACCTGCTCCTGCTGTCCTCACACTTGCTCTCGTGCCTCCAGGAAGGATGTCCTCCATATGTTGAAGAGGGTCTCTCCAGCACCCGAGCCCCAGGCCTGAGGTCACCCCCGCCCTGACTAGGGGGCACCTCAGCACTCCTTCTCCATCTTCCACACGACTACCCCTGCTGACATAACCCAAGAGTATTTAAGAGGTGCCTGCCCTCTGCCAGCCCACTTTTCTTGGGATCATCAATACTCCAAGCAGCTCCTCCTACTCCACCCTCTACTTCTGTAAGCTTCTCCAAGGTTCCAGAGAGCAGAGGGAGTTACCAGAGGTGCTGCTTGATGAGTCATCCAGCCTCCTTGAATCACTCAACCCTGACCCAGATTCAACCCAGGCCTGGTTCTTAGCCAGGCCAATTTATCTACACAAACAACTATGTACACTAGCACCTAGCTAGAGGCTGCTACATAACATTTTACTCTGAGTGTTAGTGTA
This sequence comes from Rana muscosa, assembly GCA_029206835.1. Classification (NCBI taxonomy): domain Eukaryota; kingdom Metazoa; phylum Chordata; class Amphibia; order Anura; family Ranidae; genus Rana; species Rana muscosa. The sequence goes on along the minus strand of CM055118.1, from coordinate 342,653,889 downwards.
ATGTTAGTATAGTGTGTTAGTGTAGTGTGTTAGTGTAGTGCAGTGTTTAACACCGCATTACATAACATTTAGTTATGTATACAGTGCTGTATACCCCTTGTATTAATTTTTTTGGTTGCTGCATGTTTTTTTTGGCTTTTTTTTGTCCCTGCCTGTCCCCTTTTTTTTTTTAATTGTCAGCTGCAGTTTTTATGACTGCAACGCTGGTATTCCCCCTTTTTACATCTTTTTTATAGTTGTTACATTTCTGTCAACGTCAGTCCTCAATTAAAGTGCACCAAACACCACTTTTCATTCAAAAAAATGCATCCAATCACACATTTCCTAGTTTCTATTAAATTTGGGTAATAAGCCCCCCAATCATGTCTGGGAGGCCAACAAGGAGGGACAGACGTTCCCATGCCATTATGAGGGGGCGCCAGCAGCGTCTGTGTCCACAGGCAAAGGTAGACGTGATTCGATCTCAGGCAGGGCACCTTTGTCTCTGTTTAGTGATGTTGCCCGTGCTATCCTGCCACAGCATGTAGAGGAGGTGGTGGACCGGCTTACTAAACCGTCTTCATCCTCCTGTATAGTGATGAGCCGAACACCCCCGGGGTTCGGTTCGCACCAGAACCCGCGAACGGACCGAAAGTTCGTACGAACATTAGAACCCTATTAAATACAATGGATGCAAACGTTCGAATTCTAAAGTGCTAATTATAACAACTATTATGCATGTTATTGTCCTAAAAAGGGTTTGGGAACCCGGGTTGTGCACCAGGGGACATGTATCAATGCAAAAAGAAGTTTTAAAAACGGTCGTTTTTCGGGAGCAGTCATTTTAATGATGCATAAAGTGAAAAAAAAAAAAGTCAAATATTCCTTTAAATATCGTACCTGGGGGGTGTCTAAAGTATGCCTGTGAAGTGCCACGTGTTTCCCGTGTTTAGAACTGTCCCTGCACAAAATGACACTTCTAAAGGAAAAAAAAGCCATTTAAAACTGCTTGCGGCTTTAATGTAATGTCTGGTCCCGGTAATATGGATGAAAATCTTTAAGAAAAATGGCATAGCTACCCCATGACCCCCCCCCCCCTACCCCAGCCCATTACCAGCCCCTTTGGGTCTTGTATGGATATTAAGGGGAACCCCGCACATAAAATAAAAAAGGCCCTATATACTCTGAACAGCCGTATACAGGCGGTGCATACAAGACAGGGACTGTAGGTTTGTTCTTATGTAGAATCTGTTTGTAATTTTGAACAGGTACATTGTTTAAGTGTAGCTCCAGCCCAAAAATCTATTTTTAAACTTTTTGGAAAACATAGGTAAGGGTTATCACCCCTGTAACATTTGTTTTTCTGTCTGTGCCCCTGTTCAGAACATTTCACCTCACTTTCCGTCCCAATGACAACTGTTTTTGAAATGTGGTGTTTTTCTTGAAACAAGGATTGCTGATAAAGCATCAGTACAGAGGAGACACCTTTCTCCCATATTAATTCTTACAGGAGAGAATTTTCCTTCCAAGGGGTAGATTTCCTCTCACTTCCTGTTGTCTTCTTGCGTTTGCAAGTAGGAGTCGTTTGTAAGTTGGATGTTTGAAAGTAGGGACCTGCCGTATATACTCTTCAGAAATAGGCCCCTTAGTTGTTGGTGTTGGCACAACACTGTAAGCACTCACAGTTACTCTTGGTTGGTGCTGGAACGCCCTGCTGTCAACTATTATATCAGGAATTGTAATTACATATAATTGTTGAACAGTGGTAGTAAAAATTGGGCCTTTGATGGTGGTGCTGGTGCCACAACACTGTAAGCCCTGACAGTTACTCTTGGTGGGTGCAGCAATGGGCCATGCTGTGAATTATTAGATCAAGAATTGTAATTGCATTACCCTGTTGAACAGGGGCTGAAAAATTGGGCCTTTCGTGGTGGTGGTGGTGGTGGCGTTGCCACAACACTGTAAGCCCTCAGAGTTACTCTTGGTGGGTGCAGGAATGGGCCCTGCTGTGAATTATTAGATCAAGAATTGTAATTACATGCCCCTTTTGAACAGGGGCTGAAAAATTGGGCCTTTCGTGGTGGTGGTGGTGGTGGCGTTGCCACAACACTGTAAGCCCTCAGAGTTACTCTTGGTGGGTGCAGCAATGGGCCCTGCTGTGAATTATTAGATCAAGAATTGTAATTGCATGCCCCTGTTGAACAGGGGCTGAAAAATTGGGCCTTAGGCACTGGTGGCACAACACTACAACCCCTCACAGATACTGTACTTGGAGCACAGCAATGAGCCCTGTTGCAAAGTATTGCTTCAAAAATTGTAATGACACGCCCCTGTTAAACAGGGGCTGAAAAATTGGGCCTTAGGCACTGGTGCCACAACACTCCAACCCCTCACAGATACTGTACTTGGAGCACAGCAATGAGCCCTATGGCAAATTATTGCTAAAAAAATTGTAATTACACGCCCCTGTAAAACAGGGGCTGAAAAATTGGGCCTTAGCCACTGGTGGCGGCACCCATAAACAAAAATGATCTTCCAAGCTATCATCATCAATCGTATCATTGAGGACTCGGAGGAGGAGGATAGCCAGTCAACATAACAGCACAGACACTCAGCATCAGCATCAGTCTTGAAGGGATGTGACATGTTAAAATCAATTAGTCTGTTATATCAGCATCAGGTGTGTGGTAGCTGGTGGTGATCCAAGACTGGTTCATCTTGATGAAAGTCAGTCGATCAACCGAGTCGGTGGACAGGCGCACCCTGTGATCCGTGACAAATCCTCCAGCAGCACTGAATGTGCGTTCCGAAAGAACGCTGGATGCAGGACAGGCCAGTAGCTCAATTGCATACTGTGCAAGCTCTGCCCAGTGATCCATCCTCAAGACCCAGTAAGCCAGAGGATTTTCGGTGGGGAAGGTGTCCAAGTCTGACCTTGCCCCTAGATATTCCTGCACCATGTTTATCAGACGCTGGCGATGGTTGCTGGAACCGATCATACTTTGGGGCTGCGGACTAAAGAATTGTCTGAACGCATCGGTCAGACGGCCACCTTCCCCACCGCTCCTTCTTTGACTGCCCGAAGCCTCAGCAACTCGTTGTCCAGGACCAGGAGTTTGTAACCTCCCAGTCTCTGGGAACGCGTTGCACAGACCTTTCTGCAAGGCCTCCCGGAGTTGTCTCATCCTCTGCTCCCTCTGCGACGGTAACATAAGGTCCGCAACCTTACCCTTGTACCGTGGATCAAGGAGAGTGGCCAGCCAGTAATGGTCCCTCTCCTTGATCCGAAGAATACGAGGATCCTTCCGCAGACTTTGCAGGATCAGGGAGGCCATGCAGCGTAGGTTTGCTGAGGCATTCGCTCCGGAGTCCTCTGGGTCACTAAGGACGACATGATCCGCAGCCACCTCCTCCCAGCCACGTACAAGTCCACTGGTTTCTTGGGACTGTAAATCATCCCTAAAAGACTGCTGCTGATGATGCTGAGTGCCAGCCTCCACCTCCATGCTGACACAATCCTCCTCCTCCTCCTCCTCCTCCTCTTCCTGTGCGATGGGTGGGACAGAAGGAACACTGTCTGGGTAAAGGGGGCCTTGAGAGGCAAGGAAGTCCGGCAAGCACGGCATGGCATCTTTTTGCCTGCGTACTTGCGTAGCCCCTTGAACGGCTACGGAGCACCGCTGGTTCAGAGGACAAACCACAGGAAGAGGCCATGGAGGAAGAAGAAGAGGAGGGGGTGGAGGAGAGAGGTGTGTCACAACCAGTAGTAGCATTTTGGAGGCGTGGCGGTGGAACAACCTCCAACACTACTGCACCTTGTTCTGCATCCTTCCCAGCTGCCAAAAGAGTGACCCAATGGGCCGTGAAAGAAAGGTAACGTCCCTGTCCATGCCTGCTGGACCATGAGTCAGCGGTAATATGCACCTTACCGCTGACCGCCCTGTCCAGCGAGGCCAAGACATTGCCTTCCACATGCCGGTAGAGAGCCGGAATAGCTTTCCGTGAGAAAAAGTGGCGTTTGGGAACCTGCCACTGAGGAACCGCACATTGCACAAACTCACGGAAGGGGGCCGAGTCTACCAACTGAAAAGGCAGCAGTTGAAGCGCTAGCAATTTAGCCAAGCTAGCATTCAACCGCTGGGCATGTGGATGGCTGGGAGTGAACTTCTTTTGACGGTCCAGCAGCTGGGGCAGGGAAATTTGCCTGCTAGAATCGGACGTCGGTGTACTGCTAGCAGAGTGGCCGCAAATACTTGGCTGTGACACACCTAATTCTACACCTTCATTCCTCTCAGTGCATGTTTCAGAGAGGACTGAAGTTATAGTGGGGTTGGAGATCCCAGCTGATGCGGTGCAAGGAGAGGTCCGCTTTGTTCTTTGGTGTGGGTCTTTGAGGTAGGCTTGCCAACGAGCTGCATGGCAGGTCAACATATGTCTGGTCAGGCATGTGGTACCCAAGCGGCTGATGTTTTGGCCACGCGATATACGCTTGAGACATATGTTGCAAACAGCAGCTGTGCGATCTGATGCACTAGCCTCAAAAAAGGCCCACACCAAAGAACTTTTTGAATGACGGGCAGAGGCAGCGCCCTGCACAGGCGGAGCTCTGCGGTGTGATTCCGTCGGTGTACTGCCCTTACGCTGGCCACCAAAGGGCATCCTGCCTCGTTGGAGATGTGCCTCCTCCTCATCCTCCTCCTCCTCCTCTCTCCTATTAGGCACCCACGTGGAGTCAGTGACCTCATCATCCCCTCCCTCCTCATCACTGGAGCCAATCTGGCAGTATGCTGCAGCTGCTGGAACATGGCTGCCAGATTGGTGTCCTTCTTGAGCATCCCCTCTGTCTGCTCTCACGCTACTGCCTTCCTGTAGCTGGGTTTCATCATCAGACCCTTCGAAACGCTGGGCATCCTCCTGGAGCATGTACCCAACACTGTGCTCAAACAGTTCGGGGGACTCCTCAGGAGGAGGACATGGTGGGTCTAGGGAAGGAGTGACTGATGATGAGTCTGACATTGATACCAGGGAAGAGGACGCTTTGGCAGCTGCTTTGCCAGTACCCTGAGCCTGGGTGAGAGAGGATGAGGAGGAGGAGGAGGGCTTGGTCATCCACTCTACCAAGTCTTCGGCATGATGTGGCTCAACATGTCCAGCTGCCGAAAAGAAGGACAAGCGTGTCCCATGGCCATTTGCTGATGACAATGCACCGCGTCCACGACCAGCACTGTTGTCCCCAGACACAGAGCCTGCTTGCCCTCTTTTATTGCCTCCTGACTGTCTGCCTCTCCTTGTTTGCCTTCCAGACATTCTAATAGATGGCCTGCAGGGAGATGGGAAAAAAGCAATAAGGGCTACCTTCAGGTGTCCTTCTCTGTCCCTTTACTTAAGGATTTCTAAATATGGTTGAGGATGATTGCTTTTGCACAGAATAGCACAACGACAATTTCCCTGACTGTCCAAAAAACAAGGATTTCAAAGATGGTTGATGAGGAATGCTTTAGCACACTATAGCACAAGGAGAATTTCCCTCACTGTCCTTCCCTGTCCCTAGAAACAAGGATTCGTACAGTAAAACACACTGACACTCTCCCTACCTATAGTTTTCTGTCCCTAGAAAAAATTATTTTTAAAGCACACTATAGCACAAGGAGAATTTCCCTCACTGTCCTTCCCTGTCCCTAGAAACAAGGATTCGTACAGTAAAACACACTGACACTCTCCCTACCTATAGTTTTCTGTCCCTAGAAAAAATGTTTTTTTAAAGCACACTATAGCACAAGGAGAATTTCCCTCACTGTCCTTCCCTGTCCCTAGAAACAAGGATTCGTACAGTAAAACACACTTACACTCTCCCTACCTATAGTTTTCTGTCCCTAGAAAAAATGTTTTTTTAAAGCACACTATAGCACAAGGAGAATTTCCCTCACTGTCCTTCCCTGTCCCTAGAAACAAGGATTCGTACAGTAAAACACACTGACACTCTCCCTACCTATAGTTTTCTGTCCCTAGAAAAAATGTTTTTTTAAAGCACACTATAGCACAAGGAGAATTTCCCTCACTGTCCTTCCCTGTCCCTAGAAACAAGGATTCGTACAGTAAAACACACTGACACTCTCCCTACCTATAGTTTTCTGTCCCTAGAAAAAATGTTTTTTTAAAGCACACTATAGCACAAGGAGAATTTCCCTCACTGTCCTTCCCTGTCCCTAGAAACAAGGATTCGTACAGTAAAACACACTGACACTCTCCCTACCTATAGTTTTCTGTCCCTAGAAAAAATGTTTTTTTAAAGCACACTATAGCACAAGGAGAATTTCCCTCACTGTCCTTCCCTGTCCCTAGAAACAAGGATTCGTACAGTAAAACACACTGACACTCTCCCTACCTATAGTTTTCTGTCCCTAGAAAAAATGTTTTTTTAAAGCACACTATAGCACAAGGAGAATTTCCCTCACTGTCCTTCCCTGTCCCTAGAAACAAGGATTCGTACAGTAAAACACACTGACACTCTCCCTACCTATAGTTTTCTGTCCCTAGAAAAAAAAAATTTTTAAAGCACACTATAGCACAAGGAGAATTTCCCTCACTGTCCTTCCCTGTCCCTAGAAACAAGGATTCGTACAGTAAAACACACTGACACTCTCCCTACCTATAGTTTTCTGTCCCTAGAAAAAATGTTTTTTTAAAGCACACTATAGCACAAGGAGAATTTCCCTCACTGTCCTTCCCTGTCCCTAGAAACAAGGATTCGTACAGTAAAACACACTGACACTCTCCCTACCTATAGTTTTCTGTCCCTAGAAAAAATGTTTTTTTAAAGCACACTATAGCACAAGGAGAATTTCCCTCACTGTCCTTCCCTGTCCCTAGAAACAAGGATTCGTACAGTAAAACACACTGCCACTCTCCCTACCTATAGTTTTCTGTCCCTAGAAAAAATGTTTTTTTAAAGCACACTATAGCACAAGGAGAATTTCCCTCACTGTCCTTCCCTGTCCCTAGAAACAAGGATTCGTACAGTAAAACACACTGACACTCTCCCTACCTATAGTTTTCTGTCCCTAGAAAAAATGTTTTTTTAAAGCACACTATAGCACAAGGAGAATTTCCCTCACTGTCCTTCCCTGTCCCTAGAAACAAGGATTCGTACAGTAAAACACACTGACACTCTCCCTACCTATAGTTTTCTGTCCCTAGAAAAAATGTTTTTTTAAAGCACACTATAGCACAAGGAGAATTTCCCTCACTGTCCTTCCCTGTCCCTAGAAACAAGGATTCGTACAGTAAAACACACTGACACTCTCCCTACCTATAGTTTTCTGTCCCTAGAAAAAATGTTTTTTTAAAGCACACTATAGCACAAGGAGAATTTCCCTCACTGTCCTTCCCTGTCCCTAGAAACAAGGATTCGTACAGTAAAACACACTGACACTCTCCCTACCTATAGTTTTCTGTCCCTAGAAAAAATGTTTTTTTAAAGCACACTATAGCACAAGGAGAATTTCCCTCACTGTCCTTCCCTGTCCCTAGAAACAAGGATTCGTACAGTAAAACACACTGACACTCTCCCTACCTATAGTTTTCTGTCCCTAGAAAAAATGTTTTTTTAAAGCACACTATAGCACAAGGAGAATTTCCCTCACTGTCCTTCCCTGTCCCTAGAAACAAGGATTCGTACAGTAAAACACACTGACACTCTCCCTACCTATAGTTTTCTGTCCCTAGAAAAAATGTTTTTTTAAAGCACACTATAGCACAAGGAGAATTTCCCTCACTGTCCTTCCCTGTCCCTAGAAACAAGGATTCGTACAGTAAAACACACTGACACTCTCCCTACCTATAGTTTTCTGTCCCTAGAAAAAATGTTTTTTTAAAGCACACTATAGCACAAGGAGAATTTCCCTCACTGTCCTTCCCTGTCCCTAGAAACAAGGATTTGTACAGTAAAACACACTGACACTCTCCCTACCTATAGTTTTCTGTCCCTAGAAAAAATGTTTTTTTAAAGCACACTATAGCACAAGGAGAATTTCCCTCACTGTCCTTCCCTGTCCCTAGAAACAAGGATTCGTACAGTAAAACACACTGACACTCTCCCTACCTATAGTTTTCTGTCCCTAGAAAAAATGTTTTTTTAAAGCACACTATAGCACAAGGAGAATTTCCCTCACTGTCCTTCCCTGTCCCTAGAAACAAGGATTCGTACAGTAAAACACACTGACACTCTCCCTACCTATAGTTTTCTGTCCCTAGAAAAAATGTTTTTTTAAAGCACACTATAGCACAAGGAGAATTTCCCTCACTGTCCTTCCCTGTCCCTAGAAACAAGGATTCGTACAGTAAAACACACTGACACTCTCCCTACCTATAGTTTTCTGTCCCTAGAAAAAATGTTTTTTTAAAGCACACTATAGCACAAGGAGAATTTCCCTCACTGTCCTTCCCTGTCCCTAGAAACAAGGATTCGTACAGTAAAACACACTGACACTCTCCCTACCTATAGTTTTCTGTCCCTAGAAAAAATGTTTTTTTAAAGCACACTATAGCACAAGGAGAATTTCCCTCACTGTCCTTCCCTGTCCCTAGAAACAAGGATTCGTACAGTAAAACACACTGACACTCTCCCTACCTATCCTTCTCTTTCCCTAAACTAAAGGAATCCAGGTTAAGCAAGAAAAAATAAATGTCACTGTCCCTGCCTATGCTTCTCTTTCCCTGCTCCGGAACACACTACACTAGGCCGCCGTGCTGGCGGCCTTTTATAGTGTGGGGCGTGTACTAAACACCCTCAGCAATAATTGGCCACAGGCAGGATCATTGCTCTCCTCGCTGCCGGCGCTGTGATTGGCCAAGCATGCGGGGTCACAGTGCATGCTTGGCCAATCACAGCGCCTGGATGACACTGCGATGGCGTAGTGCATTGTGGGCCGTTCGCGTCACTCGAATTAGGCGCGAACGGCCCAAATCGTTCGATCTTCGTCGAACGATCGAACAGCCGATGTTCGAGTCGAACGTATGTTCGACTCGAACACCGAGCTCATCCCTTCTCCTGTAGCACACGGACCCTTTTCCATTGCTTTGGCTCAATTGCAGGAAAAAGGCACACCGTACTATATGCCCGTACCCTCCTAGTTGAGGAGGTTGAGCGGTGTTATGTATTTGGGTCCCACAGCTAGGTTCTTCCGTCAGTTGGTTCTCATCTCCTAGGATATAGGGACAAGTCTCTGTATTCCCCCCAAGTAATTCCAATGTTCACACCACTTTAAACTCCAACGTTGAGTTTATTTTCTCAATTTTCAGCAGATAGGAAAGAGTGGATAAGAGACAGGACAGCAAGTCCAGGCACAAGTAGATATTACAATCATTACTCTATCCCCGAGTAGGTTTAGCTCACCCGGATAGTCTCCTACAAGTTGATCCTAGCAGCCGAAGTGATACTCGAACGATCAATCAGGTTCTTTTCCTAGATGCGATCGGGAGACTCTCTGCCACAGAATTTATCAGATCCCGAACCTCTTAGCTTCTGGTACATAAGCACAGGTGCCAGCAGCAGCACATTACTAGGCCCTTGGTGGATAGAAGAATCCCTCCAGAAAGTTACCGGGCCCCTTCCTTCACCGTGAACTCTCACCGGTCCGTCAGAAAGGTCCTCCCCCGGCCTCCTCTTCTTAGAAGCGGGCTCCCTCGCGAGGGACACCCTGGGACTCCTCTTCCCAGAAGTGGGCTCCAGCTAAAGGTGCTGGGCCCAATGTTGAAAATGCAGCCCCAGGACTAAAGGTGCCTGAGACTGATGCACACGTGGCCCCATGGCCTGGAGGGCCATGCGCCACACACCTGGACTCCGACTTCTCTCCTCCTCCGAAACGAAGACCCCTCCCGGGCGGCGTCTGCCCCTTATGTATCCTCTCCCAGCATGCACAGCAGGCCAAACACGCCCACTGTACCGCTGCCGAGAGAGGACACCCCAAGGCACAGCACTAATACCAGTGGTTCAACCCTGACCCATTATGGCAGTGCCACCTACAGGCCACAGGGAACTGCACACCAGTATACCACCTGGAAATAAAACAGCACAACCTATAAATTGAGAACGGTCTGAGCCTAACTACTATCTCAGACCAGCCCCCTAAATTTGGGTATATAGCACCCCCAAATGGGGTGGGCGCTACACTCCTCATCCTCTATCACCCAAGCAGAGACTAGTGCGCAGTCCACTGCTGCTGCCAGAGTGGCTTATTCTGCCTCCTTGTCCATAGCTACTCCTGCCATACCCTCAGCATCATGCATGGAGGAGTCAGCTGAATTATTTGAACACAACAATAGCCACTTGGTTCTTGAGGATGCACAAACATTACTTGATTCAGATGTTGTTTCTGAGGTAGAGGAAGAGAGTAACATGAGACTACAGAGAGGGGAGAATGCTGATAAACAACAAATTGGCAGTCATGTTCCCCCAGCCGCAACTATTGCCAAGTTGACTCTAGTGAGGATGGAAAGGATGATGATGATGCTGGATAGAGCATAGGAAGAAAGTGAGGGGGGAGAAACAGCCAAAATGAGGCAGGATGTCCTCCAGAGGCAGACTCATGGACGAGTAGAGAGCAGCCACCCTATTTCATCAGATTGTTGAGCTGTTATCTTCCGGCCCACTTTTCACAGCTTGGCTGTAAGGATGAGCCAAACACCCCCTGGTTCGGTTCTCACCAGAACTTGCAAATAGCCAAAAAATTGGTTCGAACACGCGAACACCGTTAACCACCTAAGCCCCGGACCATTTGGCTGGCCAAAGACCATTTGATCACCTCTGCGGTTTTTATTTTTTTGCGCTATAAACAAAAAAAAAAAAAGAGCGACAATTTTGAAAAAAAAGCAAAATTGTTTACTTTTGCTATAATGAATATCCCCAAAAAATCTATAAAAAAACTAAATTTTTCCACAGTTTAGGCCGACATGTATTCTTCTACATATTTTTTGTAAAAAAATCGCAATAAGTGCAAAAGTTATAGCGTCTACAAAATAGGGGATAGTTTTATGGCATTTTTATTATTATTTTTTTTACTAGTAATGGCGGCGATCAGCGGATTTTATCGTGACTGCGCCATTATGGCGGACTCATCGGACACTTTTGACACATTTTGGGACCATTGTCATTTTTACAGTGATCAGTGCTATAAATATGCACTGATTACTGTGAAAATGACACGGGCAGTGAAGGGGTTAACCACTAGGAGGCGCTGAAGGAGTTAAGTGTGTCCTAGGGAGTGATTCTAACTGTTAGGGGGTGTGGCTACGAGTGACACGTCACTGATCGCTGCTCCCGATGAGAGGGAGCATACGATCAGTGACAGTGTCACTAGGCAGAACGGGGAGATGCTTGTTTACACTTGCCTCTCCCCGTTCTGCAGCTCTGTGACCCGATTGCGGGACACCGGCGCATTCAAAGTGACGTAAATATATGTTACTTTGCCCAGCCGTGCCATTCTGCCGACGTATATGTACAGGAGCCGGTCGGGAACCAGTTAAAGTCTATGGGACACGAACATGAAAAACCAAAAGTGCTAATTTTAAAGGCTTATATGCATGGTATTGTCATAAAAAGGGTTTGGGGACCCGGGTCCTGCCCCAGGGGACATGTATCAATGCAAAAAAAAGTTTTAAAAACAAACGTTTTTTTGGGGAGCATTGATTTCAATAATGCTTAAAGTGAAACAATAAAAGTCTACAGTATGCCTGTAAAGTGGCACATTTTTTCCGTGTTTAGAACAGTCCTGAATGACAAAATGAAATTTCTAAAGGAAAAAAACAAATTTAAAACTGATCGCGGCTGTAATAAATTGTCGGGTCTCGGCAATACAGATAAAACTCATTGAAAAAAATGGCATGGGTTCCCCCCCCCCCCCAGTCCATTACCAGGCCCTTTGGGTCTGGTATGAAAATTAAGGGGAACCCTGCACCAAAATTGAAAAGAAAATGGCGTAGGGGTCCACCCAAAAATCCATAACAGACCCTTATCTGAGCACGCAACCTGGCAGGCTGCAGGAAAAGAGGGGGCAAGAGAGCGCTGACTGACACTTCTCTCGCTTTGACAGCTGTTATATAGCTGAGGGCGGGGCCACCTGGTGACGTAAACGGGTGACCTCACCCCCTCTGACGCCACAGGGTTTTTTTTTGGTTGGGCGGCGCAAGATGGATTTACATCGCTGGACATTTTTATTTTCTATTAAAGGACTTGTCCCAAGCTGTCTCCTGTCTTTTTTACAATTTTTGGGACTTTTTTGTGAAATGGTAGGGGTACCATGTACCCGTTACCAATCCACATAGGGGGGGGCGGGATCTTGTGGCCCCAATTGATAAGGCGGCTTCCAGATTCCGATAAGCCCCCCGCCCGCAGACCCCCACAACCACAGGCAATGGTTGTATGGATGAGGCCCTTGTCCCCATCAACATGGGGACAAGGTGCTTTGGGGTCAGACCCCAAAGCATCCTCCCTATGTTGAGGGCGTGTGGCCTGGTACGGTTCAGGAGGGGGGCGCTCTCTCGCCCCCAGCTCTTTTCCTGTGGCCTGCCAGGGTGCGTGCTCGGATAAGGGTCTGCTATGGATTTTTGGGGGGACCCCTACGCCATTTTTTTTTATTTTGGTTTGGGGTTCCCCTTAATATTCATACCAGACCCAAATGGCCTGGTAATGGACTGGGGGGGGCCCATGCCGTTTTCTTCAATGAGTTTTATCTGTATTGCCGAGACCCAACAATTCATTACAGCCGCGATCAGTTTTAAATGACTTTTGTTCCTTTAGAAATGTAATTTTGCTGCAGGACTGTTCTAAACACGGGAAAACTGTGATACTTTACAGGAATACTATAGACACCCCCCAGGTATGACATTTAAAGGAATATTTCCTTCTTTATTGTTTTACTTTAAGCATTATTAAAATCACTGCTCCCGAAAAAACTGCAGTTTTTAAAAAAGAAAATGCATTGATACATGTTCCCTGGGGCAGGACCCGGGTCCCCAAACACTTTTTACGACAATACTTTGCATATAAGCCTTTAAAATTAGCACTTTTGATTTTTCATGTTAAGCTCCCATAGACTTTTAAATGGTGTTCCGCGGCTTTCGAATTTGCCACAAACACTGCATAATGTTTGCTATTCGGCGAACAGGTGAACACCCGATGTTCGAACATCAGGCTCATCCCTACTTGGCTGTGTGGGCCTTTTTAGCACCTGTGCAGCCGATCGCACTGTTGCAATTTGCAATTCCATGGGGAATGGTTTTAGATGGCATTTAGAGTCTCTTAAAGAGCTGGGGGGTGGCGGCAGGGGCAGGAGGTTAAAAAAAAAAAAAGTGAGGTCCTCAAATTCTATACCAGATCCTGATCTGAGCAAAAGGGAAGGAGAAGCATTTGCCCAGCACCCCCTCCTGAACCATACCAGGCCATATGCCCATGCTAATGAGGACCAGGGACTCTTCTTCGCATCTCTGACTCCATGGTGTTGGGGGGTTTATCATAATCTGGAAGCCATCTTTATCAATAAGGGGCTTCCAGATCCTGGCCATCCATCATCAGTCACATCCTCCAGCGATGGAGGTCCATGTTAATCATGATGAACATTGGCGGCCGTCCTGCCCAAAGGAAAAAAGCCAGTCACCTGTTGAGGCATGTCCAATTCTGTCACTTATCACACTGAATGACATCTTTGGGTCCCTGCTTTTAAAGTAAACAAAGAAGCGGGGGTCACCTGCGTTGTGGGGAAGAGTCCCTTGTCCTCATCAACATGGGGACAAGGTGCTTTGACAGGGGGGGAAGTGCATGCTTGTCTACCTTCTTTCTTGGCCTACCAGGCTACATACTCAATAAGTGTCTGGTATAGCTAAATGAATAAGGCAGGGATGATTCACTGGTTGCTAGGATGCTGGCAGGGGTAGCACCCTTACAACCAGCATCTCTGAGCTAGAACTGTCACATTTAGAAATGGTAGTAATACTACTACTACTAAGGCGGCGCTTTACCGTGGTTTTATCAGTGCTATACGGTTGCTAGCAGGGCGCTTTTAACTCCCACTAGCGGCCAAATAAAGGGTTAAATGTGCCTGTGTAGCGCTGCTGATGAAGAGCTTTGCAGGTGCTATGGCAGAGGTGCCCGTTCATTTCAATGGACAGGAGTGGTATACACTGCTCCACCGCCTGAAAGATGCTACTTGCAGGACTTTTTCTAACGCCCTGCCAGCCCATCGCCCCAGTGTGAAAGCACTCCGGCTCTCACACTGGGGATGCAAGGGAGGCGTTTTTCAGGCGCTTTACAGGCCCTATTTTTAGCCCAAAACCGCCTGAAAAACACCCCAGTGTGAAAGGGGTCTAAATGTTTCAACTCTTAGGCCGGCCATAGATGGTTCAAATCTCGGCTGGTTCAGCAGGAACTGGCCGAGATTCGAACCGTGTGTGGGCAGTCTGGAGGGATTCCCCTGTCAACACTCTCTGAGTTGATGGGGGAATCCATGTAAATTTCTTTCCTGCAACCCGTGGTTGCAGAAAATAGATTCTCACCTTCTATGGCCTGCCTAATTAATATATTCATTAAATAGCAAGTGGCTAGACCTCAATAATTAATGTTTTTTTTTAAGCAATTTAACTCTAATTTAATATTGCATTTTGTTTGTGATATTTAACACTGGTAATGACCACATTTGCAGTATCTACCAGTAGTAAAAACACACAAATATCTCATTGGACAAATGTTAGCGAATTGACACCAGAGTGTAAAATCTGTCTTGCGTGAAGATAGGATTTGTACTCTATACAGCAGCCATTCAAGCATAGAAAACCCACAATTACAGGTACAGGTAACCTTTTCACTTGGGCTGCTTCCAATTTTTTCCCCCTGGAGCTCCGCTTTAAAGTGATTGTCAAGTCTCCTTATTTTTTACATTAAAATAACAAACACGTTATACTTACCTGCTCTGTGTAGTTGGTTTTGCACAGAGCAGCCCAGATCATCTTCTTCTCAGGTCCCTGGCTGGAGCTCATGGCCCCTTCCTCCTGTTGAGTGCTCCCACAGCAAGCAGCTTGCTATGGGGGCACCCAAGCCAAGCTTCAACTCTGTGTATCTATTCAGACATAGAGCCGCGGCTCGGTCCCGCCCCTCTCTACTGATTGGCTGAGTTTGATTGACAGCAGTGGGAGTCAATGGCTGCTGTGTCTCAGCCAATCAGGAGGGAGAGTCCGGGACTGATGAGGCACTTGTGGACATTGCTGGATAGGGGGCTCAGGTAAGTACTGGGGGGGGGGGGTGCTGCACACAGAAGGTTTTTTTATCTTAATGCATAGAATGTATTAACCACTACAGCCCCGGGAAGTTTTACCCCCTTAATGACCAGGCCCTTTTTTACAATACGGCACTGTGTTACGTTAACTGACAATTGCGCGGTCATGCGACGTTGTATACAAATAAAATGTATGTCCTTTTTTTCTCACAAATAGAGCTTTCTTTTTGTTGTATTTGATTACCTCTACCGTTTTTATTTTTTGCGCTATAAACAAAATAAGACCGACCATTTAAAAAAAAAAAGAAAAACATTTTTACTTTCTGCTAAAAACATTTCCAATAAAAAAATCAAAAAATCTAATTTCTTCTTCAATGTATTCTGCTATATATTTTTGGTAAAAAAAAATCCCAATTAGCGTATATTGATTGGTTTACGCAAAAGTTATAGCATCTACAAACTATGGGATAGATTTATGGACTTTTCCTTTTTTTTATATATATTCTTTACTAGTTATGGGGGCGATCAGCGATTTTTAGCAGGGCTGCGACATTGCAGCGGACAAATCTGACACTTAAGCCCCTTACACACTGTCAGACTTTTGCGCAACAAACTTTGTTTTGAGCAAGTTGGACCAACAATCCGACCGTCGGACAAACTTGTTACGGATTTTTTTGGTTTTCATCGGACAAAAGTTGGGTCTGCAAACGGACAAACTTTTGCCCAACAAAGCATTTCCGACCGTGTGTACAGGAAACCATCGGACTTTTGTCAGATGGACTAAACAACTAATGTTAAAATCGACCAACAATAGCAGAAGTTGACCAAAGGGCGGCTGTAAAGAGCAGAAAAGAGCAGAAAAACCACGTGATGTTGCCAAAAGTTTTGGGAAAGTTTGCAGAAAAGTCAGAGCGTGTGTATGCTATGGGTGTTCCCGACCAACTCCGTTCGGACAAAAAACCACGGAAAAGTCTGATAGAAGTCCGACCGTGTGTACGGGGCTTAAGTGACACTTTTTGGGGACCAGTGACACCATTACAGTGATCAGTGCTAAAAATATGCACTGACAGTATAAATGACACTGACAAGGAAGGAGTTAACATCAGGGGCGATCAAAGGGTTAAATGTGTTCCCTGTGTGTGCTTTCTAACTGTGTGGGGGATGCTGACACTAGATGAAGAGCGAGATCTGTGTTCCTGATTAGTAGGAATCACAGATCTCTCTCTTCCTCTGTGACAGAACGACAGTCTGCCTTGTTTACATAGGCAGACCGCTGTTCTATCATTCAGTCAAACACTCGCGGGTGGCCGGCGTCCATCACGGCCGCCGGACCCGCTGATTGGCTCCCGCTGTGTCCAATCACAGCAGTCACATGATACAGGAGCCGCACCACTTCTCAGTATTAAAGCATGTTTAAAGGGCCTTTGGAAGGAGGAAGTGTTAAGGGGGTAACTTTCAATTTTATTTTATTTTTTTAAACATTCAAGTAGAAGTTGCTATTTTTGTTCTGTACATTGGCCTATAATTGAACAATTTTGCTAAATCCATCAGGTGAACATGAATTCAGTGTGGAGACGATTCCGGTTATCTTTGCTTCTCCTGGAGAAAATGTGACACTTCTCAGTCGTATTAGAATTAGGAATGTAAATACTTTACCCAACATTACTGCCTGCCGTATAAGAGGGATGATACCTACAGAAAGCTGCTTGTTCAAGGATTCTATTTTATCCTTCAAAATAAATCAAGTGAATCATGGACACCGAGGATATTATTGGTGGAAAATAGAAACTTCTACAAGCAATGGAGAAACATCATCATCCAACCATTCTGGACCAGAACTTCAAGTTATAGGTAATTTTTTGCATTTATTGTTATAATTTTTTTAAATGGAAGAGACACATTTTGATACGAAAAAAATACTAACATGCAAAAATATGTGTTTTCTTTATATCCAATGGTCAGGGCTAAAATATTCACTTTAAAAATATATATATATTTTTCAATTTTTTAGGTAGGTAAATATTAAACACTGTTTTCCAGTTTCTCCATGCCTCAAAAATGTAGTTGTTTACAGGGCTCATAAGCAGTGGTGGCTGGTGTATTTTTGGGGGGAGGCGGCAAACAACCACCCCCCCATTGGTCGGTCAGTGGGCAGCACCCCCCCCGGCACTTACCCTATCTTGCGGACGGGTGGTGGCTGGGTTTCTGCAGGCAGCTGGTGGGTTGCCAGCAGGTTGCGGGGTTCGGTGGGCAGCTGGCAGGTTTTGAACTTCGGCGGGCGCATAGCGGGGTCTGGCGGATAGCTGGCTCGTTTCGGGCTTTGGCGGGCAGGTTGCGGGCTCCAGCGGGCATTGGGTGGGCTCCTGTGTCATCTGTCTTTTGCCTTTATGTAACACAGCCGCTTCCGCCATGCGTCTCCTCCCTCCTTCTCCTAGGCGTTCAATAGGATCACCTGTCCTTTCAGCCAATCAGCTGACGGGTCTCAGACCTGCTTACTGATTGGCAGGGAGGAGGATCTGTGTGGCGATAGCGAATATTCATTTGCTATCGTCACACAACTGGGTGGGATCAGGATGCAGTTATCCGCGCCCCGAGTCCACCCTTTTTTGAAGCCTATTAGAGCCTCTGGCTCTAATCATGTGCTTCACAACCCCCCCCCCCCCCCCATTGGAATCCATAATCCGGTGTCCTGCTATGTAGATCAGAGATGGAGGGGCTGCGCCCGTGCGCCCTCTATGGACGGTCTGCCGCTGCTCAATAGCTCAAGCTCAAATTTACACACACAAGTGAATCAGAAAAGTGACTCCTTGCTTTACATCTTCTCTACAGCTCTGATTGAGGTTTTAGGGCTCTGTAGATGCTTGTTGGTGCTATTAATTCTTAATTGCACCCCCACACATCTAGCAAAGATGGGTGCATTTGCAGCCACCAAAACATATGGTACTGCAATACCAAGAGGTTTGGTGTAGCACAATTCTAAAAATTGTGCCTGCAGTACTTTTTGTATGTTCCCACGTATTTGGCGCAAAGAACACACATGCCTAGACATACCTTTTATGGTGTGAACCGCCCTCAATCAGAGTGTCTGAAAGGATGTTACTGCTGCTAGGCTGTCTCTTTAGATAATCCATAGTGCTCTGCAATGTAGAACAAAGAAGATTTGTAAAGTAAAATGGACTAAATCCCTTTAAAGTGCTACTAAACCCAGGACCCTGCATCCACTACATTAGAACCTCGGATTGCGACTAACTCGGTTAACGAGCGTTTCGCAATACGAGCACTGTACTGTATTTTTTAAATCCTGACTCGGTTTGCGAGTGTTGTCTCCCAAAATGAGCAGGATTCAAGCCACAGCGGTGTGCAGTACCTGGTGCCCTGGTGGCCCTTGTCACTGGGGAAGAAAATGTCAGAAATGCTAATATTGTACAGTTGTCACCGGAGCAGGAAATGATGGGAAATCTTCAAATGGGAACACCCATTGTGGTGAAAACGGTCTAAATCTTGCCATAAACTAGAAGAATTTTGTTTGAATTTTTTTTTTTAAGAATGTTTATTTCATTTTCTAATGGTTTGTAGAGTCAAATTGATGTTTGTTTTTTATTTACTGCAATGACAAGAAAATTCGAAGGGGCAGGATGGAAGCATTTTCTTGAAGGAACTAATTTCTTACAGTGAATGTGGTTTTTGTCCAGGAAAGTCCATTCACTCCAAAATCAAATGTAAAAAGCAAACTTTTAGTGCTTGTAAAGGTAGAAGTTTTTTTAATCTTAATACATTCTATGCATTAAGATAAAAATCAATTGGTGTGCAGCAGCCCCCCTAATACTTACCTGAGCCCCATCTCGATCCATCAATGTTGCACGAGAGACGTGGCTATCTGGGACTCTTCCTCCTCATTGGCTGAGACAGCAGTAAAGCGCCATTCTGTCAAGTCAGTGAGCCAATGAGGATAAAGAGGGGGCAGGGCCTGGCCACAGCTCCGTCTCTGAATGGACGCAGGGAGCTGCAGCTCAGCTCGGGTGCCCCCATAGCAAGCTGCTTGCTGTTGGGGCAGGAGGGAGGGGCCAGGAATGCCAAAGAGGGACCAAAGAAGAGGAGGATCCGGGCTGCTCTGTGCAAATCCACTGCACAGAGGAGGTAAGTATGACATTTAAAAAAAAAAAAAGAGACTTCAGTATCACTTTAAGAGGGGATTTGATCCCTCTCTGTAAAAAAATAGGTACGTTTTCCTATAGTAGACCCAGGCAGAGATAAAAAAAAAAAAACCTTACAGGAGTTTAACCACTTTCTGACCAGGCCTTTTCTGAAATTTTTTGTTTACAAGTTTAAATTAGTATTTTTTGCTAGAAAATTACTTAGAACTCCTGAACATTTTATATATATATATATATATATATATATATATATATATATATATATATTTAGCGCTACCCCCAGTTAAGAGAGCCGCTGGTTTGATTTTGGGCCCTGTATACAGCACCGCCAACCCCCGGCAATCTTACTCGACCAACTCTGGCACAGTTAGACTAGGGTTAAACTTATATCACATGCAATATAGTATTGCATGGAGTAATCTGTTTGAAATAAGACAACACACTGAGGCGAGAGATCAAATATAACAGTTTTACTTTTATATCCAAAAGCATAGACAGAACAGAACACATGCAACTTGCTTACAGAGCCCTGCAGCAATAGGTGTAGCACACAACAATGGCCCAGCGCGGTAACCCACCGCGCGCAGCCATTATGGTGTACGCGCCCTGTGGCGCACTAAGCAATATTACTCTCTCTCCTCCCTCGTCAGGCCTGACATAGAAGAAATCTCAGTCTTTTCACTTGTTATTTCTTCGCATGCAAACTTTCGGTGGTGCACTTGATGAAATAGTATTTGTAATCCACAAGTAGGCAGTCCCAAGGAACACTATACTGGAGACCCTTTAACTCTGTCCTGCTACTGGTCTCCTAATGGAACAACAAACTAACGATAGGTGGGCCAAGGCAGTCTATAGGCCTAAACACGGTACAGTCTATTGGCTTGAGCAAGTGCTCGCTCACCACTCCGGACGCGATCCCAGTCCGGGACTTCCACCTGCTGTGTCTCCGCACACAGCGTCTGCAACGATCGGGTCCCAGATCTAACTGATGTCCTTACTCGACAAGTCTGGTGCCACCCAGGCTCCGCAGTGGGGTGAAAGGCTCTTCGGAAGTTGCGCAAGGCCCCAGGCTTCAGGCCTTGCACTGCAGCAGATCCGCACAGGAAGAAAACTGTTGCTTGCAGTGCGGTGTCCCAAAGAGACCGAGCTCCGCCTCGCCTACTTCTTAAATAGCCCCTCCCATGAGTCTCTGCGGTGGCCAATTGCACTTTGGGTGCCGAACGGGGTTCTGGGTAACGTAGTCCCGGGGCCTTAAAGGAGACCCTGCTATATATATATATATATATATATATATATATATATATATATATATATATATATATATAAAAAAATAATCAGGGGCGGATCCATAGTCTAGTCTCGAGAGGGGCACTGCCTCAAAATAAGGTGTTGCTTACAGAACTTGTTTATAGCACAAAAAAATAAAACCAGCAGAGGTGATCAAATACCACCAAAAGAAAGCTCTATTTGTGGGAAAAAAAGGACATCAATTTTGTTTGTGTACAACGTCGCAGACCGTGCAATTATCAGTCAGATCAAGTAACGCAGCGCAGTATCACAAAAAAATGGCCTGGTCATGAAGGGGGATAAAGCTGAGATAAGGGGGGTTAACATTGAACACGTTTTAAGGGCTTTTTTTTCTTTCATACATAATGACAGTTATTCATTTATTTTTTTACTCACTTTTAGTAAAATATTTTGGTGCTCTGACTGGACCTCTGGTGGGGGGAGGGGCTCCCATGCAGGTCGCAGGAGCAATGAGATGAGCGGGATCCGGTAATTGCACTAGTCTGTCCGCATTCCACAGGCAGCCTTAGATGCTGCTTCTTCCTGGGTTCACGCCACTCTGCACTGCAATGTGAAGAAGATGGAGGAGGTGGGTGGAGCAAACACTAAAGTAAATAGTTACTTACAATGTCACGCTTTAAAATTGCGCACGCTCTGGAAATGGCGACAAACTACGGTACTTAAAAATCCCCATAGGCGACACCTTAATTTTTTTTACAGGTTACCTGTTTAGAGCCACAGAGGAAGTCTTGTGCTAGAATTATTGCTCTCAGTCTAACGATTGCAGCGATACCTCACATGTGTGGTTTGAGCATTGTTTACATATGCAGGCACGACTTACCTATGCGTTCACAGAATTCTGCGCGCTAGCACGGATTTATGTGGGGCTTTAATTATTATTATTTATTTTTTACACTGTCTCTTTATTTATTTTTAATTTTTTTATCACTTTTATTCCTATTACAAGGAATGTAAACATCTCTTGTAATAGAAATGAGCATGAAAGGGCCTCTTTATTGAGAGATCAGGGGGCAAAAAGACCTCAGCTCTCTCCTTTACCTTTAAAAGCAAAATAAAAAATTTACACTTTGACTTTAAAAAAAAATCATCTCTTTAAGCCGGAGAATTGGAAGTGACGTCGGAGGTCGCTCAAGTCCTTCAAGGGCATAGAGCCGAGTGGGGGGACATCTTTCCCTCACTCAACTTCCTGCCTATCAATCCAATAGACCGGATCGCTTCCGAGTTTACCGATGGTGCCAGTAAACCCGGAAATCGCCGGGGGGGCACCTCTCCCACCGCCTCTAAAAAGTGATCCCGTGGCGAATCCGCTGCCAGGATCACCTTTATCTGATACCAAATTGCCCACAGAACAAAACAATGGTATTAAACATCTAAGTCATGACTAAATGTACTGTGGGCGGTTGGCAAGTAGTCTGAAAAAAAAAAGCTTTAGATATGCTGTAACTGAACACCGTGCAAGGATGTTACTCTTAATTTTTGTTCTTAACTTATACTGTAGATAAAACAAATTTCTTAAATATCATTCAGCCAGAGGAAGCTGAATTCCATCATCCCACAACAATCAGTTGCAGCCTCACTGTACAAAATAAGAGCAGTATTTTAAGGACAGAAGTCTACTGGATGATTGGAGACCCAAGAGAGGACTACGTCTACCATCCAAACCCGGACTACATACACCCGGATTACAAGGGCAAGACCAAACTCGTGGATGGTTCCAATCTTCTCCTGGAAAACTTCCATGGGCCAGATAACACCACTTTCTACTGCCGAGTGATCATAAGAAAATGCTTTGTAGGTGAGAACATCATAAAGTCATTCTTAGAGGACGGCCCTGGAACACGTTTAAGAACTAAAGGTAAGCACTGATTGTTGTAAATATCAAAAATTCAAAGAAGTCTATTAGTATTACAGCAACAGTTCTTATTCTTGCTTTTCGTTTTTCTTGTTATATTTTGGCATGCTTTTACTGTAGTTTATTGATAATTTAACTTTTTTAGACAATAGTAAAAAAATATACAAAAAAATCTGCTCTGCTTGTGATAGTGAGCAGCTACAAAACCAAAAGACAAAAAGGTGTAAACAGAAAAACAAATAAATTGTAGCGCTAGTAAATATATGAGTACAACACCCAGTGATAGAAGTGATACTAAATCAGAAAAATCAAATAACAATAGTCCATGTAAAAATCTGATAATAGAAAAAAAGTCTCTGATAATGTGAAATCAAATTCTTGACAAATATGTGATAATCCCGAAATCTTGACAAAGTGAAGATGACCACCACCGATATAAAGGAGGCTTACCAGAATCTATGGACCGAAAAAGACATACATCTAGAGGGACAAATCAAGCTTTGAGTATGTATCACCCTGAATAATGAATCCTCTGTCGATGAATCCACCAAAACATCACTCACAACAAGCAAAATGGGAGGGTAGATAAAAGCTTGGAAGATGATGGCCCAATGATGGTATACCAGGATATAACCCAATGGCAATATAAAGGAAAAGAGAAGGGCAGATAGCATAATACCATCTATAAAATGAAATTTAATGTAGGTAGGTACACTTACATCAAAGTAGTAAAACCAGCGCTTGTCAAATGGAATCAATGGCAGCAGTGGAGTCTCCCGACGTGTTTCGCAACAAATTGCATCGTCTGGGGTATACATCCACTGCTGCTTCCACAGAATTTATAGATAATGTGACCCCAGACTGAAAAGACCTCACCTGGGAGTCCATTCAATGAGCAACCACTTCCTGGATGACCCCAAATGGTGCATCGGCGTGCGTTCCATGCCTCTACATGAAATGAATCCTGGGTTATATGATTGGCCCAAATGAGTCTGGGGACTGTGTAAAATAGAAATTAATCCTATGGGTAAAAAACGAGTGGGCACTGAGTATATTACAACACGCCCACTTGCATAGTAACCCATGTACTACAAGTAACCAATGAGAAACAAGGGGACGGGTCAAACCCCAAACCCCCATGCATCACTGGTGGAACAAGTATCCAATAGATGTAAAGCATGACCTACGTTGTGACACGCAGAGTCACATGATGCGCCCCAAGCCAAAGTGTCCAGGGAGTCAACACATTCTCCCTGGCCCGCACTAACGTCAGGACGCACGCTACGTCATGCCCGATCACATGATGCGCATCAGCGGATCAAAACAAGGTAGTGGATGCATTCCACCTACCCTGTATAACAAACGGGATGTCCATACCGACTAAATAAAATACTCCTGATGTAAAGGGCACATAAATGATATGTGAACCTAAAATGATTTTATTAATAAAAATGGAAAATAAAGGTTGTACACAAAACAACCTAAATGGGGTTATGTTATAAATTATGGATCGAAGGTGACCAAGTCAAATGGAGACTTGCACCAAATCAAACCCACCAACTATATGGAAATATTAATATTGTGAATGAATAGTCAATACCCATATATAAATGGGGTTGTAATAAATGTGTTCAAAAAAAGGGAGGGAATGTTAAGAAAATGCCAATTGTGCAGGTGAAAACCTCACACCCTTGGTTGCTCACCAAATGAACCAATCCCAAAATGAACCACCTGCAATATACATTACAATCAAATCAATATTAATAACGTATGTATAAATGAAATATCATAAAAACACATGTACAAAAGTATACATATCCATGTGTAATCAATGTGAATAAGAAACCCCTAAAAAATTAAAACCCATGTAAATGGATGTAAAATATCATAAAATAAAAAATAAAAAATATATATTGAGAAAGCCCGACCCACGTTCAAATGAACCCCAAATTTAAGCCTTGTTGATAAAGGAATTAAAGTCCCATTCAACGTTCAATCCCAACGGCTTATGTGTTTGAAGTTCATATATCCAAGTATATCAAGTTGTGAGACCCCCCTAGTTTTAGGGCCACCCCTCTATGGGGGGATGAAATGATCGATAATAAGAAATTGAGTTCCAGCAGGATTCCTATTATGACACAACCTAAAGTGTCTAGGTACAGTATGGTGAGTATCTCCACCCAGAATCCCAGATACCAGTATCTCCACCCAGATACACAACATGTGTAGTGGCACAAGTGCAAAATTGTTTAATGGGGTAGGTTTTGCCTGTGACGGTGGATCTAAATTCTTGGGTTTTACCTCTCCCAGAGATGTTAAATTTACATACACTACACCTTTTGCACGGATGATAACCTACTAACTGATGAAAAAAGAAGGACACACAGGGGGGTTGATAACATCAGGAGCTATCATACTCTGAAGGGTTGGTGCACCCCTAAAGACCACCTTAGCTTGATCCGGTAGGACAGTGTTTAAAACACTGTCATTCCTTAGAATCCCCCAATGTTTAGCCATAATGTCTTTGACCTGTTAATGTTGGGTGAAAAAAGATGTGAGCAAAGCCCACTTAAAACTGGTTCTCGTTTGGGTTTGATCTCCAATAGAGAACTTCTATCAGTTTCCGAAGTCTTCTTGAGATCCTTTTCAATATTGATAACATCATAACCTTTGTCTATAAATCTTTGCTTAAGAACCCCGGCCTGAGTCATAAATGTCTCTGTGTCAGTACAATTTCGATGCAATCTTAAAAATTGACTGCGTGGGATTGAGTTCAACCAAGACCGATGATGGCAACTATCACTGGGGATGAAGCCATTACGATCGGTGTTCTTGAAAAAGGTTTGAAATTGAAACTGATGATCAATAATGCTTATCTCCAGGTCCAAAAATTTGATCTTGTCTGGACTAGCTACATAGGAGAGAGAAATACCCCTAACATTGAGATTGAGATGGCTCATGAAAATCTCCAAAGATGCCATGTCGCCATCTAAAAGGAGGAGGATGTCGTCTATATACCTGGCCCACAACACCAACGACATGGTGTCATAGGTATAGACGACATCCTCCTCCCACTTGGCCATAAAAAGGTTGGCAAGACTGGGGGCATATTTGGCCCCCATAGCGACACCTCGCAGTTGTAGGTAGAAATTTTCATTGAACCAAAAATAACTCCTCTTGGTGGAAAACTCAAGCAACTCCATAATGAATTTCTGCTGAAAGGGAGCCAACGATTGCTCTTTGTCTAGAAAATATCCTACAGCTTCCAATCCTTGATTGTGTGGTATACACGTATATAGAGAGGCGACATCAGCTGTAAACATATTATAGTCGCCTCATATGGCCCTGTCTTCTAATTTTCGAATGGTATATATAAGTTTATACAGTTGCAAAAAAAGTATGTGAACCCTTTTGGAATGATATGGATTTCTGCACAAATTGGTCATAAAATCTGATCTGATCTTCATCTAAATCACAACAATAGACAATCACAGTCTGTTTAAACTAATAACACACAAATAATTAAATGTTACTATGTTTTTATTGAACACACCATGTAAACATTCACAGTGCATGTGGAAAAAGTATGTGAACCCCTAGACTGATGAGATCTTCAAGAGCTAAATGGAGTGAGGTGTCAGCCAACTGAAGTCCAATCAATGAGATGAGATTGGAGGTGTTGGTTACAGCTGCCCTGACCTATAAAAAACACACACCAGTTCAGGGTTTGCCACAAGAAGCATTGCCTGATGTGAATGATGCCTCACACAAAAGAGTTCTCAGAAGACCTACGATTAAGAATTGTTGACTTGCATAAAGCTGGAAAGGGTTATAAAAGTATCTCCAAAACCCTTGCTGTTCATCAGTCCACTGTAAGACAAATTGTCTATAAATGGAGAAAGTTCAGCACTGCTGCTACTCTACCAAGGAGTGGGCGTCCTGTAAAGATGACTGCAAGAGCACAGCGCAGACTGCTCAATGAGGTGAAGAATCCTAGAGTGTCAGCTAAAGACTTACAAAAGTCTCTGACATATGCTAATATCCCTGTTAGCGAATCTACGATACGTAAAACACTAAAGAATGGATTTCATGGGAGGATACCACAGAGGAAGCCACTGCTGTCAAAAAAAAACATTGCTGCACAGTTACAGTTTGCACAAGAGCACCTGAATGTTCCACAGCAGCACTGGAAAAATATTCTGTGGACAGATGAAACCAAAGTTGAGTTGTTTGGAAGAAACACACAACACTATGTGTGGAGAAAAAGAGGTACAGCACACCAATATCAAAACCTAATCCCAACTTTAAAGTATGGTGGTGGGGGCATCATGATTTGGGGCTGCTTTGCTGCGTCAGGGCCTGGACGGATTGCTATCATCGAAGGAAAAATGAATTCCCAAGTTTATCAAGACATTTTGCAGGCAAACTTAAGGTCATCTGTCCACCAACTGAAGCTCAACAGAAGATGGGTTTTGCAACAGGACACCGATCCAAAGCATAGAAGTAAATCAACAACAGAATGGCTTAAACAGAAGAAAATACGCCTTCTGGAGTGGCCCAGTCGGAGTCCTGACCTCAACCCGATTGAGATGCTGTGGCATGACCTCAAGAAAGCGATTCACACTAGACATCCCAAGAATATTGCTGAACTAAAACAGTTCTGTAAAGAGGAATGGTCAAGAATTACTCCTGACTGTTGTGCACGTCTCATCTGCAACTATAGGAAACGTTTAGTTGAAGTTATTGCTGCCAAAGGAGGTTCAACCAGTTATTAAATCCAAGGGTTCACATACTTTTTCCACCTGCACTGTGAATGTTTACATGGTGTGTTACAAAAAAAACATGGTAACATTTAATTCTTTGTGTGTTATTAGTTTAAGCAGACTGTGATTGTCTATTGTTGTGACTTAGATGAAGATCAGATCA
The DNA here is from genome assembly GCA_029206835.1 of Rana muscosa. NCBI lineage: Eukaryota > Metazoa > Chordata > Amphibia > Anura > Ranidae > Rana > Rana muscosa. The sequence goes on along the minus strand of CM055118.1, from coordinate 342,626,407 downwards.
CATTTTATGACCAATTTGTGCACAAATCCATATCATTCCAAAAGGGTTCACATACTTTTTTTTGCAACTGTATGGGTATTGACTATTCATTTACAATATTAATATTTCCATATAGTTGGTGGGTTTGTTTTGGTGCAAGTCTCCATTTGACTTGGTCACCTTCGATCCATAATTTATAACATAACCCTATTTAGGTTGTTTTGTGTACAACCTTTATTTTCCATTTTTATTAATAAAATCATTGTAGGTTCACATCATTTATGTGCCCTTTACATCATGAGTATTTTATTTAGTTTAGTCGGTATGGACATCCCGTTTGTTATAACTTCCTTGGTTTGATCCGCTGATGCGCATCATGTGATCGGGGGTGACGCGGTGCGCATCATGTGATCGGGAATGATGTAGCATGCGTCCTGACGTTAGCGCGGGCCAGGGAGAATGTGTTGACTCCCTGGACGCTCTGGCTTGGGGCGCATCATGTGACTCTGCGTGTCACAATGTAGGTCGCGCTTTACATCTATTGGATACTTGTTCCACCAGTGATACATGGGGGTTTGGGGTTTGACCCGCCCACATGTTTCTCATTGGTTACTTGTAGTACATGGGTTACTATGCAAGTGGGCGTGTTGTAATATACTCAGCGCCCACTTGTTTTTTACCCATAGGATTAATTTCTATTTTACACAGTCCCCAGACTCATTTGGGCCAATCATATAAACCAGGATTCATTTCATGTAGAGATGTGGAACGCACGCCAGGGAGTGGTTGCTCGTTGAATGAACTCCCAGGTGAGGTCTTTTCAGTCTGGGGTCACATTATCTATAAATTCTGTGGAAGCAGCAGTGGATGTATACCCCAGACGATGCAATTAGTTGCGAAACGCGTCGTAAAACTCCACTGCTGCCATTGATTACATTTGACAAGCGCTTGTTTTACTACTTTGATGTAAGTGTACCTACCTACATAAAATTTTATTTTATAGACGGTATTATGCTATGTGCCCTTCTCTTTTTCTTTTATATTGCCATTGGGTTATATCCTGGTATACCATTATTGGGCCATCATCTTCCAAGCTTTTATCTACCCTCCCATTTTGCTTGTTGTGAGTGACGTTTTGGTGGATTCATCGACAGAGGATTCATTCTTCAGGGTGATACATACTTAAAGCTTGATTTCACCCTCTAGACGTATGTCTTTTTTGGCATCTGGATTCTGGTAAGCCTCCTTTATATCGGTGGTGGTCATCTTCACTTTGTCAAGATTTCGGGATTATCACATATTTGTCAGTAGTAAAAAAAGGTATTGGTTACTGTCCCGTAGGGATGAGCTTTATGCTCGGGTCGAGGCCCTACCAGGCCCTTTGGTTTTCCGTTGCGTCAGAGGGGGGCGGGATCTCCCGTACATGTCACTGGGTAACCCAGCGGCAAACCCTGTTGCGTCAGAGGGGGTGGGGTCACCTGCGTACGCCACGGGTGGCCCCGCCCTCGGCTACATAAGAGCTGTCAAGCGGGTCTCGTGTCATTCGCAGGCCACCTTCCATGGAGGCGGAATCAATCGTAGTGGCGTGGTAGTCGAAGGATTACATCGCTGGAATTGTTTTTTTATTTCTTATTAAAGGACTTGTCCCAAGCTGTGAGTGTGTGTGGGTTTTTTTTGCCATTTTTGTCACTTTTTTGGGTGAAATGGTACCCCCTTACCAATTCACATAGGGGGGGCGGCATCTGGGGTCCCCGCAGACCCCCACAACCACTGGGCACTATGTGAATGACGCGAGACCCGCTTGACAGCTCGTTTTTTTCAATGACTTTAATCTGTATTGCCGGGACCCGACAATTCATTATAGCCGCGAGCAGTTTTAAATTACTTTTTTTCCTTTAGAAATGTCATTTTGTGGGACTGTTCTAAACATGGGAAACATGTGCTACTTTACAGGCATACTATAGACACCCCACAGCTACGAAATTTAAAGGAATATTTCACTTTTATTGTTTCACTTTAAGCATTATTAAAATCACTGCTCCCGAAAAAACTGCCGTTTTGAAAAAAAAAATTGCATTGATACATGTCCCCTGGGGCAGGACCCGTGTCCCCAAATACTTTTTATAACAATAACTTGCATATAAGCCTTTAAAATTAGCACTTTTGGTTTTTCACGTTTGTGTCCCATAGACTTTAACGGTGTTCACGTGTTCGAACAAATTTTTTGCCTGTTCTGCTGCTAACCAAACCGGGTGGTGTTCGGCTCATCCCTACTGTCCCATTCAGTTTTTACAAGTAGCTTTTTGTTTATTTTTTGGGATGGTTTTCTTGTTTGTTTTTCTTTCTTTTTTTCTGAAAATCCTCAAAAACCATAAAATATGCAAAAAATGTTGAAAATGATTTAACATAATGCTGTTTTTTTGTTTTGTTTTTTATTTATTTTTATTTTATTTTAACTTTGTTGGTTTTGTTTTGCCATGAAATGCAATTCAGTGACTCTACCTAATGTAAAATGACGACTTGAGATTTATTCATCTCATGTCCTTATTTTACCTTCTCTGTGTGTAATCAATTGCCCTATGTGTACAGTGGGGATCAAAAGTTTGGGCACCCCAGGTAAAAATGTGTATTAATGTGCATAACGAAGCCAAGGAAAGATGGAAAAATCTCCAAATGGCATCAAATTACAGATTAGACATTCTTATAATGTGTCAAAAAAAGTTCGATTTTATTTCCATCATTTACACTTTCAAAATTACAGAAAACAAAAAAATGGCGTCTGCAAAAGTTTGGGCACCCTGCAGAATTAATATCTTGTACCGCCCCCTGTGGCAAGTATCACAGCTTGTAAATGCTTTTTGTAGCCAGCCAAGAGTCTTTCAATTCTTGTTTGAGGTATCTTTGACCATTCTTCCTTACAAAAGTCTTCCAGTTCCTTGAGATTTCTGGGCTGTCTGTCACGCACTGCTCTTTTAAGGTCTATCCCTAGGTTTTCAATAATGTTGAGGTCAGGAGATTGTGAAGGCCATGGCAAAACCTTCAGTTTACGCCTCTTGATGTAATCCCCCGTGGATTTTGAGGTGTGTTTAGGATCATTATCCATTTGTAGAAGACATCCTCTCTTTAACTTCAGCTTTTTCACAGATGCCATCAAGTTACCATCCAAAATTTGCTGAAATTTTATTGAATCCATTTTTCCTTCTACTCGTGAAATGTTCCCTGTGCCACTGGCTGCAATACAACCCCAAAGCATGATTGATCCACCCCCATGCTTAACAGTTGGACAGAGGTTCTTTTCATTAAATTCTGTGCCCTTTCTTCTCCAAACGCACCTTTGCTCATTCCGGCCAAAAAGTTATATTTTAACCTCATTGGTCCACAGAACTTGTTTCCAAAATGCCTCAGGCTTATCTATATGTTCATTTGCAAAGTTAAAACGCTGATTTTTGTGGTGAGGATGTAGAAGAGGTTTTCTTCTGATGACTCTGCCATGAAGGCCATATTTGTACAAGTATCTCTTTATAGTGGAATAGTGTACCACAACTCCAGTGTCTGCCAGATATTTCTGGAGGGATCGTGCAGTCAAACGTGGGTTTTGAATTGCTTTTCTCACAATCCTGCGAGCTGTCCTGTCTGATATTTTTCTTGGTCTTCCAGATCTTGCTTTAACTTCCACTGTTCCTGATGACTGCCATTTCTTAATTACATTCCGAACAGAGGATATTGACATCTGAAAACGCTTTGCTATCTTCTTATAGCCTTCTCCGGCTTTGTGAGCATCAACTATTTTCAGTTTCAGTTTTCTAGACAACTGCTTAGAAGAACCCATGGTGCTGATTGTTGGGGCAAGGTCAGATGAGTCTGGCCATTTAAAACCTTTGAGATTGACATGACCTGGTCTTCCCAGACGATGATTGAGAACAATCCATGACACTGGCAGGTCTCAGCATTGCAATGCATGCTATAAATTCTGCAGGGTGCCCAAACTTTTGCAGACGACATTTTTTTGTTTTCTGTAATTTTGAAAGTGTAAATGATGGAAATAAAATATAACTTTTTTGACATATTATAAGAATGTCTAATCTGTAATTTGATGCCATTTGGAGATTTTTCCATCTTTCCTTGGCTTTGTAATGCTCATTAATACACATTTTTACCTGGGGTGCCCAAACTTTCGATCCCCACTGTATAATACACTTCAGGCCATTTAAAGGATGTTACATTGATAAAACTCTCACCTTATAAATATAAATGATCTGTATTATACTCACAGAACCATTGATTAGATGTAAGGTAAAAATGAAGACATGAATGAGTCAGAATTTGATCATTTTTAAATGAGATTAACCACCTCAGCTCTTAAAGTTTTTACCAGTGTTAATTATGTCGACTAAAATATTTTCACAGACTAAATTAATACTATTTTAGTCGACTAAATATGACTAAGACCAGGCCCAGACTGGGACAAGAAATAGGCCCGGGCATTTTAAACTGGACAGCCCAGTCCCTGGGGGGAGTAGGTCGGAGATAAGGGGTGGGGGTTCGCGGGGGTGGTTGGTGACCAGATATTCATCCCTAGAACCATCCCAATACAGCAAAGGGGCATCCCCTGACCAGCAAAGAGACATCTGCAGACCAGCAAAGAGACATCTGCAGACCAGCAAAGAGACACATCCCCAGACGAGCAAAGAGACACATCCCCAGACGAGCAAAGAGACACATCCTCAGACCAGCAAAGAGACACATTCCCAGACCAGCAAAGAGACACATCCCCAGACCAGTAAAGAAACATCCCCAGACCAGTAAAGAAACATCCCCAGACCAGCAAAGAGATGGCCCCAGACCAGCAAAGAGATGACCCCAGACCAGCAAAGAGACGGCCCCCGACCAGCAAAGAGACAGCCCCCGACCAGCAAAGAGATGACCCCAGACCAGCAAAGAGATGACCCCAGACCAGCAAAGAGACATCCTCAGACCAGCAAAGAGACATCCTCAGACCAGCAAAGAGACATCCTCAGACCAGCAAAGAGACATCCTCAGACCAGCAAAGAGACATCCCCAGACCAGCAAAGAGACGGCCCCAGACCAGCAAAGAGACAGCCCCAGACCAGTAAAGAGACAGCCCCAGACCAGTAAAGAGACAGCCCCAGACTAGTAAAGAGACAGCTCCATACCAGTAAAGAGACAGCCCCATACAGACAGCCCCATACCTGTAAAGAGACAGCCCCATACCTGTAAAGAGACAGCCCCATAACAGTAAATAGACAGCCCCATAACAGTAAAGAGACAGCCCCAATCCACTCCCTTTCCCCGTCACTACAGAGCTGGACTTTTGGATGTAATGCACTGAAACATATTCGTTTTTTTCCACTGCACTCACCCTCCGAGTCCTCCCTGTGCAGCCATCACAGTGTCCCAGCTGGCGGGTGTTGGGAGAGAGGCTGCTGTCTCCTTCAGTGTCGCTAGCTATACCTCCAGCTCAGCCGGCCCGCACGTTGTCTGTCCCCTGCATGTGCTTCCTGCATGTCACAGGAGCCTTCTCTTCCGCCTCCTTCTGCACTTGTAAGTGTGCTAGCGCCGGCCCTGATTTAGAAATGCCCGTATAGCGGGAGGTGAGCGGCGGCCACGGTCTGTGTTAACTCTGTGTTAACTCGCTGCTTACCTCCCGCTGTGAGGCCGCTCTTCCTGCAACATGTGGCCCAGGGACCGCGGCCCACCGGGCAAACGCCCGGTGTGCCCTAAGGCCAGTCCGGGCCTGACTAAGGCCCCTTTCACACTGGGGCGGTTTGCAGGCGCTATTTTTCTAAAAATAGCGCCTGCAAACCGAGCCTAAACAGCGGCTCCTTTTCTCTCCAATGTGAAAGCCCCGAGAGCTTTCACACTGGTGCGGTGCGCTAACAGGACGTGAAAAAAAGTCCTTCTAGCAGCATCTTTGGAGCGGTGAGAGGAGCGGTGTGTTTACCGCTCCTCCACCGCTCCTTCCCATTGAAATGAATGGGATACCGCGGTAATACCGCCCGCGGGTGGTATTAACCCTTTTTTGGCCGCTAGCAGGGGTTAAAACCGCACCGCTAGCGGCCGAATACTTCTGCAATCCCGACGGTATAGCGCCGCTAAAAATAGCGGCGCTATACCGCCACCGCCCCCCACCGCCCCAGTGTGAAACCAGCCTTAGACTAAAACAATTGAGATGACTAAAATACGACTAAAACTAAAATGGCATTTTAGTCAAAAGACTATGACTAAAACTAAATTGAAATTTGACGTCAAAATTAACACTGTGCTACCACATAAGAATATGTAGGGGGCATCTCCTAAGCTGCTAAAAAAAATAAAAAATAAAACAATTAGAAAAAAGGCTTTTCTTTTTTTTTTTTTTCTTCATATTTAATGTTGGTAAAATGTTCAGGTAAAATGTACAATGGCATTACAGCCAATACAGTTTTTTGTTGTGTTTTTTTATATTTTCAAGTTGTACGTCTGTTTGTCAAAAAGCAATATTTTTGCTTGTTTATGAAACTTGGTTTTATTTATAAAGATGTTATATATCACAAACAAAAGGGGAAAAACTGGAATTTTAAGGAAGCCCCTAATGTTCTAAGTTGAAAGAAATGCTCAACAATATAAAGATATAAAAATACACATTTTATTAGAAAACATTAAAATTAATAAGAGACTGTAAACATCATATAATATATGCTAACACAACATTCTCTCTCCCATATTGGTAAGGAATAGTGTAAGTGGTTCATAAAGAGTAGCTTAAGATAATTGGCCCACAGTACAAATATGTGTCGAATGCATCTGTATGGTGGTTATCCATAGATGAGGGCCACATGCAAGGGTAATAGTGTTGTCACCAAATGGATCACTACGCGTGAGGGCAGACTTCATAAGAAGAGACGAGCCACATATAATTACAGACCCAAATATATATTGGCTATTTAAAAGGATTGGGACCGTTGGGTGTTACCTATTGACGATGGAGCTTCATTACAGGTTCCAGTTAACCCCTGTCTATATCTTTAATAACACCACTGGTCACAGTTAACCACAGGAGCTTAAAGTGGTTGTAAACCCTTTTTACAACTTTATGTTACAGGAAAGCCTATATTTAGGCTTACCTGTAGCTAACAAGGATATCTCCTAAACCTGCACGGTTTAGGAGATTTCCCTGTATTTGCATGTGCCAATGTCATGCGGCACATGCGCACTTAAGCCAACTGAAGCAATGGCACTATGTGCCGTTCCTTCAGTTGTACTGTGCCGTTCCCGCGTACATGCGCAAGAGTGACGTCATCACGGTTCCGGCCAATCACAGCGCCGGAGCTGCGATACCCGGAAGTCAACATGTCGGCAGCCGGAGGGGGAGACGTGGACCGCTGCGGGTGCTTCGATCTGAGGTAAGTAATACATAATCAGTTAGTATGCCATGCATACTAGCTGAATATGCCTTTGTCTTGCAGGGTTTTTTCATTTTTTTTCGGAGAGTTTACTTCCTCTTTAATGTGCCGCCACTTACAGGTTTACATATATCTGTGACCTGTTTACTCTGCAACTTATAGCATCTTTGGGTCTGGCGTCCGTTTGCATCTCTGTCCTGACAATTGCCTTTACAATATTTTTCCATGATATTATTCTAGCCGAGTTAAACAATTTATGACTATACTGTCCCCTATTCCATATACCCCTGACGAAGGTGTGAAACTGGAAACGCGTTGGGTATTGGGGACCACCACCCATCGGAGAGTAACATTGTCATTTACATGAATTGTTATATACTTTATTTTGTCCTATGTTGTTTTTGTTATATGTATATCTCACTAAACGCTTGACGTTTTTTAATTTTTGTATGTATAAACTCAATATTTTTTGATACACACCAGTGTCTGTGGCTTTTAAAGTCCCATTCTAGGGGGGTCTTTTCTTGGTCTATCCAACCCAGGGATGTGGCCACGACACTGGGCATATCTGACATGGTGAAACCCTTCTTTTTCTCCATGTTTGTACTGTGGGTCATTTAGCTTAGGCTACTCTTTATGAACCACTTACACTATTCCTTACCAATATGGGAGAGAGAACGTTGTGTTAGCATATATTATATGATGTTTACAGTATTAATTTTAATGTTTTCTAATAAAATGTGTATTTTTATATCTACATATTGTTGGGCATTTCTTTTTTTATTTGTTTAGCAAAAAACAAACAAAAAAAACCCAGTGGTGATTAAATACCACCAAAAGAAAGCTCTATTTGTGTAAACAAAATTATAAAAATTTAGTTTGGGTACAGTGTTGCACGACCGCGCAATTATCATTCAAAGTGTGAGAGCGATGAAAGCTGAAAATTGGTCTGGGCAGGAAGGGGGGAAGTGCCCCATACTGAAATGGATAAATAGAACATTATTTATATGTGTCCACACATAAATTCAGATATAAATACATAAACAATGTGGCGCTTACTATAATAGTTTGGTATACACCAGTGGTTCTCAACCTGGGGGTCGAATGATGATTTGCCAAGGGTCACGAATCCTGGGCTGTTTTTTGAAGCCCGCACCGCTCTCCCAGCCTTTTTGCGGCCTCCCAGCAGGGCAGTCCCTGGAGCCTGTGGCCGTCCAGCTGGGCTGTTCCTGGAGCTCGTGGCCGCCCACTCAGTTCACGGCATTGCTGGGGGCAGAGACTAGAGGTCAGCTGACTGGTGAGGAATGTGATGTGTGAGGGGCTGGAGGAGACCCTATCTCCTGATTTCGACATAGTTGTCACTGCTACGAGACACCACAAAGTCGGAGACACAGTGAGTAACGCTACCTGTGATTATAGTTGTCATTAAAAGTCCCCACTACAGTTCTCAGATCAGTAGATGACCTTGATCAAGAGCACCTAATCTGCTCATCCCATTGACCCCCCCCCCCCCCCCACAAAGGAGTAAGAGAAAGAATAAAAATAGAAAATACATGGAAGGGAGAGGAAAAGGGGGGGGGGAACAAATAAAAATGGAGAGAAAGAACGCGAAAGATGGCTAGAGAGAGGGATGGGGAAAAAAACAAGAAATTAGGATAGAGAGAGATAAAAGGGAAAGAAAGGAGAACAAAGAGAAAGAGTGGTACATCCTAAAATGTATCATAAGGGGTTTTAATACTGTACGAGTGGAAGGGACTCAGGGAGAGCTAAATGTCCGTGGGTTATGGGCGCAAATTAATTGTCTTGCCCTGAATGCTGAAAACCCACGATACTAAAATAATTTTACTGCTAGGGGTCCCCACAACTTGGGAAATTTAATCAAGGGGTCATGGCACTAGAAGGTTGAGAACCACTGGTATACACAAGGGTATTGTTCTTATAGAGCTAAAATTATTAATATCCACCTTGAACATAAATAAACTACTAGACATGTACAGCACAGAAAAAATTGTTTTGTTTCATTTCGGATAGATTTGTTATGTTACTAATTTAGTTTTGTTGATTCATTTTGGAATAAATTTAATTTCGTTTTGTTTATTGATTTTCTAAGGTATTCCAAATTTTCAAAACAATTAGAATTCAGATCGGTCGATAAATGATCGACCGATTCAAATTCTGTGTGAAGAATAGCTGGTTGTTAAAGAGCGGCACGGAAGGAGGGAATCCATGACAACCAATTTCAATTCAGAATAAACACAGCGCATGCCCTGGTCGGTAATGACACAAGGGTGACCCCTGCCCCTTAGCTATTTAACCGCTTGCCGACCGCCTCCTGTACATTTACGTCAGCAGAATGGCATGGCTGCGCAAAGTAACGTACCTGTACGTCACTTTGAAGTTGCCGCTGTGCGCGCGCGCCTGTCGCGAGCTTCGTGCCCGTGGGACCAGCGGACTCGATGTCCGCCGGGTGCTCGCGAACGTGTCACGGAGCTGAAGAATGGGGAGATGCCAGTGTAAACACAGCATCTCCCTGTTCTGCCTTGTGACAGGACACTGATCGTCTGTTCCCTCTCATTGGGAGCAGTGATCAGTGTTGTGTCACAGTAAGCCCCGCCCCCACACAGTTAGAATCACTCCCTAGGACACACTTAACCCCTTCCTAGCCCACTAGTGGTTAACCCCTTCCTTGCCAGTCACATTTACACAGTAATCAGTGCATTTTTATAGCACTGATCACTGTATAAATGTGAATGTTCCCAAAATAGCGTCAAAAGTGTCCGATGTACTTCCATGTAGTTAGGATTCAACATCTGAACGGTAAAGTTCCTGTCCCAAACTGAACCCTGGTATGTTTGGCTCATTATTACTGGTGGGGAGTAGGAAACCTTTGCTGGCTTGGTAAAGATTTCTTATAGAATTGCAACATTGTTTATAAATCCAGTGCACAGAGCAATTAGGGATATTTTAGAGCTTCAACTTAATTTCCAAATTTTTTTCTAAATTCGCCTTTCAGTGCTGCAAGGCAACATTAGAGAACAAATTCAGTGGAATTTCACCGAATGCTAAATACCAAAATATAGTTGGTGAACTCTTTACCTAATGCCCAGTAAAGATGTGCCTGTTGAAGAAGGGGGCTCAGGGCCATATGAGGATTTCTCCCTTCAGGATTTGTGCTTTGTGCTTTAGTTTTGCTAAAAGTGATACAAACCTACAAATGCTAAATACAATTACCCCCCCCACCCCCTCTTATCTTATTAACTGCCTGTATCTTTCTAATTCCAGGTAACTCCATTACAATATTACCAATTGTACTGGGTGTGGTTATTGTCTTCCTGGTCATCTTCGTTGTGTTGGTCATCTGCTGGATAAAAACAAGAGGTAAATCTTCATTTGTAAACATGGAGAACACAAAAGATCATAAATTATATAAACCATTGGTTTTCTAGTCAAATCTAATTTTGGCTTATTAGTTGATTGGGGGAAATTGGTGTAAATTTTTGAAGAAGGAAAATATTCTAAAAATGAAAAACAAAGTACTGTATATACTCGAGTATAAGCCGAGTTTTTCAGCACATTTTTTTGTGCTGAAAATGCCCCCCTCGGCTTATACTCGAGTCCCCTTTTTGCGTCTGATCTCCTGGACTTTGAGGACCTGGTACTGGCCGGTCATAGGTACCCTGAACCCCAAACTTGGCACACATGTAGCCCCACTCTTCCTCTACAAGTGTACAAAGTTTGTTGTCCGGTGGACCTACGGCCGGGGAGCACCGATTTTTCAAACCCGGGCAACCCTTCCATAGACTCCTATGTTAAACGGTAATTTTTCTCTGGTGATTTTGGGGACCCGGTACTGGCCGGTCGTAGGTACCCTGGACCCCAAACTTGGCACACATGTAGCCCCACTCTTCTTCTACAAGTGTGCAAAGTTTGTTGTCTGGGGGATTTACCGATTTTTCAAAGTTGGGCACCCCTTCCATAGACTTCCATGTTAAACGTCTAGTCATGGACACAGTGAGGCACAGTGAGGCATGCAGATGGACACCCTAGGCTTATACTCGAGTCAATACATTTTCCCAGTTCTTTATGGTAAAATTAGGTGCCTCGGCTTATATTCGGGTCGGCTTATACTCGAGTATATACGGTAAATATGATGTTGCTCAACGTACACAATGTAGATTTTTAAAACAAAATGGCGGGGATTGGGGATATGTAACATAACACAATGTTCTAGGGGTATATATTAATCTTAAATATAGCTGCCTGTAGCATAAATTTGGTAGCTACTTACGTCTTTATGTTTTAAACAACTAAAAGGTCATGAGTAAAGAAAATGATGTGTGGGGGGGATGGGGGCACTGGGTGAAGAGAGTAATGGGAAAGCAAAACCTTTTTTTGTTTTCGTTTTGGACAGAGTGGGGAGGAAGGGTTAAATCCTGTGTCAAGTTTTTATTCCTGTCTGTCAATATTCACCCTCAGTTTGTACTGGTGACTGTTGCCACTGGGAAAGAAAAAAAGTTAGGGGAAATTCCAAAAATTGTAATTGTCTCCAGAACATGAGGTGAGGGGAAAATCTTCCAATGGACATACCTGTTCCAGAGACAGCTGTTTATCTGGGAAATTCCTCGAACTTCCTGTTTTGTCTCTCTCTATTCATTGCTCTATTTGTACTAATGACCATTGTCACCGAGGTAAAAACAAGTAAAGAATTTATGGGGAAATCCTAAATTTCAGAATTGTTCTCAGAGCAAGAGGTGAGATGAAATATTTCAATGGGGACACATCTTTCAGGGACAACTGTCTACGAGAATTCCCCTCACTTTGGGAGATTTATTCTGACTTTTTTATAAGAAATGTCCCCAATAGGACACAGACAACAGAAAGCAACCTGGTGGGGGTTTAAACCTTTCTGTATTCTAGCAAAAACTTGAAAAAAGTTCTTCCTATACAAAGACTTTAAATAGAAAATAACATTTGTATATTTCTTTCCTTGTATAGGTATCAAACAGGATAATCCTAGGTATGGTCTAGATCTATCTATCTATCTATCTATCTATCTATCTATCTATCTATCTATCTATCTATCTATCTATCTATCTATCTATCTACCCAATTGTCTATTTATAACATTTACATAAGGCCTCATGCACACAGAGCTTTAAAAAAAAAAAACTTTTACTGGCGTTGAACAGAACTGTTATGTAAGCCTGTGTGCCTATGAACACATAGGTGTTTACAGGTGTATTAGAAGAGGAGCATTTACAGGCTGAAAAACAAACAAAACACCAAAGGCATGTTCAGGAGAGGAGCTGAAAAGCAGAAAAATTGCTTGATGCGCCTAAACGTGTCTAAACACGCATAAGCGATAGATGCGTCTAACATTTGAGCATTAGTGCATTCCAATGGCCATAATTAATTCATGTTCTGGCCAATGGATTCGCAGGTGAAAGGTGTTCTATCAGGTTGAGGTCAGGACTCTGTGCAGGCCAGTCAAGTTCCTCCACCCCAAACTCACTCATTCAATGTCTTTATGTACTTTGCTTTGTGCACTGGTCCAAATCATTTGGTGGAGGGTGGATTATGGTGTGGGGTTGTTTTTCAGGGGTCAGGCTTGGCCCCCTAATTCCTGTGATGGGAACTCTTAAGGCGTCAGCATACCAAGACATTTTAGACAATTCCATGCTTAAAATTTGGAACAATTTGGGAATGGCCCCTTCCTGTTCCAACATGACTGCGCACCAGTGCACAAAGCAAGGTCCATAAAGACATGGATGAGTGGGTTTGGGGTGGAGGAACTTGACTGGCCTGCACATAGTCCTGACCTCAACCTGATAGAAGACCTTCAGGATGAATTAGAGCAGAGACTGCGAGCCAGTCCTTCTTGTCCAACATCAGTGCCTGACCTCACAAATGCACTTCTGGAAAAATGGCCAAACATTCCCATAGACACACTCCAAAACCTTGTGGACAGCCTTCCCAGAAGAGTTGAAGCTGTTATAGCTGCAAAGGGTGGGCCAACTCAATATTGAACCCTACAGACTAAGACTGGAATGCCATTAAAGTTCATGTGTGTGTAAAGGCAGGTGTCCCAATACTTTTGGTAATATAATGTATCTATCGATGTCTTCCCTTATGTCTATCTCTCTAAATATAACTTTTTTCATTAATAACTACTATTAAATTTAAAGTGGACCTTCAGTAATTTTTAACAGTTTCTTTAGTATACATTGTTTGCCCCTCCTTTACTATCGTTGCCAAAAAAAAAAAAAAAATTGGTGCCAGTAAATACCTTTTTTCATGTACTTCCTGATTCTGTGTACGTCATCCTTCCAGGTGAATGACCTAGGATGCTGCAGTCCCCTTGACCCTTGACCTTGACTACAATCGTCACTAATCCAAGGAGTCATCAGGTTCTCTTTTTTTTTCTCATGAACCCTGTGACCTTATTGCGCACATGGAGCACCCATACTGTACCTTCTGAGCACTCTACAATAGCTAGTTTCATGCATGTGCAGTACGCCTGCTGGCACCGAGCATGAGCAGTACAACCGGTGCCAGCGTCCGTGATTTGCCATTATAGAGGGCGGAGAGGCAATAGAATGACCAGGAAATCAGAGGGCGTTGACTTAAGCTGCCCACTCATTTAAAATGGCTGCAGTGATACAACAGGGTGAGTGTGCCCTTCCTGCCTTCTTTTTGCATACGAAAAAGATTTTGCTATTTTAAGTGGATAAATATCATAACTGAAAATTTTCCACGCTGCTAGTATTTTATCTGAAATTTATATTTAATTTATGTTTATGATTCACTACAAATGTATGAATATCTATATATCCAACGACTACTAATTACCTTTATTTATCAGGGAGGTTTTTGCTGAAACTACAGAGAAGACAGAAGATAAAAATGTAAGTAATGTGACAGCAGGAAGGTAAAGTCACCTGGTTGCATCCAGGGGGGTAGGTATATTTCTCCCAGATTCAGGCTTTATGCCGACTTATACAACTAGGGAGAGAGTTGAAGAAGCCCAGCTGAGGCTAGTGGGCTCATGGATGATTCATACCTCTAGGGAGAGTGCTGGGCGTCGTGCAGGCAGGGAGTTGATGAGACCAGCTGAAGCTTGTCAGCTCGTTTAAGGCCTCTATAAAAACTCCCAGCTTCATTAGGTGTTTGCTCATGCCTGGAACCAGACCTGTGTGGACTGTCTAGGGAGAGTGAACCCCTGTGCGGTGAGACAAAGCCTGTGTGGCTATTTGTTTGGACATTTACTAAACCAGGGACTTAGGGACTAGGACAGCACCAGGCTGATCCCAGTTGTTAGTTTAGGAAACCTGCATGTTTAGCCAGAGGTCAAGCTGACCAGGTTTTATTTTGTTTATGTTTCTTTTTGCTCTGCTGTGTTTTTGTCACTGTAAATAGAGAAATAAACCGCACCCTTTTGATCTTGAAAACCACAACCTCCGTCTGCTGGGCCTGTTTTTGTGTGGGGAGCCCATCCAGGGGGTCACACACACCCGCTGCCGAGCTAACCCCCTCACAGTTGGTGGAGAACCAGTGGCAGTTTTTTTAAGCCAGCATGGAGGAGATACTGAAACAGCTGGCTCTAGCAAATGCCAATCAACAGCAGACAAATGCAGGTTTGCAAAAGAGCCTTGCAGCTCAACAACAGAGCTTCGCAGCTCAGCAACAAGCCCAGCAGCAATCTGAGGCCCGCTTCATAGACCTGTTGCAGAAGCAAGAGCAGAGACTACAACAACAGATGGAAGCAGTAATGCAGCAACGTCCGCAGACCAGTGAGGAAAGCCGTCCCACTAATACCGCGTCATTTGGGGTGAGTCATTTATTGACAAAAATGACTGGAGAAGATGATCCAGAGGTGTTTTTGACCACATTTGAAAGGACTGCTGAAAGGGAAAAGTGGCCTAAGGATCAGTGGGCTGGACTGCTGGCTCCTCTGTTAACTGGTGAATCGCAGAAAGCTTACTATGACCTAGAGCCTGACCAAGCAAAAGACTATGTGATGCTAAAAGCTGAAATATTGGCAAGGCTGGGTGTCACCCTGGCTGTCCGGGCTCAGCGTGTGCATAACTGGACTTTCCAGCTTGGAAAACCCCCCAGGTCTCAAATGTATGATCTCATTCACCTGAGCAGGAAGTGGCTACAGCCAGAGACTTTGTCCGCACCGGAGATTGTGGAACGTGTTGTGATGGATCGTTTCTTGAGAGCTCTTCCTACCGCCATTCAAAAGTGGGTAAGCCATGGAGACCCAGAAACGGCCGGTAAACTTGTGGATCGTGTAGAGAGATACTTGGCTGCAGAGAACCTGACGGCCTCTTCCAGAGACTCTCGGACTTTCCACCCTAAGACCAGACCATCCCCAGGGGCGGATAAGATGATTACAAGGGGTGAGGGTGGAGAGAGTGAGAGGGTGGGAGCTCTGCCCAGGGTTTGGCGAGAACAGCCTGGGAAGTCGGGGGCTCAAGAGGCAGCCAAAAGGATTGTTTGCTACCGCTGCCGGCAAGCGGGACATATTGCAGCAAATTGCCCGGTTGTGGAGGAACCCATGCAATGTGACTTTCTGACGGACAGACGTCAGTCGCTGTGTGCGACAGTCGCATGCACTGCCATTCGGGGAACTGAGAAACATTTATGCAAAATGTGTATTAATGGTAGAAATGTTGTGGTATTACTGGATTCAGGTAGCCTTGTGACCCTGATAAAGGCTGAATTAGTTAAAACAGAGGTCTCTGGGAATAGCAAGGTAGCTGTTATTTGTGTGCATGGGGACACCCGAGAGTATCCAGTGACTACAGTGTGTTTCAAGACCCCCAAAGGTACCCTCTCTCATCCAGTGGGGTTAGTATCTCAATTACCGCATGATGCCATTGTGGGAAGGGATTTTCCGAAGTTCTGGGAACTGTGGGATGATCCTGAGCCCCCCACTGGTGCCCCTATGTACCAGGAAAGTAATAGCCAGAACTCCTCTGAGAGTGGTGAGGACTCTCCAGAATTTCCCTTGTCAGTATTGGCAGGCGAGACTCAAGAAACTGGAGAGGAGCCCACCTCCTCAGACGAAAACCTACCGTCTGTGGAGTTTTCTGATCTTGAGGTTCACAGGGAAAATTTTGCCACAGAACAGTTAAAAGACCCCGCCCTAATAAAGGCACGGGAAAACGTAGTGGAAATAGATGGCGAGTTAGTGAACCCAGATAATACCTGCACTTACCCATACTTCAGCGTAGAGAAGGACCTACTGTATCGGGTGGCAAAAAGGGCAGAAGAAACCGTTGAGCAGCTTGTGGTGCCCAAACCTTACAGGAAGTTGGTGTTGGAGTTGGCCCATGGGCACATTCTTGGAGGTCATCTGGGGACAGAGAAAACCCGAGAGAGGGTATTACAGAGATTCTATTGGCCTGGGGTGATGAAGGACATAGAAAATTATTGTTCCTCCTGCCCTGTGTGTCAGAGGTCGGCCCCGATGCCACATTTCCGTAGCCCGCTGGTCCCTCTACCCATCATTGAGGTCCCGTTTGAGAGGATCGCAATGGATTTGGTAGGTCCTATAATCAAGTCCGCTAGGGGGCACCAGTACATATTAGTTATAATGGACTATGCCACCCGTTATCCAGAAGCGATCCCTCTCCGAAATACCTCGGCCAAAACCATAGCCAAAGAGCTATCTCTTGTTTTTAGCCGGGTGGGTATTTGTAAAGAACTGCTTACGGACCAAGGTACACCCTTTATGTCCCGGGTTATGAAAGAGCTGTGTAAATTGTTCAAAGTGACGCAATTGCGTACGTCTGTGTATCACCCCCAAACCGATGGGCTGGTTGAAAGATTCAACAAAACCCTAAAACAAATGTTGAAGAAAGTGGTGGATAGAGATGGAAAGGATTGGGACTGTCTACTTCCTTATTTGATGTTTGCTATTAGGGAGGTGCCCCAATCCTCTACGGGATTCTCCCCCTTTGAGTTACTGTATGGGAGACACCCAAGAGGGCTGTTGGATATTGCCAAGGAAACTTGGGAAAGTGAGAGTTCTCCCCACAGGAGTGTGATTGAGCATGTCGCCCTGATGCAAGATCGAATTGCACAGGTAATGCCCATCGTGAAGGAACATTTGGCCCAAGCGCAGTTGGCACAGCAGAGAGTGTACAACCGTGGAGCCAAGACCCGTACCTTTTCCCCGGGGGATAGGATATTGGTACTTGTCCCTACGGTTGAAAGTAAATTCCTTGCCAAATGGCAAGGCCCCTACGAGATAATGGAAAAAGTGAGCGAAGTGAATTACAAGGTCAGACAACCAGGAAGGCGAAAGCCCGAACAGATCTATCACGTTAATCTGTTGAAAGCCTGGAGGGATAGAGAGTCCCTAGTCGCAGAAACTTGGTCACCAGCTCAAACTGGTTGCGTGATTCCGGAGGTTGGAATAGCAGCCACCTTGTCACAACCCCAACAACAGGAGGTTAAGGAGTTTGTGCTTCGCAACAAGGAGGTGTTCTCTGAGCTGCCGGGACAAACATCTGGGGTAGAGCATGATATTATTACCCCGCCCGGTGAAAGGGTGAAGTTAAAACCCTATCGGATCCCAGAGGCCCGACGGGAGGCAATACGGGAGGAAGTACAGAAAATGCTGAACTTAGGGGTGATAGAGGAGTCCCAAAGTGATTGGTCTAGTCCCATTGTGTTGGTGCCTAAACCGGATGGGAGCTGGCGATTTTGTAACGATTTTCGTCAGTTGAACAAAGTTACAAAATTTGACACCTACCCCATGCCACGTATAGATGAGTTGATCGACCGGCTGGGAACAGCCCGATACATGACGACTCTTGACCTCACAAAAGGGTATTGGCAAATTCCCCTGGCCAAGTCGGCCAAAGAGAAAACCGCATTTGTAACCCCAGACGGGGCGTTCCAATATAAGAGAATGCCGTTCGGGTTACAGAATGCGCCGGCCACATTCCAGCGGAAAATGGACCAGATACTGAGGCCCCATCAGAAGTATGCTGCGGCTTACCTGGATGACGTAATTGTCCATAGCACAGATTGGGCCTCACATCTGCCAAAAGTGCAAGCAGTCCTAGACTCTATCCGGGAAGCGGGGTTTACGGCTAACCCCAACAAGTGTACCATTGGGCAGGAGGAGGCCAAATATCTTGGGTACACCATTGGCAGGGGAGTAATAAAACCCCAACTCAACAAAGTCGAGGCCATCCAGAGTTGGCCACGTCCCAACAGCAAGAAGCAGGTACGAGCCTTTCTGGGAATCGCGGGTTATTATCGGCGCTTCATTCCCCACTTTGCTTCTAAGGCTGTGCCCCTAACCAACCTGACGAAAGGGAAAGGGTCGGTCATGATTAAATGGACCCCCGAGGCTGAGGCAGCATTCCAATTCTTGAAACAAGCCTTATGTAGCCAGCCAGTGTTGTACTCACCCGACTTCTCTAAAGACTTTGTCGTACAAAGTGATGCGTCAGATGTGGGGTTAGGAGCAGTATTGTCCCAGGTCTGGAACGGGGAAGAGCACCCAGTCATTTACCTCAGCAGGAAGTTGAAGTCCCATGAGGTAAATTACGCCACGGTTGAAAAGGAGTGTTTAGCGGTGAAGAAGTGGGCTCTAGATTCCCTTCGGTACTATCTGCTAGGTAGGCACTTTGACATGGTTACGGATCACGCTCCGTTAAAGTGGATGGCTCAAAACAAGGAGACAAATAGAAGAGTGAATAGGTGGTTCCTGGCCCTACAGGAATTCAACTTCACAGTAAAGCATCGCCCTGGCGTTCAAATGGGGAATGTGGATGCTTTGTCTCGAGTACATGAATGCCTGATTGCTGGTGTTCCAACCCCAAGGTTAAAACAAGAGGGGGGGTATGTGACAGCAGGAAGGTAAAGTCACCTGGTTGCATCCAGGGGGGTAGGTATATTTCTCCCAGATTCAGGCTTTATGCCGACTTATACAACTAGGGAGAGAGTTGATGAAGCCCAGCTGAGGCTAGTGGGCTCATGGATGATTCATACCTCTAGGGAGAGTGCTGGGCGTCGTGCAGGCAGGGAGTTGATGAGACCAGCTGAAGCTTGTCAGCTCGTTTAAGGCCTCTATAAAAACTCCCAGCTTCATTAGGTGTTTGCTCATGCCTGGAACCAGACCTGTGTGGACTGTCTAGGGAGAGTGAACCCCTGTGCGGTGAGACAAAGCCTGTGTGGCTATTTGTTTGGACATTTACTAAACCAGGGACTTAGGGACTAGGACAGCACCAGGCTGATCCCAGTTGTTAGTTTAGGAAACCTGCATGTTTAGTCAGAGGTCAAGCTGACCAGGGTTTATTTTGTTTATGTTTCTTTTTGCTTTGCTGTGTTTTTGTCACTGTAAATAGAGAAATAAACCGCACCCTTTTGATCTTGAAAACCACAACCTCCGTCTGCTGGGCCTGTTTTTGTGTGGGGAGCCCATCCAGGGGGTCACACACACCCGCTGCCGAGCCAACCCCCTCACAACACCCACAGCCTGGTTTGGGAACATGCTCGCACAAGTGCATTCGGAGAAGAGGAGGAGCCTGGACCCCCAGTGGGGGACCCCAGAAGAGGAGGTTCAGGGCTGCTCTGTGCAATAGTATTGCACAGAACAGGTACGTATGACATGTTTGTTATTTTAATTAAAAACAAGTCTGCAAATACTAAGTAGAAGCACAGAAAAATGAACTATACATTTCAATTGCACTGTGCTTCTGAACTAGAAATCTTGACCAGTCTAGGAAGTTTAGTAAAGTCCCTGATCTCCTGAATATCATAAGCCTTACTTCTTATGGGGGTGTCAACTTACTGTACCAGTTTCTCATCCCCAAATATTTATATAGAACAAACTATTTACGCAGTGCTTTACATATATATTATATATTCACATCAGTCCCTGCCCTCAAAGAGCTTACAATCAATGGTCCCTATCTCACATTCATACATACACATACTAGGGTCAATTTGGACAGGATCCAATTAACCTACCAGCATGTCTTTAGAACAGTGTTTCTCAACTCCAGTCCTCAAGGTGCCCCAACAGGTCATGTTTTCAGGATTTCCCTCAGATGAAACGGCTGCGGTAATCACTAAGGCAGTGAAACTGATCAAATCACCTGTGCAAAATAATAGAAAGCCTAAAAACAGGTATCCCCTGATGATCCCCTGATGAATTCACGTGACTGTGGCGCTACGCATTGGGACAGACAGTCACCGGAAGTGACGTTGGCGTGCAAGCTCGCCGCTCGTGGTGTTTAGCATTTACCCTTTGTTTGAGATGTGAGTATCACAGCTATTTTTAGAAATAAAGTATTTTGCTTTTACATACTACACTATCTGGAATCCCCCTTCCTTGCTTCATATTGCACACTGATCAACCTGGAGAGGGATACCATCACTGCTACTGACTTCAAGGGAGTAGACACATATCACCATACTAAGAATGATCTATCAGGACAAGGAGGACAAGGAGGCTCCCTAGATGTTTACCTATAAGAAGCCGCTAGCGTGGCCCATTTCACCATCCAGGATCTCCATTACTATTTACACACGCTACCTCATACCTCCCAACTTTTATAAGTCCCACGCGGGACATTCAGGTCTCCCCTCTTCCCTGCCCCAAAAAAAAATAATTTGTCCCTGCCAGCGAAAGTTGTTGAGCGGGGGGGGCGCATTTTTCGCCACTGCCGCCGATCGCGGGGGGGAGGGGTGCCGCGGAATTTTTTCGGCGGTCGTGGGGGGGGGGGCTAACCTGCTTCCCCCGCCGCTGCTTTGATCATTGTTCCTCCAATTCCTGCTGTGCCAGAATGCGGGAAGGAGGGTGCTATGCGGGAAAAACCCGCAGAATCTGTGCCTGTTGGGAGGTGTGCTACCTTACAGCTGTAAGGTAAGAGGCAACCTTGCACTGAGGTGTTTCAGCACAGAAGAGGATAAGTCACTTTACAGACTGCTTCTGACACTGCTATTTGCACAAAGTGTCAGAGGGAATCCAGCACTTGTTTCCACTTTCCTCCCTCCACTATACATCCATTGTGTGAAGACTTTTGTTTATGTTTTATGTTTTATCTTTAGTGTGATCGATATTTTTCTTATCACATTTATGCTGTCACTTTAGCATGCAGCAATTTATCTACGTTTGCAGTACTCTTTTTAGTTTTGTTATTTACCTATGTAACAGCGCAGCACCATCTATTGTATATGTAGCAAGGTGTTACCATTGCATGCATCTTAAAGTAGTTGTAAACCCCGCTGTGCTTTTCTTTTTTTTTTTTTATACTACCTGCAAAACAAAGACATAATGAGCTAGTAAGCATAGCATACTAGCTCATTATGAATCACTTACCTGAGATCGAAGGCCCCGCAGCGGTGCTCGGACATCTCCGTCGCCGCCGCCATCTTGCTCCCCTCTGCCTTCCGTGTATCGCCGCTCCGGCGCTGTGATTGGCCCCGGAGCGGCGATGACATCACACGCATGCGCGCTCGGGCCGGCTAACTCCATTCAGAAATCCGGCTACTAAGCCGCCCCGCTAGTGCGCATGCGCGTGACATCAGCGGCGCCGGTTTTAAATGAAAATATCTCCCTAACCGTGTAGGTTAAGGAGATATTTCATGCACCTACAGGTAAGCCTTAATCTAGGCTTACCTGAAGGTGTTTGTTTACAAAGTGGGTTTACAACCACTTTAACAGACTACAATTTGTGTATAGATAAGAATTTTGGTTCCCTCTGGTGTCCGTTTTATGCTAGACTACTAAAGTTGTTTGGTTCAGTTATTCATGGATAAAGCATTATGGGTAATGTGGAATCAGAGACAAAGACTCTATTGGCATGGATAGAATTGAGACTACATTACCCACAAGACCACCGTACTACCAACAGGGAGAGCTTATTTAAGACACGGGCGGTTTCAGCCCGCTCTCTCGGGACACCATCTTCCAGCCGACAGGAGGCCTGCATTGAGGCCTGCCGTAAGTGTGCCTAGGCCTGAGAAGCCTGGGCCTAAAGTTAGAGAGAGCAGATCGCCTAGCCGAAGAGGGATCCTTGCGGACAGTTTGCTGATCAAGCCGAGGAGGGATCAGTCTGCAACTCACAGCAAACCGGAGTAACCTATCCACCGGTACCCAGGGAGCGGCAATGCGGAGGACAAGGGACCTCGTGCTACCGAGAGACGGACCACTGAGAGAAGGTCCCAGACTGGGGAGGACCAGCGAAGCAAGGCCTCATTTGGTGAGCGGGCACTTGCCCATCAGCATAGTTAACTGACTCGCAGGAGTGTGATTTTCTTAAACTTTACTTGTACTTGCTGGCATCTGCAGCGTCGCAAGTAGGGACACATCGCCTCTATAGAGCGATACAACGACTTGGGGAAATTAGCATTCAATGTACTGCTACACGGTGCGCCTCGATTGGCTGTCTTTTCCTTTTCACCCTGCCTATTGGAATACAAATGAATAAGTGCACCAACGGAGCTAGCTGAAGATTAAATGACTCTTAAATGAACAGTCATCCGTTTCTTTACCCTCACACGTTGTTACTATAGGACACGCACCAGTTGAACTGTCCACTAGGGGGAGCCATGCAGTTGTGAATTTATGTATTGATATAGCTGTTTGCATCACTTTGTGATTTCTACTGTTTTATGTGAGACCTGGTGGAGAGGTGCCCCAGTGCTAATGTCATTGCACTGAGAGATTCCTCCACCATACTCTCACTCAGGTCTGGCCTTCGGGTCACGACATTTGGGTCTGATAGCAGGGTTATTCCGAACTAGTGGTACTCTATTAACCTGTATGTATTTGATGTTGATTGCATAATCATTGTTCTATTCTTTTGCTGAGTAAACATCTTACCACTGGTTAAGCTACATCTTGTGTGGGACTCTGTCTATTGCAGCTCTGTGGCAGGCGAACAACACTGAGGTAACAATATTTAACTACATTTATTGCTGTGTGGTATCATTGTGGTCCCCTATATCCATTTTAGGGGCCCACAATCATTTATTGCCCAGTTGTGCCAAGGGGGAATCAAGCTAAATTCAAGGGGTTGGCAGGCAGAGTGCAGGCCCAAATCTAAACCAGCAGCTCCTACGGGGGTAGTGCTACATATATATTTCACCTTGTGGTTATGGACTGACCATTCTGGTGCTTGCAGCAGTTACTAATAGCACCTATTTCTTTGGTAGCGTGGGAATACCTACACATTTTATTTCTTGCAGGTAGTGCTGTGGTTGGGATACAAACTGATGACTCTAGCACTGCTAGGTGGAAGTGTACACCATTTAGCCACTGTGCTGCCTGTAATCTTTTTAACCTATATAACCTTTCTTTGTAGCTGCAAGGGGAAAAATAGGCATGTCTACTCATGCTGTAGCTGCTTTGTAACTGCTTCCTGCCCAGCTTATTGTATAATGACGGCTGATAGTTTCGGGAGGATATCATATGACGTTCTCCCAGTTACGATCCTCATGCGCGCCCTAGAGGCTGCACTGCAGTGCAATCTGTCACTCCCTGTATCCACTGGACACAGCATATGACAGATCATTGTACCGTGCTGGTCCCAGTATCATGTGATTGCTGTTACCAATCACAGCAATCACATGACAGTTATACACAATGAATGACTTTTATTCATTGACATTAATTGTGTATTATTGTGATGACCTCTGTGATTGGTCACAGTGATCACATGGTACAGACAGTGCCAATCACAGCTCTCACATAAGTACTCAATGAATGGCTGTGAATGAATGGATGCCATTTATAAAAATTACTCAAAAATACAATATAAATAGTGAGCACTATGTACACTGTTACACAGCTGCTAGCAAAAAGATAATCTACCAAAACCTCCAAAATAAGCATAAAATATACGCAACACTGTATATGTGGAAAGAGTAAACAAATAAATAGTCCACAGAAAAAAGTATAAACAGTCCCTCTAGGTCATGTGTTAGGCCCCTTTCACACGGAGGTTCCGTATGTCCGTTTTTCATCCATCCGTTTTCGGATGAAAAACGGACATACATGTATCCCTATGGGATAGCGGATGTCAGCGGATAAACATCCGCTGACATCCGACGACATCAGTCTCCACTATGGTCCGTTTAGCATGACGGAGGAAAATCCTACTTTTCCATCCGTCTGCGGATCGGATCGGATGAAAACGGACAGACGGTCCGTTTTCATTCGATCCCCCCATAGAGGAAAGCGGCGATCCGACGGGTCCATTTCTGCACAGTGTGCAGAGACGGACAAGTCATCCGCCGGCTCAGCGGGGATCAATGGAGCGATCTCCGCTGAGCAAGCGGATATTCACGGGGCGGATCATGACGGGAAACGCCCGTGTGAAAGAGCCCTAAAACAGAAAATATCCTCCTGTGGTTCCAATTGACAGACGTGAAGAGTAAGGGCTAGTTTACACTTGCTTCAAAACATGGCTTTGGGCAGGCTTTGTTAAAGCTCTCTGGACGCCAGTCAAAGCTCCTGTCACTAAATAAAATGGTTAGCTTACAGTCCTGTTTACACCTTGCTTTTGCTTGGTGCTTTGATGAGGCTTCGTGGGGCTTTGGTGGAGATTCGATGGGGCTTCGTTGGGGCTTCAGTAAGGCTTTAAGCGAGCTTTTCCATAGACTTCTATGGAGGCTTTGAATACGCTTTGAAGCACCACTGAAGCTACATGGGGTATAATTTTTGAAGCGAAGCACGAAGAAAAGCAAAGCAAAAACAAGGTGTAAACAGGACTGTAAGCTAACCATTTTAGTTAGTGACAGGAGCTTTCACTAGCGCTCAGAGTGCTTTAACCGCTTAAGGACCGCTGCACGCACATTTACGTCGACAGAATGGCACAGACAGGCAAATGGGCGTACAGGTACATCCCCTTTATTTTTTCGCTGTGTGGTCACGCGCAGCGCCAGCAGCACGCTCGTGACCCTGTTGAGAGCTCCGTGACCGTGCCCACGGGACCCGCGGACTTGATGTCCACCGGTGTCCCGCGATCGTGTCGCGGAGCTGAAGAACGGGGAGATGTCAGTGTAAACACAACATCTCCCCGTTCTTCCTATGACATGTCACTGATCGAATGCTCCCTCTCATCGGGAGCAACGATCAGTGGCGTGTCACTCATAGCCACGCCCCCAAACAGTGAGAATCACTCCCTAGGACACACTTGACCCCTTCAGCGTGCCCTACAGGTTAACCCCTTCACTGCAAGTGTCATTTTTACAGTAATCAGTACATTTTTATAGCACTGATCGCTGTAAAAATGACAATGGTTCCAAAATGGTGTCAAAAGTGTCCGATGTGTCTGCCATAATGTTGCAATCAAGATAAAAATCGCTGATCGCCGCCATTACTAGTAAAAAACTAATTATTAATAAAAATGCCATAACACTATCCCCTATTTTGTAGACGCTATAACTTTTGCGTCTGGGTGCGATTATTGGTTATATTAAGCAGTATTACACTATATCAGTTTTTTTGGTTTTATGTTTGGAGTCCTACTATTGAGCATTACTAAGAATAATCATCTGTCCCCTGAGGGTGATGCTGTTTATGCGTGTTTGCTGCACTTGATTGAGCAGCCAATATTTATGGTAAAAGAGAAGAGGTTTGGGACTTTGTATGAGGCCAGGACATAGCAATTAGGGATGGAGGCACCTGATGTTTTATCTGCATAAGGAGAGGGTTTGGGACTTTATATGAAGCATGCGGCTGAATTAGCAACATGAACAAGGAGTGTCTGGCGAGTACAAAGTAAGGAGATAACTTAATAACATTGTGTCATATTATATACGTAATATCATAACATAGACAAAATACATGAAGATATAATATATTGCATATAAATCACATAGTAACTGTGACAGAACCCACTGTCACTGTGTGGTTTGGAAGGGACTGAGGGCGGACCTCCTACCCACAGACTATGGCCCATAAGAGACTAAGAGACGTCCGGACAAGCTGGCATTGAGATAATGTAATGTAATGCTACATCCCTTCTCCCCCATCCCCCCCCCTCTTGTTGCTGTGCTTAATTGTGTTGGTTCATGGCACATAGACAATGGTCTGGACTGCAGACATCTCTCCGCAGGGGATGTGTATTGAAGGGCTGCCTGCTTACCATAATCCCTTTATGTTTATCTGTAGTCTCTGTTTTAATGTACAAGTGTTCAGTTCCCATTGGTTCTTCCTTGTCCCCTACCCCCCTCTATGACAAGGCTAAGGGGAGTGTCCCTAACTGTGTGTAAAAGTGTATGTTTTGGATTTAATAAACTGTTTTATGCTCTGCATGTTTAACCCTCAACACCTGTGTGGCTTGTCTCGTGATTGAGGGGTTAAGGGCTGGTTATGGCGAATCTGCAGGCTGTGGGTGCGTTTGGAGGACAGGAGACACAGGTCTGGCGGATGTGCCCAGCTGGGGTATCTGAGATCCATCACAGTGGTGGCAGCAGTGGGATATCTCCTGCAGTCCGGGACATCCAAACCACCACCAGGATTCAAGATCCGGCAGCCGCCGAGGAGCGATACGGGGACCGGCCAGCATGAGAGTGGAGTATGGGAGGAGGCTGCAAGGCATGCGGAAGCAACATCGGGGACCAGCGACAGAGCGCACCATGCTCGGCTGGGAGGATGTGATCCGCTGGCAACTCTGGCATGAGACACTAAGCCACGAGCGGCACCATCAGGGGAAGATCCTTCCCTCCTCCACAGAGATGTACTGGACGCAGTACCGTGCGCGAGAGGTGTTCCTGAGGGAACGACCGCGAGATGAGTGTAAGATGGAGCTCGGAAGATTGGTCCAGGAGGAGATGAGGCTGGACGCCAGCTACAGAGCCCTCCGGTGGTTTGCGGCTCAACTGTGGCCAAGTACAGCAGATGGCAGCCCGACAGAAGGCGTTGGCTACAGCAGCGTGGGGCTGCTCCATCAAAAAATGTATGGAGACCCAGACTTTGGGAGCGACGAAGAGTGGCGGCTGGAAGACATCCTGGACTTCCGAGATGAGGTGCTGGACCTTCCCGAAGAGGCGTGTGGCCTGGAGGAATTGGAGTTCCTGGTTGAGCAGGAATGGGAGCTCGAGATTGCCTACAAGCGGCTGTTTGACGGTGATCAGCAGCCTGGCATGGCTCCCATTGCCTGGGACTGTCCTGAAGAAATAGCGGACAGTCGCGAAGATGCAGAGCAAATGGGGCCAGGAGTGCCTCTACGTTTTCCCGTCCTAACCGCAATGGAAGAAGCGCCGATGATACAGAGGGCACTGCGAGTGCTAGAATGCCAGAATGCACCAGAGGTTTCCCAGGCAGCGAGACAAGATAAAAGCATTAAGGTCTCAGAAGGGGAAGTTGAGACGGGCGCTGGAAGGCTGGTAAATGGTGATCAGCAGCAAGTCCAGAGTATCGAATCCGATGCCCCAGCAGAAGCGCTGGCTACAGGGCAGAGTGTCGCTGGCCTCTGCCCAGCATCAGAAAAAGAGTTGGACCCGGAGAGTTTGAGAGATGCTCTTCGTGAGCCGTTTCCCCAACAGTAGATATCCCCAACGGGAGTGAAGGAAGCAATTTTCCCTCCCCAGCAATTGGACAGTACCCCAATGTTCATCCCCCCAGCAGAAGCGCTGGCTGCAGGGCAGAGTGCCGCTGGCCTCTGCCCACCCTCAGATTTGGATCCAGGGAGTCCGAGGGATGACCTCAGTGAGCTATTTCCCCAGCACTTGGACACTACCCCAGTGTTCATCCCCCCAGCAGAAGCGCTGGCTACGGGGCAGAGTGCCGCTGGCCTCTGCCCACCCTCAGAGTTGGATCCAGGGAGTCCGAGGGATGACCTCAGTGAGCTGGTTGCCCAGCACTTGGACACTACCCCAGTGTTTATCCCCCCAGCTGAAGCGCTGGCTGCATGGCAGAGGGCCACGGGCCCCTGCCCAGCCCTCTGTATGTCTTTGGAGGGTTTGGGAGACAGCCCCTGTCAGAAGTCGCCTCAGCAGCTGGTCACAGAACCAGGAGGGGGGAAAACCCTTCCCCCTCTCCAGCGGCTGAACTCTACCGTTGCATATGTCCCCCTAGCACAGTGGTTCTCAACTCCTGTCCTCAGGACCCACTAACAGGCCAGATTTTAGGTATTACCTTGGGGAGATGCAGACTAGAATACTGCAATCACTGAGCAGCAAATTATATCACCTGTGATCTAATTCAGTTATCTTGCAAACCTGGCCTGTTAGTGGGTCCTGAGGACAGGAGTTGAGAACCACTGCCCTAGCAGAATCGCTGGCTACGGAGCAGAGCGCTGTTGGCCTCTGCCCAGCATCAGAAAAAGAGATGGAGAGTCTGGAAGATAGTCCCTGCAAGATACCTCCTCAGCGGCTGGTAACTACTCCAGGAGAAAAGCAAGAACCTTTTCCTCCCCAACTGCATAGCACTGCCAGCCTACGTTCCCTACAAGCTGAAGCGCTGGCATCGGGGCAGAGGATTATTCAGCTACCCCCAATACCTGCAACCCAGCCCCGGATCACGGGGGTGCGGACAGCTGTTCCCACTCTGCAGCGGCTGTTTTTATTAACGGGAGACCGTATGTGCAATTTTGCTCCCCAGCGCCAGAGACATACTTTTCCTTTTCCTGGCTGCCTGGGGTGGAAGTGTGTGACTAACGCAGGTCCAGACCAGTTGGGGGTCAGGAATCTGGTTAGTCTGTTTTTAAAAGGGGAGAAATGTGACAGAACCCACTGTCACTGTGTGCTTTGGAAGGGATTGAGGGCGGGCCTCCTACCCACAGACTATGGCCCATAAGAGACGAAGAGACGTCCGGACAAGCTGGCATTGAGATAATGTAATGTAATGCTACGTCCCTTCTCCCCCATCCCCCCCTCTTGTTGCTGTGCTTAATTGTGTTGGTTCATGGCACATAGACAAAGGTGTGGACTGCAGACATCTCTCCGCAGGGGATGTGTATTGAAGGGCTGCCTGCTTACCATAATCCATTTATGTTTATCTGTAGTCTCTGTTTCAATGTACAAGTGTTCAGTTCCCATTGGTTCTTCCTTGTCCCCTACCCCCCTCTATGACAAGTAGGGATGAGCTTCGTGTTCGAGTCGAACATATGTTCGACTCGAACATCGGCTGTTCGATCGTTCGACGAAGATCGAACGATTTGGGCCGTTCGCGCCAAATTCGAGTGACGCGAACGGCCCACAATGCACTACGCCATTGCAGTGTCATCCAGGCGCTGTGATTGGCCAAGCATGCACTGTGACCCCGCATGCTTGGCCAATCACAGCGCCGGCAGCGAGGAGAGCAATGATTGGCCACAGGTAGGATGCCTGTGGCCAATTATTGCTGAGGGGGTTTAGTACACGCCCCACACTATAAAAGGCCGCCAGCGCGGCGGCCTTGTGAAGTGTGTTCCGGAGCAGGGAAAGAGAAGCATAGGCAGGGACAGTGTCATTTTTTTTCCTTTACTAATCCTGGATTACTTGTGTTTAGGGACAAATAAGGATAGGTAGGGAGAGTGTCAGTGTGTTATTCTGTGCTAAACCTTGTTTGTAGGGACAGAGAGGTACAGTGAGGGAAAGTGTCAGTGTGCTATTCTGTGCTAAATCTTGTTTGTAGGGACAGAGTAGGACAGTGAGTGAAACTGACAGTGTGCTATTCTGTTCTAAACCAATCTTGCTGAACCATATTTTCAATCCTTGAGTTTAGGGACAGAGAGGTACAGTGAGGGAAAGTGTCAGTGTGCTATTCTGTGCTAAATCTTGTTTGTAGGGACAGAGTAGGACAGTGAGGGAAAGTGTCAGTGTGCTATTCTGTTCTAAACCAATTTTGCTGAACCATATTTGAAATCCTTGAGTTTAGGGACAGAGAAGGACACTCGTGGAAACTATCAGTGTGCTATTCTGTGCTAAATCTTGTTTGTAGGGACAGAGTAGGACAGTGAGGGAAAGTGTCAGTGTGCTATTCTGTTCTAAACCAATTTTGCTGAACCATATTTGAAATCCTTGAGTTTAGGGACAGAGAAGGACACTCGTGGAAACTATCAGTGTGCTATTCTGTGCTAAATCTTGTTTGTAGGGACAGAGTAGGACAGTGAGGGAAAGTGTCAGTGTGCTATTCTGTTCTAAACCAATTTTGCTGAACCATATTTGAAATCCTTGAGTTTAGGGACAGAGAAGGACACTTGTGGAAACTATCAGTGTGCTATTCTGTGCTAAATCTTGTTTGTAGGGACAGAGTAGGACAGTGAGGGAAAGTGTCAGTGTGCTATTCTGTTCTAAACCAATTTTGCTGAACCATATTTGAAATCCTTGAGTTTAGGGACAGAGAAGGACACTCGTGGAAACTATCAGTGTGCTATTCTGTGCTAAATCTTGTTTGTAGGAACAGAGTAGGACAGTGAGGGAAAGTGTCAGTGTGCTATTCTGTTCTAAACCAATTTTGCTGAACCATATTTGAAATCCTTGAGTTTAGGGACAGAGAAGGACACTCGTGGAAACTATCAGTGTGCTATTCTGTGCTAAATCTTGTTTGTAGGGACAGAGTAGGACAGTGAGGGAAAGTGTCAGTGTGCTATTCTGTTCTAAACCAATTTTGCTGAACCATATTTGAAATCCTTGAGTTTAGGGACAGAGAAGGACACTCGTGGAAACTATCAGTGTGCTATTCTGTGCTAAATCTTGTTTGTAGGGACAGAGTAGGACAGTGAGGGAAAGTGTCAGTGTGCTATTCTGTTCTAAACCAATTTTGCTGAACCATATTTGAAATCCTTGAGTTTAGGGACAGAGAAGGACACTCGTGGAAACTATCAGTGTGCTATTCTGTGCTAAATCTTGTTTGTAGGGACAGAGTAGGACAGTGAGGGAAAGTGTCAGTGTGCTATTCTGTTCTAAACCAATCTTGCTGAACCATATTTGAAATCCTTGAGTTTAGGG
Organism: Rana muscosa; assembly: GCA_029206835.1. Lineage (NCBI taxonomy): Eukaryota > Metazoa > Chordata > Amphibia > Anura > Ranidae > Rana > Rana muscosa. The sequence goes on along the minus strand of CM055118.1, from coordinate 342,595,112 downwards.
ACAGAGAAGGACACTCGTGGAAACTATCAGTGTGCTATTCTGTGCTAAATCTTGTTTGTAGGGACAGAGTAGGACAGTGAGGGAAAGTGTCAGTGTGCTATTCTGTTCTAAACCAATTTTGCTGAACCATATTTGAAATCCTTGAGTTTAGGGACAGAGAAGGACACTCGTGGAAACTATCAGTGTGCTATTCTGTGCTAAATCTTGTTTGTAGGGACAGAGTAGGACAGTGAGGGAAAGTGTCAGTGTGCTATTCTGTTCTAAACCAATTTTGCTGAACCATATTTGAAATCCTTGAGTTTAGGGACAGAGAAGGACACTCGTGGAAACTATCAGTGTGCTATTCTGTGCTAAATCTTGTTTGTAGGGACAGAGTAGGACAGTGAGGGAAAGTGTGAGTGTGCTATTCTGTTCTAAACCAATTTTGCTGAACCATATTTGAAATCCTTGAGTTTAGGGACAGAGAAGGACACTCGTGGAAACTATCAGTGTGCTATTCTGTGCTAAATCTTGTTTGTAGGGACAGAGTAGGACAGTGAGGGAAAGTGTCAGTGTGCTATTCTGTTCTAAACCAATTTTGCTGAACCATATTTGAAATCCTTGAGTTTAGGGACAGAGAAGGACACTCGTGGAAACTATCAGTGTGCTATTCTGTGCTAAACCTTGTTTGTAGGGACAGAGAAGGACAGTGAGGGAAACTGTCAGTGTGCTATTCTGTGCTAAACCAATCTTGCTGAAGCATATTGCAAATCCTTTTGTTTAGGGACAGAGAAGGATAGGCAGGGGACAGTGTCAGTGTCATTGTTGCTAAGCCTCCTGCACAGTATACACCTGAAGGTAGCCCTTATTGCTGTTTTTCCCATCTCCCTGCAGGCCATCCATTAAAATGTCTGGAAGGCAAACAAGGAGAGGCAGACAGTCAGGAGGCAAAAAAAGAGGGCAAGCAGGCTCTGTGTCTGGGGGCAACAGTGCTGGTCGTGAACGCGGTGCATTGTCATGAGCACATGGCCATGGGACACGCTTGTCCTTCTTTTCGGCAGCTGGACATGTTGAGCCACATCATGCCAAAGACTTGGTAGAGCGGATGACCAAGCCCACCTCATCTTCCTCATCCTCTCTCACCCAGGCTCAGGGTACTGGCAAAGCAGCTGCCAAAGCATCCTCTTCTCTGGTATCATTATCTTCGTTAGTCAATCCTTCCCTAGACCCACCATGTCCTCCTCCTGAGGAGTCCCCCGAACTGTTTGAGCACAGTGTTGGGTACATGCTCCAGGAGGATGCGAGCGTTTCGAAGGATCTGATGATGATACCCAGCTAGAGGAAGGCAGTAGCGTGAGAGCAGAGAGAGGGGATGCTCAAGAAGGACACCAATCTGGCAGTCATGCTCCAGCAGCTGCAGCATACTGCCAGATTGGCTCCAGTGATGAGGAGGGAGGGGGTGATGAGGTCACTGACTCCACGTGGGTGCCTAATAGGAGAGAGGAGGAGGAGGAGGAGGAGGCACATCTCCAACGAGGCAGGATGCCCTTGAGTGGCCAGCGTATGGGCAGCACACCGACGGAATCACACCGCAGAGCTCCGCCTGTGCAGGGCGCTGCCTCTGCCCGTCATTCAAAAAGTTCTTTGGTGTGGGCCTTTTTTGAGGTGAGTGCATCAGATCGCACAGCTGCTGTTTGCAACATATGTCTCAAGCGTATATCGCGTGGCCAAAACATCAGCCGCTTGGGCACCACATGCTTGATCAGACATATGTTGAACTGCCATGCAGCTCGTTGGCAAGCCTACCTTAAAGACCCACACCAAAGAACAAAGCTGACCTCTTCTTGCACCGCATCAGCTGGGATCTCCAACCCCACTATACCTTCAGTCCTCTCTGAAACCTGCTCTGAGAGGAATGAAGGTGTAGAATTAGGTGTGTCACAGCCAAGTACTTGCGGGCACTCTGCTAGCAGTACACCAACGTCCGATTCTAGCAGGAAAATTTCCCTGCCCCAGCTGCTGGACCGTCGAAAGAAGTTCACTCCCAGCCATCCACATGCCCAGCGGTTGAATGCTAGCTTGGCTAAATTGCTAGCGCTTCAACTGCTGCCTTTTCAGTTGGTAGACTCGGCCCCCTTCCGTGAGTTTGTGCAATGTGCGGTTCCTCAGTGGCAGGTTCCCAAACGCCACTTTTTCACACGGAAGGCGATTCCGGCTCTCTACAGGCATGTGGAAGGCAATGTCTTGGCCTCGCTGGACAGGGCGGTCAGCGGTAAGGTGCATATTACCGCTGACTCATGGTCCAGCAGGCATGGACAAGGACGTTACCTTTCTTTCACGGCCCATTGGGTCACTCTTTTGGCAGCTGGGAAGGATGCAGGACAAGGTGCAGTAGTGTTGGAGGTTGTTCCACCGCCACGCCTCCAAAATGCTACTACTGGTTGTGACACACCTCTCTCCTCCACCCCCTCCTCTTCTTCTTCCTCCATGGCCTCTTCCTGTGGTTTGTCCTCGGAACCAGCGGTGCTCCGTAGGCGTTCAAGGGGCTACGCAAGTACGCAGGCAAAAAGATGCCATGCCGTGCTTGCGCTGGTGTGTTTGGGGGACAGGAGCCACACTGGGGCAGAGGTCCTGTCTGCTCTGCAGGGGCAGGCCGAGAGGTGGTTGACGCCACGCCAGCTTAAGCCAGGAATGGTGGTTTGCGACAATGGCACCAACCTCCTCTCCGCCCTCTGACAGGGACAACTGACCCATGTGCCCTGTATGGCTCACGTCCTTAACCTGGTGGTGCAGCGGTTCTTGGGCAGGTACCCGGGCTTACAGGATGTCCTGAGGCAGGCCAGGAAAGTCTGTGTGCATTTCCGCAGATCTTATAATGCCAGTGCTCGCCTGGCTGAGCTGCAAAAGGAGTTGAACCTGCCCAAGAGCCGCCTTATATGTGACATGCCCACCAGGTGGAACTCAACGTTGGCCATGCTGCAGCGGCTGCACACGCAGCAGAGGGCCATCAATGAGTACCTGTGCGACTACGGCACCAGGACAGGGTCAGGGGAGCTCGGGTTTTTTTTCACCACGCCAGTGGGGCATGATCAGGGATGCATGCACTGTCCTGGTACCATTTGAGGAGGCCACGAGGATGGTGAGCAGTGACAGTGCATGCATCAGTGACACTGTACCTCTTGTCCACCTGTTGGAGCACACGCTGCGTGGAATAATGGACAGGGCACTTGAGGCAGAACAGAGGCAGGAAGAGGAGGACTTCCTTGCCTCTCAAGGCCCCCTTTACCCAGACAGTGTTCCTTCTGTCCCACCCATCGCACAGGAAGAGGAGGAGGAGGAGGAGGAGGAGGATTGTGTCAGCATGGAGGTGGAGGCTGGCACTCAGCATCATCAGCAGCAGTATTTTAGGGATGATTTACAGTCCCAAGAAACCAGTGGACTTGTACGTGGCTGGGAGGAGGTGGCTGCGGATCATGTCGTCCTTAGTGACCCAGAGGACTCCGGACTGAATGCCTCAGCTAACCTACGCTGCATGGCCTCCCTGATCCTGCAAAGTCTGCGGAATGATCCTCGTATTCTTCGGATCAAGGAGAGGGACCATTACTGGCTGGCCACTCTCCTTGATCCACGGTACAAGGGTAAGGTTGCGGACCTTATTTTACCGTCGCAGAGGGAGCAGAGGATGAGACATCTCCGGGAGGCCTTGCAGAAAGGTCTGTGCAACGCGTTCCCAGAGACTGGGAGGTTACAAACTCCTGGTCCTGGACAACGAGTTGCTGAGGCTTCGGGCAGTCAAAGAAGGAGCGGTGGGGAAGGTGGCCGTCTGACCGATGCGTTCAGACAATTCTTTAGTCCGCAGCCCCAAAGTATGATCGGTTCCAGCAACCATTGCCAGCGTCTTATATACATGGTGCAGGAATACCTAGGGGCAAGGTCAGACTTGGACACCTTCCCCACCGAAAATCCTCTGGCTTACTGGGTCTTGAGGATGGATCACTGGCCAGAGCTTGCACAGTATGCAATTGAGCTACTGGCCTGTCCTGCATCCAGCGTTCTTTCAGAACGCACATTCAGTGCTGCTGGAGGATTTGTCACGGATCACAGGGTGCGCCTGTCCACCGACTCGGTTGATCGACTGACTTTCATCAAGATGAACCAGTCTTGGATCACCACCAGCTACCACACACCTGATGCTAATATAACAGACTAATTGATTTTAAAATGTCACATCCCTTCAAGACTGATGCTGATGCTTAGTTCCTGTGCTGTTATGTTGACTAGCTATCCTCCTCCTCCTCCTCAATGATCCGATTAATGATGATAGCTTGGAAGATCATTTTGGTTTATGGGTGCCGCCACCAGTGGCTAAGGCCCAATTTTTCAGCCCCTGTTTAACAGGGGCGTGTAATTACAATTTTTGATGCAATACTTTGCAACAGGCCTCATTGCTGTGCTCCAAGTACAGTATCTGTGAGGGGTTGCAGTGTTGTGCCACCAGTGCCTAAGGCCCAATTTTTCAGCCCCTGTTTAACAGGGGCGTGTAATTACAATTTTTGATGCAATACTTTGCAACAGGCCTCATTGCTGTGTTCCAAGTAGAGTATCTGTGAGGGGTTGCAGTGTTGTGCCACCAGTGCCTAAGGCCCAATTTTTCAGCCCCTGTTCAACAGGGGCATGCAATTATAATTATTGATCGAATAATTCACAGCAGGGCCCATTGCTGCGCCCACCAAGAGTAACTGTCAGGCCTTACAGTGTTGTGGCACCAGCACCACCATCACCACCACCACCACCACCAAAGGCCCAATTTTTCAGCCCCTGTTCAACAGGGGCATGCAATTATAATTTTTTGATCGAATAATTCACAGCAGGGCCCATTGCTGCGCCCACCAAGAGTAACTGTCAGGCCTTACAGTGTTGTGGCACCAGCACCACCATCACCACCACCACCACCACCAAAGGCCCAATTTTTCAGCCCCTATTCAACAGGGGCATGCAATTATAATTATTGATCTAATAATTCACAGCAGGGCCCATTGCTGCGCCCACCAAGAGTAACTGTCAGGCCTTACAGTGTTGTGGCACCAGCACCACCATCAAAGGCCCAATTTTTACTACCACTGATCAACAATTATATGTTATTACAATTCCTGATATAATAGTTGACAGCAGGGCGTTCCAGCACCCACCAAGAATAACTGTGAGTGCTTTCAGTGTTGTGCCAACACCAACACCTAAGGGGCCAATTTCTGCAGAGTATATACGGCAGGTCCCTACTTTCAAACATCCAACTTACAAACGACTACTACTTGCAAACGGAAGAAGACAACAGGAAGTGAGAGGAAATCTACCCCTTGGAAGGAAAATTCTCTCCTGTAAGAATTAATATGGGAGAAAGGTGTCTCCTCTCTACTGATGCTTTATCACCAATCCTTGTTTCAATAAAAACACCACATTTCAAAAACAGTTGTCATTGGGACGCAAAGTGAGGTGAAATGTTCTGAACAGGGGCACAGACAGCAAAAAAAATGTGACAGGGGTGATAACCGTTCCCTATGTTTTCCAAAAAGCTAAAAAAAAGGAATTTGGCATGGAGCTACACTTAAACAATGCAGCTGTTCAAAATTACAAACAGATTCTACATAAGAACAAACCTACAGTCCCTGTCTTGTATGCACCGCCTGTATACGGCTGTTCAGAGTATATAGGGCCTTTTTTATTTTGTGTGCGGGGTTCCCCTTAATATCCATACAAGACCCAAAGGGGCTGGTAATGGGCTGGGGTAGGGGGGGGGGTTGATGGGGTAGCTATGCCATTTTTCCTAAAGATTTTCATCCATATTACCGGGACCAGACATTGCATTAAAGCCGCAAGCAGTTTTAAATGGCTTTTTTTCCTTTAGAAATGTTATTTTGTGCAGGGACAGTTCTAAACACGGGAAACACGTGGCACTTCACAGGCATACTTTAGACACCCCCCAGGTACAATATTTAAAGGAATATTTGACTTTTTTTTTCACTTTATGCATCATTAAAATGACTGCTCCCGGAAAACGTCCGTTTTTAAAACTTCTTTTTGCATTGATACATGTCCCCTGGTGCAGAACCCGGGTTCCCAAACTCTGTTTCGGACAATAACATGGATAATAGTCGTTATAATTAGCACTTTAGAATCCGAACGTTCGCATCCATTGTATTTAATAGAGTTCTAATGTTCGTGCGAACTTTCGGTCCGTTCGCGGGTTCTGGTGCGAACCGAACCCGGTGGTGTTCGGCTCATCACTAATGACAAGGCTAAGGGGAGTGTCCCTAACTGTGTGTAAAAGTGTATGTTTTGGATTTAATAAACTGTTTTATGCTCTGCATGTTTAACCCTCAACACCTGTGTGGCTTGTCTCGTGATTGAGGGGTTAAGGGCTGGTTATGGCGAATCTGCAGGCTGTGGGTGCGTTTGGAGGACAGGAGACACAGGTCTGGCGGATGTGCCCAGCTGGGGTATCTGAGATCCGTCACAGTAACATAGTAACATAGTAACATAATAACATGTAAATTCATGATATTGACACAATAATAAAAAACACCAGACTCTGAGATCCATATTTACATAATTGTAACAAAACCATAATATATGTGTATAGACCAGTAAAACATAATCAATAAAATAATTGTTAATACTCTTGAATTGTAAAATCATAATAATAGCTATATAGCTTGACGCGTTTCATGGATAAATTCCAATCTGCAGGAGCAGATACAAAATCCATATTTATAAAAAATGATGTAAGATTACAATGGGGCTAACCAAAAGAGAGCAAGGGGGAAGAAAGGCTATTGTAAAAAAATAGGATGATAACCATGAATCACCCATTATTACTTACAGCTGACCTATGAGTCTGGGTAAAAGGCGCTGAGGGCTTGGGACCGACCGGGGGGAGAAGGCATCATCATTCCCGGGAGCTGAGGTGGTAGACACCAAAGGCAAATAGATGGAAAGCCAACAAGAAATAGATATCCATGGGGAAAAGTCCCCCAAATACCTAATAATGGGATATATCCACATCACCATGTATCTATAACAATGTAAATTGTATGTGTAATTATACGTGAAAAAGTCACATAGTAATATATGTAGCGCCCTGTTCCTATTGAATAGGGGCTATTTGTAAATTTAATGTTATCTGAGCTGTAAATAGTTCAGAGTGATTATGTAATGTTTAATTTGCTTCTGTTCCAGTTTGGCTGTGTTGTGCACATTTCCCACTGGCCAGTAGGTGTCGCTGTCACTACAGGCCAGTGTGAGAAATACAGCAAGCCGAGTGCATTGACTGTTCTTTCCCAGAAACAGCCCATTCTGGGAGAGGATATTTAAGGGACAGACGCCATGTTTTTCAGTCTCTTCTCTTCTACCCTTGGTCGCTCTTCTACCCAGGGGCCTGCTGGCTCTCTGCCTCATGGACCTCCTGGCCTAGGGCTGTGACTCTTCTACCTCGGGCCCTGCTGGCTCGAGGCTGTGCTGCTACAAGTAGGCCCAGAAGTTTGTCTGGGGCCTATTTAACGATCTGGGGCCTCTATACGATCTGTGAACCATGTGATGATTACCCTCCTGGATAAACTTGCTGCTGCTTGTTTGACCATCATATTTTGTGGTCCTGGACACTGGACATCTGGTAACAAGCCTGAGTGACAAACACTTTTTATTTATTTTTTTAAATATCTTGTTATTGGTGTTAAAAACACATACAGGTGAACAACACAAAACACAAGAAAAAGCATAAAAGGTGACCCACGCACGGGTTCCATATGTTTACATCATTAGGTATTCAAACTCAATAAAGCGTTAGTCACCATTAAGTAAAAATGGTGTGGATCTTATGATTAGTGTCATGGAAGTTAGCAGGGTTGCCAACTTCATGCTCCCACATGTGACCAAATAGCAAATAGACATTGACAGTGCTTCTCTCACAGAGAGGAATAGTCATGGACAGGGATGAGCCGAACACCCCCCTGTTCAGTTCGCACCAGAACCTGCGAACAGACAAAATGTTCGTGTGAACTTTAGAACCCTATTAAATACAATGGACTCGAACTTTTGAAATCTAAAGTGCTAATTATAAAGGCTAATATGCAAGTTATTGTCCTAAAAAGTGTTTGGGGACCCGGGTCCTGCCCCAGGGGACATGTATCAATGCAAAAAGAAGTTTTAAAAACGGACGTTTTTTCGGGAGCAGTGATTTTATTAATGCTTAAAATTAAAAAATAAAAGTGAAATATTCCTTTAAATTTAGTACCTGGGGGGTGTGTATGATATGCATGTAAAGTGGCGCATGTTTCCCGTGCTTAGAACTGTCCCTGCAAAAAATTTCATTTTTGAAGGAAAAAAAGTAATTTAAAACTCACTCGCGGCTAATAATGAATTGTCGGCTTTTATCAATACATACAAAAGTCATTGATAAAAAAAAAAAAAAAAGCGTGGGGGTCCCCCAGAATTCAATTACCAGGCCCTTCAGGTCTGGAATGGATATTAAGGGGAACCCCGCCGCAAATTTAAAAAAAAATGGCGTGGGGTTCCCCCAAAAATCCATACCAGACCCTTATCCGAGCACGCAACCTGGCCGGCCGCAGGGAAAGAGGGGGGGACGAGAGAGCGCCCCCCCCTCCCTCCTGAACCGTACCAGGCCACATGCCCTCAACATGGGGAGGATGTCCCCATGTTGATGGGGACAAGGGCCTCATCCCCACAACCCTTGCCCGGTGGTTGTGGGGGTCTGCGGGCGGGGGGCTTATCGGAATCTGGAAGACCCCTTTAACAAAGGGGACCCCCAGATCCCGCCCCCCCATGTGAATTGGTAAGGGGGTACATTGTACCCCTACCATTTCACGAAGAAAGCGTAAAAAAATGTAAAAAAAAACACACAAACACCTTGAAAAAGTCCTTTATTAAAAAAAAAATAATAATAAAAAAAAAACATTCCAGCGGTGAAATCCAGTGTCCCGCGGCAATCCGATGTCCAGCGCTGTCCGTCACTGGTTTTGCCTGAGCGGACCTGATGGGGAACTTCCTCCTCAGTGTTTTAAATGTATAGACCCGCCCCTTCTAAAGTTCCCCATCAGGTCCGCTCAGCGGACCAGATGCGGAACATGACAAGGGGCGGGTCTATACATGTATTACCAAAGTGAGAGAAGTTCCCCATCAGGTCCGCCCCCTCGGTATGTCGGACCCGCCTACGTCATTGGCCTGAGCGGGGAACTTCCTTCACTGTGTAAATATAAATTACACAGTGAAGGAAGTTCCCCGCTCAGGCCAATGACGTAGGTGGGTCCGACATACCGAGGGGGCGGACCTGATGGGGAACTTCTCTCACTTTGGTAATACATGTATAGACCCGCCCCTTCTCATGTTCCGCATCTGGTCCGCTGAGCGGACCTGATGGGGAACTTTAGAAGGGGCGGGTCTATACATTTAAAACACTGAGGAGGAAGTTCCCCATCAGGTCCGCTCAGGCACAACCAATGGCGGACAGCGCTGGACATCGGATCGCCGCGGGACACTGGATTTCACCGCTGGAATGTTTTTTTTTGTTTGTTTTTTTTTGAATAAAGGACTTTTTCAAGGTGTTTGTGTGTTTTTTTTACATTTTTTTACGCTTTCTTCGTGAAATGGTAGGGGTACAATGTACCCCTTACCAATTCACATGGGGGGGCCGGGATCTGGGGGTCCCCTTTGTTAAAGGGGTCTTCCAGATTCCGATAAGCCCCCCGCCCGCAGACCCCCACAACCACCGGGCAAGGGTTGTGGGGATGAGGCCCTTGTCTCCATCAGCATGGGGACATCCTCCCCATGTTGAGGGCATGTGGCCTGGTACGGATCAGGAGGGAGGGGGGGGCGCTCTCTCATCTTCCCCTGCAGCCGGCCAGGTTGTGTGCTCGGATAAGGGTCTGGTATGGATTTTTGGGGGGACTCCACGCCATTTTTTTTTCAATTTGGGGTGGAGTTCCCCTTAAAATCCATGCCAGATCTGAAGGGCCTGGTATGGATATTTGGGGGACCCCCACGCCATTTTTTTTTTAATTTGCGGCGGGGTTCCCCTTAATATCCATTCCAGACCTGAAGGGCCTGGTAATTGAATTCTGGGGAACTCCCACGCTTTTTTTTTTTATCTATGACTTTTGTATGTATTGATAAAAGCCGACAATTCATTATTAGCCGCGAGTGAGTTTTAAATGACTTTTTTTCCTTCAAAAATGACATTTTTTGCGGGGGACAGTTCTAAGCACAGGAAACATGCGCCACTTTACATGCATATCATACACACCCCCCAGGTACGAAATTTAAAGGAATATTTCACTTTTATTTTTTCATTTTAAGCATTATTAAAATCACCGCTCCCGTAAAAACGTCTATTTTTTAAACTTTTTTTGCATTGATACATGTCCCCTGGGGCAGGACCCGGGTCCCCAAACTTGCATATAAGCCTTTATAATTAGCACTTTAGATTTCTCCCATAGACTTTTCGAATTTGCCGCAAACACCCCAATTTGTTCGCTGTTCGGCGAACGGGCGAACAGGCAATGTTCGAGTCGAACATGAGTTCAACTCGAACTCGAAGCTCATCCCTAGTCATGGAAAAAAAATTGTTAATTAGTAGTTCAATCAAGAAGGTCTATTACTTGTTCATACTCTGCAGTGTCTAATTAAGCTGTGGACGGCTCTGCTAACCATTTAGACCATGGGTGCTCAACCTGTGGCCCTACAGCTGTTGCGGGACTACAAGTCCCATGAGGCATTGCAAGGCTGTCAGTTAAACAAGCATGACCCCTAAAAGCAGAGGCATGATGCAACTTGTAGTTCTGCAACAGCTGGAGGGCCACAGGTTGAGCACCCATGATTTAGACCATACTTTCTGGTATTTTTTAGGACAGCCTTTGTTGGTGTATGTATCCTTGTATAGGGGTAAGCACTTATTCACCAGCTGTTTACAGAAAGTGATTGTGGGTGGGGCCGGTTTCTTCCAATGAAGTGTGATGCTTTTTCTGGCATAGAACAGCAGTAGGCTCACCATAGTGTGCCCTGCTATGGTGGAGATCAACTGCTCAACAAGTCCTAACAGGCAGACCGACATGGAGGGCTACAAAGGGATAGCGCTGATTAGACGGACACATGCCATCGCTTCTTCCTAGAACCCAGTGATAGTTGGGCAGGTCCAGAAGATGTGGGTAAAGTCTCTCGGGGTTCCCCCTCATCTCCCATACTCTGGAGAGAAGTTGGAGCCCATTTTATGAAGCCTGTAAAGGGTATAGTATAGGGTGCCCATGTGTCCCGGATTGCCCGGGATTATCCCGTAATTCACATCTCTGTCCCCGGTCCCGGGCACCTTCATTCCGGGACAATACAGTGTCCCGGAATGAAACTGACACTGGGAACATTCAGCAATTCATGGGACAGAGGCGGACTGAGCCACCATAGCTCTGGCTCTGGCTCTGCCTCCACATGACTGTACACCTAATCACTGGTTGCTATAGCCACCTGGCGTCTGGCAACCAGTGACGTCACTGCCCAGCGTTGAAAGCGGAGGAGGATTTCACTTCCTCCTCCTCTGCGCTAGTGCTTAGGGTTTTGAATCCTCTGCCCGGGTTTCTGTTTGCCCGAGACCCGATCAAATCAGTGGCAGCCCCGCAGCACCAGCCCTCCTCTCCCTTACTATCTTCTTTAACAGCTTTGACCAATAAGGGAAGGAGGCACTTCAACTCCCTGCACATATTTCTCCTGCCTCCACTGTGGATCCTCCACCCTCCCACTTGTGCAGAGCCCAGTATCATCTGTCCCACTACAGTGAAGGGAGAGAAGTTTCAGCAGCATGGAGAACACAAAAGCAGCAGTGACAGCCCAGAGCTCCATTGCAGACATCGAGCTGTGCAGGAATTCTTCCTCCTTATCTGTTACTGTGAGTCACCCCTCTCCTCCCCCTCTTGGGCTGCTGTGTGTATATGACTCTCTGCATCTGTTCACACCCACTAGTAACCGCACACTATTCACCTTCTCCGGGAGGGGGGACTGCTGTCTGCAGTCTTCCTGGCCAGTGCTCTTCTTTTCTATTAGAGGGGGGTGAGCATGGCCCCCCCATCACCCCGCAGTCCTCCCAGCTGGGGGTCTTTTTTAACTGGTGGAGGAGGGAGGGGAGTTCCTATTTTCCTGGATGGGGGTCCCCTAATATCACCCCCTGCAATCCTCATATTTGGAGGGGGAAGGGAGGGGGATTCCTGTATTGGGGTCCCTTCTTATCACCCTCCCCCCACACAGTCCTCCCAGCTGGAGGTCTTGTTTAACTAGAGGCAGTGGCAGTGTGTCCATATGGGCGCCGCCCCCTCTCTCCAGCCACCCCCTCAATCAGACAGCGGGCAGGGGGGGCACAGTGTGAGCATTTGATGGAACAGTGGCAACGTTTGATGGCACAGCGGCTGCGTTTGATGGGGACAGCGGCTGCGTTTGATGGGCACAGCGGCTGCGTTTGATGGGAACAGTGGCTGCGTTTGATGGGAACAGTGGCTGTGTTTGATGGGTACAGTGGCTGCATTTGATGGGTACAGTGGCTGCGTTTGATGGGCACAGTGGTCAGTGTAGGGATCAGGTAGGTTAGTATAGTGGTCAGTGTAGTGATCAGGTAGGTCAGTGTAATGGTCAGTGTAGTGATCAGGTAAGTCCATGTAGTGATTAGGTAGGTCAGTGTAATGGTCAGTGTAGTGATCACGTAGGTCAGTGTAGTGATCAGGTAGGTCAGTATAGTGATCAGGTAGGTCTGTGTAATGGTCAGTGTAGGGATCAGGTAGGTCAGTGTAGTGATCAGGTAGGTCAGTGTAATGGTCAGTGTAGGGATCAGGTAAGTTAGTGTAGTGGTCAGGTAGGTCAGTGTAATGGTCAGTGTAGTGATCAGGTAGGTCAGTGTAGTGATCAGGTAAGTCAGTGTAATGGTCAGTGTAGAGATCAGGTAGGTTAGTATAGTGGTCAGTGTAGGGATCAGGTAGGTTAGTATAGTGGTCAGTGTAGTGATCAGGTAGGTCAGTGTAATGGTCAGTGTAGTGATCAGGTATGTCAGTGTAGTGATTAGGTAGGTCAGTGTAGTGATCATATAGGTCAGTGTAGTGATCAGGTAGATCAGTGTAATGGTCAGTGTAGGGATCAGGTAGGTCAGGGTAGTGATCAGGTAGGTCAGTGTAATGGGCAGTGTAGGGATCAGGTAGGTTAGTGTAGTGATCAGGTAGGTTAGTGTAGTGGTCAGTGTAGGGATCAGGTAGGTTAGTGTAATGATCGGTGTAGGGATCAGGTAGGTCAGTGTATGTCCAGTTTTTACTCCAGATCCCTCAGGTTATATGTATTCCCTGTAATATGAAGTACAGGGTTTTATATACAACTTTAGTGCCTTGGATATAAAAAGCATTTGATTCATGTATGTTAGCCCAACATTGTAAGAACAATTAAACTCTGTGACTCTAAGTGGCCGCCTGCAATGTTGGGCTAACATACATGAAACAAATGCTTAAATAGGTAAGGGGCGGGGCCACCCAGCGATGTCACATGGTGGCACCGCCCCTTGTGATGTCACCGACCAGTGCATGCTGAGGGGTGTCACTGAATAGCAGTTTGGAAATGTGGTCACCCTAGTATAGTAGGCTCAGTGGATCAGCTTAAACTGTATCAGGTGGTCTCTGAGGGAGACCAAAGACCGGAATGGGAAGTCCCAGATATCATCCCAGTCATCCTGGTCAAGTTCTGGGACGTCCCGCAGCCTGTGGGCCCTGAGACCCTCCAAATCTGGTAGTGAAACTCTAAGGAGATGTGAGAATATCTGGGAAGTTGTTGTTTTTTGTACAATCAAGCCTTATGCCCCGTACACACGATAGTTTTTAATGTCATTTTTAAAACCAACGTTTTTCTCCTCGTTTTTTTTCATGTTTCCTCTCAAGCTTGCCTTGCGTACACACCATCATTAAAAAAAAACGATCAAGCAAAGCGCAGTGACGTTCAACGCGTACGACGGCACTATAAAGGGGAAGTTCCGTTCGAATGACGCCACCCTTTGGGACGCTTTTGCTAATTCCGTGTTTCCGCGTGTTAGTAAAAGTTTGGTGAGAGACGATTCGCGCTTTTCAGTCTTCGTGCTTTGAAGATCGTTTTCGGGAGTTCAGTTTGCGCCTGTGGGTTCGTATCTGTTTAGCACTGCTTGTAGTCAGTTTGTATCTGTTTATTCAGTGCGGCCTGCTCTGCACGTTCGTGTTTTTCAGCTTGTTCTTCATAGGCCTTGCTGTTCTTCCGTGCGTTCTTCTAGTTCGTTCTGTTCAGCCGACCGTTATCTAGCCATGTTGCGGCTACGTACTCGTCGTAGAGTTCGTGCTGTAGTTGGTGCAGGGGTTCATGCTGTATCCCGACTCCATGCCATGAGCAGGGTCAGGAGGAGTTCATGGACCAAGAATTGGTTGCTCCAGCGGCACCAATTCTGTCACATGCCTTTGTTGCGGGAGATCAGGGAGAATAATCCTGATGATTTCAGGAATTTCCTCAGGATGTCTGACCCCGTATTTCAGCAGCTGTTGGCTTTGGTGTCCCCCTATATTACCAGGCAGGACACCGTTATGCGGGAAGCCATCAGTGCTGAGCAGAGGCTCATCGCCACGTTGCGATACCTGGCTACTGGGAGAAGCCTGCAGGACCTTAAGTTCTCCACAGGCATATCCCTCCAGGCTCTGGGGATCATTATACCAGAGACTTGTTCTGCCATCCTTCAAGTTTTGCAGGAGGACTATATTAAGGTAAGTGTTCTTCTTCAAAAATTCACATTGTATGGTTTTTATTTTTGGATATTTTTAATTTGCTTTATTTGCAGTCCCTAATTCACATGATTCTTAGCTGCAGGGAATGTCCCCTTTCTCCCCATGTTTTATTATTTTAAGTTTGGGGTTTGAGGATTACCTGTAAATTTGGCTTACCTAACCTCTCCAGCATGCTATCCTGGGGCCATACCTACCTTGCCTAGTCATTTCCATGTTTTTTATTATATGTTCCATCGTAGTGCTTTACCCAAAACGCACCCTAAATTTGGCCTAGGAATGTTTCATTTTTGTTAACTTCAATACAGAGTGCTACAGCCTTCATGTGTGATATTCCCAACTCATCTTCTACCCCCCCCCCCCCCATAATGTTTTTAATTTTTTTTTTCTTCTAGCTTCCAAATTTTTATGTATTGAACAGTTTCTACCAATGTTGGCCATGAATGTGTGTATGAAATCAGCTTTCAATGTTTCTGGCTCCAAGTATTAATTTGTTATTTCTTCAATTCCACAGTTCCCTTCTTCGCCACATGAATGGCAGAATGTGGCTTCCGAGTTTGCCCAGCGATGGAACTTTCCGAACTGTGGAGGAGCCATCGACGGCAAACATGTTCGGGTCGTCCCACCACCCCATTCGGGATCCTTTTATTATAATTATAAGGGGTTCCACAGCGTCGTGATGATGGCAGTGGTGTCGGCCACCTACGAGTTCCTCTATGTGGACGTTCGCAAGAATGGCAGGATGTCTGATGGAAGAGTTTTTGCCCAGACGGAGTTTGGAGAACGGCTCCTTTTGGATCTGCTGGCCTTGCCACCAGCGGAGCAGAATGTGGAGGGACTACCTTTTGTGTTTGTGGCGGATGAGGCGTTTGGCCTGGGACCCCATTTGATGAGGCCATTCCCGCAACGCACCCTCACCCCTGAGAGGAGGGTTTTCAATTATCGGCTGGCCAGAGCCAGAAGGGTGGTGGAAAATGCGTTTGGGATCATGGCCAGCCGATTTCGCCTCTTCCTTACCTCCATCCACCTTGCCCCATACAAATGGAACCATGTGGTTATGACGTGCTGTGTGCTGCATAATTTCCTAAGGGTGCATTCAACGAGTTATATATCTTTGAGTGGGCCTGAGGCCTCTTTAATCAATGCAGAAACTTTGGTGGCCCTGGAACCTGGCCGTCCTGGCTTGGCCCCCCCAACCGGACGTGAGGTCCGTAACCAATATGTGGACTATTTTATGGGTAGGGGGGCCATTGAAATGCCAGACAATCTATAATAATTTTAGACCGAAAAAATAAAACGTTTTCTTGAGTAAAGATTGGTTAGTCATTTTTATTGTATAATGTTTGATGTTTCTGGTAGGTTTACCTAGTGCACTTGTTTTGCCATGTGGATTAAAAAATCTTTTAATTAGCCTTCATTGTCAGTGTAAACACCAAACATTGATTAGTTCACTCAGCACCACATTTACATAATGAAGCCACAATGATTTGTTATGTAAAAATACCTTTATTTTTTTTGTTTAGGTGGGCAACTTCCTTAGAAATGTGGATGTTCCCTTAATTTCGGGTGTATTAAAACGCATGACCAGCCATGCATAAACAAACTATATTTCTCAAAATTTTGAAAAAACTAAACATGTGCTAGTCATTAAAGGATAAAATAACAAAAAAAAATAGAAATCTCTGCAAGCAAAACGTTATTTGGTGTAAAAACATTAGACACGCCCAAGCACAGCCATGATATTTTGGAGCCTTTCCTCCACCCGCTTTGTATTTGCCCTGATCTCTAGCAAATCTCCCTTAATTTTTTCGAGGTCACGACAGCAGACCATCAGGTATTGGATCAGGATCTGGGCACTGTGATGTGTCAACTTATTGGGGTCTTCGGCCAGAACTGCACCTAAATGTAAAAAGAAATATGTAGGATAGAATATGTAGGCCTACATCTATTTAACATGCATGTGTCTGGTTTCACTCTGACCTGTGGTGGTGCCACTTTCCACTTCCACAACATCACATTCCTCTCCATCCTGGGGTTCTGGGGGTATTGTTGTAGGTGTTGCAATTCTCGTCTCATCTGAGGTAGCTTTTCGAATCCCTAGGGAGATTGAAATAAAAGGAATAGTTTCATTAGTAGCGACTCAATTTTGCTAAAATAAGAAACATGAAAAAAAACTTGGTAATCATTCTTTTGAAGCATGCTCCATTTTAATTTTTACCCCCTGTGCCAACCGGGACAAATGATTGGATACATAGCCCAAAACAGAGCATATACATTTTGTAAACAAATTTGAAACATTGTAACACCCCAAAGTATCTACACTGGATCACCTGTGTGTGACTCCCTCAAGCTTTTTGGCTTTAGGCCCACACTTGTACTACTGCGTTCAGATGTTTCATCAGCTGCTGAGCATTCACTCCCTTTAACATTACCATGCATATCGTTTTTTCAAATGAACAAATGTCCTTTGGATTAGCACACCAAAAATAAGTGTGGCCCAAATTTACTCCCCCAAATAAACCAAAAAACATGGGTGTTCACACTGGATGATCCTAAAACATCGTTTGAGGAACTGTACGGAGAAAGAGGTTTAATACGTCCGTTTACTATGCGGACGAACCTGAAAGATGGTATCTTTCAGTGTACTATATGAAAGTTAAAAATACACGACAGAATACAAGAAAATAATATGTACCAGGGAAACTCAAAAAAAACAACTTACTTTTTAATATAACTTTCTTGATTCTTTTATATTGGTCGGCCTCCCGCAACTTCAGATCTGACCATCGTTTTCTGAGCTGTTCCTTCGTTCTGCACACCCCGAATTTTTGGTGGAGACTTTTGACCACTTTGCCCATAATTCTGGACTTGACCAGATTAGGCCTTTTATACGGACCATGCTTGGCATCATAATCCTCCTTCTTTAAAATGGCGACCATCTCCACCATTTCCTCGAATGACATGTTGGATGCCTTATATCTCCTGGGTCTTGATTTGGGCTCTTCTGTAATTTCATCCTCTGTAGAGGTAATCTCAGCCACCTGTGTCTCCGCCATGTTTTGTTCAGCACTACGAGCGAGAAGGGGCGGGGAAAGTACAATATCGAACGTCAGGGGCGGGGAAAGCGTGCAGAGTTTCACGCATGCGCTGTGTATATAAAGTGAAGATCCATGTCTGGGAAATACGTTCATTTTTCGGGAGAGGGAGTTAGCAACGAACGTCGTGACCAAGGTACCTAACAATTTTACTTTTTGAGGTTCATCAGACGAGGAGATTTGTGTGCTCCAAATATGTAGACAATGCACAGTTGAGGAATGTTGCCTGAAATATTTATTTTTTTTGGTTTCTCGCTTTTACAGATATCATGAATACTTTTAAAAACCCAGACTTCATGGGGGAGTTCATCGACAAATGGCAAGAGCTCCCTATATTATGGCAAACAAAAAGTGGCGGTAATAAAAATAAAGACGCCAGGAAAGCAGCACTGGAGAACCTGCTTGCATTTGTGCAAACAAAGATACCCACAACAACTCTCCAAGATGTCAAAAACAAAATTGCGACCATCAGAGCGACATACAGGACCCAGAGGACTATGGTCCTGAGGTCCCAGAGGTCAGGTGCACCAGCAAATAAGGTTTATAAACCCAGTCTGTGGTACTACAGTAAGCTTGCTTTTCTGGATGACCAGCTGGAAGTGCGGGAATCTCTCTCCACCCTTCCCCCCAGAGGTCAATCCAGCCTTCCTTGTACCCAACCCTCCAGCCTTCCCTGCAGCCAGTCCTCCAGCCTTCCTGTCAACCCTGCTCTGGCTTCCTCTGAGGATCAAGATCAGGGCCTTGAGGAGGCAGATTTGGAGATATGGAGCCAGGTAAAGTTTTGCTATCTATATTTCTATCGTACAAAATTGTAGAATTTAAATAGATGTTCGTATTGTTAAAGGTATGTACACTTCTACCAATAAAGTTTGTGAAGAGCAAGATACAGTAGTGGCCTAATTTTATGTGCCCAAGACAACAAAACCAGGATGCGTAATCAATGAAAATGACATAACTTTTGGCATTGATTTCAACAATGTCTAGAGGTGAACAATGTCTGTGAATGATGATGTGGCAAAATAAATAATGTCCCTTTCTTTTTTTACAGCCAGAGCAGAGCCAGGAAGAGGGTGATGTTGGGGATCAGGAGGAGGCAGGGCCCAGTGGCACCCAGGAGGAGGCAGGGCCCAGTGGCACCCAGGAGGAGGCTTGGCCCAGCACAAGAGCCCAGATGCCTCCCCTGGTAGTTAAACCACGAGGGCCAAGGAGAGGTAGGCAGGTGGAGGAGGAAACCAGGGCCTTCCTCAGAGAGGCAACAGCGGCCCTCAGAGAGGCACCCTCTGTTGATGAGGGATTTGCCGCAGTCCTCGCCCACAAACTAGGGCAAATGGAGTTGCAGCAAAAAAATTTCAGTGAGACCCTGCTATTGAAAGTCATCAATAAGGGCGTGCTGGGTGAACTCACTAGGTACACGGACATAATGGAGGTTGTCCCTACTCCTCCACCTCCTCCTCCTCCTCCTACTACTCCTCCTACCACAACCTCTCCTCCTGATCCCCAGCCTCCAAGGAAGAAACCAACCAAGGCTGCAGAGAAGGCTGGAGAGAAGGCTACAAGGAAGAGGAGAAAATAATGCCTGCTGTAGTACCACAGACTGGGGACATATAGGACTTATCTGCTGTGGCTCCTGACCTCTGGGAGCTCAAGACAAGATTGGGCTCATTTTTTGGGGGGATCTAATCTCTATTTTGGTTTGGACATCTTGTATGGTTGTTGTGGGGTGAAAGGGATGCACAAATGCAAGCAGGCTCTCCAGTGCTGCCTTCCACTTTAATTTGTTAATGTTCTGAAATAAAAAAAAATTGAGTGCCCTTTAAATACTTGACTATGTGATTTGTATTTCAAAAGAGAGCTTGCTAGGAAGCAGGCAGGGACATCTCAAATTATATTATTGTTATTATCAGGGGACACAAACCTCCCTGAGGCCAAATGAGACACATTTGGAAGGTTGTTGTGGTAACTTTACACAAGAATAATTTAAGCCAAAATACAAAAAAAAAAGGCCAAAAAAACCCCCCCAAAAAATATAAAATTTTAAGAAAAAAGGAGAATTACATCATTTAATTATTATTAGTATTATTTAGGAGGGAGGTGCGGCTTATAAATAATATTTTATAATCATTAGAGCAATTTGGAATTACTTTAGAAACAAGTTTGGCATAACTCTCAATGTCATTATCAAAAGAGGGTAATTTTAAAGCATTATCAAAAGAAGAACGGAATGCGCAGCATTAAAACGATGCTATTAATTCCACCGTGACGAATGTGCCATCTCCATTTCCAACATTAGCTTTACCAAAACGAGCGCTCCCGTCTCATAGTTGCTTCGGAGCATGCGCGTTTTTTTTTGCACGTCGTGAAAGCATACACACTATCGTTTTTAACGTCGTTAAAAAAAACGACATGAAAAACGACGTGAAAAAAGAGAGCATGTCCGGAATTTTTAATGGCCATTTTTCACGTCGTTAAAAATGCTCTGGAGCCTACACACGATCATTTTTAATGGCCATTTTTTAAAATGGCATTTTTAACGGCATGAAAAACGATCGTGTGTACGGGGCATTAGGATGTCCTCAAGAGAGGCTTAAATGAGCTGGGGGTTAGAGTGGGAGAATTGGCAGCTGTAGGCATGGGAGAGTTGTAAATATCGAAAGAAATATGATTGCGAAATATTGAATTTAGAGCGTAAGAGAGGTAGTGAAATCAAGGAGTTGTCATGAACTATTTGGGAAAGTGTTTTAATATTAAATTTAGTCCAAGCGTAAGGCTCTGGAATAGTGTACATTTGAGCTAAATTGGGATTGCACCATAGTGGGGCATTTGGAGAGTGAGCTTCTGCGGGATATCGTTCAAGTCTGAGAGCAGCTCAGACTTGGTTAGTGCACATGGAGCACGGGGTATTACATTATTACATTATTTACATTATTAAGATTGAGTTCTATTTTGCACATGGACACTTTTTTTTTAATGTTATATATTGTTGCATTATTTGGAGCGCTGCTTATTTTCTCTTTATTATTTATCAACCAACATCAGTGCCTGACCTCACAAATGCACTTCTGGAAGAATGGTCAAACATTTCCATAGACACACTCCTAAACCTTGTGGACGGCCTTCCCAGAAATAGTTGAAGCTGTTATAGCGGCAAAGGGTGGGGCCAACTCAATATTGAACCTTACAGAGGAAGACTGGGATACCATTAAAGTTCATGTGCGTGTAAAGGCAGGCGTCCCAATACTTTTGGTAATATAGTGCATATGTAATTCTGTGCAGGAGAGCCGCCCTGTAGCTGTAAAAATGGGGCGTTCTTAACCACTTCCCGCCCACCATATAGCAATATGACGTGCACAAAGTGGTTGTGTTATCCTGACCGGATGTCATATGACGTGATCAGGATAACAAGCCGGCGCGCGCGCCCGTGGGGGTGTGCAGCGTGGTGATCGGTGGTGCTGTGTGTCAGTCTGACACACCGCAACACTGATCTCGGTAAAGAGCCTCTGACGGAAACTCTTTACCACGTGATCAGCTGTGTCCAATCACAGCTGATCACGATGTAAACAGGAAAAGCCGTTAAACAGATTGATTATCAGCGCAGCTCCCCCCCCGAGGATGCCCACCCAGGACCACCAGGCATGCCACCAGGACCACCAGGGATGTCCACCACTGATGACCACCAGGTATGCCAATCAGTGCCCACATATGATGCCAATCAGTGCCCACCAACAATGCCTGCCAGTGCCTCCATATCAGTGATGCCCATCAGTGCCACCCATCAGTGTCCATCAGTGCCACCTATCAGTGCCCATCAGTGCCACCCATAAGTACCCATTAGTGCAGCCTTTCAGTGCCCATCAGTGCCACCTATGAGTGCCCATCTGCGCTGCCTGTGAGTGCCCATCAGTGCTGCATATCAGTGCCACCTTTGAGTGCCCATCAGTGCCGCCTATCAGTGCCCATCATCAGTGCCACCTCATCAGTGTCACCTCATTGGTGCCACCTCATCAGTGCCCATAAGTGCCACCTTATCAGGGCCCATCAGTGCAGCCTCATTAGTGCCCATCAGTGAAGGAGAAAATTTACTTATTTACAACATTTTATAACAGAACAAAGAAAACGTTTTTTTTTTCCCAAATTTTCTGTCTTTTTCTATTAGTTTAGCAAAAAATAAAAACCGCAGAGGTGATCAAATACCACAAAAAGAAAGCTCTATTTTTGGGAACAAAATTATAAAAATGTTGTTTGTGTACAGAGTAGCATGACTGCGTAATTGTCATTTAAAAAGCGTCAGCGCTGAAAGCTGAAAATTGGCCTGGGCTGGAAGGGGGGAAAGTGCCCGGTATTGAGGTAGTTAAAGTGGTTAAAGTGGTTAAACAGAAAGTGCAATTCAAGGACATGTAAATAACTTAATAAATATTTTGTTTACAAAATGGCTTTTAAATGTTTTGGATAGCCCATATAGAGCTGCCTATACAAGAGATTTTAAGTACAGAGGGGTAAAGGTCCACGTAAAGTTAGTGGTAAACTTTTCTCTTATACAGTATGTATTTCATCTGAGTATTTACTGTTTGCCTTGAATTCAGCTTTAAATAAGTTCCATGTGTTTTGTTCTCAGACAGACTTCATGAAACCTCTGGACAGGTATGTGTTGATCAGCCTGCAAGAACTGAGTCGATAGAAGGGAAGTCGGTCACCATCCCGTGCCAATTTTCATTTCCAGAACCGAAGAACAGCATTGAGTCGGCAACTATCATTGTGAGAGCATCTGATCTAAATTTCTGTGGAGGGGATAATAAGATCATTTATAACTCCAGTACAGGATTCTTCTCCCCCAAGTATCGGGGAAGACTGAATGTGACATTCAATCTAAGACACAAAAATGCCTCAATAACCATAAACAATGTAATGATGGAGGACGCTACAAATTATTGCTGCCGCCTAGAACTGAGTTTTCTCAATGGGGGCAACAGGAAATGGGGAAGCCCTAATGGTACACGGCTTACAGTGAAAGGTAAGCCAAGGTCAGACTTTACAAAATCCAACTTTCTCAATATATATACATGACAATTAATATGTTTCTTCTTTTTCTTTTCTGCTATGGTAATACAGGCTGATAAAAATGTGCAGAATGCCAATGAGAAATGTCCATGGTTGGCAGTCATGTAATCTGTTAACAGCTTACTTTGTAATTGACAATGGAATATGCTTAGTAATAACATTTTCAACCTAAGGCCATTTTTACTCTACTGTATACATGTCTGGGGGGGGCTATGCAGACTCCATCACTTTATCATGAAAGGGTCAAGGGACAGTATCTCTTAGGCTGGGTTCACACCTAATACTGATGCGGCCAGGGGTCCTGTGCATCCTGGTTCACCGCTTCAGGTCAGATTTCAGCCCAAATTTTGGGCTGAAATCGGGCCTGGAACGGTGAACCAGGACGCACAGGGCCCCTACTGGGAGCCGCATCGGTATTAGGTGTGAACCCAGCCTACAAGAGAATAAAGGCACCTTCACACTACTGCAGTGCATTTTTCCTGCGTTTTTGAATTTGGTTAGCTGCGCTTCCCGATAGAGTAATGTAGCCGAATCCCGGGCCTCTCCAGACCTAATGGTGACCTCCAGAGTTAGGGACAGCTGACATCCTTCTATGTAGAGTGGGTTAAGAGGCATGATGGGTGTAAAGAAAGATAGATTAATGGCCGCCAGACACTTCTTGAATGTGAAAAGATTTATTGTCTCTTAAACAGAACTGTGGGAGAGAGGGTTAGGGCCAGGACACCCTTTCGTAGTTGTGTAGCACCCTGGAGTTTAGGCAAGGAGCTTCTCACAAATTTACCCGCCAGGAGTAGTTATCCTGGTCAATTGTTAGAGATCTAATGATTTCTTCCTGAGCTTGGCCTTGTTGCACTTTTCTCTTCTACTACTAGGTGGCAGGGTACTTGGTGGTACTAGATATGAGAAGGGCAGCTCAAGGTCAGGTTATGGGTATATGCAGGGCCGGACTTACCAATGGGCTTGACTGGGCTCAAGCCCATGGGCCCCGCCCAATAGGGGGCCCCACGCGTGCGCACATTAGCCCCTCTAAACCGGCATTTAAAGCTTGCCGGAATGCAGTCTATGAGAACTTCCCTTCTGTCCGGCACAGAGGAGAAGTCTTGCAGTGTTTAGCTCCTTCCCCTCTTCCTGATACTCTCCCGTGTGACTAAAGAAGACGTCACAAAAGGAGAGTGAAAGAAAACAGCAGCCGTAGTCACAGCAACGAATGGTTACGACGCAACGGCGCATGCGCAAGATTACCGACAGGGACACAGTAAGGGTGGAAGCGACGTCATAATTTGAATCACATAACAGCAGTACGAATGGGGCTTGAGATACCCGTAAATACAGAGAATGAAACTGTAACGGCACCCCAAGTATGAAAGGCGTTAACGCCATTTAAGATATTCCATTCCCGAACACACGACAGCTACGAGACACTCCAACCAGCCGAATAAGACCCCGCACAAATAATTCTCCCTCCACAAACGAGACAACGCTCTGTGTTGAGGTTCCAAACAGGGAATGACCATGTTTATTGTCGTTGCATCTCCAATTTCTCACTGGCCAACTTGTCACATTCGAATTTTAGACTGTGATATTGTGCCTGATCTAAGGTACATGTCGGGGGAGATAGTCTTACCCAGGTTTCAGCAGCAAGCGGGTCGGTTCCAGCAGCACGGGTCTGGGCACAGGTAGTCACTGGGTTGTCTTCAGAGGGGCCCATCGGGGCATAAGCAGAAACGAGGGGGCCCAAATCATTCCCCAGTAGTACATCCGCTGGCAAATCCTTCATCACCCCCACATTCACGTGTTCTGAACCAACCCCCCAATCCAGGTGAACACAAACAAAGGGTAGCCAGAAGACGGTGCCTCCCGCTACTCTTACGGCTACAGTGTCTCCGGTGTTTTGACTCTCTGGGATGAGGTTCTTCTGTAGTAGGGTCATGGTGGTGCCAGTATCACGTAGGCCATTGGCTACCTTTCCATTGACCCAGACAGTCTGCCTGTGTTGCTGCCTGTTGTCCCGGTTAGCTGCTTGTATTGGATCAGCCTCGTGCAGGACGCCCCAATGTTCTTCCTCCTCAACGCAGTGGGCCGCAGGCATGGATGTGCGGGGGTTCCCCCTTGCTGGCTGTCTCCATGACTGGAACTGCCTGGCTGGATTCAACGGACAGTCTGGCTTTTTGTGCCCTAGCTATTTACACCTGAAACACCTGATGGGTTGTGAGTAGTCCTGGGAGTTGAACCTGGGCTGCTGAGGATAAGTGGCCGCTGGAGGTGGTGCTGTAGGGCGGTACGACTGTGGTTGGTAGGCGATAGCCGGAGGGGGTGCCGCTGATCGATAATCCACCTGAGCTGTTGTCTTGACCACAGGGTTATCCAGTTTGCGGGCGTCTGTGTATTAGTCCGCCAGGCGAGCTGCTTCAGGGAAGGTGAAAGGTTTTCGGTCCCGGACCCACTCTCTGACTTCCAGGGACAGTTTGTCAAAGAAGTGCTCCAGCAGGAACACCTGCAGCACCTCTTCTCCAGATTCTGCTTGGCATCCAGCGACCCAGTGAGATGCCGTGCGGTGTAGGCGGCATGCCCACTCGGTATACGAGTCTCCAGTCTGCTTGCTCGTCTCTCGGAACCGCCTCCGGTATGCCTCCGGTAGGACGGCATACCTGGCCAAAAGTGCTTTTTTTACCAGTCCATAGTTCATAATATCCTCGTCTGGGATGGCCCTGAATGCTTCACTGGCCCGGCCGGACAATTTCCCAGACAAAATGGAAACCCATTCCTCTGTGGGCACCCGGTGTAGGGCACATTGCCGTTCAAAATCGGCAAGGTACCCATCAATCTCCCCTTCAGTTTCAATGAAATTTTGAAAAGCAGCAAAATGTATCTTTCTCCTTTCAGTTGGTGCTGCTCTGACTTCTGCTGCTGCAGAACCTTTTTGCTGTAGCCAATTTGCGTCCACAGCCGCTATAACTCGGTCTATGATCTCCACTGTAGGGTTAGGACCATAATGTGCCAGTCTTATGTTAACAGCCCGATCAAAACTTTCCTCTTTGGGTGTCCTGTCTGTTACGCTGGGCCTTTTGGTTATGTTGGGTCTTTCGGCTCCATCCATTTTGACGAGTTCTGCGATAATGTCCCTCTTCTTACGGTTGTTGGCCGGTCGGCCCTGGTTCTCCAGTAAGTCCTTGAGGGAAGAGAGCTTTAGCCGTCCCTACTGTGCTTCCATTGTCCTGTGTCCTCTTGTAGCTGTTCTTCTGGCTGTGGGAATCAACCCGCTGCTTGCCACCAATTGTAACGGCACCCCAAGTATGAAAGCGGTTAACGCCGTTTAAGATATTCCATTCCCGAACACAGGACAGCTACGAGACACTCCAACCAGCCAAATAAGACCCCATACAAATAATTCTCCCTCCACAAACGAGACAACACTCTGTGTTGAGGTTCCAAACAGGGAATGACCATCTTTATTGAAAAACTACAAGTTTTATACACCAAAAGAGGAGGTTCTTACATTCTCCTAATTTTCCTCTGAAAAATACACCTTTGACCAGACCTAATTTACATGAGCTAATTAACTACAGCTGACGACTCAGACACATGACCTTTAGGCTAGCCTTGCTGTCTCCTAAACTACAGTACACATTATCACAGGACTCTTTCAAACAATACAGGGTCAATTAACACAATGAAAGATACTCAGAAGCCATCCTAGATTCATTTACATCACAACAGGCAGACAGGTGGGCTGGAGTTGGTGACATTAGCATCTAACAGTATGTGTCCCAACATTATGAATGAGTCACTTTTTCAGTTAACCTGTTGAGTTCAGAATCAACAACCAGTAAATAGTTATTTTACTTATATCCTTTGAGGTATTGTGGATAAATATTACTATCCCATTTTCGGTAGTCCAAGATATATTTCCCCAGTCACCCTATGGCCAAAGTGACTCCTGTCACAGAAACCATCCTAAAAAAGATATTTGCAGGCCTCGTTTTTGGGGGATATATATATATATATATATATATATATATGTATTGATTTTGCGATGAGCTGTTATAACTTAATAATTGAAAATCTGCAAAAATCGGCCGGGGTTTACTTCCTCTTTAATTTTTAATTAAATTGTTCTATTTAAAGTAATGTATAGAAGGTAGGGCCCGAAAGTGACTCAAGCCCAGGGGCCCCCACCACTCTAAGTCCTACCCTGGGTATATGGGGTATCTCAGCTTATAGGCATGGATTTTCTTGAATCCCTTGGCCTGCTGGGAGCACCTATATATTTGGGTGGAGTCAGGTGATCTATGTTTTGTGCCACCTGAACGGCTGCCTGGGTGGACATGTGTCACATTGCCCTGGGCTGCTAGGCCAGAGATTAGGCCTATCCCAGGGGCATCTGGCTGCTAGGCTGTCTGAGGGCCTATCCGGAAGCAAGAGAAAGCAGCGCAGGGTTGGGATTGCAGCTTGCAGTCCAACCACAAGTGACGGTTCTGCCGGCCGGAGGACCTGTTTTGGTCGGAAGTGCAGGGGAATCTGTTGCCACAAAGGGACCATCCACCTTATTACCAGGGACCACAGTGAGTAACTGAAGCAACTACCGGAATAGTATTCTCACCGAACGGGCACGGTGGAGAATCGAGAAACTTCAGACGGTGATCAAGTCAGGGACCCAACCAGCGGAGGTGATGCATGCAGAGCAGCCTTGTGTGTCAAGCCAGGAACCGAGCCAGCCAGCGGGAGTGAAGCTTGCGAAGTATCGGGAGTGCCAAGCTAGGGACCCAGCAGAGAAGCGGGGGTGAAGCTTGTGGAAGATACCACTGTGAAGATTGGAGGAGCTCAAGGGATTCAGTGGCAGTGAACCAGAGGGTCTAGTGAGAGACCGGGAGGTCAGTGGGCTGAAGAACTACAAGGAGAAGTTGTAGTGAAGGTGAAAGACCTGTTACATTTTGTGTTAGGAACTGTTAAAGACTGTTGCCATAGGAGACTGCATTCCTGCACGTGCAGATGTGGCTTCTTGCTGGAGGCCTTTCCCTGCACGGCTGTCCTTCTGTTGAAGTCTCAGAGTCTGCTAATTGAACTTGAAACTACTCAAGGGTGTCCTGGCCCTTACCCTCCTTCCCCCATAAAAGTTTGTTAGAGAAATAAACATTTTTTTTTGCATTCAAGAAGTGTTTGGTGTCCAATAACTTCCACCTTACGCCCACTATGCCTCACAACCCACCACATACAGAAGGCTGTCTTTGGCCTGGAGGTCCTCATTAGACTGAAGGAGGCCAGGGACCGTGCTACAGTTGCAATGTTATTTGGCAGACTCTGAGATCTCTATAGGTAGACAACCATGCAGGGAAAGGCATCCAGCTAGACATCTGCACGAGTAGGATCGCTGTCTCCTAAGGCAACAGTCTTGTAACAGTTTCTAACACAAGTTGTAACAAACTCCTTTACTTCCTCTACAATCTCCTCTTATAGATCTTCACTCAACTGAGCTCCCAGTCTCTCTCACTAGACTTGCTGATCCACTGCCACTGGATCCCCTGAGCTCTTCCAATCTTCTCACTCAGTATCTTCTTCAAGCGTCACCCCCGCGTCCCTGCTGGGTCCCTGGCCTGCTCGTCACCCCACTGGCCTGCTCGGTCCCTGGCTTGACACACAATACTGCTCTGCAAGCGTCACCTCCACTGGCTGGCTCCCTGCTGAAGTTTCCCAATTTTTCACCGTCTGCAGCTGGTGAGAATACTTCTCTGGTACTTGCTTCAGCTACTCACAGTGGCCCTTGGCAATAAGGTGGATGGTCCCTTAGTGGCGACAATTTCCCCTCTACCTCCGACCATGACAGATTCTCCGGCCAGCAGAACTGTCACTTTTGGTTGGACTGCAAGCCGCAATACCAACCCTATGCTGCTCTCTTGCTTCTGGATAGGCACTCAGACAGCTTAGTGGCCAGATGTCCCCGGGGCAGCACAACACACATCCACCCAGACAGCCGTCCAGGTGGCACAGAACCTCGTTCACCTGACTCCACCCAAATAAATAGTGTAACGGATCTCAGATACCCCAGGTGGGCACAACCGCCAGACCTGTGTCTCCTGTCCTCCAAACGCACCCGCAGCCTGCAGATTCGCCATAACCAGCCCTTAACCCCTCAATCACGAGACAAGCCACACAGGTGTTGAGGGTTAAACATGCAGAGCATCAACAGTTTATTAAATACAAAACATACAATTTTACACACAGTTAGGGACATTCCCCTTAGCCTTGTCATAGAGGGGGGGTAGGGGACAAGGAAGAACCAATGGGAACTGAACACTTGTACATTGAAACAGAGACTACAGATAAACATAAAGGGATTATGGTAAGCAGGCAACCCCTCAATACACATCCCCTGCGGAGAGATGTCTGCAGTCCAGACCATTGTCAATGTGCCATGACTCAACACAGCAACAAGAGGGGGGGATGGGGGAGAAGGGATGTAGCATTACATTACATTATCTCAATGCCAGCTTCTCCCCGAGTCTCAGTCTCTTCTGGGCCATAATCTGTGGGTAGGAGGCCCACCCTCAGTCCCTTCCAAAGCACACAGTGACAGTGGGTTCTGTCACATTTCTCCCCTTTTAAAAACAGACTAACCAGGTTCCTGACCCCCAACTGGTCTGGACCTGCGTTAGTCACAAACTTCCACCCCAGGCAACCAGGAAAAGTACGTCTCTGGCGCTGGGGAGCAAAATCGCACATACGGTCTCCCGTGAATAAAAACAGCCGCTGCAGAGTGGGAACAGCTGTCCGCACTCCCGTGATCTGGGACTGGGTTGCAGATATTGAGGGGAGCTGAATAATCCTCTGCCCCGATGCCAGCGCTTCAGCTTGTAGGGAACATAGGCTGGCAGTGCTATGCAGTTGGGGAGGAAAAGGTTCTTGCTTTTCTCCTAGAGTAGTTACCAGCCGCTGAGGAGGTATCTTGCAGGGACTATCTCCCAGACTCTCCATCTCTTTTTCTGATGCTGGGCAGAGGCCAACAGCGCTCTGCTCCGTAGCCAGCGATTCTGCTAGGGGGACATATACAATGGTAGAGTTCAGCCGCTGGAGAGGGGGAAGGGTTTTTCCCCCTCCTGGTTCTGTGACCAGCTGCTGAGGCGACTTCTGACAGGGGCTGTCTCCCAAACCCTCCAAAGACATACTGAGGGCTGGGCAGGGGCCCGTGGCACTCTGCCATGCAGCCAGCGCTTCAGCTGGGGGGATAAACACTGGGGTAGTGTCCAAGTGCTGGGCAACCAGCTCACTGAGGTCATCCCTCGGACTCCCTGGATCCAACTCTGAGGGTGGGCAGAGGCCAGCGGCACTCTGCCCCATAGCCAGCGCTTCTGCTGGGGGGATGAACACTGGGGTAGTGTCCAAGTGCTGGGGAAACAGCTCACTGAGGTCATCCCTCGGACTCCCTGGATCCAACTCTGAAGGTGGGCAGAGGCCAGCGGCACTCTGCCCTGCAGCCAGCGCTTCTGCTGGGGGGATGAACATTGGGGTACTGTCCAATTGCTGGGGAGGGAGAATTGCTTCCTCCACTCCCGTTGGGGATATCTGCTGTTGGGGAAACGGCTCACGAAGAGCATCTTTCAGACTCTCTAGGTCCAACTCTTTTTCTGATGCTGGGCAGAGGCCAGCGGCACTCTGTCCTGTAGCCAGCGCTTCTGCTGGGGCACCGGATTCGATACTCTGGACTTGCTGCTGATCACCATTTACCAGCCTTCCAGCGCTCCGTCTCAACTTCCCCTTCTGAGACCTTTATGCTTTTATCTTGTCTCGCTGCCTGGGAAACCTCTGGTGCATTCTGGCATTCTAGCGCTCGCAGTGCCCTCTGTATCATCGGCGCTTCTTCCATTGCGGTTACGATGGGAAAACGTAGGGGCACTCTTGGCCCCATTTGCTCTGCATCTTCACGACTGTCCTCTATTTCTCCAGGACAGTCCCAGGCAACGGGAGCCGTGCCAGGCTGCTGATCACCGTCAAACAGCCGCTTGTAGGCAATCTCAAGCTCCCATTCCTGCTCAACCAGGAACTCCAATTCCTCCAGGCCACACGCCTCTTCGGGAAGGTCCAGCACCTCATCTCGGAAGTCCAGGATGTCTTCCAGCCGCCACTCTTCGTCGCTCCCAAAGTCTGGGTCTCCATACATTTTTTGATGGAGCAGCCCCACGCTGCCGTAGCCAACGCCTTCTGTCGGGCTGCCATCTGCTGTACTTGGCCACAGTTGAGCCGCGAACCACCGGAGGGCTCTGTAGCTGGCGTCCAGCCTCATCTCCTCCTGGACCAATCTTCCGAGCTCCATCTTACACTCATCTCGCGGTCGTTCCCTCAGGAACACCTCTCGCGCACGGTACTGCGTCCAGTACATCTCTGTGGAGGAGGGAAGTATCTTCCCCTGATGGTGCCGCTCGTGGCTTAGTGTCTCATGCCAGAGTTGCCGGCGGATCACATCCTCCCAGCCGAGCATGGTGCGCTCTGTCGCTGGTCCCCGATGTTGCTTCCGCATGCCTTGCAGCCTCCTCCCATACTCCGCTCTCATGCTGGCTGGTCCCCGTATCGCTCCTCGGCGGCTTCCCGGATCTTGAATCCTGGTGGTGGTTTGGGTGTCCCGGACTGCAGGAGACATCCCACTGCTGCCACCACTATAACGGATCTCAGATACCCCAGGTGGACACATCCGCCAGACCTGTGTCTCCTGTCCTCCAAACGCACCCGCAGCCTGCAGATTCGCCATAACCAGCCCTTAACCCCTCAATCACGAGACAAGCCACACAGGTGTTGAGGGTTAAACATGCAGAGCATCAACAGTTTATTAAATACAAAACATACAATTTTACACACAGTTAGGGACATTCCCCTTAGCCTTGTCATAGAGGGGGGGTAGGGGACAAGGAAGAACCAATGGGAACTGAACACTTGTACATTGAAACAGAGACTACAGATAAACATAAAGGGATTATGGTAAGCAGGCAACCCCTCAATACACATCCCCTGCAGAGAGATGTCTGCAGTCCAGACCATTGTCTATGTGCCATGACTCAACACAGCTACAAGAGGGGGGGATGGGGGAGAAGGGATGTAGCATTACATTACATTATCTCAATGCCAGCTTCTCCCTGAGTCTCAGTCTCTTCTGGGCCATAATCTGTGGGTAGGAGGCCTGCCCTCAGTCCCTTCCAAAGCACACAGTGACAGTGGGTTCTGTCACAAATAGGTTCTCCCAACAGGCCAAGGGATCGAAGAAGATCCCTGCCCATTGGCTGAGACACCTCATTCATTCTTAATCTGTCCTTGCAATGTCCTTGTCCTATCTAATGTCACCAGGTACCTGGCCACCTAGCGACAGAAGAGAGAAGTGCAGCAATTCCAGAATTAGAGTGAAATCAATTGACCTCCTAACAATTGGCTGAGGCAACTACCACCTGGCAACTAAATTTAACAGCATCCCTGCCTAAACATCAGGGTGCTACATCCTCCCCCTGCCTAGGAAACTACGTCTTGGAGTTTGCAGGACAAAAAAATTGAGGCCTCAAGCCTGAGAGCGAATGTCCTGGCAAAAACTGGGATAGGTGGGGAAACACGAAAAGGATTAATAACAACAATACATGTGGAATGCCACATGTATTAAACATACATAACGTATACATCAGGAAGTGGTAGTTCACACAAGGGCAAATAAATAACAGGCATTATATACAATTTTACGTGTGACGTACCACCAAGATAGGCAAAGGAAACTTATGCAAACAGTAGCCTACATCCTAACTATCTATCTATACACAAAACAAAAGGTTAGTATTGCTGTTCAAGTTGAAATCACTGTCTCTCCTTGTCCAACTGCTGTATCTGAGCCAAAAGGCTCCCACTGCTGTATCTGAGCCAAAGGCTCCCTCTGCTGTATCTGAGCCAATGGCTCCCACTGCTGTATCTGAGCCAAAGGCTCCCACTGCTGTTTCTGAGCCAATGACTCCCGCTGCTGTATCTGAGCCCAAAGCTCCCACTGCTGTATCTGGGCTAATGAGGAGTGATAGAGCCCAGAAGGTTTATTTACTTTACTACATTAAGTGCAGCAAGGTAAAAAATCTCCTGCCTTTATGACCACTTTAAGAGATACTGTTCATAGTTTGTAGTCTGATTTTGCATGGTATATATTCTGTGTGAATTTACAATTAAGAGTTCCGGTTCCATTTGGCACCTAAGCTAGTGTCGTCTAGTATGTTGGGTGCAATATTCAGCTATAATACCTGGTTCCTCGGTCCAGACTGGAGAAGGCTGCATCTTGACAGAAGCACTCAATCAGGGTGCTGGATGGTTCCATCACATACATGTTGTATGGACCCTAGCGTTACATAACAGCAGGAGAGAAAAACCAGAACCAGGTCTTTAGGTCTTTCTGGCAGGGCTGTGCTATTAGTCGAGGTGTGCAAAACTCAGGATTGGATGGGCAGAAATACAGATCCTTTGGCAGGTAAACCAGCTCCCATACATTACATTCATCTGTATATTAGGTTTTTTACCTCAAGTTCAGCTTTAAAAACAATTAAACAGGCGTCAAGGTTTTTGTTTGGCACATTTGTCTATAATAATATTTTATTCTATATCAGATAGGAATGAACCCGGTCTGGAGACAATACCAGTAATCTTTGCTGCTCCTGGAGAAAATGTGACACTTCTGGGTCACTTCACAAGTAATAACGTAAAATCTGCAAGTGACATCACCTGTCATATAAGGAGGACCGCAGACAGAGGTACTGGATGTGACCGCGGCACAAATATCGGAGAATGCACCTATAAGAACAATGCTTTATATTTCCAAATCAACCAAGTTACCAGTGACGATAATGACTTTTATTGCTGGCAAGTGAACATGTCTACTAATAATGAAGAGAAAAACACATATTACTATCTTGGACCAGAACTTCTTATTATAGGTGGGTGATTTTTTTTTTTATTCAACAATTAGCAGTGTTCAGAGGAAAATTCTCTAAAATCGGTATAGTTGTCCTAATCCAATCTTTACAACCTTATTGAATTAACTTAAATTAAAGCGGTATTAAAACCCCCAAAAACTATTATATTGCAGCTTATCAATTCTTAAATGTGTTGGCTGCATTAATTTTCTTATTTGAGGCCTTTCTTTCCTTTATTTTCACTTAGTGATCTGGCTAGTAAGTCTGTTGTTTTTCAATTTCATTTAACAGACCAAGTCCCCTATGTGATATAATATATTTAAGACAGGCTCTCTTTAATGAGACATCATGGGTCTTTTAGACTATTTGACCAAACAGATCCCTCTGCAGCTGCCCTGCAGCTCCCAAAGTTGGCTGGAGGGCAGTGGAGGGAAGCCGAAAGCTGCAGGCATCGGGTTTACAAGGGGAGGGACTCTGCAGCAGGATGAAGTGGCAGGGAGAGGGAGCCTGGGGGCGGCACAGTCCCACTGAAAAATGCCACCCAAGGCAAATAGCTTTGGCGCTCTGCCCCCTCCTTCTGGATCACACTGCTGCCTTATACACACAATGTTCTGGCTCTCTGCCCTCCTCCGCCTGGATCACACTGCTGCCTTATACACACAATGTTCTGGCTCTCTGCCCTCCTCCGCTTGGATCACACTGCTGCCTAATACACACAATGCTCCTGCTCTCTGCCCTCCTCCTCCTGGATCACATTGCTGCCTAATGCACACAATATTCCGGCTCTCTGCCCTCCTCCCCCTGGATCACACTGCTGCCTTATACACACAATGTTCCGAGTGTCTGCCCTCCTCCACCTGGATCACACTGCTGCCTAATACACACAATGATCCGGCTCTCTGCCCCCCTGCCCCTGTATCACACTGCTGCATAATACACACAATGATCCGGCTCTCTGCCCCCCTCCCCCTGGATCACACTGCTGCCTTATACACACAATATTCCGGCTCTCTGCCCTCCTCCCCCCTGGATCACACTGCTGCCTTATACACACAATGATCCGGCTCTCTGCCCCCTCCCCCTGGATCACACTGCTGCCTTATACACACAATATTCTGGCTGTCTGCCCTCTTCCCCCTGGATCACATTGCTGCCTAATGCACACAATATTCTGGCTCTCTACCCCCTCCCCCTGGATCACACTGCTGCCTTATACACACAATTTTCCGGGTGTCTGCCCTCCTCCCCCTGGATCACACTGCTCCCTAATACACACAATGATCCGGCTCTCTGCCTCCCTCCCTCTGGATCACACTGCTGCATTATACACACAATATTCCGGCTCTCTGCCCTCCTCCCCCTGGATTACACTGCAGCCTCATACATACAATATTCCGGCACTCTGCCCTCCTCCCCCTGGATCACATTGCTGCCTAATGCACACAATATTCTGGCTCACTACCCTCCTCCCCCTGGATCACACTGCTGCCTAATGCACACAATGTTCCGGCTCTCTGCCCTCCTCTCCCTGGATCACATTGCAACCTTATACACACAATGCTCCGGCTCTCTGCCCCCCACCCCCCTCACACTCCCGCCTTACACAGACTCAACATTGGATCTCTTTTTTCAGCCATGTGCTTGAGCTCCGTGCTCCCTTCACTAGTCTGTGATCAGTGCTGCCATTGGAAGTCCCCTCCTTCACCTCCCACTTTCTGCACTACTCCCGGCGCCTCTCTCTGAGTTCACAGGAGCCGGAACTACAGAGGAGGCATCGGGTATCAATGCGCACTGATAGTAATGACTGTCAGCGCGCATTGAGAACAACACTAGAAATAACATTGGGTGGTATAAATCTTCCACAATGTTGATTTGCGGTAGAACCCCTGGGGATCACCAACATTTTTTTATGGACAATCAGTGGTCCACCGACCACTGGTTGGCTACCGCTGTTTTGTACGTCACTTCCAGATTAATTCTAGCTAGGAGAGATCAGTGTACGGATGTTCACTGGTCTCCCACTCGTCCACTCGGTGGCACCCGCCATGCAGGTCCTGCAGGAGGGACAGCGTAGCCCAAGAAGCATGGCATTGGGGTCATGCCTGGGGGGGGGGGGGGGCACTACAGTGGTCTTTAGAAAGAAAACAGTTGGCTTTTGGCTTGTGGAGTGCACACACACTCCTGGAGACTGCAGCTGCTGGGAGTGTGTGTAAAACCCCTTACTGGCGCCTTCATAAGTCTTAATGGTGGTGACGGTGAAAGTATTAAAAGCCTGCAGGTTATCAGGTTAAGAGCTGACCAAAATTTATGTCTCCAGAATTATTGTTCTAACTCTGACATTCACAGAGTGATTCTTCACATGTGTGGTGCTATCACAGTTTACATACATTGCATTCGTGAGTATACAAAGGGGTGCTTTTCAATTATTTAATTTTTTTATTGTTTTTTTTTTTTTTACAATTTCATTTTTATTTTATTTTAGTTTTTAGTTTTCCACTGACTTTATTGTCATCATAAAGGGGCTAACAAGCTCCTTGTGTCATGTGATAGCATGGGCAGGTGACAGGTACTTTTCATAGAGACATCAGAGAACTATTAGACCCTCAATGTCTTCCCTGCTTTCCACTGCAGCTAATCAAGCACAGATCTTTCTTGATTATGTAGCGCTACCCCCCTCGAGGGCCACTTGGTATAATATGTTCTTCTCCGAAGCCTTGACCCTGTGAACTTTCCAGCCTTCCTGACACTCTAGGTTCAGACATGATGTACAGTGCCTTGCAAAAGTATTCACCCCCTTGGCATTTTTCGTGTTTTGTTGCCTCACAATCTGGAATTAACATGGATTGTTTGAGGATTTGCATCACTTAATTTACAGAACATGCCAACAACTTTGAAGATGTTTTTATTTTTTAAGTCAATGTGCATAACTATTCACCCCCCTAAAGTCAATACTTTGTAGAGCCACCTTTTGCAGGTATCACAGCTCCAAGTCGCTTTGGATAAGTCTCTATGAGCTTGCAACATCTTACCACTGGGATTTTTGCCAATTTCTCCTTGCAAAACTGCTCTAGCTCCTTCAAGTTTAATGGTTTGTGTTTGTGAACAGCAATCTTTAAGTCTGACCACAGATTTTCTATTGGATTGAGGTCTGGACTTTGACTAGGCCATCCAACACATTTACATGTTTTCCCTTAAACCACTCAAGTGTTGCTTTATCAGTGTGTTTGGGGTCATTGTCCTGCTGGAAGGTGAACCTCAGTCCTAGCCTCAATTCACACACAGAGTGGTACAGGTTTTGCTCAAGAATATCCCTGTATTTAGCACCATCCATCTTGCCTTTTCGCAAACTCAAAACGCGCCATCTTGTTTTTTGCTCAAAGTAATGGCTTTCTTCTGGTCACTCTGCCATAAAGTGTAACGTGGACAATCCGCGCTACCCCCAACAAAGTGCAAAATGCAAAGTGAATAAACTCATACAATTTTTTTTATCATACTGAGGATTAGTAAATTGTTAATATATAAGTGATGGTGCTGTAACTAAAAAGAAAAACCTGAATATTCGGCTTGTAAGCATGTGTAAAGATAGAATTGGATGCGCAACCAAATATTATGCAAACAATAGTGCAAACATATATATCTTCCAACAAGTGTAGTTGGAAAAAACTTAGAATAAAGAAACATCAAATCCAAAAGAAGGCATAAAAGCGTCCATATCAGATGATATCCATATAAAAAACCTTCAAGCAAAAGAGACAGGTGTATTCTCTTCACCATATATTCCCACAAGTCAGGCAGGAAATAATATACAAAAGGGCCGCTTACCAGATCAGTAGGATCTCTATTACGGAGATCTTAAGGGCTCACACAGGAGGGATCACTCAGGCAGGGGTAGCTGGTTTACACATCCATCCAGATCCTCTCCTCCGCTGGCAGTTCAAAGGTAAACACAGTCCTCGTAGTCTCCCCGCCAAGCCTCACGTCTTCTCCGTCACCACACGAGTTGGTGTTCTGAGGGAACAGGAAACAGGAAGAAGGAACACTGAGGAGGAAGCGCTTCATCTGTGGTGACGGAGAAGGCGTGAGGCTTGGAGGGGTTGAGCTAAATTTTTACAGCCCCCAACTGCTCCTCCTTAGACTGCAAATGCAGTGGATGGGAGTATATGCATGTGTAGCGGTACCCCCGTAGGGACTGCAGAATGTAGTACTTCCACCTGTCACCCTGCCTAGCCTGGCATTCACTTTCAGTCACTCTCCAGACAATGAACAGTCCATCAGCTTTGTTTTTGTATTTTTATTGAGGGATAAGAACTTGGATGGGGTAAAGGGAATTATGGGGTGCCCAGAATCAATAGCAGAAATCAATATGATGATCAATTGGAACCTCTATTTACATCTTCTAGAGATTCAGCCCCCGCCAGCACAACGCATATTTGCAGACTGTTTCTCTCTCTCTCCTGTACAATACTTGGTTCCTGGCACAGCTAGCACATGGTAGGCCCAACTCTAACACAGTCAGACCTTAGAAACTGCCATTTGCTGACAGGGATTGTGGGAAAGTCTTTTAGCACTAGCTGTAATAAGGTTGACTACTGATCCCAGTCAGTTCTGTGCAGACTCTGACAGCCCTCCTGGCTGCAGCCGCCCGACTTCAATGCCAGTAACATCACAGTATCTCCCGCTGACTCTACATCAATCTCCTGGCATGCCTCTTCCAGCTCTTCTGACTGTGTCTGTCACTCACAGACACCTGGTGGATCCCTCCTGAAGACTTGCCCGGCAGTGTTCCCTGCTGTCCTCTCCTGCTCCTGTTCAGGACAACCCTTAGGTTGTGTGGGGTTCCTTCACAGCTCCGAGCCCCTGGCCCAAGGTCACCTCCCCCAAACTGGGGGGCTCCCTCCAAGGCCCTGACAGCCTAACACTTCTTCTTTCAGTTCTTCCACCCGAACAACTCCTCCCCAGCTGGGCTGACCCCAGGTATTTAAAGATGCCTGCCCTAGCTACTGCTAGAGTAAATTTACCTGCACTGACAACAAAAAAAACTATATCTAGCACCTACCTAGGTAGAGGGTCATGATGCAAAACAAAAGCAAAGCTAGGCAAAAATTATCTCCCCATCACATTCAGCTGGCAACACTGCCCACTGAGTATGATCTATTCAACTGAATGGGGCAGCCCTGCAACCACGTGCAATGCTTTTTAGGGGTTAAAACAGGCAACGAGGAGGTGGCATAACACCTCCCCACTGCTTGTCAAATGCCCCCTAAAAAACAATCCAACGTGGATTGCTCCTTAGAGGTTAAAGCTCACGTAATAGAGCCCTAAAAGTGACGGGGTGGCTGTACAGCTGTCCAGATCAGTTTAATTTGAAATTAGATTTCCAGCTGAATAAAAAAAAGCAAGACCAAGCACACCTGAGCTTGTTTTAAAGGGTTAGTTCACCTTTACAGAAAAAAATGTAAAGATGAACTACTGTAACATCAGGCACCCTCCCCTCCTCCCTCCCTTCCTCCGGTCCCCACTGTACTTACCTCTGGGGTTGACTACCTGTCAGCACCCCGGCAGCTGCTCTAGTAGTCTGGTGACTTGAAATCCCTGCTCTTCTCTGTTAACACTTACTTGATGGACCAGAGATGAATTCTGATTGGTCAGTGCTATAAATGTGACAATGCTGACCAATCAAAATCGATCTGGTCCGTGCCAAAGCACTTCACAGAGGCCTGTTTTAATTGTTTCTTTGTTGGTCTTTAAGGTAAAACAAGTACCTTAAACATCACTCAGCCAGAGGAAGTGGAATTCCATCAACCTGTTACAATAAACTGCAGCTTCACTCTACAACAGACCAATGATATCTTTCGAACAGAAGTCTATTGGATTTTTGGGGATGCTAGAGAAAGCTACATTTACCATCCAAACCCGGACTACATACACCCGGATTACAAGGGCAAGACCAGGTTGGTGGATGGGTCTAACCTTCACCTGGAAGACCTCCATGGGCCAGTTAACACCACCTTCTACTGCCGAGTGATCTTTAGACAATGCTTTGGGCGACGAGAAAGTCCAAACCGCATAGATATCTTAGAAGAAGGTTCTGGGACACGAATAGTTAAAGGTACGTAGTGACCATCAAAAATGTCTAAAAGTATTATTCAAAACAAGCTGTATTTAGATTTCATGCTACCACAGTCACATGTTGTAGGGAAAGGAACTCCTAAAAGACGCACATCACAGTAAAGTTCTGTGAGGAGGTGTATGACAGCCTCAGCCCGGGCTCCAAGCAGATTGCGCCCCTCAACGCTTTTCACCGGAGCTTAATTATGGGCAGGGGCAAACTGACAACACTCAGGACCCTGGACCAAATAAAACAAGGGCCCCCTGTCAGGCCCCGTCCATGACTCACCCTGGCCCGCCCATAACCTACTCCTGACCCCACCCCTACATTTTGCACAAAGTACAATACATGTCTTGTTTTTTAATGGGACCTGGAGGGGAGTCTCTCTCTAATAGTGTCCATTAGACATTCTGTTAGAAAGCGTCCCCTCCAGGCCCCATTAGAGTCTACAAAAGAGTCTAATGGGACCTGGAGGTGGGGCATCTCTGTAACAGTGTCTATTAGAGACTACAAAGAAATCTAATGGGACCTGGAGGGGGTCTCTCTAACAGAGGCCCTTTCAGTGTCCATTATAGAGTCTGTTAGAAAAAGTCCCGTCCAGGTCCCATTAGAGACTACAAAGGAGTATAATGGGACCTTGAGTGAGGCCACTTTCTAACAGAGTGTAAAGTTAACACCTTCATTCACTCTGGTCCTAATAGGACCCCCTTCTTGTGCCATGACCTCTCACAAAGTAGAAATAAAATTGGCACTGTGTAGCACTCTTCTTACCTTAACTATGGGTACTGTAGATGTGGCTGGTCTCTGTGTCCTCTGTGGCTGGGTTCCTCGTGCTCTGTGGCTGGCTGGCTCTCGCGTCCCCTGAAGAGTGTAATTTATATACACGAAACGCGTCGGCCCAACTGGATGCACCCAATTTTTAGATGTTCATTGACTTCAATATTTTGAACTCACTTCATTACTGTGATCTTAAAGTGTCTTTACATGGAAGATCTATCCTTCTCACCACACCATGGGCCTGTTATGCTGCCAATACTGTTTTCATT
This sequence comes from Rana muscosa, assembly GCA_029206835.1. Taxonomy (NCBI): domain Eukaryota; kingdom Metazoa; phylum Chordata; class Amphibia; order Anura; family Ranidae; genus Rana; species Rana muscosa. The sequence goes on along the minus strand of CM055118.1, from coordinate 342,554,096 downwards.
ATACATGGATATGCATTATGCGATTGACCAATTTGTTCATTGTATATATTATGTTATGCTATGATTCTTTTTTGACAATAAAATTATCTTCTCAAACATCGACTTATATTTTAGCCACCAACACCCACCTCATTTAAAGTCCCACAGGTGTCCATTTCATGCTGGAGCTAGAACTTGGAAATGCAGCAGCTTCCATGGTGTGTGGTGGCTTCAGCTGTGGGGCAAAAAAACTAAGAAGCTATGAAAATTTAAGCAAAACATCCTTCCATTTTTTTGGTCTGTATTCCTGCATTTTACAATGAAATAATGATACCTTTCGGCACCTAGTATGACCTGCACAGTCATGTACCTTGGTTGGAGGCCAAAGTGATGAGAAGGGCTTCCCCTTTACGGCTCTGGTCCGAGTACCCCTGAGTGTAGAACAGGGGCACAGGACACAAAGAAGCACAGGTGTCAGTAATCAGGTAGCAGGCAGTGGTGGTCTCTGGATAGCAGTCAGCAGCAGTGCAGGTACACAAGAAGAGAACCAAGAATGTCACCTGGGAACTGGATCTTGGAAGCTTGGCCCAGAGGCTGCAAGGACAAAGTTAGAGGTAGATGCAGTTACCCGTTAGGATCAGGGATGTCATCAGATGGCAGGCCAGGGTCAACACCAGTGGCGGCCTGTGCCGCCCCCCCTATCAATGACCCCGGCCTCTTTCAGGACGCCGGACGCATGGACTCCTATGGCAGGGGTGTTTTTTTTTTAAGCACCTGATTAAAGCCAGAGGCTCTAATAGGCTTCAAAAAAGGGTGGGCTTGGTGCTGTCAGTGTGCCGCGAGACCCGCGGGGGGAGGGGGTGTGCCGCCAGTGTGCCGCGAGACCCGCGCGCGGGGGGGGTGGGGGTGCCGTCAGTGCCAAGAGACCCGCGAGCGGGGGGTGTTCAGTGATGTTATGTGATGCTGATCTATATACTCTATCTGTGATGCTGAGCTGTATCCTCCGTCCTGTGATGCTGAGCTGTATAATCTGTCCTGTGATGCTGAGCTGTATACTCCTAAAACTATGGGTGGAAGCAAGTGGAATACAGGGGACGGAGTGGGCAGATTCTATAAGAGGTGGGCTTATGGGAAGTGGGATGGGTCAAAAAGGAAGGGCGGGTCTGGTGCCCCCCCATCCTAAAACTTCACCAGCCACACTGGTCAGCACAGATAGACAGTAAGGACGTAGTCAGTAGCCAAGCCAGAATCATACACAAAGAGCAGGAGAAGCATAGTCAGGCAGCATGCCAAGGTCGTTACCTTAAAGACAGCAGAGCAAAGTCAGACGCAAGCTGAGGAGCAGGCTTGGTCAGCAATAAGAGGTCAGACAGCAAGAGCAAGAACACAGGAATGCACGTCATGGGTAGATAACATCCACCAATGACCACACATCTGTGTAGGCATCCTGGTACCATTGCCAGAATTGAACATGCACTGGTGTGCTCCAATGCGCGTAGAGGTGTGTGCCGATGCGCATTGGTGCACACAGATGTACCGATGTGTCAGTGCATGTTGGTTTCTAGCCGGGGCTCGTCTGTATGCTGGAACATGTGCACGAGCATTAGCTGCAAGAAAATGAGCATTAGCATTAGCTATATGAGTATGAATAACTTTTTTAGACACCTGAATGCTATTCTTTGTTCTAAACACATTGAAGTCCCAGGTGAGAACATCTCTATGGAAGTAGAGGGTTCGGGATCATTGAAGAACCTGTCTCTACGAGAGGAGGGCAACCATGTTGGATAGTGATGCAAACCTACTAAGAAATGTCAAATCATGTTTATTTGACCCCTATATCTCCACTAAAGGGCATCCAAACCTAAAAACAATTTGCAGCTTGTCAATCCTTAGATGTCTTAGCTACCTTCAGTAATTTTTAAGTATTTTTTTCCTTTATTTTCACCTGGTGATCTAGCCAGTAGCATATTTCATGTATTAGAATGGCTACACTCACTCCTCCACTTCATCTATAGAGGAGCAATGAATCCTCCCTTGGACAGCAGTATTGTCGATCTAGTATTAAATGGACTAGTAGATTTACATGGACGTAAATCTTCTATCCCATCACTTTACATAAGTGATTAACAAATTAAAGGGGTTGTAAAGGTTTGTTTTTTTTTATTTCTAAATAGCTTCCTTTAGCTAGTGCATTGTTGGTTCACTTACCTTTTCCTTCTATTTCCCTTCTAAATGTTTTTTTTCTCTGTCTGAATATCTCACTTCCTGTTCCTCCTCATGAAGCTTGCCCCCATCATCCGAGCCGTTCTGGCTGGGGGTTAGTCAACGTTCTTGCCCCCTCCCTTGGGACTACATCCCTGCGGGGAGCGTCCCATGCCTGTGAACGTACAGAGGGAGACGCTCTGAACGTTCACAGGCACAGGATGCTCCCCGCAGGGATGTAGTCCCAAGGGAGGGGTCAGCATGCTGACTAACCCCCAGCCAGAACGGCTCGGATGATGGCGGCAAGCTTACTGAGGAGGAACAGGAAGTGAGGTATTCAGACAAAGAAAAAAATTTTTTAGAAGGGAAATTGAAGGAAAAGGTAAGAGAACCAACAATGCACTAGCTTAAAGGAACCTATTTAGAAAATAAAAAACGAACCTTTACAACCCCTTTAAAGCTGAACTCCAGGTAGCACTGGGAAAACTTTTATCCCTTTTGGGATAAAAGTTTTAACGAAATGAATAAAAGGTGATCATTGTAAAATGATTTTTCTGAACCCTCAAGCTGCCAGTTTTGCTGGATAGCTTGGTTTGTTAAAGAAAGTTGAAAATCAAGAACTTACGCCCCCACTCTAAAAATATGATAGGCAGCAACAGAGTTATTGATCAAACAATAGACCCATGGTAAAAAACATAAAAATTATTCCAGTCCATAGCTGTGTGTGCTGATAAAATGGGTACATAATGTTTGATTTGTTTAAACTGAACTCTAGAAAAAAAATTGAAAGTTATCCTTGCGGTGGGGCCCTCTTGCACTGCTAGAGTTAAATTCGCAATTTTTTGTCTAGGGTAACATTAGAAAGCAATTAATCTTAATTTCTCCCTTGCTCCCCTGAAATCTGGAACTCTCCTCTTCCCTCCAACGTGGTCAGCCCATCACGTCCTCACATACAATGCAGGACTGCTGGTCCTGCATTGTATGTGATGACATCAGAGTGTCTGCAACTAATGGAGCACCAAAGAAATCAGTTTTGGGGAACCAGTCATAGTGAGGAGAAATCAATTTAAAATGTGATAAAGTAGTAATGTTACATCATTTAAGCTTATGAATATCAAAATGCTTCCTGACATTATTTTTTGTTTCTGTCTTACAGGGAATAGATTGTGCCTCCGTGATATATTATTTGCAGCTTATGTCGGGCTCAAAACCTTCCTAATTATTTTACTTTCAGTACTGACTGCCATCTATGTGAACAAAAACTGATGACATCAACAGAGTGATCTTTAAGAAAGTATATTTCATCTATCTAGCCAAAAGCTTTTGACTATATAACCATCGTCCTCCCTATGCTTGTTGGACATCCCATTCCAAGACCATGGCTATTATAGGGTTGGCTCCCACTATGTAACCATAACAGTCTCCACTCTTCTGGGAAGACTTTTCGCAAGATCTTGAAGTGTTTTGTGGATTGTTTCCCATTTAGCCAAAAGAATATTTGTGAGCTTGTGTAATAATGATGTTGGACAAGAAGACCTGGCTTACATGTTCCAATTCATCCTGAAGGTGTTCAGTAGGGATGAGCCAAACACCCCCCGGTTCGGTTCGCACCAGAACGTGCAAACAGACAAAGAATTTGTGCGAACATGCGAACACCGTTAAAGTCTATGGGACACGAACGTTAAAAATTAAAAGTGCTAATTTTAAAGGCTTATATGCAAGTTATTGCCATAAAAAGTGTTTGGGGACCTGGGTCCTGCCCAAGGGGACATGTATAAATGCAAAAAAAACGTTTTTAAAACAGCCGTTTTTTTTCAGTAGCAGTGATTTTAGGAATGCTTAAAGTGAAACAATAAAAATGAACTATTCCTTTAAATATCGTGCCCGGGGGTCCCCTTAGTCTGCCTGTGAAGTAGCACATCTTTCCCATGTTTAAACAAGTACCGCAGTAAAAATGAAATTTCTAAAGGAAAAAATGTCATTTAAAATTGCTCACGGCTGTAATGTATTGCCAGATCCCGGCAATATACATAAAAAATCATTTAAAAAAACAGCGTGGGTTTCCCTCCCCCAGTCCATACCAGGCCCTTGGGGTCGGGTATGGATATTAACCACTTCAGCCCCGGAAGAATTTACCCCCTTCCTTACCAGAGGACTTTTTGCGATTCGGCACTGGGGCGCTTTAACTGACAATTGCGCGATCGTGCGACGTGGCTCCCAAACAAAATTGAAATCCTTTTTTTCCCACAAATAGAGCTTTTTTTTGGTGGTATTTGATCACCTCTGCGGATTTTATTTTTTTGCGCCATAAACAAAAATAGAGCGACAATTTTGAAAAAAATTCAATATTTTTAACTTTTTGCTATAATAAATATCCCCAAAAAATCTATAAAAAAACCTAAATTTTTCCACAGTTTAGGCCGATACGTATTCTTCTACATATTTTTGATTAAAAAAATCGCAATAAGCGTATATTGATTGGTTAGCGCAAAAGTTATAGCGTGTACAAAATAGGGGATAGATTTATTGCATTTTTTATTTTTTTATTTTTTTACTAGTAATGGCAGCGATCTGCGATTTTTATTGTGACCGTGACATTGCGAAGGACATATCGGACACTTTTGACACATTTTTGGGACCATTCACATTTATACAGTGATTAGTGCTACAAAACTGCACTGATTACTGTATAAATGTGCTGGCAGGTAAGGGGTTAACACTAGGGGGCACTGAAGGGGTTAAATGTGTTCCCTAGTGAGTGATTATAACTGTAGGGGGCAGGGACTCACAAGGGGAGGAGACCCGTGTGTGTTCCTCTGTACTGGGAACACACATCGGTCTCTTCACCTCTGACAGGACATGGATCTGTGTGTTTATATATACTAGTCTGACTGTATATATATATATATATATATATATATATAGCAAATACACTGCCGCTAACTAACTAGCCTGCCTAGTCTAGCTCAATGTCTCTATCTCTGTCCACTTTAACACACTATACGGGCGCTGTGTAAGCAGCCTTATATAGTGTGGGGCGTGGACTTAGTCCTCCTGAGCCATGATTGGCCAAAGGCACCCTGCCTTTGGCCAATTATGTCTCTCGCTGAGGAGCGTGCTGTGATTGGCCAAAGCATGCAGGTCAGGTGTATGCTTTGTCCAATCATCGTACAGCAATGCACTGCGGTCTTGCAGTGCATTATGGAGCACTCGAATTTGCCGCGAACGCCCCATAAAATTTGCTGTTCAGCGAACGGGCGAACACCCTATGTTCGAGTCAAACTTGCGTTCAACTCAAGTTCAAAGCTCATCCCTTGTGTTCATAGGGGTCGAGGTCTGGGCTCTGTACAGGCTACTGAAGAGTCCACGGTACCCGCAGCTGGGCTCCCGCTGTAAACAATCACAGAAGGATTTGGTGCCATATCTCATCAGTTGGTTATCCACAACCAAAACAAACGAATCACAGAAGGAGCAGGTTGCCGGCTGCGGGCGCCCTGGACCCGGATGTGTCAGATCACATACTAGGTATGTGATCTGGCACAAAAAGGCCGCCCTGCCGCATTTATATATACAGTGGGAGGTCTGACATCCACAGCCCCCTCCTAAGCATTACAAAGCAGGGAGAGCATCTAACCACTTAAGGACCGCCCCACGTACATGTACTGCGGCAGGGCGGCCCTTTAGCGCATAATCACGTACCCGTACATCATCGCTGTCGTCGGCTATGGGGTGCACGTGTGTGCCGCTGGAGCCGCACTGCCGCTGTAATTGGACACAGTGGGAGCCAATCAGCGGGTTCGGCGGCTGCGATGGCCAACGGCTACCTCTGATCGTTCAGAGGAGAGACAGAACGGCGCTCTGCCTATGTAACTAAGGCAGACTGCCGTTCTGTGAGGGAGAGAAATGGAGATCTTGTGTTTCTGCTAAGCAGAAACACGGATATCTCTTTTCCTCCTGTATCAGCATTCCCCCCACAGTTAGAAAGCACTCCCTAGAAGCACACTTAACCCTTAGATCGCCCCTGATGTTGACCCCTTCCCTGCCAGTGTAATTTATGCAGTGATAGTATTTTTTTAGGAACTGATCACTGTATTGGTGTCACTGGCCCCCAAAAAGTGTCACTTAATGTCAGATATGTCTGCCGCATTGTCGCAGTTCCGCTAAAAAATGCTGATCGCCGCCATTACTTGTATACATAAAACATAAAAAGTCAATAAAAATATCTCATGGTTTGTAGATGGTATAACTTTTGTGCAAACCAATCAATATACGCTTATTGGGATTTTTTTTTATCAAAAACCTGTAGCAGAATACATATTGGCCAAAAATTATGAAAAAAAAAAAGTTTTTTTACATTTTTTGATTGGATGTGTTTTATAGCAAAAAGTAAAAACATAATTTTCGGTCTTTTTTTGTTTATAGCGCAAAAAAAAAAAAAAAAAAACGCAGTTGATCAAATAGCACCAAAAGAAAGTTCTATTTGTGGGGAAAAAAAAAATGTTAGGTAACCAGCAGGTTGTAAGCATTCCTCTCAGGTTATGATATGTTAATGGGAACATGCAAAAAATATAAAGTAGGTGTTATTCCAAGTAGGCTGAAAAAGTGAAAATGCACTTAAAGCGGAGGTCCACACAAAAAGTAAACTTCCGCTTTTCGGAACACTCCCCCCCCCTCCGGTGTCACATTTGGCACTTTTCAGGGGGGAGGAGGGTGCGGATACCTGTCTAATACAGGTATTTGCACCCACTTCCGGGAATAGACTCCCGCGGGAGTCACGCCCCTTCGCACAAACTCCCCCCCCGCTGTCTTCTGGGAAACACACTGGTCCCAGGAGACAGCAGGGACCAGTGAGGACGCGCTACACTACTCGCGCATGCACAGTAGGGAACCGGGCAGTGAAGCCACAACGCTTCACTTCCTGATTCCCTCACCGAAGATGGCGGCGGGGGCAGCCGAGAGACGAGCGATTGCTCGGCTTCGGCTGCTGACATCGCGGACACCCTGGACAGGTAAGTGTCCATTTATTAAAAGTCAGGAGCTGCAGTATTTGTAGCTGCTGGCTTTTAATATTTTATTTTTTTGTGGGACCTCCGCTTTAAAGTTCCACCCAAAAATTGAACTTCCGCTTTGCGGAACCCTCCCCCCCTCCGGTGTCACATTTGCCACCTTTCAGGGGAGAGGGGGGAGCAGATACCTGTGTATTCCAGGTATTTGCTCCCCCCAAGCGCCTTGAGGCGATCCAGTTCGCATTTGCAACGCTATACAAGTTATTCACTCATTCACTTCCGGGCATAGATACCAGAGCCACCCGCAGGTATCTACGCTACTTCCTTCTGCCCCTCCCCTGCGCTGTGTTCTGGGAGACACACAGGTCCCAGAAGACAGCAGGGACCAGTGGAAAAGTGCAGCGCGAGTCGCGCATGCACTGTAGGGAACCAGGAAGTGAAGCCGCAAGGCTTCACTTCCTGATTCCCTTACCGAAGATGGCGGTGGCAGCACACAAGAGCCGAGCGATAGATCGGCTTCGGGTGCTGACATCGCGGGCACGCTGGACAGGTAAGTGTCCTTATTTTAAAAGTCAGCAGCTGCAGTTTTTTTAGCTGCTGTATTTTTAAAAAAATAAAAAATTGGCGGACCTCCACTTTAATCCCTATTGTGGCTTATTAAAGGACAAGGATACCCCAAAGAGACTATGCCTAAATAAATATTTCCATGGACTATGGCTTGATTTGAATGAAGCATCCAGTGATTATTGGGAGACCCTCCTGGTGCTTACTTCCGTTTTCTCTTTATTCTCCAGTGATAAACTGAATCATCAGTGCTTCTTATACGTTGTATTTATATACTGATATTATAACAGACTCACTATACAAAGTCTTATAAGGTTTGTAAATGTGCTGCAATATATTAAGAGGATGTGCTTTTTATTTTTTAATCTTTGTTTCATAGCGATGTATTATAATGTATTACGCTGTAGTTAAAGTGACTGCAAAGGAAAAAAATGTAATAAAAAAATAACAAACATGTCATACTTACCTGCTCTGTGTAATGGTTTTGGACAGAGCAGCCCCTGATCCTCTTCTTCTCAGGTCCCCCGCCAGAGCCCTGGGCCCCTTCCCATTGCTGAGTGCCCACATAGAAAGCCACTTGCTGTTGGGGCACTTGTGCATGCTTGTTCCCGAGCCGGCTCTCTGCATTCATAAGACACAGAGAGAGCTGCTCAGCCCCGCCCCTGCTCCTGCCTCCCTGGCCATGATTGACAGCAGCCGGAGTCAATAACTGCTGCATCTCAGCCAATAAGGAGGGAGAGACCCAGGAGAGCCTCGGGTCTCATGCACATGGCTGGATCGAGATGGGGCTCAGGTGAGTAGTAGGGGGTGTCCGAGGGGGTGGCTGCACACTGAAGGTTTTTTACCTTCATGCGTAGAATGCCTTTATAACTTTAATTCAGTATTTTACTGTAAGTTTGTTACAATATAATAAGAGACCGGCAGCAGTGGAGATTCTGGGGAAGTGTTTGTGGTGTCTGTAACCATAAAGCTAAAAGTGTGTCACTGCAGCCTCCTGCCCCAGATAAAGGCTTTTGATGTAATGTGTAGGGCTGAGCTGTAGGTGATCATCTGAGAAGCTTGACTATTATATTGATGAGTGGGTGCACACCAGAGCGCACATTAAAATGTGAGTACTTTTAATTGTTTTAAATAAATAAAAAATTATACAAAGTACATACTGGTCAGATTTGTTTTATCTTGTGCTATTGTGAAGGAGAGAAAGGAGGAGAGAGCAGAGGCTTTTGTTTAGTTCCAGTTGCTGGGGAAAGCATGTTAAACCTTATAGGGTTAGTTCACCTTTTTTAGAAAAAATGAAAAGGTGAACTACCACTGTATACCCCAGTCCCTGCTGTACTTACCTCTGTGGTTAATGATCTGTTGGCGGCCCACGCTGCTGGGGTAACAGTGACGTTTTTCTGTTAATATAGATGGCCAGCACGGGGAATGGAACAATAACAAACTACTGTAGGAGTACTAGACACACATAAGTTTTAAAAGAAACAAAGTTTTAGGAGTAGGAAATAAAAAGATACAATTGTTAAAAAAAAAAAAAAAAAAACATATTGCCAAAACATCAAAGGAATAGGAGCAAAAAGACAAACTGCATTCTGTGAATATGTAAATGTACATAGAGGAGAACATAGATAGATACTGATGGAGGAACTGTCTGTATGAGAGCCGATTCACACTGGGGCAACACGACTTCCAGCGCGACTTTACAAGGCAACTTCAAGGCAACTTCGAGGCAACTCCGAGGCAACTTCGAGGCAACTCCGAGGCAACTTCAAGTTTCCTCCAGGACAGGCGACTTTGCCAGTGGCCAATCAAACAATAATCAGCTCTGTGGAAGGGAGGGGTTTGCCTGAGAAAACTATTTTCTCTTCCTGTAAAGTCGCTTCAGTTAAGACACTGATCCGACTTTGGAGGCGACTTCCATTGAAATCAATGGGTACAAGTCGCCTAGAAGTCGCCTTGAAGTAGTACAGGAAACTTTTCTGAAGTCGGAGCGACTTCAGTAGTGTGCATAAAGACGGCTCCATAGACTAACATTACAGCGTGACTTGGGGCGTCTCGGGGCGACCTGAAGTCGGATCCTGAGTCCCCCTGGTGTGAACCGGCTCTGACTGTTTCGATCTCCGCATTTTAGGGCTAATTTACACTTGCTTCAAAACATGGCATCAGATACGCTTATTTAAAGCACTCTGAACGCCAGTCAAAGCCCCTGTCACTAAATAAAATGATTATCTTACAGTCCTGTTCACTCCTTGTGTTTGCTTTGCTTCAAAAGTTATACCCCATGTCGCTTTAGTGTTGCTTACTTCAAAGCATCTTCAAAGCCTCCATAGAAGTCTATGACAACGCTTGCTTGCAGCACCTGCAGCTTTTGAGAGGCTTTAATTCAGCTTCAGCTTCATTTTGCTTTGGAAGTGTTGCAGGTATGATCTCAACACACACACACAGGGCATCTGCCAAGCTTCATTAAAGCTTAAAAAAAGCACCACGAAGCATCAGTGTGGCACCACCGAAGCATTAAAAGCACATCAAAAAAGCATGTTGACGCGGTAGACGCTGTAATGTGTGTTGAAGTGGAGGCAAGTGTAAATGAGCTCTTAGACCCATGGGAGATGGGGTATTGAGTGTAAAAATCCAAAAAGTCTCACGCTCACATAATTTTTTTAATCTTTCAGCAGAAGGGTAGTTTTTAGATTTGGTCTCAATTAACAGACCATCTGTGGAACCATTATGTTTTTCTAGGAAATGTCTAGGCACACTGGGGAAGGTTTACCAAAGCTGGAGCACTCAGAATATGGTGCATTGTAGCCAATCAGCTTCTAACTTCAGCTTGTTCAATTAAGCTTCGGCAATAAAGCCTGGAAGCTGATTGGTGTCTATGCACAGTTGCACCAGATTTTGCACTCTCCAGTTTTAGTAAATCAACCCCACTGTATTTTGTATTCCCTTGTTCAATTAATCCACAATTAACTTTTTTCCACATGATAAATCTCCATTTTTCCATAACGAAGATAGTGAAAATAAATGCACCACGTCAATGTTCTGTAACATTTGTTATAGCATAATCACCCTAAAGCCTAGTATACATGGGCTAAATAGTGGGCGACATCGTCCAGTTCAACACAGTGATCAGAGCTAATAATATGCATGACTGGAGTAATTCTAGTGTGCATGCTGCCTAAACAAACCCCTATCCTTATTACTAAACGTACTTATCTAATTAACCACATGACATCTTCTGGATTAAATGGCCAACAAAGGCCCCTTTATTATTATTTCCAAAAGATAACATATAAAATAACTTATAAAAATAACCTTTTTAATAAATATATATATCTTTCCAGAAATATATATATATATATATATATATATATATATATATATATTTAACACAAATTTTCAACAGATTTCTCTAAACTGCTGCATCTGGGTTCCTGAAAGAAGGTACCAACTGCCATCTCATTGGCTGTCCACAATCTCCACAGTATCCTGGCCTCCAGCCGTGATCCCATCAGCTCAGAGACAATTACTCGATCCTTCTTCCACCAATCAGCCCGATGATCAATAGCCCATAACCAGATAAGGGAGGTGCCCATCCCAAGACAGGCCCCCAATAGGGATGAGCTTCGAGTTTGAGTCGAACTCATGTTCGACTCGAACATTGCCTGTTCGCCCGTTCGCCGAACAGCAAACAAATTGGGGTGTTCGCGGCAAATTCGAAAAATCTATTGGAGAAATCTAAAGTGCTAATTATAAAGGCTTATATGCAAGTTATTGTCCTAAAAAGTGTTTGGGGACCCGGGTCCTGCCCCAGGGGACATGTATCAATGCAAAAAGAAGTTTTAAAAACGGCCGTTTTTTCGGGAGCAGTGATTTTAATAATGCTTAACCACTTAACGACCGCCCACTGTAAATATACGTCAGCAGAATGGCACCGACAGGCAGAATCACGTATATGTACGTGATTGCCTTTGTATAGTTGGGAGGTCCGGTCGGACCCCCCTTCTTTACAGTGGGTGGTCGTTTTACCTTCGGGAGCGATCCGGCATGAGGGGACGGCCGTTCGATTCCGGCCACCCCCTCTCGATCGCTCCCGGCGAATGAGAGAGCTTCCCCTGCCTGCCAGGAAGGAAGAAATGATGTCATCTCTCCTGCGGCGCTCACATATACCGAGCGCCGTACAGGAGAAGATGCCAGGTTAGTACACAAAACAGCACACTGACACCAGGACACATAGGCACATAAATCGCCCCCCCAGGCCCCCCCAGACACCCCCCGATCACCCCCAGCCCCCCCCAGCCCCCAGTCACAGTGTCACTGATTGCAGTGACCATTTATTTAGTGATCACTGCAATCAGTGACATTTGTGACTGTAAAAGTGTCACTACATTTAGTTTTAGGTCCAATGTAGCCCCCTAACCCCCCCAATAAAGGTTTAACCCCCTGATCACCCCCCAGATAACCCTTTCACCCCCTATCACCGCCATCGCTAAGCAATCATTTTTCTAAATGATGTCTTAGCGTCGGTGATGCTGATCGGTAGCCAGTAATTTTTTTTAGGTTCGCCGCAGGTTTTTATAGCGTCGGGTACCCCCATATATTACCTAATAAAGGTTTAACCCCCTTGATCGCCCCCCAGGTAACCCTTTCACCCCCTATCACCACTGTCACTAAGCGATAATTTTTCTGATCGATGTCTTAGCGTCGGCGATGCTGATCGGTAGCCAGTAATTTTTTTTAGGTTCGCCGCAGGTTTTTCTAGCGTCGGGTACCCCCATATATTACCTAATAAAGGTTTAACCCCCTTGATCACCCCCCAGGTAACCCTTTCACCCCCTAGCACCGCCGTCGCTATGCGATCATTTTTCTGATCGATGTCTTAGCATCGGTGATGCTGATCGGTAGCCAGTAATGTTTTTTAGGTTCGCCACAGGTTTTTATAGCGTCGGGTACCCCCATATATTACCTAATAAAGGTTTAACCCCCTTGATCGCCCCCCAGGTAACCCTTTCACCCCCTATCACCACTGTCACTAAGCGATAATTTTTCTGATCGATGTCTTAGCGTCGGCGATGCTGATCGGTAGCCAGTAATTTTTTTTAGGTTCGCCGCAGGTTTTTATAGCGTCGGGTACCCCCATATATTACCTAATAAAGGTTTAACCCCCTTGATCACCCCCCAGGTAACCCTTTCACCCCCTAGCACCGCCGTCGCTATGCGATCATTTTTTCTGATCGATGTCTTAGCGTCGGTGATGCTGATCGGTAGCCAGTAATTTTTTTTAGGTTCGCCGCAGGTTTTTATAGCGTCAGGTACCCCCATATATTATCTAATAAAGGTTTAACCCCCTGATCTCCACCCAGGTAACCCTTTCACCCCCTATCACCACTGTCACTAAGCGATCGTTTTTATGATCGTTGTCTTAGTGTCGGTGATGCCGATAGGTAGCCAGTAATTTTTTTTTAGGTTCGCCGTCAGGTTTTTATATAGCGTCAGGTACCCCCATATATTACCTAATAAAGGTTTTAACCCCCTAATTGCCCCTAGTTAACCCTTTCACCAGTGATCATCATATAAGTGTTACGGGTGACGCTGGTTAGTTAGTTTGCTTTTTATAGTGTCAGGGCACCCGCCGTATATAACCCAATAAAGGTTTAACCCCCTGATCGCCCGGCGGGTGATATCAATTAGGTTTTAGCATCAGAGAGGGTCTGCGTCACACCCCAGGCAGCGTCAGGTTAGTGCCAGTAGCACTAACACCCACGCATGAAGCATACACCCCCCTTAGTGGTATAGTATCTGATCAGCTCAATATCTGATCTGATCAGATCTATACTAGCGTCCCCAGCAGTTTAGGGTTCCCAAAAACGCAGTGTTAGCGGGATCAGCCCAGATACCTGCTAGCACCTGCGTTTTGCCCCTCCGTCCAGCCCAGGCCACCCAAGTGCAGTATCGATCGATCACTGTCACTTACAAAACACAACACACATAACTGCAGCGTTCGCAGAGACAGGCCTGATCCCTGCGACTCCAGTGCTGTAGGAGGTGATTTTGCCACCACAGTTAAAAAAAAAAAGCATATATGCCGAAGCATTGGGGCAGCAGGGGCGGAGGGGCGGAGGAGCGATTTTGCTCCTAATGCCGCGTACATACGGTCGAAATTCCGACGGAGGCTTGCCCGTGGAAAAGTCTGACCATGTGTACGCGGCATAACTTTTGCGAGAAGATGCCCCCATGCTTCGGCATATATAAATGGTGCATGTATGCCCATCATTAGAAGTGGGTGGATGAAGGGCGGTATTCTAATGGTGGGCATACCCACCGATCAATCTTTTTTTTTCGTTCAGCCAACAGGCTGCATGAAAAAAAAGATTACAATACATGTCCAACAAGGACCAGCAACGTACTGGTATGTTGCTGGACTTTGAATGTTTATACCAGAATGATGCCTGCGGGTTTAGGTATCATCTTGGTATCATTCTTTTCAGCCAGTGGCCGGCTTTCATGTAAAAGCAATCCTAGTGGCTAATTAGCCTCTGGACTGCTTTTACAAGCAGTGGGAAGGAATGTCCCCCCCCGGATATAAAAAGCGCCATTGGGAAATTGGGAAAGCATTTTATCACACCGATCTTGGTGTGGTCAGATGCTTTGAGGGCAGAGGAAAGATCTAGGGTCCAATAGACCCCAGTTTTTTCAAAAAAGAGTACCTGTCATTACCTATTGCTATCATAGGTGATATTTACATTCCCTGAGATAACAATAAAAGTGATAAAAATAAATAAATATGGAAGCAACAGTTTAAAAATAAAATAAAAAAGCAAAATGAATAATAAAAAAACAACAAAAAAAAAAAAAAACACCCCTGTCCTGCTCTGCTCTTGCCCAATGGCGAACGCAAGCGTCGGTCTGGCGTCATATGTAAACAGCAATTGCACCATGCATGTGAGGTATCACCGCGAAGGTCAGATCAAGGGCAGTAATTTTAGCAGTAGACCTCCTCTGTAAATCTAACGGGGTAACCTGTAAATGCTTTTAAAGGCTTTTAAAAATGTATGTAGTTTGTCGCCAATGCGCGTTTGTGCGAAATTTTAAAGCATGTCGTGTTTGGTATCTATGTACTTGGCCTAAGATCATCTTTTTTTTTTCATCAAAAATTTGGGCAATATAGTGTGTTTTAGTGCATTAAAATTAAAAAAAGTGTATTTTTTCCCCAAAAAATGCGTTTGAAAAATCGCTGCGCAAATACTGTGTAGAAAAAAAAAATGCAACACCCACCATTTTATTCTGTAGGGCCTTTGCTTTAAAAATATATATAATGTTTGGGGGTTCAACATAATTTTCTTGCAAAAAAAAATATGTTTTCATGTAAACAAAAAGTGTCAAAAAGGGCTTTGTCTTCAAGTGGTTAGAAGAGTGGATGTAAGCTTCCTAATGTTGTGTATAAAATGCCAGAACAGTTCAAAACCCCCCCCAAATGACACCATTTTGGAAAGTAGACACCCCAAGCTATATACTGAGAGGCATGTCGAGTCCATGGAATATTTTATATGTTGACACAAGATGCGGAAATTTTTTTTTTTTTTTTTATTTTTTATTTTTTGCACAAAGTTGTCACTAAATGATATATTGCTCAAACATGCCATGGGCATATGTGGAATTACACCCCAAAATACATTCTGTTGCTTCTCCTGAGTACGGGGATACCACATGTGTGAGACTTTTTGGGAGCCTAGCCGCGTACGGGACCCCAAAAACCAATCACCGCCTTCAGGCTTTCTAAGGGTGTCAATTTTTGATTTCACTTCTCACTGCCAAACCCCCCCAAATGACCCCATTTTGGAAAGTAGACACCACAAGCTATTTGCTGAGAGGTATTGTGAGTATTTTGCAGATCTCGCTTTTTGTCACAAAGTTTTGAAAATTGAAAAAAAAAAAGAAAAAAAAAAAAAAATGTTCTTTCTTCATTTTCAAAAACAAATGAGAGCTGTAAAATACTCACCATGCCTCTCAGCAAACAGCTTGGGGTGTCTACTTTCCAAAATGGGGTCATTTGGGGGGGTTTTGTGCTATTTTGGCATTTTATGGCCTTCAAAACTGTGATAGGTAGTGAGGAGTGAAATCAAAAATTTGCGCCCTTAGAAATCCTGAAGGCAGTGCTTGGTTTCCGGGGTCCCGTACGTGGCTAGGCTCCTAAAAAGTCCCACACATGTGGTATCCCCGTACTCAGGAGAAGCAGCAGAATGTATTTTGGGGTGCAATTCCACATATAACCATGGCATGTGTGAGCAATATATCATTTAGTGACAACTTTTTGTAATTTATTTATTTATTTATTTATTTTGTCATTATTCAATCACTTGGGACAGAAAAAAAAATATTCAATGGGCTCAACAGGCCACTCAGCAATTTCCTTGGGGTGTCTACTTTCTAAAATGGGGTCATTTGGGGGGGTTTTGTACTGCCCTGTCATTTTAGCACCTCAAGAAATGAGATAGGCAGTCATAAATTAAAAGCTGTGTAAATTCCAGAAAATGTACCCTAGTTTGTAAACGCTATAACTTTTACGCAAACCAATAAATATACGCTTATTGACATTTTTTTTACTAAAGACATGTGGCTGAATACATTTTGGCCTAAATGTATGACTAAAATTGAGTTTATTCGATTTTTCTTATAACAAAAAGTAGAAAATATCATTTTTTTTCAAAATTTTCGGTCTTTTTCCGTTTATATCGCAAAAAATAAAAATCGCAGAGGCAATCAAATACCATTAAAAGAAAGCTCTATTTGTGGGAAGAAAAGGACGCAAATTTCGTTTGGGTACAACATTGCATGTCCGCACAATTTACAGTTAAAGCAGCGCAGTGCAAAATTCTGAATTCACCTCTGGTCCTTTAGCTACCAAATGGTCCGGGGCTTAAGTGGTTAAAATGAAAAAATAAAAGTGAAATATTCCTTTAAATTTCGTACCTGGGGGGTGTGTATGATATGCATGTAAAGTGGCGCATGTTTCCCGTGCTTAGAACTGTCCCTGCAAAAAATGTCATTTTTGAAAGAAAAAAAGTCATTTAAAACTCACTCGCGGCTATTAATGAATTGTCGGCTCCCGGCAATACATACAAAAGTCATTGATAAAAAAAAAAAAAAAGCGTGGGGGTTCCCCAGAATTCAATTACCAGGCCCTTCAGGTCTGGAATGGATATTAAGGGGAACCCCGCCGCAAATTTAAAAAAAAATTGACGTGGGGTTCCCCCAAATATCCATTCCAGGCCCTTCAGATCTGGCATGGATTTTAAGGGGAACTCCACCCCAAATTAAAAAAAAAATGGCATGGAGTCCCCCTAAAAATCCATACCAGACCCCTTATCCGAGCACGTAACCTGGCCGGCCGCAGGGGAAAAGGGGGGACGAGAGAGCGCCCCCCCCCCTCCTGAACCGTACCAGGCCACATGCCCTCAACATGGGGAGGATGTCCCCATGTTGATGGGGACAAGGGCCTCATCCCCACAACCCTTGCCCGGTGGTTGTGGGGGTCTGCGGGCGGGGGCCTTATCGGAATCTGGAAGACCCCTTTAACAAAGGGGACCCCCAGATCCCGCCCCCCCCCTTTGTGAATTGGTAAGGGGTACATTGTACCCCTACCATTTCACGAAGAAAGCGTAAAAAAATGTTTAAAAAAACACACAAACACCTTGAAAAAGTCCTTTATTAAAAAAAAAAAAAAAAACATTCCAGCGGTGAAATCCAGTGTCCCGCGGCGATCCCGATGTCCAGCGCTGTCCTTCATTGGTTGTGCCTGAGCGGACCTGATGGGGAACTCCCTCTCAGTATTTTAAATGTATAGACCCGCCCCTTCTAAAGTTCCCCATCAGGTCCGCTCAGCGGACCAGATGCGGAACATGAGAAGGGGCGGGTCTATACATGTATTACCAAAGTGAGAGCAGTTCCCCATCAGGTCCGCCCCCTCGGTATGTCGGACCCGCCTACGTCATTGGCTTGAGCGGGGAACTTCCTTCACTGTGTAATTTAAATTGACATAGTGAAGGAAGTTCCCCGCTCAAGCCAATGACGTAGGCGGGTCCGACATACCGAGGGGGCAGACCTGATGGGGAACTGCTCTCACTTTGGAAATACATGTATAGACCCGCCCCTTCTCATGTTCCGCATCTGGTCCGCTGAGTGGACCTGATGGGGAACTTTAGAAGGGGCGGGTCTATACATTTAAAACACTGAGAGGGAGTTCCCCATCAGGTCCGCTCAGGCACAACCAATGACGGACAGCGCTGGACATCGGGATCGCCGCGGGACACTGGATTTCACCGCTGGAATGTTTTATTTTTGTTTTTTTTTTGTTTTTTTTAAATAAAGGACTTTTTCAAGGTGTTTGTGTGTTTTTTTAAACATTTTTTTACGCTTTCTTCGTGAAATGGTAGGGGTACAATGTACCCCTTACCAATTCACATGGGGGGGGGGGCGGGATCTGGGGGTCCCCTTTGTTAAAGGGGTCTTCCAGGTTCCGATAAGGCCCCCGCCCGCAGACCCCCACAACCACCGGGCAAGGGTTGTGGGGATGAGGCCCTTGTCCCCATCAACATGGGGACATCCTCCCCATGTTGAGGGCATGTGGCCTGGTACGGTTCAGGAGGGAGGGGGGGCCGCTCTCTCGTCCCCCCCTCTTCCCCTGCGGCCGGCCAGGTTGCGTGCTCAGATAAGGGGTCTGGTATGGATTTTTAGGGGGACTCCACGCCATTTTTTTTTAAATTTGGGGTGGAGTTCCCCTTAATATCTATTCCAGACCTGAAGGGCCTGGTAATTGAATTCTGGGGAACCCCCACGCTTTTTTTTTTTTATCAATGACTTTTGAATGTATTGCCGGGAGCCGACAATTCATTAATAGCCGCGAGTCAGTTTTAAATGACTTTTTTTCTTTCAAAAATGACATATTTTGCAGGGACAGTTCTAAGCACGGGAAACATGCGCCACTTCACATGCATATCATACACACCCCCCAGGTACGAAATTTAAAGGAATATTTCACTTTTATTTTTTCATTTTAAGCATTATTAAAATCACTGCTCCCGTAAAAACGGCCGTTTTTAAAACTTTTTTTTGCATTGATACATGTCCCCTGGGGCAGGACCCGGGTCCCCAAACACTTTTTAGGACAATAACTTGCATATAAGCCTTTTTAATTAACACTTTAGATTTCGAACGTTCGAGTCCATTGTATTTAATAGGGTTCTAAAGTTCACACGAACATTTTGTCTGTTTGCAGGTTCTAGTGCGAACCGAACAGGGGGGTGTTCGGCTCATCCCTGGCCCCCAACCCCTACCAACCATAACTGATATACACATATGAATATATATATATATACCACCACCATCAGACCTTCAGGAACCCGAGACCACTGCCACCAGCACCTGAAATGAAAAACACATAAAACACTAATAATAGCTATGAGTAAGCACTGACCTGCAGTGCGAAACATGTAAGCTATGCTGTGATGAAATTTGGTGTTATTTTCCATCTTTTACAATAAAGGCGACCGTCAAAGGTTCTTTGGAGTGCGGCTGTCCATATTTTTTATTTTTCTTCTTCATATGCTACATGCATTGCTGGCACCCACGGTAGTCCTGTCACTACAGATTGTTGGAGTGTATTCACCTGGAGCGGTAAAAATCTCTCTCTGAACCATCACTTAGTCTGAAGCCATTAAAAGGACAAACACCCTGTGGCTACAGTTCGATGTGTTATGTGGCTGTGGATTGAGAATCGAGCCATAGGTCCCACACCTTGTTGAACGTTCGAGAACACCCACGAGACACGTAGGTTGTTTTTTTAAAGGGGTATCGCCCCATTTACCAGGACTTTCCAAGATTGTAGAGTAGGTGTCTCCTTGGAATTCTACTTTAACCACTTGCCTACTGGGCACTTTTAACCCCTTCCTGCCCAGGCCAACTTTCATCGCTGTCGCACTTTAAATGATTATTGCGCGGTCATGCAACACTGTACCCATATGAATTTTTTATCACACAAATCAAGCTTTTTTTTGGTGGCATTTAATCACCACTGGGTTTTATATTTTTTGCTAAAGAAACGAAAAAAAGCCCAAAAATTTTGAAAAAAAAATATTTTTCATAGTTTGTTATACAATTTTGCAAACAGGTATTTTTTCTCCTTCACTGATGTGCGCTGATGAGGCAGCACTGATGGGCACTGATAGATGGCACTGATAGATGGTACTGGTGGGCACTGATGAGGCTGCAATTATAGGCAGAATTGATGGGCACAGATAGGCAGCACTGATGGACACTGATTGGCAGCACTGGTGGGCACTGTTGGGACTGCAATTATAATCAGGAGACTGATAATCCTAAGTGCCCAACGGGGGATCAATGCGCTCAACAGCACAAGCATACATACATCAACCCTCAGGGGGATCTCAACAGTGGTGAGCTACGTGATAAATCCGTTAACCTCAGACCAAAAGATTTTGATGTTCGGGCAGGTCCAGAAAAAATGATGGCAGTCAGCAGGCTCGGCTGCACATCTCCGACACTGGGAAGAAGCCCCTGGATATATTCTATGTAGTTTGTACTGTATGTTGTCAAATAAATCCTGTGCAACACTGGTGTTTCAGATTGTCAAATTTAGTCAGGCTGTGATTGAAGATGAATGGACATCACGGGACACTTTTTAATTTTTTTACATTTTTTATTAAAGGATATGTCAAAAACTGTGTATTGTGGTTTTTACTTTTTGACACTTTTCTTGGTGAATGGGTAGGGGAACAATGTACCCCTACCCATTCACACGGAGGGGCGGGATCTGGGGGCCCCCCTTGTTAAATGGGAATTCCAGATTCCGATAAGCCCCCGCCTGGAGCCCCCCACAACGACCGGGCCAGGCTTGTGGGGCCCCCTGAGCCATGATTGGCTAAAATCACCCTGCCTTTGACCAATCATGGCTCTCACAGCAGAGAGCACGCTGTGATTGGCCAAAGCAAGCAGGTCAGGTACATGCTTTGGCCAATCATCAGACATCAATGAACTGCGATCTCACAGTGCATTATGGGGCGTTCTGCGGAGCCTGAATTTGCCACGAACGCCCCATAAAGTTCGGTATTTGCCAGACGGGCGAACATTGGGCTCATCCCTAGAGAAGACATAGGGTTTTGTAGGAGCCTAGGTACGCTACTTCCAGAACTACTGACGAGTTGGTGTCATCTGAAATGACCCAGTTGCAGGCATGTGTATAAAGTGCTGCAAAATCAGGGCTGTCTAAGCCACATTGAGTCCCGGGTCTGAACATTGTCTTTTTGCTTAAGTTAGAAGGGCCAGACTTCCACAAAAAAAGAAGAAAGGAGCCAGTAAGTGAATAAAACTCTGTGTTGGTGAAGGAGCACAGAGATCACAATAAGGATTGCTGGCACCTGTAGTTAAAGTGTTTGTTACCCCAACAATTCATATTCCTGGTATGTGCCTGCTGTACCATGTACTTGTATGAGAAAGTATCCCGTTCTCTTCGTATTGCTTCCTTTGTGTGAAATCTCTGGTGTCCCTGCCAGTTCCTCTGCTTTCCCAATAAAAACTGACCACACTAAGCAGGCAGGCAAATGTGGTCAGTTCTCTAGCTATGGTGGGAACTCAGCCTGCTCTCCTCCTACGATCAGACTTGTCTTGACACGCCTCCCCTGCACAGCCTTTCACTGGGAAGCTCAATGTGCTGCTGCTTCTCCTCCCCCCAGCTCATATGCAGCTGAGAACAGAGGGAATGTGATCACTTAGAAAAAAGGGAAAAAAAGGATTTATAATGGTTTTATTTATATCTATACACAAAGGTTTTGCTTTTCATTTCTATTTTAAACTGATCATTTACAATCATTTACAATCACTTTAACTTTTCACAGGACTGTGATTTTAAGTGGACGTTTGCACTTTTTTTGTGGGCGCATTTATCACAGTATTTTATCAATATTTATGTACTGTGTTTATCATACTGTATATTTAGTATGTCTTTAGATTTGAGATATTGTTTAAAGGGGCACCACACCTATAGGTTTGTATGCGTACTATGCACCCCTTGCTCATTCACATGTGGGGTAGTCTGTATCTTGGTACCCCCTTATTACTAAAAGGGACTTCCAGATTCTGATAAGCCTCCTGCCCATACCCACAATCCTAGTCCAGGGTTGTGGGCACGAGGTCCTTGCCCTCATCATTATGGGGACAAGGTGCTCTATTGGGGGGCACCCATAGCAGTGTACCATAGCTCCCAACTGTCCCTGATTTTGAGGGACTGTCCCTGATTTGGAGCAATGTCCCTGTGTCCCTCATTAGTCACTCATTTTGGTCTGATCTATATAGTTGTATATAAAATGCACTTTTTATCTTTCAAAAAGGATTCTCATTGCTAGGCCTTTCATCCAATTTCTAAATTGCTGCATTTGAAAATTTTAAAAGCCAATATAAAGGAATAGTAATGGTAAAAAAAAAGCACTTTTGGATTCAATTAACCTTCTTTTTTGGTTAATTCTCTTTTAAGGGGGTGTGGCAGGAGGCGTGTCCTATGCCCCTTTACATTTGCTAGTAGGTGTCCCTCATTCCCATCTCAAAATATTGGGAGGTATGGGGTACTCCCTTTGGCATGTGACCTGGTATGACTCTGGAGGTGGGGGTGCACACTCACTACACCCCCCCCCCTCCCCTTCCTGGTCAACTAGAATGCATGCTTGGATTAAAAGTATGACATGGATTATAAGGGAGAACTCATACATATTTTTTTGTTCTTTATGAGTGAGGTACCCCCTTAAAATCCATATTATATTCAGAGGATTTGGTATTCATTTAGTAGGATGTTCTATGACAATAGTGACATTTACGAAGAAAGAAATGCCACAGTTTAAATTGCTGCCAAATAAAACTTAATTGCCATCTTCCTTAAAAAATAAAAACAGCACACACCTTTTGTCTGTGCTTAGTATTTTAGGAGACCTGTGGAACTTTGTGGCATTTTTTCATTTAAAAAAAAGAATCTTGGAGGCAATTTACAACTCTTTTTTTTTCTTTGTAACTGTCAGTGCTTTAAAAAAATGGCAACATGGATTTTTTTTCAATTTTGTTTTTCTTTTGCATTGGTACATTTTCTCCAGGGCAATGCCGACCCCCCCCCCCCCATGCTATTTTTGACACCCCCTTGCCTATTAGCCCAGAAAATTCACTTTTTTTTGGGGTTAAAAAGATTTGACTCCAATTGATTTCAATGGTTTGGCATTCTTTGAATTTTGCAGACCACTGCTTAACACGGACTCACAGCAGTTCGGCTCATCTCTAATGGTCACATAGCTGTTTTTGTCTTTAGTTTGTTCACTTTTACTACTTTTATTAATAGATGTGTAATATTATGTGTACAGAGTACTTGCTGCCATCTACAAGTGTTTTTGATGATACTATCGCTTCACGCTTGCCACAAAGTCTTCTTCTAATTTTGTCTATAAAATTTGAAAAATGGGAAGTCCAGATGTGTGAATATCTTCTCATGCCTGCTGTAGATATTTTTGCAATATAAGTTCCTCTTTGGATGGCTTATAATCAGCAAAACTTTTCTTGATTTTAGAAAGCAGCCATGATGTTCTGTGTACTGGTCCTGCTCATGCTGTGTCTATGGGGTATGTAGTATATATACAGTCTGTAGTATTATTATATACAGTGTACTGGTCCTGCTCATGCTGTGTCTATGGGGTAGGTAGTATATATACAGTCTGTAGTATTATTATATACAGTGTGCTGGTCCTGCTCATGCTGTGTCTATGGGGTATGTAGTATATATACAGTCTGTAGTATTATTATATACAGTGTACTGGTCCTTCTCATGCTGTTTCTATGGGGTATGTAGTATATATACAGTCTGTAGTATTATTATATACAGTGTACTGGTCCTGCTCATGCTGTGTCTATGGGGTATGTAGTATATATACAGTCTGTAGTATTATTATATACAGTGGACTGGTCCTGTCAATGATGTGTCTATGGGGTATGTAGTATGTATACAGTCTGTAGTATTATTATATACAGTGGACTGGTCCTGCTCATGCTGTGTCTATGCGGTATGTAGTATATATACAGTCTGTAATATTATTATATACAGTGTACTGGTCCTGCTCATGCTGTGTCTATGGGGTATGTAGTATATATACAGTCTGTAATATTATTATATACAGTGTACTGGTCCTGCTCATGCTGTGTCTATGGGGTATGTAGTATATATACAGTCTGTAGTAATATTATATACAGTGTACTGGTCTGGCTGATGCTGTGTTAAAGAAATCAAATACATTTCAGTAGTGGTGCTAAAAATGAATAAGTGAATTCATAAACATATGTGTTAGACAATAAAAAATTAAAAACATAACGATTTCCAAACAAAAATTAAATGTCCATAGACCACCACTAAATCTTTCATCAACGTTAGTGATAAAAATACTTGCAGACTGGGTGGGATAGATAGCGTCTTCCACCACCACCAGGCAAACAATCTACTCACCAGGGGAATTTGATACCCACTACAGGTAGTCAAACCAAGCGCTGATACCACTGGAAGTATATGTTCTCGGGAGAGACTGGTCCTCGACACGATGGAACTCCAAAGAATAGATCATGCAATAAGAAGAAAGAAGAAGAGGCTCCTTATTGTGTTGTATTTTTTTTTTTTATTCCTTTTATTCCAAACGAGGCATCGGCATAAAACGATAAAAACAATTGCCCAATTCAAAAGCATGCAGGCACGCAGTTTGCGTTTCACCTGAGCTCCAATTACCAAAAGTGACATATTACGTAACCTATGATTCATAGTATTATTATATACAGTGTACTGGTCCTGCTCATGCTGTGTCTATGGGGTATGTAGTATACAGTATATATTACTTAAAAAAAAATATAGTGAAATTCACTGCCTTCTCTCACTATCTCGGCACTATGTGTACTACACGGATTCGAAATGACAGATAAAAAAATCAAATGTTGCCAAATGTCATTTTCATTAAACTCAGCTGCCGTTTTAAAAGCATAAATGCCCAAACATAAATAAACAAAATTAGTAAATCCACACCAAGTAAAAACTTGTTAAATACCAAAACAGCGCTTAGTAATCACACAACGTGACAACTCTATCCTATGGTAGTCCATAAGAGAAATCATCAATCTATAGTTCAATAAAATAGCAGGAAGATAAGAGTCCAAAAGGAAAAAAAGTGCTCCCAGAGTCTGGTGTAGTTGCTAATGACGACAGCTTCCACCGTGTCAACACCACTTTAAACACTCCTCCCTTGTGCCACACTCCCCTTAAGGGTTTCTACTCACCAAAAGGTTGAGTTTAGTAGACATTCAGAATTTGGAACATTCGATCATCCTCCTCCTCAAAAACCCACTGTATTCCCTAGATGCTTCTCCTGATTAGGGATGAGCTCGGTGTTCGCGCGTTCGGCGAACAACGAACGATTTGGGCCGTTCGCGCCAAATTCGAGTGACGCGAACGGCCCACAATACACTGCGCCATCGCAGTGTAATCCCGGCGCTGTGATTGGCCAAGCATGCACTGTGACCCTGCATGCTTGGCCAATCACAGCGCCGGCAGCGAGGAGAGCAATGATTGGCCACAGGCAGGATGCCTGTGGCCAATTATTGCTGAGGGGGTTTAGTACACGCCCCACACTATAAAAGGCCGCCAGCGTGGCAGCCTCGTGTAGTGTGTTCCGGCGCAGGGAAAGAGTTACATAGGCAGGGACAGTGTCAGTGCTATTTGTACCTCAAACTTGTGTGAAGGGACAGAGAAGAATAGGCAGGGAGAGTGTCAGTGTCATATTCTTTGCTAAACCTTGTGTGTAGGGACAGACAAGGATCGGCAGGGAGAGTGTCAGTGTCATATTCTTTGCTAAACTTTGTGTGCTGGGAAAGACAAGGATCGGCAAGGAGAGTGTCAGTGTCATATTCTTTGCTAAACCTTGTGTGCTGAACCATATTGCTAAACCTTGTGTGTAGGGACAGACAAGGATAGGTAGGCAGAGTGTCAGTGTCATATTCTTTGCTAAACCTTGTTTGTAGGGACAGACAAGGATAGGCAGGGAGAGTGTCAGTGTCATATTCTTTGCTAAACCTTGTGTGTAGGGACAGACAAGGATCGGCAGGGAGAGTGTCAGTGTCATATTCTTTGCTAAACTTTGTGTGCTGGGAAAGACAAGGATCGGCAAGGAGAGTGTCAGTGTCATATTCTTTGCTAAACCTTGTGTGCTGAACCATATTGCTAAACCTTGTGTGTAGGGACAGACAAGGATAGGTAGGCAGAGTGTCAGTGTCATATTCTTTGCTAAACCTTGTTTGTAGGGACAGACAAGGATCAGCAGGGAGAGTGTCAGTGTCCTATTCTTTGCTAAACCTTGTGTGCAGGGAGAGAGAAGGATAGGCAGGGGACAGTGTCAGTGTCATTGTTGCTAAGCCTTCTGCACAGTATACACCTGAAGCTACCCCTTATTGCTGGTTTTACCATCTCCCTGCAGGCCATTAGAATGTCTGGAAGGCAAACAAGGAGAGGCAGACAGTCAGGAGCCAATAAAAGAGGGCAAGCAGGCTCTGTGTCTGGGGGCAACAGTGCTGGTCGTGGACGCGGTGCATTGTCATCAGCACATGGCCATGGGACACGCTTGTCCTTCTTTTCGGCAGCTGGACATGTTGAGTCACATCATGCCGAAGACTTGGAAGAGTGGATGACCAAGCCCTCCTCATCCTCCTCATCATCCCTCACCCAGGCTCAGGGTACTGGCAAAGCAGCTGCCAAAGCGTCCTCTTCCCTGGTATCAATGTCATCATCAGTCACTCCTTCCCTAGACCAACCATGTCCTCCTGAGGAGTCCCCCGAACTGTTTGAGCACAGTGTTGGGTACATGCTCCAGGAGGATGCCCAGCGTTTCGAAGGGTCTGATGATGATACCCAGCTAGAGGAAAGCAGTAGCGTGAGAGCAGAGAGAGGGGATGCTCAAGAAGGACATCAATCTGGCAGTCATGTTCCAGCTGCTGTTTGCAACATATGTCTCAAGCGTATATCGCGTGGCCAAAACATCACCCGCTTGGGCACCACATGCTTGACCAGACATATGTTGACCTGCCATGCAGCTCGTTGGCAAGCCTACCTTAAAGACCCACACCAAAGAACAAAGCTGACCTCTTCTTGCACCGCATCAGCTGGGATCTCCAACCCCACTATACCTTCAGTCCTCTCTGAAACCTGCTCTGAGAGGAATGAAGGTGTAGAATTAGGTGTGTCACAGTCAAGTACTTGCGGGCACACTGCTAGCAGTACACCGACGTCCGATTCTAGCAGGCAAATTTCCCTGCCCCAGCTGCTGGACCGTCGAAAGAAGTTCACTCCCAGCCATCCACATGCCCAGCGCTTGAATGCTAGCTTGGCTAAATTGCTAGCGCTTCAACTGCTGCCTTTTCAGTTGGTAGACTCGGCCCCCTTCCGTGAGTTTGTGCAATGTGCGGTTCCTCAGTGGCAGGTTCCCAAACACCACTTTTTCTCACGGAAGGCGATTCCGGCTCTCTACCGGCATGTGGAAGGCAATGTCTTGGCCTCGCTGGACAGGGCGGTCAGCGGTAAGGTGCATATTACCGCTGACTCATGGTCCAGCAGGCATGGACAGGGACGTTACCTTTCTTTAACGGCCCATTTGGTCACTCTTTTGGCAGCTGGGAAGGATGCAGGACAAGGTGCAGTAGTGTTGGAGGTTGTTCCACCGCCACGCCTCCAAAATGCTACTACTGGTTGTGACACACCTCTGTCCTCCACCCCCTCCTCTTCTTCTTCCTCCGTGGCCTCTTCCTGTGCTTTGTCCTAGGAACCAGCGGTGCTCCGTAGGCGTTCAAGGGGCTACGCAAGTACGCAGGCAAAGAGATGCCATGCCGTGCTTGCGCTGGTGTGTTTGGGGGACAGGAGCCACACTGGGGCAGAGGTTCTGTCTGCTCTGCAGGGGCAGGCCGAGAGGTGGTTGACGCCACGCCAGCTTAAGCCAGGAATGGTAGTTTGCGACAATGGCACCAACCTCCTCTCCGCTCTCCGACAGGGACAACTGACCCATGTGCCCTGTGTGGCTCACGTCCTTAACCTGGTGGTGCAGCGGTTCTTGGGCAGGTAACCGGGCTTACAGGATGTCCTGAGGCAGGCCAGGAAAGTCTGTGTGCATTTCCGCAGATCTTATAATGCCAGTGCTCGCCTGGCTGAGCTGCAAAAGGAGTTGAACCTGTCCAAGAACCGCCTTATATGTGACATGCCCACCAGGATGGTGAGCAGTGACAGTGCATGCATCAGTGACACTGTACCTCTTGTCCACCTGTTGGAACATACGCTGCGTGGAATAATGGACAGGGCACTTGAGGCAGAACAGAGGCAGGAAGAGGAGGACTTCCTTGCCTCTCAAGGCCGCCTTTACCCAGACAGTGTTCCTTCTGTCCCACCCATCGCACAGGAAGAAGAGGAGGAGGAGGAGGAGGATTGTGTCAGCATGGAGGTGGAGCCTGGCACTCAGCATCATCAGCAGCAGTCTTTTAGGGATGATTTACAGTCCCAAGAAACCAGTGGACTTGTACGTGGCTGGGAGGAGGTGGCTGCGGATCATGTCGTCCTTAGTGACCCAGAGGACTCGGGACTGAATGCCTCAGCTAACCTACGCTGCATGGCCTCCCTGATCCTGCAAAGTCTGCGGAAGGATCCTCGTATTCTTCGGATCAAGGAGAGGGACCATTACTGGCTTGCCACTCTCCTTGATCCACGGTACAAGGGTAAGGTTGCGGACCTTATCTTACCGTCGCAGAGGGAGCAGAGGATGAGACAACTCCGGGAGGCCTTGCAGAAAGGTCTGTGCAACGCGTTCCCAGAGACTGGGAGGTTACAAACTCCTGGTCTTGGACAACGAGTTGCTGAGGCTTCGGTCAGTCAAAGAAGGAGCGGTGGGGAAGGTGGCCGTCTGACCGAAGCGTTCAGACAATTCTTTAGTCCGCAGCCCCAAGGTATGATCGGTTCCAGCAACCATCGCCAGCATCTGATATACATGGTGCAGGAATACCTAGGGGCAAGGTCAGACTTGGACACCTTACCCACCGAAAATCCTCTGGCTTACTGGATCTTGAGGATGGATAACTGGCCAGAGCTTGCACAGTATGCAATTGAGCTACTGGCCTGTCCTGCATCCAGCATTCTTTCAGAACGCACATTCAGTGCTGCTGGAGGATTTTTCACGGATCACAGGGTGCGCCTGTCCACCGACTCTGTTGATCGACTGACCTTCATAAAGATGAACCAGTCTTGGATCACCACCAGCTACCAAACACCTGAAGCTGATATAACAGACTAATTTATTTTCAAATGTCACATCCCTTCAAGACTGATGCTGATGCTGAGAGTTTGTCCTGTTATGTTGACTGACTATCCTCCTCCTCCTCAATGATCCGATTGACGATGATAGCTTGGAAGAACATTTTTGTTTCTGGGTGCCGCCACCAGTGGCTAAGGCCCAATTTTTCAGCCCCTGTTTAACAGGGGTGTGTTATTACAATTTTTTATGCAATGCTTTGCAGCAGGGCTCATTCCTGCACTCCAAGTAGAGTATCTGGGAGTGGTTGCAGTGTTGTGGCACCAGTGCCTAAGGCTCAATTTTTCTGCCCCTGTTTAACAGGGGCATGTAATTACAATTCTTGATCTAATAATTCACAGCAGGGCCCATTCATGCGCCCACCAAGAGTAACTGTGAGGGCTCACAGTGTTGTGGCAACACCAACATGTAAAGGGCAAATTTCAGCTGAGTATATACAGTAGGCCCCTACTTTCAAACATCCAACTTACAAACGACTCCTCCTTGCAAACGGAAGGATACAACAGGAAGTGAGAGGAAATCTACCCCTAGGAAGGCAAATTCTCTCCTGTAAGAGTTAATATGGGAAAAAAAGTGTCTCCTCTACACTGATTCTTTATCACCAATTCTTGTTTCAATAAAAAAAACAAATTTTCAAAAAACATTTGTCATTAGGACGGAAAGTGAGGTGAACTGTTCTGAACAGGTGCACACTGCACAGACAGCAAAACAAATGTTACAGGGGTGATAACCCTTCCCTATGTTTTCCAAAAAGCTTAAAAATATATTTTTTGGCTGGAGCTACACTTAAACAATGTACCTGTTCAAAATTACAAACAGATTCTACATAAGAACAAACCTACAGTCCCTGTCTTGTATGCACCGCCTGTATATGGCTGTTCAGAGTATATAGGGCCTTTTTTATTTTGTGTGCAGGGTTCCCCTTAATATCCATACAAGACCCCAAAGGGGCTGGTAATGGGCTGGGGTAGGGGGGGGGGGGTGATGGGGTAGCTATGCCATTTTTCTCAAAGATTTTCATCCATATTACCGGGACCAGACATTACATTAAAGCCGCAAGCAGTTTTAAATGGCTTTTTTTTCCTTTAGAAATGTAATTTTGTGCAGGGACAGTTCTAAACACGGGAAACACGTGGCACTTCACAGGCATACTTTAGATACCCCCCAGGTACGATATTTAAAGGAATATTTGACTTTTTTTTTTTCACTTCATGCATCATTAAAATGACTGCTCCCGAAAAACTGACGTTTTTAAAACTTATTTTTGCATTGATACATGTCCCCTGGTGCAGAACCCGGGTTCCCAAACCCTTTTTAGGACAATAACATGCATAATAGTTGTTATAATTAGCACTTTAGATTTCGAACGTTCGCATCCATTGTATTTAATAGGGTTCTAAAGTTCGTGCGAACTTTCGGTCCGTTCGCGGGTTCTGGTGCGAACCGAACCCGGGGGTGTTCGGCTCATCACTACTCCTGATGATTAGAAGGTTGAGTTTAAACAGGCACTATCACACTAGATCCTCCGATCCTCCTCCTCCTCCTAGATGTAATCGGTCCACTGGTACTTATCCTGGTAGTCTCAGATTCAAAAGGGAGAGAGACTGGAGATAGTGTAATCCTGTTTTATCGATTTATTGAACAATCCTTTAAATAAACATAAAATCCGGTACACAACAGCTTTAGGCGCCGTTCCCAGGCTCTTTGCGTAGTGATGGATACAAGTTTAGTCTGCGGTGGACGGGACTGACACTTGTATCCATCACTACGCAAAGAGCCTGGGAACGGTGCGTCTTTTAAATGTACTGGTTGTCCTAAAGCAGTTGTGTACTGGATTTTATGTTTATTTAAAGAATTGTTCAATAAATCGATAAAACAGGATTACACTATCTCCAGTCTCTCTCCCTTTTGAATCTGAGACTACCAGGATAAGTACCAGTGGACCGATTACATCTAGGAGAAGGAGGAGGATTGGAGGATCTAGTGTGATAGTGCCTGTTTAAACTCAACCTTCTAATCATCAGGAGAAGCATCTAGGGAATACAGTCAGTTTTTGAGGAGGAGGATGATCGGATGTTCCAAATTCTGAATGTCTACTAAACTCAACCTTTTGGTGAGTAGAAACCCTTAAGGGGAGTGTGGAAGGAAGGAGTGTTTAAAGTGGTGTTGACACGGTGGAAGCAGTCGTCATTAGCAACTACACCAGACTCTGGGAGCACTTTTTTCCTATTGATCTTCCTGCTATTTTATAGGCTCACTGTGTGACAGAGTTCTGAGGAGGAATCGATTGCCTGAACTAAGTGACAAATTGCCAGTGCAATTGATTCCAACCTCCACCACCTCTGCCTCTTACTGATCATCCCATCCCCCCACCACTGCTGCCACCCCCCCTCAATACCACCGCTGTTACCCCCCCCAACACCACCACTGCCACCCCCCCAACACCACCGCTGCCACCCCCCTTAATACCACCACTGCCACCCCTCCTCAACACCACCGCTGCCACCCCCATTAATACCACCGCTGCCACCCCCCCCCCCAACACCACAGCTGCAAACCCCCTGAACACCACCGCTGCCACCCCCCCTTAACACCAACGCTGCCACCCCCATAACACCAGCGCTGCCACCCACCTCAACACCACCGCTGCCACCCCCCTCAACACCACCACCTCTGCCACCCCCTCGCAACACTACCTCTGCCACCCCCTCACAACACTACCACTGCTACCACCCCTCAACACTATCACTGCCACCCCCTATCAACACAGCCGCTGCCACCCCCCCAAACCACCACCGCTGCCACCCCCCTTCAACACCACCGCTGCCACCCCCCTTCAACACCACCACTGCTGCCACTGATGCCACCCCCCACCAACAGCCCTCCAAAAAAGTATCAAAATTATGCTTTTTCGGGGGGAGGGGGCCTTCATGATTTCTTGCACCGGGGCCCTGAAGTTTCCAGTTATGCCTCTGTGGTAAACGGCAGCTGTGATTGACCCTTTATCATGATCTGTGATCAGCTGTGTCTAATCACAGCCTGAAGGACACAGCAATCATAGAATGCACTGGATGCGCACCCCAGAGGGCGTGATTCCAGGAAGACGTCCTTCCTAGAACAACAGAGCTGCGCTGTAGCCGTCTTATGGCTATAGTGCGGTAAGGAAGTGGTTAAAGCAAACACTAGTACAAACTGGGTGCTGGATTAGGTTTTTCTATGGGTCACTGAAATTGTCACTGGGCATACTGGTTCCAGTTTGACAGCATTAACAAAAGCTCCTCATTAACATTTTGACATTTTGCCAGACTGTTGTTTGGAAGCTAATCAGTGGGGACCTTGAGTGGAGAGTGCAAACAAGTTTTGCTTTTGACTGCTGGTGATTGCTGTGTTGCATTTTAGGTTCTTTTTGAGACTTTTCCTTGCAGCTTGCGGCATGTATGCATTCCTTGATCATCATTGAGGGAAAATACTGCTGTGAAAAATGTAAGCAAATTGTTTCCCTGGAAGCCCAGGTTCTGAATCTGGGGAAGCAGTTGTCAGCACTGATCAGACCCTCCATACTAAAGGAGAGCCGGGAACATATCTGGCAGGTGTCGGCAGGGGCCAGCACAGAGGCAGGTGGAGGCAAAGAGGTGCACGCACTAGAAAAGAGTAGATGGGTGACAGTCAGGAAGGGTAGAGGGGGAAGTGCCAGGGAGGCCAATCCAGGGCTGGAGCTTCCCCAAAAATATGCTCCATTGAGTGACATTGGTGAAACCAGTCATGGACCAGCACTGCTGGAGCTGAGGGACTCCCCTAGCTGCCAGGGGAAGGACTTCTCCAGTGAGAGTGGAGAGGAAGTGAAGGGAAAGGAAAGACAGATTCTGGTGGTAGGGGATTCAATCCCTAGAAGGACAGAGAGGGAAATCTGTGACAAAGACCTGAAGCGCCAAACTGTATGCTGTCTACCGGGCACTCGGGTTCGGCACATCATGGATCTGGTGGACAGATTACTGGGAGGGGCTGGGGAAGACCTGGCTGTAATGGTGCACGTTGGCACCAATGACAAAATCAGATGCAGATGGAGTGTCCTAAAGAACGATTTTTGGGACTTGGGAGCTAAATTGAGGAAAAGGACCTCCAAGGTCGTATTCCCAGGAATACTACCGGTACATCGAGCCACACCAGAAAGGCAGAGGAAGATTAGGGAAGTAAACAAGTGGCTGAGGAGCTGGTGTAGTATGGAAGGGTTTGGGTTCCTGGAGGACTGGGCCGACTTTTCAGTCGATAACCAGTACAATAGAAGGGATGGACTGCACCTAAATGAGGAGGGTGCAGATAAGCTGGGAATAAAGATGGCCAAAAAATTTGACGGATTTTTAAACTAGGCGACGGGGGAGAGCCCAGAGGTAGAGATCATCAACGTGGAACACAGGACCGTTTGAAGGAATTTGGGGGCCCCAAGCAAAATGGACATGGAGGCCCCCCCAACCCCCCCCCCCCCGCGCACTCACGCAAAGCCTACAGAAACCACAGCATAGCGATACAGTTTAAGCTCACCCACACTTTATATAAATAAAAAAGGTTTACAGTGCAAATACTGCTGTTGCATATATTCCAACATACTTAAAACACATACACACTCACATTAACATTAAGATGCTGCTTAGGACTGTTTATGGACAGTGGGATGGACAGGGGGACCGTGGGATGGACAGGGGGACTCCGCACTGTAATATCCACATCATCTCCCCCACTGTAATGTCCACATCTCCCCCACTGTAATTACCAGATCTCCCCCCTGTACTTTCCACATCTCCCCCTGTAATGTCCACTGTTAAAATAATAAAAATATTCAAAAATAATTATGGAGCGATAAAGTCTCTAATAGTTCCACAAATAAAATAGTAAATACGTTTTCTTGAAAAGTAGTAAAGAATCTGTCAGTCTTTCTATGGCTCCACAAGCATGTACTTGTACATGATTTCTGTTCTGTCCAGTAATCCAGGCCAGGATTAGGATCCCTGAATATTCGTGCGCTTTTCTCCTGCAAACAACTTCCTGGTCACAGCAGCCTGCTTCTCCATCCCAATCCCCACTATTGGAGAAATGTCCAGTATCAGGGTTTTATTTTATTTTTTGCAGGC
Organism: Rana muscosa; assembly: GCA_029206835.1. Taxonomy (NCBI): domain Eukaryota; kingdom Metazoa; phylum Chordata; class Amphibia; order Anura; family Ranidae; genus Rana; species Rana muscosa. Next base: position 342,519,806 of record CM055118.1, on the reverse strand, counting down.
TGCTGTGACCAGGAAGTTGTTTGCAGCCGCGCACTAATATTCAGGGATCCTGATCTGGCTGAATTACTGGACAGAAGAACAGAAATCATGTACAAGTACATGCTTGTGGAGCCAAAGAAAGACAGATTCTTTACTACTTTTCAAGAAAACGTATTTACTTTTTTATTTGTGGAACTATTAGAGACTTTATCACTCCATTAAAAAGTCATTCACTGACTTACCTTTTCCAGAGGCACTGTCTGGCGGGCAAAATATGATCCGACCGCAATGGGAGTTGTAGCACGCCTGCGCTGCCCTCCTGAGTGACTGTGACTGACACCGACTCCTCCCCCCAGGAGCAGGGAGCATCAGCACGTAGCCGCCGCTGTGGACTACAACTCCCATAAGCAATAGCGGCGGCCTGTCACCGCCGGGTGTACCAAGATGGCCGCCGCTCCGGAGCTAGGCCGAAGCCGCGGCCTTTCCTAAGGCTGCAATCCGCGGATCGGCTCCGGGCAAAAATCGAGGACAGTGACAGGCAGCAGGCTGGGGCCCTAGGCCAGCTCGGGGCCCCAAGCAATTGCTTGTTTTGCCTGTCCTGTTCCGACGGCCCTGGTGGAACATATTCCAGAGGGTAGTATTGGGCCATTAGTGGTAGGTTGACTAAAGCACAAAAAACCCAAGGTAAGTATAGTAACAAGTCCTTGTTGCAATCTCGAAACACCCAATAAGAGGGTAGTATGTGACCAGTCTAAACTACGTGGCATGTTCACAAATGGCAGGAGCCTGGCGGACAAGATGGGTGAACTAGAGATACTGTTGTACGAAGAGGATTTGGATTTTGTGGGAATTTCAGAGACCTGGTTCAACAGCTCTCATGATTGGCTGGCAACCATTCAAGGGTATACATTTTATCACAGGGATAGAGAGGGTAAAAAAGGGGGAGGGGTATGCCTATATATCAAGAATATTGTACAAGTGAATGTGAGAAATGACATCACTAAGGGAGCTGGGGAGGAGGTGGAATCCTTATGGGTAGAGCTCCAAAGGGATGAAGCTAAGGGAAAAATAATACTGGGAGTATGCTATAGGCCCCCTAAACTGAGGGAGGAGGGGGAGACGGATCTCCTATCACTATTTGGATTAGCAGCAAGGATGGTTTATCCTGCCGTTGCTTCAGTTAGACTGTACCGTTACTGGCGTCTCTCCCGCACATCACAGAGCCGGAGTCCGTGGTGCCGGATGGAAGAAGGGCGAGAAGATGGACGCAGCCTGCACAGGGTACATCGCTGGATTCGTTTGCAGGTGTCACATAATGGGCTAGTATGCAATGCATACTAGCCCATTATGCTTTTAATTTGCAGGGTTTGCAGTGAGCAAAAGAGGAAGTAAAACCCATCAGGGTTTACTTCCTCTTTAAAGTGATACTAAAGTCTCGTTTTTTTTTTTTTTTGTATAAAAATAACAAACATGCTCTGTATAATGGTTTTACACAGAGCAGCCCAGACCCTCTTCTTCTCGGGTCCTTTGTCGGCGCTCCTGGCCCCTTCCTCCTGTTGAGTGCCCCCACAACAAGCAGCTTGCTATGGAGGCACCTGAGATGAGCTGCAGCTCCGTGTATCCGTTCAGACATAGAGCCACGGATCGGCCCCACCCCCTCTCTCTCCTCATTGGCTAATTGACTTTGATTGACAGCTGTGGGAGCCAATGGTGCTGACTGCTGTGTCTCAGCCAATCAGGAGGGAGAGTCCCGGACAGCCGAGGCACTCGTGGACATCGCTGTATTGAGTGGGCGGTCAGGTAAGTATTAGAGGAGCGAAGGGGGGCTGCTGCACATGATTCGAACAAGAAATGAAAAACAAACAAAATTAAAAAAAAGTTACAGGCATCCAGGTCAAAAATAGATGTGTATCCACAAAAAGAGTTGTATAAGGCAGACCAGTTAAGGTCTAAAACAATATTTCTCTGGATTACAACTGGGAGTATATAGCAATTTTGAACAACATAAAAATGTATACCATGGGGGTGAGGGGATAGTAATCTGGGTGGTATCTAGAAGTCAACAAGGGAAGCAAAAGTATAAAGGGGAGCTATGTCAGGGAGGTACAGGGATGGAAGGATGAATGTGAACCAGATAGGATCAGGGGAGGGAGAACCATATTTAGATTTGTCCCATAATTCCCAGATTCCATCGAACCTGTCAACAGCATCCTCCACCAGTGCCGTCATGAGCTCCATTCTGCGAATTTCGGCAATCGTTGAGAAGCTGTTCCTGAGAGGGGTGGGGGTCAACCAACACATTGGGATAACGCTCTTAGCTGCTAATAAAATTTATGAGGCTATTTTGTTTGAGTTTTCCCCAAACCTAGGAAGGGGGGGGCAAGGAGAAGAAGTAGCGTGTCAAACGAGAGAGGAGACTTAAATAGTCATTGGAGCAGGGACATCACAATAGACCAGAAAGGTGTTATTAACTCACATTGCCAGAATATCTGGTAATGAGTGCTTCTGGTCTTACCACATCTCCAACAAAGCGGGACAGAGAGGGATCATAACAGTGTAAGATTTCTGGGGTTCTATACCATAAAAACAGTGTTTTGAACGTTGTCTCTCTCTGCGCCATGCATCGGGATATCTTGGAGGTGGAGGACCAGATCCTGCCCCACTGAGGGAGAGAGATAGGCTTTTGGGTGATTTAGGTCAATTTTTGCATGTAAGTGTGAAGATCATCTGAAAGTGGGGATGAGTCCTGAAGTATTTGGTAAATGATAGAGAATAACCACGTTTGATGGGGGCCCTGGGAGCAGATGAGTTCAAAGGTCGTTGGTTTAGATAAAATAAGGGTAGGGGAGAAAGCTGACAGATAATTACTTATTTGGAGATAAGAGTAGTGCAAATTCTTGGGGAGTTGGTATTTAGACTGGAGGTTAACGAAGGTTCGGAATTTATGGGTGGCTGGGTGGACGAAATGGCGTAGTTGAAATTGGCCAGCCAGTGCCCAGGGGGCCATACAGGAGTGGGATAGGCTGTCTGGGAGCAGTGGGTTGAAGAGTACATTAGATAATGGGGGGGCATGGTGAAGAGAGAGAGAATTTTTTACAACAAGTGCACCAGAGTTTTAGTGTGAACAGCATAGAGCATAAACAAAAGCCATGGAGTTTGGGGTCCTGAATAAGGGCGGGCGACCAGACAAAGGCTTTTTATCTTAATGCATAGAATGCTTTAACCTCCCTGGAGGTATGATTATTTCAGATTTTAGGTGCTGAAAGCGGTACAATTATTTTGCATGGAAATTTGGCGTTTTATATTGTAGGCCTGCAATTCTTAGTATTAACACACTTAAATCTGTCCAAACAAGAGTCTAGTAGACATCCTGGGTATGATAAAAGTTTGAAACATGAAAGCATTAATTATAATATAATAAATAACTATAAATAATTATAACAAATAATAATATAATTATAATAAAAATTATTCAATAATGTAATCAAATCAAAAACACTGAAATTTGCTCAGTTGCAGAATTGTCGCTGTCATTAGATTTAGTGTTTGATGACGAATTTCCCCACAAATCGCTATCGCTCAATTCTGCAAGTGATTCTAATTTATTATCGCTGTTTTCTAGCTGGTCTAAAACCACTTTTGACATAAAGGGACACTTTTTGGTTGCTATGGACAATCTCCAGTTTCCAGGCAGAAAGAACAGTTTTTATAATATAAAACTACATGCAGGGCACCGGACAAACCACTAGGGACAAATGGGATGTGTAATTATTTGATACAGTACTGTAATCAGTAAGATTACAGTATACTGTATGTGTTTTTCACTTTTTGAATTTGGCGCCGAACTCCATCCCCGTGCGTCGCAATGCTCAGGAACGGAGCTCGGCGGCACTCGGCAGTGTGAATCGAGCGAGGAGACAGCTCGCTCACACAGCGGGGAGACATCGCAGAATCCAGGGGACAAGGTAAGTAACTTTCCCTGTATCCTGCGATGCGTTCCCTGAGTCTGGCTCGGGGTTACTGCTTTTGATACTGAAATCTTACCCCGAGACAGACTCGGGAATACCGCTAGGCAGGTTAAGATAAAAAAAAAAAAAAACTTCTGCCTTTACAACCACTTTAAATGGACTTGGTTCCCTTTAAATAAATTTGCACTGATTTTTTGCTGGGAACATTTCCAGTAGGTCAGGTTAAGCCAGAGTTAGTGAATGCAGAAATGGTATGTTTGGCCTCCAAAATGTGTTCGCTTTCCCTGATATGGATCAGTTTTCAGCTTTCATTAAATTGCCTTGGACTCTTGGAGATATGTTTGGTGCATTTATTGTATTGTATGTATTTTAAAGCAAATGTCCACCTTTGAAAGTATGAGCTCTTCTGCTTCCTATCACCTGAGTGATAATGAAAATGTGTTCTTTTCATAGACGGGTTCCATGAAACTTCTGGACAATACTGCATTGATCAGCCTAGAAGAATGGAATCCTTAGTTGGAGGAGCATTAACAATCCCCTGCCAGTTTGGATTTCCAGTAACGAAGAACAGAATCCAGTCTGTAAATATCGCAGTGAGAGCGTCAGCCGATAGAAATTATTGTGGACGTGAAGAAGATGAAATTTACAACAAAACAGAAACCTCCCTAATATCCTCTAATCACCAGGAAAAGATAAATGTGCGTGTGGATCTAGACCACAGAAATGCAATCATATCTATAAAAAATGTAATAGCTTCTGATGGTGCTAAAAATTATTGTTTACGTTTGAAACTCAAATTTGAAGGCAGGCAAAAGGCGGAGGTGTGGCAGGATCCACAGGGCACTCTAGTTTTGGTGAAAGGTAAGGCACGAACAAGCTTATTAACGCCCAACACCAGACCCCCCCCCTTCCCTTTGAGCGCCCCACACTGTTTTAAAAAAAAAAAACGTTTTATTACCTTGCCATACAAATGGAACATTAATTACGATCTACATAACGTTGGAGAGACATTGGTTACAAGTACTAACATGACTTAACTTGAATAAATTGCATAAGGGCATGAACAATGAATAAGTGACGATATGACATTCAAAAATAAATGTTCAATTTGATGGTCAAAGTTCAAAATCTATCCCCATTTATTTTTACATTTTCTATATTCACTTAATTGTTCATGCACTTATGTAAGTATTTTATTTTGGCACAAATTGTAGGTTAATTTGTTATTATTTATTCATGTATTAATTAATTTATTCACTTGATGTAATTTATGTAAATCTATTTTAATATATCATATGTTTGATTAATTGGACAGCACTTAAGGTGGTTCTAAAGGCAGAAGGTGCATTCTATGCATTAAGATAAAAATAAATACATTTGTGTGCAGCAGCCCCCCTTAGCCCCCCTAATACTTACCTGAGCCCCCTCAGGTAACTGTCTGGGACTCTCCCCCCTCATTGGCTGTGACACAGCAGCGGGTGCCATTGATACCCACTGCTGTCAATCAAATTCAGTGAGTCAATGAGGAGAGAGAGGGGACGGGTCCGAACCATGGCTCTGTGTCTGAATAGACACAAAGAACAGCGGCTCGGCTTGGAAGCCCCCATATCAATCCGCTTGCTGTAGGGGCACTTAGAAGGGAGGGGCCAGGAGCACCAGTGGGTGACCTAAAAAGAGGAGGATACGGGCTGCTTTGTGCAAAACTGCACAGAGCAGGTATGTATAAGGCCCCTTTCACACGGGACGGATCCGTGATGATCCGCCCCGTGAACCTCCGCTTGCTCCGCTGATCCCTGCTGAGCCAGCGGATGACAGGGCGGTCCCCGCACACTGTGCAGGGACCGCACTGTCAGATCTCCGCTCTCCTCTATGGGGGGATCGGATAAACACAGACCGTCTGTCCGTGTTCATCCAATCCGCTCTGCAGACGGATTGAAAAATAGGAGTTTCTTCCGTCTGCAGAATCGGAGGATTGCGGACCCGGATGAGATCGGGTGTCAGCGGATGGATGAAAAAGCGGACATACGGTCCGCACGTGTGAAAGGGGCCTTACATGTTTGTTATTTCTAAACAAAAAAAAAAACAAAACAAACAGAGACTTTAATATCACTTTATAGGGACAGCACATCTATTATTTATATAACACAGTCTAACAAAAAAAAAATGTTCTTTGTGCCCTGCTCTTGGGGTTCAGAAAATTGCAATGGCTAGACTGCATCAGTCCCCATACACGCTATTAGATTTTCTGCAGATTTTTGTCTTCAGATTTACCAAAACCATGTAGTGCAAGGGCCTGCCTGATTGCATATCAATTGAAACTCTTAAGGTTTGACCTCATATTATATGGTTTTGGTAAATCTGAAGACAAAAATCTGCAGACAATCTAATAGTGTGTATGGGGCTTTAGTTTATGAGATATGATCAAATTTATTTAACTTTTTAGTCAGTTTTTGAAAAGATCTTGCTGATCAACTGGTTCTTCATACAAATTAGCACATATTCTGTATATTATCTAAGAAGAGGTGTGAGATTACTTTTACCCTCCGCATTCGGTGAGTGCACGGCTTGTGAGCCGGATAGCAATAGTTTAGAGAGTTTAAATATCCGTAGGGTCATGGCTAGGACAGTCTTCCCCTAAATGACATTCTATGTATAAGGTTCTGGAGGGATTCATAGGAGGTGAGGATGGCTTCCTCCAGGGCAGAGGCCGCATTGTTGCCTTTGAGATAAAACCACCAATGCGCATGTGCCAACTGCGAGGCTACTTAATAGGTTTGGAGGCAAGGCAGTGCCAGACCCCCTTCCAAAATTGGTAGTTTCAAGGTGGTTTTTGCGATCCGAACTGCTCCTCCCCTCCAGATAAAATTAGTGAGGATGGAGTCTATCTCTTTGAATATGGCTTTAGTCATATAGATTGGTGAATTACTCAAAATGTACAAGAAGTGTGGCAGGAAAATCACTCTGAAAATGTTTATCCTACCTAGTAATGTTAATGGGAGATTCAACCATATCTTTAGCCTTCTCCTTAATCTACTTATAAGGGGGTCTAGATTAATTTTTACATATGAGGAGATGGGATGCTGTATCAAGACCCCCAGATAATGAAATGAGTGGACGATCTGTAGTGGGCATGCGGGAGGTAACACTATAGAGGCTGACTGGTCCATTATAAACAAGAGAGATTTGTGCCAGTTAACCCCGGAAGCCTGAGAAATGACCAAATCGTCAGATAGTATCCAGCAGGGCTGGAAGAGACGACTGGGGGTCCACTAAATATATCAGCATGTCATCTGCATAAAGGGATACCTTTTCTTCCAGACCCCCAATTGTCAGTCCCACAATTGCCCCACTGGACTGTACCAGTGCCACAAGGGGCTCTATCGCCAGTGTGAACAGCCTATGATACAGCAGTTGTACCCATCTGACAAAGGCGTTTCCAAACCTGAATTTAGCCAAGACCTCTAGAAGATACGGCCATTCGACCGAGTCAAAGGCTTTATGAGCATCTAGGGCCAAAACAGCCAGAGAGCCCATGGTATCATGTGTCTCCTGTATGATGGTAAAAAGCCTGCACAGATTAATGGAAGTCGATCACCCCGGGAGGAATCCAGTCTGATCTGCTCCAACAAGAGTAGTGATGACTGTATTCAATCTCCGGACAAGCACTTTGGCTAAGATCTTCACATCTGAGTTTATTAGCGAGATCGGTCGGTACGATTCGCAAAGAAGTTGGTCCTTATGGGGCTTAGGGATAAGGACAATCAGCGCCTCCGACATGGAGGGCGGCAACTCTCCCGTCTTGAGCACAAAGTTATATACCCGAAGTAAGTGCGGGATCAGTAATTCTCTAAAGTGTGTGTACCATTCTATGGGAAAAGCATCCAGTCCCGGTGTTTTATTCCTGGCAAATGACTGGATGGTCTCTCCTATTTCCTCATTCTTTAAGGGAGCATGAAGCAGTGAAGCCTGAGAATCCTGTAACTTCAAGAGTGAGATGGTGGAGAGATAGTCATCTAGTTCTACAATAGTGTAGTGCGCCCTGGAGGAGTATAACGTGGAATAAAATGTAACAAATTCCTCCATTATGTCTTTGCTTTGTTCAACTATATTACCCTCTGAATTCATAACTCTCGGAATATTAAACAGCTGATAGTCAGTGTAACGAGCCCCTTGCTTGCTCGGTTCCACTCTCCCGACACTCCTCTGCTACTATTGGATCATATTGCAGATCGCAACGTCTGATGGTTCGGTCATCCGATGCTCCAGGATTCAAACTACAGCTATGTGCCAATCTAATCCATTTGTGATAGTTCAGAACAAACACCAGGCAGGCTGTATGTAAGTTCAAACAGGAATCTCTCTTTATTAGATGCACACACACACACACTTTTATACAGCAGTTTGAACACCCTGCCCCCAACAACCACTTTCCTATTGGTCAATTGTAAAGTACATTGTAGTTCGCAATTAGCTTCTCTTGGCCATGCAAATAAGGACTTGAAACAGGGTCAGTAGGGATTGGTCTGATAGCTTGAATAGGAGAACTGAGATGTGTATTGACACAGAAGCCCCAGGGGGTAATTAAAGTACATAAACAAACAGTCAAACATAGAACAATGCTTTTCTTCTAGACCATGGAGCCGTCTGGAGGGGGGGGGTTAGCCTTAAGACAGGGCAGAAGACCCCCCACTGTGTAATAGATTCAAAGGAGAAATACTTCAGTATTCCAAGGTCCATGACAATACTCTCTCCTGGGAAACAGTCCAACAGCCACAGTGGGACCCCAAACGGGTCAACTCGAGGATGTTGGAAAAGTAGTCTTAAGGTTCCAGGTCTGTCTGCCGGGATAACCCATCCGCATTCCTGTCTTGAGGCCCTGGCCCATAATCGGAAGGCAAGAGGCTGGCATTCAGTCCTCTCCAAAAGCCTCTGTCCAAGCTAGGTCTGTCAAACATCTCCCCTTTCGGCAGGAAACTAACATAGGCGGAGACCCCAGATGGGTTGACTCCGAAGTTAGTCCATAGTTCTATTCCCCCAATGCCGGTATCCACACAGGACCCCAAATAAATTGCTCCAAACAGAGCATTACTTACCCAGCCAACCTCTGTCTCTCTCAGAGAACATACCCACCGCTGGGGAGAGGCCTGGACTGGCCCTTCTCCCTGGAGTCCTTTCAGCCGCTGGAGAGAAGACAGGGTGACTGGGCTCAGTCCGTCATGCTGTTGGGGATCTGGGTCGACTGCCCGGCATCCCTGGGGTATACAAGTGGAGACTGAAGTCCCATCCACTTGTGGTAGGTGAAAATCCCCTAGTGCTTGCAAAGCAAGGCTGACATCCTCCTGTCTCAGTGTCACACCATTTTCTGGGGTTGTGTCAGTGAGGACTGAAGTCCCATCCAATACCACAGGACCTCCCTCTTCTGTTAGTTGAGAGCAGAGGCCCGTGGCACTCTGCTCTGTTGCCAGCTCTTCCGCTGGGTTGCTGTGAGTGGGGACCGCAGTCCCATCCACCGATATCCGCTCTTGTGGCAGTTGTGTGCCGATGCCAGTAGCATTCTGCCCTGCTGCCAGTGATTCAGCTGGGAGTTAAAGCTTTACTGCCTCAGCTTGTTGCTGGGGAGAAGGGCCAACTGCCCCAGCTCCCTGAAACTCCACAGTTGTTTCCGGTGCTGGGCAGAGGTTGGTAGCACTCTGCCCTGTTGCCAGCACTTCTGCTGGGGACTCCACACCATCTGCTCTGGCTAACTGTTGGGGAGGGAAAAGGGCTGTTTCTCCCCCCGCATCTCTGAAATCCACTTGGAAAGAGGAACCATCATCTTCTCACCTCGGGCCTCCAAAACTGCCACGGGTGTAGAGCAGGGGTCTGCAGTACTTTGTCCTGCTGCCAGTACTTGGGCAGGCGATGCATAATCCCTAACATCCTCTGAACAGCCCATTAAGTCCATACCTTCTGTAATCTGTGGCTGGGGAGATGAGCCAACTGCCCTAGCTCCCTGGAACTCCATATCATCCACTTCGGCTTTAGGGATGGCAATCTTCAGATTTTCCACTGCCGATTCTTCAGCCAGGCTAGCTCCCTGGAACTCCATATCATCCACTTTGGCTTTAAGGGTGGTAATCTTCAGATTTTCCACTGCTGATTCTTCAGCCAGGATTTCAGAGTTGTCAACTGGTATTTCCTGATAGTCCCAGGCAAAGGGAGCCACACCCTGCTGCTGAGCAGAGTCTAGCAGCTGTTGGTAGGCAATCTCCAGCTCCCATTCCTGAACGGCCAGAAACTCCAAATCTTCCTGTGCCCAGTGCCCTTCCGAGACATTCAGTCTTTGTTCTCTGTGCTCCATTATTTTCTCCAAATGCCACTCCCGATCACTCCCAAAGTCAGGGTCCTCGGACAGTCTCCAATACAACAATCCCAGGCCATTATAGTCAAAGCCTTCCGTGGGGCTGTCATCCGCTGACCATGGGCACTCTTGGGCTACATACCACCGGAGGGCTCTGTAGCTCTCATCCAACCGCATCTCTGCCCGGATCAGCCTGCTTAACTCAGCTGTCCACTCCTGCCTCGGTTGTTCCCCCAATAACGGCATTCGTACTTCATACTGCGACCAGTACCTTACATAGATGGAGGGGAGAATCTTTCCCTGGTGTTGCTGTTCGAGAGCTAGCACTTTCTTCCAGAGTTCGCAGTGGATCGAATCAGACCATTCCACCAGGACCTCCTCTGATACTGGTCCTCCATGCTGTATCTGCATCTCTCGCATCCTCCTTCCGAATTCCTCTTCCATGGCGGCTGGTTCTTTAGGCGTTGTCTCCGATTGCCGTATTTCCGCCATTCTCAGCTCATGTTGCCGCTGTAGTTCTCTCTTTTGTCGGGCATCCTGCAGCTGGATGCCTTTAATGGCTTCCTGTATGGCGGTCGCTGATGGGTTAGCCCCATATAATGCCAACCGCTGTCGCACTCGTTGCTGAAACAAATCTTCAACTGACCGGGGTCCTGCATCACCCTTCTTCTGGTCCATCTCGGCTCTCAAGTGGGTCTTTCAGCGTGACTTTCCTGCAGGCTGCATAGCTGGTCATTCACTGTGGTGGTTTGGAGTGTCCCAGGAACTGGAGAGCAAATCCCACCGCTGCCAACCAATGTAACGAGCCCCTTGCTCGCTCGGTTACACTCTCCCGACACTCCTCTGCTACTATTGGATCATATTGCAGATCGCAACATCTGATGGTTCGGTCATCCGATGCTCCAGGATTCAAACTACAGCTATGTGCCAATCTAATCCATTTGTGATAGTTCAGAACAAACACCAGGCAGGCTGTATGTAAGTTCAAACAGGAATCTCTCTTTATTGGATGCACACACACACACTTTTATACAGCAGTTTGAACACCCTGCCCCCAACAACCACTTTCCTATTGGTCAATTGTAAAGTACATTGTAGTTCGCAATTAGCTTCTCTTGGCCATGCAAATAAGGACTTGAAACAGGGTCAGCAGGGATTGGTCCGATAGCTTGAATAGGAGAACTGAGATGTGTATTGACACAGAAGCCCCAGGGGGTAATTAAAGTACATAAACAAACAGTCAAACACAGAACAATGCTTTTCTTCTAGACCATGGAGCCGTCTGGAGGGGGGGGTTAGCCTTAAGACAGGCCAGAAGACCCCCCACTGTGTAATAGATTCAAAGGAGAAATACTTCAGTATTCCAAGGTCCATGACAATACTCCCTCCTGGGAAACAGTCCAACAGCCACAGTGGGACCCCAAACGGGTCAACTCGAGGATGTTGGAAAAGTAGTCTTAAGGTTCCAGGTCTGTCTGCCGGGATAACCCATACTCATTCCTGTCTTGAGTCCCTGGCCCATAATCGGAAGGCAAGAGGCTGGCATTCAGTCCTCTCCAAAAGCCTCTGTCCCGGCTAGGCCTGTCACAGTCAGGTCTGGAGAGATATGCCAACAGGCGACTGTTCTTGTCGCCAAATTCAAAAAGCCGCTGATTCTGATACAGTAGCTTTTTTTTGGTGCGTTCTAGGAGCACCATATCCAATTCTCTAGCCCTATGTCTCCAAACAGCATGTGTTTCAAGAGTAGGAGATGCAGAGTATGCGGCCTCAGCCTCCCTAAGTCCCCCTTCTGCATCCAGCAGTCTGAACTGAGATGCCTTACGGGCCTGTCCAATAGCCGCAGCAAAGGATCCGCACGTGGTGGCTTTAAAGGCATCAAATACCAGAGGGATAGAGGCGCTCTGCTTGTTGGCTATCCAGTAGGATTTCATTTCGGCCAGACTCTGAGCAACCACAGCCTGGTCGGCCAGCCACAATGGACTCAACCTCCATATTCGATAGGAGGGGGGTGTTCCTAAAGCAAGGTCCACCATCAGAGGGGAATGATCGGCCATCGCGCTAGAGAGGTACTTGACCTCAGACACCATATTAAGCATAGCTGACGAGACCAGACATAAATTGATGCGTGACAGTTTCCTGTGAGAGTCAGAATGGCATGAGTTTTCCCTGACATCCGCATGTTTCCACCTCCTGGCCTCCACTAAGTCAAATTGAGTCAGAAAGGTGCCCAAGGGCGTGGTGGGGGGGGGGTGTAGAGCATCCAACCCTATCTATGGAGCTGTGAAGAACGGTGTTGTAGTCTCCCGCAACTAATAAGGGGCCTCAGCAATTTCTAGGATCGTGCCCATTCCGCGCTCAAAAAATTGTTTAGTAAAGGGTGGCGGGACATAGAGGCTAGTGATTGTGTACGGTTTACCAAAGAGTTCAAACACTAAGATTACAAAGCAGCCATCCGGATCTAGTTTGATATGTTTAATCGTGACAGGAGCCGATTTGGCTATAGGGATAGATGTACCCCTAGCATATGTTGAATAAGTGGAGTGAATAGCATTAGCATATGCTATTTTAGCTCTTTTAAGGTCCATAACCCTGGAGCCCTTGAGGCGAGTTTCCTGGAGGAGGATCACATGCGGATTATGCCTAGACAAATATTCAAACATCAAAAAGCATTTCACTTTGGAGTTAAGTCCCCTGACAGTCCAAGAAATCAGGCGTAGTGTAGCCATAATATACAAAAGGAAAAGAAGGGCGCTTTGGCGGTAAAGAAGAGGGTTCACCCTTGTAACGCGTAAGCCGTATTTTATGCCGTCTGGACTCCCCGGCTATCTGGTCCCAGTCGAAGGCGTTTGGAGTCATTTATTTCCATTGACGGAGTGGTGTACCCGCTAGCTTTTTAACTTGCTTGTGAGTAGTCATTATCTCTGTACATTTTATGAATTAAACCTTGCCATTGGTAATGCACAAGGTCGGTGCGCCCTTCTTTTCCTTTTGTATATTTTAGCCTCAAGAATATGGATCTGAGGAGGGCAGCAAGTCATCCCCCATTTCAACGGAAGGCTCTGGTTGTTCCACTTAGCGACCGAGCTCCCGAGCGCAGGAGATTATTTGTGTAGTGTAGCCATAAGTCAGCATTACGCATAATCAACAGTACACATCTTACAATAAGCAGTATAATCGACCACGCTACATAGGACCGTATACCCCTAGAGGTACAAGGAAGCATGTAGTGTTTAAGCAGTATAAAGAGCAATGCAATCTCTGCGGACCTGAGCTTGACACCAAAACGGCCAACTAGGCCTGTGAATATGTACGAGAAGATCTGAAGAAACTGAAAAAATAAAAGAACAGAAAAAACAGTCCCAAAACCTCCAAAACCACCCTAACCCTCCCAGCTCCCAATCCCAAACACATGAGAGCTTTGTTCCTGAAACCAAAACTGCATAGCATGGTACGGTCCCACAGGTAACAAACCAGAAGGAATGGAGGGAAGTCCGCAGCGATGTGCTTCCATCCGTGTCCGCACAATGCACAACGTGGTGATCGATCGATCCATATCCCAGGCGAATACGTCCAGGATGATAAGAAAACTTTTGGAGACAGGATGAGAACTGCACAAGAAGGGGGGGATAAGGATGTTGTGGTGATAGTCATCCAGGATAATGAACTGCAAGGCAGTAAATGGCAAACTGTTTGGCAGTTGTCCCCGACTTCACTGGTAGAGGAATAAGAAGGTGGACTGCGTCTTTAGGATCAGTAAATAAGTAGGCCTTGCCCTGGTGAATTATCCGCAGCCTTGCAGGATATTGCATGCTGTAGGGTAGTTGGAGGTCCCTCAGCCTTCTCTTGATAGCCAGAAAGGTAGCCCTCTGCTTTTGTGTAGCAACCGAGAAGTCCAGGAAGATGGTGATTCCATTACCATTAAAGGATACACGGCCTTTCTCTCGGGCAGCCCGGAGAACCGCTTCTCTGTCTCTGAAGTGTAGTAACTTAATAAACATAGCATGTGGCGGGGCCCCAGAGGGCAAGGGGCGTAAAGGAACTCTGTGAGCACATTTAATGGCGAACAATGGTGAAAAAGTGGAGGCGCCAAAAGTGGAGATCAGCCTGAGAATCCTCTGGGAACCCCAGAAAGTGTAGATTATTACACCTTAGGTGGCCTTCCATGTCGGTGAGCTTGTCAGCGGTGTAACCCTGAGCCTGACGCAGCTCTCTAAACTGAGGCCTGCAAGGGACGCGTCTCATCTTCCAGCTCACCAATGCGTTGTTCAGCATTAGACACCCTGTGACAGAGATTATGCACATCCTGTTTTAGGAAGGATAAGTCAGTTTGGATGGAATCCATTTGTGTGGTGAGGGAAGCATGACTATGCTGACTGGCATCCATGATCTAGCATTGCCTGCATTAGGGGTAGCATTAGGGGTAGCAGGATCAGTGTCCTCAGCAGGGGAGAATAGGAGACGATCCTCCGGGCTCAGAGCAGGGGAACTGTGTAACTCACCTTTCCCTGAGAGCTGCTGCGCCGCTGTGGAGGAGGAAGCCGTCTGGCTGTGTTTGCGTGCAGCATGCTGTCCGGCGCCATCTTGCTTCAGCCCGCATGGCGGCATCGGCGGCACGAATCCCGGGGTATACTCCATTGGCGGGCCGTATTTGACCATTGCCAGGTGGGCACTAGGATCCCGTGAGGTTGCGGGGGCGGAAGGGGCCCCTGAAGAACAAACTAACAAATATACTCAGGAACAGGTCTAACATTCGAGGCATCAAAATATGTGTTGGCCTGTGTTACCTTTCAGTTCTGTAAATTGTCCAATTTAAGGGATTGTACAAGTACTCCCCAATTAAATTCTTGTAAGCCCATATCCATATAGATTTCAAAGACCCTAGGTTTTGAGGCATCATAGATTAAAAAATATTGAGGAGGTTATGTTGTATCTAATTAGTATATAAGTACTAAATCGCTACTAAGTGCAAGTAGTGAAAATCAATAGGATGAACAAATGGTAGCAGCTGCAACCATTCAAATGAATTCTGTGGTCCCAATAATGGAAGTAAATATATAAAAATAATGGTGCGCTGTAAACCAACCCTAGTGCCTGGCACAGTGATAAATATATAAATGTCCTTAAAGAATTCCTCCGTGCATATAATGTCACATAAATAATATAATTAGCACTGAGCACTTTATCTTGGATTTATATTCTATTCTTATATTTATTTAATTAGCACTGAGCACTTTATCTTGGATTTATATTCTATTTATATTAAATTTTTGTCATATATTGATGAGCACTGAGTATTATTTATGTGACATTATATGCATGTATGTTGTATCTAATGTGTCCAGATCTTCCAGAATGTCATCATTAGAGATGAGTATTGTAACCCCTTCATAGCCAAGGTCAAGACTTGCGCTGACACTTGCACTGTTACTAACTGACAATTATATTGACACTGCCATTAACTGATATTTACACTGCCACTAACTTACACTGACACTAAATGACACTGACACAGGGGCGGACTGACAACTCATGGGGCCCCCGGGCAACAGGAGATCATGGGGCCCCCTGTATCCCCGCCCACACTCAAGCCACACCCACACAAAGACCCACCCCCCCCAGCTTGCACTGCGTGAACGCCTCAATTCTGGGTTGAACCTGAGATAAACAGTGCACGAGGGGCAACAGGGCAGAGCATTGGAGCACCGATCTCTGTCATTTCCTAGGTAGCCCATCCCCTCTACAGTTATAACACACTGAGGGAACACAATTACCCCTTGATCGCCCTCTAGTGTTTAACCCCTTCCCTGCCAGAGACATTTACACAGTAATCAGTGGCTATTTTTAGCTCTGATCGCTGTATAAAATGTCACTGGTCTCAAAATAGTGTCAAAAGTGTCCGATTTGTCTGCCGCAATGTCGCAGTCCCGATAAAGAAAACAAAAAAAACTTGCAGATCACTGCCATTACTAATAAAATAAAAAATAATAATTATAAAAATGCCATAAATCTATCCCCTATTTTGTAGATGATATAAATTTTGCACAAACCAATCAATATATATATATACTTATTGCAATTTTTTTTTAACAAAAATATGTAGAAGAATACATATTGGCCTAAACTGCGAAAGAAATTCGTTTTTTATATATCTTTATTATGGGATATTTATTATAGCAAAAAGTAAAAAAATATGGCTTTTTTTTCAAAATTGTCGTTCTTTTTTTGTTTATAGCGCAAAAATAAAAACTGCAGAGGTGATCAAATACCACCAAAAGAAAGCTCTATTTGTAGAAAAAAAAGGATGTTAATTTTGTTTGAGTACAGCGTTGCACGACCGTGCAATTGTCAGTTAAAGCGAAGCAGTGGCGAATCGCAAAACATGCTCTGGTCATTAAGGGGTTAAAATCTTCCAGGGTTGAAGTGGTTAAACAAAAGACATGTGAAGCCGGACACAGCCCTCATGTACCAATGCAAAGGTACAAAAAAGCAATATATATCCCTGGGAGAGGGCCAATCACATCTCTCACAGACGCAACACCACCTCCCATCATTAAAACCCACTTAAAGGGGTATCGGGTGGAGGCGTTAAAGAGTTTGCCTTCCAATTCAATTTAAATAAAATGCCAGCAGAAGTTGCTGTTTTTGTTCTGCACATTGCCGTATATTTATATAATTTTGTTGAATCTGTCAGATGAACATGAACCCAGTGTGGAAGCGATTACGGTTATCTTTGCTGCTCCTGGAGAAAATGTGACACTTCTCAGTCGTATTAGAAATAGGAATGTAAATACTTCACCCGACATTACTGCCTGCCGTATAAGAAGGGAGACGCATACAGAAAACTGCTTGTTCAAGGATTCTATATTATCCTTCAAAATAAATCAAGTTAATCATGAACATCAAGTATCCCATTGGTGGCAAATAGAAACTTCTACGAGTAATGGAAAAGCATCATATAATCTTTCTGGACCGGAACTTCAAATTATAAGTACATTTTTATGTAATTTTAAATGCATAATTTATTGTTGTTCATTTTTTAAAGTGAATGTGACACATTTTGTGTATAAATATATGTAGCGATACCTTCAGTTAAGAGGGCCGCAGATTTCGTTTGGGCCCTGAAGACAGCTCCGCCAACCCCCAGCAATTTACTCGACCCCCTTCTGGCACAGTTAGTCTAGGGTAATATATATATATCTTATGCTCTATGGTTAAATTCAGACACCAATGCAGTGATAGAAGAATAACGAATTTACTTTCTACTGGCAATAAAATCAACAGTTGTAACAGATCACATGAATCTATCTATAACTAATAAGATATGGCGCACACGCGCCACGTGTAACAGTACCTCACTATGCACCCTATGGCGCAGCAACTAAATAAACTATCTAGATGGCCAGGCCTGACCATATAACTCAGTCTCTAGGGGGGTAAAATTCTTTGCATGCAAGTCTTTAAACGGTGGTGCACATTTCAGGAACACATTTGTAATCCAAAGGGGGGGGGGGGGGGTAAAAAATGCCAACACAGTACACTCCACTAGAGATCCGTTTGATTCAGTTCTGCTATGGATCTCCAGTGGGGAAACAGAACTGAAATAGGAACTGGTGGGCCACGGCAGTCTGTAGGCCTAACAATGTTATACAGTATTTATGGATTGAGCATGTTCTCGCTCACCCCTCCGGACACGATCCCAGTCTGGGAACTTCCACCCGCTGTGTCTCCACACAAAGCGTCCGCAGCGGTCGGGTCTCCGGCTCAGCAGCAGTTGAAGAAACCGAGTCAGATGTCACCCAGGCTCGAGATGGGGTGGAAGGCTCTTTTGGGTAGCAGCGCAAGGCCCCAGGCTTCAGGACTTGCACCACAGCGGATCCGCACAGGAAGATCTCTCCACTGAAGTCTCGTGTCCCAAAGAGGCCGAGCTTAGCCTCGCCTCCTCCTTATATAACCCCTCCAATGAGTCTCTGGGGTGGAAACATGCCGAAAGGGGTTCTGGGTAAGGTAGTCCTGGGAGTCTTAAAGGGGACCCCGCTACATATATATATATATATATATATATATATATATATAACCAGAGCAGTGACTCCTCACCTTGCTGCCCCCCTTCTCTGCAGTTCTGTCTGAGGTTCCAGTTAGGAGACAGAGGGGTTGGTTTACTAAAACTGGAGTGTGCAAAATCTGGTGCAGCTGTACATGATAGCCAATCAACTTCTAACTTCAGCTTGTTCAATTACTCTTTGACAATAAAATCTGGAAGCTGATTGGTTTCTATGCAGAGCTGTACCAGATTTTGCACTCTCCTGTTTTAGTAAATCAACCCCAGAGTATCTGAAAGGACATGACTACTGCTGGGCTAGGTTGTGAATCCTATGTTATGTAATATATGTTTAAGTGTAGAGCAAAAATGATAAAATATATGTAGCGCCCTGCCCCCGATGATTGTGGCGCTATTGTAAATTTAGGGGGTGTCTGAGCCAATAGTTGGGCTCAGACTTATGTAATTATATACAAATTGTCTCTGTCCTGGCTATGGTGGTGCCTGATAGTATTTTCCCTTGTTGCCTGAAGGTGGCGGTACCACCTCAGGTCCATGTTGGAACGCAGGCAGACCATGGTGTATTGGGTGTCCCTTCTCTGCAGCGGTTCAGTGGGAGTGGTGCCCCGCTCTGCATGCTGGGGAGGGATACTTAAGAGGCGGACGCCTTTGTGCGGGGTATGTGTGTGTGATTCCGGTCTCTGGGCCACGTTGGCCCAAGGCTGCATCTCTTTTGAATAGGCCCAGCTATGCTGGTTGGGGCCTGCAAAGAAAGGAGAAAAGAAAAGGGATTCCCAGCTGTCCGTCCAAGTGGAGGAAGCTGATTCACGAAGGAGACCAGGGAAGGACCTGCCCTGGAGGAGACCGGCAAAGTGCTTGTGTCTCGGGTTAGGCTTGGTGGGTTTGCTGAAGAGGGATCCATAATTCTACTCGCCTTACAGCTTGCCGGGTCGGCTTAAAGGTTTGTTCGCTGTTTGGCTGGAAGTTTGGGACTTTTAAATCCTGTGGCAGAGGATTCCTGGACTATCCATTTAGATGTTCATTTAAACGGTCTGTGGCAGAGACTGTGCTGATACAGGTTTGTGTATCATCCCAGCTGCTAGGCCAAGTGAGAGGGAACTATCCGGGTGAGCAATACCCACTCGATCGTTGGGAGTGGTGAAAGACTGATTGGAGCTTTAGATAATTTTTGTGAACTCTGTACCGCGTACCTGAACCTTCCCCTTATTTCTCCTACCTTCTACCTTCTACCTTCTACTTTCTCTACAAGTTTTACCCCAGCAAAAATAAAACCACAGTTTAAGGTTTTACATCTTGTGTGGACATTGGAGTTACTGCAGACTTTCTCCCCTGACAACGAACTTAGAGGTAACGTGCAAGGCCCAAAACTTAAACCAGCATCTCCTACGGGGGTAGTGCTACACGTATAAAGTAAAAAGGAATACAATTCATTATAGTTCTACATTAAATATGTTACATTAAATATGTTTGTAGTCAGAGTCTGGATACTGGAGGAGACGTAACCGCAACTATAGTGACCTGAGGTGTGCCATGGTTGCCCGTAAGAGTATGCTTAAAAGAGGGCATACTCTGAGCATAAAATATGGAAAAAAGGGGAATGGGTGGGAGGGAACCCGGAAACTCTAGCTGACAATAACGTAGGGGAGAAGGGGGGAATATAAGGCCAAGACTCCTCCTACAAATACATGCTAGCCAATGGCTATTCACAGTCTGGATACTGGAGGAGACGTAACCACAACTATGGCGACCTGAGGTGTGCCATGGTCTCCCGTGAGAGTATTTTTAAAAGAGGGCAAAAGAGACACCAACTAGGAACAGTAAAGCCCTGTACACACGATTGGATATCCTATGGATTCTAATCTGATGAATTTTTCTATCGGAAATCCGATGAAACTGTTTTCCATCAGTCTTGCCCACACACCATCAGTCAAAAAACCGACCGCACCAAAACTATGTGACATACACCATGTACGATGGCACTATAAAGGGGAAGTTCAAATCTAATGGCGCCACCCTTTGGGCTGCTTTTGCTGATTTTGTGTTACCGCGTGTTAGTAAAAGTTTGGTGAGAGCCGATTCGCGCTTTTCAGTCTCCGTGCTTTTCAGATCGTTTTCTGGTGTTCAGTTTGTGCTTGTGGGTTCGTATTTGTCATTCAGTGCGTGCAGTCAGGTCGGTTACTGTTTTGCAGTGCTTTCTTGGCCGTTCGTTACTGTTTTTCAGGTCGTTCTTCTCAGGCCTTGCTGTTCCTCGGTGCGTTCTGTTTGAGTTCATTCTGACCAGCCGACCGGTTTAAAGCCATGTTTGAAGTACGTTCTCGTCGTAGAGCTTGTGCTGGCTATGGACTTGGTGTAACCCGAGTTCAGTCCATGAACAGGGTGAGGAGGAGTTCATGGACCAAGAATTGGTTGCTCCAGCGGGACCAATTCTCTCATATGCCTCTGCGGGAAATCCAGGAGAATAATCCTGATGATTTCAGGAATTATCTCCGGATGACGGACCCCGTTTTTCACTGTCTGTTGGATTTGCTGTCCCCCTATATCATGAGGCAGGACACTGTGATGCGCCAGGCGATCACTACCGAGTAGAGGCTTATTGCCATGTTGAGATACCTGGCGACTGGGAGAAGCTTGCAGGACCTCAAGTTCTCAACAGACATCTCCCCCCAGGCTCTTGGGATCATTATCCCTGAAACGTGTTCTGCCATCATACAAGTCATGCAGAAGGACTATATTAAGGTAATTTTTATCCTTTAACCTCACATTATATGTTTTGATTGTTTGCTAAAGTATTGTATTTCTTTCATCCTTCCCAAATTGCCATGATTGTAATATTCTGGGACTGTCCCCTTTCTCCCCATGCATGTTTTTACTTTTACTTTTTTTTTTGGCCTACATGCCTATTTCCCTTCACTAACCTCTCCTGCATGCTATCCTGGGCCCATATACACCTAGCCTTGTCTGTTCTTTAATGATGTTTTTGTCAGCGCCATTGTAGTTTTGAACCCCTCCCCCCCCTAAAATGTGTCCTAAAGATTCATTGCACATTTAAGGTCAGCAGAGTGGTAGAGCCTTTTGTTGCGGGGCACAAAATCTGCTTAAACACCCTCCCCCCCCCCTTATAATTTGGTCCAATGGCCCATCAGCGGGGGTGAGTCATCTGATAAGTGGGCCTTCTATTTTTGTGTTTAAATACTCCTTCTAATAAATGTTATACTGACGTTGGCCAAGAATGTATTTGTGTAATCTGCTTGCAATGTAATGTGCAAAAGTACTAATGTCTTATTTTTGTTTGACTCCACAGTTCCCTTCATCGCCACAGGAATGATAGAAAGTGGCCTACCAATTTGCCCAGCGGTGGGACTTCCCCAACTGCGGAGGGGCAATTGATGGGAAGCACGTCCACATAGTGCCGCCACCCCGTTCGGGGTCTTACTATTATAACTATAAAGGTTTTAATAGTATAGTGTTAATGGCGGTGGTGTCGGCACGCTATGAGTTCCTGTATGTGGACGTGGGGAAGAACGGCCGGATGTCCGATGGCGGAGTGTTCACTCAGACGGAGTTCGCTCATCGTCTGCAGTCTGGGGTCCTGGCACTGCCTCCAGATGCAGACAACGTGGATGGACTTACTTTCGTCTTTATAGCGGATGAAGCTTTGGGACTGGGACCACACCTGATGCGGCCGTTCCCCCCAGAGGACCCTCACCCCGGAGAGGAGGGTTTTTAATTACCGGCTGGCCAGAGCCCAGAGGGTTGTGAAGAATGCCTTTGGCATAATGGCCAGCCAGTTCCGCCTGTTTCTGACAGCCATACACATGGCGGAATACAAACTTAATCACATAATCTTAACCTGCTGCATATTGCATAATTTTTTGAGACAACACTCTCCTTCATATATGTCTACTGTTGGGCCAGAGGCCGGTGTATCAGACATGCACAATCTTACCGGCCTGTACACTGGCCATACTGGCTTGGCCCCCCAAAGCGCCCGTGAAGTACGTGATAAATATGTTGAGTACTTCACGGGTAGGGGGGCCATCGCAATGCCAGACCATATTTGATAAATTTTATAAAAAAATAAAACTAAAAATTTTTTGGGGAAAAACTTGTTTTGTCATTATTATTTTTTTTATTATTATGTGTCTCCCAGGTTATCATAGTACACTTTGTAGTAGAGCCAAGTGTATTTGTCTTTAGTAAATAGCCACAATTGTCACACTTTAAAGCCTGAACTTTCCCATTTTAGATAACTGCTATTGAGCATAGAAAGAACAAGCCACACATTGTTGAGTATCCAAAATATTTTTTACTCTGTGCACAACATGTGCAGTATTTTTTTAATCAAAATACAATCTTGACATTTTGGCCTCCAAATTTGGGAGAATTTTTTTTTGGGGGGTTTGCAGAAACATGCATGGGTCAAAAAAAAAAACATAAAAAAAAAAAAGGAACTTACAAAGTTCAACCTTAAAAAGATAATCATGAGATGGGGTGATGTCACCCCTGAACCATCCAAAATTAGAAGATGCACACAGTTTTTGTTTAGCAAAATGGGTATTTTCATCCTGATCCCATGGCGAAAGTCAACATGTGCTATCTGCCATCATATGGGATCAATGGACATGTTTTGGGGGTGTAAACCCTTCCTCTCACCTACTTGAGTAGTGGGGAAAAGGTTGCACCCCCAAAACAGGGACATAGATATCCTGTGACGGCAGATAGCACATGTTGACACACTGTGTGCATCTTGAAATTTTGGCTAGTGTTCAAACAAGTGCCAATTTTTCCTTACATAAGAAAAATAAAAAACAGGGGGGGGGGGGGGGTTCAGACTATTTGCCCCATAATATCAATGATGTTTTTATATTTTTGCTCAATCACATTCATCCTTTTCCTCATAAGGACCATTTCACTACTACATTCCATTATTTCTTGAATGACGATTTGGGCACTAGCACTTGAGAATGGAGTTGTCTGAGTTTCTGACACACCACCATGTTCATCCCCTAAAAATAAAAAGGTATTAGAAATATGCAGGCCTACATCTCTTTTTACCAGAAGCTGTGGTGACAGACACTGACCTGTTGTATTGATAAGCTCCCCCTCTCCTTCCTCCACCTCTCCTTCCTCCACCTCTGCTTCCTCCACCTCTGCTTCCTCCACCTCTGCTTCCTCCACATGCTGAACTTTGGGTTCTTTTGGATATTGGGTTTCTTTATGTGGTCTGTGCTTCCTAGGCTCCTCACATTGGTGTTCTCCCAGTCTCCTCTTCCCTATGAGAATGAAACAATCAAAAGGTATCCTTTAGCACACAGAGATTTGAGGGCATAAACTGTAAACTTTGCTTGGAAGTGGGGTCAAATTGTTGGTTTTGCCAGAGTTCCAAGATGAACAAATGAGACTTCGGAAATTCAACAAAGCAAGAATACTTTCATTCTTGGTCCTCAAAAATAAAAAGTAGACACCCCAAGGTATCCACTGGAGCACCTGTGTGTGACACCCTAAAAAATGTTTTTCTGGTGGCCCACACTATAGTGCTCCTGAGTCAAGATGTGTAACCAGCTGCTTGAGTGTTCTCTCCTTTACACAGAATCTAGTTTACCATTTAACATTCTACTTACTTACAACACATCATCTAGACAACAATGTTTAGAAACGTTGTTCTTACGCCAAATAGGCATGACCATATGTATTTTACGTGTATCTGTGCAAAACATGTGTTTTTTTACACGATCGCTGTTTTCTAGGAAACATTACCAAAGATGAGTCCACTCAACTTAACATGAAAGTTGCCATTCTACAAAATGAAACCAGTCAATCCAAGCACATGGAGCAAAACATGCAAGAATACATATTCCAATTTGAAAAATGACAGTAAAAATAAAAGCTTATGTAGCGCTACCCCCAGTTAAGAGAGCCGCTGGATTTGTTTTCGGGCCCTGTGTGCAGCACCACCAACCCCCGGCAATCTGCTCGACCCACTCTGGCACAGCTAGTCTAGGAGTTATATTTTTATAACAATCAATGGGTATGGTAAAGACACCCTCCTTACAGTAAGACAACACACCAATGTTAAAGATTAGGTATAACAGTATACTTAGGTTGTAAAAGAAAAGGTTTAAACAGGATATAATGCACACAACTGTCTTGCAGAGCCCTGCAGCAATCAATATAGCACACAATAATGGCGCTGCGCGGTAATCCACCACGCGTAGCTATTATGGTATACACGCCCTGTGGCGCACTAAACAATCTCCACTAAACAATCTCCTATATCCCCACCCTGGCCAGGCCTGACCCAGAATAAATCTCAGTCCTTCCTATAGGGATTTCTTCGCATGCAAACTTTCGGTGGTGCACTTGATGAATGGTATTTGTTATCCACAACTGGCAATCACTAAGAATACTATGATGGGGGGAGGCACTTCAACTCTGTCCTGCTCCTGCTCCCCCAGTGGAACAACAAGCAAACAATCGGTGGGCCACGGCAGTCTATAGGCCTAGAATCTGTAAAGTCTATTGGATTGAGCAAGTGCTCGCTCACCACTCCGGGCGCGATCTCAGCCCAGGACTTCCACCTGCTGTGTCTCCGCACACAGCGTCCGCAACGATCGGGTCCCCGATCCAACTGATGTCCTCACTCGACAAGTCAGATGCCACCCAGGCTCCGCAGTGGGATGGAAGGCTCCTTGGAAGTTGTGCAAGGCCCAGGCTTCAGGCCTTGCACTGCAGCAGATCCGCACAGGAAGAAACTCTTGCTTGCAGCGCGGTGTCCAAAAGAGGCCAAGCTCCGCCTCGCCTTCTCCTTAAATAACCCCTCCCATGAGTCTCTGCGGTGGCTAACTGCACTCTGGGTGCCGAACGGGGTTCTGGGTAACGTAGTCCCGGGGCCTTAAAGGAGACTCCACTACACACTCCCCCCACTTAAACTCTTTGGTCCCCAAAGATAACATAAACTTAAATCACAGAACGTACAACATCAATCAAAGTTTCGTATGATGTTGGCAGGGGAAATTCCCACCAAAACCGAGGCGGTGAACTCCCCTGCCCACAGGTCACACCATCACTAGTGTCCTGCCTAACTGTGCCAGAGAGTGAGCTGGGGTTGCCCCCCACTAAATGAACAGTGGGAGGGTCAGGGTCTTTCGTACTCCTTCTGGCAGTAACCACAGTGTCTTCTGCACTTCTCCCCATCTGTGGGTAAGTTAATCTCCTGGGAGGCTTTATGGCTCTTCGCTTCCTCTGTCCTCTTGGGCTCTCTGTTAGAACAGGCTCCTCCTCTGGAACCAACTCAGGAATTACTTCTGGTTCGGGAGCACTGGACCCTGGGGCAGGGAAGTACAGAGACTCCCTTGGATCTTCTTCTGGGAGTAAGTCACAGGCACTCTCCCAAGAATCTGACCAAGGACTAGACGGAATGAACTCAGTAGCTTCTGCATTCAGCGTCTGATCTATGGTGTCTTCTTCTGGTGGAAGATCAATAGCAGAAGTTCCTGGGGCCTGTGAAGGTCAAAGCCAGTCAAGTTCTTCTCCCTCATCTTCACTCATCTCCGAGGTCTCTGTATCCCCAATCTGAGGGGTCTGGGACCGAGTGTTCGTTCTGGGAGTATCCAGGATGGAAGTTGGCTCAGGAGAATCCATCACAGGGGGTATCCGAACTGCCTCCGCTAGTGGGAGTAGGTGGTTCCGATGCCAGGTCTTCATAGGTCCCACCTTCCCTTCTGGTTTAAGTCTGTAAACGGGCAGGCCCGGTAGTCTTTTGCAAACAACATAAGGTTCAGGTCTCCATCTATCTGCAAGCTTGTGTTTTCCAGGGACCCCCAAGTTCCGTAGCAACACTCTGTCTCCTGGTTGCAAATCCTGAATCCTAACTTTCAGGTCAAAATTTTTCTTGTTGCGGGCCCCCCTTTGCTCCAAGGCCGCCTGGGCCTGTTCATAGGCCAATTTCAAATTACGTCTGAGCCTATTGACATGTCCCTTGTGGGAAGTAGCAGAACAATGGTCTATGAAAGTGCCAAAGGCCAGATATACGGGTAGTCTTGCTTCTCTCCCGAACATAAGTCAATAGGGTGAGTACCCTGTAGCATCACTGGTGGTGCTGTTGTATGCATGCACAACTGCCGCTATGTGGTTGCTCCAATGCTGCTTCTTTTCACTGCTTAGGGTCCCCAGCATGTTGAGCAGGGTTCGATTGAACCTCTCCGGCTGAGCATCACCTTGTGGATGATAGGGGGTAGTCCTTGTCTTCTTGATCCCCAAAGAATCCAGGAGTTTCTGGATCAATCGACTTTCAAAATCCCTTCCCTGATCTGAATGGAGCCGTTGTGGTAGGCCATAATGTACAAAGTATTTCTCCATAAGCACTTTGGCCACGGTGGAAGCCTTCTGGTCCTCGGTTGGAAAGGCCTGGGCATACCGGGTGAAATGGTCGGTTACTACCAGAACATTTCCTAGTCCACTCAGGTCGGGTTCGAGGCAGAGAAAATCAATGCATACCAGATCAAGTGGGCTTTGACTTTGCAGATGGCCCATTGGGGCAGCTTGATGAGGTAAAGTCTTTCTCTGGATGCATCGTGCACATGAGTGGCAGTATTCTTCAACTTCAGCCCTCATGCAGGGCCAATAGAAACGGTTCCTAACGAGTTGGAAGGTCCTTTCCGCCCCTAGGTGGCCATGGTTGTCGTGCAGAGCAACCAGGACTGTCTCTCGGTACTTCTCAGGCAAAAACAATTGCCATTTGTCTTCTAGGTCATCAGAGGGGCCCCTTTGGTAGACCACTCCCTGATGCACCTGTAACTTGTCCCACTCTTTCGTCAACAGGTGAGCTTCCTTGAAGGGTGGCGTAAGAGTCTATTCGGGTCCTGATTCTCCAGGGACTCTAGGACCAATCTCCCCATGGGGTCTTCCAATTGGTCGGATCTCAGCTCCTTCTTGGACAATTTTGGCAAGCTATCTTCCCCCAGTTGGGTTACTCCACAGTATTGCTTGGGAACTCCTACTATGGTAACCCCTATCTCTTCTGCTCTTGAGCCGCCACTGCCTTGGAATTCAGCCCCTTGGCAGAGGGCCCGCACCCCGTCGGGTGCCACTTGGGCCCAGTCTTCTGTACTGCAAGTGGGGACATGAGATCTTCTAGACAAAGCGTCTGCATCTCGGTTTCCAGCCCCAGGTCTGTACTACAGGCCAAAATTGAAGGCAGACAGCGCCGCCAGCCACCTATATCCTGTGGCATCCAACTTTGCTGTGGTGAAAAGGTAGGTGAGGGGGTTGTTGTCTGTTTTCACTGTGAATTTCGCCCCATACAAATAGTCTCTAAGTTTGTCAACTACCGCCCACTTAAGGGCCAGGAACTCCAACTTATGGGTGGGGTAGTTCTTTTCGGAGGGAGTCAGACTTCTGTTTACATACGCAACAGGCCTCAGTTGCTCTTCATGCTCCTGGTACAGCACTCCTCCCAAACCATCATGACTAGCATCTACATGAAGTTCATAAGGCTTCTTAGGGTCTGCGTAGGCCAGGACAGGGGCAGTGGTTAATGTCTTCTTCAACATCTGGAAGGCATTCTCACACTTCTCGTTCCACTGGTCCTTGACTGACTCCCCTGGCTTTCTGGGGCCTGTGTCATCCTTATCCCCCTCCGTCTTTAGCAGCTCATTCAGAGGCCTGACTATCCGAGCAAACCCCTCCACAAACCTCCTGTAATAGGAACAGAACCCCAGAAAGGATCTGAGCTCTGTCACAGTGGTGGGCCTGGGCCAGGAGGTGACTGCCTCCAATTTTTCAGGGTCTGTGGCTACTCCATCTTCAGACACTATGTGCCCCAGATAGTTAACTGATGACTGATAGAATTGGCATTTTTCAGGTGAGAGCTTGAGCCCTTCCTCACTCAGTCTCTTCAAAACTTTCTCCAGCCTCTCTTCATGCTCTTCCAAGGTTCTTCCGAAGACAATGATGTCATCCAAGTATACGAGGACTTCGATGAGGTTCATATCTCCCACAGTCTTCTCCATGAGACGTTGGAAGGTGGCTGGAGCTCCAGACAGACCTTGAGGCATTCGGTTGAATTCAAAGAACCCTACCGGGGTTATGAAAGCCGTCTTCTCTTTGTCTTCTGGATGCATCGGGATCTGATAGTACCCGCTCTTGAGGTCCATAACACTGAACCACTTGGCTCCAGAAAAGCTCTGTAGGGCATCCTCTATCCTTGGAGTGGTATATTGATCCGGTATGGTTCTCCTGTTAAGGGTCCTACAGTCTATGCACAGCCTCAGTGACCCATTCTTCTTCCGGACCACCACTATAGGGGAGGCGTAGGGACTTCTAGATTCTCGAATCACCCCTGTTCGCTTGAGCTCGGCGAGCTGCTCCCTCAAGTCTTCAAGGTCTGCTAACGGAACCCGCCTAACCCTCTCTCTGAAGGGCTTGTCTTCCTGGAGGCGGATTCGATGGGTGGCACTCCTAGCACACCCCACATCGAGAATTCATCTTGGGAAAAGATCCTTTCCCACCTGGTCAACTGGGCCTTGGCCCTCTCTTTCCAAGCCCTGGGCAGGTTTGGGTTTTCCATGGAAAGTTTCTCCCACACAGTACTCTCTCCATCTGTCTTCTCCACATCTGAGGAAGCAACTGGGGTAGCTGGGCTCACCCGGCCCAGTAACAGCCTGGCTGGGATTTCCATGGGACCATCCGTGGTATTTCTGACGCTCACAGGCACTTTACAATGAGCCTTCTTCAGGGCCCTCACCGGGACCACTTCTGGGACTACTTCTAAGCCCGAATGTTCTTCCCTTGGGTCGGGTTCCAACATGACAAAAGGGCCAGGCTGCTCACAAGTGAGTTTCACTGTGGCTTTCAAGCAGGTTACTTCACCGGGCTGCAGCACTATTTCCCTTCTTCCCAGCCTCCAGACCTTCCCTACCCCCTCTTCCGGGGCCTTCTGTTCCAAGATCAACCATTGGTAGGCTGTCTTCAACATTGGGTGGATCTCAGTGACTGTGAGGTCTTGCCTTCTTGTTAGAGGGGCCAAGAGTCTTCGGACCAGATCCGTGTTCGTCCCTATTATCAGGGAACTCTTGTTAGCTCCAGGCGGTCGGGGGAACACCACAGCTAAGGTGTCGAACACTTCAGCATTTCCGGCTATGGACGGGTCAAAAGTCAGTCTTATAGGCCGATAGCCATCATAAGGGAAACTCTCTGTCCCAATTCCCCATATCTCCAACTCTTCAATCTTCTGGAAGGGTAGGTGACTTAAATGCTTGTCATAAAAGTCCCGGTACAACAGGGTCACTTGGGCCCCAGTATCCAATATGGCTCTTGTGTAGACTCCCTCCACTTGAACTGGTACTATCGGGGAGGGACCCACCAGCTTCTCTGGATATCGCTTCAAGGGGGTCTCTTTCTTTTGATCTTTGCATTTTCCCTTTTGACTTTCTTTCTTCCATTTCTCTTTGGACTTAAGTCTCTCTTGGGCCTGGTATGCATTGATCTTCCTCCTTTTGGTGGGTGTAACTACCCGCTGAGGGACACTACTCTCTTTCTTTGGGGTGCGTTCCTTCTGAGGAACTTTGCGTTTCTTCTGAGGGGTCTTCTCCACTCTTTTAATGTGCTTCTCATTCAGTTTGGAGCTCACTGGAGATGATGGGCACCCGGTTGACTCCTTCACTGGGGCCCGCTGAAGTTTTCCGGCGGCTTGCGGTTATTCATCTTTTTTTTTCTTTGGACTGGCACACAATTTGGCGAAATGGCCAGCTCCTCCACAATTGAAACAAACCACATCCCCCCAATCTTCCAGAGATGCGGGCGCTGAGGTGTTGGGAAACAGCTCCTTCCTCGGACTTTCCCTCTCTGGTTCCCTTGACTTCTTTTCCATCAGGGAGGTCAGCATCCCCAATACTTGGGACATCTGTGACTTCAAGGTATCCACCTCTGAGTCTCTTTCCAGGGTCATGGCCGTCCTGACCATCACTGGAGGAGGATTTACCGACTCCACTGGTAGGCTCCTCTTCTTCTCCTCCAGCATAGCTTCTTCCTCTCTGACCACTCGAATCAAGTCAGGGTACTCCAGGCTCTTCCCGTCCTGTCTTGTGCGTAGCGCCAATGCGATGGGGTCCAGGGGCTGAGATCCTCTCATCACCTGTTGAACACGGGCCTCATCCACCTTCCGTGGGTCAATCCCCTTCTTAAGAATCATCTTATGCAGGATCTTATCCAGGCGCCTCATGAACTCTGACAGCTTCTCTCCTGTCTTCTGGTAGCAGTGCTCCAGCTGATAAGTGAGTTCAGTGATTTTCTCTGTTCCACCGAACACATTCTGCAGAATGTCCAGATAGTCCTGTGCATTACAGTCTGTCTTACTCATCTTGAGGTTGCGTATGGCCTCTAGAGCAGGCCCCTTCAAGCTCTCAGCAATTCTCTGCTTCTTTCTGTGGTCTGGGACTTCCCATTCTTCTAGGGCCTGAGTGGCACCATCTAACCACTCCTCAAACCCCTCTTCACCCGAAGGTACAGGTTTCCTTCCTGAGAATATTCTAAGTTTTCTGTATTCTGACATCTGGTAATCTGTAGGATCTTTCTTACACTGTGCCACAAGTTCCCCCAGGACCGTGCGCAACTCTGCGCCGAGGGTGGCAGATGGTGACCCAGGACTTTCCCTTTTCACCTGTCTTTCTACTTTTGGGGTGGGTGATGGAGATAGTTTTGCGGTCTGAAACCGTCCTCCTGGCTTGAGCGGCAGCGCGTGTATTAGGCTATAAGTCTGATCATCTATAGCTTCTACACTTGGATTCTTGAAATGTTCTGGGACTCCGTCCTTCCACTCTACTAATGCGTGGGTCAGTGAGGAATTCGTCCTGACATCCACCACCCATGCTTTCTGATACGGTGACAGTGACATCACTAGCTGCTTCACTGCTTCTTCTTGCCAGATCCCTGGGAGTTCTATGACTACTATCCCAACTGGATCTGTGCCGACCATTTTACACCACTGTCCTACTTCTAGTGGGTCCATGCTGGTACTTTTGGTGCGTTACTTGCTGCAACAGGATCCCGGAATTGAGAGCCCCCACAAGTAGCGCTACCCCCAGTTAAGAGAGCCGCTGGATTTGTTTTCGGGCCCTGTGTGCAGCACCACCAACCCCCGGCAATCTGCTCGACCCACTCTGGCACAGCTAGTCTAGGGGTTATATTTTTATCACAATCAATGGGTATGGTAAAGACACCCTCCTTACAGTAAGACATCACACCAATGTTAAAGATTAGGTATAACAGTTTACTTAGGTTGTAAAAGAAAAGGTTTAAACAGGATATAATGCACACAACTGTCTTGCAGAGCCCTGCAGCAATCAATATAGCACACAATAATGGCGCTGCGTGGTAATCCACCACGCGTAGCTATTATGGTATACACGCCCTGTGGCGCACTAAACAATCTCCACTAAACAATCTCCTATATCCCCACCCTGGCCAGGCCTGACCCAGAATAAATCTCAGTCCTTCCTATAGGGATTTCTTCGCATGCAAACTTTCGGTGGTGCACTTGATGAATGGTATTTGTAATCCACAACTGGCAATCACTAAGAATACTATGATGGGGGGGGCACTTCAACTCTGTCCTGCTACCGGCCCCCCCAGTGGAACAACAAGCAAACAATCGGTGGGCCACGGCAGTCTATAGGTCTAGAATCTGTAAAGTCTATTGGATTGAGCAAGTGCTCGCTCACCACTCTGGGTGCGATCCCAGCCCGGGACTTCCACCTGCTGTGTCCCCGATCCAACTGATGTCCTCACTCGACAAGTCAGATGCCACCCAGGCTTCGCAGTGGGGTGGAAGGCTCTTTGGAAGTTGCGCAAGGCCCAGGCTTCAGGCCTTGCACTGCAGCAGATCCGCACAGGAAGAAACTCTTGCTTGCAGCGCGGTGTCCAAAAGAGGTCGAGCTCCGCCTCGCCTTCTCCTTAAATAACCCCTCCCATGAGTCTCTGCGGTGGCTAACTGCACTCTGGGTGCCGAACGGGGTTCTGGGTAACGTAGTCCCGGGGCCTTAAAGGAGACCCCGCTACACTTACTTTTTTCCAAGATTTTTTTAAGCTTCCTAAACTGCTCCGGCTCCCTCAGCTTCAGGTGAGACCACCTTTTACGGAGCTGCTCCTTGGATCTCCTCACCTCAAATTTATTGTAGAGACTCCTCGCCACTTTGTCCATTATTTTAGACTTCCTAAGACTAGGGGTGTCGTATGGGCCATGCTTCCCATTGTAATCTTTCCTCCGCAGGATGTCCACCATCTCTGCCATCTCAGCAAATTACATATAGTCGCCTTGTATCTTTTATTCCTGGATCGGGACGTTCCCGCCTCCGGGCTTTCCTCGTCGGTACTTATTAATAAAGCATGCACCTGTGTCACCGCCATGTCGTCGTCTCCCACTGTGCGCCGAATGAGAAGGGGCGTGGAAATTCCGAAAAAGACCGTCATGGGCGGTCGACGCGGCCAGAGTTTCACACATGCGCAGGGTATATAAAGGGTAAACGAGGTTGTGGTTGCGCGGAGTAAGGACCACCGGAAGTGCCGAACGAATCCTACTAAGGTAAGAAAGTAACTTGGGGCATCAGTGGCCTATACTGGTTCATGATTGTAAAGGCCTATATTGGGCTAAGATTAGGACAATTTACTACTGATTTTTTCTTGTGTTTTATCTTGTAGAAAGAACTATGCATAAATTGTGTGAGCCTGACATTATGTTATTATTTATTGAAAAATACAAGGAAATGCGCAACCTCTGGGAGCTAAAAAATAATTCCTACCATAATAGTCAAGTACGCAAGGCAACAATTGTTAAATTAGCGGAATATATGAAGACCTGGATCCCAGAGGCAGACTATACTATGATAAATAGTAAAATAAACAACATGAGGAATGCGTACAAAAAACGCTATAAAGAAGTGTGTACTTCTATGAGATCAGGAGCAGCAGCAGACGAAGTAGTTCAGCCCAAGCTGTGGTACTACAAGCATCTGCAATTTCTGGATGACCAGATTGAGGCCAGGGAATCACTTTCCACCCTTCCCTCAACCCTTCCCTCCACCCTTCCCTCCAGCATTCCTTCCACCCTTCCCTCCAGCGTTCCTTCCACCCTTCCCTCCACACCTGCAGAGGAGGAGGAGGAGCCACCTGAGTTTGAAGAGCCGGATCTGCGCATCTTCAGCCAGGTATATCATTTTCAAAGATATTTATTGTCCTCAAATGATTTTGGAGAACTAGATGTTATTATTCACAAATGACAAAATTTAAATGTAAAAAAAATATAAATAAATTTAAAATAAACAAAAGGCCAGAAATGATTGGTACAGTATATAAAAAATCTGGGGTCACAATGAGAGTCTTTTATATTTATTAAAATTCAAACAGTCATGAGATGAAAAATTTGTGTGATTGATTCAACAAAAACTTAAACTATGTCCCTTTTTTTCTACACAGGATGAGCTCAGCCAGGAGGAAGAGGCTCCGGAATGTGGCAGGCAGGAGGAGGCAGGGGTGAGTGGCAGCCAGGAGGAGGCCGGCCCAAGTGGCACTCAACAGGTCCCCAGGCCTAGTGGCAGCACACAGTCCCAAGTGGCTCCCCTCCACGTCCGACCCACAAAAAATCGGCGGATGCGGTGTCACTTAAGATGATAAGGGACGCTGCTGCCATAATGAGGGCCCCCCTCAACCCAGTTGAGGCCTTCAGTACATACATTTCTGCAAAACGCATGAAACTGGAGGAGAGACAACGTTCCCTCTGTGAGCACCTGGTGTATACAGCCATTCACATGGCGGGGATGGGGCAGTTGACAGAGGCCACTCATCTCTGCCATCTGCCCCATCCTTCTCCTCCTCCTCCTGCCACATTACCACGACAGAGCCACAGCCTGGAAGGGTGCGTGGACGGGGCCGTGGAACAAACGCTGGAGGGAAGCGTGGAGGGAACACTGCAGGGAGCAGTGCAAGGAAGGCTACAAAGAAGTCCAGAAGGTGATTCCCTGGCTTCAAACTTCTCTTCCAGAAGTTGCAGTTTGCAGGAGTACCACAGCTTGGGATGATGTATGTGTTCGGCTGCTGCTCCTGATTTCCTCATGTTGTTTATTTTATTGTTCATCATAGTAATGTCTGCCTTTGGAGTCCAAAGTCTTCATAAATTCCACTAATTTAACAATTGTTGCCCTTCCTGTTTATTTATTTTTTGCCAGAATAAATGGATTTTTGATTTATGAAAAATACTTGCCTATGTTTTTTTTATTGGGAGTAGCAATAAGATGTCATAAATGCAATGTGTAATTAACAAGGGACACCAACCTCCTTGAGGAAAAAATACAATAAAAAATATGTTGTTGTGAGAACTTGAAACCCAAAAAAATGAGCCCACAAGAACCAAAATAAAAAAAAAAAGTATATCTTGATTCTAAATAACAATTAAAATTATGGAGATCTGGCTTTAAAAATAGATACAATTATTCTAGAGATGACAAGAAACTAGAAAGAAATAACTTTGTCAGAACTCGGGATAAACATCTGCAGCAAAAATAAAATTTGAAAGACCATTATAAAGAGGAAAACAATGCGCTGCATTAAACGAGGCAATAATTTGCAGAATGACGAATGTGCTCTCTCCATTAGGAATGCTAGTTTTACCAGAACGAGCGTTCCCGTCTCCTAATTCAGTCTGAGCATGCGTGGGTTTTTTAACCGATGGACTTGCCCATAGACAATCGGAATTTGCTATCGGTTTTTTATCCCTCGGAAAAATTTAAAACATGTTCTATTTTTTGACACCGATGGAAAAAAGACCGATGGGGCCCATACACGATCGGTTTGTCCAATGAAAAAAATCCATCGGACTATTTTCATCGGTAAAACCGATTGTGTGTACAGGGCTTAAGTGATTTTTTTTTTTTTTAACAATAGATTTTTTCATTGTATACAAAATAATATGCATCATTTACAGTGCAGAATTGTACAAAGTGATCGACAAATGTAGACCTTACTACAATAACAGAATGTGGATGTTCGAGCTACAAACATAGATACTGAGTCAACAGGAGGTTAGGCCTGTCACCCCAATTGGGTTCACACTGTGAGCAGGATTTCTGCTGGTCCATTAAAAGGTAGCTCGCCCTGGACCTTAGTGAGGGTCCTTGGATGTACACTGTATAGTAAGCTCTCTCAAAGCCTTGACATTAACCAACAACAAACATAGAAATTATTTATTATTACAAAGTAGATATTACTTAACAAGCATACTGAGGTTAAAGGCCCAGGGTTTCGTATCGAGTGCTCCATAATTGACCATACCTATCCTTGGTTTAAACCACTAGATCAGGGGTCTTCAAACTACGGCTCTCCAGGTGTTCAGGAACTACAATTCCCATCATGCCTAGTCATGTCTGTGAATGTCAGAGTTTTGCAATGCCTCATGGGATTTGTAGTTCCGCAACAGCTGGAGGGCCGTAGTTTGAGGATCCCTGCACTAGGTATCTGTGCATACATATCAGTGAATATTAAGCACGCATCATAAATGTGAGGAGGCATACTTAGAGGTCCTCCAGATCTCCCAATGTTTATGGTAACTCAGGGATCTTCTTTCTGTATAGGCAAGCTCTTTTTCCATGGTATATTGTGCATTTACTCTAGAGATTACCTCTTCAAATTTGGGAGGTGATTGAGAGCGCCATTTCTTTGCTATTGAAATACGCGTGGCGAACAATATATGGGTGACTACTTTTCTCATTAATGGAGGGAAATTCTCGATACCAAGGCTTAGTAAAGTGAATGCAGGGTTAAGGGCATAACTCGTTTTGGTGATGTTTAGAATGAGGGAATGGACTTTTGTCCAGAAAGACTGTATAACTTTACAGCTCCAGAATATATGGAGTAGGCTAACTGTAGTTTGGCAGTTCCTCCAACAGAGAGATGGGATACTAGGGGTCATTTTGTTCAGACGGAGCGGTGTAAGGTACCATCTATGTACTAGCTTTTGCACATTGTCCCAGTGGTCCACACAAGCTGAGGATCTGCCATTATATTTTATAGCCACAAGCCACATGCCATTGATGCATAGGGAATTCCTTTTGCAGTTCATGTTCCCATTTCACCATGCTGGGTAATTTAGATTGTTTATATAGGGGGTTGGCAAATTTGTAAAACAGAGATATCCCTTTATGTTTGTTTGAGGGTTTACTTATTAGGAAGTCCCATAGGTTCTGTGGGATTTCTATGGGTCTGATCGGATTAGCATGGGAGTAGTGATGTATTTGATAGGTTCTATATCTGTCTACAGCACTCTGCTCATTCAGAGCAGGCGTGGAGAAGTGTGCCCACAGCTTCCTCCAGGATTGGGCCGAGAAGTTAGGAATTAGGTATTCGTAGGTCGCTAGTGGGATTTTTAGTTTTCGAGTTGGGGTGTCAGTAAAGTGATTATTAACTAAAGAGGACCAAGCATCAATAGTGGCTTGAATGATTGGGTACGGTGGGGCTTTTGGTTTATGGTGAATGCAGGCAGCCATTGCCAGTGCTGGGAAGTTATGACCTGGTGTAACTGCGCATTCAATATCTGACCATCGGTTGTCTGTTTGGCAGGAGAACCAGTAATGCATTTGGTCCAGTACCACAGCTCTGCAGTATATTTGTGTGTTAGGTAGACCAACGCCACCTAGATGTTTAGGTTTGTAAAGTTGTGCTAGGGCAATTCTAAATATGTGTAATAGGGTTTTGACGGTAGGTAAAGAAGATGTTGGATTGGATATAGTGAGAATGATGTAATCAGCAAAAAGTCCAATTTTGTGACTTTCAGAGCCAACTTTGATATCTTCTATTTTGTTGCTGGATCTGATATATTCCGCCAATGGTTCTATAATCAATGAAAAAATAATTGGGGATAATGGGCAACCTTGACGGGTGCCATTAGATAATATAAAGGGGTCAGAGAGCAAGCTAGATGAATAAACTCTAGTTGTGGGATTAGAGTATAGGGACATAATTGCTGAGTGGATCAGGCCAGAGATTCTAAACCTGTGCAAGGTCTTGGATAGGTAACCCCAATGGGCCCTATCAAAGGCCTTCTCTGCGTCTAGAGCTAGAAAAGTACTAGGTATCCAGTGAGTTCTGCTAGTGGCAGAAGGTTCAGCATCCTCCTAGTCCCATCCGGTGCTTGTCTGCCCTTTACAAAGCCAACTTGATCCAGACCTATGAGAGAGGGTGTAATGTCTATTAGTCTATTTGCTAAGATTTTGGCGTAGATCTTCAGATCTGAATTCAATAGAGATATGGGGCCTGAAGTTTTGTGGGACTGACGTATCCTTTCCAGGTTTTGGTAGGGTGATTATTACAGCTTGGAGTATCTCCGTTGGGAAAAACCTGAAGAGGCTGCAATGTTGAAAATTTTTATTAATTCGGGGGCGAGGAGGGCAGAAAATGCCTTAAAGTATTCAGCGGAAAAATCATCTGCGCCCGGGGATTTGTGCATAGGTAGGGATTTAATAACTGATTCAACTTCCTGGAGGGTAATGGGTGCATTTCGTTTTTGCAGTGAGATGCTAGATAGTATGTTGGAGAGATGCTGTTGGAGAGATGCTAGATAGTATTACAGTCATGAGTAGGGTGTTTACCTACTCTTCCTGTTCTGGCGTTGGTTGTTGCATCTATCGTAGAGGGGATCAGGGTCCGCTGTTACCCCTTCTGCAGGGATTAAACGACATTTACGGAGAAGTTCCAGACCTCTGTCTAGTGATTAGTGATGAGCCGATCACCCCCGGGTTCGGTTCGCACCAGAACCCGCGAACGGACCGAAAGTTTGCACGAACATTAGAACCCTATTAAATACAATGGATGCGAACGTTCGGATTCTAAAGTGCTAATTATAATGACTATTATCCATGTTATTGTCCGAAACAGAGTTTGGGAACCCGGGTTCTGCACCAGGGGACATGTATCAATGCAAAAAGAAGTTTTAAAAACGGATGTTTTCCGGGAGCAGTCATTTTAATGATGCATAAAGTGAAAAAAAAAAAGTCAAATATTCCTTTAAATATTGTACCTGGGGGGTGTCTAAAGTATGCCTGTGAAGTGCCACGTGTTTCCCGTGTTTAGAACTGTCCCTGCACAAAATAACATTTCTAAAGGAAAAAAAGCCATTTAAAACTGCTTGCGGCTTTAATGCAATGTCTGGTCCCGGTAATATGGATGAAAATCTTTAGGAAAAATGGCATAGCTACCCCATCAACCCCCCCCCCCCCCACCCCAGCCCATTACCAGCCCCTTTGGGTCTTGTATGGATATTAAGGGGAACCCCGCACACAAAATAAAAAAGGACCTATATACTCTGAACAGCCGTATACAGGCGGTGCATACAAGACAGGGACTGTAGGTTTGTTCTTATGTAGAATCTGTTTGTAATTTTGAACAGCTGCATTGTTTAAGTGGAGCTCCATGCCAAATTCCTTTTTTTTAGCTTTTTGTAAAACATAGGGAACGGTTATCACCCCTGTCACATTTTTTTTGCTGTCTGTGCCCCTGTTCAGAACATTTCACCTCACTTTGCGTCCCAATGACAACTGTTTTTTGAAATGTGGTGTTTTTATTGAAACAAGGATTGGTGATAAAGCATCAGTAGAGAGGAGACACCTTTCTCCCATATTAATTCTTACAGGAGAGAATTTTCCTTCCAAGGGGTAGATTTCCTCTCACTTCCTGTTGTCTTCTTCCGTTTGCAAGTAGTAGTAGTTTGTAAGTTGGATGTTTGAAAGTAGGGACCTGCCGTATATACTCTGCAGAAATTGGCCCCTTAGGTGTTGGTGTTGGCACAACACTGAAAGCACTCACAGTTATTCTTGGTGGGTGCTGGAACGCCCTGCTGTCAACTATTATATCAGGAATTGTAATAACATATAATTGTTGATCAGTGGTAGTAAAAATTGGGCCTTTGATGGTGGTGCTGGTGCCACAACACTGTAAGGCCTGACAGTTACTCTTGGTGGGCGCAGCAATGGTCCCTGCTGTGAATTATTAGATCAATAATTATAATTGCATGCCCCTGTTGAACAGGGGCTGAAAAATTGGGCCTTTGGTGGTGGTGGTGGTGGTGATGGTGGTGCTGGTGCCACAACACTGTAAGGCCTGACAGTTACTCTTGGTGGGCGCAGGAATGCTCCCTGCTGTGAATTATTAGATCAATAATTATAATTGCATGCCCCTGTTGAACAGGGGCAGAAAAATTGGGCCTTTGGTGGTGGTGGTGGTGGTGATGGTGGTGCTGGTGCCACAACACTGTAAGGCCTGACAGTTACTCTTGGTGGGCGCAGCAATGGGCCCTGCTGTGAATTATTAGATCAATAATTATAATTGCATGCCCCTGTTGAACAGGGGCAGAAAAATTGGGCCTTTGGTGGTGGTGGTGGTGGTGATGGTGGTGCTGGTGCCACAACACTGTAAGGCCTGACAGTTACTCTTGGTGGGCGCAGCAATGGGCCCTGCTGTGAATTATTAGATCAATAATTATAATTGCATGCCCCTGTTGAACAGGGGCTGAAAAATTGGGCCTTTGGTGGTGGTGGTGATGGTGGTGCTGGTGCCACAAAACTGTAAGCCCTGACAGTTACTCTTGGTGGGCGCAGCAATGGGCCCTGCTGTGAATTATTAGATCAATAATTATAATTGCATGCCCCTGTTGAACAGGGGCAGAAAATGTGGGCCTTTGGTGGTGGTGGTGGTGGTGATGGTGGTGCTGGTGCCACAACACTGTAAGGCCTGACAGTTACTCTTGGTGGGCGCAGCAATGGGCCCTGCTGTGAATTATTAGATCAATAATTATAATTGCATGCCCCTGTTGAACAGGGGCTTAAAAATTGGGCCTTTGGTGGTGGTGGTGGTGGTGATGGTGGTGCTGGTGCCACAACACTGTAAGGCCTGACAGTTACTCTTGGTGGGCGCAGCAATGGGCCCTGCTGTGAATTATTAGATCAATAATTATAATTGCATGCCCCTGTTGAACAGGGGCTGAAAAATTGGGCCTTAGGCACTGGTGGCACAACACTGCAACCCCTCACAGATACTGTACTTGGAGCACAGCAATGAGGCCTGTTGCAAAGTATTGCATCAAAAATTTTAATTACATGCCCCTGTTAAACAGGGGCTGAAAAATTGGGCCTTAGCCACTGGTGGCGTCACCCATAAACCAAAATGATCTTCCAAGCTATCATCGTTAATCGTATCATTGAGGAGGAGGAGGAGGATAGCCAGTCAACATAACAGCACAGGCACTCAGCATCAGCATCAGTCTTGAAGGGATGTGACATTTTAAAATCAATTAGTCTGTTATATCAGCATCTGGTGTGTGGTAGCTGGTGGTGATCCAAGACTGGTTCATCTTGATGAAAGTCAGTCGATCAACCGAGTCGGTGGACAGGCGCACCCTGTGATCCGTGACAAATCCTCCAGCAGCACTGAATGTGCGTTCTGAAAGAACGCTGGATGCAGGACAGGCCAGTAGCTCAATTGCATACTGTGCAAGCTCTGGCCAGTGATCCATCCTCAAGACCCAGTAAGCCAGAGGATTTTCGGTGGGGAAGGTGTCCAAGTCTGACCTTGCCCCTAGGTATTCCTGGACCATGTATATCAGACGCTGGCGATGGTTGCTGGAACCGATCATACTTTGGGGCTGCGGACTAAAGAATTGTCTGAACGCATCGGTCAGACGGCCACCTTCCCCACCGCTCCTTCTTTGACTGCCCGAAGCCTCAGCAACTCGTTGTCCAGGACCAGGAGTTTGTAACCTCCCAGTCTCTGGGAACGCGTTGCACAAATCTTTCTGCAAGGCCTCCCGGAGTTGTCTCATCCTCTGCTCCCTCTGCGACGGTACGATAAGGTCCGCAACCTTACCCTTGTACCGTGGATCAAGGAGAGTGGCCAGCCAGTAATGGTCCCTCTCCTTGATCCGAAGAATACGAGGATCCTTCCGCAGACTTTGCAGGATCAGGGAGGCCATGCAGCGTAGGTTAGCTGAGGCATTCAGTCCGGAGTCCTCTGGGTCACTAAGGACGACATGAT
Source organism: Rana muscosa (assembly GCA_029206835.1). Lineage (NCBI taxonomy): Eukaryota > Metazoa > Chordata > Amphibia > Anura > Ranidae > Rana > Rana muscosa. The sequence continues at coordinate 342,478,393 of CM055118.1, read as the reverse complement.
CCGCAGCCACCTCCTCCCAGCCACGTACAAGTTCACTGGTTTCTTGGGACTGTAAATCATCCCTAAAAGACTGCTGCTGATGATGCTGAGTGCCAGCCTCCACCTCCATGCTGACACAATCCTCCTCCTCCTCCTCCTCCTCCTCCTCTTCCTGTGCGATGGGTGGGACAGAAGGAACACTGTCTGGGTAAAGGGGGCCTTGGGAGGCAAGGAAGTCCTCCTCTTCCTGCCTCTGTTCTGCCTCAAGTGCCCTGTCCATTATTCCACGCAGCGTGTGCTCCAACAGGTGGACAAGAGGTACAGTGTCACTGATGCATGCACTGTCACTGCTCACCATCCTCGTGGCCTCCTCAAATGGTGCCAGGACAGTGCATGCATCCCTGATCATGCCCCACTGGCGTGGTGAAAAAAACCCGAGCTCCCCTGACCCTGTCCTGGTGCCGTAGTCGCACAGGTACTCATTGATGGCCCTCTGCTGCGTGTGCAGCCGCTGCAGCATGGCCAACGTTGAGTTCCACCTGGTGGGCATGTCACATATAAGGCGGTTCTTGGGCAGGTTCAACTCCTTTTGAAGCTCAGCCAGGCGAGCACTGGCATTATAAGATCTGCGGAAATGCACACAGACTTTCCTGGCCTGCCTCAGGACATCCTGTAAGCCCGGGTACCTGCCCAAGAACCGCTGCACCACCAGGTTAAGGACGTGAGCCATACAGGGCACATGGGTCAATTGTCCCTGTCGGAGGGCGGAGAGGAGGTTGGTGCCATTGTCGCAAACCACCATTCCTGGCTTAAGCTGGCGTGGCATCAACCACCTCTCGGCCTGCCCCTGCAGAGCAGACAGGACCTCTGCCCCAGTGTGGCTCCTGTCCCCCAAACACACCAGCGCAAGCACGGCATGGCATCTTTTTGCCTGCGTACTTGCGTAGCCCCTTGAACGCCTACGGAGCACCGCTGGTTCCGAGGACAAACCACAGGAAGAGGCCATGGAGGAAGAAGAAGAGGAGGGGGTGGAGGAGAGAGGTGTGTCACAACCAGTAGTAGCATTTTGGAGGCGTGGCGGTGGAACAACCTCCAACACTACTGCACCTTGTCCTGCATCCTTCCCAGCTGCCAAAAGAGTGACCCATTGGGCCGTGAAAGAAAGGTAACGTCCCTGTCCATGCCTGCTGGACCATGAGTCAGCGGTAATATGCACCTTACCGCTGACCGCCCTGTCCAGCGAGGCCAAGACATTGCCTTCCACATGCCTGTAGAGAGCCGGAATCGCCTTCCGTGCGAAAAAGTGGCGTTTGGGAACCTGCCACTGAGGAACCGCACATTGCACAAACTCACGGAAGGGGGCCGAGTCTACCAACTGAAAAGGCAGCAGTTGAAGCGCTAGCAATTTAGCCAAGCTAGCATTCAACCGCTGGGCATGTGGATGGCTGGGAGTGAACTTCTTTCGACGGTCCAGCAGCTGGGGCAGGGAAATTTGCCTGCTAGAATCGGACGTTGGTGTACTGCTAGCAGAGTTCCCGCAAGTACTTGCCTGTGACACACCTAATTCTACACCTTCATTCCTCTCAGAGCAGGTTTCAGAGAGGTGTGAAGGTATAGTGGGGTTGGAGATCCCAGCTGATGCGGTGCAAGAAGAGGTCAGCTTTGTTCTTTGGTGTGGGTCTTTAAGGTAGGCTTGCCAACGAGCTGCATGGCAGGTCAACATATGTCTGATCAAGCATGTGGTGCCCAAGCGGCTGATGTTTTGGCCACGCGATATACGCTTGAGACATATGTTGCAAACAGCAGCTGTGCGATCTGATGCACTCGCCTCAAAAAAGGCCCACACCAAAGAACTTTTTGAATGACGGGCAGAGGCAGCGCCCTGCACAGGCGGAGCTCTGCGGTGTGATTCCGTCGGTGTGCTGCCCATACGCTGGCCACTCAAGGGCATCCTGCCTCGTTGGAGATGTGCCTCCTCCTCATCCTCCTCCTCCTCTCTCCTATTAGGCACCCACGTGGAGTCAGTGACCTCATCATCCCCTCCCTCCTCATCACTGGAGCCAATCTGGCAGTATGCTGCAGCTGCTGGAGCATGACTGCCAGATTGGTGTCCTTCTTGAGCATCCCCTCTCTCTGCTCTCACGCTGCTGCCTTCCTCTAGCTGGGTATCATCATCAGATCCTTCCAAACGCTGGGCATCCTCCTGGAGCATGTACCCAACACTGTGCTCAAACATTTCGGGGGACTCCTCAGGAGGAGGACATGGTGGGTCTAGGGAAGGATTGACTAATGAAGATAATGATACCAGAGAAGAGGACGCTTTGGCAGCTGCTTTGCCAGTACCCTGAGCCTGGGTGAGAGAGGATGAAGAGGATGAGGTGGGCTTGGTCATCCACTCTACCAAGTCTTCGGCATGATGTGGCTCAACATGTCCAGCTGCCGAAAACAAGGACAAGCGTGTCCCATGGCCATGTGCTGATGACAATGCACCGCGTACACGACCAGCACTGTTGCCCCCAGACACAGAGCCTGCTTGCCCTCTTTTTTTGCCTCCTGACTGTCTGCCTCTCCTTGTTTGCCTTCCAGACATTTTAATGGATGGCCTGCAGGGAGATGGGAAAAAGAGCAATAAGGGCTACCTTCAGGTGTATACTGTGCAGGAGGCTTAGCAACAATGACACTGACACTGTCCCCTGCCTATCCTTCTCTGTCCCTAAACACAAGGATTGAAAATATGGAACAGCAAAATTGGTTTAGAACAGAATAGCACACTGACACTTTCCCTCACTGTCCTACTCTGTCCCTCCCTACAAACAAGATTTAGCACAGAATAGCACACTGATAATTTCTACGAGTGTCCTTCTCCGTCCCTAAACTCAAGGATTGAAAATATGGAACAGCAAAATTGGTTTAGAACAGAATAGCACACTGTCAGTTTCACTCACTGTACCTCTCTGTCCCTAAACTCAAGGATTGAAAATATGGTTCAGCAAAATAGTTTTAGAACAGAATAGCACACTGACACTTTCCCTCACTGTCCTACTCTGTCCCTCCCTACAAACAAGATTTAGCACAGAATAGCACACTGATAATTTCTACGAGTGTCCTTCTCTGTCCCTAAACTCAAGGATTGAAAATATGGAACAGCAAAATTGGTTTAGAACAGAATCGCACACTGTCAGTTTCACTCACTGTACCTCTCTGTCCCTAAACTCAAGGATTGAAAATATGGTTCAGCAAAATAGTTTTAGAACAGAATAGCACACTGACACTTTCCCTCACTGTCCTACTCTGTCCCTCCCTACAAACAAGATTTAGCACAGAATAGCACACTGATAATTTCTATGAGTGTCCTTCTCTGTCCCTAAACTCAAGGATTGAAAATATGGAACAGCAAAATTGGTTTAGAACAGAATAGCACACTGTCAGTTTCACTCACTGTACCTCTCTGTCCCTAAACTCAAGGATTGAAAATATGGTTCAGCAAAATAGTTTTAGAACAGAATAGCACACTGACACTTTCCCTCACTGTCCTACTCTGTCCCTCCCTACAAACAAGATTTAGCACAGAATAGCACACTGATAATTTCTACGAGTGTCCTTCTCTGTCCCTAAACTCAAGGATTGAAAATATGGAACAGCAAAATTGGTTTAGAACAGAATAGCACACTGTCAGTTTCACTCACTGTACCTCTCTGTCCCTAAACTCAAGGATTGCAAATATGGTTCAGCAAAATAGTTTTAGAACAGAATAGCACACTGACACTTTCCCTCACTGTCCTACTCTGTCCCTCCCTACAAACAAGATTTAGAACAGAATAGCACACTGATAATTTCTACGAGTGTCCTTCTCTGTCCCTAAACTCAAGGATTGAAAATATGGAACAGCAAAATTGGTTTAGAACAGAATAGCACACTGTCAGTTTCACTCACTGTACCTCTCTGTCCCTAAACTCAAGGATTGAAAATATGGTTCAGCAAAATAGTTTTAGAACAGAATAGCACACTGACACTTTCCCTCACTGTCCTACTCTGTCCCTCCCTACAAACAAGATTTAGCACAGAATAGCACACTGATAATTTCTACGAGTGTCCTTCTCTGTCCCTAAACTCAAGGATTGAAAATATGGAACAGCAAAATTGGTTTAGAACAGAATAGCACACTGTCAGTTTCACTCACTGTACCTCTCTGTCCCTAAACTCAAGGATTGAAAATATGGTTCAGCAAAATAGTTTTAGAACAGAATAGCACACTGACACTTTCCCTCACTGTCCTACTCTGTCCCTCCCTACAAACAAGATTTAGCACAGAATAGCACACTGATAATTTCTACGAGTGTCCTTCTCTGTCCCTAAACTCAAGGATTGAAAATATGGAACAGCAAAATTGGTTTAGAACAGAATAGCACACTGTCAGTTTCACTCACTGTACCTCTCTGTCCCTAAACTCAAGGATTGAAAATATGGTTCAGCAAAATAGTTTTAGAACAGAATAGCACACTGACACTTTCCCTCACTGTCCTACTCTGTCCCTCCCTACAAACAAGATTTAGCACAGAATAGCACACTGATAATTTCTACGAGTGTCCTTCTCTGTCCCTAAACTCAAGGATTGAAAATATGGAACAGCAAAATTGGTTTAGAACAGAATAGCACACTGTCAGTTTCACTCACTGTACCTCTCTGTCCCTAAACTCAAGGATTGAAAATATGGTTCAGCAAAATAGTTTTAGAACAGAATAGCACACTGACACTTTCCCTCACTGTCCTACTCTGTCCCTCCCTACAAACAAGATTTAGCACAGAATAGCACACTGATAATTTCTACGAGTGTCCTTCTCTGTCCCGAAACTCAAGGATTGAAAATATGGAACAGCAAAATTGGTTTAGAACAGAATAGCACACTGACAGTTTCACTCACTGTACCTCTCTGTCCCTAAACTCAAGGATTGAAAATATGGTTCAGAAAAATAGTTTTAGAACAGAATAGCACACTGACACTTTCCCTCACTGTCCTACTCTGTCCCTCCCTACAAACAAGATTTAGCACAGAATAGCACACTGATAATTTCAACGAGTGTCCTTCTCTGTCCCTAAACTCAAGGATTGAAAATATGGAACAGCAAAATTGGTTTAGAACAGAATAGCACACTGTCAGTTTCACTCACTGTACCTCTCTGTCCCTAAACTCAAGGATTGAAAATATGGTTCAGCAAAATAGTTTTAGAACAGAATAGCACACTGACACTTTCCCTCACTGTCCTACTCTGTCCCTCCCTACAAACAAGATTTAGCACAGAATAGCACACTGATAATTTCTACGAGTGTCCTTCTCTGTCCCTAAACTCAAGGATTGAAAATATGGAACAGCAAAATTGGTTTAGAACAGAATAGCACACTGTCAGTTTCACTCACTGTACCTCTCTGTCCCTAAACTCAAGGATTGAAAATATGGTTCAGCAAAATAGTTTTAGAACAGAATAGCACACTGACACTTTCCCTCACTGTCCTTCTCTGTCCCTCCCTACAAACAAGATTTAGCACAGAATAGCACACTGATAATTTCTACGAGTGTCCTTCTCTGTCCCTAAACTCAAGGATTGAAAATATGGAACAGCAAAATTGGTTTAGAACAGAATAGCACACTGTCAGTTTCACTCACTGTACCTCTCTGTCCCTAAACTCAAGGATTGAAAACATGGTTCAGCAAAATAGTTTTAGAACAGAATAGCACACTGACACTTTCCCTCACTGTCCTACTCTGTCCCTCCCTACAAACAAGATTTAGCACAGAATAGCACACTGATAATTTCAACGAGTGTCCTTCTCTGTCCCTAAACTCAAGGATTGAAAATATGGAACAACAAAATTGGTTTAGAACAGAATAGCACACTGTCAGTTTCACTCACTGTACCTCTCTGTCCCTAAACTCAAGGATTGAAAATATGGTTCAGCAAAATAGTTTTAGAACAGAATAGCACACTGACACTTTCCCTCACTGTCCTACTCTGTCCCTCCCTACAAACAAGATTTAGCACAGAATAGCACACTGATAATTTCTACGAGTGTCCTTCTCTGTCCCTAAACTCAAGGATTGAAAATATGGAACAGCAAAATTGGTTTAGAACAGAATAGCACACTGTCAGTTTCACTCACTGTACCTCTCTGTCCCTAAACTCAAGGATTGAAAATATGGTTCAGCAAAATAGTTTTAGAACAGAATAGCACACTGACACTTTCCCTCACTGTCCTACTCTGTCCCTCCCTACAAACAAGATTTAGCACAGAATAGCACACTGATAATTTCAACGAGTGTCCTTCTCTGTCCCTAAACTCAAGGATTGAAAATATGGAACAGCAAAATTGGTTTAGAACAGAATAGCACACTGTCAGTTTCACTCACTGTACCTCTCTGTCCCTAAACTCAAGGATTGAAAATATGGTTCAGCAAAATAGTTTTAGAAGAGAATAGCACACTGACACTTTCCCTCACTGTACCTCTCTGTCCCTAAACTCAAGGATTGAAAATATGGTTCAGCAAGATTGGTTTAGAACAGAATAGCACACTGACACTTTCCCTCACTGTACCTCTCTGTCCCTACAAACAAGGATTAGCACAGAATAGCACACTGTCACTGACACTCTCCCTACCTATCCTTATTTGTCCCTAAACACAAGGAATCCAGGATTAGTAAAGGAAAAATAATGACACTGTCCCTGCCTATGCTTCTCTTTCCCTGCTCCGGAACACACTACACAAGGCCGCCGCGCTGGTGGCCTTTTATAGTGTGGGGCGTGTACTAAACCCCCTCAGCAATAATTGGCCACAGGCATCCTGCCTGTGGCCAATCATTGCTCTCCTCGCTGCCGGCGCTGTGATTGGCCAAGCATGCGGGGTCACAGTGCATGCTTGGCCAATCACAGCGCCTGGATGACACTGCGATGGCGTAGTGCATTGTGGGCCGTTCGCGTCACTCGAATTTGGCGCGAACGGCCCAAATCGTTCGATCTTCGTCGAACGATCGAACAGCCGATGTTCGAGTTGAACGTATGTTCGACTCGAACACGAAGCTCATCCCTACTAGTGATGTGATTGCATGCGATTCGTTATGCATTACCACTAATAATTTGGCTGGGAAGCCCCACTTGTAGAGGATTTTGTGATTACGCAGGATTTTGGTGAGAGGAACCAAGTTGTGCCTGGCTGTCAAGGTACCTTGCGACAAGTCGGCATACAGTGCGATTCCAGCAAAGGGATCAAGAAGGGCAGGATGCTGTTTGGAATAGTGCATAAGCTGATCTTTTACGTGGTAAAAGTGGATTCTTGCTATGACATCCCTGGGGATCTGGTCAGGTAGAAAGGATGGTTTTGGCAATCTGTGGGCCCTGTCAATGATTATATCCGTGGGGCCCAGGGATGGCAGAGCTGTCATCATGAGTTTTTGCAGATATGCAGTAAGCTCTGCTGGTTTAACGGCCTCAGGGACCCCTCTAAATTTGTTATTGTTCCTGCGGGCCCCCTCTTCAATACCCGCCATTTTGAGAAGCATGGCTCTGATTTCTTCCTCTACCTCAAAATGTGCATCCACAAGCTCATTGTGTGCTAATGTAAATTCCTCCATCTTCTGCTCCACATATTCAGCTCTGTTACTGACTGCAGATACCTCCAGTTTTGTGGTGTGCATAAATGCTGCCATGTCATGTTGGAGGGCCCCCCGAAAAGGTCTGCAGCATCTCCTTCGTGGTGGTGTCTATGATGGGCTGCCCATAGGTGGGGAAGGCATATATTTGCTGGGCGTATGAGGAGGATTCCTCCATTACTTCTCCCGCCGTTCCTGCATCATCCCGGGTCTCCCCCTCCTCCCCAATCCTCCTTTTTTGCTTAACAGGGCTACTGAAGGGGGAGGATGGCAGTGGATGGTCTTTGTATTGTGACTCACCCGAGGATGGCGATGGATTACTGGAAGCGTGTGCTGTGGAGCCTGACGAGCGGCTCCCGGCGCTGGCACCATCTTGGATTTCTCGCCCCGCGTCTAGGGGGGAAGAAGTCTGTAAATTTTCGGGGTCCCCCTCTCTCCTTTCTTTTAAACATTGTGTCCAGTGTGTGCCCCTTACTCTCCTCTATCAGGCGGTATGCTTTTTAGCTTTCCTGGTGCACTGTGAGATGCTGTGAAACACCCGGTGTGTCAGAGCTCTCCTCTCACACGTCCATCCGCTCTGGCTGCCGGCTCCGCCCCCCTCTAGATGTCCAGTAAGTGAATTTTAATGGAAAAACATGATAAATAATTAATCCAACAAAGTGGCAAAAGCACGTTTGACCTCCACATGGGGATCAGGAATGTCACGATTGTAGCAAGATGATTGCCAGCGTCCCATATATTTGATGACATGGGAAGGGACCCCCTGCTTGGATGCTGTTGATGCTGCCCCAATCTTGAAGGAGTGACCCGTGAACTGTTTCGGGTTCAACTCCAAGTTAGCAATCATAATCCTAACATGTGAGATAAACTGACTGGAAGTAAGGGCCTGAGTAGGGAAGGGAAGCAATGGACTATCGAGAGGGGCTGCAGTAAACATGGAGGCGAGCTGATCCAAGACCTCCACTGGCCACCAGACAGCATTGGTTTTGTAATAGTTGATCACAAACCCCTGACCTGTCTGCCGGTTCTTATTGTTGGGGAGTTGTAGTGCAAAATGTTCAGGTAACCTGGTAAGACTACCCTTGCGGAGTACCGGTGCATTAAGTCCAGCTCGGGACACCTCCCCAGGTCTGAGGAAACCCCCAAAAAAAAGAGGAAGACAACCGCCTTGAGGACCAAACTGGGACCCAACCCAAAGGGTGAAAGGGACAATAAATCTGCTAGTTCACAGACCATCTGACCGGAGATAGGCAAGCGTGTCACCCCTGGCTCCCCCTGCGTTTTCTGGATACCTTTGAGCATGACTTTAATAGGGTAAGCTGCGAAAAATGACGTTCTGTCAGGATGGAGAAGTGAAAAGAAATGATGAATCTCTGAAAGGTATAGCTTAATGGTGTTGAATGACAGCGACAATTGCAGGGATAGAGGGATAGAGGGATGTGAAGCCACAGAAACACCTCCACGCTGTCTTGAACGCCCTGAGCGTGTTCCTGGATAGTGACACATTCACCAGTATGGATGCCTGCATCCTAAGTGCGTCTAATCCAACGTCAGCCGGGCAAACGGTGGAGCCGGCTTGCCCATCCGATCTGCTTCTGGATGCTGTTGGAAGAAACGCCGTAAATCAGCCCGAGATAAGACATCAGCAGCCACATTGTAGACCCCACTTATGAACTCCCCTAGAAATAAAAATTATACCTGAGGCCAAACCACGTCAACCTGCGCTTAAATGATATAATCAGGAGTGACTCGGACCTACCCTTATTGATAATCTCAGCGGTGGCCAAGTTATCCGTGAAGAAAACCACTGTATGTCCAGACCACGAGGGTCCCCAGGTGCTAGCCACAGCCACAATTGGATACATTTCAAAAAGTGCGGACATCTGGGCAAACCAAGGAATGTCCGACACCTCCTGAGGCCAAGGGCCCGCTAACCACTGACACCCAAAAACAGCTGAAAAACCTACTGAGACAGCGGCATCCGAAAAAAATCTGGGAGAGTCTGTCGTAGGTGGATGTATGAACATAGAGATCCCATTTCACTCACACAAGAACTGATCCCACATCAGCAGATCAGCCCGAGCGTTAGCCTGCAATTGCACCACCGAGTCGGCGTCTTGGTTGAGAGGAAGGAGAGCCAGAAGCCTAGACACAAACGACCTGCCCTGAGCAATTGTAAGGTACCTGTGGTAAGCAGTGTCCGAAGTGGAGCTTGAGTGCTGAGGATTCAGGTGGAAACTTAGTCAGGCAGGTCAGGTAGGCAACAGATCAGGCAAAGCGGTACATGATCGAAATCCAGAGAGTGGTCAGGCAGGCAGAGGTTATACACGAGCTGGTGGTGAAGTACAAAATCAGCAGGCTAGAGAGTAGTTAGGAATTTAGGCAGAAGTTCATACACGGTAATCAAAATCACAAAGCTATCACAACACCCAGGGAGCTAGTCCACATAAACGGGCACTGAGAGACAGGAAGTGCTGCTATTTATGGGCTGCTTTTATTGTAGATTGTCCACAGCAGGCAGCAGGTGGGGCTAGTGAGTCCAAGGTAATGCATCAAACTAAGTACACAACAAGTAAGACTGCAGCTGTGGGACCAGGAACATCCCAGTTCATATACACCCAGATACATGACAGGAATAATCCTCATAGCAAGGTTGAGCATGCCTTATAGAGACTGCAAATCTCTCAAACTGTGTATGATACCACAGATCCAGACCAGCTTATCCTGGGGCAAACTGGCGATCATGCGGACAGTGTCCAAGGTGATACCTAAAAAGTTAATCACAGTGGAAGGCCCATCAAGCTTATGGGCAGCTAAGGGGACGTACAGATCCATGAACAATTGAGTGCTGCAAGGTCTTTTGGCGGCAGCGCCGGGCTTTCTAGTAACAAGAAGTCATTCAAGTAATGAATGACCTTGCCACAACCCATCTGAGAAGACAAAACTCAATTAAGGCAAACGTGTTAAAAAGCCAAGGACTGCTCTTAGAGCCAAACGTCAACTTGGTAGCAAAGTAACAACGTTCCTGCCATTTGATCCCATGCCACTGCCAGAGAGACGGTTTGATGGGAAGAAGTTTGAAGGCATCCGAAATGTCAGCTTTAGACAACCAGTCTGCCCATCTGTAAAATATGCTGGATGGCTAAGTCTACCGACGAGAATTGAAATGAAAATTCCTCGGATGGAATGAGAGAATTTAAACTAGAAACGGGTGATGAATGAGGAGCCGACAGATCATAGACTAAACAATTTTTGGGGGGAAATTTGCCTTTTACCACACCAATGGGGCTAACCCTCCACATGCTAAATGGTGAAGACAAAAAAGGCCCAATGACAAAGCCCTTGGCTAACTCATCCTGCAATAAATTATCTACTAACCGGGCATTGGAGGCAGCAGATAACAAATTGGCACATTCAAACGACTGCAGTATGAAAACCCTCAGAAAAGCCTTCGACCAGAAACTGCCTAAGAGCTGGGGATGGGTGGTGAACCAACCAAAACTCTAACCTGCGGATATTAACCCAGCTCAGTCATGATTAGGGATGAGCCGAACACCCCCCGGTTCGGTTCGCAGCGAAACATGCGAACAGGCAAAAAGTTTTTTCGAACACGCAAACACTGTTAAAGTCTATGGAACACAAAGGTGAAAAATCAAAAGTGATAATTTTAAAGGCTAATATGCAAGTTATTGCCATTAAAAGTGTTTGGGGACCTGGGTCCTGCCACAGGGGACATGTATCAATGCAAAAAAAGTTTTAAAAATTGACGTTTTTTCGGGAGCAGTGATTTTAATAATGCTTAAAGTGAAACAATAAAAATTAAATTATCCTTTAAATTTCGTGCCTGGGGGGTGTCTATAGTATGCCTGTAAAGTGGCGCATTTTTCCCGTGTTTAGAACAGTCCCGCAGCAAAACTACATTTGTAAAGGAAAAAAAGTCATTTAAAACTGATCGCGGCTGTAATAAATTGTTGGGTCTTGGCAATACAGATAAAACTCATTGAAAATAAATGCATGGGTTCCCCCCCACAGTGCATTACCAGGCCCTTTGGGTCTGGTATAAATATTAATGGGAACCCCGCACCCAAAATAAAACAAAAAAGGCGTGGGGGTCCCCCAGGCCCTATATACTCTGAACAGCAGTATATACTATACGGCCTGCCCTATAAACTCTGCAGAAAAATTGGGCCTTCGGTTTTGGTGGCGCCAGAACACTGTAAGTCCTTACAGTTACTCTTGTTGGGCGCAGGAATGGGCACTGCTGTGAAATATTTTATCAAGAATTGTAATTGCATGCCCCTGTTAAAAATTGGGCCTTTGGTGGTGGTGGTGGTGTTGCCATAACACTGTAAATCCTCACAGTTACTCTTGATGGGCGCAGGAACGGGCCCTGCTGTGAAATATTAGATCAAGAATTCTATTTACATGCCCCTGTTAACCACTTAACAACCACCTGCCGACAAATAACGTCGACAAGGTGGTTGCTTAACTCTGGGAGGACGTTATATAACGTCCTCCCAGAATCGCGCTCCCGCGCGCCCCCTGGGGCGCGCACACGGGAAACTCCGTGACCGCCGGGTCCAGAGGACCCGGCGGATCACGAATCGCGGTAAATCGCCGCTGATAGCGGCCGTTTACCACGTGATCGCTCCGTCAAATGACGGAGCAATCACTTGTAAACAGACCGGCGTCATTTGATGACGCCGGTTCCTCCCTCCCCTCTCTGTACCGATCGGTACAGTGTGAGAGGAGAGGGGAGGGAGCGGATGGTAGCAGCAGCTCTGTGGGCTGGATCTGTGACAATTGCAGTCACAGATCCAGCCATCCATCCATCCCTGCTCAGCCATCCCTGTGCTATACCCTGCCAATACTCTGCAAAATACCCTGCCAATACTCTGCAAAATACCCTGCCAATACCCTGGTGCAATACTCTGCAATACCCTGGTGCAATACTCTGCAATACCCTGGTGCAATACTCTGCAATACCCTGCGCAATACTCTGCAATACCCTGCAAAATACTCTGCAATACCCTGCAAAATACTCTGCAATACCCTGCAAAATACTCTGCAATACCCTGCGCAATACTCTGCAATACCCTGCGCAATACTCTGCAATACCCTGCGCAATACCCTGCAAAATACTCTGCAATACCCTGCGCAATACCCTGCAAAATACTCTGCAATACCCTGGTGCAATACTCTGCAATACTCTGGTGCAATACTCTGCAATACTCTGGTGCAATACTCTGCAATACCCTGCGCAATACTCTGCAATACCCTGCGCAATACTCTGCAATACCCTGCGCAATACTCTGCAAAATACTCTGCAATACCCTGCACAATACTCTGCAATACCCTCCACAATACTCTGCAATACCCTCCACAATACTCTGCAATACCCTCCACAATACCCTGTGCAATACCCTCCACAATACCCTGTGCAATACCCCGTGCAATACCCTGCCATAAATTATAATACAGATAACGGCGCAAAAAGAAGGAACAACAACCTAACTGATAAAAATAAATCAGATGAAAATCAATAGGATTTAAAGTATAAAAGTCTTTCTCTTTGGAAGTCCATGTAATATTGAAAGCAAGTCATATGAACATATGCACCGTTGGCAGCAATTGTAGAGCGAAGCAGACTCTATATATGGCAAAGAAAAGAAAAAAGTAGGATTTTTAAAACAGCTTACCTGTAAAATCCTTTTCTTGGAGTACATCACGGGACACAGAGCAGCATAGTCATTACTATGTGGGTTATATAGAATTACCTTCAGGTGCTGGCACTGGCAACTTCCAAAACAGGAAGTACCCTCCCCTATATAAGCCCCTCCCATCCGGGAGTACCTCAGTTTTGTAGCAAAGCAATACGTGTCCCCAAAAGAGGGGTGGGAGCTCTGTGTCCCGTGATGTACTCCAAGAAAAGGATTTTACAGGTAAGCTGTTTTAAAAATCCTACTTTCTTGTTTATACATCACGGGACACAGAGCAGCATAGTCATTACTATGTGGGACGTCCCAAAGCAATGCCACATGAGGGGGGGGATACACCATACATAAGCTGGGCGCCATCAGGCATGAGGATCTTTTGCGGCCTGCAACACACTGCGCCCAAAGGCGACATCCTCCTGACTTCTAACGTCCACCTGGTAGAACCTAGTAAACGTGTGTACTGAAGACCATGTTGCGGCCTTACAAATTTGCACCAGGGAGGCCTGGTGATGCACTGCCCATGAAGTTCCAACTGCTCTCGTGGAGTGCGCCCTAACTTTGAACGGAGGCGGTCTACTTCTCAAGCCATAGGCTTGTATTATGACCTGTCGAATCCACTTGGCTAAAGTAGATTTTGATGCTGCCTGACCCTTTCTGGGGCCTTCCGGCAGAACAAACAAAGAATCCGTTCTACGAATCTGAGCAGTGGCTTTTAGATAAGCTTTAACTGCTCTTACTACATCCAAAGAATGCAATAACTTTTCCTCTACCGAGCTTGGTTTGGGGAAAAAAGAAGGAAGAACCACATCCTGGTTCAAGTGAAACCTCGATACCACCTTAGGAAGAAAGGCTGGGTGAGGACGTAATACTACTCTGTCCTTATGGATAACCAGATATGGCTCTTTACAGGACATGGCGGCTAATTCCGACACTCTTCTAGCCGAGTATATGGCTACTAAAAATATCAATTTCCTGGTGAGTAGAACCAAGGAAATGTGCCGCAAAGGTTCAAATGGCTGCTTCTGCAGAACCGACAGAACCAAATTTAGATCCCATGGGCATATGGGAGCCTTAATCGGTGGAATAATACGAGTCACACCTTGCATAAAGGATTTGACAAGTGAATGCATAGCCAGGGGCCTTTGAAATAGTATTGACAAGGCCGAAACCTGGCCCTTGATAGTACTTAAGGCAAACTTCCTGTCTACAGCCCACTGCAGGAAGTCCAGAATTCTGCCTATAACGTACTTACGTGGATGCCATTTTCTGGCCTCGCACCAAGTGATGTACGCCTTCCAAACTCTATAGTAGATCTGCCTGGATACAGGCTTCCTGGCATTGATTATAGTTGATACCACAGAGTTAGAGAGACCTCTCTTCTTTAGGATGTGGGATTCAATAGCCAGGCCGTTAAACTTAGAGTTAGTAAGGAAGGGTGGTATATCGGTCCTTGTGAAAGCAGGTCCGGACGACGTGGAAGGGTCCAAGGACTCCCCACAGACATTTTGATGATCTCCGCGTACCAGGCCCTTCGGGGCCACGCTGGAGCCACCAGGATCACCGGCTTCTTCTCCAACCTGACTCTGCGAAGGAGTCGAGGCAACAATTGTAGCGGAGGGAATGCATATATCAGTCTGAACTGATCCCAAGGGAACACCAGAGCATCCGAGCCGCAAGCGAGGGGATCCCTTGTCCGGGAGACAAATCTGTCCACCTTTGCGTTGAATCTGGATGCTAGCAGATCTACATCCGGTGTTCCCCACCGCTGACATATTGCTCGGAAGACCTCGGGATGAAGGGACCATTCCCCTGGGCATAACTGTTGGCGACTCAGAAAGTCCGCCTTCCAATTCTCCACCCCTGGAATGAAGACAGCTGATATACATGGGACATGCTTTTCTGCCCATTCCAGGATGTGACTTACTTCCCTCTGGGCTGCATGACTCCTGGTGCCTCCCTGATGATTGATATATGCCACTGCTGTGGCATTGTCTGATTTAATTCTGACAGGGGACCCTTGGAGTCTGGATGTCCAGGCTACTAGAGCGTACCGGGCTGCTCGTATCTCTAAGAGATTGATGGGCAGGGTTTTCACTACATTTGACCATCTGCCCTGGAGAGACCATTGCTCCAGTACTGCCCCCCAGCCTATAAGGCTGGCATCCGTAGTGACCACCTTCCAAGATATCGGGCTGAAGGGTTTTCCCTTCTGGAGATTCTGGGGGATCAACCACCAGCAGAGACTCTTCCGAACGGAAGGGGACAAAGCCATCGGGAAGTCTAGAGCCTGAACTTTTCCGTTCCAGGCTGACAATATGGCCCTTTGTAAATTCCTTGAGTGGAATTGGGCGTATGGCACAGCTTCGAATGATGCTACCATCTTTCCTAGCAGCCTCATGCACAGGCGTATGGACGGCTGTCTTTTTGCACAAAGCAGACGGACCAAGGCCCTCAAAGAGGATACCTTGTCTAGAGGTAAGAAAATCTTCCTCTGGTCTGAATCCAGCCGTAGCCCTAGATATACCAGGTTTTTCACTGGCTGTAGGGCTGACTTGTCCAGGTTGATGACCCAACCGTGAGATTCTAGATACTTGATTGTATCGACAATTACCACTTCTAGCTTGGCAACTGAGTGGTCCATCAACAACAGGTCGTCTAGGTATGCCATTATCGTTACACCCCGTGTTCTTAGATCGGCCAACAGTGGGGCCAGAATTTTTGTGAACACTCGTGGTGCTGTGGCCAGACCGAATGGTAAGGCTCTGAACTGAAAATGGCGCCCTTCTACTGCAAAGCGTAGGAATTTTTGATGACCTGGAAAGATGGGAACATGCAAGTAAGCATCTTTGATGTCGATCGAGGCTAACCATTCCTCCCCTTGTAGGGCAGCGGTGACCGATCGGATCGACTCCATCCGGAAAGACCGGACGTTTAGAAATTTGTTTAGACTCTTTAGGTCCAATATGGGTCTTATGTCCCCGTTTGGCTTCGGGACTGTGAAAAGGTTTGAGTAGAAACCCAACCCCCACTCTTCCATAGGAACCTCCATAATTACTCCTTGGAGCAATAGTTGTTCTAACGCCAATAGGAGAGACCCTCTTTTCAGAGGGTCTCTTGGCATGCCTGACCACATAAAATGGGACGGAGGAGACTCTAACTCCAATTTGTATCCCAGAGTTACTGCGGAGAGCACCCATCTGTCTTTGATAGTCTCCCGCCAGGTCTCTGCGAACAACTGAAGTCTTCCCCCCACCCGTTTGAGTGGGGGCAGCCCTTCATAGGCTTGACTTGGAGGCTGGTTTAGTACCTCTTCGGATCCAGGGCTTTTTATTACCCTGTGGCTGTCCCTGATTTTTACCTCCTGAGTTTGACCGAGGAGGCCGTCGGAACTGCTTAGTAGCAGACGTCGCAGGGATAGGAGAGGTAGTCCTCTTAAAAGATGGACCCCTATACCTCTTTTTACTCGGTAAGAGAGTACTTTTACCACTGGAAATCTTCTGGATATACTTATCCAGGTCTTCGCCAAAAAGGCGTTCCCCATGAAATGGGAAGCTAACTAAGAGCTTCTTACAGGGAGCTTCAGCAGACCAGTTTTTGAGCCACAGAAGCCTACGCATATGTACCAAAGACAGCGTGAGGCGGGAGGCCTGATGGATAGAATCCTTGATGGCGTCAACCGCAAAGCATAATGCTCTAGGCAGATCAGCCAGAGCCTGGGCCTGCTGGTCTGGCAAATCCCTCAGGACCATTTTCATTTGATCCTTTAAAGCTTGGCAGACCCCAATAGCTGCCACTGCTGGCTGTGTAACAGCCCCTGCTGTGGAAAAAACAGATTTTAATAAAGATTCCAATTTTTTATCCACTGGATCTTTGAACATTTGAACATTATCTACTGGACATGTCAGTGATTTGTTCACAGAAGAGATGGCTGCATCCACCGTAGGAACATTCCATCTCTGGGTGAACTTTCCCTCCATGGGATAGATCACCGGAAACCTTTTAGGCGGAACAAATAGTTTATCAGGATGTTCCCAGTCCTGGTATATAAGTCCTTCCAATAATGGATGTATTGGAAAGGAGCAATTAACCTGGGGAGCTTTTAGCGACCCCAATGAGGAGACAGCAGTAGTTGATGGTTCAACAAGAGGCATTTTAAATGCAGATCGAACCATGTCAGTTAGGGTCTGGACCCACAATCTTTCAGTCTGTGATGCTGAAAATGGTTCATCTACTGTCGATTCCTCAAAAACAGAGCTAACCTCCTCCTGATCCCCTTCAGGTAGGTCGGTCCCTTCCTGGGACTGTTGCTCTGCCAACAGGCACTCTAATGGAGGTGATGGAGATCTGGCGCGCTTTCTTTCCTGTAGAGAAGAAGCGATCAATGCAGCCAATCTCTGCTCCAATCCCTCCAGAGTTGAGGAAAAAACCTCCTCTGTTATATATGCAGGAGCAGGTGGACTGAGGACAGCCGCAGTACCTGGCACTCCCGGGGGTTCCTTATGGGTATTAACCTCTGATTTCTCAGGGGAGGAGGGTGCAGATGACTGCTCCAGATCCTCAGAGCCCGATGGAGACCCCCTACACTTCCTGAGAGGTATATCTCGGAGTTTTTTAGGCGGCATATTCCTTAGTTCAAAGCTGAGGTATTCCAGCCGCAATACACCCCTTACTGAAATAGTCTAATGCAATTTGCTGCTATGTACATCAGTGGGTGTCTACTAATGCGTCTTTCTGGGGATGCCTGTATCAACCGCCCGCTGTAAGCCCCTATACCATGCTACCAGCTCCTTTTCATGCTCTGTGTCCATAGCAAGCAGCGTGGACTGAGTCCTTTTATCTTGCTGGGACGCCCGCACATGCGCAGAAGCGCTGGGCGCACAGAGCGCGTCATCCGCCAGGCTCCGCCCCCTTTTTTGAAGCTAAACCTTATAAAAGGAAAGCATGTGTGCGCGCGCGCTCGCGTGCACGTGTGCGCTCTTGGCGCCATGTAGGGAGAGGAGCCAGGGTCCCTGTTTCACCAGGACTCGGGGATGGAAGGAAACTACTTGGCAGCATGACAGAGGAATGCAGCTTCCCTGATAGAGAGCTCACTCATCTGCCTGGACTTTCACCATGGAAGGAATAGTCCCAAGAAAAAAGACGTTCCACAGCGGCCTCTAGTGGACAAACACAGGTACCGCACCTTTGTCTTTTTTTTCTTTTTTTAAAACCTCCTTTATGAAAAAACATTTCCAGGTTTACAGTTTTTTTAAAACTTCCCCTATGAAAAAACATTTCTCGGATTTCTTAGGCATATACAGCTATTAGCGGGAATACCCTTTAGGTAACAGGCAGAAAGACATATTAGGCTTGGGGGTCCCCTCAATAGAACCAAGTTCCTGAGGGGCCCCCACTTACCTTTTCCCCGCCGCAGGACTTTGTTTGGTCCACAGAAGCCCAAACTTCACCTCTCACGGCAGGCATTGTACTAGACCTTCAGGGACCGGGTTCCCAAGGATTCCACTCCCCTGGACCTGTATAGCACCCTGCACAGATAGCCTCTTGGTTTTGGGTATGACCAGAGCTCTGGATCCCAGGGTCCAGCCCTCCTAAGAGAGGCATTACAGGCAAAACCCTGCTCTTCTCTGCAAGGCCCGGGTACCGACCGTTTAGCTATGAAGCTTTTTTGGTCGGATCCGGAATAGCTTGCTAAGGCCCAGAGAACCTGTACACAAGCCCAGATGAATACATGTTAACCTTGGCCAACACCTTAGACACTGGCAAAAAACTGAGGTACTCCCGGATGGGAGGGGCTTATATAGGGGAGGGTACTTCCTGTTTTGGAAGTTGCCAGTGCCAGCACCTGAAGGTAATTCTATATAACCCACATAGTAATGACTATGCTGCTCTGTGTCCCGTGATGTATGAACAAGAAACAAATGCGCCTACTAAGTGCAGTATGTTAGAAATTTATTCGAGAATAATTAAAATAACAGCCAAATGGCTACTCACAGGATGGAAGTGGAGTAAAAGCATAAATAGATATCCTTCTAAGTTGTCTGCGGAGGGCATGAGTCACTCCGTGTGTCTGTAGTCTCCCGGTGGTGGAATACTGCCAAGATGAAGAGGTAGTGCACTGCGGTGTTGCTGCAGGGATGGGGAGATGGCAGAAGAACGGTAGATGCGAGAAGAGCTGTCCCTCTATGCCAGTGTGGACACCGGTTCCCACACAGCGTACGGCGTCTGCTATTGACGTCACGTCCGGTTGCCGAAGCTGACTGCGCTCCAGCGTGAACCGCACGCCGTACGCCGTGTGGGAACCGGTGTCTACAGACACACGGAGTGACTCATGCCCTCCGCAGACAACTTAGAAGGATATCTATTTATGCTTTTACTCCACTTCCATCCTGTGAGTAGCCATTTGGCTGTTATTTTAATTATTCTCGAATAAATTTCTAACATACTGCACTTAGTAGGCGCATTTGTTTTTTCTTTTCAATACCCTGCCATACACCGCAATACCCTGCCATAGTCCGCAATACTCCGCAATGCCCTGCAATACTCCGCAATGCCCTGCAATACTCCGCAATGCCCAGCAATACTCCGCAATGCCCGGCAATACTCCGCAATGCCCGGCAATACTCTGCAATAACCACTTCCCGCCCTCCGGCCGTCATATGACGTCCTTGACTTTGTGCGGGGATATCTGAATGATGGGAGCAGCTACAGGCATCATTCAGATATTAGCTTTTTCAGCCGGCGATTCCCTACACCATAAGAACAATCATAGTGGCTGTTCCGCCGCTTGATCATTCTTACGGGAGGCAAGAGGGGATGTCCCCCCCCCGCCGCCCTCCGGTGCTTCTACCGACTCACCGCTACGATCAAAGCCAGGATTGTTGTTTTTTTTTTGTATTTTTTTCAGGCTTCCCAGCCTAGAGGTGAGATGTGGGGTCTTACTGACACCCCCCCCCATATCTCACTGTAAAGAGGACCTGTCATGCCATATTCCTATTACAAGGGATGTTTATGTTCCTTGTAATAGGTATAAAAGTGATCAAAAAAAGTTTGGGGCGGAAAAACATGTCAAACTAAAATAAATAAAGTAAAATGAAGAATAAAATTTTATTTTTTTTTCTTAAAGCGCCCCTGTCCCCGTGAGCTCGCATACAGAAGCGAACGCATACGTAAGTCCCGCCCACATATGAAAACGGTTTTCAAACCACACATGTGAGGTATCTCTGCGAACGTTAGAGCGAGAGCAATCATTTTGGCCCTAGACCTCCTCTGTAACTCAAAACATGTAACCAGTAAAAATATTTAAAGCGTCGCCTATGGGGATTTTTTAAGTAGCGAAGTTTGGCGCCATTCCACGAGTGTGTGCAATTTTTAAGGGCGACATGTTAGGTATCTATTTACTCGGCGTAACTTCATCTTTCACATTATGCAAAAACATTGGGCTAACTTTACTGTTTTTTTTTTTTTTTTAAGCACAAAACATTTTTTTTCCGTAAAAAACGCGTTAAAAAAATTGCTGCGCAAATATCGTGCGAGATAAAAAGTTGCAACAACCACCATTATATTCTCTAAGGTCTTTGCTAAAAAAACATATATAATGTTTTGGGGTTCTATGTAATTTTCTAGCAAACAAATGATGATTTTTACCTGTAGGAGAGAAATGTCAGAATTGGCCTGGGTGCTCCAGAACGCCTGAAGGTGCTCCCTGCATGTCGGGCCTCTGTATGTGGCCACGCTGTGTAAAAGTCTCACACATGTGGTATCACCATACTCGGGAGTAATAGCAGAATGTGTTTTGGGGTGTAATTTGTGGAATGCATATGCTGTGTGTGAGAAATAACCTGCTAATATGACAATTTTGTGAAAAAAAAAAGAGAGAAAAAAAATCTTGATTTTGCAAAGAATTGTGGGAAAAAATGACAACTTCAAAAAACTCACAATGCCTCTTTCTGAATACCTTGGAATGTCTTCTTTCCAAAAAGGGGTCATTTGGGGGGTATTTGTACTTTTCTGGCATGTTAGGGTCTCAAGAATTGAGATAGGCCGTCAGTACTTCAGGTGTGATCAATTTTCAGATATTGCACCATAGCTTGTGGACTCTATAACTTTCACAAAGACCAAATAATATACACCAATTTGTACTTATTTTTACCAAAGATATGTAGCAGTATAAATTTTGGCCAAAATTTATGAAGAAAAAATAGTAATTTGCAAAATTTTATAACAGAAACGAAAAAAAAAATCATTTTTTTACAAAATTTTCAGTCTTTTTTCTCTTATAGCGCAAAAAATAAAAAACCCAACAGTGATTAAATACCACCAAAAGAAAGCTCTATTTGTGTGAAAAAAAGGACAAAAAATTCATATGGGTACAGTGTTGTATGACTGAGTAATTGTCATTCAAAATGTGAGAGCACCGAAAGCTGAAAATTGGTCTGGTTATTAAGGGGGTTTAAGTGCCCAGTGGTCAAGTGGTTAAACAAGGGCAGAAAAAATGGGCCATTGGTGGTGGTGCCACAACACTGTAAACCCTCACAGTTACTCTTGATGGGTGCAGGAACGGGCCCTGCTGTGAAATATTAGATCAAGAATTGTAATTACATGCCCCTGTTAAACAGGAGCAGACAAATTGGGCCTTTGGTGGTGGTGATGGTGCCCTAAACCAAAAATATTCTTCGAAGCTAGCACCATCAAGATTGAGGAGGAATAGGATAGTCACTCAGCATAATAGGATAGTCACTTGGAGGTTGGTAGCTGCTGATCCAAGACTGATTCATTTTTATGAATGTGAGCCTATCAACGGAGTCTGTGGACAGGCACACTCTGTGATCCGTTACAAACCCTCCAGCAGCACTGATTGTGTGTTCAGAAAAAACGCTGGATGTAGGACAGACCAGTAGCTCAATTGCATATTGAGCAAGCTCTGGCTAGTGGTCCATCCTCAAGACCCAGTAACCCAGTGGATGCTCTGTTGGGAAGGTCTCCAGATCTGCTCTTGCCCCTAGATATGCCTGCATCATGTAATGCAGACGCTGGCGCTGGTTGCTTGAACAGATCAGACTTTGGCGCTAAGGACTGAAAAATTGTCTGAAGGCATCGGTCAGCCGGCCACCTTCTCCACCGCTCTTTCTGAACGAAGCCTCAGCAACATGTTGTCTAGCACCAGGAATTTGTAACCTCCCAGGGTCTAGAAATGCATTGCACAAACTTTTCTTCAAGGCCTCCTGAAAATGTTTCATCCTCTGCTCCCTCTGCAAAGGCAGGATGAGTTCTGCAACCCCACCCTTGTAACGTGAATCAAGAAGGGCTGCCAGCCATTAATGACCCCTCTCTTTGAAACCCTGAATCCTAGGGTCCTTTCACAGACTTTGCAGAATCAGAGATGCCATGCAGCGTAAGTTTGCAGAGGCATTCGATTCTGAGTCCTCTGGGTCACTAAGGATCACATGATCTGTAACTACCTCCTCCCAGCCACGTACAACTCATTGGGTTTCTGGGGACTGAAAACGATCCCTTGAAGTCTGCTGCTGAGTGTTATACTCCACGTCCATGCTGACACAATCCTCCTCCTCCTTCCTGTGTGTTTGGTTGGCCCGCAGGAATACTATCTGGATAAAGGGGGCCTTGAGAGGTAAGGAAGTCCTCCTCTGCCTCCCACTGTTCTGTCTCAAGTGCCCTGTCCATTATTCCACAAAGTGTGTGCTCCAACAGGAAGACAAGAGGGACAGTATCACTGATGCATGCATTGTCACTGCTCACCATCCTCGTGGCCTCCTTAAATGGTGACAGGACAGTGCATGCATCCTTGATCGGTAGCCACTGGTGTGGCGAAAAAAAAACCCAAGCTCCCCTGACCCTGTCCTGGTGCCATACTCACACAGGTACTCATTGATGGCCCTCTGCTGCGTGTGTAGCCGCTGCATCATTGCAAATATTGAGTTTGACCTGGTGGGCATGTCACAAATGAGGCGGTTGGTGGTCAGGTTGCATTCCCTTTGAATGTCAGCCAGCTGAGCACTGGCATTATATGACCAGCGGAAATGACCACAGACTTTTCTGGCCTGCCTCAGGAGATCCACCAAATTCATGACGTGAGCCAAACAGGGAACATGGGTCAAGTGTCCCTGTCGGAGGGTGGAGAGGAGGTTGGTGCCATTGTCGCATACAACCATTCCTGGCTGAAGCTGGCGTGGCATCAACCACCTCTGAGCCTGCCCCTGCAGAGTTGACAGAATCTCTGCAGCAGTGTGGCTCCTGTCCCCTAAGCAGACAAACTCAAGCACCGCATGGCATCTTTTTGCCTGAGTGCTTGCGTAGCCCCTTGATGCCTACGGAGCACCGTTGGTTCAGAGGACAAATCTGCAGAGGAAGAGGCCATAGAGGAAGAAGAAGAGGAGGGGGTGGAGGAGAGAGCTGTGGCAGAATCACCACTAGCATTATGGAGGCATGGTGGCGGAACAAGCCCCAACAATACTGAACCCTGTCCCGCATCCTTCCCAGCTGCCAGCAGAATTACCCAGTGCACCGTGAAAAAAAGTTGCCCTGTCCATGCCTGCTGGACCACGAGTCAGCGGTAATATGCACCTTACTGCTGACCGCCCTGTCCAACGAGGCCAAGCCATTGCCTTCCACATGCCGGTAGAGACCTGGATTGGCCTTCCGTGAAAAGAAATGGTGTTTGGGAACCTGCCACTGAGGTACCGCACATTCCACAAATTCACAAAAGAGGGCAGAGTCTACCAGCTGAAAAGGCAGCAGTTGCAGTGCTAGCAATTTGGCCAAGCTGGCATACAGACGCTGAGCATGTGGATGGCTGGGAGCGAACTTCTTTCTACGGTTTAGCAACTGGGGTAGAAAAATGTGCCTGATAAAATCAGATGGTGGTGTACCCCTAGCAGATTGGCCGCAAGTACTTGGGACATCTATTGCTATACCTTCATTCTGAGAGGACTGGAGGTATAGTGGGGTTGGAGATGCCAGATGAGGAGCAAGGAGAAGTCTGCCTTGTTCTTTTATGTGGGTCTTTGAAGTGCTGTTGCCAACAGACTGCATGGGAGGTCGTCATATGTCTGATCAAGCATGTGGGGCCCAAGCAGCTGCTGTTTTGGCCACGCTTTATCCACTTCAGACATAGGTTGCAAACAGCAATGGTGCGATCTGCTGCACACGTGTCAAAAAAGGCCCATACCAAAGAACTTTTCAAAATCAGCGGGGAGTCAGCAGCGCCCTGCACCTGTGTTGTTCCATAAGGGTGGCTGCCCTTAAGCTGCCCCGTGGAGGGCACCCTGCCTCGTTGGAGATGTGCCTCCTCCTCCTCTATTCTATCAGGCACCCAAGTAGAGTCAGTGACCTCATAATCTCCTCCCTGCTCATCACTGGAGCAAACTTGGCAGTATGCTGCAGCTGGGGGTACATGACTGCCAGTTTCTTGTCCTTCTTGGGCACCCCCTCTCTCTAGGCTCACGTTACTCCCTTCCTCAACCTGGGTATCAACATTGGAACCTTCAAATCGCTGCGCATCCTCCAGCAGCATGTACCCGACACTGTGGTCGAATAGTTCGGGGGACTCCTCCATGCATGATGGTGGGACTACGGAAGGAGTGACTGTGGACAAGGAGCCGGTGGAATAGGCCATATTGGCAGCTGCATTGGAAGGCAAAATACTCTGAGCCTGGGTGACAGATGATGAGAAGGATGAGGACGGCTTTGTTATTTACTCCACCAACTTTTCTGCATGTTGTGGCTCAATAACACAGCCAGCAGCAGAAAAATAGGACAAGCATGCCCCATGGCCACATGCATAGGATGCACCATGTCCACGACCAGCACTGTTGACTGTAGACACAGAGCCTGCTTGCCCTCCTTTAGTGGCCTGTGAGCATCTGCCTCTTCTTGGTGGCCTTCCGGACATGATGTAATTTTGTTTTGCAACACCACACTATACTGTATTAGATACTGTGTACACCACCAGAAAAGTAGTAGCAAGTACACTATGGCTGCACTGTATTGTGTACTGTGTACACCACCAGAAAAGTAGTAGCAAGTGCACTACGGCTGCACTGTATTGTGTACACCACCAGAAGTGTAGTAGCAAGTGCACTATGGCTGCACGGTATTGTGTACTGTGTACACCACCAGAAAAGTAGTAGCAACTGCACAACGGGTGCACTGTATTGTGTACACCACCAGTAGGGATGAGCTCCACACATCGTGTGTTCGATCATTCGTCGAAGATCGAACGTTTTGGGTCGTTCACGCCAAATTCGAGTGACGCGAACGGCCCAAAATCCTGGCGCTGTGATTGGCCAAGCATGCACTGTGACCCTGCATGCTTGGCCAATCACAGCGCCGGCAGCGAGGAGAGCCATAATTGGCCACAGGCAGGATGCCTGTGGCCAATTATAGCTCAGGGGGGTTTAGTACACGCCCCACACTATAAAAGGCCGCCAGCGCGGCGGCCTTGTGTAGTGTGTTGGCGTGCAGGGAAAGACGTACATACTGTAGCCAGGGACAGTGTTAGAGAAATTGTGTGTAGGGAGAGAGAAGGATAGGTAGGGACAGTGTCAGTGATATTGTGTGTAGGGAGAGAGAAGGATAGGTAGTAGTGATGAGCCGAACACCCCCGGGTTCGGTTCGCACCAGAACCCGCGAACGGACCGAAAGTTCGTACGAACATTAGAACCCTATTAAATACAATGGATGCGAACGTTCGAATTCTAAAGTGCTAATTATAACAACTATTATGCATGTTATTGTCCTAAAAAGGGTTTGGGAACCCGGGTTGTGCACCAGGGGACATGTATCAATGCAAAAAGAAGTTTTAAAAACGGTCGTTTTTCGGGAGCAGTCATTTTAATGATGCATAAAGTGAAAAAAAAAAAGTCAAATATTCCTTTAAATATCGTACCTGGGGGGTGTCTAAAGTATGCCTGTGAAATGCCACGTGTTTCCCGTGTTTAGAACTGTCCCTGCACAAAATGACACTTCTAAAGGGAAAAAAAGCCATTTAAAACTGCTTGCGGCTTTAATGTAATGTCTGGTCCCGGTAATATGGATGAAAATCTTTAAGAAAAATGGCATAGCTACCCCATGACCCCCCCCCCCTACCCCAGCCCATTACCAGCCCCTTTGGGTCTTGTATGGATATTAAGGGGAACCCCGCACATAAAATAAAAAAGGCCCTATATACTCTGAACAGCCGTATACAGGTGGTGCATACAAGACAGGGACTGTAGGTTTGTTCTTATGTAGAATCTGTTTGTAATTTTGAACAGGTACATTGTTGAAGTGTAGCTCCAGCCCAAAAATCTATTTTTAAACTTTTTGGAAAACATAGGTAAGGGTTATCACCCCTGTAACATTTGTTTTGCTGTCTGTGCCCCTGTTCAGAACATTTCACCTCACTTTCCGTCCCAATGACAACTGTTTTTGAAATGTGGTGTTTTTCTTGAAACAAGGATTGCTGATAAAGCATCAGTACAGAGGAGACACCTTTCTCCCATATTTATTCTTACAGGAGAGAATTTTCCTTCCTAGTGGTAGATTTCCTCTCACTTCCTGTTGTCTTCTTGCGTTTGCAAGTAGGAGTCGTTTGTAAGTTGGATGTTTGAAAGTAGGGACCTGCCGTATATACTCTGCAGAAATAGGCCCCTTAGTTGTTGGTGTTGGCACAACACTGTAAGCACTCACAGTTACTCTTGGTTGGTGCTGGAACGCCCTGCTGTCAACTATTATATCAGGAATTTTAATTACATATAATTGTTGAACAGTGGTAGTAAAAATTGGGCCTTTGATGGTGGTGCTGGTGCCACAACACTGTAAGCCCTGACAGTTACTCTTGGTGGGTGCAGCAATGGGCCCTGCTGTGAATTATTAGATCAAGAATTGTAATTGCATGCCCCTGTTGAACAGGGGCTGAAAAATTGGGCCTTTCGTGGTGGTGGTGGTGGTGGTGGTGTTGCCACAACACTGTAAGCCCTCAGAGTTACTCTTGGTGGGTGCAGGAATGGGCCCTGCTGTGAATTATTAGATCAAGAATTGTAATTGCATGCCCCTGTTGAACAGGGGCTGAAAAATTGGGCCTTTCGTGGTGGTGGTGGTGGTGGTGGTGTTGCCACAACACTGTAAGCCCTCAGAGTTACTCTTGGTGGGTGCAGGAATGGGCCCTGCTGTGAATTATTAGATCAAGAATTGTAATTACATGCCCCTTTTGAACAGGGGCTGAAAAATTGGGCCTTTCGTGGTGGTGGTGGTGGTGGTGGTGGCGTTGCCACAACACTGTAAGCCCTCAGAGTTACTCTTGGTGGGTGCAGCAATGGGCCCTGCTGTGAATTATTAGATCAAGAATTGTAATTGCATGCCCCTGTTGAACAGGGGCTGAAAAATTGGGCCTTTCGTGGTGGTGGTGGTGGTGGTGGTGTTGCCACAACACTGTAAGCCCTCAGAGTTACTCTTGGTGGGTGCAGCAATGGGCCCTGCTGTGAATTATTAGATCAAGAATTGTAATTACATGCCCCTTTTGAACAGGGGCTGAAAAATTGGGCCTTTCGTGGTGGTGGTGGTGGTGGTGGCGTTGCCACAACACTGTAAGCCCTCAGAGTTACTCTTGGTGGGTGCAGCAATGGGCCCTGCTGTGAATTATTAGATCAAGAATTGTAATTGCATGCCCCTGTTGAACAGGGGCTGAAAAATTGGGCCTTAGGCACTGGTGGCACAACACTACAACCCCTCACAGATACTGTACTTGGAGCACAGCAATGAGCCCTGTTGCAAAGTATTGCTTCAAAAATTGTAATGACACGCCCCTGTTAAACAGGGGCTGAAAAATTGGGCCTTAGGCACTGGTGCCACAACACTCCAACCCCTCACAGATACTGTACTTGGAGCACAGCAATGAGCCCTATGGCAAATTATTGCTAAAAAAATTGTAATTACACGCCCCTGTAAAACAGGGGCTGAAAAATTGGGCCTTAGCCACTGGTGGCGGCACCCATAAACAAAAATGATCTTCCAAGCTATCATCATCAATCGTATCATTGAGGACTTGGAGGAGGAGGATAGCCAGTCAACATAACAGCACAGGCACTCAGCATCAGCATCAGTCTTGAAGGGATGTGACATGTTAAAATCAATTAGTCTGTTATATCAGCATCAGGTGTGTGGTAGCTGGTGGTGATCCAAGACTGGTTCATCTTGATGAAAGTCAGTCGATCAACCGAGTCGGTGGACAGGCGCACCCTGTGATCCGTGACAAATCCTCCAGCAGCACTGAATGTGCGTTCCGAAAGAACGCTGGATGCAGGACAGGCCGGTAGCTCAATTGCATACTGTGCAAGCTCTGGCCAGTGATCCATCCTCAAGACCCAGTAAGCCAGAGGATTTTCGGTGGGGAAGGTGTCCAAGTCTGACCTTGCCCCTAGATATTCCTGCACCATGTTTATCAGACGCTGGCGATGGTTGCTGGAACCGATCATACTTTGGGGCTGCGGACTAAAGAATTGTCTGAACGCATCGGTCAGACGGCCACCTTCCCCACCGCTCCTTCTTTGACTGGCCGAAGCCTCAGCAACTCGTTGTCCAGGACCAGGAGTTTGTAACCTCCCAGTCTCTGGGAACGCGTTGCACAGACCTTTCTGCAAGGCCTCCCGGAGTTGTCTCATCCTCTGCTCCCTCTGCGACGGTAACATAAGGTCCGCAACCTTACCCTTGTACAATGGATCAAGGAGAGTGGCCAGCCAGTAATGGTCCCTCTCCTTGATCCGAAGAATACGAGGATCCTTCCGCAGACTTTGCAGGATCAGGGAGGCCATGCAGCGTAGGTTTGCTGAGGCATTCGCTCCGGAGTCCTCTGGGTCACTAAGGACGACATGATCCGCAGCCACCTCCTCCCAGCCACGTACAAGTCCACTGGTTTCTTGGGACTGTAAATCATCCCTAAAAGACTGCTGCTGATGATGCTGAGTGCCAGCCTCCACCTCCATGCTGACACAATCCTCCTCCTCCTCCTCCTCCTCCTCGTCCTCTTCCTGTGCGATGGGTGGGACAGAAGGAACACTGTCTGGGTAAAGGGGGCCTTGAGAGGCAAGGAAGTCCTCCTCTTCCTGCCTCTGTTCTGCCTCAAGTGCCCTGTCCATTATTCCACGCAGCGTGTGCTCCAACAGGTGGACAAGAGGTACAGTGTCACTGATGCATGCACTGTCACTGCTCACCATCCTCGTGGCCTCCTCAAATGGTGCCAGGACAGTGCATGCATCCCTGATCATGCCCCACTGGCGTGGAGAAAAAAAACCAAGCTCCCCTGACCCTGTCCTGGTGCCGTAGTCGCACAGGTACTCATTGATGGCCCTCTGCTGCGTGTGCAGCCGCTGCAGCATGGCCAACGTTGAGTTCCACCTGGTGGGCATGTCACATATAAGGCGGTTCTTGGGCAGGTTCAACTCCTTTTGCAGCTCAGCCAGGCGAGCACTGGCATTATAAGATCTGCGGAAATGCACACAGACTTTCCTGGCCTGCCTCAGGACATCCTGTAAGCCCGGGTACCTGCCCAAGAACCGCTGCACCACCAGGTTAAGGACGTGAGCCACACAGGGCACATGGGTCAGTTGTCCCTGTCGGAGGGCGGAGAGGAGGTTGGTGCCATTGTCGCAAACCACCATTCCTGGCTTAAGCTGGCGTGGCGTCAACCACCTCTCGGCCTGGCCCTGCAGAGCAGACAGGACCTCTGCCCCAGTGTGGCTTCTGTCCCCCAAACACACCAGCGCAAGCACGGCATGGCATCTTTTTGCCTGCGTACTTGCGTAGCCCCTTTAACGCCTACGGAGCACCGCTGGTTCCGAGGACAAACCACAGGAAGAGGCCATGGAGGAAGAAGAAGAGGAGGAGTGGAGGAGAGAGGTGTGTCACAACCAGTAGTAGCATTTTGGAGGCGTGGCGGTGGAACAACCTCCAACACTACTGCACCTTGTCCTGCATCCTTCCCAGCTGCCAAAAGAGTGACCCAATGGGCCGTGAAAGAAAGGTAACGTCCCTGTCCATGCCTGCTGGACCATGAGTCAGCGGTAATATGCACCTTACCGCTGACCGCCCTGTCCAGCGAGGCCAAGACATTGCCTTCCACATGCCGGTAGAGAGCCGGAATAGCCTTCCGTGAGAAAAAGTGGCGTTTGGGAACCTGCCACTGAGGAACCGCACATTGCACAAACTCACGGAAGGGGGCCGAGTCTACCAACTGAAAAGGCAGCAGTTGAAGCGCTAGCAATTTAGCCAAGCTAGCATTCAACCGCTGGGCATGTGGATGGCTGGGAGTGAACTTCTTTCGACGGTCCAGCAGCTGGGGCAGGGAAATTTGCCTGCTAGAATCGGACGTCGGTGTACTGCTAGCAGAGTGGCCGCAAGTACTTGGCTGTGACACACCTAATTCTACACCTTCATTCCTCTCAGTGCATGTTTCAGAGAGGACTGAAGTTATAGTGGGGTTGGAGATCCCAGCTGATGCGGTGCAAGGAGAGGTCCGCTTTGTTCTTTGGTGTGGGTCTTTGAGGTAGGCTTGCCAACGAGCTGCATGGCAGGTCAACATATGTCTGGTCAGGCATGTGGTACCCAAGCGGCTGATGTTTTGGCCACGCGATATACGCTTGAGACATATGTTGCAAACAGCAGCTGTGCGATCTGATGCACTAGCCTCAAAAAAGGCCCACACCAAAGAACTTTTTGAATGACGGGCAGAGGCAGCGCCCTGCACAGGCGGAGCTCTGCGGTGTGATTCCGTTGGTGTACTGCCCTTACGCTGGCCACCAAAGGGCATCCTGCCTCGTTGGAGATGTGCCTCCTCCTCATCCTCCTCCTCCTCCTCTCTCCTATTAGGCACCCACGTGGAGTCAGTGACCTCATCATCACCTCCCTCCTCATCACTGGAGCCAATCTGGCAGTATGCTGCAGCTGCTGGAACATGACTGCCAGATTGGTGTCCTTCTTGAGCATCCCCTCTGTCTGCTCTCACGCTACTGCCTTCCTCTAGCTGTGTTTCATCATCAGACCCTTCGAAACGCTGGGCATCCTCCTGGAGCATGTACCCAACACTGTGCTCAAACAGTTCGGGGGACTCCTCAGGAGGAGGACATGGTGGGTCTAGGGAAGGAGTGACTGATGATGAGTCTGACATTGATACCAGGGAAGAGGACGCTTTGGCAGCTGCTTTTCCAGTACCCTGAGCCTGGGTGAGAGAGGATGAGGAGGAGGAGGAGGGCTTGGTCATCCACTCTACCAAGTCTTCGGCATGATGTGGCTCAACATGTCCAGCTGCCGAAAAGAAGGACAAGCGTGTCCCATGGCCATGTGCTGATGACAATGCACCGCGTCCACGACCAGCACTGTTGCCCCCAGACACAGAGCCTGCTTGCCCTCTTTTATTGCCTCCTGACTGTCTGCCTCTCCTTGTTTGCCTTCCAGACATTCTAATAGATGGCCTGCAGGGAGATGGGAAAAAAGCAATAAGGGCTACCTTCAGGTGTCCTTCTCTGTCCCTTTACTTAAGGATTTCTAAATATGGTTGAGGATGATTGCTTTTGCACAGAATAGCACAACGACAATTTCCCTGACTGTCCAAAAAAACAAGGATTTCAAAGATGGTTGATGAGGAATGCTTTAGCACACTATAGCACAAGGAGAATTCCCTCACTGTCCTTCCCTGTCCCTAGAAACAAGGATTCGCACAGTAAAAGACACTGACACTCTCCCTACCTATAAATTTCTGTCCCTAGAAAAAATGTTTTTTTAAAGCACACTATAGCACAAGGAGAATTCCCTCACTGTCCTTCCCTGTCCCTAGAAACAAGGATTCGCACAGTAAAACACACTGACACTCTCCCTACCTATAGTTTTCTGTCCCTAGAAAAAATGTTTTTTTAAAGCACACTATAGCACAAGGAGAATTCCCTCACTGTCCTTCCCTGTCCCTAGAAACAAGGATTCGCACAGTAAAAGACACTGACACTCTCCCTACCTATAGTTTTCTGTCCCTAGAAAAAATGTTTTTTTAAAGCACACTATAGCACAAGGAGAATTTCACTCACTTTCCTTCTTTGTCCCTAGAAACAAGGATTATCACAGTGAAAGAAACTGACACTCTTCCTTCCTATAGTTTTCTGTCCCTAGAAAAAATGTTTTTTTAAAGCACACTATAGCACAAGGAGAATTCCCTCACTGTCCTTCCTTGTCCCTAGAAACAAGGATTCACACAGTAAAACACACTGACACTCTCCCTACCTATAGTTTTCTGTCCCTAGAAAAAATGTTTTTTTAAAGCACACTATAGCACAAGGAGAATTCCCTCACTGTCCTTCCCTGTCCCTAGAAACAAGGATTCGCACAGTAAAACACACTGACACTCTCCCTACCTATAGTTTTCTGTCCCTAGAAAAAATGTTTTTTTAAAGCACACTATAGCACAAGGAGAATTCCCTCACTGTCCTTCCCTGTCCCTAGAAACAAGGATTCGCACAGTAAAAGACACTGACACTCTCCCTACCTATAGTTTTCTGTCCCTAGAAAAAATGTTTTTTTAAAGCACACTATAGCACAAGGAGAATTTCACTCACTTTCCTTCTTTGTCCCTAGAAACAAGGATTATCACAGTGAAAGAAACTGACACTCTTCCTACCTATAGTTTTCTGTCCCTAGAAAAAATGTTTTTTTAAAGCACACTATAGCACAAGGAGAATTCCCTCACTGTCCTTCCCTGTCCCTAGAAACAAGGATTCGCACAGTAAAAGACACTGACACTCTCCCTACCTATAGTTTTCTGTCCCTAGAAAAAATGTTTTTTTAAAGCACACTATAGCACAAGGAGAATTTCACTCACTTTCCTTCTTTGTCCCTAGAAACAAGGATTATCACAGTGAAAGAAACTGACACTCTTCCTTCCTATAGTTTTCTGTCCCTAGAAAAAATGTTTTTTTAAAGCACACTATAGCACAAGGAGAATTCCCTCACTGTCCTTCCCTGTCCCTAGAAACAAGGATTCGCACAGTAAAACACACTGACACTCTCCCTACCTATAGTTTTCTGTCCCTAGAAAAAATGTTTTTTTAAAGCACACTATAGCACAAGGAGAATTCCCTCACTGTCCTTCCCTGTCCCTAGAAACAAGGATTCGCACGGTAAAACACACTGACACTCTACCTACCTATAGTTTTCTGTCCCTAGAAAAAACGTTTTTTTAAAGCACACTATAGCACAAGAAGAATTCCCTCACTGTCCTTCCCTGTCCCTAGAAACAAGGATTCGCACAGTAAAAGACACTGACACTCTCCCTACCTATAGTTTTCTGTCCCTAGAAAAAATGTTTTTTTAAAGCACACTATAGCACAAGGAGAATTTCACTCACTTTCCTTCTTTGTCCCTAGAAACAAGGATTATCACAGTGAAAGAAACTGACACTCTTCCTTCCTATAGTTTTCTGTCCCTAGAAAAAAATGTTTTTTTAAAGCACACTATAGCACAAGGAGAATTCCCTCACTGTCCTTCCCTGTCCCTAGAAACAAGGATTCGCACAGTAAAACACACTGACACTCTCCCTACCTATAGTTTTCTGTCCCTAGAAAAAATGTTTTTTTAAAGCACACTATAGCACAAGGAGAATTCCCTCACTGTCCTTCCCTGTCCCTAGAAACAAGGATTCGCACAGTAAAACACACTGACACTCTCCCTACCTATAGTTTTCTGTCCCTAGAAAAAATGTTTTTTTAAAGCACACTATAGCACAAGGAGAATTCCCTCACTGTCCTTCCCTGTCCCTAGAAACAAGGATTCGCACAGTAAAAGACACTGACACTCTCCCTACCTATAGTTTTCTGTCCCTAGAAAAAATGTTTTTTTAAAGCACACTATAGCACAAGGAGAATTTCACTCACTTTCCTTCTTTGTCCCAAGAAACAAGGATTATCACAGTGAAAGAAACTGACACTCTCCCTACCTATAGTTTTCTGTCCCTAGAAAAAATGTTTTTTTAAAGCACACTATAGCACAAGGAGAATTCCCTCACTGTCCTTCCCTGTCCCTAGAAACAAGGATTCGCACAGTAAAACACACTGACACTCTCCCTACCTATAGTTTTCTGTCCCTAGAAAAAATGTTTTTTTAAAGCACACTATAGCACAAGGAGAATTCCCTCACTGTCCTTCCCTGTCCCTAGAAACAAGGATTCGCACAGTAAAACACACTGACACTCTCCCTACCTATCCTTCTCTTTCCCTAAACTAAAGGAATCCAGGTTAAGCAAGAAAAAAATAAATGTCACTGTCCCTGCCTATGTTTCTCTTTCCCTGCTCCGGAACACACTACACTAGGCCGCCGTGCTGGCGGCCTTTTATAGTGTGGGGCGTGTACTAAACACCCTCAGCAATAATTGGCCACAGGCATCCTGCCTGTGGCCAATCATTGCTCTCCTCGCTGCCGGCGCTGTGCTTGGCCAAGCATGCGGGGTCACAGTGCATGCTTGGCCAATCACAGCGCCTGGATGACACTGCGATGGAGTAGTGCATTGTGGGCCGTTCGCGTCACTCGAATTTGGCGCGAACGGCCCAAATCGTTCGATCTTCGTCGAACGATCGAACAGCCGATGTTCGAGTCGAACGTATGTTCGACTCGAACACCGAGCTCATCCCTAATAGGTAGGGACAGTGTCAGTGATATTGTGTGTAGGGAGAGAGAAGGATAGGTAGGGACAGTGTCAGTGATATTCTGCTAAACCTTGTGTGCAGGGAGAGAGAAGGATAGGTAGGGACAGTGTCAGTGATATTTTTGCTAATCCTCCTGCACAGTATACAACCGAAGCTAGCCCTTAGTGCTGTGATTTCCTGTTGTGTAACACAGGCAGGCATCTGCAGCACTTAAAGCAGGCGTAGTGTGATTCCTGCAAAATATACACCTGAAGCTAGCCCTTATTGCTCGTAGTTTTTTTTTCCTTTTGTGTTACACTAAGGGCTCTTTCACACAGGACGGATCAGTAATGATCCGCCCCGTGAAGCTCCGCTTGCTCAGCAGGGATCGCTCCGTTGATCCCCGCTGAGCCGGCGGATGACTGGGCGGTTCCCGCACACTGTGCAGGGACCGCCCTGTCAGAGCGCCACTCTCCCCTATGGGGGGATCGGATGATGACGGACCGTAGAGTCCGTTGTCATCCGATCCGATTCGCAGACGGAAGGAAAAATAGGGTTTTCCTCCGTCACACTTTTGCGGATCGGAGCGGGTCGGATGTCAGCGGACATGTCACCGCTGACATCCGTGGCTCCATAGGAGGACATGTAGCATCCGTTCAGGTCCACCTAAAAAACTGACAGGCGGACCTGAACGGACCCTCCGTGTGAAAGAGCCCTAACAGGCATCTGCAGCACTTAAAGCAGGTGTAGTGTGATTCCTGAAAAATATACACCTGAAGCTAGCCTTTATTGCTCGTAGTTTTTTTTCTTTTGTGTTACACTAACAGGCATCTGCAGCACTTAAAGCAGGTGTAGTGTGATTCCTGAAAATATACACCTGAAGCTAGCCCTTATTGCTGTGTTTTCCTGTTATGTAACACAGGCAGGCATCTGCAGCATTTAAAGCAGGCGTAGTGTGATTCCTGCAAAATATACACCTGAAGCTAGCCCTTATTGCTCATAGTTTTTTTTCTTTTGTGTTACACTAACAGGCATCTGCAGGGGCATATAAAAAATATATAATGTGGCGCTGTGAGAGAAGTAGTAAAAAACCCTACTTCATGTATAGCACAATGGTGCACATAAAAATATGGTGTCAAACAAAACGTTTGTACACAATAGGTGTACACAAATGAATGTGATAAAAATGTAAGTGAATACTAACAGTGAAATAATTGGTATGGGGTATAGGTGCACAACAAAAACCAGCAATTAAACTGGAATATTGATCATACCCATAATAAACAAAAATAAAAATGAAAATATAATGTAGGTGGAGACAAACTCATATAAGGCGTCACAGATGAGTATGTAGAATAATGTCCAATCTTATCACATATGAAAAGAAGTTCATAGGTCAAAATCCAACAAGGAGCTGCATCGTTTGAAAATAGGTTTGAAGGGTGCATCTATCACATTTTCCCCTTTTTACATGGCTTGTTGTCGCCATATTGGTTTGGATTTCTTCCTTTTCGGGTTGGAAATACGGACCAGTGCTGCTGTCGGCATAAGGAGGGAGGTGTCTTGCAGATCCTGACTGTTCTTTGGGTCCACAGAGTGGACAAAGCTTTGTTGATCCACCACCGTACGGTGAGCTGGGTCCACTCTGTACGGAAAGAGCATTTACTTCTCCCCCATTGGCCCAAGGTGAAGGCACTCCCGGGTGATGTCATATATCCTATATGCCTATAAAGAAAATATGATAGATGCACCCTTCAAACCTATTTTCAAACAATGCAGCTCCTTGTTGGATTTTGACCTATGAACTTCTTTTCATATGTGATAAGATTGGACATTATTCTACATACTCATCTGTGACGCCTTATATGAGTTTGTCTCCACCTACATTATATTTTCATTTTTATTTTTGTTTATTATGGGTATGATCAATATTCCAGTTTAATTGCTGGTTTTTGTTGTGCACCTATACCCCCATACCAATTATTTCACTGATAGTATTCACTTACATTTTTATCACATTCATTTGTGTACACCTATTGTGTACAAACGTTTTGTTTGACACCATATTTTTATGTGCACCATTGTGCTATACATGAAGTAGGGTTTTTTACTACTTCTCTCACAGTGCCACATTATATATTTTTTATACGTTCTATATATCCTGTCTGATTTTATGTTTGGCTGTTTCATTTAGTATTTAGAGTTGGCGCAGTATTATTATTATTTAATCTGCAGGGGCATGTAATTACAATTATTGATCTAATAATTCACAGCAGGGCCCATTCATGCGCCCACCAAGAGTAACTGTGAGGGCTTACAGTGTTGTGGCAACACCACCACCACCACCACCACGAAAGGCCCAATTTTTCAGCCCCTGTTCAACAGGGGCATGCAATTACAATTCTTGATCTAATAATTCACAGCAGGGCCCATTCATGCGCCCACCAAGAGTAACTGTGAGGGCTTACAGTGTTGTGGCACCAGCACCACCACCAAAGGCCCAATTTTTCCTACCACTGTTTAACAATGGCATGTAAATATAATTCCTGATATAATAGTTCACAGTAGGGCGTTCCAGCGCCCACCAAGAGTAACTGTGAGGGCTCACAGTGTTGTGGCAACACCAACATGTAAGGGGCAAATTTCAGCTGAGTATATACGGCTTTCAAACATCCAACTTACAAACGACTCCTACTTGCAAACGGAAGGAGACAACAGGAAGTGAGAGGAAATCTACCCCTAGGAAGGGAAATTCTCTCCTGTAAGAGTTAATATGGGAAAAAGGTGTCTCCTCTCTACTGATGCTTTATCACCAATCCTTGTTTCAATAAAAACCCCACTTTTCAAAAACAGTTGTCATTGGGACGGAAAGTCAGGTGAAATGTTCTGAACAGGGGCACAGACAGCAAAACAAATGTTACAGGGGTGATAACCCTTCCCTATGTTTTCCAAAAAGCTTAAAAATAGATTTTTTGGCTGGAGCTACACTTAAACAATGTACCTGTTCAAAATTACAAACAGATTCTACTTAAGAACAAACCTACAGTCCCTGTCTTGTATGCACCGCCTGTATACGGCTGTTCAGAGTATATAGGGCCTTTTTTATTTTGTGTGCGGGGTTCCCCTTAATATCCATACAAGACCCAAAGGGGCTGGTAATGGGCTGGGGTGGAGGGGGGGGGGTTAAGGGGTAGCTATGCCATTTTTCTCAAAGATTTTCATCCATATTACCGGGACCAGACATTACATTAAAGCCGCAAGCAGTTTTAAATGGCTGTTTTTTCCTTTAGAAATGTCATTTTGTGCAGGGACAGTTCTAAACACGGGAAACACGTGGCACTTCACAGGCATACTTTAGACACCCCTTAGGTACGATATTTAAAGGAATATTTGACTATTTTTTTTTCACTTTATGCATCATTAACCACTTAACGACCGCCCACCGCCGATTTACGTCGGCAGAATGGCACGGACAGGCAGAATCACGTAGATCTACGTGATCGCCTTTGTGCAGTTGGGGGGTCCATCCGGACTCCCCTTCACTGCAGTGAGCGGCCGTTAAGTGTTCGGGAGCGATCAGGCATGAGGGGGCGGCCGCTCGATTCCGCCCCCCCCCTTGCGATCGCTCCCGGCCAATGAAAATGCTTCCTCCGCCATGTGATGTAAACAAGGCTGGAGGAAGTGATGTCATCTCCCTCGCCGCGGTCTTTCCGTTCCCGGCGCCGAGCAGAGAAGAAGCAGGTTAGTGCACCAACAGTCCACTGACACGTAGGTACACATAGGCACACAAATCACCCCCCAGTCACCCCCAGATCACCCCCCAGGTCACCCCAAAGCCCCCAATCACAGTGTCACTGATTGCAGTGATCATTTATTTTACTGATCACTGCATTTAGTGTCATCTGTGATTGTAAAAAGTTGCAGGGCAGTTAGGATTAGGCCCCTTTAGGTCCAGGGTAGCCCCCTAACCCCCCCCCTAATAAAGGTTTAACCCCTTGATCACCCCCCAGGTAACCCTTTCACCCCCTAACTTCAGCGTCACTAAGCGATTGTTTTTCCGATCGCTGTATTCGTGTCGCTGGTGTTTTAGATAGGCAGTTATTTTTTTTTAGGTTCGCCGCAGGTTTTTATTAGTGTCAGGTACCCCCATATATTATTTTAACCCCCTGATTGCCCCTAGAGTTAACCCTTTCACCAGTGATCGCCGTATAAGCGTCACTGGTTAGCCAGTAAGTTATTTAGTTATTTAGGTTACCCGTCAGGTTTTTATATAGTGTCAGGTACCCCCATATTTAACCTAATAAAGGTTTTAACCCCCTGATTGCCCCTAGTTAACCCTTTCACCAGTGATCACCATATAAAGGTTACGGGTGACGCTGGTTGATTAGTTTGCTTTTTATAGCATCAGGGCACCCGCCGTATATAACCCAATAAAGGTTTAACCCCCTGATCGCCCGGCGGGTGAGATCAATTAGGTTTTAGCGCCAGAGAGGGTCTGCGTCGCCCCAGGCAGTGTTAGGTTAGTGACAGTAACGCTAACACCCATGCGCAAAGCATACACCCCCCTTAGTGGTATAGTATCTGATCAGATCTGATCAGATCTATACTAGCATCCCCAGCGGTTTAGGGTTCCCAAAAACGCAGTGTTAGCGGGATCAGCCCAGATACCTGCTAGCGCCTGCGTTTAGCCCCTCCGCCCAGCCCAGCCCAGCCCACCCAAGTGCAGTATCGATCGATCACTGTCACTTACCAAACACAACACACATAACTGCAGCGTTCGCAGTGCTTGGTTTTTGGGGCCCTGTACGCGGCTAGGCTCCCAAAAAGTCCCACACATGTGGTATCCCCGTACTCAGGAAAAGCAGCAGAATGTATTTTGGGGTGCAATTCCACATATAACCATGGCATGTGTGAGCAATATATCATTTAGTGACAACTTTTTGTACATTTTTTTTTTCTTTTTGTCATTATTCAATCATTTGGGACAAAAAAAAATATTCAATGGGGTCAACATGCCTCTCAGCAAATAGCTTGGGGTGTCTACTTTCCAAAATGGGGTCATTTGGGGGGGTTTGTGCCATCTTGGCATTTTATGGCCTTCAAAACTGTGATAGGTAGTGAGGAGTGAAATCAAAAATGTATGCCCTTAGAAACCTTGAAGGCGGTGCTTGGTTTTTGGGGTCCCGTACGCGGCTAGGCTCCCAAAAAGTCCCACACATGTGGTATCCCCGTACTCAGGAGAAGCAGCAGAATGTATTTTGGGGTGTAATTTCACATATGCCCATGACATGTGTGAGCAATATATCATTTAGTGACAACTTTGTGCAAAAAAAAAAAAGTTTGTCATATTCCCGCAACTTGTGGCAAAATATAAAATATTCCATGGACTGAACATGCCTCTCAGTAAATAGCTTGGGGTGTCTACTTTCCAAAATGGGGTCATTTGGGGGGGTTTTGTGCTATTTTGGCATTTTATGGCCTTCAAAACTGTGATAGGTAGTGAGGAGTGAAATCAAAAATTTGCGCCCTTAGAAATCCTGAAGGCGGTGCTTGGTTTCCGGGGTCCCGTACGTGGCTAGGCTCCTAAAAAGTCCCACACATGTGGTATCCCCGTACTCAGGAGAAGCAGCAGAATGTATTTTGGGGTGCAATTCCACATATAACCATGGCATGTGTGAGCAATATATCATTTAGTGACAACTTTTTGTAATTTTTTTTTTTTGTCATTATTCAATCACTTGGGACAAAAAAAAAAATATTCAATGGGCTCAACATGCCTCTCAGCAATTTCCTTGGGGTGTCTACTTTCCAAAATGGGGTCATTTGGGGGGGTTTTGTACTGCCCTGCCATTTTAGCACCTCAAGAAATGAGATAGGCAGTCATAAATTTAAAGCTGTGTAAATTTCAGAAAATGTACCCTAGTTTGTAAACGCTATAACTTTTGCGCAAACCAATAAATATACGCTTATTGACATTTTTTTTACTAAAGACATGTGGCTGAATACATTTTGGCCTAAATGTATGACTAAAATTGAGTTTATTCGATTTTTCTTATAACAAAAAGTAGAAAATATCTTTTTTTTTCAAAATTTTCGTTCTTTTTCCATTTATATCGCAAAAAATAAAAATCGCAGAGGCAATCAAATACCATTAAAAGAAAGCTCTATTTGTGGGAAGAAAAGGACGCAAATTTCATTTGGGTACAACATTGCATGTCCGCACAATTTACAGTTAAAGCAGCGCAGTGCCGAATCCCAAAAACAGGCTTGGTCCTAATGGTCCGAAATGGTCCGGGGCTTAAGTGGTTAAAATGACTGCTCCCGAAAAATGGCCGTTTTTAAAACTTAGTTTTGCATTGATACATGTCCCCTGGGGCAGAACCCGGGTCCCCAAACCCTTTTTAGGACAATAACATGCATATTACTCGTTATAATTAGCACTTTAGATTTCGAACGTTCGCATCTATTGTATTTAATACGGTTCTAACGTTCGTGCAAACTTTCGGTCCGTTCGCGGGTTCTGGTGCGAACCGAACCCGGGGGTGTTCGGCTCATCCCTAACCACCAGAAGTTTAGTAGCAAGTGCACTACGGCTGCACTGTATTGTGTACATTGTACACCACCAGAAAAGTAGTAGCAACTGTACTACGGTTGCACTGTATTGTGTACACCACCAGAAGTGTAGTAGCAACTGCACTACGGCTGCACTGTAATGTGTACTGTGTACACCACCAGAAAAGTAGTAGCATCTGCACTACGGGTGCACTGTATTGTGTACTGTTTACACCACCAGAAGTGTAGTAGAAAAAGTACACCAGGAATGCACTGCAGTCAGATATAGGCTACACTGGATGCAGAGTGTGTATATATATATACATATATATATGTAGTGGGTGTTTTTTTTCCCGCCAGTAATTTTGACTTTTTGTGGTGACACCAGTGGTGTATCTCCGTCGGTCCACCGGGTGGCGCTGTCACTTTGGGCCGACGGACGAGTCATTGCTGGGTCGAATCCCTTTCTTTGGTCTTTTCTCGGCAGCCGCGTGGTGGGGCGGGGGAACCCGCTGCGCATGCCGGGGGAAGGTATAAAGGGTGCCGGCCATTTTGTCACGGGGGTTCGTTGTCCCTGGCACCTTCAGCCTGTGGACGGAGTTCGTGTTTGTCCTCTAGGCGGACTGGGCCTAGAGGACCACCGGAGGTCATGTTCCACCTCAGGCACCTTTAGCCTGGGGTGAGGTACTCGGTTGGCGGTCCGGAGCTCAGTGCCCAACACTGAGTTCCGCGAGGGAAGGATCCTAGGGTGCTCCAGAGATGGACGCCTGAATCCGAGGTGGACGTAATGGACCGGGAAGAGCTCCTCATCTGAAGACCCGGTGCAGCATACTGCCGGTGACGGGTGAGCCTCTTGTCGGAGACCGTCCGGAAGGTGAATTCCCTTGTGCGGAGACCATTGCCCACTCTTTGGAGGAGAGTGGAGGAAAGAACTTGTGTCTGGGCCTATATACACATTCACACCTCCTGTTCTGTTTTGTAAAGCAAGTAAGTTCATGCTATGTTCGAATAAAGGAGTGTTGGACTTGCAAGGGTGTGAGGCTCGTTTCCTGGCAGATGACTCCTGGAGGGAGGACCCGATACACAATGCAGGCCCGAAGGTAAAAAGAACTTCTGCTAATACCACTTATACATCTGTGGTGGAGGCCTGGCGTAGCGGCCACACTCCCTTTCCTATCCTACCCCTAGACCAGAGTGAGCGAGAACTTTAATAGAGGGGATTGGGAGTGTGGTGGGGGTCGGGTGACCCTGTCCGCTACACGTGGGGGCTCGTCCGGGATATGTATTGTGTATCACTTGGAAGAACGTATCTGCCGGAAACAGTCAAGTATATAGGCCGAAGTGCAGCCCTACTCAAAAGTCTTGGACATGACCTCGGAAGAGGAAAGGCCCGCGCAGGCAGAGTGGTGAAAGGGGGAAAACCCAGCCGTGTGACGGACTACACGTGGGGGTTTTTAATTGCACTGCGCCAACAGACACAACCCCCACCGCTTAGTTCGTGGGCGTGTCTCAAACCAACCAAGTGGAAAAGCCCGCGAACTGGAGCAAAAGGGGAGGAGTCCAATACGTGTGACGGACTACACGTGGGACATTGGCGCGAAAATTCTGCAGTGTACGAGGGAACAGCAACAGGTCGCCATGTTTGGAAACGCCTTGTGGATCCCGGTTCACCCGGCAACTACGACATTGACTGGTGCTGCTCCCATAACAGATACGGGGATCCGACTAAAGCCAAGGGGTCGATTCGCCCTATATTCCTGCATGGACGTGGAGGCTTTGGGCATGATTTGTCACGGATGCTCGGGACTGGTGTGTCTGTTAAAGCCCTTTGGACGATGTGACACCTGCGGGGAATTCATGTTCGAGGTGGATCCGGTGGTGGAGAGGCCGAAAACCATCTATCCAGGCCGGGCTTCAGGCATCGCCCCACAGAAGGCAGGAATCACGGCAGAAAGAGTCGCCCCTGCGTACACTGCAACAACCACGGAGGAGGTCGTGAAACACCAATGGGAGAAATCCGAGGATGCTGACTCGGTCACCACAGTCTCACAGCGTCCGCCACCCAGGAAGAGAACCAGCGTGGTAGCCCCGACCAGCGGTCGTGGTGGACCGTCTCGCATGCCCACGCCAGGCCCGGATGGATCCGTAGACGAGAGTTCCGGACATCCCAAGAAAGGCCAAGGTAAGCCGGCTGAGAAGACTTGGTGTGAGGGAGGATGTGTCAGGAAGGCATGGCCTAGCAAGTCTCCGGAGTGTGGATGTTCTGTTTCCACACAGGGCTACATACCCGCGGAGGAGTGTGACACTTCTGACTTAGAGTCTCTCTCTGATATGGGAGATGATGTCCAAATTGACGATCTGTTTGCCAAGAAGGGCTGGGACAAGGCGCCGCTTGCTGCATTCCGTGGGTCTCAGAATTCGCCTATGTCCGTGGGTGAGAGCACACCAAGGGTGGAGGCATCAGCGCCTGAAGGAGACTTTATCTCTCAAACTGTTCCCGTATCCCCTGCACCATCTGCATGTGATGCTGGGGTAAAAAGACTGTTGTTGAGGCCTCCAATGCCTAGATTAGAGGTGGCCAAGGCACCTCGCCATCTAGATGCGGTCGTTCTGTCTGGTGAAGGGGACAAATCAACCATGCCTCCTTTGGCGAGATTACAGAGGCTGTTTGGTCAAAAAGTTGCAGCGGAATATGGATGGGAGTATCCCTACTTGCCGAAGGACCTGCTGTACGAGGTGGAGGTGTGCAGAGAGCGTTGGTACAATGATTTTGTTTGGACCCATCTCAAAGTCCCGCACGCTCGCAGATACCTAGCGTGTTCTCCAAAGGCTTCACAGCGTTTCAAAGACTGCAAGGCAGAATGGATGGTGGGAAGACACATCCACGCAGATAAAGTGGTGATAAAACGCAAAGAAGGCGAAGATGTGGAATATCATCTAGAGACTGTAGATCAGCACCTAAAGCCACTAATTCTGCCGCACCCACGTTTCTATCTCTAGGGAGAAAAAGACTCCATTGGTATCATGCTGCTGAACTTTCTGGGGAAATTGTGTTTAGTGTGCCCAGAAGGATAAAAGAAAAGAACTGTTCCTGTTTGTTTCTTCCCGCAAAGAGATCACAGACTCTGGGGTAGATAGTGTTAGGAAAAAAACAGGAAAGAGAAGATGTTCAACGAGTGCAGTTACTGTGATGCTGTCACCAGGTGGCAGTGTTGCGCAAAGTTACAAA
Source organism: Rana muscosa (assembly GCA_029206835.1). NCBI lineage: Eukaryota > Metazoa > Chordata > Amphibia > Anura > Ranidae > Rana > Rana muscosa. The sequence continues at coordinate 342,433,623 of CM055118.1, read as the reverse complement.
CACTTTTCACGCACCCACTCTTTGGAGAAAGAGGGATTTCTTTTAGGAGAAATTTCTTTTACTCACACACACAAATACATGTGTCAGAATTTTATGTGTTGGTTTCTTTTGTTTTTTTCCCTCTGCAGGAGAACATCCCAGCAAGATTTTAGACTCTGGGGAGGTCTTTAGTCAGGATGGGGAGGGAAAAAAGTAAATGTTAATATGCAACCTTGAAATGTTTGATGTTGTCTTTTGCTCCTCTTTCTGTTACAGGGGCTCAGACACAACTTCACAGTAGGATAGTGTTTCCAAAAGTTTTTTTTTTTTTAAATTTGTTAACGGTTTCTGGCCCGAATCATTTCAGCCGTGGAGGATATGGTTTGCTCCAGACACTGGGGACCAGTGTCAAAAGACAGAGGGGAGTATGTAGCGGGTGTTTACTTTCCCGCCAGTAATTTTGAATTTTTGCGGTGACACCAGTGGTGTATCTCCGTCGGTCCACCGGGTGGCGCTGTCACTTTGGGCCGACGGATGAGTCATTGCTGGGTCGAATCCCTTTCTTTGGTCTTTTCTCGGCAGCCGCGTGGTGGGGCGGGGAACCCGCTGCGCATGCCGGGGGAAGGTATAAAGGGGCCGGCCATTTTGTCACGGGGGTTCGTTGTCCCTGGCACCTTCAGCCTGCGGACAAAAACAGAAACCGCTCAGGTGTGGACGTCCTCCAGGTGACTATCTCCTCCCAACAGCCAAGGGTGCAGGCAATGCAATTTCAGGCAAAACAAAAGATCAAGTCTTCTGGACAGCAGCACTCCAATAAAAAGCCTTTATTATGTAAAATCTTCAAAAATCCAAATACAGCACAGCAAGTCACAAAATTCTGGTTAGAGCTGACTAGTTTCACACTTTCTTAGTGTTTAATCATAGCTGCCTAATGCACAAATGATTCCCATGATATACCCCCAAAAAAAGGTCATATGACCCAACCACAAGTGTAGGTGATTAAGTGCTGACAAGTGTTAATTGAAAGTTGATTGCATGCTGACTAACCTGTGTCCAAGAAATAAATGTTTTTTAAAAAGTGTATGGTTTCATTGCACCAACTATTCTAAAAATATATGTACATAATATCCTTGAAAAGGTGTGCAGCAAATTAAATATTTGTGAAAAAACTTGTGATTGGTGCAAAAAAGTGAGGAATGTGTAAATTAAATAAATGTGAATATATGGAACACAATAGATGAACAGCCTAAATCTCCACATAATGCATGTGCAACGTGCTGAAATGGATGCATAAGCAAAGGCAAATGCATCCATAGCGCACAAATAGTAAAAGATGCAAAGGTAAATTGTCAGTCTGTTCATCAAAAAGTGTCATAATGTAATGTAGGAAAGATATATATATATAAAAAGTTGACCAAAAAAGATTAATACATTTATGTGTAAACAACCAGCCCACAACCCTGTGGTATATAGTTATCAATGGTATACGTTGCGCTACAATAGTTGCTCAAGTATGGCAACATTGTTCAAGGTTCATGTAGGGAATAATCTCAAAATTGAAATCAAAAATAAAAAATTAAAAGAAGTCAATCAATCTTCAATTTTTAATAAATATGTAAAAATAGTGAGTGGTTATGTCCCATAGAACATTATTGTAAAAAATAACGCAGGGAGGGATGAGATAAAATCAAAAACTATTATAATGTATCAATGATGGAATCATGTAGTGTATATGCATGATGAAAAGATGCTAAGATTAACAGAAAAGGGAAGAAAGGACTTGTAGCCATATATCGCTGATAAAGATGTCCTACTAATATTCCTTTAAGTTGCCAATCTAAAGTGACTATATATCAGTGCCGTATATATTGGATGGATGATGATGAATAGCTCAAACATGGGAATGTATACATGCATGTAATAGATAAACAAATGTGTCTAAATATGTCTAAACATACACGCATGTGCCCACGATGGATAATATATGGCCATACGTTGCCAATATATATTATATTAAAATCTAATATAGAAAAAGGAAAAAGAAAATTTGTGTGCGATTTAAAGGCAAAATGCAATCAAATTAGATCTGTGGTGAGTGGGGATATGTGGTTCTATATGGTCAAGTGCAGGAAGATTGCGATGGAATCATGTAAATATGATCATATAAACAGCCGTCACTTGCAATGTATCAAATAATATAAAAATATAACACAAAAATCCCCACAAAACATTGATCAGATTGCTAAATGCAAAAGCACATATGGACACAATATTTCCTCTATATAGTCGTTTGAGACTTCAACTTCATGAAGATGAAAAAGTGTATATTTATACGAGTTGTGATCAATATAAATGCCCGAATGTGTGTGGTTACCTAAGCAACCGAAAAACACACATATACGGGTTCTTGACAACTGTAAATTTCATCAAACAAATCATCCAAAACAATAAAACCAATAGTATAAAACATCTATAAAAATATATAGAGCTCACTCATATAACACAATGACATGATATGATCAACCTCATATTGATGGGTGATGTGAGCAAAAAATGAGTAGATCTATTCTATTCCTTAAAAGTCACTGACTATAAAAAAGGAAAGAAAAAGAAAAACTCATGAACAGTAGAACTCTAATATGTTAATTCTTATTCAACTATATTCTTTCTGTATGTTATATACATCATGACTAGGGATGAGCTTCGTGTTCGAGTCGAACATACGTTCGACTCGAACATCGGCTGTTCGATCGTTCGACGAAGATCGAACGATTTGGGCCGTTCGTGCCAAATTCGAGTGACGCGAACGGCCCACAATGCACTACGCCATCGCAGTGTCATCCAGGCGCTGTGATTGGCCAAGCATGCACTGTGACCCCGCATGCTTGGCCAATCACAGCGCCGGCAGCGAGGAGAGCAATGATTGGCCACAGGCAGGATGCCTGTGGCCAATTATTGCTGAGGGTGTTTAGTACACGCCCCACACTATAAAAGGCCGCCAGCACGGCGGCCTAGTGTAGTGTGTTCCGGAGCAGGGAAAGAGCAGCATAGGCAGGGACAGTGACTTTTATTTCTTTCTTGCTTAACCTGGATTCCTTTAGTTTAGGGAAAGAGAAGGATAGGTAGGGAGAGTGTCAGTGTGTTTTGTGCTTGTGCTATAGTGTGCTTAAAAAAAACATTTTTTCTAGGGACAGAAAACTGCAGGTAGGGAGAGTGTCAGTTTCTTTCACTGTGCAAGTCCTTGTTTCTAGGGACTGGGAAGGACAGTGAGTGAATTCTCCTTGTGCTATAGTGTGCTTAAAAAAAACATTTTTTCTAGGGACAGAAAACTGTAGGTAGGGAGAGTGTCAGTTTCTTTCACTGTGCAAGTCCTTGTTTCTAGGGACTGGGAAGGACAGTGAGTGAATTCTCCTTGTGCTATAGTGTGCTTAAAAAAACATTTTTTCTAGGGACAGAAAACTGTAGGTAGGGAGAGTGTCAGTTTCTTTCACTGTGCAAGTCCTTGTTTCTAGGGACTGGGAAGGACAGTGAGTGAATTCTCCTTGTGCTATAGTGTGCTTAAAAAAAACATTTTTTCTAGGGACAGAAAACTGTAGGTAGGGAGAGTGTCAGTTTCTTTCACTGTGCAAGTCCTTGTTTCTAGGGACTGGGAAGGACAGTGAGTGAATTCTCCTTGTGCTATAGTGTGCTTAAAAAAAACATTTTTTCTAGGGACAGAAAACTGTAGGTAGGGAGAGTGTCAGTTTCTTTCACTGTGCAAGTCCTTGTTTCTAGGGACTGGGAAGGACAGTGAGTGAATTCTCCTTGTGCTATAGTGTGCTTAAAAAAAAAAATTTTCTAGGGACAGAAAACTGTAGGTAGGGAGAGTGTCAGTTTCTTTCACTGTGCAAGTCCTTGTTTCTAGGGACTGGGAAGGACAGTGAGTGAATTCTCCTTGTGCTATAGTGTGCTTAAAAAAAACATTTTTTCTAGGGACAGAAAACTGTAGGTAGGGAGAGTGTCAGTTTCTTTCACTGTGCAAGTCCTTGTTTCTAGGGACTGGGAAGGACAGTGAGTGAATTCTCCTTGTGCTATAGTGTGCTTAAAAAAAACATTTTTTCTAGGGACAGAAAACTGTAGGTAGGGAGAGTGTCAGTTTCTTTCACTGTGCAAGTCCTTGTTTCTAGGGACTGGGAAGGACAGTGAGTGAATTCTCCTTGTGCTATAGTGTGCTTAAAAAAAACATTTTTTCTAGGGACAGAAAACTGTAGGTAGGGAGAGTGTCAGTTTCTTTCACTGTGCAAGTCCTTGTTTCTAGGGACTGGGAAGGACAGTGAGTGAATTCTCCTTGTGCTATAGTGTGCTTAAAAAAAACATTTTTTCTAGGGACAGAAAACTGTAGGTAGGGAGAGTGTCAGTTTCTTTCACTGTGCAAGTCCTTGTTTCTAGGGACTGGGGAGGACAGTGAGTGAATTCTCCTTGTGCTATAGTGTGCTTAAAAAAAACATTTTTTCTAGGGACAGAAAACTGTAGGTAGGGAGAGTGTCAGTTTCTTTCACTGTGCAAGTCCTTGTTTCTAGGGACTGGGAAGGACAGTGAGTGAATTCTCCTTGTGCTATAGTGTGCTTAAAAAAAACATTTTTTCTAGGGACAGAAAACTGTAGGTAGGGAGAGTGTCAGTTTCTTTCACTGTGCAAGTCCTTGTTTCTAGGGACTGGGAAGGACAGTGAGTGAATTCTCCTTGTGCTATAGTGTGCTTAAAAAAAACATTTTTTCTAGGGACAGAAAAGTGTAGGTAGGGAGAGTGTCAGTTTCTTTCACTGTGCAAGTCCTTGTTTCTAGGGACTGGGAAGGACAGTGAGTGAATTCTCCTTGTGCTATAGTGTGCTTAAAAAAAACATTTTTTCTAGGGACAGAAAACTGTAGGTAGGGAGAGTGTCAGTTTCTTTCACTGTGCAAGTCCTTGTTTCTAGGGACTGGGAAGGACAGTGAGTGAATTCTCCTTGTGCTATAGTGTGCTTAAAAAAAACATTTTTTCTAGGGACAGAAAACTGTAGGTAGGGAGAGTGTCAGTTTCTTTCACTGTGCAAGTCCTTGTTTCTAGGGACTGGGAAGGACAGTGAGTGAATTCTCCTTGTGCTATAGTGTGCTTAAAAAAAACATTTTTTCTAGGGACAGAAAACTGTAGGTAGGGAGAGTGTCAGTTTCTTTCACTGTGCAAGTCCTTGTTTCTAGGGACTGGGAAGGACAGTGAGTGAATTCTCCTTGTGCTATAGTGTGCTTAAAAAAAACATTTTTTCTAGGGACAGAAAACTGTAGGTAGGGAGAGTGTCAGTTTCTTTCACTGTGCAAGTCCTTGTTTCTAGGGACTGGGAAGGACAGTGAGTGAATTCTCCTTGTGCTATAGTGTGCTTAAAAAAAACATTTTTTCTAGGGACAGAAAACTGTAGGTAGGGAGAGTGTCAGTTTCTTTCACTGTGCAAGTCCTTGTTTCTAGGGACTGGGGAGGACAGTGAGTGAATTCTCCTTGTGCTATAGTGTGCTTAAAAAAAACATTTTTTCTAGGGACAGAAAACTGTAGGTAGGGAGAGTGTCAGTTTCTTTCACTGTGCAAGTCCTTGTTTCTAGGGACTGGGAAGGACAGTGAGTGAATTCTCCTTGTGCTATAGTGTGCTTAAAAAAAACATTTTTTCTAGGGACAAAAAACTGTAGGTAGGGAGAGTGTCAGTTTCTTTCACTGTGCAAGTCCTTGTTTCTAGGGACTGGGAAGGACAGTGAGTGAATTCTCCTTGTGCTATAGTGTGCTTAAAAAAAACATTTTTTCTAGGGACAGAAAACTGTAGGTAGGGAGAGTGTCAGTTTCTTTCACTGTGCAAGTCCTTGTTTCTAGGGACTGGGAAGGACAGTGAGTGAATTCTCCTTGTGCTATAGTGTGCTTAAAAAAAACATTTTTTCTAGGGACAGAAAACTGTAGGTAGGGAGAGTGTCAGTTTCTTTCACTGTGCAAGTCCTTGTTTCTAGGGACTGGGGAGGACAGTGAGTGAATTCTCCTTGTGCTATAGTGTGCTTAAAAAAAACATTTTTTCTAGGGACAGAAAACTGTAGGTAGGGAGAGTGTCAGTTTCTTTCACTGTGCAAGTCCTTGTTTCTAGGGACTGGGAAGGACAGTGAGTGAATTCTCCTTGTGCTATAGTGTGCTTAAAAAAAACATTTTTTCTAGGGACAGAAAACTGTAGGTAGGGAGAGTGTCAGTTTCTTTCACTGTGCAAGTCCTTGTTTCTAGGGACTGGGAAGGACAGTGAGTGAATTCTCCTTGTGCTATAGTGTGCTTAAAAAAAAACATTTTTTCTAGGGACAGAAAACTGTAGGTAGGGAGAGTGTCAGTTTCTTTCACTGTGCAAGTCCTTGTTTCTAGGGACTGGGAAGGACAGTGAGTGAATTCTCCTTGTGCTATAGTGTGCTTATAAAAACATTTTTTCTAGGGACAGAAAACTGTAGGTAGGGAGAGTGTCAGTTTCTTTCACTGTGCAAGTCCTTGTTTCTAGGGACTGGGAAGGACAGTGAGTGAATTCTCCTTGTGCTATAGTGTGCTAAAGCATTCCTCATCAACCATCTTTGAAATTCTTGTTTTTTGGACAGTCAGGGAAATTGTCGTTGTGCTATTCTGTGCAAAAGCAATCATCCTGAACCATATTTAGAAATCCTTAAGTAAAGGGACAGAGAAGGACACCTGAAGGTAGCCCTTATTGCTTTTTTCCCATCTCCCTGCAGGCCATCTATTAGAATGTCTGGAAGGCAAACAAGGAGAGGCAGACAGTCAGGAGGCAATAAAAGAGGGCAAGCAGGCTCTGTGTCTGGGGGCAACAGTGCTGGTCGTGGACGCGGTGCATTGTCATCAGCACATGGCCATGGGACACGCTTGTCCTTCTTTTCGGCAGCTGGACATGTTGAGCCACATCATGCCGAAGACTTGGTAGAGTGGATGACCAAGCCCTCCTCCTCCTCTTCATCCTCTCTCACCCAGGCTCAGGGTACTGGCAAAGCAGCTGCCAAAGCGTCCTCTTCCCTGGTATCAATGTCAGACTCATCATCAGTCACTCCTTCCCTAGACCCACCATGTCCTCCTCCTGAGGAGTCCCCCGAACTGTTTGAGCACAGTGTTGGGTACATGCTCCAGGAGGATGCCCAGCGTTTCGAAGGGTCTGACGATGAAACCCAGCTACAGGAAGGCAGTAGGGTGAGAGCAGACAGAGGGGATGCTCAAGAAGGACACCAATCTGGCAGTCATGTTCCAGCAGCTGCAGCATACTGCCAGATTGGTTCCAGTGATGAGGAGGGAGGGGATGATGAGGTCACTGACTCCACATGGGTGCCTAATAGGAGAGAGGAGGAGGAGGAGGATGAGGAGGAGGCACATCTCCAACGAGTCAGGATGCCCTTTGGTGGCCAGCGTAAGGGCAGTACACCGACGGAATCACACCGCAGAGCTCCGCCTGTGCAGGGCGCTGCCTCTGCCCGTCATTCAAAAAGTTCTTTGGTGTGGGCCTTTTTTGAGGCTAGTGCATCAGATCGCACAGCTGCTGTTTGCAACATATGTCTCAAGCGTATATCGCGTGGCCAAAACATCAGCCGCTTGGGTACCACATGCCTGACCAGACATATGTTGACCTGCCATGCAGCTCGTTGGCAAGCCTACCTCAAAGACCCACACCAAAGAACAAAGCGGACCTCTCCTTGCACCGCATCAGCTGGGATCTCCAACCCCACTATAACTTCAGTCCTCTCTGAAACATGCACTGAGAGGAATGAAGGTGTAGAATTAGGTGTGTCACAGCCAAGTACTTGCGGCCACTCTGCTAGCAGTACACCGACGTCCGATTCTAGCAGGCAAATTTCCCTGCCCCAGCTGCTGGACCGTCGAAAGAAGTTCACTCCCAGCCATCCACATGCCCAGCGGTTGAATGCTAGCTTGGCTAAATTGCTAGCGCTTCAACTGCTGCCTTTTCAGTTGGTAGACTCGGCCCCCTTCCGTGAGTTTGTGCAATGTGCGGTTCCTCAGTGGCAGGTTCCCAAACGCCACTTTTTCTCACGGAAGGCTATTCCGGCTCTCTACCGGCATGTGGAAGGCAATGTCTTGGCCTCGCTGGACAGGGCGGTCAGCGGTAAGGTGCATATTACCGCTGACTCATGGTCCAGCAGGCATGGACAGGGACGTTACCTTTCTTTCACGGCCCATTGGGTCACTCTTTTGGCAGCTGGGAAGGATGCAGGACAAGGTGCAGTAGTGTTGGAGGTTGTCCCACCGCCACGCCTCCAAAATGCTACTACTGGTTGTGACACACCTCTCTCCTCCACCACCTCCTCTTCTTTTTCCTCCATGGCCTCTTCCTGTGGTTTGTCCTCGGAACCAGCGGTGCTCCGTAGCCGTTCACGGGGCTACGCAAGTACGCAGGCAAAAAGATGCCATGCCGTGCTTGCGCTGGTGTGTTTGGGGGACAGAAGCCACACTGGGGCAGAGGTCCTGTCTGCTCTGCAGGGCCAGGCCGAGAGGTGGTTGACGCCACGCCAGCTTAAGCCAGGAATGGTGGTTTGCGACAATGGCACCAACCTCCTCTCCGCCCTTCGACAGGGACAACTGACCCATGTGCCCTGTGTGGCTCACGTCCTTAACCTGGTGGTGCAGCGTTTCTTGGGCAGGTACCCGGGCTTACAGGATGTCCTGAGGCAGGCCAGGAAAGTCTGTGTGCATTTCCACAGATCTTATAATGCCAGTGCTCGCCTGGCTGAGCTGCAAAAGGAGTTGAACCTGCCCAAGAACCGCCTTATATGTGACATGCCCACCAGGTGGAACTCAACGTTGGCCATGCTGCAGCGGCTGCACACGCAGCAGAGGGCCATCAATGAGTACCTGTGCGACTACGGCACCAGGACAGGGTCAGGGGAGCTTGGTTTTTTTTCTCCACGCCAGTGGGGCATGATCAGGGATGCATGCACTGTCCTGGCACCATTTGAGGAGGCCACGAGGATGGTGAGCAGTGACAGTGCATGCATCAGTGACACTGTACCTCTTGTCCACCTGTTGGAGCACACGCTGCGTGGAATAATGGACAGGGCACTTGAGGCAGAACAGAGGCAGGAAGAGGAGGACTTCCTTGCCTCTCAAGGCCCCCTTTACCCAGACAGTGTTCCTTCTGTCCCACCCATCGCACAGGAAGAGGAGGAGGAGGAGGAGGAGGATTGTGTCAGCATGGAGGTGGAGGCTGGCACTCAGCATCATCAGCAGCAGTCTTTTAGGGATGATTTACAGTCCCAAGAAACCAGTGGACTTGTACGTGGCTGGGAGGAGGTGACTGCGGATCATGTCGTCCTTAGTGACCCAGAGGACTCCGGAGCGAATGCCTCAGCAAACCTACGCTGCATGGCCTCCCTGATCCTGCAAAGTCTGCGGAAGGATCCTTCTATTCTTCGGATCAAGGAGAGGGACCATTACTGGCTGGCCACTCTCCTTGATCCACGGTACAAGGGTAAGGTTGCGGACCTTATGTTACCGTCGCAGAGGGAGCAGAGGATGAGACAACTCCGGGAGGCCTTGCAGAAAGGTCTGTGCAACGCGTTTCCAGAGACTGGGAGGTTACAAACTCCTGGTCCTGGACAACGAGTTGCTGAGGCTTCGGCCAGTCAAAGAAGGAGCGGTGGGGAAGGTGGCCGTCTGACCGATGCGTTCAGACAATTCTTTAGTCCGCAGCCCCAAAGTATGATCGGTTCCAGCAACCATCGCCAGCGTCTGATAAACATGGTGCAGGAATATCTAGGGGCAAGGTCAGACTTGGACACCTTCCCCACCGAAAATCCTCTGGCTTACTGGGTCTTGAGGATGGATCACTGGCCAGAGCTTGCACAGTATGCAATTGAGCTACTGGCCTGTCCTGCATCCAGCGTTCTTTCGGAACGCACATTCAGTGCAGCTGGAGGATTTGTCACGGATCACAGGGTGCGCCTGTCCACCGACTCGGTTGATCGACTGACTTTCATCAAGATGAACCAGTCTTGGATCACCACCAGCTACCACACACCTGATGCTGATATAACAGACTAATTGATTTTAACATGTCACATCCCTTCAAGACTGATGCTGATGCTGAGTGCCTGTGCTGTTATGTTGACTGGCTATCCTCCTCCTCCGAGTCCTCAATGATACGATTGATGATGATAGCTTGGAAGATCATTTTTGTTTATGGGTGCCGCCACCAGTGGCTAAGGCCCAATTTTTCAGCCCCTGTTTAACAGGGGCGTGTAATTACAATTTTTGAAGCAATACTTTGCAACAGGGCTCATTGCTGTGCTCCAAGTACAGTATGTGTGAGGGGTTGGAGTGTTGTGCCACCAGTGCCTAAGGCCCAATTTTTCAGCCCCTGTTTAACAGGGGCGTGTCATTACAATTTTTGAAGCAATACTTTGCAACAGGGCTCATTGCTGTGCTCCAAGTACAGTATCTGTGAGGGGTTGCAGTGTTGTGCCACCAGTGCCTAAGGCCCAATTTTTCAGCCCCTGTTCAACAGGGGCATGTAATTACAATTATTGATCTAATAATTCACAGCAGGGCCCATTCCTGCACCCACCAAGCAAGAGTAACTCTGAGGGCTTACAGTGTTGTGGCAACACCACCGCCACCACCACCACCACGAAAGGCCCAATTTTTCAGCCCCTGTTCAACAGGGGCATGCAATTACAATTCTTGATCTAATAATTCACAGCAGGGCCCATTGCTGCACCCACCAAGAGTAACTGTCAGGGCTTACAGTGTTGTGGCACCAGCACCACCATCAAAGGCCCAATTTTTACTACCACTGTTCAACAATTATATGTAATTACAATTCCTGATATAATAGTTGACAGCAGGGCGTTCCAGCACCAACCAAGAGTAACTGTGAGTGCTTACAGTGTTGTGCCAACACCAACTAAGGGGCCTATTTCTGCAGATTATATACGGCAGGTCCCTACTTTCAAACATCCAACTTACAAACGACTCCTACTTGCAAACGCAAGAAGACAACAGGAAGTGAGAGGAAATCTACCCCTAGGAAGGAAAATTCTCTCCTGTAAGAATTAATATGGGAGAAAGGTGTCTCCTCTGTACTGATGCTTTATCAGCAATCCTTGTTTCAAGAAAAACACCACATTTCAAAAACAGTTGTCATTGGGACGGAAAGTGAGGTGAAATGTTCTGAACAGGGGCACAGACAGCAAAACAAATGTTACAGGGGTGATAACCCTTACCTATGTTTTCCAAAAAGTTTAAAAATAGATTTTTGGGCTGGAGCTACACTTAAACAATGTACCTGTTCAAAATTACAAACACATTCTACATAAGAACAAACATACAGTCCCTGTCTTGTATGCACCGCCTGTATCCGGCTGTTCAGAGTATATAGGGCCTTTTTTATTTTATGTGCGGGGTTCCCCTTAATATCCATACAAGACCCAAAGGGGCTGGTAATGGGCTGGGGTAGGGGGGGGGGGTTCATGGGGTAGCTATGCCATTTTTCTTAAAGATTTTCATCCATATTACCGGGACCAGACATTACATTAAAGCCGCAAGCAGTTTTAAATGGCTTTTTTTTCCTTTAGAAGTGTCATTTTGTGCAGGGACAGTTCTAAACACGGGAAACACGTGGCACTTCACAGGCATACTTTAGACACCCCCCAGGTACGATATTTAAAGGAATATTTGACTTTTTTTTTTTCACTTTATGCATCATTAAAATGACTGCTCCCGAAAAACGACCGTTTTTAAAACTTCTTTTTGCATTGATACATGTCCCCTGGTGCAGAACCCGGGTTCCCAAACCCTTTTTAGGACAATAACATGCATAATAGTTGTTATAATTAGCACTTTAGAATTCGAACGTTCGCATCCATTGTATTTAATAGGGTTCTAATGTTCGTACGAACTTTCGGTCCGTTCGCGGGTTCTGGTGCGAACCGAACCCGGGGGTGTTCGGCTCATCACTAATCATGACCGGAGAAGCCTCCGGTCAACATGCAACGATGTTGAAGTATATAGAGAATATGAAGAATATTAAGAATATTGGGGCATCCCTAAGACCTAAGAAACATATGTAATAGCAGGAACTCCTATGTTTGCAGCAAAAAATGACATGTGCTGCATGTGAAATAAAAAGAAATCCACAGTGCCATATAATGCTATGCCGAGGGGGTCACAGGAAGAAAAAAAAAAAAAGCCAGATGTTTTAATGTGGCTCGACTGTCAGGACACTGTGCAGGAAAGGAAACTAATCATAATAATGGGATACATCCCACTCAAAGTTTAAACCAGCTGGTATTCTTGTTTCTAATGAAAAAATCCAAAATACTTCTCGCCTGCACAGTGTCCTGAACTTGTCACCCCCTCTAATGGGACTGTTGATTTTTTCAATCCCCTGGATGGAAAGGCATGATGTGTTCTTGTGGTGTACAGATACCCAATGTCTTGCGACATTGGTGTTTCTGTCCTTCTGTATGTCAAACAAGTGGTCGTACAACCTATCCTTTAGTCGGCGTGTAGTACGCCCGACATACTGGATGTTGCACAACTCACATTTGATGACATACACGAGGAACCTCGTGTTGCAATTAACAAACTGTTTGATGTCAAAGGTTCTGTGGTTAGTACTAGACTGTACCACCTGGCCTGTTTTAATGTATTTACAGTAATTGCAATGGTTAACACCACATTTGAACGTACCCTGGAAATGCAGCCAATTGGCCGTTGACGATTTGCTCGTAAATAGACTCGGTGAAAGGCGACTCCCTAGAGTGGGGGCTCTTCGCGACACAGATTTAATGCCCCTGGAGAGTATCTCTTCGTAGATGGGGTCATTCAGCAGGATAGGTAGGTATTTCTCTACAGTGAGTTTAATTCTACCAAATTCCAAACTGTAAGGAGTAGAGAATACAGGAACCTTACTAAATGATGTATTAGACTGCTGTTTATATTTGCTGTGATGCCCCCGCAGAAGTGTCTCTCTAGGGGTGGCTTTTGCAGTTGTTAACGCCCTCTCAACAATGTTGGGGGGGTAACCTCTGTCCAGAAACCTTTGTGTCATGTTGGCAGCCTCTACAGTGAAATCCTCAGGTCTACTACATAGACGCCGGAGTCTTAAAAATTGACCAACCGGCACCCCTCTAACTGTGTGGCTGGGGTGACCTGAGTCTGCCCTGAGGAGTGCATTCCCCGCTGTGGGTTTCCTAAAAATGTTAGTGGTCACTCTACCATGGGCGACCGATAGGTTGACGTCCAGGAAGTCCATGGAGGTGGCACTGAGCTTCCCCGTGAACCATAAGTTCATGGAGTTGTCATTAAGGAAGTCAAGCCACACCTCCAACTCAGTGTCCCCCTCAGAGGTGACGAACAGCAGATCATCTATAAATCTACAAAAAAAGACCGTGTCCAGACGGCGGGGGCTATCCTGTCCAAAAATGCGGGACCTCTCCCAGAATCCCATGTAGAGATTGGCTAGGGAGGGTGAAAATTTGACCCCCATAGAGGCTCCGCATTTCTGGAGATAATAGCCCCCGTCGAACATGAAGAAGTTGTGTGAAAGTAAATAATCCAAAGACAACAAGATGAATTCCTGCAGAGCCAGGGAATACTTCCCGGATTCCCTAAGAAACACAGAGACTGCCAATACACCTAAGTCATGGGGAATACTCGAGTAAAGACTCATAACATCGCATGTAATCCATCTGAAATGTGACTCCCACTTAAACTCCTGGAGTTTGACTAGCAGGTGTTTCGTGTCGCGTAGGTAGCCTGGGAGCCTTGAGCAACTATTGTAGCGCAACGTATACCATTGATAACTATATACCACAGGGTTGTGGGCTGGTTGTTTACACATAAATGTATTAATCTTTTTTGGTCAACTTTTTATATATATATATATATCTTTCCTACATTACATTATGACACTTTTTGATGAACAGACTGACAATTTACCTTTGCATCTTTTACTATTTGTGCGCTATGGATGCATTTGCCTTTGCTTATGCATCCATTTCAGCACGTTGCACATGCATTATGTGGAGATTTAGGCTGTTCATATTGTGTTCCATATATTCACATTTATTTAATTTACACATTCCTCACTTTTTTGCACCAATCACAAGTTTTTTCACAAATATTTAATTTGCTGCACACCTTTTCAAGGATATTATGTACATATATTTTTAGAATAGTTGGTACAATGAAACCATACACTTTTTAAAAAACATTTATTTCTTGGACACAGGTTAGTCAGCATGCAATCAACTTTCAATTAACACTTGTCAGCACTTAATCACCTACACTTGTGGTTGGGTCATATGACCTTTTTTGGGAGTATATCATGGGAATCATTTGTGCATTAAGCAGCTATGATTAAACACTAAGAAAGTGTGAAACTAGTCAGCTCTAACCAGAATTTTGTGACTTGCTGTGCTGTATTTGGATTTTTGAAGATTTTACATAATAAAGGCTTTTTATTGGAGTGCTGCTGTCCAGAAGACTTGATCTTTTGTTTTACCTTCAGCCTGCGGACGGAGTTCGTGTTTGTCTTCTAGGCGGACTGGGCCTAGAGGACCACCGGAGGTCGTGCTCCACCTCAGGCACCTTTAGCCTGGGGTGAGGTACTCGGTTGGCGTTCCGGAGCTCAGTGCCCAACACTGAGTTCCGCGAGGGAAGGATCCTAGGGTGCTCCAGAGATGGACGCCTGAATCCGAGGTAGACGTAATGGACCGGGAAGAGCTCCTCATCTGAAGACCCGGTGCAGCATACTGCCGGTGACGGGTGAGCCTCTTGTCGGAGACCGTCCGGAAGGTGAATTCCCTTGTGCGGAGACCATTGCCCACTCTTTGGAGGAGAGTGGAGGAAAGAACTTGTGTCTGGGCCTATATACACATTCACACCTCCTGTTCTGTTTTGTAAAGCAAGTAAGTCCATGCTATGTTCGAATAAAGGAGTGTTGGACTTGCAACAGTGTGAGGCTCGTTTCCTGGCAGATGACTCCTGGAGGGAGGACCCGATACACAATGCAGGCCCGAAGGTAAAAAGAACTTCTGCTAATACCACTTATACATCTGTGGTGGAGGCCTGGCGTAGCGGGCGCACTCCCTTTCCTATCCTACCCCTAGACCAGAGCGAGCGAGAACTTTAATAGAGGGGATTGGGAGTGTGGTGGGGGTCGGGCGACCCTGTCCGCTACATATATATATATATATATATATATATATATATATATATATATACAGTATATATATGAAATACACTGCAGCTAACTAAATAACCTGCTCAATTTAAATCACACTATCTCTTCGTCCACACCTACAACACACTACACAGGGCCGCCATGCTGGCAGCCTTATATAGTGTGGGGTGTGGACTTAGTCCCCCTGAGCCATGATTGACGAAAGGCACCCTGCCTTTGTCCAATTATGGCTCTCTTAGCAGAGGGCGCTGGGATTGGCCAAAGCATGCAGGTCATGGTGCATGCTTTGGCCAATCATCATACATCAATGCACTGCAATCTCACAGTGCATTATGGGGCGTTCTGCGGCGCTCGAATTTGCCGCGAACGCCCCATGTTCGTTTTTCGATGAACGGGTGAACACCCGATGTGGGAGTCGAACTTATGCTCGACCCGAACATCGAGGTCATCCCTAGTCATGATGAACTGGACTGGGTTATGACTAAGGCCTTGAAGGCTGAACGCGTCAACTGTTCTTTATTGCGTTTGTTCACTGTGGCTTGTGAATAAAAACAAAGATTTTTTTAAAGAGCAATGACCGGAGTGCGGATCATCTTTTCCTCATGACTCTACTCAGCCAGCGACTGTGGATCGAGCACCCGGGAGCTCTGTTATCTATGTGGTGTATGAGTCTGGAGTGCAAAGGGTTATACAGAGACACAGGTAGCAGGTGGGCAGGTATGGAAAACATGTACAAGGGGTGAAATTCCACTATTAACTAGATTTTCCTAATTTCTTAATTTTCTCATTTTATCTCTAGCCCAAAATGTAAATTTAATTTTAGGTAAAGTAAGGTAGGATTATAAACACCTGGCAGGTGTTTATTGCTGTCTTTGTCTTTGTTGGGGAGATTCACGCTCTCAATTTGTCCTGGTGGTTGTTTGTCACTGAGGCAGGAAATTATAGAAAATCTAAAATTGTACAGTTGTCCATGAAAAGCCAGCCGTAGATGGATCAAATCTCAGCTGGTTCAGCAGGGGCTGGCTAAGATTCGATCAACCTATGGTCAGCCTGGTTTTACTGGAGTCAATCCATCTATCGACTTCAGTACAAGCAGCCTGTCAGATTTTGTGCATCTGATCATTGCCGGTGGCTATAGCCGCTAGCATTAATCATTGTGTTCTGCTGGCAGGGAAGGCTCCCGACCCACATGACACAATAGCACTGCAGTAGCATTTTCCCCCATCAACACTGACTGTGTTGATGGGGGAAACAAGCAATTTTCTTTCCTTCCACCACCTGTGGTGGAAGGAAAGAAAACTGTATAATCTATGGGAACGCCAACCGTGGTGACCACTGTCTAAAGTTGGCCATAAACTAGTAGAATTTTGTTTTTTATTTTCATATTAGCAATATTCATTCAATATTCTAATGGTTAGTGGGGTCAAATGGATGATTGTTTTGGACTGCAATGACAAAAAAATCTGAAGGAGCAAGAAGATTTTTCTAGAAGGAAAGACTTTCTAACAGTGAATATGGACTCGACTTGGGAAAGTCTATTCACTCCAAAATCCAATGTTAAAATCCAATAAAAAAAACAAAAACTTTTGAATGACATTCATAAAGCCATGGACTGATGAGAATGTTTGTACAAATGTACTGTAAGATTGGGGGTTGTTAGCTCTTGTGGTGGATGCGTATTTCCAGTGATGCAAGCCAGTCAGCAACTCGGTTTAAGGGCATGGTAGCCCATTTTTATTTAAAAGCACGAAAGTTCACAAACACATCTGTAGTATTCACAGGGGGTTCCACCATTCCTGTATCTTTCATACTAACAGTAGCCTCGTAGCTTTACCTTCTAGCGATCCAGGCCTTTAGCCTAGGCCTGGCGGTCTGTTCCTCAGACCCAAACAGTGTCCAAGAGTTTCAGCTTTCTCCTAGCTTCTCCTGGTCAGCACCTTTGTTGCTGTATCACTAACGGTGTCTGCCTCCTGCAGACATGCACCGCCTTTGACTCCACTTCAGAGGATGAGAGCCCACTCGACTCTCATGCACACAGACTTCCTCTCTGTTGGGTGGAGCCCTGTTCCATAATCACCTCTGACTCCACTTCAGAGGATGAGAGCCCACCTGACTCCCATGCACACAGACTTCCTCTCTATTGGGTGGAGCCCTGATCCATAATCACCTCTGAACTAAATAGCCCAAGACACAGCTGTTCCATCAGCGTGTCTTTCTTTACCAAATCTGGCATAAACCAACCCTCTTGAAGGTCGCACAAAGTCGCACCCTCACAGTGCATATAAACATACATTTTAAAATCTGTATGGCCACAGTAAGGCCCCATTTACACTGACATGTTTTTCAGGCGGTTTAGCGCTAAAAATAGCGCTGCTATACCGTCTGAAAAAATCGTGCCCTGCAGTCTTCAGTGTGAAAGCCCCAAGGCTTTCACACTGAAGCGGTGCGCTAGCAGGACCACTCCAAAAGTCCTGCTAGCCACATCTTTGCAGCGGTGAAGGAGCGGTGTGTTTACCGCTCCTTTACCGCTGCTGCCCATTGAAAGCAATGGGAAACCGCGGTAATTAACCCTTTTTCGGCCACTAGCGGGGGTTAAAATCACCCCGTTAGCGGCCAAATATTGCGGTAAAAACGACGGTATAGCGGCGCTAAAAATAGTGCCGCTATACCGCCAGTGCACCTCCCCGCCCCAGTGTGAAAGAGGCCTAGGAGAGGATGCCCTTCCTCTTTATAAAGAATAGATCAATTTGCCCAGAGAGGAATAAAATCCAACCAGAAATGTTAATACATTTCCTATAGTCTGAAAATAAAACAGCCTTAGATATGCTTTAACTGAACAATGCACAAGGGTGTTGTTATTAACTTTTGTCCTTAACTGTTAGATAAAACAAATTCTTTAAACATCATCCAACTGGAGGAAGCTGAATTCCATCATCCCACAACAATCAATTGCAGCTTTACTGTACAACAGAAGAGCAGTATTTTAAGGACAGAAGTCTACTGGATGATTGGAGAGCCAAGAGAGGACTACATCTACCATCCAAATCCGGACTACATACACCCAGATTACAAGGGAAAGACCAGTTTGATGGATGGCTCCAATCTTCTCCTACAAGACTTCCATGGAACAGATAACACCACTTTCTACTGCCGAGTGATAATAAAACGATGCTTGGCTACCAAAAGAGACCCGAGCTTCATAGTGACAATCGTAGAGGATGGTGCTGGAACACGTTTATTCGTTAAAGGTAGATACTGACTGTCATAAATGTCAAAGGGTATTGTTCAAAACAAGGAAAAAGCTGTATTTAGAGATCTTGCAGCAATAGGCACATGTGGGGTATGATTACTGCTTTTCTTTCCATCATTAATTATGCTGTCTAGCTTAAAGTGGTTCTAAAGGCAAAAGTCCATAAAGACATCATGGATGAGCGAGTTTGGGGTGGAGCAACTTGACTGGCCTGCACAGAGTCCTGACCTCAACCTGATAGAATACCTTTGGGATGAATTAGAGCGAAGGCTGCAAGCCAGGTCTTCTCATCCAACATCAGTGCCTGGCCCCACAAATGCGCTTCTGGAAAAATTGTAAAACTTTCACATAGACACACTCCTAAACCTTGTGGACAGCCTTCCCAGAAGAGTTGAAGCTGTTATAGCTGCAAAGGGTGGGCCAAATTAATATTAAACCCTACAGACTAAGACTGGGATGCCATTAAAGTCCATGTGTGTGTAATGGTAGGTGTCCCAATACTTTTGACAATATAGTGTACATTCAATGTGTTCTGTTTATTGTAGCATTTCTTCCTTTAGGGCTCTTTAAATGTTTACAGTGGAGTCCATTCCATGCTGGAGCTAGAACTTGAAATGCAGTATCTTCCACAGTGTGTAGTGGTTTCATTGGTGTGCACAGCCTATTGCATTAGGGTGTACACCCCAGAACTTAAACAGGCATGCCTCTGTGTCAGGGTTGCCAACTTTCAGTACATTTACAAACAGTTTGTAAAATCCATAATTGTTGCATCTGTCCATGAATGTCAGTTACGGACATGCAACCTACATGTCTGTAATGGACATTCAAGGACAGATGCAAAAACTGCAGATTTTACAAACTGTTCGTAAATTTACTGAAAGTTGGCAACCCTGCTCTGTGTGTATTATTACCAGTATATTTACAGCACTGTAGAGATTGGTGTCATTAGGATAGTGTATGGTGTCAGTCAGTAGAGCAGTGGTTGGGGTCAGTCAGTAGAGCAGTGAACTTTGTCATAAGGACAGGGAATGGTATCAGTAGAGCGGTGGACTTTGTCATAAGGGCAGAGGATGGTGTCAGAGCAGTGGGTGGTATCAGTAGTTTTTTTTAATTATTTTTTACAATTTTTATTTTAAAAAAAAAATTGTTTAGGAGCACCATTGGGGAGCTTTGGTGAATTCTTAGGACTCTAAACAGACCCCTGATTTCTTACTTTGAGACAGAGAAAGGGACTAAGTTTCCCTATTCCCTTTCTCCGCAGCCTCAGCTGCACTGGATAGAGAATGAATGGGAAGTGCTCTGTGCTGAGCGTCTTCTGGTTCATTTACAAATGGAAGCATAGTAAACACAGTTTACTATGCTTCAGTTGTGAATGAAAACAGTGAGTGATTGGTACTGATACAGAAGGGGAAATCAGCCCTGCATGGGGTGATTAGGGTGTGACCATGCACAGCCGACACACACCATGTGCACGCCTATTGGTGGTTTGAGTTGTGGGGCAAAAAAAAAAAAAGAAGAATAATGGAAGATGAACTTCTTTGGTCTGTGTTCCTGCATTTTGCAATGGGAAAAGGACTCCTTTGGGCACATTGTATGACCTGCAAACTATAATATCAACTTTATTAGACATCTTAAAGTAGTAGTAAAGTCTGTATTTTTACTTTCAACTACAGGTAAGCTTGTAATCAGGGCCGCTGATAGAAATCATGGGGCCCCGTACAGCCTACCTGACGGGGCCCCCTTCAGCTCCACCCCTGGTTCTGCCCCTGGTCACTCCTTCAGCCCCACCCCTGGCTCTGCACCCTGGCCCAGCCACCCATGCCGCCAATGCCACAATGTACTGCAGACAGTGCCACCCATGCCATGCCGCCAATGCCATATTGTGCTACAGACAGTGCCACCCATGCCATGCCGCCAATGCCATATTGTGCTACAGACAGTGCCACCCATGCCACCAATGGCATAATGCCATTGGCAGCATGGGTGGCACTGTCTGCAGCACATTACGGCATTGGCGGCATGGGTGGCACTGTCTGCAGCACATTACAGCATTGGCGGCACTGTCTCTGCAGGCAGCACATGCGTTATGGGCCTTAATGCATGTGCTACTTGCAGACAGTGCCACCCATGCCGCCAATGCCATATTGTGCTGCAGACAGTGCCACCCATGCCGTAATGTGCTGCAGACTGTGCCATCCATGACGCTAATGCCATAACGCATGTGCTACCTGCTGACAGTGCCACCCATGCCGCCAATGCCATATTGTGCTGCAGACACTGCCACCCATGCCGCCAATGGCATAATGCCATTAGCAGCATGGGTAGGCACTGTCTCTGCAGGCAGCACATGCGTTATGGCATTAGCGTCATGGGTGGCACTGTCTGCAGCACATTACGGCATTGGCGGCATGGCATGGCCGATGCCGCTGATGCCAATCATGCCATAATGTATACATGCTGCTGCTGCAGTAGTAGTAGGAGATCTTGAAGCCCCCCCCCCCCCAAGCACACACCTGTGTAATTTTTAGCTACCTGGGCCCAAGGAGTCACTTCTTCCCTGATGGCTGCTGCTGCCTGGACTTGAGAGTCAGTTAGATGGGATGCCTCTGCCAATATCCTCTGCTGCCGCTCTTGCCTGAGTCACCTTACTGCTACTTCTCACGCGGAGAGACTCAGAGACAGGAAGGAATCACTCCGTGGTGCCAGGAGGATGGCACTACACAGACGACATGCTGGCCGGGACTTGAGCATGAGGAGCGGAAATGGAAGAGGTATTCTTCCGCACCCGAAATACACAAAAAGTCCCTTCCCTGTCGCCACCTAATACTGCAATTAGCGATCAGATCAACGTTAAGGGACATGGCTGAAGGATTTTCATTTTTTTTTTTTTACATTAAATTATTTATCTATTTATTTATTTATTTATTTATTTGTACTGGTCTATCAGCGGCCCTGCTTGTAATAAATAAATATTTCCTACATGTGCACTGTTTTAGGAGATATTATAGTGAGCAGTAGTCAGTGACATCACAGGCACATGTTCTCTGAAGGAATTGCATACCCGTGAGATTTCTTCAGAGCTCTGTGCCATGGCTGTGAGTGACGTCATCACGCCCCTACCATTCAATCGGCCACAGCTCCGTGAACCCATGAGGAAGACCAGGTGAAGATGGAAGCCTCTGCAGTGGTGACAGCTCACTGCTGGAGGTTTTTGCTT
Source organism: Rana muscosa (assembly GCA_029206835.1). Classification (NCBI taxonomy): domain Eukaryota; kingdom Metazoa; phylum Chordata; class Amphibia; order Anura; family Ranidae; genus Rana; species Rana muscosa. The sequence goes on along the minus strand of CM055118.1, from coordinate 342,411,956 downwards.
CAAGGTAAGTCTTCCATATTGTTCCAGTATGCAGTGTATACTATCACATTACACATTACGCTTTTACTTTGCAGGGAGAGTTTTTTTTTCTTCAACCTTTACTACTACTTTAAATACTATTCTTTGCTTTAGGTTTCTCTTTAAGTCTTTTTTTCCCCTTTATTATCACCTGGGGATCTAACCAGCAACACACTTCCTTTGTTGGGGTAGCTAAACTCCACTGTATCTATGTGGGAGCAATATATCTACCCATGGACAGCAACATTGTCAACCTGTGGAGATGTTTGTATTAGATGGACTAGAAGATTTAGATGGACATACTGTAAATCCACAAGTCGATCACTTTACATACATGATTAACAAATTACAGCTAAACTCCATTTACAGAAACTTTTTGTGTTTCTTTTGAGATAAAATTAACCAAATGAATAAGATCTGACCATTGTAAACACCCCTGACAGTGTTTAATAGTTTGTCTAAATCCTCTACTTGCCACAAAGCCGGACAGCTTTGTCTAATACATACCCCCTCGTCCAAAAACTTGATAAGTACTTACATTTTTTTGACAAATCAATAGACCCATAGCTAACAAACATAAAAAATGTAGCATGACCCCCTTGAGGACTGCTTGGATTTACCTGCTCGTCTGCACCACCATGACCCTGGGAAAATTCAAACCCACCTGACACTCTCGGTTCAGACATCTTTGCACGACCTTAAAGTAATAAGTCAAACAACTTAATGAGTTTATATTCTATTAACTTTTACTGAGAAACTCAAGGTAGATCTTATTGTAGAGAGTAGGTAATAGATCAACTGAACTCTGGGATAACAGTCCAAGCTCAGTGGAAGAATTCTTCTACAATCGGATAATCAGAGTAGTGCTGGATAGATGTCTGATGAACAGCAAGCAGTGGTGGGCCCTTCTTGGTTGGGTTGGAATGTCATACACTGCATGGTAGGCCTCAACCTCACCCTCCCTGTACAGAGAGGTCCGTCACACACAAGGCCCAGGAGTAGAGTTGAGCGGACACCTGGATGTTCGGGTTCGGCCGAACTTCGGAAAAAAGTTCGGGTTCGGGACCGAACTTTAACCCGAACCCGGACCCGAACCCCATTGAAGTCAATAGGGACCCGGACTTCTAAGGACTAAAAAGGCTCTAAAAAGGTAATGGAAAGGGCTAGAGGGCTGCAAATGGCAGCAAAATGTTGTTAAGAGCATGGCAAGTGCTCTGCAAACAAATGTGGATAGGGAAATAACTTAAAATAACATAAAAAAAATAAAAATACAAAATAATAATCTTGACCTAGGAGGACGAGGTCCATATGGAGTAGGAGGTTGAGGTGGCGGTGGATGTGGCTGTGTAGGTGGAAGCGGCGGTGGAGGAGGACGAGGTAGCCAACACTGATTCAAAAATACAACAATGGCTGGGTAAGGCCGGTGATGTGTCAAATTCTGTCCCTCGTCAAATAGTGTCCACCCTGTACTGCGCTTGCTCAGTATGTAGGACAAGGGGATTTTGAAAATCTCCCAAGACGAACGGCGCCTGCGTGGTGAGTTCAGGTGAAGGCCACACCATCCGTGGTTCAAGCCGAGCCAAGTGAGGCCGTGCCCGAAGCGTGGCGATCGAACCGAGCCCGTGAGGGGCCCTGTTACTATGTGCTACCGTATGTCCACTTGGATGGTGGGGCTTGAACCTGCACTCACAGCGCAGGCGCCGTTCATCTTCGGAGATTTTGTGAATCTCCTTGTCCTCTGTACTGCGCAAGCGCTGCGCCTTCGCAGTATGGGCCGGACACAATCCGATGGCCGGACAGTTTTTGTCACAACACCGGTATACATGTCTATTCTGCACAAGGTACGGACAAGTCCTGTGGGATCCATGCCTGGTTCATTTTAATGAACGTGAGCTTGTCCACATTGGCTCTGGACAGGCGGCTGCGCTTGTCTGTGATAACGCCCCCTGCCGTGCTAAATACACGTTCAGATAATACACTGGCTGCAGGGCAGGCCAGCACCTCCAAGGCATAAAACGGCAAGCTCAGGCCATGTGCCCAATTTGGAGACCCAGAAGTTAAAGGGGGCAGACCCGTCATCCAGTACGTGTAGGCCTGTGGACACATACTGCTCAACCATGTTGGTGAAATGCTGCCTCCTGCTAAGACGTTCCATCTCAGCTGGTGGTGCTGGTTGTTGTGGCGTGCTGACAAAGCTTTTCCACATTTCAGCCATGCTAACCCTGCCTTCTGAGGTGCTGCCGGTGCCCCGGCTGCGTTGGCGACCTCTTCCTCCTCCTCTGCCTTCGCCTTGTGCTTCCACCGTACGCCCGCTGTCAGGTGGGAATGCCACCAGCAGCGCGTCTACCAGCGTGCGCTTGTACTCGCGCATCTTACGATCCCGCTCCAGTGAGGGAATTAAGGACGGTACGTTGTCCTTGTAACGGGGATCCAGCAGGGTGGCCACCCAGTAATCAGCACCAGTTAAAATGTGGGCAACTCGGCGGTCATTGCGGAAACACTGCAGCATGTAATCGCTCATGTGTGCCAGGCTGCCCAGAGGCAAAGAAAAGCTGTCCTCTGTGGGAGGTGTATCGTCTGTGTCCTCTGTATCCCCCCAGCCACGCACCAGTGATGGTCACGAGCTGGTCTGGGTGCCACCCTGCTGTGAAAATGGCTCCTCCTCCTCCTCCTCCTCCATCTCCTCCTCCACCTCGTCATCCTCCAGAACTGTGCCCTTTCTGCCGGACAATTGTGTACCTGGCGTTTGTTGGTGCAGGAACCCACCCTCGTAGCCACTTGTGAAAGACTGCCCTGAAAGCCTTTGAAATGATCCCGCTTCCTCCTCCTCCTCCTCCTCCTCCTGTGCCACATCCTCTTCCATCATCGCCCGAAGCGTTTTTTCAAGGAGGCATAGAACTGGGATAGTAACGCTAAGAACGGCGTCATTGGCACTGGCCATGTTGGTGGAGTACTCGAAACAGCGCAACAAGGCACACAGGTCTCGCATGGAGGCCCAGTTATTGGTGGTGAAGTGGTGCTGTTCCGCAGAGCGACTCACGCGTGATTGCTGCAGCTGAAACTCCACTATCGCCTGCTGCTGCTTGCACAGTCTGGCCAGCATGTGCAAGGTGGAGTTCCACCTTGTGGGCACGTCACATATGAGGCGGTGAGCGGGAAGGCCGAAGTTACGCTGCAGCGCTGACAGGCGAGCAGCAGCAGGGTGAGAACGCCGAAAGTGCGCACACACAGCCCGCACTTTCTGCAGCAGCTCTGGCATATTGGGGTAATTTTTAAGGAGCCTCTGGACCACCAAGTTCAGCACATGCGCCAGGCAAGGGATGTGCGTCAAACCGGCTAGGCCCAGAGCTGCTACGAGATTTCGCCCATTATCGCACACCACCAGGCCGGGCTTGAGGCTCACTGACAGCAACCACTCATTGGTCTGTTGTTCAATGTCCCTCCACAACTCCTGCGCGGTGTGGGGTTTTTCCCCCAAACAGGAAAGTTTTAAAACTGCCTGCTGTCGTTTACCCCTGGCTGTGCTGAAGTTGGTGGTGAAGGTGTTATGCTGACCGGATGAGGAGGTGGTAGAGGATGAGGAAGCGGAGTAGGAGGAGTTAGCAACAGGAGGCAAACTGAAGCGCCCTGCAATCCTCGGTGGTGGAAGGACATGCGCCAAACTGCTATCTGCCTCAGGCCCAGCCGCCACTGCATTTACCCAGTGTGCTGTTAGGGAGATATAATGTCCCTGACCGTGCTTACTGGTCCACGCATCCGTAGTTAGGTGGACCTTGCCACAGATGGCGTTGCGCAGTGCACACCTGATTTTGTCCCCCACTTGGTTGTGCAGGGAAGGGATGGCTCGCCTGGAAAAATAGTGGCGGCTGGGCACGACGTACTGTGGGACAGCCAATGCCATCAGGCTTTTAAAACTCTGCGTCTCCACCAGACGGAATGACAGCATTTCAAAGGCCAGGAGTTTTGAAATGCTGGCATTCAGGGCCAGGGATCGCGGGTGGCTAGGGCGGTACTTCCTCTTCCGCTCCAATGTTTGGGAGATAGAGAGCTGAACGCTTCCATGGGACATTGTGGAGATGGTTGGTGACCCAGGTGGTAGTGTTGCTGGCAGATCCTCTGTTTGCGGGGTGGCAGGTGCCACTGTCACTACAGAGGTGGATGAAGAGGCCGAGACTGCAGCAGAAGAGGAAGCAGGAGGAGCCAGAGACCTTTCTTGGTTTTTGAGGTGTCTACTCCACTGCAGCTCGTGCTTTGCACTTAGATGCCTGGTCATGCAGGTTGTGCTCAGGTTGAGAACGTTTATGCCTCGCTTCAGCCTCTGATTGCACAGCGTGCAAACCACTCGTGTCTTGTCATCAGCACATTGTGTGAAGAACTGCCACGCTGGGGAACTCCTTGGACCTGGCTTTGGTGTGCTCGGTCCCTTGCTGCGTTGGGCAGTAGCAGACATACTGTCTAGCTGACAGACGCTCCGCTTTTGCACCCTGCTCCCTCTTCTGCTGTGCTGGTGGCTCTGTGCGACCACCGCCTCTTCCTCCAAACTACACTGGTCACCTGCATAACGTTGATTCCATGTGGGGTCGAGGACCTCATCGTCCTCCACATCATCTTCCACCCAGTCTTCACCCCTGCCCTCCTTGTCTGTCTGCACAATTGCGAAAGCAGCAGCAGTTGGCACCAGTGTTTCGTCATCATCCGAGACGTACTGCGATGGTCCTCCCATGTACTCATCATGAAACATAAGTGGTTGGGCATCGGTGCACTCAATCTCTTCCACTTCTGAGGCAGGGCTAGGTGGATGGCCTTGGGAAACCCTGCTAACAGAGTCATTGAAAAGCAGAAGAGACTGCTGCATGATTTGGGGCTCAGACTGCTTGGCTGATTTGCAAGGGGGTGAGGTGAAAGACTGATGGACATGGGTTTCAGGTGCCAACTCTGTTCTTTCATCAGAAGAGTGGGTGGGAGGCAATGTGAAGGAACCCGAGGCACTGTCAGCAACCCAATCTACTATCGCCTGTACTTGTCCTGGCCTAAACATTCGTACAGCCTCATTAGGCGCGACAAAATACCGCCGCAGGCTCGGTCGCCTACTCGCACCTGAGGAAGGTGTTTCACTTGTGCGTGTATCTGGCACAGATCCACCACGTCCTCTCCCTGCAACAGGAGCTCCACCAGCAGTACCACGACCGGGGCCACCACGTCCCTTTGACCTTCTCCTCATATTTTCAAAATTTAGGATCTTGCCCTAAATGGCTGTTTTTGGAAGCGCAGAACACACCCACAGTACGTAACCGCTGAATCGCACAGCTACAGAACTGCAGAAAATGCTATTAAAAAAAAAAATTTGTTTTTTTAGTATAGCAATGTAGGAGAAAACTATAAAGAAATTGTTTATTTCACACACCTCAAAATATGTATAACACACTGCAAACTTTTTTTTGTGCCACTAAACGGCGTTTTTTGGAAGAGCAGAACACACCCACAGTACGTAACCGCTGAATCGCACAGCTACAGAACTGCAGAAAATGCTATTCAAAAAAAATGTTGTTTTTTTAGTATAGCACAGTAGGAGAAAACTATATAGAAATTGTTTATTTCACACACCTCAAAATATGTATAACACACTGCAAACTTTTTTTTGTGCCACTAAACAGCGTTTTTTGGAAGAGCAGAACACACCCACAGTACGTAACCGCTGAATCGCACAGCTACAGAACTGCAGAAAATGCTATTAAAAAAAAATGTTGTTTTTTTAGTATAGCACAGTAGGAGAAAACTATATAGAAATTGTTTATTTCACACACCTCAAAATATGTATAACACACTGCAAACTTTTTTTTTGTGCCCCTAAACAGTGTTTTTGGGAAGAGGAGAAGACACCAACAGTACGTAACCGCTGAATCGCACAGCTACAGAACTGCAGAAAATGCTATTCAAAAAAAATGTTGTTTTTTTAGTATAGCAATGTAGGAGAAAACTATAAAGAAATTGTTTATTTCACACACCTCAAAATATGTATAACACACTGCAAACTTTTTTTTGTGCCACTAAACGGCGTTTTTTGGAAGAGCAGAACACACCCACAGTACGTAACCGCTGAATCGCACAGCTACAGAACTGCAGAAAATGCTATTAAAAAAAAATGATTTTTTTTTTAGTATAGCAATGTAGGAGAAAACTATAAAGAAATTGTTTATTTCACACACCTCAAAATATGTATAACACACTGCAAACTTTTTTTAGTGCCACTAAACGGCGTTTTTTGGAAGAGCAGAACACACCCACAGTACGTAACCGCTGAATCGCACAGCTACAGAACTGCAGAAAATGCTATTCAAAAAAAATGTTGTTTTTTTAGTATAGCACAGTAGGAGAAAACTATATAGAAATTGTTTATTTCACACACCTCAAAATATGTATAACACACTGCAAACTTTTTTTTGTGCCCCTAAACGGCGTTTTTTGCAAGCGTACATTAAAGTGCAATTTTTTTTTTTTTTGCCCTAAACGGGTCTTTTTTTGCACGAGCAAAATAAAATGCTTTTTTTTTTTTTTTTTTTGCCCTATGGGTCTTTTGGAAAAGAGAACAATAAAGTGCCTTTTTTTCCCCCTAAAAGTTAGATTTTCTCTGACACTGGGCTCATGGCAGTGTAAAAAGACTGCACTGCAACACAAATAGGTAGACCTATGCAGATCGCTGATTTTAATCTCTGAATCTGGACTCCTATATAATATTCTCTCTCCCTGAAAGCACCAACAGGAACCTGGCCCTACACTACACTATCTCTCTATCTTTTCCCTCAGATTGTAGAATCAGGACTACCTCATCTATCTTTCTATCTCTCCCTAAAAGCAGCAGCAGCAGACTAGATCCTCTCCCTATCTATTCTGAAGCAGAGTGACATGTGTGCTGTGTGCCTCTAGCTTATATAGAAGCTGGGTCACATGTTGCACTGACCAATCACAGCCATGCCATTAGTAGGCATGGCTATGATGGCCTCTAAGGGCACACCAGCTAATCAAAAGGTGATTGGCTGGCCCCTGAAGCATTTCTAAATGCGTTATTAGATTGCCGAACCCGAACCCGGACTTTTGAGCAAAGTCGGGGTTCGGGTTCGGGAAAAAGCTAAAGTTCGGTACGGTGTCGTGGAAGAATTCCCTTGGGCTTTGTACGCAAATCCACACCGCGCCTAAATGTGGACTTCCAGCGTCTAAATGCACACAAAGCACAAAACAATTCCTTCGTGCTTAAAAGCACGTTTGTATCAAGCTCTTTGGTACAAGGAATATGAAGTACTTCAATGGCACCAGGTAGAATCAGAAACGATGCTGCTTCAAGCTGGAGTCTCAAGCGTCTGGGCAGAGCTCAGCCACCCGGATTCTTTTATTCATTGGAAACAAAAGGATAACAAAACAGGAAGTGATGGCCCCAACAGCCAATCACTTCCCTTAATACAAAATGACATCACAGGAAATGACAAACAGTAAAGGGGAGGGCACTCACAGGAGGGAAAGGGGAGGAAGTGCACACCCCCCATCTTAATCAGCATGGAGCCCACACAATACTGTTCAAAGTAAACAGTATCTAGTGAGATCATTCTACTTGTTCTTATAGTTTTGGGACAATCTGCGGGGACATTGCTACTGCTGTTGTCAATATACGGTACAAGTACACCGACAAGGCAGATATCAATGTCCTCTTATAAATACAGATATGTATCCATAAAGCGGATAGCGAAGTCCGCAAGAGAGATATAATAGGTTTCTCTCATTATGCGGACTTCGCTTCTCTAATGTGTATAGCCATTGGAAAGCATGCAGTCCAGCACATTGCGCTTGATATCTACAAACCAACAAATGCCCACACACGCAGAGAACACGTTTCAATCCCATAAGAAGGTTTTCATACTGACCGTTTTTACCGCTGGTCTCGATTCAACCCAAGTGCGCTCTGCTAGAGCGCTCCTCGATTAAACATCAGACACAGGGAGACAGATGACAATCTATAAAACGCACATCCTAGAATAAAATGTCCACATAAATCTTATATAATAAAATTTCCACAACAGTCCCTCCTATTTGTCATATGCTCCCATGTGTCTCTCAAAACTTGATCTTCTTACACCTGGAAATGAATCAGTCCTTACAATCCATAAAAAGGAAAACGCGGCTTGACATGTAGACTCTGTTCTTCAGGAGACATGACTTATAAGGAGGGTACGAAATGGTGAGCTGTAGTAATCGCCGATCGGTCTGGAATCCTCTGCATCTGATACGTTGGTTGGGCTTCAGGGCGTCTTATCTCATTGAGGAAAATGTGGTCATCTGCTCGGGCTCTGGTCACGCGTCCAATCAGGCAACAGGAGCACCTCATCACGACATATAGAAGGAACAGAAACAAAAATGACATGAGTATATACACCCCTACTTCCTTCAACCACGATCCAATGGAAAATAAAAAATCCCCAAAGTTTCCCAAACCCTGAAAAGGATTCCAACCCTCACTAGCTATAGCTCTGGCTTTGCCTTGCAGGGATCTAGCCTTATCCATATGGGCCTGAACTTTGTCATTGGTATCCTCAATCCAGGTACAACAATCTTCACCTATGAATTCACAGAAACCCCCCTTGGATGCTAACAGATAATCAAGGGCCATCTTTTCCTGTAAAAGAAGGGTCCTGATCTGCCGTTGTTCCTGTGAGATTTCCCTTACAGCCTCTACGGTTTCATTGAATATCCCATCCACAATGGATGAGAAATTATTCAATCGTTTCATAAGTTCAATCCCCCAACCCGTCCAAGCAGGAAACCATGCCCAGGCCTGGTCAGAGTTGGTGAACAATTCCCTTCTAGCTTTTCCTGACGTTCTTACCTTCTCTCGTGCCATCAGATCCTCTCGATCATCCGCGATGTAAGATGCTGGGACTAGTTTAACCAGGACACATGAACCTCTTGCATTAGGGGGGATTACCTTATAAGCTGAGGTACCGCATAAGAAGTAGTAGGGGCCAATCAGAGTCGCACAGGGGGAACCACTCTGACGGTTACGTGCATTGAGTAGTAACAGGATAGACTGGGGGATTGCTCCCTCGGTCTGAACGTCACACCCTTCCTTCCAACAGATGTAATCTGGTCTATTAGTGTTATTAAAGAAGACGGGGGTTTCGTTGGTTAGATTAACTGTTATACCTTCTTTACAGGTGGTGGACCCAACAAAGTTATCCCCTCTACCGAAACTAAAGTTGAAGCACACTTGTGGGCTACCTAGTTGTCCCGATACCCATACTGGTTTTGTGAGGGAGGGGCAAAAGCCAGAGCTAATGTTAAAACTATAACTAATTTTACCCTCTAGGAATGTATCATTAAGTTCTATTGACAAGTGTCTGTTTGGAGTCTTTAGTTTCCTCATACCGATACGGACATCATATATCGCATGTACTGCTGCCATTGCCGGGGCATCAATGCTTGGTGGAGGTTTGGAGCATACCCAGCAGTTGGTCCTGTTCACCATTTTTGCCAGCTGGAGATGCATTTTAAACAATAAATTGGGATGCTTTTCATCATTACCCTTGCTAAAATACACTAAACTAAAACTATAAATAAAGAAGATACTCCTCATTAGGGATGAGCTTCGTGTTCGAGTCGAACATACGTTCGACTCGAACATCGGCTGTTCGATCGTTCGACGAAGATCGAACGATTTGGGCCGTTCGCGCCAAATTCGAGTGACGCGAACGGCCCACAATGCACTACGCCATCGCAGTGTCATCCAGGCGCTGTGATTGGCCAAGCATGCACTGTGACCCCGCATGCTTGGCCAATCACAGCGCCGGCAGCGAGGAGAGCAATGATTGGCCACAGGCAGGATGCCTGTGGCCAATTATTGCTGAGGGTGTTTAGTACACGCCCCACACTATAAAAGGCCGCCAGCACGGCGGCCTAGTGTAGTGTGTTTCGGAGCAGGGAAAGACAAGCATAGGCAGGGACAGTGACATTTATTTCTTTCTTGCTTAACCTGGATTCCTTTAGTTTAGGGAAAGAGAAGGATAGGTAGGGAGAGTGTCAGTGTGTTTTACTGTGCGAGTCCTTGTTTCTAGGGACAAAGAAGGAAAGTGAGGGGATTTCTCCTTGTGCTATAGTGTGCTTTAAAAAACATTTTTTCTAGGGACAGAAAACTGTAGGTAGGGAGAGTGTCAGTTTCTTTCACTGTGCCAGTCCTTGTTTCTAGGGACAAAGAAGGAAAGTGAGGGGAATTCTCCTTGTGCTATAGTGTGCTTTAAAAAAACATTTTTTCTAGGGACAGAAAACTGTAGGTAGGGAGAGTGTCAGTTTCTTTCACTGTGCCAGTCCTTGTTTCTAGGGACAAAGAAGGAAAGTGAGGGGATTTCTCCTTGTGCTATAGTGTGCTTTAAAAAAACATTTTTTCTAGGGACAGAAAACTGTAGGTAGGGAGAGTGTCAGTTTCTTTCACTGTGCCAGTCCTTGTTTCTAGGGACAAAGAAGGAAAGTGAGGGGAATTCTCCTTGTGCTATAGTGTGCTTTAAAAAAACATTTTTTCTAGGGACAGAAAACTGTAGGTAGGGAGAGTGTCAGTTTCTTTCACTTTGCCAGTCCTTGTTTCTAGGGACAAAGAAGGAAAGTGAGGGGATTTCTCCTTGTGCTATAGTGTGCTTTAAAAAAACATTTTTTCTAGGGACAGAAAACTGTAGGTAGGGAGAGTGTCAGTTTCTTTCACTGTGCCAGTCCTTGTTTCTAGGGACAAAGAAGGAAAGTGAGGGGATTTCTCCTTGTGCTATAGTGTGCTTTAAAAAAACATTTTTTCTAGGGACAGAAAACTGTAGGTAGGGAGAGTGTCAGTTTCTTTCACTGTGCCAGTCCTTGTTTCTAGGGACAAAGAAGGAAAGTGAGGGGAATTCTCCTTGTGCTATAGTGTGCTTTAAAAAAACATTTTTTCTAGGGACAGAAAACTGTAGGTAGGGAGAGTGTCAGTTTCTTTCACTGTGCCAGTCCTTGTTTCTAGGGACAAAGAAGGAAAGTGAGGGGATTTCTCCTTGTGCTATAGTGTGCTTTAAAAAAACATTTTTTCTAGGGACAGAAAACTGTAGGTAGGGAGAGTGTCAGTTTCTTTCACTGTGCCAGTCCTTGTTTCTAGGGACAAAGAAGGAAAGTGAGGGGAATTCTCCTTGTGCTATAGTGTGCTTTAAAAAAACATTTTTTCTAGGGACAGAAAACTGTAGGTAGGGAGAGTGTCAGTTTCTTTCACTGTGCCAGTCCTTGTTTCTAGGGACAAAGAAGGAAAGTGAGGGGAATTCTCCTTGTGCTATAGTGTGCTTTAAAAAAACATTTTTTCTAGGGACAGAAAACTGTAGGTAGGGAGAGTGTCAGTTTCTTTCACTGTGCCAGTCCTTGTTTCTAGGGACAAAGAAGGAAAGTGAGGGGAATTCTCCTTGTGCTATAGTGTGCTTTAAAAAAACATTTTTTCTAGGGACAGAAAACTGTAGGTAGGGAGAGTGTCAGTTTCTTTCACTGTGCCAGTCCTTGTTTCTAGGGACAAAGAAGGAAAGTGAGGGGATTTCTCCTTGTGCTATAGTGTGCTTTAAAAAAACATTTTTTCTAGGGACAGAAAACTGTAGGTAGGGAGAGTGTCAGTTTCTTTCACTGTGCCAGTCCTTGTTTCTAGGGACAAAAAAAAGGAAAGTGAGGGGATTTCTCCTTGTGCTATAGTGTGCTTTAAAAAAACATTTTTTCTAGGGACAGAAAACTGTAGGTAGGGAGAGTGTCAGTTTCTTTCACTGTGCCAGTCCTTGTTTCTAGGGACAAAGAAGGAAAGTGAGGGGAATTCTCCTTGTGCTATAGTGTGCTTTAAAAAAACATTTTTTCTAGGGACAGAAAACTGTAGGTAGGGAGAGTGTCAGTTTCTTTCACTGTGCCAGTCCTTGTTTCTAGGGACAAAGAAGGAAAGTGAGGGGATTTCTCCTTGTGCTATAGTGTGCTTTAAAAAAACATTTTTTCTAGGGACAGAAAACTGTAGGTAGGGAGAGTGTCAGTTTCTTTCACTGTGCCAGTCCTTGTTTCTAGGGACAAAGAAGGAAAGTGAGGGGAATTCTCCTTGTGCTATAGTGTGCTTTAAAAAAACATTTTTTCTAGGGACAGAAAACTGTAGGTAGGGAGAGTGTCAGTTTATTTCACTGTGCCAGTCCTTGTTTCTAGGGACAAAGAAGGAAAGTGAGGGGAATTCTCCTTGTGCTATAGTGTGCTTTAAAAAAACATTTTTTCTAGGGACAGAAAACTGTAGGTAGGGAGAGTGTCAGTTTCTTTCACTGTGCCAGTCCTTGTTTCTAGGGACAAAGAAGGAAAGTGAGGGGATTTCTCCTTGTGCTATAGTGTGCTTTAAAAAAACATTTTTTCTAGGGACAGAAAACTGTAGGTAGGGAGAGTGTCAGTTTCTTTCACTGTGCCAGTCCTTGTTTCTAGGGACAAAGAAGGAAAGTGAGGGGAATTCTCCTTGTGCTATAGTGTGCTTTAAAAAAACATTTTTTCTAGGGACAGAAAACTGTAGGTAGGGAGAGTGTCAGTTTCTTTCACTGTGCCAGTCCTTGTTTCTAGGGACAAAGAAGGAAAGTGAGGGGAATTCTCCTTGTGCTATAGTGTGCTTTAAAAAAACATTTTTTCTAGGGACAGAAAACTGTAGGTAGGGAGAGTGTCAGTTTCTTTCACTGTGCCAGTCCTTGTTTCTAGGGACAAAGAAGGAAAGTGAGGGGAATTCTCCTTGTGCTATAGTGTGCTTTAAAAAAACATTTTTTCTAGGGACAGAAAACTGTAGGTAGGGAGAGTGTCAGTTTCTTTCACTGTGCCAGTCCTTGTTTCTAGGGACAAAGAAGGAAAGTGAGGGGAATTCTCTTTGTGCTATAGTGTGCTTTAAAAAAACATTTTTTCTAGGGACAGAAAACTGTAGGTAGGGAGAGTGTCAGTTTCTTTCACTGTGCCAGTCCTTGTTTCTAGGGACAAAGAAGGAAAGTGAGGGGATTTCTCCTTGTGCTATAGTGTGCTTTAAAAAAACATTTTTTCTAGGGACAGAAAACTGTAGGTAGGGAGAGTGTCAGTTTCTTTCACTGTGCCAGTCCTTGTTTCTAGGGACAAAGAAGGAAAGTGAGGGGAATTCTCCTTGTGCTATAGTGTGCTTTAAAAAAACATTTTTTCTAGGGACAGAAAACTGTAGGTAGGGAGAGTGTCAGTTTCTTTCACTGTGCCAGTCCTTGTTTCTAGGGACAAAGAAGGAAAGTGAGGGGATTTCTCCTTGTGCTATAGTGTGCTTTAAAAAAACATTTTTTCTAGGGACAGAAAACTGTAGGTAGGGAGAGTGTCAGTTTCTTTCACTGTGCCAGTCCTTGTTTCTAGGGACAAAGAAGGAAAGTGAGGGGATTTCTCCTTGTGCTATAGTGTGCTTTAAAAAAACATTTTTTCTAGGGACAGAAAACTGTAGGTAGGGAGAGTGTCAGTTTCTTTCACTGTGCCAGTCCTTGTTTCTAGGGACAAAGAAGGAAAGTGAGGGGAATTCTCCTTGTGCTATAGTGTGCTTTAAAAAAACATTTTTTCTAGGGACAGAAAACTGTAGGTAGGGAGAGTGTCAGTTTCTTTCACTGTGCCAGTCCTTGTTTCTAGGGACAAAGAAGGAAAGTGAGGGGATTTCTCCTTGTGCTATAGTGTGCTTTAAAAAAAACATTTTTTCTAGGGACAGAAAACTGTAGGTAGGGAGAGTGTCAGTTTCTTTCACTGTGCCAGTCCTTGTTTCTAGGGACAAAGAAGGAAAGTGAGGGGAATTCTCCTTGTGCTATAGTGTGCTTTAAAAAAACATTTTTTCTAGGGACAGAAAACTGTAGGTAGGGAGAGTGTCAGTTTCTTTCACTGTGCCAGTCCTTGTTTCTAGGGACAAAGAAGGAAAGTGAGGGGAATTCTCCTTGTGCTATAGTGTGCTTTAAAAAAACATTTTTTCTAGGGACAGAAAACTGTAGGTAGGGAGAGTGTCAGTTTCTTTCACTGTGCCAGTCCTTGTTTCTAGGGACAAAGAAGGAAAGTGAGGGGAATTCTCCTTGTGCTATAGTGTGCTTTAAAAAAACATTTTTTCTAGGGACAGAAAACTGTAGGTAGGGAGAGTGTCAGTTTCTTTCACTGTGCCAGTCCTTGTTTCTAGGGACAAAGAAGGAAAGTGAGGGGAATTCTCCTTGTGCTATAGTGTGCTTTAAAAAAACATTTTTTCTAGGGACAGAAAACTGTAGGTAGGGAGAGTGTCAGTTTCTTTCACTGTGCCAGTCCTTGTTTCTAGGGACAAAAAAAAGGAAAGTGAGGGGATTTCTCCTTGTGCTATAGTGTGCTTTAAAAAAACATTTTTTCTAGGGACAGAAAACTGTAGGTAGGGAGAGTGTCAGTTTCTTTCACTGTGCCAGTCCTTGTTTCTAGGGACAAAGAAGGAAAGTGAGGGGATTTCCCCTTGTGCTATAGTGTGCTTTAAAAAAACATTTTTTCTAGGGACAGAAAACTGTAGGTAGGGAGAGTGTCAGTTTCTTTCACTGTGCCAGTCCTTGTTTCTAGGGACAAAGAAGGAAAGTGAGGTGATTTCTCCTTGTGCTATAGTGTGCTTTAAAAAAACATTTTTTCTAGGGACAGAAAACTGTAGGTAGGGAGAGTGTCAGTTTCTTTCACTGTGCCAGTCCTTGTTTCTAGGGACAAAGAAGGAAAGTGAGGGGAATTCTCCTTGTGCTATAGTGTGCTTTAAAAAAACATTTTTTCTAGGGACAGAAAACTGTAGGTAGGGAGAGTGTCAGTTTCTTTCACTGTGCCAGTCCTTGTTTCTAGGGACAAAGAAGGAAAGTGAGGGGATTTCTCCTTGTGCTATAGTGTGCTTTAAAAAAACATTTTTTATAGGGACAGAAAACTGTAGGTAGGGAGAGTGTCAGTTTCTTTCACTGTGCCAGTCCTTGTTTCTAGGGACAAAGAAGGAAAGTGAGGGGAATTCTCCTTGTGCTATAGTGTGCTTTAAAAAAACATTTTTTCTAGGGACAGAAAACTGTAGGTAGGGAGAGTGTCAGTTTCTTTCACTGTGCCAGTCCTTGTTTCTAGGGACAAAGAAGGAAAGTGAGGGGAATTCTCCTTGTGCTATAGTGTGCTTTAAAAAAACATTTTTTCTAGGGACAGAAAACTGTAGGTAGGGAGAGTGTCAGTTTCTTTCACTGTGCCAGTCCTTGTTTCTAGGGACAAAGAAGGAAAGTGAGGGGAATTCTCCTTGTGCTATAGTGTGCTTTAAAAAAACATTTTTTCTAGGGACAGAAAACTGTAGGTAGGGAGAGTGTCAGTTTCTTTCACTGTGCCAGTCCTTGTTTCTAGGGACAAAGAAGGAAAGTGAGGGGAATTCTCCTTGTGCTATAGTGTGCTTTAAAAAAACATTTTTTCTAGGGACAGAAAACTGTAGGTAGGGAGAGTGTCAGTTTCTTTCACTGTGCCAGTCCTTGTTTCTAGGGACAAAGAAGGAAAGTGAGGGGAATTCTCCTTGTGCTATAGTGTGCTTTAAAAAAACATTTTTTCTAGGGACAGAAAACTGTAGGTAGGGAGAGTGTCAGTTTCTTTCACTGTGCCAGTCCTTGTTTCTAGGGACAAAGAAGGAAAGTGAGGGGATTTCTCCTTGTGCTATAGTGTGCTTTAAAAAAACATTTTTTCTAGGGACAGAAAACAATAGGTAGGGAGAGTGTCAGTTTCTTTCACTGTGCCAGTCCTTGTTTCTAGGGACAAAGAAGGAAAGTGAGGGGATTTCCCCTTGTGCTATAGTGTGCTTTAAAAAAACATTTTTTCTAGGGACAGAAAACTGTAGGTAGGGAGAGTGTCAGTTTCTTTCACTGTGCCAGTCCTTGTTTCTAGGGACAAAGAAGGAAAGTGAGGGGATTTCTCCTTGTGCTATAGTGTGCTTTAAAAAAACATTTTTTCTAGGGACAGAAAACTGTAGGTAGGGAGAGTGTCAGTTTCTTTCACTGTGCCAGTCCTTGTTTCTAGGGACAAAGAAGGAAAGTGAGGGGAATTCTCCTTGTGCTATATGTGCTTTAAAAAAACATTTTTTCTAGGGACAGAAAACTGTAGGTAGGGAGAGTGTCAGTTTCTTTCACTGTGCCAGTCCTTGTTTCTAGGGACAAAGAAGGAAAGTGAGGGGATTTCTCCTTGTGCTATAGTGTGCTTTAAAAAAACATTTTTTCTAGGGACAGAAAACTGTAGGTAGGGAGAGTGTCAGTTTCTTTCACTGTGCCAGTCCTTGTTTCTAGGGACAAAGAAGGAAAGTGAGGGGAATTCTCCTTGTGCTATAGTGTGCTTTAAAAAAACATTTTTTCTAGGGACAGAAAACTGTAGGTAGGGAGAGTGTCAGTTTCTTTCACTGTGCCAGTCCTTGTTTCTAGGGACAAAGAAGGAAAGTGAGGGGATTTCTCCTTGTGCTATAGTGTGCTTTAAAAAAACATTTTTTCTAGGGACAGAAAACTGTAGGTAGGGAGAGTGTCAGTTTCTTTCACTGTGCCAGTCCTTGTTTCTAGGGACAAAGAAGGAAAGTGAGGGGAATTCTCCTTGTGCTATAGTGTGCTTTAAAAAAACATTTTTTCTAGGGACAGAAAACTGTAGGTAGGGAGAGTGTCAGTTTCTTTCACTGTGCCAGTCCTTGTTTCTAGGGACAAAGAAGGAAAGTGAGGGGATTTCTCCTTGTGCTATAGTGTGCTTTAAAAAAACATTTTTTCTAGGGACAGAAAACTGTAGGTAGGGAGAGTGTCAGTTTCTTTCACTGTGCCAGTCCTTGTTTCTAGGGACAAAGAAGGAAAGTGAGGGGAATTCTCCTTGTGCTATAGTGTGCTTTAAAAAAACATTTTTTCTAGGGACAGAAAACTGTAGGTAGGGAGAGTGTCAGTTTCTTTCACTGTGCCAGTCCTTGTTTCTAGGGACAAAGAAGGAAAGTGAGGGGAATTCTCCTTGTGCTATAGTGTGCTTTAAAAAAACATTTTTTCTAGGGACAGAAAACTGTAGGTAGGGAGAGTGTCAGTTTCTTTCACTGTGCCAGTCCTTGTTTCTAGGGACAAAGAAGGAAAGTGAGGGGAATTCTCCTTGTGCTATAGTGTGCTTTAAAAAAACATTTTTTCTAGGGACAGAAAACTGTAGGTAGGGAGAGTGTCAGTTTCTTTCACTGTGCCAGTCCTTGTTTCTAGGGACAAAGAAGGAAAGTGAGGGGATTTCTCCTTGTGCTATAGTGTGCTTTAAAAAAACATTTTTTCTAGGGACAGAAAACTGTAGGTAGGGAGAGTGTCAGTTTCTTTCACTGTGCCAGTCCTTGTTTCTAGGGACAAAGAAGGAAAGTGAGGGGATTTCCCCTTGTGCTATAGTGTGCTTTAAAAAAACATTTTTTCTAGGGACAGAAAACTGTAGGTAGGGAGAGTGTCAGTTTCTTTCACTGTGCCAGTCCTTGTTTCTAGGGACAAAGAAGGAAAGTGAGGTGATTTCTCCTTGTGCTATAGTGTGCTTTAAAAAAACATTTTTTCTAGGGACAGAAAACTGTAGGTAGGGAGAGTGTCAGTTTCTTTCACTGTGCCAGTCCTTGTTTCTAGGGACAAAGAAGGAAAGTGAGGGGAATTCTCCTTGTGCTATAGTGTGCTTTAAAAAAACATTTTTTCTAGGGACAGAAAACTGTAGGTAGGGAGAGTGTCAGTTTCTTTCACTGTGCCAGTCCTTGTTTCTAGGGACAAAGAAGGAAAGTGAGGGGAATTCTCCTTGTGCTATAGTGTGCTTTAAAAAAACATTTTTTCTAGGGACAGAAAACTGTAGGTAGGGAGAGTGTCAGTTTCTTTCACTGTGCCAGTCCTTGTTTCTAGGGACAAAGAAGGAAAGTGAGGGGAATTCTCCTTGTGCTATAGTGTGCTTTAAAAAAACATTTTTTCTAGGGACAGAAAACTGTAGGTAGGGAGAGTGTCAGTTTCTTTCACTGTGCCAGTCCTTGTTTCTAGGGACAAAGAAGGAAAGTGAGGGGAATTCTCCTTGTGCTATAGTGTGCTTTAAAAAAACATTTTTTCTAGGGACAGAAAACTGTAGGTAGGGAGAGTGTCAGTTTCTTTCACTGTGCCAGTCCTTGTTTCTAGGGACAAAGAAGGAAAGTGAGGGGATTTCTCCTTGTGCTATAGTGTGCTTTAAAAAAACATTTTTTCTAGGGACAGAAAACTGTAGGTAGGGAGAGTGTCAGTTTCTTTCACTGTGCCAGTCCTTGTTTCTAGGGACAAAGAAGGAAAGTGAGGGGAATTCTCCTTGTGCTATAGTGTGCTTTAAAAAAACATTTTTTCTAGGGACAGAAAACTGTAGGTAGGGAGAGTGTCAGTTTCTTTCACTGTGCCAGTCCTTGTTTCTAGGGACAAAGAAGGAAAGTGAGGGGAATTCTCCTTGTGCTATAGTGTGCTTTAAAAAAAAAATTTTTCTAGGGACAGAAAACTGTAGGTAGGGAGAGTGTCAGTTTTTTTCACTGTGCCAGTCCTTGTTTCTAGGGACAAAGAAGGAAAGTGAGGGGATTTCTCCTTGTGCTATAGTGTGCTTTAAAAAAACATTTTTTCTAGGGACAGAAAACTGTAGGTAGGGAGAGTGTCAGTTTCTTTCACTGTGCCAGTCCTTGTTTCTAGGGACAAAGAAGGAAAGTGAGGGGAATTCTCCTTGTGCTATAGTGTGCTTTAAAAAAACATTTTTTCTAGGGACAGAAAACTGTAGGTAGGGAGAGTGTCAGTTTCTTTCACTGTGCCAGTCCTTGTTTCTAGGGACAAAGAAGGAAAGTGAGGGGAATTCTCCTTGTGCTATAGTGTGCTTTAAAAAAACATTTTTTCTAGGGACAGAAAACTGTAGGTAGGGAGAGTGTCAGTTTCTTTCACTGTGCCAGTCCTTGTTTCTAGGGACAAAGAAGGAAAGTGAGGGGATTTCTCCTTGTGCTATAGTGTGCTTTAAAAAAAACATTTTTTCTAGGGACAGAAAACTGTAGGTAGGGAGAGTGTCAGTTTCTTTCACTGTGCCAGTCCTTGTTTCTAGGGACAAAGAAGGAAAGTGAGGGGAATTCTCCTTGTGCTATAGTGTGCTTTAAAAAAACATTTTTTCTAGGGACAGAAAACTGTAGGTAGGGAGAGTGTCAGTTTCTTTCACTGTGTCAGTCCTTGTTTCTAGGGACAAAGAAGGAAAGTGAGGGGAATTCTCCTTGTGCTATAGTGTGCTTTAAAAAAACATTTTTTCTAGGGACAGAAAACTGTAGGTAGGGAGAGTGTCAGTTTCTTTCACTGTGCCAGTCCTTGTTTCTAGGGACAAAGAAGGAAAGTGAGGGGAATTCTCCTTGTGCTATAGTGTGCTTTAAAAAAACATTTTTTCTAGGGACAGAAAACTGTAGGTAGGGAGAGTGTCAGTTTCTTTCACTGTGCCAGTCCTTGTTTCTAGGGACAAAGAAGGAAAGTGAGGGGAATTCTCCTTGTGCTATAGTGTGCTTTAAAAAAACATTTTTTCTAGGGACAGAAAACTGTAGGTAGGGAGAGTGTCAGTTTCTTTCACTGTGTCAGTCCTTGTTTCTAGGGACAAAGAAGGAAAGTGAGGGGAATTCTCCTTGTGCTATAGTGTGCTTTAAAAAAACATTTTTTCTAGGGACAGAAAACTGTAGGTAGGGAGAGTGTCAGTTTCTTTCACTGTGCCAGTCCTTGTTTCTAGGGACAAAGAAGGAAAGTGAGGGGAATTCTCCTTGTGCTATAGTGTGCTTTAAAAAAACATTTTTTCTAGGGACAGAAAACTGTAGGTAGGGAGAGTGTCAGTTTCTTTCACTGTGCCAGTCCTTGTTTCTAGGGACAAAGAAGGAAAGTGAGGGGAATTCTCCTTGTGCTATAGTGTGCCAAAGCATTCCTCATCAACCATCTTTGAAATCCTTGTTTTTTGGACAGTCAGGGAAATTGTCGTTGTGCTATTCTGTGCAAAAGCAATAATCCTCAACCATATTTAGAAATCCTTAAGTAAAGGGACAGAGAAGGACATCTGAAGGTAGCCCTTATTGCTTTTTTCCCATCTCCCTGCAGGCCATCTATTAGAATGTCTGGAAGGCAAACAAGGAGAGGCAGACAGTCAGGAGGCAATAAAAGAGGGCAAGCAGGCTCTGTGCCTGGGGGCAACAGTGCTGGTCGTGGACGCGGTGCATTGTCATCAGCACATGGCCATGGGACACGCTTGTCCTTCTTTTCGGCAGCTGGACATGTTGAGCCACATCATGCCGAAGACTTGGTAGAGTGGATGACCAAGCCCTCCTCCTCCTCCTCATCCTCTCTCACCCAGGCTCAGGGTACTGGCAAAGCAGCTGCCAAAGCGTCCTCTTCCCTGGTATCAATGTCAGACTCATCATCAGTCACTCCTTCCCTAGACCCACCATGTCCTCCTCCTGAGGAGTTGCCCGAACTGTTTGAGCACAGTGTTGGGTACATGCTCCAGGAGGATGCCCAGCGTTTCGAAGGGTCTGATGATGAAACCCAGCTAGAGGAAGGCAGTAGCGTGAGAGCAGACAGAGGGGATGCTCAAGAAGGACACCAATCTGGCAGTCATGTTCCAGCAGCTGCAGCATACTGCCAGATTGGCTCCAGTGATGAGGAGGGAGGGGATGATGAGGTCACTGACTCCACGTGGGTGCCTAATAGGAGAGAGGAGGAGGAGGAGGATGAGGAGGAGGCACATCTCCAACGAGGCAGGATGCCCTTTGGTGGCCAGCGTAAGGGCAGTACACCGACGGAATCACACCGCAGAGCTCCGCCTGTGCAGGGCGCTGCCTCTGCCCGTCATTCAAAAAGTTCCTTGGTGTGGGCCTTTTTTGAGGCTAGTGCATCAGATCGCACAGCTGCTGTTTGCAACATATGTCTCAAGCGTATATCGCGTGGCCAAAACATCAGCCGCTTGGGTACCACATGCCTGACCAGACATATGTTGACCTGCCATGCAGCTCGTTGGCAAGCCTACCTCAAAGACCCACACCAAAGAACAAAGCGGACCTCTCCTTGCACCGCATCAGCTGGGATCTCCAACCCCACTATAACTTCAGTCCTCTCTGAAACATGCACTGAGAGGAATGAAGGTGTAGAATTAGGTGTGTCACAGCCAAGTACTTGCGGCCACTCTGCTAGCAGTACACCGACGTCCGATTCTAGCAGGCAAATTTCCCTGCCCCAGCTGCTGGACCGTCGAAAGAAGTTCACTCCCAGCCATCCACATGCCCAGCGGTTGAATGCTAGCTTGGCTAAATTGCTAGCGCTTCAACTGCTGCCTTTTCAGTTGGTAGACTCGGCCCCCTTCCGTGAGTTTGTGCAATGTGCGGTTCCTCAGTGGCAGGTTCCCAAACGCCACTTTTTCTCACGGAAGGCTATTCCGGCTCTCTACCGGCATGTGGAAGGCAATGTCTTGGCCTCGCTGGACAGGGCGGTCAGCGGTAAGGTGCATATTACCGCTGACTCATGGTCCAGCAGGCATGGACAGGGACGTTACCTTTCTTTCACGGCCCATTGGGTCACTCTTTTGGCAGCTGGGAAGGATGCAGGACAAGGTGCAGTAGTGTTGGAGGTTGTTCCACCGCCACGCCTCCAAAATGCTACTACTGGTTGTGACACACCTCTCTCCTCCACCCCCTCCTCTTCTTCTTCCTCCATGGCCTCTTCCTGTGGTTTGTCCTATGAACCAGCGGTGCTCCGTAGCCGTTCACGGGGCTACGCAAGTACGCAGGCAAAAAGATGCCATGCCGTGCTTGCGCTGGTGTGTTTGGGGGACAGAAGCCACACTGGGGCAGAGGTCCTGTCTGCTCTGCAGGGCCAGGCCGAGAGGTGGTTGACGCCACGCCAGCTTAAGCCAGGAATGGTGGTTTGCGACAATGGCACCAACCTCCTCTCCGCCCTCCGACAGGGACAACTGACCCATGTGCCCTGTGTGGCTCACGTCCTTAACCTGGTGGTGCAGCGGTTCTTGGGCAGGTACCCGGGCTTACAGGATGTCCTGAGGCAGGCCAGGAAAGTCTGTGTGCATTTCCGCAGATCTTATAATGCCAGTGCTCGCCTGGCTGAGCTGCAAAAGGAGTTGAACCTGCCCAAGAACCGCCTTATATGTGACATGCCCACCAGGTGGAACTCAACGTTGGCCATGCTGCAGCGGCTGCACACGCAGCAGAGGGCCATCAATGAGTACCTGTGCGACTACGGCACCAGGACAGGGTCAGGGGAGCTTGGTTTTTTTTCTCCACGCCAGTGGGGCATGATCAGGGATGCATGCACTGTCCTGGCACCATTTGAGGAGGCCACGAGGATGGTGAGCAGTGACAGTGCATGCATCAGTGACACTGTACCTCTTGTCCACCTGTTGGAGCACACGCTGCGTGGAATAATGGACAGGGCACTTGAGGCAGAACAGAGGCAGGAAGAGGAGGACTTCCTTGCCTCTCAAGGCCCCCTTTACCCAGACAGTGTTCCTTCTGTCCCACCCATCGCACAGGAAGAGGAAGAGGAGGAGGAGGAGGAGGAGGATTGTGTCAGCATGGAGGTGGAGGCTGGCACTCAGCATCATCAGCAGCAGTCTTTTAGGGATGATTTACAGTCCCAAGAAACCAGTGGACTTGTACGTGGCTGGGAGGAGGTGGCTGCGGATCATGTCGTCCTTAGTGACCCAGAGGACTCCGGAGCGAATGCCTCAGCAAACCTACGCTGCATGGCCTCCCTGATCCTGCAAAGTCTGCGGAAGGATCCTCGTATTCTTCGGATCAAGGAGAGGGACCATTACTGGCTGGCCACTCTCCTTGATCCACGGTACAAGGGTAAGGTTGCGGACCTTATGTTACCTTCGCAGAGGGAGCAGAGGATGAGACAACTCCGGGAGGCCTTGCAGAAAGGTCTGTGCAACGCTTTCCCAGAGAATGGGAGGTTACAAACTCCTGGTCCTGGACAACGAGTTGCTGAGGCTTCGGCCAGTCAAAGAAGGAGCGGTGGGGAAGGTGGCCGTCTGACCGATGCGTTCAGACAATTCTTTAGTCCGCAGCCCCAAAGTATGATCGGTTCCAGCAACCATCGCCAGCGTCTGATAAACATGGTGCAGGAATATCTAGGGGCAAGGTCAGACTTGGACACCTTCCCCACCGAAAATCCTCTGGCTTACTGGGTCTTGAGGATGGATCACTGGCCAGAGCTTGCACAGTATGCAATTGAGCTACTGGCCTGTCCTGCATCCAGCGTTCTTTCGGAATGCACATTCAGTGCTGCTGGAGGATTTGTCACGGATCACAGGGTGCGCCTGTCCACCGACTCGGTTGATCGACTGACTTTCATCAAGATGAACCAGTCTTGGATCACCACCAGCTACCACACACCTGATGCTGATATAGCAGACTAATTGATTTTAACATGTCACATCCCTTCAAGACTGATGCTGATGCTGAGTGCCTGTGCTGTTATGTTGACTGGCTATCCTCCTCCTCCGAGTCCTCAATGATACGATTGATGATGATAGCTTGGAAGATCATTTTTGTTTATGGGTGCCGCCACCAGTGGCTAAGGCCCAATTTTTCAGCCCCTGTTTTACAGGGGCGTGTAATTACAATTTTTTTAGCAATAATTTGCCATAGGGCTCATTGCTGTGCTCCAAGTACAGTATCTGTGAGGGGTTGGAGTGTTGTAGCACCAGTGCCTAAGGCCCAATTTTTCAGCCCCTGTTTAACAGGGGCGTGTCATTACAATTTTTGAAGCAATACTTTGCAACAGGGCTCATTGCTGTGCTCCAAGTAACGTATCTGTGAGGGGTTGTAGTGTTGTGCCACCAGTGCCTAAGGCCCAATTTTTCAGCCCCTGTTCAACAGGGGCATGCAATTACAATTCTTGATCTAATAATTCACAGCAGGGCCCATTGCTGCACCCACCAAGAGTAACTCTGAGGGCTTACAGTGTTGTGGCAACGCCACCACCACCACCACCACCACGAAAGGCCCAATTTTTCAGCCCCTGTTCAAAAGGGGCATGTAATTACAATTCTTGATCTAATAATTCACAGCAGGGCCCATTCCTGCACCCACCAAGAGTAACTCTGAGGGCTTACAGTGTTGTGGCAACACCACCACCACCACCACCACCACGAAAGGCCCAATTTTTCAGCCCCTGTTCAACAGGGGCATGCAATTACAATTCTTGATCTAATAATTCACAGCAGGGCCCATTGCTGCACCCACCAAGAGTAACTGTCAGGGCTTACAGTGTTGTGGCACCAGCACCACCATCAAAGGCCCAATTTTTACTACCACTGTTCAACAATTATATGTAATTAAAATTCCTGATATAATAGTTGACAGCAGGGCGTTCCAGCACCAACCAAGAGTAACTGTGAGTGCTTACAGTGTTGTGCCAACACCAACAACTAAGGGGCCTATTTCTGCAGAGTATATACGGCAGGTCCCTACTTTCAAACATCCAACTTACAAACGACTCCTACTTGCAAACGCAAGAAGACAACAGGAAGTGAGAGGAAATCTACCACTAGGAAGGAAAATTCTCTCCTGTAAGAATAAATATGGGAGAAAGGTGTCTCCTCTGTACTGATGCTTTATCAGCAATCCTTGTTTCAAGAAAAACACCACATTTCAAAAACAGTTGTCATTGGGACGGAAAGTGAGGTGAAATGTTCTGAACAGGGGCACAGACAGCAAAACAAATGTTACAGGGGTGATAACCCTTACCTATGTTTTCCAAAAAGTTTAAAAATAGATTTTTGGGCTGGAGCTACACTTCAACAATGTACCTGTTCAAAATTACAAACAGATTCTACATAAGAACAAACCTACAGTCCCTGTCTTGTATGCACCGCCTGTATACGGCTGTTCAGAGTATATAGGGCCTTTTTTATTTTATGTGCGGGGTTCCCCTTAATATCCATACAAGACCCAAAGGGGCTGGTAATGGGCTGGGGTAGGGGGGGGGGGGGGGTGTCATGGGGTAGCTATGCCATTTTTCTTAAAGATTTTCATCCATATTACCGGGACCAGACATTACATTAAAGCCGCAAGCAGTTTTAAATGGCTTTTTTTTCCTTTAGAAGTGTCATTTTGTGCAGGGACAGTTCTAAACACGGGAAACACGTGGCACTTCACAGGCATACTTTAGACACCCCCCAGGTACGATATTTAAAGGAATATTTGACTTTTTTTTTTTCACTTTATGCATCATTAAAATGACTGCTCCCGAAAAACGACCGTTTTTAAAACTTCTTTTTGCATTGATACATGTCCCCTGGTGCAGAACCCGGGTTCCCAAACCCTTTTTAGGACAATAACATGCATAATAGTTGTTATAATTAGCACTTTAGAATTCGAACATTCGCATCCATTGTATTTAATAGGGTTCTAATGTTCGTACGAACTTTCGGTCCGTTCGCGGGTTCTGGTGCGAACCGAACCCGGGGGTGTTCGGCTCATCACTACTCCTCATTCTTTGATGTAGTTGAGCAGCTTCTTGCAGTGGCTGGTGTGGATCCAGTTGTCCCGTTCTTCAAGCTTTAGTGAGGTCGGCGTGGTCAGCTGAACCTGGAATGGTCCGACGTATCTCGATTCTAGTCCCGTCCTCTGGTATTTCTTTACAACGACCCAGTCACCTGGTTGGATAGAATGTAAACCGGTTATTGAGTCAGGGTCTGGAAGGGACTCATGAACCCTGTGGTGGATTTTTTTTAGCTCACGTTGCAGTGACTGCACATACCCCGTCAGCTGAGAATGTAAAGACGACAGCTGCTGGGGAAAGTACAACCCTGTTTTTGGTTGACATCCGAACAAAACCTCATATGGAGATAACCCGTGAGGTCGTCTAGGTGCATTTCTGATGGAGTGGAGAGCTATGGGGAGACATTCAGGCCAAGGTTTCCCAGTATCAGCTATTATTTTGGAGATTTTGTTTTTAAGGGTTCCGTTCAACCTTTCAACCTTACCACTACTTTGGGGGTGATAAGGAGTGTGTAATCCCTGATTGATATGGAGGGCTTTACACACTTCTGCAAATATTTGACCAGTGAAGTGGGAGCCTCGATCCGACTCGATCGTTTCAGGTAGGCCCCAGCGACACACTATTTCGGACAGGATCTTTTTGGCTGTGGTTGTGGCGTTTGCTTTCTGAACCGGCCATGCCTCCGGCCAACCTGAAAACATATCTACACAGACTAAGACGTGTTCGTACGGCCCACTCCTTGGCAATGTAATGTAGTCTATCTGGATGCGCTGAAATGGATATTCTGGTCGGGGGGAATGTCGTTTGGGTACTGGTACCGTCCTACCTGGATTGTGCAATGCGCAAACCAGGCAGGCTGCTGCAAAATTAGCAGCTGCAGTAGTAAATCCAGGGGCGATCCAATGCTCATCCACCTGCGCACACATAACCATCTTTGACTGATGCCCTGGATAATGAGCCGAATGGGCCATCATTGGAAAAAGTGATCTTGGCAGACACCATTTTTTACCAAGACCCCAGATGTCATCTGGACCTCTCATGGCCCCTAGTGCTGTCCATCTCCTCTTTTCATGTAATTCCGCTTGTGACTGTAGTCTCTTAAACTCTTCCAGAGACACATCAGAGGGGATGGCTAGCATCAGGGTTTTCACAGGAGGGTGCAGAGCACCTTCTTTGGCAGCTCTATCTGCCAAGGCATTGCCATCGGCCTCCAAAGTCCTATCAGTCGTGTGGGCCTTAACTTTTAGAATGGCTATCTCACGCGGCAGGTTGAAAGCAACGAATAACCTGTTGATTAACTGCGCATGTTTCACGGGCTTCCCTGAACTAGTCAGAAAGCCTCTTGCTTTCCAGATAGGACCAATATCATGGGCTATCCCAAAAGCATACCTAGAATCCGTGTAGATATTGATCCTTTGACCCTCTTGGGTCTCACAGGCTCTTGCCAGTGCCCACAGCTCAGCTTCCTGTGCAGACATGTTGGAACTCAATGAACCCTTTTCCACAATTTCACTGACTGTAGTCACTGCATAACCTGTGTGTGGCTTACCATCTGGGGTGTAATACCTGGAACCATCGACAAAAAGGTTTTTAGCGTTTGGGATGGGGGTCTCCTTCACCGGGCTGATGGTTGTTGACTCGAGTTCCATCAGAGAAACACAGTTGTGGTGATCATCAGCATGTTGTCCTTCTAAATTAACAAGTTGGTTAGAGGTAGAGAGGTTGGTATTGTTAGTCTGGAAGGTTTGAGTATCATTTTTAACACCATTATCTCCCCCCTTCTCTTCCTCCTCAGTAGGAAGAAGAGAGGCTGGGTTTAAAATGGTGCATCGTCTTAAAGTCAGGTTAGTAGGGGTTAGGAGAGCCACTTCGTACTTAGTCAATCTGGCAGCAGAGAGGTGTTTTGTCTGAACTTGAATTAGGATTTCCTGCACTGAATGGGGAGTATAGAGGGTCAGTGGGGAGTCCAAGACTATGTCACCTACCTTCTGTAACAATACAGCGCAGGCGGCTACGGCTCGTACACAACCTGGTGAACCTCGAATGACTGGATCTAGGGCAGTTGATAGATACATGATGGGTCGGTACCTGGACCCATGTAGTTGGGTCAGTACTCCAGTGGCGTGGCCTTTGCTTTCATAGCAGAAAAGGTAGAAGGGGAGGTCATAGTTGGGCAAACCTAAAGCAGGTGCTTTGGAGAGTTCTTGGATCAAGTCCTGTAGGGTTGACCAGTTATCATCAGTCAGTTGAACCAGTCTCTACAGTAGTTGATAAGACCGAGAATGGCTCTCGTTTGTCGTGCGTTTCGGGGTTTCGGGAAGTCTTTCAGTGTCTGAATTCTCTGGGTTGTCAGGTGTCGAGTACCCTGAGATATACAATGTCCTAAAAAGGTGACCTTCTCCCTACAAAACTGCAATTTCTCCTTGCTAGCTTTATTCCCCGTGGACGCCAGATGGTTAAGCAATGAGACAGTATGCTGATAACAGACATCCCTTGCAGGGCAACAAAGCAGCAAGTCATCAACATACTGGATCAGCACCACCTCTGGATTTGTTGGGGTCCATTGATCCAACACTATTTTAAGTTTGCAACTGTACTCCGAGGGACTAGTCACAGACCCCTGAACGAGACGTGTCCAAGTCAGTTGTCGACCCTGGAATGAAAAAGCAAAAAGGTACTGGCACTGGGGGTCCAGTGGTACCGAAAAAAAATGCATTAGTCAGATCAATAACACTGAAGAAAATTGCGTTAGGTGGTATAGAGGCCAACAAGGTGTGTGGGTTGGGTACCAAAGGGGCATCGCTGATAATGATTTTATTGATAGCCCTTAAATCATGTACTAAACGGAAAGTTGTTTCCTGACCCTTGACAGACTTTTTAGCCACTGGAAACAAAGGGGTGTTACAGGGGGATTTGGTTGGCGTAAGAACTTTTATCAGCAGGTACCGGTCTATTTGGATTTTAAGGCTATCCATCTGAGCCACACTCAAAGGGTATTGTGGTAATTGGGGCAAAATACTCCCTGGTCTGATGTTTACTGTGGTTGGCGGGACCGGCAGAAGACCCACATCATACTTATCAAACGCCCAAAGTTTGGGATCCACTTCTGCTAGCACATCCAACCCCAGAAAACAACCAGGTTCTATCATATACGGTAGAGCCACCATTGCACATAGGCGCTCATCCGTCAATGCACTTCTAACCACAACACCTGTTGGAGTGTACTCAATGACCGCTTGTATCTCAGATAAAATATCAGCTCCCAATAGGTTGATGGGAACATCATCCGATACCAGTACCGACTTAATGGCTTCTGTGTGTTGGCCCAACCTACAATGGAGTGGTTTGGTGGTATGTAGAGACACTGTCTGACCTGTTAGACCCACAGTGGGTATAGTCTCCCCAGAAAGGGGAACCTTGCCTCTGAGATCTTTGGATCTCAGAACAGTTCCAACGCCACCGGTGTCAATGAGGCAAGGGAGGGGATATTTTAATTCCTCGATAAACAGGTTGATATGTCCTGACACCGCTTTGCCAACGTCCTATGAAGAATCATAGTTGTGGCTGGCCATCGCTACAACTGAAGTTGTTGGATCGCGTGAGCCTGGTACCGGATCGTCTGGGATGAACTGCCACTTACCCTTGGGTCTGTTAGGGCAGTCGCGCCTTAGATGTCCTTCCTTTCCACAGATGTAACAAGTTCGGGCTTTCCAGCGTTGTGTCTTTTTCCCACCATCCTGGCCCGTTTGTCCTGCAGAAGGGGCTTGAGACACAAGGATTTTGGATGCTTTGTCCTGTTTCTTCCTATCCATCTCTCTCTCTATAGCGGAGAGAGTGGATAGAATGGCAGGTATTGTCATTTCATTAAATTCGGGTCTGGCTAATAATAGCCGGTCTCGAATTTTCATATGGATGCCTTCTAAAAATTTGGCTCTTAGCAAAAGGTGAATGGCGGATAACTTACCTCCGTCGGTTGGCACATCCGGACCAACCTCCAGATCTGCATCCAATGCAGCTTGTTTCAGGCGACGCCAGAAACAAGCACATTCCTCGCCTGGGTTTTGACTGAGTTTCATCACATCTGTGGTAGAAGATGCACCATACAACTCTGGAAGTTTGGCTAGCAGGGCTACACAGAATTGCTTACCTCCAGAAGTGGCTTGTTCGTGGGTGACAATGCCGCAACGGGAGATTATAACCCCTGCCAGTTCTTCTCCTACTTTCGCCCTCAGAACCTGGGCACAATCTGTTCCACTCATGCCGTAGCTAAATTGATTTTGACAAAACATTCTCGCGAACCCTCGTGGATTTGTTCTATAGTCAGGCAGTTCGGCCAGTATGGTCCTGATTTCTGAGGAAGCAAAAGGGACATGCCATACCACCCTTTCCCCCAAAGTCCTTTCACCATTGGTATTTGGAACACCCTCATATTGTTGCACCCGGACTGGGTAAGTACCAGGTTCAGTGACATAAGTGGGGCTAGGTGTGTACTTTGGAGGTTGTGGCTTCATTGGTTGGCTAATGTGTGCTACCTTGCCCACAACGTTCCCTGTCTGGAAGCCAACCAATGAAAGGTAGATGGTAGGTATGACTGAGTCAAAAGCTCTCAGAGCAGTTATGCAATCCCCACGGTTCCTTAGTCTGGTCTCAATTCCCTTAGACTCACATAGCATCTGTAGATCACCAGTTGAAAATGATTCATAATCAGCCGCAATCGGCGGAGAAAATGCCCCAGATATGGGGAAAGGCGACTGATAGAGAGGGTTAGCTTGAGGTTTAGCGTCAGAGGTGACATGGTTAGATGGAGACGTGGGAGAGAGAGAGAGATGTTAGTTGGAGAGTGCAGAGTAGGGTTGGTTAGATTGGTGATGGCAGAAGCATCAGAGGAAACTACAACAGATCTAGTGTTGGTGGATCCAGCCTGCCTCAGCAGAGTTAGCCCAGAAAGAGCCTCTTCCGCTTCCAGCATTGGATCACCAGTCACTGCTATCCCCTCAGGCCAGGTGTACATAATGCGGTTCTTCCGGACTGAAACTGCCTTCTGTATACCCTGCCTGCTTACCATAATAGACTTCTGAAGCCACAGCTCAGCTACATCTAAGGTTTTTGCTGCCCAGAGCCTGGGTTTAAACTCAGTTATGAATTTCTCCCACCTCCAGGCATCAAATGTCCCCTCTAGAGGAATAGCCCAAGTAGTATCCTTGGACCAACTATGCCATTCCTTTAGAGGTTTCATGACCTTTGCCCCAAAGCTAGATTTCATGTACTGTGCAGCCGTCTGACTCTGGGAAGCCTCACATTCCTTCCCTTGCATGGACTTCAAATTGCCCATGGCGATTCGAATCGGCTTATAGTCTTATTCCTGCGTCCAGGAAAAACCCCTGCACCTATTTAGGAGAGCACCATCAGGTGCCTTCTTCTATGGTGGATTGACGGACTGCAACCACTATATCTGGTCCAGTCCCCCAACTAGAAAACCTAACCGAGGTGTTATTAACTCTATGGCTTGTTGCCCCAACACTTTTGGCACAGAACTACAGAGTACTACTCTTTTACACCGTAATACTCGTAATAACTATGCCAATGATTAGTCAACAACCACAGACCACCCCCCGAATTATGTCTCTACCCCTTACAGTGTATGCATACATACCTCTGTACGACTGTACACTGCGTCGTCAGATTAAACTGCACAGCACACTTCCGTTTATTTTCGCTACAGAGCAATGTGGCTTCTCTAAATAATCACAAAAATAAAATTAAAAAATTAAATGGGGATAGCCTTCTGTTGTCTATTTCAGCAGTTGTACGATGTCTCAGTAGTTACATGATCAAACTAATAAACTAACCGTCTGAGCGTGAACAAAAAATTGACTACTTGCTGCGCAAAAGTAACTCAACAATAAAAGTGAATATAAAGCGAGTTTTAAAACCAAAGCCTTTCTTTCCTACCGCAAGCTATACAATAAAAGATGCAGCTCTAAAACCAAAAACAATGGGGGAGGGGCATGAATTGCCTTCTGAGAAACTCAAAGAAAATGCCCAAACAATTAAAAATTAAAATAAAAAAATTAAAACACACACCCCGTTAAGAGTACAAAAACTCAGTTAAAGTTAGTTTTACTATCTATTGAAATTCAGTGTAAAGCAGAGTCTTCACTTTAAACTGAAATTAAAACCAAAAGAAAACACAATCGTTTTACAAAAAAATATGCAAAAATAACCAAACCTGAAGATTGGGTTCATACAAAGAAAAACAAAAATGGTGACTCAGACCACATGGCTGAACAAACACAAAGGAAAACAAAATGGTGTCTTCAAAACAAGACCAAACCGTGCCTCTTACAAACAAAAATCACTGTTTTAACACAAAACAGACTGTGCTACTTAACTCATACTAAACGTTAGACAAACTATAATAGCTACACACTTTACAAAAGTTATTTCACACGGTGACCAGCACTATGAAATAACTCAGACACACAATGTTATGTCATTCAATCTCTGCCGCACATTAAAAACATCAACTAGCACACTCCATGCATACCATCACGTTGTACTACAGGAAATGGTTTTACATTTAACATAAACCCCATACAAAGACCCTCTAGGCTGTATTGACCATGGGGTCTACAGAGGACAGTAATATAGACTTCTATCCCAAGCCAATACAGCTATCCCTCCCAGTACAAATATAAATCCCCGTCCTTGTACACAAAGAGTGAAACCGCAAAAATTTGTTCTTTTGCTAAGCGGAGTTACCTGCAACAGCGAGCAGAGAGACCAGATTCCGGTTCTAGAACAACAAAAATTTCAAAAGTTGAAATGGAGTCTGTCTTACCAAACTTTGCCGGCCTTTTCCTGTCCCAGAACCGTGGACCCAATCTCTCCTCTCGGATCGCTGTGCTGGAACTACGTTGGCTCCTGGCTGGCTCGCCAAAATGTCGTGGAAGAATTCCCTTGGGCTTTGTACGCAAATCCACACCGCGCCTAAATGTGGACTTCCAGCGTCTAAATGCACACAAAGCACAAAACAATTCCTTCGTGCTTAAAAGCACGTTTGTATCAAGCTCTTTGGTACAAGGAATATGAAGTACTTCAATGGCACCAGGTAGAATCAGAAACGATGCTGCTTCAAGCTGGAGTCTCAAGCGTCTGGGCAGAGCTCAGCCACCCGGATTCTTTTATTCATTGGAAACAAAAGGATAACAAAACAGGAAGTGATGGCCCCAACAGCCAATCACTTCCCTTAATACAAAATGACATCACAGGAAATGACAAACAGTAAAGGGGAGGGCACTCACAGGAGGGAAAGGGGAGGAAGTGCACACCCCCCATCTTAATCAGCATGGAGCCCACACAATACTGTTCAAAGTAAACAGTATCTAGTGAGATCATTCTACTTGTTCTTATAGTTTTGGGACAATCTGCGGGGACATTGCTACTGCTGTTGTCAATATACGGTACAAGTACACCGACAAGGCAGATATCAATGTCCTCTTATAAATACAGATATGTATCCATAAAGCGGATAGCGAAGTCCGCAAGAGAGATATAATAGGTTTCTCTCATTATGCGGACTTCGCTTCTCTAATGTGTATAGCCATTGGAAAGCATGCAGTCCAGCACATTGCGCTTGATATCTACAAACCAACAAATGCCCACACACGCAGAGAACACGTTTCAATCCCATAAGAAGGTTTTCATACTGACCGTTTTTACCGCTGGTCTCGATTCAACCCAAGTGCGCTCTGCTAGAGCGCTCCTCGATTAAACATCAGACACAGGGAGACAGATGACAATCTATAAAACGCACATCCTAGAATAAAATGTCCACATAAATCTAATATAATAAAATTTCCACAACAACGGACCCGAACTTTACAGTTCGGGTTCGCTCAACACTACCCAGGAGGAAGAGAGCATGGGGCGGGTCTCCGGCTTCTTTAATAGCTCCTCCCAGAATTATCTCTGATGGAAGCAAAGATCCCTGGGATGTGTAGTCCGGGTGCATAGTCATACACAGCAATTGCCATTCTGAGGAACTATCAATCCCACAATCCCTTTGGTTTATCTCACAGATATGATGTCAGCTAGTGATACTGGGCACTAGAGGGACAATAAAGTACATAGAAATGATGGGGAATCGCTAGGCTTTGCATTTGTAGTGCACATTGCTACAGGTAAATATTTGATTTGTTTGATATTAAAATTGAACTCCAGGACAAAAAAAAATCTTAAGTCACCATTGTCGTGGGCCTCCTCCTGCAATGCGAGGGTTAAATGCAAATTTTTAGGGTACCATTAAAAAACAAATAAACATACTTCCTCTCTCATTTCCCTGCAATCCGGTGTTCTTCTCTTTCCTCCAAAGTGGTCGGGCCCTCCACTCCCTCATATACAATGCTGCTGGTCCTGCTTTGTATGTGATGATATTAGAGTGTCTGCAACTGATAGAGCACCAGAGATGGTGACTTTTGGGGGGGACCAATCACACAGTGAGGAGGAATCAAATTAAAATGCGATAAGGTGGTGATGCAGAATTATGTTACAATAATAAGCTTATCAAAATCAAAATTCCTCAATTACATTTATTTTTGTTTCTGTCTTACAGGGAATACATGGTACCTCCACGCTGAAATATTCGCGACTTATGTCGGGCTCAAAGCATTCCTAAGTCTTTTACTTTTAGTACTGGCTGCCATCTATGTGAACAAAAAGTGATGACATCAAAAAGTGAATTTTAGGTGCAAAGAAAGTATCTATCTATCTATCTATCTATCTATCTATCTATCTATCTATCTATCTATCTATCTATCTATCTATCTCTCTAAAGCCGTGGCCAAAAGTTTTGAGAATCAGGCCTCGTACACACGGCCGAGATTCTCGTTGAAAAAAACATGTCGTTTTTTTCGACGAGATTCTTGGACAAGAAACTTGTCCCGGCCGAGTGTACACACGCTCGTTTCAAAGAACCCGCGGTTATTTGAAAGGAGTGTACGCGGTGACGTCATCGACTACGTCGAGCATGCGCTCGTCACATTCGATGCCATCGCCGCCATCTTGGTCTACCCTACGTATGCCTAGGAAGCTACCGCGCATGCGTCAAATTCATTTCGAACATGCGCGGGCTTCCGGGAGGACAGGTAAGTGTACACAAACTCACTTTTCTCGTCGAGAAACATGCCGAGGAGAATCTCGACGAGAAAATAGAGAGCAGGTTCTCTATTTTCTCGTCGAGGTTTCTTGTCGGTTTTCTCGACGAGAAACCCGATAGCAGCGTACACACGACCGATTTACTCGGCAAGACCTCACTGCCAGCAAGTTTCTTGCTGGTTCTTGCCGAGAAAATCGGTCGTGTGTACGAGGCCTGACACAAATATTCATTTTCACAAAGTCTGCTGCCTCAGTTTTCATGATGGCAATTTGCAAATACTCCAGAATGTTTTTAAGAGTAATCAGATGAATTTCAATTAATTGCAAAGTCCCTCTTTGTCATGAAAATGAACTTAATCCCATAAAAAAAAACATTTCCACTGCATTTGTGAAGACGGCTTCAGGGCGCTCAACTGTGGCGGCTGGTGCAAAAAATTTTTTGGGGGGCGCAAACAAACAATAAAAAAAAAAAAAAGAACCATCAATTGCAGCCAGTGTGCCATCAATTGCAGCCACTGTGCCATCAAACGCTGCTACTGTGCCATCAAACGCTGCCACTGTGCCATCAAAAGCTGACACTGTGCCATAAAATGCTGTGATTGTGCCATCAAATGCTGTGACTGTGCCATCAAATGCTGCGACTGTGCCCATCAATCACAGCCACTGTGCCATCAAACACTGCCACTGTGCCATCAAACGCAGCCACTGTGCCCATCAAATGCTGTGACTGTGCCATCAAACGCTGCGACTGTGCCCTCAAATGCTGCAACTGTGCCATCAAACGCTGCGACTGTGCCCACCAAATGCTGCCACTGTGCCATCAATTGCAGCCACTGTGCCATCAAACACTGCCACTGTGCCATCAAAAGCAGCCACTGTGCCATCAAATGCTGCGACTGTGCCATCAAACGCTGCGACTGTGCCCTCAAATGCTGCAACTGTGCCAAACGCTGCGACTGTGCCCACCAAATGCTGCCACTGTGCCATCAATTGCAGCCACTGTGCCATCAATTGCAGCCACTGTGCCATCACATGCTGCGACTGTGCCATCAAATGCTGCAACTGTGCCCATTAAACGCTGCCACTGTGCCAAATGCTGCCAGTGTGAGTGTGCCCCCCGCCCGCTCACCGTCTGCCCGGCACTTACCATGTCTTGCACCAGTACTGCATTTATTTTCATTATTATTCTTTTATCATATTGCCTACATTAACATTTGCTGTATCAGTGGTGCTTATGCCATTCTGATTCTATTGCTGTTTTTTGCCTCTATTAGCACTGTAGTTCCTGTTCCTCCCATCTAGTGCTTATTAGCATCCCCATGTGAAATCCAGGCTTGAGAAAAGAATAGATTGCCCAGAAACACATTGGGGTGGGTTTACTAAAGGCAAAAAGACTGTGCATTTTGCAAAGTGCAATTGCTCCAGAGCTTAGTAAATGAGCAGAAGCATCCAATCATGTGCAAGCAAAAATTCATTTTTTTTTTAATTTTCCTTGTACGTGATTGGGTACTCCTTGCAAAGTGAAGCCTTACCTTATTTTCTAAGCTCTGTAGCAACTTCACTTGCAGAGGACAATTGCATTTTGCAAAGTGCACAGTCTATTTGCCTTTAGTAAATCAACCCTACTGTCTGATCTCACATTGCCTCCACATGTGCTCTACAGCTCTCCTGTGCATGTTGTTTGATTCCAGTGCTCCAGTGCTGTCGTTGCTTAAGTCAGCTAACTGGCTTCAAACAGTGGATCTCTGTGATCTCTGTTCTGTCCTGCTACTTGTGCAATGTTGCCTGCTAAGGAATGCTACACAGTGGTGGCCCATTCATTAGGGGCACCCAGGCACCGCCTCCTCTATCCATAGCCCCTTCTATCCACGGCCGCCACCCTCTAATAATGCGTCCGGCCCCTTTCTGGATGCTGAGCGTATGACTTACAGCGGCGGGGGTGTTTTTTTGAAGCACCTGATTAGAGCCTCTAATAGGCTTCAAAATAGGGTGGGTTTGTGGCGCAGAGCATTGAGCCAGGAACCCACCCAGGTGTTACAACAGCGAATGAATATTGAAACACTGATTCTCAATCCGGCCAATCAGAAGCATTTTCCGATTGGCCGACAAGAGAAGAGTCCCAATGGGTCACCGAGGAGGAGAGAAGAAACCAAAGCCGCCATGATGCCAGTGGAGAGCAAGGGAAGCAGCCACCCTTGAGCAGGGGAAGCCGCCGGTGAAGCCCGGGAGAAGTGCTGCCCACCATAGATGGGGTAAGTGTTACAGACCAGACCGGTGGGAGGGGTGTTACTGTTTCCACCCCCCAATAAATCCACCACCTGCTGCCACTGTATCTGAAATTCCTGTTCTTCTCCCTCTTCTTTCTGCAATGTTTGCAGGATGGACAATTATAATTACTGCAACCCAAGAGAGTTCAATAAAGTTCATAAAAAATAAAACAGTTTATAAAAAGGGGGCTCAATTATTCAAATCCACATGATAGCCACATGCACCATTGCTGGGATCTCAGGGGAATCCAGCTAACAGGTGAGTAGAAACACAGAACACAGGGCACAAACCAACATAAGGCTGGCCATACCTTATACAATTTTCTTATTCAATTTCTTTTAGATTTACCTTCAATTATGTTGCCCATAGGCCTGATTGCATACAGATTGAAAGAGTCTAGGTTTGACCTCATATATGTTTTTTGGTAAATTTAAAGGAAAATTGTACAATGTATGGCCAGTCTTAGTAGTGAAGTAAACTTAAAGGGCCAATCCACACCATAAAGTGTATGTTTGCACACACACATTTTTACGTGGTTCCACATGGAGTGTTTTTGCCAGCCCATCAATTTCAATGAGCTGCCAAACATTCAGGAAAGTGTGGCAGGTGTGACTTTTAAAATTGCACCACTCCAAATTGCATTGTATTGCGGTACAATGCGTTTTCCTGGCCCCGAATGCCCCTGTGCTTGCTATCAGTGTAGGGGCAGCCAGCAGCATATTCCCATGTTGTGCAAGAGGATGTGTGCTTCTGCATGTGTTCCATCTCCACAGTTGGTGTAAACCGGCCTTAATAGAAAAAAACAAGCAATGTCCACTTACATGGGGGATTTGACAGTGGTATACATGTACACAACTCCAAGAGTCCCAGGGCAAAGAACAACACCGTGTCATCTTAGATCTTGAGAATGGCTGTCGAAGAAAGCAAAATGGCGGTGCTAGCATGCTTCGAAGAGATTCAGACCTCACTGGGAACACACCTGGAGACGAAGGAGGCACGTAAGGGAATGCATTTCAAGTCAGACCAACCCTTTCTCAAGCCTGAGGACAAAGAGTGGGAAAGTTATATACACTGGGCCAGCAGACTACAAGGACCATGCAAACCACAATACAAATACTAAAACCAGTACTTTGAAGATACAATAAAAACAATGATCCATAGGGATCCAGTCTATCCATACTTGTTTTTTTTTTTTTTAAATGGTACAATAAAAAGGGTTGCCGTCCTCCTGCAGCATTTTTTACTGACAAAACATGGCAAATTTGCTGACGGAGCACATTTTTTACTGACAACCTGAAAAATTGAAAAACGATTGAATTGAAAAAATTTAAAACTAACACAGTGAATATTTCATCAGTATAAACATGATATGGAAACACTGACAATACCTATAACAAAGTCATTTGCATGATTACACTTAAAAAGTCAACACAGCATGAAATTATCAGCCCCTGATATTTACTGACAGTTGTAAAAAAAATCGCAGATTTTTACGAACCAACAGTTAATTTACTGCCCGTTGCCAACCCTGTCCGGTCCCCTGAAACTGCATTAGCTGTAAAAAATAGTATTCAAAAATAGTAAGATGGTACTGCAAACACTAAAGTGGAACAAACAAAAAAAATATTATGTAAAAGAAATTATATAAAAAATGAATATGATTCAAAAATAATATATATATTGTACATGCAGTATAGCTGAACTCCATTTTTTGAATATGTAACTGTACATAGAGGAGAGCATAGATACTGATGGGGGAACTGCCTGTATACCAGTAAGATTAAATAATAGTATTAATTTCAGTCTCCTTAGTTAGACCCATAGGAGATAGGGTATTGAGTGTAAAGCCCCGTACACACGATCGGTTTGACTGATGAAAACCGTCCGATGGATGGTTTTCATCAGACCAACCGATCGTGTATGGTACCCATCGGTCTTTTTTCCATCGGTTTGAAAAAATAGAACTTGTTTTAAAATTTTCCGATGTTAAAAAACCCACGCATGCTTAGAATCAAGTCGACGCATGCTCAGAAGCATTAAACTTCATTTTTCTCGGCTCATCGGAGTGTTTTACGTCACCGCGTTTGGAACGGTCGGTTTTTTGACTGATGGTGTGTGGCCAAGACTGATGAAAAACAGTTTCATCGGATTTCCGATGGACAAATCCATAGGACGAAAATCCATAGGTTATCCGATCCTGTGTACAGGGCTTTAAGCTCAAAAAAGTCTCATGCTCACATAGTTTTTTGAATCTTTCAGACCATCTATGGTCTTTATGTTTTATGTTTTCCTAGTAAACATCCAGGCACACTATATTCTGTACTACCTCGTTCAATTAGTCCATGATGCAAAAGTGAACTTTTTTCCAAGTGATAAATCTGCATTTTCATTAACTTAGATTATGAAAACAAATACACCAGGTCAATTTTCTGTAACATTTGTTGTAGCACATCACCATAATCTGTAGGCACTGAAGGAATGAGGACCTAATGTTTGCCTGTTTAAATATGTTAAAGAAGTTGTATATAAGTTTGCTCTAAGATATATTTAATATTCTTAGATTACCTGGCTGCACAATTTTGAAGCTTAGGGTAATGTATAGAGAGGACCCAAAGGGTGGCTGCTAAAGGTCCTGGCATCAGTGACCAGAGGGTTCAAACAAAAAAAATATATAATATATAATAATATAAATTCTTACAAGAAAGTTTTCAGCTTGAGATATTTAGCTCTGTAAGCAACAGGGGCTTTTTATTATAGGAATTAAAAGAAAACACAAAAACATGTAAACAGAAGCCTATAGCTCCACCTGCTGGCTGTCCTGATCACTTAGTGCCCCTGTTCCTTATTCCAGGACCCGGGTGTTGGCTGTTGCGTTTCCCCTGTCTGTGTTCACCTACAAGATAATTAATCTGATCAGTCACCTGATATAAGCAAACCAAACACACTATTCCTTGCTTGTGATAGAGACACAGTTACCTACATTGTTCCTGTCCAATCCTCCTGTTTGTCTGCCTTGCTTTGCTGTTGGATTTCCCTGTGTATAATTGGATCGGATATTGGACAATTCCCTGAACTTAGCCTGTCTGATTACCTGGGCCATCTTAGAACCACGCTATCTGTCTGCTAAACTGCAAGTAGTCTGTTGTTTGCTCTGTTCGCATCTGCCCTGGTGTGGTGGCCAGACACTATAGTCTGCTTGCCTTAAGGGAAAGGGGGCTGCTATAAGTGAAGCACACAGTAGCTACCTATAGTGTCTGACCACCTGCATTGAGATAGACGTGACATTAGTGACACTGGCTGCATATAAGAACACAGGATGTTCATATGTGATATTTTATAGTTACCCGAGAAAAAATGTAACAATCCTAAAACGTACAAAACTCCTATTCATCCCTTTTCAAGGAAAAGTTGGTTTCACAAAAAAAGTAATATATAATAAAAAAAAAAAAAACGTGAAAATATAAAAGGTTGCGCTGTCTCATAAATAAAGAAAACTCTTATCAAAAAATTATAACAAACAGTGAATAAATTAGTGATTAATAAAGAGTTCAATAAACAAGAGTCCATGTGTATCAAAAATTATTCCATTGGTATTCCATCAACTGAATGTGCTATCCATTATCATCTCTGTTGTAAGTGCATATTTTAGCTTAATTAAATCCCCTGCTTCTACATACTAAGCAATGAGCTTTCTTTCTGCGTTCCCTTACCCTGCACTCACATGTGGCGGCTGGTGCACAAAATATTTGGGGGGCGCAAACAAACTGAAAAAAAAAAACATCAATTGCAGCCACTGTGCCCATCAAACGCAGCTACTGTGCAAAACTCAGCTACTGTGCCATCAAACGCAGCCACTGTACCCATAAATTGCCGTCACTGTGCCATCAAACGCAGCCACTGTACCCAAAAATTGCTGCCACTGTGCCATCAAATGCAGCCACTGTACCCATCAATTGCTAAAACTGTGCCTATCAATTGCCGCCAGTGTGCCCCATCAAATGCTGCCAGTGTGCCCATCAATTGCTGCTTCTGTGCCCCATCAAATGCTGCCAGTGTGCCGATCAATTGCCTTTACTGTGCCCCATCAGATGCTGCCAGTGTGCCCATCAATTGTCGCTACTGTGCCCCATCAAATGCTGCCAATGTGCAGATCAATTGCCGCTACTGTGCTCCATCAGATGCTGCCAGTGTGCCCATCAATTGTCGCTACTGTGCCCCATCAAATGCTGCCAGTGTTCCGATCAATTGCCGCTACTGTGCCCCATCAAATGCTGCCAGTGTGCCCATCAGTTGCCGCTACTGTGCCCCATCAGATGCTGCCAGTGTGCCCATCAATTGCCGCTACTGTGCCCCATCAGATGCTGCCTGACACTTACCTGTCTTGCAGTGGGTCAGCGGCAGTCTCCTGCACGTCTTCCATGTCTTCTTCCATCCTCTCTCAGGCGTCCAATCACAGCGCCTGACGTTTCAGCCAATCGGGTGACCGGTCACAGACCCGGCAACCTGATTGGCTGAGAAGCGGTTCAGTGTTAGCAAAGCGAATTCCTTTGCTTTGCTAACACACAGCTGAGTGATCAGTGAATGCCCAGCATGGCGCCCGCTGTTCACTGTTTTGGGCGCCTATTAGAGCCCATGACTCTAATCAGGTGCTTCCAAAAAACACCACCGCCACTGTAATTCAGGTGCCGTTCGCCCGAAAATGGGCCGGGCACCTGAATAGGGGGTGTCAGCAGCGACCATAGATAGATTCATGCAATGCATGAATCTATCTATGATGACAGAGCGATGCAGGAGAGAGGGGGAGGCACTCCTGCGCCCTTTATATGGACGCACCGCCACTGACAGTGATCATCCTCAGTGAGGCAAGCTGTGCTGGGATGCTGTGGAGTACACTTTCAGTGTGGAGTCAGAGACCGGAGTGAGCGGTCTTAAAAGGCT
This sequence comes from Rana muscosa, assembly GCA_029206835.1. NCBI lineage: Eukaryota > Metazoa > Chordata > Amphibia > Anura > Ranidae > Rana > Rana muscosa. The sequence continues at coordinate 342,370,059 of CM055118.1, read as the reverse complement.
GAGCCGGGGACTGTCGGATCCATCCATCTCGGAGGTCAAGAGACACACAGAGGTTGTGGCCAGGCATAGGACATTTACTTACCTCATGAGTTAGATGCCTGACGAAGGGGTCCTGAGTGACTCTGAAACGTTGCACTTATGTGATGTGTTTTTTTTTTCAATAAAACTTTTTTAGACGTAATTGGACGATCCTTGGTGTGCTGGCAAATATGTTCGATCATGCGTTAGATGATCTCTTATAATGTAGAGATCATCGGGAGTTGGTAAGAGGCCAATTTTTTTTTTTTTTTTTTACCAATAAAGTTTATTGTATAGGTAACAAAAGAAAGTGGTATACAGAATACAATGGGTATTAAAAAAATAAATAAAAATTTAATTTGGATTGTTATACTTTATTATCACTGGGAACAGTGGATAGCATATTCAGTTGGTGGAATACCAATGGAATAATTTTTGATACACATGGACACTTGTTTATTGAACTCTTTATTAATCACTAGTTGATACACTGTGTTTGTTATAATTTTTTGATAAGAGATTTCTTCATTTATAAGACAGCGCAACCTTTTATATTTTAAAGTTTTTTTCATTATCTCCTTGTATCCAAGGAGTGGTAAAAGTGCAGCAGTCTACACTTATAATTTGCACAAGATTTTTTCACATATATATGTAATTTCTACACAGGTAATTCTCAAATTAAATCTTAAGAAAAACAGGGCTTTTGACTTACCATAACATTTTCTTGGAGTTTATTAACCTCCCTGGCGGTATTCCCGAGTGTGGCTCGGGGTGAGATTTTTGTACCTAAAGCGGTAACCCGAGCCACACTCGGGATTGCCTCGCTGGATCCTGGAAGAGGTGACTTACCTTTTCTCTGGGATCCCGCAATGTATTCCCGCAGTGTACGGCGGCCGGACCCGATGCACTGTGTGTTCCCCTAATTCCCTTCCCTGCGAGCGTCGCGATGCAGGGGGCGGAACCGGCGGCAAATTCAAAAATATAAAGCACAAACACACTGATACAATGTAATCCTATTGGATTACAATAAAAGATAAAATAAAGTGACCTTAGATTGCCCCCCAGTGCTTTCTCCAGTGCCCTTGTCTGCAGTTTTACTATACTTTGTATCTGTAAACTGCACAGCGACCATGGCATCCAAAAAACACGCCTCCACCTCAAAATCGCTATATGACCTGCTGGAAGTCAGCGACAGCGACTCACAATGGGTTGCAGAGGAGTTGAGTGACAGCGATTCATGGGGAAGTTCTTCATCGGACGCAGAAAGCGATTTTAGCGATGATCCTGCGACTGTGCCCAGCGATGTGCGGACTTGGTGTTCGATTGATTGTGGTACGGAGAACGTAGGGCCACCAAGATTTCCGTTTACAGGAGCACCTGGGATCAAAGTGGAAGTTGAGGACGATAACCCCTTGGCATACCTCGAGCTCTTTATGACTGATGAAGTTATTGCCAAAATAGTTTTGGAGACGAATTGCTACCAGGAGCAACAAGCTGCTACCCATCATCGCTTTTCAAGGAGCAGAAAATGGGAGCAAGTAACCAGAGAGGACATCTGGAACTTTTTGGGCCTTATAATTCTACAGGGAGTGGTGGGGAAACCCCTGCAGAAATGGTACTGGACAACCAACAAATTGCTGGCCACTCCTTTTTTTGGCACCGTTATGTCCGAATATAAATTTTCGCTTATCGTGAAATATTTGCACTTTGCAAATAATGAAGACTTTGATGAGAGTTCTCATCCAGCTCCTAAGCTGAAAAAAATTTGGGAGATTTACCAACTTATTCTGACGAATTTCCAGCAGACCTATGTACCGGAAAGAGATATAAGTATCGATGAAAGTCTTATGGCCTACAAAGGTAGACTTAGCTGGATACAGTTCATCGCATCAAAGCGAGCTCGTTTTGGCATGAAGTCATTTATGCTGTGTGAATCCAGCTCTGGGTACATCTGGAATTCAGTCCTGTACACCGGGAAAGGGACCAAATTCAGTGATCGATTCAGCAGTTTTGGAATGGCAACCGCTTTGGTTCTCTCTTTGATTGAGCCATTGCTGAATCAGGGCTACTGTGTCACCACAGACAATTTTTATACGTCCCCAGAACTCTATGAATTCCTTCTTCTGAACAAGACGGATGCCTATGGGACCGTTAGGCCTAAACGGCGTGACATGCCACCAACCTTTGCCAATAAAAAGCTTGGGGCAGGAGGAATAATTGCCTGGCAGAAAGGCAAAATGATGGCACTGAAATGGCGGGACAAAAAAAACGTGTGCCTTATGAGTACCATCCACAACACCTCTACTGTAATGGTACACACCAAAGGTGGAAAAGATGTCATGAAGCCACAGGTCGTGTTGGATTACAACAATACCATGGGAGGTGTGGACAGGGCTGACCAGGCCATGACCTTTTATCCTGCGATGAGGAAGCAACAGAAGAAATATTATAAAAAAATCTTCAGGCATCTTCTGGAACAGTGCCCGTGGAATGCATTCATTCTTCTGAAAAAAAATAGTGACAGGCCTATTATTCATGCAGACTTTGTGTGGAAGGTTGCCAAACTAATTTTTCTAAAGCACCAGACACCAACGACTGTAAGCAGATTTGGACGTCGGGCTGCTGGCGTTGTGAACCCGGAACGCCTGACTGGTCGTCACTTTATGGACCACATTCCACCTACTGAAAAGAAGACAGCACCCACAAGGATGTGTGTGGTTTGCTGCTCCAAGCGTGACGACTCCGGAAGGAAAATCCGAAAAGAAACCCGATTCTATTGTCCCGACTGTGACGTAGGACCTTGTGCTGTACCTTGTTTTAAAATTTTCCATACCCGAGACGTTTACTGAAGCAATATGACTTCTAATATTGCACCCTTGTTTGAGCAAAAAAAAATTCAGTGTTTTTATTACATTATTTACTAACATTTATTGAATAAAAAGTATTATTATTATTAAATTATTATTTGTTATTATTTATTATATTATAATTTATGATTTTGTGTTTCAAACTTTATCATACCCGAGATGTCTACTAGACTCTGGTTTGGACAGATTTAGGTGAGTTATTACTAAGAATTACAGGCCTACAATGTAAAATGCCAAATTTCCATGCAAAATAATGGTACCGCTTTCAGCACCTAAAATCTTCCAGAATCATACCGCCAGGGAGGTTAAGGGACGCAGGGTCAGAAAGAATTGTCAGACAACTTGGTTATATGGCTGCATACAGTAGATAGGACACTGGCAAACAAAATGTTGTTACTCAGATATACTGCACGCCCTCCCAGACAGATATACACCCACCCACTTTTATCGTGCTTAAGTTTCATGCAAAATCTGTGAAAGGAATGATCATAAGGCAGGAGCATGGGATCTGAGTCCTTTAATGAACTCCAAGAGAAAGATTTACAGTACGCCAAAAGCAGGGGCATTGGGAGGGGGGCTGGGGGGCTGAAGCCCCGAATGGGCCCCCGAAAAGCCCTGAGTCTCAGGCATGCAGTATTTAATTGTAAGCCCCGAGCGCTGCCGAGCAGGGACCATTCTAATCCTGAGCGCCGCCGAGGAGGGACCATTCTGATCCCGAGCGCCGCCGAGTGCCGCAGAGTGTGGCCGAGTGTGACCGAGTATCATAGCAGGTCTCGCCTTCTGGAGCCTGCAGTGCCTATGATGGAAGTCACACTGGTCCAATGCCAGGACCGTGGGACGTGTGACATCCATCATAGGCGCTGCAAGCTCCAGAATTTGGGAATTACAATGCAGCCGCCGTGCCACATCCCCGCTCGGCGCTCAGGCGGGTGGCTCTGCTCTCCTCCTCGGCTCCTCTTCTGGCGACCGGCTGCATCTGTGATTATGGGCATTGGGCGTGCCGGCGCCGCACACCACGCACCACGGCTGAGCTGAGATAGGTCAGTGTATGTAGGTCAGACAGGTCAGTGTATATAGGTCAGTTTATGTAGGTCAGTGTACGTAGGTCAGTGTATGTAGGTCAGGCAGGTCAGTGTATGTAGATCAGGTAGGTCAGTGTATGTATGTAGGTCAGGAAGGTCAGTGTATGTATGTAGGTCAGGCAGGTCAGTGTATGTATGTAGGTCAGTGTATGTATGTAGGTCAGTTTATGTAGGTCAGGCAGGTCAGTGTATGTATGTAGGTCAGTGTATGTATGTAGGTCAGTTTATGTAGGTAAGGCAGGTCAGTGTATGTATGTAGGTCAGGCAGGTCAGTGTATGTAGGTCAGGCAGGTCCCTGTATGTAGGTCAGGCAGGTCAGTGTAATGGTCAGTGTGTCAGGCAGGTGAGTTTAGTGGTCAGCATTGATTGGCACTGGTAAGCCACACAACTCCACCCACCCCCCCACCCCAGCTGAAGCCCCTGGTCTTTTTGCCACCTAGCAACGCCCCTGGTCAAAAGCCTTTTTTCCTTAAAGTGTTTATAAGTGCAAAAATCTTGGTAGAAATCTAGGTGCGCCCCATTCCGATCCAGCGATGTGCATGAGAGCAGCGGCTCTCCCAGGTCTCTCCTCATTGTCTCACACTGTCAATCACAGCAAGTGAGCCCATGAGGAGAGAGAAGCGATGGGGCCAAGCCATGTTCTGTGTGTCACAGGAGCATGGCACGGGAGCAAACCTGCTCGAGTGCACCCATGGCAAGAGGCTTGCTATTGGGGGCACTCGGCACTGGGGGGGACAGGACTACCGGCAGTGGACCCAATAAGGAGAGGATTGGGGCTGCTCTGTGCAAAACCATCACACAGAGCAGGTAAGTATAACATGTTTGGTTTTGTTTTTCAATTACAACCTTTAGAAACACTTTAACGGAGTTCTGAGACAAATGGGACATCCAGAAAGTCCAATTGAATGGTGGGCAAGGCCACCATTCTTATAGCAAACCCATATAACTGGTAGACATGTGCAAAAGGAAAAAATGTGTTTTGTTTTGTTTCGCTTTAATTCGTTAATTAATTAATTTTGTTTAGTTGGATTTGTTAAATTCGTTAAATTCATGTTCGGAATTAGTTTCGTTTTCGACCGAATTTGAAAAATCGGTCGCATTCGAAAATATTTCAACCAAATTCGAAAATATTTCTACCGGATTTGATAATATTTCATCCGCATTCGTTAATATTTCAACCAAATTCGATAATATTTCAACCGGATTCGAAATTATTTCAAATTATTTCAACCGAATAGAAAAGATTATAATAAAATAGAAAAACAGAGAATAGACTAGAAAAACAATAGAACAGAATAGAATATATTATATTTTATTCTATTCTGTTCTATTCTTTTATATTCTATTCAAATCTTTTCTATTAAAATAGAAATCATTATATACTAAATTCGAATTTCGGAAGATGGTTATATATTTATTTTTTTCGACATTCGAATTTCGTATAGAATGAATTCGAATTTGAATAGAAAAGATTAGAATAGAAATAGAAAATAGACTAGAAAAACAATAGAACAGAATAGAATATAGATACTATCTATTCCATTTTTTATTTTTTTTGCAGATTACTATTTGTTTCCATAAGATCCCCTGCAAACTATTAGCATCTATTTAATTTTTTTTGCAGCTCTCCTGCAGACTATTAGCATCTATTTCTTTTTTTAGCAGATCTCCTGTAGACTATTAACAGCCATTTCACTTCCTTTTTTTTGCAGATCTCCTGCAGACTATTAGCATCTATTTCATTTTTTATTTTTTTGCAGATTACTAATTATTTCCATCAGATCTCCTTCAGTATATTAACATCTATTTCATTTTTTTGCAGATCTCTTGCAGACTATTAGCATCTATTTCATTTTTCTTTTTTTTTCTTTTTCTTTTGCATTAGAGCAGCCATTTCCTTTATTTCAGCAGATCTCCTGCAGACTATTAGCATCTATTTTTTTTTTTTTTTGCAGATTACTATTTATTTCCATCAGATCTCCTGCAGACTATTAGCATTTATATAATTTTTTGCAGATCTCCTACAGACTATTAGTATCTATTTCATTTTCTCATCAGATCTGCAGACTATAAGCATCTATTTCATTTTTTTTTTGCAGGTCTCCTGCAAACTATTAGCAGCCATTTCCCTGTGTATAGAGATATAAGCGGTGATGATGTCTCTCTTGTTGTCTCTTCCCCAAACCGTTCCTCCAATCATAAATGAAATAGACGCTAATAGTCTGCAGGAGATCTGCTGGAAATAAAGGAAATGGATCGTAATCTGCAAAAAAATAAAAATAAAAAATGAAATAGCTATTAATAGTCTACAGGAGATGTGCTAAAATAATATGTGGGGTATTAGTGAGTGTGGGGGATGGATAGAGATGCTGAGCTCTGATTGGATGGTGTATGGAGGGGATTGTCTCTCCATAGATGGAGGAGCGGGGGAGGTGATGACATCACACAGTATTTATATATTTATAAAACCATCTTCCGAAATTCAAATTTTGTATAGAATGAATTCAAATTCGAATCGAAAAGATTAGAATAGAATAGAAAATCTTGGAAAGAATCGAATAGAAAAACAATAGAACAGAATAGAATAAAATACAATATATATATTATATTTTATTCTATTCTGTTCTATTGTTTTTCTAGTCTATTTTCTATTTCTATTCTAATCTTTTCTAATTGGAATTCAAATTCATTCTATACGAAATTTGAATGTCGGAACATGGTTTGGTTTTATATATATATATATATATATATATATATATATATATATATATATATATAGTTTTTATTTATTTTTTTCAGATTTGTCCTATTGTTTTTTTATGATATTGTTTTCTATTAGTTTTGAATATTTTCTATTCAAATTCGATTTAATTCTATATGAAATTCGAATTTCGGAAAATGGTTTTATATATATATCTATATATCTATATATATATATATATATACATGTATATATATATATATATATATATATATATATATATATATATATATGGATATATGGATATATATATATATATATATATATATGGATATATTTATAAAACCATCTTCCGAAATTCGAATTTTGTATAGAATGAATTCAAATTTGAATCGAAAAGATTAGAATAGAATCGAAAATATTGGAAAGAATCGAATAGAAAAACAATAGAACAGAATAGAATAAAATACAATATATATATTATATTTTATTCTATTCTGTTCTATTGTTTTCTAGTTTATTTTCTATTTATATTCAAATTTTTTCTAATTCGAATTCAAATTCATTCTATACGAAATTCGAATGTCGGAACATGGTTTATATATATATATATATATATATATATATATATATATATATATATATTTTTTCTGATTTGTTCTATTTTTTTTTATGATATTGTTTTCTATTATTTTCGAATATTTTCTATTCAAATTCGATTTAATTCTATATGAAATTCGAATTTTGGAAATGGTTATTTATATGTATATATATATATATATATATATATATATATATATAAAACCATCTTCCGAATTTAGTATAGAATGAATTCAAATTTGAATAGAAAAGATTAGAATAGAAAATAACAGAATAAAAAAAAATAAGAGAATACAATAGAACAGAATAGAAAAAAAAATAATATATATATATAAAACCGTCCATCTTCCGAAATTCGAATTTAGTATAGAACGATTTAGATTAGAATAGAAAAGATTTGAATAGAAAAGAATAGACTAGAAGAACAATATAACATAATAAAATTAAATATAATATATTATATTTTATTCTGTTCTATTGTTTTTCTAGTCTATTCTTTTCTATTATTTTCTATTCTATTTTATTCTAATCTTTTCTATTCAAAATCATTCTATACGAAAATCGAATTTCAGAAGATAATTATTTATACATATATATATATATATATATATATATATATATATATAGATCTATATCTATCGATATACATATATATTATATTTTTTATTTTTTATAGATTGAAGGTTGGGGTTGGGGTTAGGGTTAGGGGGTTAGGGTGTTAGGGTTAGGGATAGGGGTTAGGGTTAGGGGGTTAGGGTTAGGGATAGGGATAGGGGTTAGGGTTAGGGTTATGGTTAGGGATAAGGGTTAGGGGGTTAGGGTTAGGGATAGAGTTAGGGTTGTGATTGGGGTTGGGGTTGTGATTGGGGTTAGGGTCAGGGTTGGGGTTCGGGTTAGGGTTCCCCTTGAAGAATAAGGCTTGGACTCAGTGATTGGAATAGAATAAAATAATATTTTATACTATTCTGTTCAATTGTTTTTCTAGTCTATTCTTTTCTATTCAAATCTTTTCTATTCTAATTCATTATATAGGAAATTCAAATTTCGGAAGATGACTATATATATATATATATATATATATATATATATATATTTATTTTTTTTCAGATCTGTTCTATTGTTTTTCTATGCAATTCTTTTCTATTTTATTGTAATCTTTTCTATTCAAATTCTATTTCATTCTATATGAAATTCGAATTTCGGAAAATGGTTATATATATATAAAACCATCTTCCGAAATTCAAATTTCGTATAGAATGAATTCCAATTCGAAAAGATTAGAATAGAATAGAAAATATTGGAAAGAATCGAATAAAAAAACAATAGAACAGAATAGAATAAAATATAATATATGTATTATATTTTATTCTATTCTGTTCTATTGTTTTTCTAGTCTATTTTCTATTTCTATTCTAATCTTTTCTAATTGGAATTCAAATTCATTCTATACGAAATTCGAATGTCGGAACATGGTTTGGTTTTATATATACATATATGTATATATAATTTTTTCTGATTTGTTCTATTGTTTTTATTATGATATTTTTTTCTATTAGTTTTGAATATTTTCTATTCAAATTCGATTTAATTCTATATGAAATATACATATATATAATATTTATATATATAACCATCTTCTGAAATTCGAAATTCATATAGAATGAACTCAAATTCGAATAGAAAAATCTTAGAATAATGGTTATATAATATATATATATATATATATATATATATATATATATATATATATATATATATATAAAACCATCTTCTGAAATTCAAATTTAGTATAAAAATTTGGATCAAATTCAAATAGAAAATATTAGAATATAAAATAATAGAAAATAATAGACTAAGAATAGACTATAATAAAATATAATATATATTATTTTAGTTTCCATTTTTGTTTAGTTATTTTCCAATCTATTCTCAAATTCGAATTTATACTATTCAAAATTAGGATTTCAAAAGAAGGTCATATTCTTCTATTGTATTTTATTACATTCTAGTAAATTATATTCAGTTTTTTACTATTCTTTAATTTTCATTCTATTGTGTTATTATTTTATATTCTATTTTATTGTATTCTTTTTTAGAAATCGATTTATATTTTTTCGATTTCGATTCAAATTTGTTTTCGATTTTGATTTGAATTGTTTTCAAATTCGATTTGAATAGAATTTGTTTTCGAATTTGATTCGAATTTCTTCCGTGGTTTTTCGATTCGAAACGTTATTTCGGATTCGGTTAAATTTGTTCATATTGTAATTCGGTAATTCGGATGCATCCGAACGTCCGAATAATGAAAAATTTGTCCGAATTTCAATTTGGAACGAAACGAAATGCACATGTCTAATAACTGAAGGCTATGGACCATTAACAGGTGAATGACCACACACTGATATTACTAAGACCCATGAGTTTATTGAAAGAAAAAAATAAATCCAAATAGCATAGCACACCCCCTCCTCCTCCTCCTCATGCCCTGCTCTGATGAATTGTCCCATGAACTACAAGTACCCTCTAAGCCAGGGGTGTCCAAACTTTTTTCAAAGAGGGCCAGATTTGATGAAGTGAACATGCGCGAGGGCCGACCATTTTGCCTGACATTCTTTGAACCATTAAAATTTGGTCTAAGTGTGTTCGTTCGAGCACTAATACACTTCCCAACAAGAATTGTCTTGCCTTCGTGGCTGTGTGTGGTGAAGAGATGAGCTCAGGCGTATTATTTGTATATACCGTATTTATTGGCGTATAACACGCACTTCACTTTAAGAAGGAAGTTTCAGGAAAAAAAAACGTAAAATTTTAAATAAAGAACTGTGAAGAAAAATAAGGGTCAGTGCCCACCTACAGACCCCCAATTGCCAGGAATGCAGCACCCACGATTGCTAGGAATGCAGCACACACCATTGCTAGGAATGCACCCACTATTACCAGGAATGCACTCACCATTGCCAGGAATGCAGCACCAACCATTATTATTATTATTATTATTATTATACAGGATTTATATAGCGCCAACAGTTTACGCAGCGCTTTACAATATAAAAGAGAGACAATACAGTTATAATACAATAAAATACAAGAGGATTAAGAGATTCAAAATAGCTTACAATCTAATAGGGTGGGGCAGGTGGTACAAAAGGTTGTAACTGTGGGGAATGAGCTGATGGAAGTGGTAAAAGATTAGTTGGAGACTTGATAGGCTTTCCTGAAGAGATGAGTTTTCAGGGATTGCCTGAAGGTAGCAAGAGTAGGGGATAGCCGGACAGGTTGAGGTAGCAAGTTCCAGAGGATGGGAGAGGCTCTGGAGAAATCCTGAAGACGAGCATGGGAGGAGGAGACGAGCGAGCTTGACAGTAGGAGGTCTTGAGTAGGAGGTAGGAGGCTCACCATTGCCAGAAATGCAGCACCCACCATTGCCAGAAATGCAGCACCCAGCATTGCCAGGAATGCAGCACTCACCATTGCCAGGAATGCAGCATTCACCATTGCCAGGAATGCAGCACTCACCATTGCCAGGAATGCAGCATCCATCATTGCCAGGAATGCAGCACCCATCATTGCCAAGAATGCAGCACCCATCATTGCCAGGAATGCAGCACCCACCATTGCCAGGAATGCAGCACCACCATTGCCAGGAATGCAGCACCCATCATTGCCAGGAATGCACTCACCATTGCCAGGAATGCACTCACCATTGCCAGGAATGCAGCACCTATCATTGCCGGGAATGCAGTCACCATTGCCAGGAATGCAGCACCTATCATTGCCAGGAATGCAGCACCTATCATTGCCAGAAATGCACTCACCATTGCCAGGAATGATCAGTGTCCATCTGCAGCAAAGCCGTGCCCAAGTGTCCATCTGCAGCCAGCCGTGCCCAAGTGTCCATCTGCAGCCAGCCGTGCCCAAAAATTAAGCTTTATTGATTTAACATTTTGCCACTGAGATAGAGTCGGATGTCCTGTGTATTCAGCTGTACTCGGCTCCTCTCGCAGTCCCGCCCCTTGGCCCGGCTTCTATGATGGACATAACACATGTCCAATGGTGGGACTGGGCGTCACTGTGAGCGGAGCCGAGCCTAGCCGAGTACACAGTACACTCGGCTCGGGCTATTTCGACGGCGCTCGCTCCTCTTCACCCACAGGCAGCAGGGATCGGCATATAACACGCACAAAAGTGCGTGTTATACGCCGATAAATACGGTATATCTTTTGTGGCACTGGGAGATCGTCGGGGGCCACAAAAGATATATATGTGTAGATAACCAGGCGGGCCATTCAAAACCGGGCCGCGATTGGCCCGCGGGCTGGACTTTGGACATGCCTGCTCTAAGCGTTCAAGGGGCTATTAAATGAGTCAGGCTGAAAGGTGCCATGAAGTGCTTCAGCTGGTCTTTGTAGGGGATGGGAGCCACACCAGAGCAGAGATTCTGGCAGATCTGCAGCGGCAGGCCCAGAGGTGGTTCACGCCACGCAGCAGGAGCCAGGAATGGTGGTGTGCAATAATGGCACAAACCTTCTCTCCGCCCTTAGACAGGGAAGGTTGACACATGTCCTCAATTTGGTGGTACAGTGTTTTTAAAAAAAAGGGGCCCAGAGTTTGAAGATCTGATGAAGCAGGCCATAAGAGTCTGTAGCCATTTCAGGCAGTCATACACAGCCAGTGCTTGTTTGGCTGAAATTCAGTGGGAATTCAACCTGCCCGTTAACTGCCTGATTTGTGACATGCCCAACAGGTGGAACTCAACTTTGGTAATGCTGCAGCCCCTGCACATGTAGAAGAGGGCTGTCTACAAGTACCTGTGTGAGAATGGCACAACGACAGGCTCAGGCCGGCTCAGCTTTTTTCCACATGCCAATGGCTGTTGATAAAGGATGCATGCACTGTACTGTCACCATTTGAGGAGACCAAAAGGATGAAGAGCCGTGACAATGCATGCATCAGTGAAACAATCCCTGCTGGAGCAGACTCTACATGGCATTATGGACAGGGCACTCGAGGCAGAGCAGCAGGAGGAAGAGGAGGACTTCCTTTCCTCTCAAGGCCCGCTTTATGCAGACACCATTTATCCTACACCACGGAACACACAAAGGGAGATAGGGGAGGAGGAGGAAGAGGATTCTGGCAGCTTTGAAGGCATTGAAGCAGAGCAAGACATCCATCAACCCTTAAAAAATCGTATTCTATCCTCAGAACCCTTGGGAGTAGTACGTGTCTGGGAGAAGGCAGTTCCAGAAATGATAATCCTCAGTTACCCCAAGGAGTCTGCTTCTCATGCCTCAGCAAACTTGGAGTGCATGGGCTCCCTCATTCTTCAAAGTCTGCGAAAGCACCCGAGAATACGTGGCATCAAAGAGAAGGAGCACTATTGGTTGGCAACCCTCCTTGACCAACGTTACCAGGGTCTTGGAACTCATCCTGTCCCCACAGAGGAAGCATAAGATTAAATCTCTTGAGGACACCTTAAAAGGTGTTCATATAATGCCTTTTCCTGGTAGGTTACAGTCTGTTGGAAAACGTAGCTTTGAGGCTTCTGCTGGTTAAGAGAGGAGCGGTGGAGAAGGGGGCCACCTCAGTGATGCCTTTCAAAAGTGTTTTAGTCCTCTGCATCCAGGACTGTCAGCTTGCACAGCCCATCGGCAGCATCTTCATCATATGGTGGGAGATTATCTAGGGTCGGAAACAGCTATGGAAAGCTTTCCTGGTGGCGATCCAGTGGGTTACTGGGTCATCATGAGAACAGACCACTGGCCAGAACTTGCCCAGTATGCAATAGAGCTGCTGGGCTGCCCTGCATCCAGCATGCTTTCCGAAAAGGCATTCAGTGCTGCCGAAGGTTTTGTGACAGATAGGGATGAGCTTCGTGTTCGAGTCGTGCGTCACGGCCCATAATTCACTGCGACATCGCAGTGCATTGCTGGCTGATGATTGGCCAAGCATGCACTATAACCCGCATGCTTGGCCATTCACAGCGCGGTCTGTACAGAGAGCCGTAATTGGCCAAAGCCAGGGTGGCTTTGGCCAATCATGGCTCAGAGGAGTAGTTACACGCCCCACACTATATAAGGCCACATGGCCATAGTGTGTTGGCATTTGTGAAAGAGAGAGTTACGGAGAGAGAGACAGTGTCATTTATATTGAGTTAGATAGATGTCATGGAAATTTGGCTGTTTGCAGAGCAAACATCCATTTCTCATTGAGCTCATAAGCACACCCTTCTTCTCAATGATATAATGCATCTTAAGCTAAAATTCACTCACCTTCCATTTGATTCCCATTCATACAAATCAAGAAGCATCACCAGACTGGTCTCATCATCAAGGCATCCCAGCAAAGACTGCCTGCCGATGCCCTAGCAGAGTCCTTTTATTCTCACAAAAGATCACAAACAGGAAGTAATTTCTGCAGCAGCCAATCACCTCCTCCGTGGGAGGGGACATCACAGGATGTTCCCTTCACACAGGAAATGTCCATATAAGGAGTTGACAACACAAGAAATATAGCTTAAAGGATACAATACAATACAACAACACAATTCAATACAATAATACAATAATAATACAATAATCAATGAACACAGTTCCTGATGGGGGGAGCTTATCTGCAGGTGTTCGCTCATGTTACCACCTCAATGTTGATCAGGCATACAGAGATGACAAGAGCATATATCCGCTAAACCGATAATGCGTTTGCAGAGAGGCCCCACTCCGCAATCACCCTTCTCCAAATCAGGAAGTTTATCTCAACCAGCCTCAGACTGCCCCAGTCAGCTCTTTAGAGCGGGTTGCCGAAGTACTAACACTGGGTGACACTATGACAATACATATTAAATACATCTTCATAAAATTTTCCACAACAGTTCCTCCTCTTGTCATATGCTCCCACGTGTCTTTCGATGCACCTTGATCTTATTAATCAGTCCTAACAGTCCATACGAGTCCATAAAAAGGAAAACACGGCTTGACATGTAGACTCTGTTCTTCAGGAGCATAACTTACAAGGAGGACACGACATGGTGAGCTGTAGTAATCGCCAATCGGTCTGTGATCCTCTGTGTCTTGTACGTGGGTCCAGCTTCGGGGCGTCTCATCAAGGAAGATGTGGTCATCTGCTCGGGCTCTGGTCACGCGTCCAATCAGGCAACAGGAGCACCTCATCACGACATATGTATTCCCACTTCCTTTAACCACGATCCGCTGTAAAATAAAAATTGAATCCCCAAAGATTCCCAGACCCTTAAAAGGATTCCCAACCTTCACTTAGCTACAGCTCTGGCTTTAACAGTTACATGAAGAATCCCATCCTCAATGGATGAGAATTGTTCAATCGTATCATAAGCTCAAGCCCCCCCCTTGTACCTGCAGGACACTATGCCCAGACCTGGTCGGGGTTGGTGAACAATTCCCTTCCAGCTGTCCCTGCCATTCTTACCTTCTCGCGCCATCAGATCCTTCGCGATCGGTCGCGACATAAGATGCTGGGACAGCTTCACCATCACGCATGAACCTCTTGCATTGGGGGAATTACCTTAAAAGCTGCAGATTAGGGATGAGCCGAACACCCCCGGGTTCGGTTTGCACCAGAACCCGTGAACTGACTGAAAGTTTGCACGAACGTTAGAACCCTATTAAATACAATGGATGCGAACGTTCGAAATCTAAAGTGCTAATTATAACGACTATTATGCATGTTATTGTCCTAAAAAGGGTTTGGGAACCCGGGTTCTGCACCAGGGGACATGTATCAATGCAAAAATAAGTTTTAAAAACGGCCGTTTTTCGGGAGCAGTCATTTTAATGATGCATAAAGTGAAAAAAAAAAGTCAAATATTCCTTTAAATATCGTACCTGGGGGGTGTCTAAAGTATGCCTGTGAAGTGGCACGTGTTTCCCGTGTTTAGAACTGTCCCTGCACAAAATGACATTTCTAAAGGAAAAAAAGCCATTTAAAACTGCTTGCGGCTTTAATGTAATGTCTGGTCCCGGTAATATAGATGAAAATCTTTAAGAAAAATGGCATAGCTACCCCATCATGGGCCTTAGGCACTGGTGCTGGTCCCACGACACTGCAACCTCTCCCAGATACTCTAGTTGGAGTGCAGGAATGAGCCCTGCTGCAAAGCATTGCATAAAAAATTGTATTTACATGCCCCTGTTAAACAGGGGCTGAAAAATTGGGCCTTAGGCACTGGTGCTGGTGCCACGACACTGCAACCTCTCCCAGATACTCTAGTTGGAGTGCAGGAATGAGCCCTGCTGCAAAGCATTGCATAAAAAATTGTAATTACATGCCCCTGTTAAACAGGGGATGAAAAATTGGGCCTTAGGCACTGGTGGCGGCACCCAGAAACAAAAATGTTCTTCCAAGCTATCATCATCAATCGGATCATTGAGGAGGAGGAGGATAGTCAGTCAACATAACAGGACAGTCACTCAGCATCAGCATCAGTCTTGAAGGGATGTGACATTTGAAAAAAAATGAGTCTGTTATATCAGCTTCAGGTGTTTGGTAGCTGGTGGTGATCCAAGACTGGTTCCTCTTTATGAAAGTCAGTCGATCAACCGAGTCGGTGGACAGGCGCACCCTGTGATCCGTGACAAATCCTCCAGCAGCACTGAATGTGCGTTCTAAAAGAACGCTGGATGCAGGACAGGCCAGTAGCTCAATTGCATACTGTGCAAGCTCTGGCCAGTGATCCATCCTCAAGACCCAGTAAGCCAGAGGATTTTCGGTGGGGAAGGTGTTCAAGTCTGACCTTGCCCCTAGGTATTCCTGCACCATGTATATCAGACGCTGGCGATGGTTGCTGGAACCGATCATACCTTGGGGCTGCGGACTAAAGAATTGTCTGAACGCATCGGTCAGACGGCCACCTTCCCCACGGCTCCTTCTTTGACTGACCGAAGCCTCAGCAACTCGTTGTCCAGGACCAGGAGTTTGTAACCTCCCAGTCTCTGGGAACGCGTTGCACAGACCTTTCTGCAAGGCCTCCCGGAGTTGTCTCATCCTCTGCTCCCTCTGCGACGGTAAGATAAGGTCCGCAACCTTACCATTGTACCGTGGATCAAGGAGAGTGGCCAGCCAGTAATGGTCCCTTTCCTTGATCCGAAGAATACGAGGATCCTTCCGCAGACTTTGCAGGATCAGGGAGGCCATGCAGCGTAGGTTAGCTGAGGCATTCGGTCCGGAGTCCTCTGGGTCACTAAGGACGACATGATCCGCAGCCACCTCCTCCCAGCCACGTACAAGTCCACGGGTTTCTTGGGGTTGTAAATCATCCCTAAAAGACTGCTGCTGATGATGCTGAGTGCCAGGCTCCACCTCCATGCTGACACAATCCTCCTTCTCCTCCTCCTCCTCCTCCAACTCTTCCTGTGCGATGGGTGGGACAGAAGGAACACTGTCTGGGTAAAGGGGGCCTTGAGAGGCAAGGAAGTCCTCCTTTTCCTGCCTCTGTTCTGCCTCAAGTGCCCTGTCCATTATTCCACGCAGCGTATGTTCCAACAGGTGGACAAGAGGTACAGTGTCACTGATGCATGCACTGTCACTGCTCACCATCCTCGTGGCCTCCTCAAATGGTGCCAGGACAGTGCATGCATCCCTGATCATGCCCCACTGGCGTGGTGAAAAAAACCCGAGCTTCCCTGACCCTGTCCTGGTGCTGTAGTCGCACAGGTACTCATTGATGGCCCTCTGCTGTGTGTGCAGCCGCTGCAGCATGGCCAACGTTGAGTTCCACCTGGTGGGCATGTCACATATAAGGCGGTTCTTGGGCAGGTTCAACTCCTTTTGCAGCTCAGCCAGGCGAGCACTGGCATTATAAGATCTGTGGAAATGCACACAGACTTTCCTGGCCTGCCTCAGGACATCCTGTAAGCCCGGGTACCTGCCCAAGAACCGCTGCACCACCAGGTTAAGGACGTGAGCCACACAGGGCACATGGGTCAGTTGTCCCTGTCGGAGGGCGGAGAGGAGGTTGGTGCCATTGTCGCAAACCACCATTCCTGGCTTAAGCTGGCGTGGCGTCAACCACCTCTCGGCCTGCCCCAGCAGAGCAGACAGAACCTCTGCCCCAGTGTGGCTCCTGTCCCCCAAACACACCGGCGCAAGCACGGCATGGCATCTTTTAGCCTGCATACTTTCGTAGCCCCTTGAATGCCTACGGAGCACCGCTGGTTCCGAGGACAAAGCACAGGAAGAGGCCATGGAGGAAGAAGAAGAGGAGGGGGTGGAGGAGAGAGGTGTGTCACAACCAGTAGTAGCATTTTGGAGGCGTGGCGGCAGAACAACCTCCAACACTACTGCACCTTGTCCTGCATCCTTCCCAGCTGCCAAAAGAGTGACCCAATGGGCCGTGAAAGAAAGGTAACGTCCATGCCTGCTGGACCATGAGTCAGCGGTAATATGCACCTTACCGCTGACCGCCCTGTCCAGCGAGGCCAAGACATTGCCTTCCACATGCCGGTAGAGAGCCGGAATCGCCTTCCGTGAGAAAAAGTGGCGTTTGGCAACCTGCCACTGAAGAACCGCACATTGCACAAACTCACGGAAGGGGGCCGAGTCTACCAACTGAAAAGGCAGCAGTTGAAGCGCTAGCAATTTAGCCAAGCTAGCATTCAACCGCTGGACATGTGGATGGCTGGGAGTGAACTTCTTCGACGGTCCAGCAGCTGAGGCAGGGAAATTTGCCTGCTAGAATCGGACGTCGGTGTACTGCTAGCAGAGTGCCCGCAAGTACTTGGCTGTGACACACCTAATTCTACACCTTCATTCCTCTCAGTGCAGGTTTCAGAGAGGACTGAAGGTATAGTGGGGTTGGAGATCCCAGCTGATGCGGTGCAAGGAGAGGTCCGCTTTGTTCTTTGGTGTGGGTCTTTAAGGTAGGCTTGCCAACAAGCTGCATGGCAGGTCAACATATGTCTGGTCAAGCATGTGGTGCCCAAGCGGCTGATGTTTTGGCCACGCGATATACGCTTGAGACATATGTTGCAAACAGCAGCTGTGCGATCTGATGCACTCGACTCGAAAAAGGCCCACACCAAAGAAATTTTTGAATAACGGGCAGAGGCAGCGCCCTGCACAGGCCGAGCTCTGCGGTGTGATTCCGTTGGTGTGCTGTCCTTACGCTGGCCCCCCGAGGGCATCCTGCCTCGTTGGAGATGTGCCTCCTCCTCTTCCTCCTCCTCCTCCTCTCTCCTATTAGGCACCCACGTGGAGTCAGTGACCTCATCATCCCCTCCCTCCTCATCACTGGAGCCAATCTGGCAGTATGCTGCAGCTGCTGGAACATGACTGCCAGATTGGTGTCCTTCTTGAGCATCCCCTCTCTCTGCTCTCACGCTACTGCCTTCCTCTAGCTGGGTATCATCATCAGACCCTTCGAAACACTGGGCATCCTCCTGGAGCATGTACCCAACACTGTGCTCAAACAGTTCGGGGGACTCCTCAGGAGGACATGGTGGGTCTAGGGAAGGAGTGACTGCTAATGACATTGATACCAGGGAAGAGGACGCTTTGGCAGCTGCTTTTCCAGTACCCTGAGCCTGGGTGAGAGAGGATGAGGAGGATGAGGAGGGCTTGGTCATTCACTCTACCAAGTCTTTGGCATGATGCGGCTCAACACGTCCAGCTGCCGAAAAGAAGGACAAGCGTGTCCCATGGCCACGTGCTGATGGCGATGCACCACGTCCACGACCAGCACTGTTGTCTCTAGACACAGAGCCTGCTTGCCCTCTTTTATTGGCTCCTGACTGTCTGCCTCTCCTTGTTTGCCTTCCAGACATTCTAATGGCCTGCAGGGAGATGGGAAAACCAGCAATAAGGCCTAGCTTCAGGAGTATATTTTGCAGGAAGCACACTACGCCCGCTGTAAGTGCTCCAAATGCCTGTTGGTGTAACACACCAGGAAAACACAGCAATACGGGCTAGCTTCAGGTGTATATTTTGCAGGAATCACACTACGCCTGCTGTAAGTGCTGCAAATGCCTGTTGGTGTAACACACCAGGAAAACAGAGCAATACGGGCTAGCTTTAGGAGTATATTTTGCAGGAATCACACTACGCCTGCTGTAAGTGCTGCAAATGCCTGTTGGTGTAACACACCAGGAAAACACAGCAATACGGGCTAGCTTCAGGAGTATATTTTGCAGGAATCACACTACGCCTGCTGTAAGTTCTGCAAATGCCTGTTGGTGTAACACACTAGGAAAACACAGCAATACGGGCTAGCTTCAGGAGTATATTTTGCAGGAATCACACTACGCCTGCTGTAAGTGCTGCAAATGCCTGTTGGTGTAACACACTAGGAAAACAGAGCAATAAGGCGTCACTTCAGGAGTATAGTTTGCTGGAATCACACTTCGCCTGCTGTAAATTTTTGTTTATTTTAAAAACTACTACCGATATTTACAATATATACAAAAAGAAAACATACATATACAATAAAGAAACCCTAACACTTCAAACTAACACATATTACCAAAACTCACCACCACCACCCTTACCCACTTTCCGACCTCCCACACGTGGGTCTCTCAATACACATGTACCCGAAATCCCACTTTCCGACCACCCACACGTGGGTCTCTCAATATACATATACCCGAAATCCTAAAATACAAGAAAAGAAAACACATCACCCACTAATCCTACAAAATCCTAATACTACACACATCAAACCTAACACTAACACCAACCTAATACTAATACCAACCACCCACCGGCTACTTACAGGCGAGAACGCAAACAAGGTCTAGAATGCCTGCAAGCCCTACTTGTTAAAAGAAAAACTCAAAATCTAAGGGGGTTGAAAAGGACAGAAAGATACCACTCCCCGAAAGAAAAGAGGCCTAGAGCCTCAAGGAGGCCGGAAGGAGAAACCCCTCCACAGCCGGGCACTCCTATTGGCTCCGACCCTCTCCCTCTCAAGACTCCTCACCTTCACGAACTCCCGGAAGATATCACCCACCACCTCATGCGTGGACATGACTTTGCCCCTAGTGGACACCAAACACCAAGCGTGCCATGTGTAATAGAGAGCCACTAAACTAGCTAAATAAAGTGATGATAACTCAAACCCTCTGTGAACCCTGAAGTCGCCGTACACCACCTCAGAGTAAGTCAAGGACGAGAGTCGGGGATAACCAATGGCTTCCCTTGCCCCCTCGAGAACCTCAATGTTGAAGGGGCATTCGACCAAAAAGTGGTCCATGGTCTCCAATGCCCCCCCACATTCTGCACGAGGACAACCCCTGTCCCCTAGGTTCCTACACTTTAGGTTTCCACGGACATAGAGGCGTCCGTGGAAGGCCCTCCACGCAAGATCCCAAAACTTGCTTGGGATTCTTGGGGAAATCAGAAGGGCTAGTCCCTTCTCAAGGACTCTCTCCGGGCAATCCCTTAAAGACAGTGGCTTCAAAATGTCCGAGGCCATGACTCTTGAGTACAGCTCGCGCCGACCCGAAGAGCCCACCTCAAGGGCAGTTATCCGCCACTGCCTCAGTACCTTCAAAGCTTGGGGGACATAGGACGGGAGATACCCGTGCGATCTACGAAGATCACCGGGCCGACCCCCATCCTCCCACCTACTCAGGAACAGCAAGAGCCAGTTCTTGCATGAGCGCTCCCACAGAGTAGGCAGGTCCACAAAGATGGACTGCAGGTTGAATTTCACAAATAAGGTGATGAAAAACACCACCGGATTGATCATATCCAACCCACCGCGTCTCCTCTGTCGGTACGTGACTTCCCTCTTGATCAGATTCAGCCTGTTTCCCCACAACAGCAGGAAAAACAGGCCCGAAATCCGGGCATAGAGAGATGCAGGCAAAATACAAACGTAGCTGACATAGAGGAATTCTGGCAGTAGGTATGTTTTGACCAGGCTTACCCTTTCCCTCAAAGACAGCTTCCAGCCCTTCCAGGCATTCACCTTCTGAGATGCACCGACCAGTCTGCGCTCCCAATTTAGCTTGGGGTAATCTCCCGGGCCAAATAGGATGCCAAGAATTTTAACTTCTGGCTGGGGCTGGGGAAACACGTCCGGAAGAGCGAACTGCTCGCCTTCCCTCCCCAACCAGAGAACTTCGCTCTTGCCCCAATTGACCAACGAACCAGATGCCTCAGAGTAGCTCCCAATCTGCGTTTCCACAAAGAGGGCCTCCTCGCGGCTGGACACCACCACCGAGACATCGTCCGCGTAGGCCACCACCCTCACTGCCAGATCCGGACCAATGCAAGGCTCCACCGGAACCCCCCTCAAACGCTCACAGTCGAGCCTTCTCACAAAGGGATCGATGGCAAAGACGTAGAGAAGGGGGCTCAACGGGCAACCCTGCCTGACCCCAGAGTCCACAGCAAAGGCAGGACCCACCCAACCATTGACAAGAGGGAAGCTCACCGCCCCCCTGTACAATACTTTCAGCCAATCCACAAATTGTTCAGGCAAACCGTACTTTCTCAGAAGAAGCCAGAGGTACTCATGGTTCACCCGGTCAAAAGCATTGGCCTGGTCTAATGCCAGCAGATACCGCCCATCCCCCGTTGCCCTGCACCTTTCCACAGCCTCCCGGACGTTCAGGACGGCACTTAAGGTGCTCCGGCCAGGAATTGCGCAGTGCTGGGAGACAGAAAGCATCTCGTCAGCGACTGCTGACATACGCAAAAAGAGTATTTTCGCCAACAACTTCCTATCTGTAGTGAGAAGGGCGATCGGGCGCCAGTTCTCAATCACACTCGGATCTTTTCCCTTTGACAGCAGAATCAAGGCTGACCTTCTCATTGAGGGAGGGAGCAGGCCGTTGGCCAAACACTCATTGAAAACCTCCCTTAAATGAGGAGCCAAGAGACTCTTAAAGGTTTTATAAAATTCAGCCGTAAGCCCATCGGGCCCCGGCGACTTTTTCAAGGACAAAGAGTCAATGGCCTGCTCGATTTCTGCAACCGAGATTTCTGCTGTCAGAGAGTCCGAGAGATCAGGCCCCGCACGAAGCGGGGTCTTATCAAGAAACACCCTGGCTTTCTCCATATCTAAAGGCTTCCTACGAAGGAGGTCTGAAAAATGGTCCCTGATGATGCCCAAGATACCCGGTCTGGACCGGACCAGGGACCCCGAGGCATCCCTCAAGCCATGTATGGCCTTCGATAGAAATGAAAAAGTAGCGCTGGTAATTAAGGAAAAAACAAATAAATGTCTCTCAAAATATATAGTGAAAAATAAATGAATATCACACCAACCTAAAGGGATGTGTATGAGTTCACTATAAACTCCATAAAAAACAACATATATAATCGTGAAGGAAAAAGAAAAACATGTGCAGTGTCCGTCAAAATAACCCGTGAAGGCACAATGCAAGGAAGGACATGTAGGCTGTAGGTCATCAAGGAAAAAACATCTTCCGACTATAGGAGATAGATTAAACACTCTTACCAGAGTCCGTGGATCTGCCTACCGAGGTAGCAGATCATGTAAGCATGGGAGATCCAGCCACAGGACCAGTCGGCTTGTCTGATGACTCCTAAGCTACTGGAATCTTGGCCATTACGACTCGACAATCCTTAGATCCGAACCTTGGATGGATATCCCCAATGGATACAACGAACCTGAACTCCTAGGGTATCACCCTGTTTCCAATTGGTATAGGAGAGATTCGACCACCAAAGACCCCCGAAGGGGGTAACTGAATGATGCAGAGTAACTCCAGGTAAGCCCTTTATGAGTTCAGGTTCTGTTCCATGTGCTATTACCATAGAGAGATATGTGAGAGACAGAGCAGCTATGGATGAGTTGTTGAACTCACAGTTGTTGAACTTCGAACTCACCGCCTCACCACAGCTCTTGTAGGGATCCGGGGAGGAAAACTTCCCGTAATCCCTTTCAAGGACCAGGGAGGCAAGACCGTCATACTGACACCCCCTCATCTGAAGCTTCAGATCGGATATCTGTTCCTGAGGGCCCCCAGCTGAAACCAGGCGGTCTAACTGCCTGCGCAACCTCTGGTAGGCCAGGTACTTGGATGTCGCCCGGTACCTAGAGATCCTGCGGAAAAAGCCCTCCGACCTCTTCTTCACCACTTCCCACCATTCCTGGCGGGAGCAGCCGCTCTCAAGGAGCGAGGCCTGATCCGCAAAGAAGATCTCATAGGCCTCCCTAACCTCGAGGTCCTCGAGCAGCGATCCATTAAGACGCCAGAAACCTCGACCCTTCTGAGGAGTGTCGGTCACATTCAAAGTCACAGAAACCATACAGTGGTCGGAGAACTCCACCGCCTGCAGCACAGGTGCCGCAAAGGTAGAGCTCCCCTTTAAAAAAAAACTATCTAACCTACTCCTACTATTACCTCGGGCATAGGTGAACCCAGTGTGGTTGGGGAGGCACTGAACATGTGCATCCACCAACCCGGCTTCCCTTACTATTCTATTCAAGAAGATACTATCATATCCCAGGGGGCCTGAGGCGCCTGCCCGATCCTTTGATCTGGTGACCATGTTGTAGTCACCACCAAAGACCAAATGCTGGGACGTAAATAAGTAGGGCTTGACCATCGTGAGGAGGCTCCTCCTGTCCCTCTTGGTCTGAGGGCCATAGAAGTTAATCAGCCTTAGGAATTGCCCCCTCACGACAGCGTCCACCACCAGGCACCTACCGACCTCTACCTCAATCACTCGTCGACAAGCCACCGGACCAGTCCTAAAAAGAACTGCAACTCCACTGCAGGGCTCGGCCGCAACAGACCAGAGGGAGGGCCCGCACCTCAACTCCCTCTTTGCTAGATGCATCTCTGCCACCGATGCCAGCCAGGTCTCTTGCAAAAACAAAATGTCAGCTTCAACTCGGCTGAGAAAATCGAAGGCCATAAAACGAGCCGCCGCAGAACGCACACTTGCGACATTAATGGTCGCAACGCGTATTGGAGAGGGTACCACCATCCTTAGTGATTTTGGCCTGCATTCTCCTCTGCGTTTTCGCCTACACTCCGGGGTCCTCTTCCGAATCGGAGAGGACCCCGTACATATTCCCTAGGATCACTGGGGGGGCCCCCCAGGGTCCCTACCAGGGACAACCCGGGGTCCCACAACCCCCTCCCCAGGATCCCTCTTCTTCTTCCTCTTCCTCACCTTCCTCTGCAGCCAGCCCGCCTGGGTCTGGCCGCCCATCTCGTCGCCGGAGTGCCCGCTAGAGGCCCCCATGGGCCTCTTGTGCAGGCCCCTCGACGACTCGGCCACCTCCATCTCCCCCCCGAATCCTGGGATAATACAAGGGGATCCAGGATGGAACGGGAGGGGGAAGGGGGCGAAGAGGAAGGGGGAAGGAAAGAAGGAGAATAGGGAGAAGGAGGATAGGGAGAAGGAGGGAGAGGAGGGGGGAAAGGGGGGGAGGGGGAGGAGGAGGGAAAGAAGGGGGGAAGGGTAGTAGAGGGGGGAGGGGAGCAAAAAAGAGGGGGAGGGGGGAGGTCCCCAACAGAGGGCCCCTCACCCTTACTGGGCCCGATGCTGGCGCACCCGGCCCCCCGGAAACAAGTCCCGAGGGACCAGGCACATTCCCAGCAGGGGCCCCAACTCCGCCACGCCTACGCCCGGGCCTCTGTCTCTGCGGCAGAGGCCCCTCTGGGCCACCAACCCCAGGCCCATCACCTGGGCCTGCCTGAGGCGCTTGAGGTGGGAGACCCACCCCCTCCGGTACGTCTTCTGGGCCTGGCCCATCCCCATCAGCCGCATGCCCCCTAAAAGCCTTAGGGCAGCGGCTGAATGGGTGGCCGGACACCCCACAGAGGTTGCAGACAATTAGTCTGCAAGTCTCCGAGGAGTGCCCAGGCCTGTTGCACCTGACGCACCGGGGCGTTGTGCAGTCCGCACTTAAATGGGTGGGACTCCCACACTTGAAGCAGCGACGGGGCTGACCGGGGTAAAAGACCAGGATCCTATCTCTCCCAATAAACGCACTTCCGGGGACATGGGTAACACTAGTTCCCTGGCGCTTGAGACGGATCCTGGCCAACCACGCCCCGGTCCAGACCCCGCGCTCATCCAGGTTTTTGCGGAGGGGAGACTGCAGCTGCCCATACCTCCCCAACCAGGTGGCAATGTCCTCAGGTGGGAGGGATTCGTTCCTGACCAAAATGGTCAGGGACTTTATTTCTTCCTGCCTGGACAGGGGGACCACCCTAAACAACTTCCAAGGCTCCGACCTCTTCAGGAGCTCATAGACGGTGAGAAAAAGCTCCATTAGCACCAAGGAGGAAAAACTAACATCAAACTCCTTGGTGCCCGTGGGATGGATCACCGTGAAGAGGTCGGCTACCCTGAAGTTGGCCCCCTTCAGCAGAAGATCCACTACCTGCCCCCTGCTGGGGCACTGTCCAGGTCCCTCCCACCGCAGCTGCACGACATTGCGCCTGCGCCTCTCCGGACCCCCTGTACCCCTCGACCACGGGTTCGCCCCCTGGAGCTGGTCTGCGGGGGGAACCCGGAAGTTTTGGGCACCAAACTGGTCGTACAGGGGGGCCAAAGGGACGCTGGTCCCTGCCACCCGGGCAAAAGACCTGGTCTCCCTCAGCGCCTCAAGCAGCTCTGCTTCCTGGGCCTGCCCCAAAACACCCCCAGCCTGAGCACCAGAAGTGCCCTCCGCCGCATCACCAGGGTCACCCTCGGAGGGCACCCCAGCACCCATGGCTGACACACCAACCGGGGGAATCCCCCGGCCTAATTCTGCCGGGGGAGTGGGGGGGTCCCTCCCATCCACCGCCCCCCAGAGCAAGCCACACCCCTACCGTCCCTCCTCCTAACACTGGGAGGAGGGTCTACCACTGGGGGCCCCCTGGAGCAGCAGGCGCAAGCCCCAGATGGCTCCCCCCCCTGCTCCTGTGGCTGCTCCCGTGGCTGCTCCTTCTCCTTAGTATGTGACTGTCCCTCCTGGGACTCAATTCCCCTGATGAAAGCCAGGGCTGGGTGATCCCCAGAAAGGTCCCCAGCCTCAGCCTCACTCCATCTACCTATCCTCTGGCCTAAGCTTAGATCGCCAGAGGATTCTACCAAAGTGCCCCCAGATGCCTCCCTGCTTACCTCCATCCCACCGCTCTCATCCCTCCCAGTGGCTGCAGACCGGAAGTCCATGACCACTTCCGGTTCGGGACTCACTTCCTGGTCAACCTCCCTACCCACTTCCGGGTCAGGCTGACCAGTGAAACCGGAAGTGGCCAGATGGACGCCGCTTACCCCACCCACTTCCCCCTGCCACCCAGACTCCCGCCCACACTCCTCCCCTGGCTCCCCAGCCCGCCCAGCCTCCGTCCACTGGCCACGCCCCCACTGTCAGCAGTGGAGGTCACGCATCTTGGCACCACAGCATCCATTTTCTCTGCATGTTCACCTGCATTATTCATTTCCCCTCTACTCCCATTTACACCGGACAACGGCATCTCCCCTCCTCCACCCTCAGTAACCCTTACTCCCACTGCAACCACCGCCCCCCCTCCACCAGTACTTTGACCCCCAAAATCCAGCATTTTGTCCACGGACTTAGTTTCTTCTGCTTCAAAAGTCACTCCAGCAGTCTTTTCCATCTCCTTCCTGGCGGACCCCTCCCCCTCCTCCACAATATGTGCGGTTTTTAACAAGCAACATGCGGGATTCACAGGGGTCATAGGAGTCACAGGGGTCCCACCACCATGCCTGGCCACTTCCTTCCTCTCTGCCTCCGACTTATACCCCGGGAGTGGCGTGAGGACCACCACTGGGAATCCCCCCAGCTTCCCTACTCCTGCAGTGCACCCTTCCTGGCTTTTCCCGGCTGCTTCACGGGGTACCCTACCCGAGTCTGCCTGCGTGCTGGCAGTTTTTCCTGACCGCAATGCAGCATGGACTCGGGGACTCTCCACAGCCGGGACCTCAGGGACCGCACTACTCAGGGAGGGGGGGTTTTCACCATCGCCAGGGCTCACCACCATAGGCTCCTCAGGCTGCTGATGGTTCTGCATGCTTTTCTGGCTGCTACGTCTGGCAGCCTGGGAGCCCTCTTTACTTGCTCTCCGGAGCTCACTCCTTACTTCCAGGAGGAAGTCTGTCTCCCCACGGCCTTTTAAAAGGTTAATGGCCTCGGCATACTCGCCTCTTCTGAAGCTGCTGGCCCGGTCCCTTCTGTTCCTCAAATCCGTTAGGACCGTGGTCCTCCCACAGAAGGCCCGGCTGGCCTTCTGAATCAAGTCCTTGACCCTTTCAACTCTTCTCAGTAACTTTGCAGGACCCTCCCCAGGCTGGGGCAGGGTCCAATCCATAAGCTCGAACTGCGTTTTTAAAAAGAGCGTCTCCTCCCTGGACAAGTCCTTAATCCCCAGGGAGGAGGCAGCAGCATCAGGCCGGGAAAGCTGCCCCGGTCCTGGGCTGGAGGAGGCCATCACACCCCCTCCTCCTGGAGCACCAGGAGCTCCCTACAGGCACGTCCTCTCAGTCCCAGATCCTGCAGCAACTGAAACACTCCGCCCGCTGTAAGTGCTGCAAATGCCTGTTGGTGTAACACACCAGGAAAACACAGCAATACGGGCTAGCTTCAGGAGTACATTTTGCAGGAATCACACTACGCCTGCTGTAAGTGCTGCAAATGCCTGTTGGTGTAACACACCAGGAAAACACAGCAATACGGGCTAGCTTCAGGAGTACATTTTGCAGGAATCACACTACGCCTGCTGTAAGTGCTGCAAATGCCTGTTGGTGTAACACACCAGGAAAACACAGCAATACGGGCTAGCTTCAGGAGTATATTTTGCAGGAATCACACTACGCCTGCTGTAAGTGCTGCAAATGCCTGTTGGTGTAACACACTAGGAAAACACAGCAATCCGGGCTAGCTTCAAGAGTATATTTTGCAGGAATCACACTACGCCTGCTGTAAGTGCTGCAAATGCCTGTTGGTGTAACACACTAGGAAAACAGAGCAATAAGGCGTAGCTTCAGGAGTATATTTTGCAGGAATCACACTACGCCTGCTGTAAGTGCTGCAAATGCCTGTTGGTGTAACACACTAGGAAAACAGAGCAATAAGGCGTAGCTTCAGGAGTATATTTTGCAGGAATCACACTAAGCCTGCTGTAAGTGCTGCAAATGCCTGTTGGTGTAACACACTAGGAAAACAGAGCAATAAGGCGTCGCTTCAGGAGTTTATTTTGCAGGAATCACACTACGCCTGCTGTAAGTGCTGCAAATGCCTGTTGGTGTAACACACTAGGAAAACACAGCAATACGGGCTAGCTTCAGGAGTATATTTTGCAGGAATCACACTACGCCTGCTGTAAGTGCTGCAAATGCCTGTTGGTGTAACACACTAGGAAAACAGAGCAATAAGGCGTAGCTTCAGGAGTATATTTTGCAGGAATCACACTACGCCTGCTGTAAGTGCTGCAAATGCCTGTTGGTGTAACACACTAGGAAAACAGAGCAATAAGGCGTAGCTTCAGGAGTATATTTTGCAGGAATCACACTACGCCTGCTGTAAGTGCTGCAAATGCCTGTTGGTGTAACACACTAGGAAAACAGAGCAATAAGACGTAGCTTCAGGAGTATATTTTGCAGGAATCACACTACGCCTGCTGTAAGTGCTGCAAATGCCTGTTGGTGTAACACACTAGGAAAACACAGCAATAAGGCGTAGCTTCAGGAGTATATTTTGCAGGAATTACACTACGCTTGCTGTAAATGCTGCAAATGCCTGTTGGTGTAACAC
The DNA here is from genome assembly GCA_029206835.1 of Rana muscosa. Lineage (NCBI taxonomy): Eukaryota > Metazoa > Chordata > Amphibia > Anura > Ranidae > Rana > Rana muscosa. Next base: position 342,341,070 of record CM055118.1, on the reverse strand, counting down.
ACCAGGAAAACACAGCAATACGGGTTAGCTTCAGGTGTATAATGTGCAGGAGGCACACTCCGCCCGCTGTAAGTGCTGCAAATGCCTGTTAGTGTAACACACCAGGAAAACACAGCAATAAGGGCTAGCTTCAGGTGTATACTGTGCAGGAGGCTTAGCAACAATGACACTGACACTGTCCCCTGCCTATCCTCCTCTCTCCCTGCACACAAGGTTTATCAAAGAATATGACACTGACACCCTCCCTGCCTATCCTTCTCTCTCCCTGCACACAAGGTTTAGCAAAGAATATGACACTGACACTGTCCCCTGCCTATCCTTCTCTCTCCCTGCACACAAGGTTTATCAAAGAATATGACACTGACACTCTCCCTGCCTATCCTTCTCTCTCCCTGCACACAAGGTTTAGCAAAGAATATGACACTGTCCCCTGCCTATCCTTCTCTCTCCCTGCACACAAGGTTTAGCAAAGAATATGACACTGACACTCTCCCTGCCTATCCTTCTTTCTCCCTGCACACAAGATAGCACAAAGAATATCACACTGTCCCTGCCTATCCTTCTCTTTCCCTGCGCCGGAACACACTACACAAGGCCGCCGCACTGGCGGCCTTTTATAGTGTGGGGCGTGTGCTAAACCCCCATAGCTATAATTGGCCACAGGCAACCTGCCTGTGGCCAATTATGGCTCTCCTAGCTGCCGGCGCTGTGATTGGCCAAGCATGCGGGGTCACAGTGCATGCTTGGCCAATCACAGCGCCGGGATTGCACTGCGATGGCGCAGTGTATTGTGGGCCATTCGCGTCACTCGAATTTGGCGCGAACTGCCCAAATCGCTCGATGTTCGCCGAACGATCGAACAGCCGATGTTCGAGTCGAACGTATGTTCGACTCGAAAACCGAGCTCATCCCTACTGCAGATCCGCATAAGCACCAAACTAAAGTTCAAACACACTTGTGGGCTACCTAGTTGTCCCAAACCGACAAGAGGCAGAGCTATTAAAACTATAACCAATTTTACCCTCTAAAAATGCATCGTTAGATTCCATTGACAAGTGTCTGTTCGGAGTCTTCACCAGTTTGTCAAAACTCCTCATACCCATAATAACATCATACCGCTGTCATCGCTGGGGTACTAAAACTTGGTGGAGACTCAGAACAGACCCAGCAATCGATCCTGTTCGCTTTCTGAGCTAGTCAGGAAATACACTTTAAATAATAACTTGGGATGCTTTTCATCGTTACCCTTGCTAAAATTTACTAAACAAAAAAATATAAATAAACAAAGATACTACTCATTCTTTGGTGTGGTTGAGCCGCTTCTTGCAGTGACTGGCGTGGTCTCATCCCTCAAGCTTCTTTACAACGACCCAGTCACCTGGTTGGAAAGAATGTAAACCAGTTATTGTGTCAGAGTCCAGGAGGGACTCGTGAACCCTGTGGTAGACATTTTGAAGTTCATGTCACAGCGATCGCACCCACCCCATCAGCTGAGAATGTAAGTGACAGCTAATGAGGAAAGTACTACCCTGGTTTTGATTGACCTCCAAACAACCCTCATATGACAATAACCCAGACATCGGGACTGTGGTCACTGCATAACCTGTGCATGGCTTACAATACCTGGAACCATTGGCAAAAGGTTCTTAGCATCTGGGATGGGAACCTACTTCACCAGACTGCCGCTTGCCGATTCAAATTCTATCAAAGAAAGACAGTCTTGGCACAAACTTGGTTAGAATTACACAGGTTAACATTATTAGTTTGAAAAAAACTCATTTTTACATTTATCACTTCTCCCCCCATTTTCTTTCTCATTACAGACTGAAGGAAGAAATGCGTGGTCCATGAAACAAGAAGCAATGAAATAGCCCATGATACTTTTACCTCCTTAGACTCATGTATTAATCCATATGTACAGCTGTCTACATACACCTGCTCTCTATGTACATACACTTTCAGAACCTCCTTGGACCTGAAAAATACTTATAAGCAAAAATCATTACTCTATCCTTCATATTTAACCTGCAAAGAATGGCAAGCAATAATGACATTCCTGTACATTGGTAAATTGTCAATGACATTCTTTCAAAACCGATTCAAACAAAACCCTCTGTAACCCTTACTTTTCCCGTTCCTACAAAAATACAACAGCCGCGACGCATCGAAGGATCGCCGCGGTAAGTTCGAACATATTCACGTTACTACATACAAACATTCAGATACAAATGTGGGGGAGATACTTCAGTTTCCAAAACCAAAAATTAAAAAAACAAAAACAGACAGAATTCTACCTTCACTCTTTCAGAAATAGAAAACAATTCAAACATGAGAGCAGCTTGAGAACCTTGCATGGACCAGCCATACAAAGTTCAAACAAACGGGCATGAGAATTTTAATCATAGTTCCTCCTCTGAGAATCACAAAAACGTGTACTACACCTCCATTAGTGATGAGCCGAACACCCCCGGGTTCGGTTCGCACCAGAACCCGCGAACGGACCGAAAGTTCGAACGAACATTAGAACCCTATTAAATACAATGGATGCGAACGTTCGAATTCTAAAGTGCTAATTATAACAACTATTATGCATGTTATTGTCCTAAAAAGGGTTTGGGAACCCGGGTTCTGCACCAGGGGACATGTATCAATGCAAAAAGAAGTTTTAAAAACGGTCGTTTTTCGGGAGCAGTCATTTTAATGATGCATAAAGTGAAAAAAAAAAGTCAAATATTCCTTTAAATATCGTACCTGGGGGGTGTCTAAAGTATGCCTGTGAAGTGCCACGTGTTTCCCGTGTTTAGAACTGTCCCTGCACAAAATGACACTTCTAAAGGAAAAAAAAGCCATTTAAAACTGCTTGCGGCTTTAATGTAATGTCTGGTCCCGGTAATATGGATGAAATTCTTTAAGAAAAATGGCATAGCTACCCCATGACCCCCCCCCTACCCCAGCCCATTACCAGCCCCTTTGGGTCTTGTATGGATATTAAGGGGAACCCCGCACATAAAATAAAAAAGGCCCTATATACTCTGAACAGCCCTATACAGGCGGTGCATACAAGACAGGGACTGTAGGTTTGTTCTTATGTAGAGTCTGTATGTAATTTTGAACAGGTACATTGTTGAAGTGTAGCTCCAGACCAAAAATCTATTTTTAAACTTTTTGGAAAACATAGGTAAGGGTTATCACCCCTGTAACATTTGTTTTGCTGTCTGTGCCCCTGTTCAGAACATTTCACCTCACTTTCCGTCCCAATGACAACTGTTTTTGAAATGTGGTGTTTTTCTTGAAACAAGGATTGCTGATAAAGCATCAGTACAGAGGAGACACCTTTCTCCCATATTTATTCTTACAGGAGAGAATTTTCCTTCCTAGTGGTAGATTTCCTCTCACTTCCTGTTGTCTTCTTGCGTTTGCAAGTAGGAGTCGTTTGTAAGTTGGATGTTTGAAAGTAGGGACCTGCCGTATATACTCTGCAGAAATAGGCCCCTTAGTTGTTGGTGTTGGCACAACACTGTAAGCACTCACAGTTACTCTTGGTTGGTGCTGGAACGCCCTGCTGTCAACTATTATATCAGGAATTTTAATTACATATAATTGTTGAACAGTGGTAGTAAAAATTGGGCCTTTGATGGTGGTGCTGGTGCCACAACACTGTAAGCCCTGACAGTTACTCTTGGTGGGTGCAGCAATGGGCCCTGCTGTGAATTATTAGATCAAGAATTGTAATTACATGCCCCTGTTGAACAGGGGCTGAAAAATTGGGCCTTAGGCACTGGTGGCACAACACTGCAACCCCTCACAGATACTGTACTTGGAGCACAGCAATGAGCCCTGTTGCAAAGTATTGCTTCAAAAATTGTAATGACACGCCCCTGTTAAACAGGGGCTGAAAAATTGGGCCTTAGGCACTGGTGGCACAACACTGCAACTCCTCACAGATACTGTACTTGGAGCACACCAATGAGCCCTGTTGCAAAGTATTGCTTCAAAAATTGTAATTACACGCCCCTGTTAAACAGGGGCTGAAAAATTGGGCGTTAGGCACTGGTGGCGGCACCCATAAACAAAAATGATCTTACAAGCTATCATCATCAATCGTATCATTGAGGACTCGGAGGAGGAGGATAGCCAGTCAACATAACAGCACAGGCACTCAGCATCAGCATCAGTCTTGAAGGGATGTGACATGTTAAAATCAATTAGTCTGTTATATCAGCATCAGGTGTGTGGTAGCTGGTGGTGATCCAAGACTGGTTCATCTTGATGAAAGTCAGTCGATCAACCGAGTCGGTGGACAGGCGCACCCTGTGATCCGTGACAAATCCTCCAGCAGCACTGAATGTGCGTTCCGAAAGAACGCTGGATGCAGGACAGGCCAGTAGCTCAATTGCATACTGTGCAAGCTCTGGCCAGTGATCCATCCTCAAGACCCAGTAAGCCAGAGGATTTTCGGTGGGGAAGGTGTCCAAGTCTGACCTTGCCCCTAGATATTCCTGCACCATGTTTATCAGACGCTGGCGATGGTTGCTGGAACCGATCATACTTTGGGGCTGCGGACTAAAGAATTGTCTGAACGCATCGGTCAGACGGCCACCTTCCCCACCGCTCCTTCTTTGACTGGCCGAAGCCTCAGCAACTCGTTGTCCAGGACCAGGAGTTTGCAACCTCCCAGTCTCTGGGAACGCGTTGCACAGACCTTTCTGCAAGGCCTCCCGGAGTTGTCTCATCCTCTGCTCCCTCTGCGACGGTAACATAAGGTCCGCAACCTTACCCTTGTACCGTGGATCAAGGAGAGTGGCCAGCCAGTAATGGTCCCTCTCCTTGATCCGAAGAATACGAGGATCCTTCCGCAGACTTTGCAGGATCAGGGAGGCCATGCAGCGTAGGTTTGCTGAGGCATTCGCTCCGGAGTCCTCTGGGTCACTAAGGACGACATGATCCGCAGCCACCTCCTCCCAGCCACGTACAAGTCCACTGGTTTCTTGGGACTGTAAATCATCCCTAAAAGACTGCTGCTGATGATGCTGAGTGCCAGCCTCCACCTCCATGCTGACACAATCCTCCTCCTCCTCCTCCTCCTCCTCCTCCTCCTCTTCCTGTGCGATGGGTGGGACAGAAGGAACACTGTCTGGGTAAAGGGGGCCTTGAGAGGCAAGGAAGTCCTCCTCTTCCTGCCTCTGTTCTGCCTCAAGTGCCCTGTCCATTATTCCACGCAGCGTGTGCTCCAACAGGTGGACAAGAGGTACAGTGTCACTGATGCATGCACTGTCACTGCTCACCATCCTCGTGGCCTCCTCAAATGGTGCCAGGACAGTGCATGCATCCCTGATCATGCCCCACTGGCGTGGAGAAAAAAAACCAAGCTCCCCTGACCCTGTCCTGGTGCCGTAGTCGCACAGGTACTCATTGATGGCCCTCTGCTGCGTGTGCAGCCGCTGCAGCATGGCCAACGTTGAGTTCCACCTGGTGGGCATGTCACATATAAGGCGGTTCTTGGGCAGGTTCAACTCCTTTTGCAGCTCAGCCAGGCGAGCACTGGCATTATAAGATCTGCGGAAATGCACACAGACTTTCCTGGCCTGCCTCAGGACATCCTGTAAGCCCGGGTACCTGCCCAAGAAGCGCTGCACCACCAGGTTAAGGACGTGAGCCACACAGGGCACATGGGTCAGTTGTCCCTGTCGGAGGGCGGAGAGGAGGTTGGTGCCATTGTCGCAAACCACCATTCCTGGCTTAAGCTGGCGTGGCGTCAACCACCTCTCGGCCTGGCCCTGCAGAGCAGACAGGACCTCTGCCCCAGTGTGGCTTCTGTCCCCCAAACACACCAGCGCAAGCACGGCATGGCATCTTTTTGCCTGCGTACTTGCGTAGCCCCGTGAACGGCTACGGAGCACCGCTGGTTCATAGGACAAACCACAGGAAGAGGCCATGGAGGAAGAAGAAGAGGAGGGGGTGGAGGAGAGAGGTGTGTCACAACCAGTAGTAGCATTTTGGAGGCGTGGCGGTGGGACAACCTCCAACACTACTGCACCTTGTCCTGAATCCTTCCCAGCTGCCAAAAGAGTGACCCAATGGGCCGTGAAAGAAAGGTAACGTCCCTGTCCATGCCTGCTGGACCATGAGTCAGCGGTAATATGCACCTTACCGCTGACCGCCCTGTCCAGCGAGGCCAAGACATTGCCTTCCACATGCCGGTAGAGAGCCGGAATAGCCTTCCGTGAGAAAAAGTGGCGTTTGGGAACCTGCCACTGAGGAACCGCACATTGCACAAACTCACGGAAGGGGGCCGAGTCTACCAACTGAAAAGGCAGCAGTTGAAGCGCTAGCAATTTAGCCAAGCTAGCATTCAACCGCTGGGCATGTGGATGGCTGGGAGTGAACTTCTTTCGACGGTCCAGCAGCTGGGGCAGGGAAATTTGCCTGCTAGAATCGGACGTCGGTGTACTGCTAGCAGAGTGGGCGCAAGTACTTGGCTGTGACACACCTAATTCTACACCTTCATTCCTCTCAGTGCATGTTTCAGAGAGGACTGAAGTTATAGTGGGGTTGGAGATCCCAGCTGATGCGGTGCAAGGAGAGGTCCGCTTTGTTCTTTGGTGTGGGTCTTTGAGGTAGGCTTGCCAACGAGCTGCATGGCAGGTCAACATATGTCTGGTCAGGCATGTGGTACCCAAGCGGCTGATGTTTTGGCCACGCGATATACGCTTGAGACATATGTTGCAAACAGCAGCTGTGCGATCTGATGCACTAGCCTCAAAAAAGGCCCACACCAAAGAACTTTTTGAATGACGGGCAGAGGCAGCGCCCTGCACAGGCGGAGCTCTGCGGTGTGATTCCGTCGGTGTACTGCCCTTACGCTGGCCACCAAAGGGCATCCTGCCTCGTTGGAGATGTGCCTCCTCCTCATCCTCCTCCTCCTCCTCTCTCCTATTAGGCACCCACGTGGAGTCAGTGACCTCATCATCCCCTCCCTCCTCTTCACTGGAGCCAATCTGGCAGTATGCTGCAGCTGCTGGAACATGACTGCCAGATTGGTGTCCTTCTTGAGCATCCCCTCTGTCTGCTCTCACGCTACTGCCTTCCTCTAGCTGGGTTTCATCATCAGACCCTTCGAAACGCTGGGCATCCTCCTGGAGCATGTACCCAACACTGTGCTGAAACAGTTCGGGGGACTCCTCAGGAGGAGGACATGGTGGGTCTAGGGAAGGAGTGACTGATGATTTGTCTGACATTGATACCAGGGAAGACGACGCTTTGGCAGCTGCTTTTCCAGTACCCTGAGCCTGGGTGAGAGAGGATGAGGAGGAGGAGGAGGGCTTGGTCATCCACTCTACCAAGTCTTCGGCATGATGTGGCTCAACATGTCCAGCTGCCGAAAAGAAGGACAAGCGTGTCCCATGGCCATGTGCTGATGACAATGCACCGCGTCCACGACCAGCACTGTTGCCCCCAGACACAGAGCCTGCTTGCCCTCTTTTATTGCCTCCTGACTGTCTGCCTCTCCTTGTTTGCCTTCCAGACATTCTAATAGATGGCCTGCAGGGAGATGGGAAAAAAGCAATAAGGGCTACCTTCAGGTGTCCTTCTCTGTCCCTTGAAACAAGGACTTTCACAGTGAAAGAAACTGACACTCTCCCTACCTACAGTTTTCTGTCCCTAGAAAAAATGTTTTTTTTAATCACAATATAGCACAAGGACAATTCACTCACTGTCCTTACAGGTCCCTGGAAACAAGGACTTGCAGAGTGAAAGAAAAAAAACACTCTCCCTACCTACAGTTTTCTGTCCCTAGAAAAAATGTTTTTTTTAATCACAATATAGCACAAGGAGAATTCACTCACTGTCCTTCCAGGTCCCTGGAAACAAGGACTTGCAGAGTGAAAGAAAAAAAACACTCTCCCTACCTACAGTTTTCTGTCCCTAGAAAAAATGTTTTTTTTAATCACAATATAGCACAAGGACAATTCACTCACTGTCCTTCCAGGTCCCTGGAAACAAGGACTTGCAGAGTGAAATAAACTGACACTCTCCCTACCTACAGTTTTCTGTCCCTAGAATAAATGTTTTTTTTAAGCACAATATAGCACAAGGAGAATTCACTCACTGTCCTTCCAGGTCCCTGGAAACAAGGACTTGCAGAGTGAAAGAAAAAAAACACTCTCCCTACCTACAGTTTTCTGTCCCTAGAAAAAATGTTTTTTTTAATCACAATATAACACAAGGACAATTCACTCACTGTCCTTCCAGGTCCCTGGAAACAAGGACTTGCAGAGTGAAATAAACTGACACTCTCCCTACCTACAGTTTTCTGTCCCTAGAATAAATGTTTTTTTTAAGCACAATATAGCACAAGGACAATTCACTCACTGTCCTTACAGGTCCCTGGAAACAAGGACTTGCAGAGTGAAAGAAAAAAAACACTCTCCCTACCTACAGTTTTCTGTCCCTAGAAAAAATGTTTTTTTTAATCACAATATAACACAAGGACAATTCACTCACTGTCCTTCCAGGTCCCTGGAAACAAGGACTTGCAGAGTGAAATAAACTGACACTCTCCCTACCTACAGTTTTCTGTCCCTAGAATAAATGTTTTTTTTAAGCACAATATAGCACAAGGACAATTCACTCACTGTCCTTACAGGTCCCTGGAAACAAGGACTTGCAGAGTGAAAGAAAAAAAACACTCTCCCTACCTACAGTTTTCTGTCCCTAGAAAAAATGTTTTTTTTAATCACAATATAGCACAAGGACAATTCACTCACTGTCCTTCCAGGTCCCTGGAAACAAGGACTTGCAGAGTGAAATAAACTGACACTCTCCCTACCTACAGTTTTCTGTCCCTAGAATAAATGTTTTTTTTAATCACAATATAGCACAAGGACAATTCACTCACTGTCCTTCCAGGTCCCTGGAAACAAGGACTTGCAGAGTGAAATAAACTGACACTCTCCCTACCTACAGTTTTCTGTCCCTAGAATAAATGTTTTTTTTAAGCACAATATAGCACAAGGACAATTCACTCACTGTCCTTACAGGTCCCTGGAAACAAGGACTTGCAGAGTGAAAGAAAAAAAACACTCTCCCTACCTACAGTTTTCTGTCCCTAGAAAAAATGTTTTTTTTAATCACAATATAGCACAAGGACAATTCACTCACTGTCCTTACAGGTCCCTGGAAACAAGGACTTGCAGAGTGAAAGAAACTGACACTGTCCCTACCTACAGTTTTCTGTCCCTAGAATAAATGTTTTTTTTAAGCACACTATAGCACAAGCACAAAACACACTGACACTCTCCCTACCTATCCTTCTCTTTCCCTAAACTAAAGGAATCCAGGTTAAGCAAGAAAGAAATAACAGTCACTGTCCCTGCCTATGCTGCTCTATCCCTGCTCCGGAACACACTACACTAGGCCGCCGTGCTGGCGGCCTTTTATAGTGTGGGGCGTGTACTAAACACCCTCAGCAATAATTGGCCACAGGCATCCTGCCTGTGGCCAATCATTGCTCTCCTCGCTGCCGGCGCTGTGATTGGCCAAGCATGCGGGGTCACAGTGCATGCTTGGCCAATCACAGCGCCTGGATGACACTGCGATGGCGTAGTGCATTGTGGGCCGTTCGCGTCACTCGAATTTGGCGCGAACGGCCCAAATCGTTCGATCTTCGTCGAACGATCGAACAGCCGATGTTCGAGTCGAACGTATGTTCGACTCGAACACGAAGCTCATCCCTAACCTCCATCAACACTCAACATTACAGATTTCTGAAGCCACAGCTGAACTATTTCCAAGGTACCTTTATTATGAGGTCTCGTCCTCCAGACATCAAAAGTACCTTCCAAAGGAAAACACCTTACTGTACCCTCTGACCAGATATGTCATCCTTTAAGGGGTCTCATGTCCGGAGCCCCAAACCCAGACCTCATGTGCGGTGCAGTTGTCTGACTGGTGCACTGCATGGACGGCACATTTGCCCATGACGATTCAAATCGCTTTTTTGGGTTAACTCTGCGTCCAGAGAACCCTGCACTTTATTTTCGGAGCGGTTATGGTTTGCGCCTTTATTACCATAATCGGCCCCTGCATCCCGGTTATTCTACACGGACTAAGCAGGGCTGTTAGCGTACTACTCCTCACGTTTTATGCTAATACAATCACGCACAGGAATTCCGATTATTTTAGACGGCCCGACCTGTCTCACGATATACAGCCTTCTAAACATGTTTGTCAGACGAACTACAAAGCACCATGAAATCCTCCACTATTCAAAACAATATTATGGCTTCTTTCTACCTGCATCTAGATGTTACAACAATAATGGTGATGCACCCCTGTTTGCTCTCTACCCAAAACTGTATTACAGTATAAAACTTCACAAAACTGGAACAAAATATAAAACACCCTTTTTCAAACGCCAAAATGCTTGCCGTTTTCCTTCCAAGCGCAAATATCATTGCTCACCGTTCAGAAGACCCCAAGCTCCTCCCACTAACTTCCTGCTGATACATAAATGCTGAAAAGAACTTCCTGTTACATGCTCAGCTCTCAAAAAAACCCAAACTGGTTTATTTACATATCAATGTACAGGAAGAGAGAGGGGAGGGGGAGCCCCATCACCTTGTCTATTAAGACACCAAAAAAAAATCCATGGCTAAACATCATATATATTTCAACAATTAAAAAAACCTTTGTCAAGGAAATGATGGAACAAACCCCCCTTTAGCAAATGGGAGGGAATCCCCCCTGACCCAAACATCCCCTGGATGTCAAACCACGTTTTGAGACCCAAATACAAACTCCTGACAAAAGATGGCTATACAGTACAAGCTTCAAAAACAATGAATTGCCTCCTGGGAAACTCCCAAATATTTAAACATAAAAACACACACCACTGTACAAAAACTCAGTTAAAGTTAGTCTTACAATCTATCAAAATTCAGTGTAAGGTAGCGATTTCACTTAAAACCAAAATCCAATACAAAAACCACCGCTCTTATACTGCAAAGTCAGCTAAACCTGCAATAGCTTACATTCACTTAAATGAAAACAGAGAAATCCCCATCCCAACACCATCTTCCTGGAGTTTGCATGCTCTCCCCGTGCCCGTGCTGGTTTCCTCCGGACACCCCGGTTTCCTCCCACACTCCAAAGACATGCTGGTAGGTCAACCAGATCCCGTCCATAAATGGGTATCAGCATGTGCATGTGTCTGCAAGCGCGTCGGGACCCCTCGGGGCAAGACCGCGCTATATCAAGATACCACTCTACTCAACTCAAAAGACGATGCTTAGAAAAACCATCCAAACTAGCGAATTTAACATCAAATAAAACAGCCTCTCAAGATGGCCGACAAAAAAAGCATTAACACATGCTATGCAGTTTTTGATTTTGCCAAAATCAGCACAAACTTCCCTACCAGCCAAAAACTGACAAACATGGGACTTCAAATGAACACTTAAATATAAAACACAAGACCACATGGGTTCCCACACACAAAGGAAAACAAAAATTGTGTCCACCAGATTCCAACACAGAAAAGCCTGCCCTACTAAATTCGCACCAAACATCAAAATCTGCCCCAAAAGCTGTCAAATCCCACAAACAAGATAGCCGATGAATGCCACAGCATGGTCACATGGTATCACACCCAAAGGAAAGGTGGCTGCACCTTCCCCTTATAGGATGACCCACAGGCTAAAGAGAAACTGCATCTCTCAAGATGGCCGACAAGCCGCATGGACAACATGGCCACCAAATGCAGTTTTTCCCGCCAAAACCAGGATCTCTTCTCTAGAATCTTTCTCTACAAAGCCACACACCTGAGACATCACATGTACACTTACAAACATTTTAAAAACAATCTTCACACACTTTAGGCTGCTTCAACTCAGACCCTTTGGCCAACTAAAAAGTACATTTAAGAAATGTTAGTTACATGCGCAACATTAAAAACAACAAAGTTCATATCACCACACACACCGTATAATATTGCTTGTATGCTTTCTCAGAACATCAGATTATCATCTCTCAGGGCGTAGCCCCAACACAAAACTCCTGCATGCTATTTACAGAGAGTAACCAACTTTCACCATTGTAAATGATAGCCATGCTGGCTCCCCTCCCCCACTAAAGCACATGGCACACAGGGACCAGACTTTGAAAAATACAAACGGCTCAGCTGCCCACATATATTGCAGGCTACACTAAATCCCACATCTAGACCTTAATTTCATACACAATATACAGTTTCCATATGCTTCCACGCAGGCACACACAGGCACACAGGCACACGCAGGCACACGATCAAGATCACACATACACATACGATCGGATTCACAGACTAACACACAGACATCCACCCACAGACATCTCTCATACAGCCCGCATTATTTCAAAAAGATGAAAAATTTGTTCTTTTACAAAGCATAGCCTCCCCACGCATCAGATTGTGCATCCATACTCCCCGTCTGCTGACCTGATGCTCAAAGAGACCGTAATTACTCCTACCTGGCTCGCCATTTTCTGTCATGGAAAGATGGCTGTTGCAGAGCACACAGCCATTTCTCCTTGTGCTCATAAGCACACCCTTCGTCTCAATGATATAATGCATCTTAAGCTAAATCTCACTCACCTTCCATTCGATCCCCATTCATACAAATCAAGAAGCATCACCAGACTGGTCTCATCATCAAGGAATCCCAGCAAAGACTGCCTGCCCACGCCCTAACAGCGTCCTTTTATTATTACAAAAGATCACAAACAGGAAGTGATGGCTGCAGCAGCCAATCACCTCCTCCGTGGGAGGGGACATCACAGGATGTTCCCTTCACACAGGAAATGTCCATATAAGGAGTTGACAACACAAGAAATATAGCTTAAGGGGGGCGTGGCTTGGCACGCAACGGGTATGGACGCTTGCTGAGTGAGCTCTGAGACACACACGGCCTGCACCTGCTTAAACATCCGACTCAGCGATCTCAGATGCCGGGCAAGCGGCTATATAACACCCCACACCCGCGTACGAGGAGAGGATCCACTGCTGCCTCCTCGGGGAATATAGCTGACCTCTTTAATCCTAAATCCGGAAGCCGCGGTAGCGGGGAGAAATCCAAGATGGCGCCGTTACACCATGAGGAGGAATACAGTGAGGACTCCCAGTCTGCCCCGGAGGACTCAGGTAAGGGGAAAGACAGAGCTGACCATCCCCTTACATTTGCGGACATGTCGGTGATAGCGGCGGACATTAAATCCACGTTTTCCACCGCCATTACGGACCTAAAATCTAATCTGCTGGCCCTTAATGAAAAGATGGCGGTGACAGAGGCAGCGGGCAGGAATAGGGATAAAGCCATCCGCAGACTAGAGACTGCTAGTATGTCGCATAACAGCCACTTTATTGAAGTGAATCGACGTCTGGAAGATTTGGATAACAGGGGGAGGAGGAATAATATACGTGTGAGGGGTATCCCTGAGTCGGTCGAGCCCATCCAGATCATCCCGGCCCTGAGGAGGCTGTTTAATACCCTGCTTGAGAGACAGGAGGATATGGAGATAGAATTCGTCAGGGCTCACAGAGCACTCAGACCGAAGGGACCCGACAATGCACCCCCACGGGACATTATATGCTGCCTTCAGAGCTTCCCTCTCAAGGAAGACATTATGCGCAGAGCAAGGGGAAACGATCAGATTGTTTTCAATGGAGCTATCATTATGCTCTTTCAGGATCTCTCCCAAATTACTTTGAAGAATCGCAGAGCCTTGCGCCCCTTGCTGGACAAACTAAGGGAAAGGGAGCTGCGATACACCTGGAGATTTCCCTTTGCGCTGACAGTGACACACAATGGACGCCAGCATGTACTGCGTGAACCTGATGATCTTCCAGACTTCTGTGATGCCCTAGACCTTGAGCGTGTTCTTGTCCCGGATTGGTACGCAGAATTCCAAGACCCAACGAGAGATGGATCACCTCCGAATTCCCCTTTCTCCACTCCTGATAAACGACCCTCCAAGAAGCAAAAGCCATACCGCGCAGGAGGTTCAAAAGTGGGAACACCACGATCCGCCAGAGATGACCGCAGAGGATCAGCTGCAGATTGACATGGATCTAAATAGACCGGCTAAGATGCTGACTTAACTGTTAACTTTTTTTTTTTTTTTACCTGTTGGGTCCGATCAGTTTCGGTCTGGCTATGCGATAGGTTTGACAGGATCTTTGGGGCCATATCGCTCCAACTCTGATGTGAACCGGGGTTATCCATGTTCGCTGCTACACAACCCCCCCCTTCCCCCCCCTTCCACACCCCTTCCCCCTACTCCCCCAATCCCCTACCTTTTCTCTCCCCCCCTACTTTCATGTACTCCCCTCCACCTTTCCCATTCCACCTCCCTATCCTCTCTCATCCCCCCCCACCTTCTTGTCTTGCCTCCCCCTCCCTTCCCACTCCCCCCTTCCTTTTCCCCCCCTCCCTTTCTCCCCCCCGCCCTAATGATCTAAAGGAGGCTTCTATGACCCTAGATGAGAGATCCACTCTCCTCAGCTCTCCTCCACATCCTTCCACTTTTTTTTTTTTTTTTTTTTGTTGATTAGCTTTTCAAAATGTGCCTCTTAGCTCTCAACAGCATTGGACAGTGGAAGCATTGGGGATCGTGAACGGAAGTGGGCTACAAATCCCACCATGAGAATGGACTCTAAATGAGAGACATGCTATCATGAGATGTTAATATGAGAGGCTGGGAACATGCGCTGGTTGGAGGATGTTCCTCCCGTACCTCCTAAACAGGGATCTGGAAGGGAAGGGGGATACCCTTCCTGTAGAAGAAAAGGTCATGTCTATCATAGTAATTGTACATCAGGGGCCTACTTACGAGTTAATATGAGTTAGGATGTTTATCTGTTCAGATTACATAAGCTTCCGAGTGCAGGCTGTGTGTGTGTTGTGTTGCACTTCACTACTAATTACATTTGGAAGAGGCTAGTGACTATCTGTTTATCGGTTGTTAGTCGCCTCCCTCTACCCCCACAGATTAGTGCATCTGTCCCTGTTCATTGGGGGTGGATGCACGGAACTACTCCTTAACCAGGATACATAGTTGTACCTGGTGAGGGATTTCTATTGTTGTCTCCGATATCTTTTCCTCTTTATCTTTACCTATCCTTTTCTCTTTATAATCTTGAGTGCCCTCCTGTGGTTGTAAACGATTTGATTCTCACGTCCTTTGCACAGTTTTGTTTTATAGGTGCCCTCTGGATTATCTCGCTCTGGGTCCTTATCATGGCTTATTCAGACCTCGGCCGGGGTCCCTCCGTGATCTCCCATAATGTCAGGGGTTTGAACGTACCTGAAAGACGCTCAACGTTGTTGAGAGAATTAAAAAAAGGTAGGCCGCACTTTGTGTTCCTACAGGAAACCCACTTTAAGACACACCATGTGCCTAAGCTGACAGACGCCTTCTTTACAGAGGCCCATCATGCAACCTGTGATGATTCCAGAGCTAGGGGGGTGTCCACTTTAATCAGCAAAGAAGCTCCTTTTGCTCTGCAGGAGAAGCTTTTAGATCCTAAAGGCAGATTTGTTTTTCTGAAAGGCATCTACCATAATACCCCACTGACAGTGGCCAACGTCTACTTTCCCAATAGAGCCCACATATCTTTCTGCCAACGTATGACGCAGGAATTAATGGGTTTCATGTCAGGTTGCCTGATCCTTGGGGGGGACTTCAACGTACCCCTAAACCCCATAGCTGATACGTCTAATGGGAAGACTTGCCTGTCATATAGGATACTGAAAAAACTTAAATCCATGTTCCACTCCCTGCAAGTGATAGATACATGGCGGTTCAAACATCCTGAGGACCGAGACTATACTTTCTTCTCACCTCCACATAATAGGCACTCCCGCATTGACTATCTATTTATCTCGCAACGAGACCTGACGTTTGTTACTGAGGCTCACATAGGCATACAATCCTTCTCGGACCACGCCCCGATCTCCCTATCCCTGAAGGTTGCCCCTCCTAGATCTTACACTGGATCATGGAGACTGAATGCGTCACTCCTGACTGATCCCCTGCTGTTGCCCACCTTGACCTCCTTCCTGACCGATTTCTTTCATCGTAACACGACCCCAGATGTAGACCCTATGGCAATTTGGGAGGCACATAAATGTACATTGAGGGGAGAACTTATCAGACTGGGTGCCCATCGCAAGAGGGAAAGGAACAAAAATATTAAAAACCTTTCGGAACAAATAAGATACCTAGAAAACCTACATAAACAATCCCTCAGCGTTCAAACGGCAACCGAACTTATAGAAAAAAGGAAGGCCCTTCAACAGCTCTTTGAGGATAAATCAAGGAGGCTTTTGTTTTTTAAGAAAAGGATTTATTATGAATCCGGCAATAAGACTGGTAAACTACTAGCCAGGGCCCTGAAGGAACAGTCGGCAAAAAATTTTATTCATGGCGTCAGGGGGGCGGATGGCAAAATGGAGGTCTCGGTAGAGGCAATTTCTAAACATTTCCATGAATTTTACACGAAACTCTATAACCTTCCACCCCGTCACAAGTCGGCGGATATGGGAGGTGAGAGGTCACAGATCATACGGGACTACCTTAACAGAAGCGGCTTGCCTGCCCTGCTGGACTCAGACGCTTCGCTTCTGGAGGAACCGTTGACTAGTGCAGAAATTAAATTGGCCATTAAACAACTTAAATCTGGGAAGAGTCCAGGCCCCGATGGGTATACCTCTATCTATTATAAGACATTTGCCCACATTCTGGCAGACCCCCTCAGAGCTGCATTGGATTCCATGTCAGTACCCAGGAAGGTCACCCCAGACTTTCTGTCTGCTCATATTACAGTAATACACAAAGCGGGAAAAGACCCCGCTGATTGCGCCAGTTATCGCCCCATCTCCCTATTGAACCTGGACGCCAAGATCTATGCTAAGATACTGGCGTCCAGATTGAGTCCCTTGTTGTCGGCCCTGATCGGACCAGACCAGGTAGGTTTTATGCCGGGTCGTGAAGCTAAGGATAATGTCATAAAGGCCTTGTTACTGACTCAGGCGGCTAGTGTGGGGAACTTGGAAGGCCTTCTCCTCTCCACGGATGCGGAGAAGGCCTTCGACAGGGTGGCATGGGACTACATGATGGCTGTCTGCGCTAAGGTGGGATTGGGGCCGCACATGTTGGCCAGGATATCCGCACTATACCAGTCACCCACAGCGAACCTTAAGATTAATGGTACGCTATCGGAAAAGGTCCTCATAGCCAATGGCACGAGACAGGGATGTCCACTGTCCCCCCTCCTGTTCATCCTGTCCCTAGAGCCCTTCATTAGGATTGTCAAGGCGAACACGGACATTCGGGGCTTCATGGTTTCAAACAAGGAATACAAAGTTGCTGCTTATGCAGATGACTTACTCTTTTTCCTGACTAACCCAATTATCTCATTACCCAACCTGATGAGGGAATTTGACCTTTATGGTTATATGTCTAACCTAAAGATAAACTACACCAAGTCGGAAGCCCTGAATGTCTCTTTGCCGGAGACACTTCTTGACCAGGTCAAGGTGACCACTTCATTTAGATGGGAGCCTAAGGCCTTAACGTACCTGGGAGTTTGGCTCACACCGAGACTTTCAGATATATTCGCTTGCAACTTTCCCAGATTCCTCGCGACTGCCAGGGAGGACCTGGCCAGATGGCGTTCAGGCTATTTTTCCTGGTTTGGTCGAGCAGCCATAATCAAAATGACACTTCTACCTAGATTGCTCTATCTACTACATGCTCTTCCCATTAAAATCCCTGCATCCTTTTTCACTACGCTCAAATCAATCCTACTTAAGTTCCTTTGGAACGAACAAAAACCCAGGATTAGATATTCCCTCTTGATGAAGCCCAAGGAACTAGGAGGTATGGGGATACCAGACTTTAAAGCCTATTATCAAGCTACCCACCTGACCAGAATAGTGGACTGGCACTGCCATGGCACAGCGAAAGACTGGGTCTTTCTAGAGGAAGCTATGAGCCCAATCCCCCTGAGGTTTGCCCCCTGGATTCCGTGGGGGAGTCACCCATCCAGTCTTAGACGGCAACACATAACTGGGTGTACGCTAGAAATCTTCCACAAACTCTCAAGGTCCACAAATATCTCTTCCCAACCAGGCCCTCTGACGCCATTGAGGGACAACCCGGACTTTACACCCGGTATGCGTAATCGTAGCCTTCAATCTGGGAATCACCCGGGCCCGCTTCTGGTGAGAGACTGTTTCTCTGATGGGAGGGTAATGGAATGGTCTACTCTCAGGAACCAAATTAACGATTTGCACTTACCCTTTTGGACCTACTTCCAAATACGCAGTTATCTGGGGAGACAGACTGATAGGAACAACCTTCACAGACCCCTCACGGCTCTGGAATCTATTTGTTTGGAGGGCACGCGTTGTCTTAAAACCACCTCCTTGGCTTATGGGTGGCTGCAGGGCTCTGGGGGTCGGGAATCGGATGGACTCAGAGTGAGGTGGTCCGAGGGGCTACAGATGGAGATCACCACTAAACAATGGAGACAGGCATGTATCCTGGCACATAAATGCTCTATAAGCACTAAAACTCAGGAAACGGCCTACAAACTCATGACACATTGGTACAATACCCCGGCCAAGATACACGGATGGAACCCCTCGATACCTGACACTTGCTGGCGATGCCAGGGAGATGGGGGCACTCTACTCCACATTTGGTGGCAGTGCCCACTAATTATTGGATTTTGGGACAAAGTGGTCTCTCTGATTAAACACATCACTGACACCAGAATCACCCTGAATGCTGCTGCCTGCCTGCTCCACATCACTGATGTCTCGATGGGGACCTATAAGGGATCCTTGACGAGACATCTACTGAATGCGGCCAAGTCCCTTATCCCGCTACACTGGAGGTCCCAGAGGGTTCCGTCCGTGGCGGATTGGCTGAACAGGGTCTCAGAAATGCATAAAATGGAAGAGACCCTGACTCAAACGAATGACATAGTGGACAAATTCCACAAAACATGGCAACCTTGGATACTTTTTAAGTACTCAGCTGCCTTTACAGACATAGTACCTTAGAGATCATCCTTCGATATAATGGGAGGCTAGGGCGCGAGCAGCCACGGATTGGGCACCTTCTATTGCTGCTTTCTCTTCTCTTTTCTTTAGAACTTCACTCTAATTTTCCAGATATCTAGACTGTTCTTTTTCTTTGTCATTATCTATATTCTACTTATTCTTCACAGTTCTATTTACAGTTGCAAGTCGCCACTATGTATTTAGTAATTTCACGTAGCGGGTCACCCTTAGGGGGATGACAGTAAAGAATTGATGTAATCAATGTGTACTACCACAGGGCAGAAAAGTGCTTCCAGCGGAATAGACTGCACCGTTTATATATATATATATATATTTTTTTTTTTTTTTTTTTGTGCGGTTGGAAGCTGATGGCCCGATTTAAACGTTCTAGTTTGCTAAAATACCTGTTATGTGATACTTTGTATGAGTTACTATGTTACTTACATCTGCAGTTGCACCTACATATGATGGCTCACACTTGTCAACTTTATGATGTGTTTCAATAAACGTGAAATGTTAAAAAAAAAAAAAAAAAAAAAAAAAAAAAAAAAAAAGAAATATAGCTTAAAGGATACAATACAATACAACAACACAATTCAATTCAATAATACAATAATAATACAATAATCAATGAACACAGTCCTGATGAGGAGAGCTTATCTGCAGGTGTAAGCTCATGTCACCACCTCAATGTTGATCAGGCATACAGAGATGACAAGAGCATATATCCGCTAAACCGATAATGCGTTTGCAGAGAGGCCCCACTCCGCAAACACCCTTCTCCAAATCAGGAAGTTTATCTCAACCAGCCTCAGACTGCCCCAGTCAGCTCTTTAGAGCGGGTTGCGGAAGTACTAACACTGGGTGACACTATGACAATACATATTAAATACATCTTCATAAACTTTTCCACAACATAGAGCAGGCAGGCGAGTCAGTTAGCTGCTGTTACAGTGTGTAGAGGATATATATGCATCCTAGGTGTTGTATATATATTTATACACTGTATTGAGTTTAGCTAGATCAGTTCCTGTTAGTCTCTATACTGTGACAGGCAGGCAGGTGATTGTGCTAGCTGCAGACAGTCAGTGTTTCACTTAGTGTACTACTGTGTGCTTTGCATAGCGTTCACCTAAAGCTCACCTGAATACAGTTATTTTCTATACTGTGACAGGCAGGCCGGTGATTGTGCTAGCTGCAGACAGTCATTGTTTCACTTAGTGTACTACTGTGTGCTTTGCATAGTGTTCACCTAAAGCTCACCTGAATACAGTTATTCTCTATACTGTGACAGGCAGGCCGGTGATTGTGCAAGCTGCAGACAGTCAGTGTTTCACTTAGTGTACTACTGTCTGCTTTGCATAGCATTCACCTAAAGCTCACCTGAATACAGTTATTCTCTATACTGTGACAGGCAGGCCGGTGATTGTGCTAGCTGCAGACAGTCAGTGTTTCACTTAGTGTACTACTGTGTGCTTTGCATAGCGTTCACCTAAAGCTCACCTGAATACAGTTATTCTCTATACTGTGACAGGCAGGCCGGTGATTGTGCAAGCTGCAGACAGTCAGTGTTTCACTTGGTGTACTACTGTGTGCTTTGCATAGCGTTCACCTAAAGCTCACCTGAATACAGTTATTCTCTATACTGTGACAGGTAGGCCGGTGATTGTGCAAGCTGCAGACAGTCAGTGCATAGCATTCACCTAAAGCTCACCTGAATACAGTTAGTGACTATTATAGTGGTGTTCTCATAATAAAATCACAAGCAGAGAGCTGCAAGTATTTTCAGTGTACTGTGTCCTCTGCACAGTTTTCACCTAAAACTAACTGAAAACAATTGCTGCTTTTCCCATACTAACACTGCAGCAGGCCATTAGTATGTCTGGAAGGCAAACAATGAGAGGCAGACAGTCACGAGGCAATAAAAGAGGGCAAGCAGGCTCTGTGTCTAGAGGCAGCAGTGCTGCTGGTCGTGGACACGGTGCATCCTCATCAGCACGTGGCCATGGGACACGCTTGTCCTTCTTTTCAGCAGCTGGCCATGTTGAGCCGCAACATGCCCAAGACTTTGTAGAGTGGATGACAAAGCCATCCTCCTCCTCCACCTCATCCTCTCTCACCCAGGCTCAGGGTACTTTGTCTGGCAAAGCAGCTGCCAAAGCGGCCTCTTCCCTCGGCTCAATGGCATCAGTCACTCCTTCCCTAGCCCCACCATGTCCTCCTGAGGAGTCCCCCAAACTGTTTGAGCACAGTGTTGGGTACATGCTCCAAGAGGATGCCCAGCGTTTTGAAGGCTCCAATGATGGAACCCAGCTGGAGGAAGGCAGTAACGTGAGCTCAGAGAGAGGGGTAGTAACGTGAGCCCAGAGAGAGGGGGTGCCCAACAAGGTCAGCTATCTGGCAGTCATGTTCCCCCAGCTGCAGCATACTGGCAGATTGGCTCCAGTGATGAGGAGGGAGGGGATGATGAGGTCACTGACTCCACGTGGGTGCCTGATAGGAGAGAAGAGGAGGAGGAGGAGGAGGCACATCTCCAATGAGGCAGGATGCCATCCAGGGGCCAGCTTAAGGGCAGCACACCGACTGCATCACACCGCAGAGCTCCGCATGTGCAGGGCGCTGCTGTCTCTGCGCGTTATTCAAAAAGTTCTTTGGTGTGGGACTTTTTTCAGACGTGTGCAGCAGATCGCACCGTTGCCATTTGCAACATATGTCTAAAGCGTATCTCGCGTGGGCCAAAACATCAGCCGCTTGGGCACCACGTGCTTGACCAGACATATGTCGACCTGCCATGCAGTCCGTTGGCAAGCACACCTAAAAGACCCACACCAAAGAACAAGGCGGACCTCTCCTTGCTCCTCATCAGCTGGGATCTCCAACCCCACTATACCTTCAGTCCTCTCTGAAACCTGCACTGAGAGGAACGAAAGTGTAGAATTAGGTGTGTCACAGCCAAGTACTTGTGGGCAATCTGCTATCGGTACACCGACGTCCGATTGTACCAGGCAAATTTCCCTGCCCCAGCTGCTGGACCGTCGAAAGAAGTTCACTCCCAGCCATCCACATGCCCAGCGGTTGAATGCTAGCTTGGCTAAATTGCTAGCACTTCAACTGTTGCCTTTTCAGTTGGTAGACTCTGCCACTTTCCGTGGGTTTGTGGAATGTGCGGTTCCTCAGTGGCAGGTTCCCAAACAACACTTTTTCTCACGGAAAGCGATTCCGCCACTCTACCGGCATGTGGAAGGCAATGTCTTGGCCTCGCTGGACAGAGCGGTCAGTGGTAAGGTGCATATTACCGCTGACTCATGGTCCAGCAGGCATGGACAGGGACGTTACCTATCTTTCACTGCGCATTGGGTGACTCTGCTGGCAGCTGGGAAGGATGCAGGACAAGGTGCAGGAGTGTTGGAGGTTGTTCCGCCACCACGCCTCCAAAATGTTACTACTGGTGATTCTGACACACGTCTCTCCTCCACCACCTCCTCTTCTTCTTCTTCCTCCATGGCCTCTTCCTGTGCTGATTTGTCCTTGGAACCAGCGGTGCTCCGTAGGCGTTCAAGGGGCTACGCCAGTACGCAGGCAAAAAGATGCCATGCGGTGCTTGAGCTTGTGTGCTTGGGGGACAGGAGCCACACTGGGGAAGAGATTCTGTCAGCTCTGCAGGGGCAGGCTCAGAGGTGGTTGATGCCACGCCAGCTTTAGCCAGGAAAGGTGGTTTCCGACAATGGCACCAACCTCCTCTCCGCCCTCCGACAGGGACAACTGACCCAAGTGCCCTGTTTGGCTCACGTCCTTAACTTGGCGGTGCAGCGATTCTTGGGTAGGTACCCGGGCTTACAGGAGGTCCTGAAGCAGGCCAGGAAACTCTGTGGGCATTTCCGCCGGTCATATAATGCCAGTGCTCGGCTGGCTGAGGTGCAAAAGGATTACAACCTGCCCAAGAACCGCCTATTCTGTGACATGCCCACCAGGTGGAACTCTACGTTGGTCATGCTGCAGCGGCTGCACACGCAGCAGAGGGCCATCAATGAGTATCTGTTGCAATATGGCACCAGGACAGGGTCAGGGGAGCTTGGATTTTTTTCCCCACACCAGTGCGCCATGATCAGGGAGGCATGCACTGTCCTGGCACCATTTGAGGAGGCCACGAGGATGGTGAGTAGTGACAGTGCATGCATCAGTGACACTGTCCCTGTTGTCCACCTGTTGGAGCACACGCTGCATGGAATAATGGACAGGGCACTTGAGGCAGAACAGAGGCAGGAAGAGGAGAACTTCCTTACCTCTCAAGGCCCCCTTTATCCAGACAGTGTTCCTGCTGGCCCGGCTATCACACAGGAAGAGGAGGAGGAGGAGGAGGATTGTGTCAGCATGGAGGTGGAGACTAGCACTCAGCATCAGCAGCAGTCTTCAAGGGATCAATTACAGTCCCAAGACACCCATGGACTTGTATGTGGCTGGGAGGAGGTGGCTGCGGATCATGTCGTTCTTAGTGACCCAGAGGACTCCGCACCGAATGCCTCAGCAAACCTACGCTGCATGGCCTCCCTGATCCTGCAAAGCCTGCGGAAGGATCCTCGTATTTGTGCGATCAAGGAGAGGGATCATTACTGGCTGGCAACCCTCCTTGATCCACGTTACAAGGGTAAGGTTGCGGACCTTATCTTGCCGTCGCAGAGGGAGCAGAGGATGAGGCATCTTCGGGAGGCCTTGCAGAAAGGTCTGTGCAACACGTTCCCAGAGACTGGGAGATTACAAATTCCTGGTCCTGGACAACGTGTTGCTGAGGCTTCGGTCAGTCAAAGAAGGAGCGGTGGAGAAGGTGGCCATCTGACCGATGCGTTCAGACGATTTTTTAGTCTGCAGCCCCAGGGTATGATCGGTTCCAGCAACCATCGCAAGCGTCTGGTTTACATGGTGCAGGAACACCTAGGGGCAAGATCAGACTTGGACACCTTTCCAACTGAAAATCCTCTGGGTTACTGGGTCTTGAGGATGGATCACTGGCCAGAGCTTGCACAGTATGCAATTGAGATACTGGCCTGTCCTGCATACAGCGTTCTTTCGGAACGCACATTCAGTGCTGCTGGAGGCTTTGTAACCGATCACAGGGTGTGCCTGTCAACCGACTCGGTCGATCGACTGACCTTCATAAAACTGAATCAGTCTTGGATCACCACCAGCTACCAAGCACCTGATACTGATGTAACAGAATAATTTTCTTTTAAATGTCAGATCCCTTCAAGACTGCCTATGCTGATGCAGAGTGACTATCCTGTTGTGCTGAGTGACTATCCTCTTCCTCCTCAATAATCATGCTGATAGCTTGAAAGAACATTTTGGTTCTGGGCACCGCCACCAGTGCCTAAGGCCCAATTTTTCTGCCCCTGTTTAACAGGGGCATGTAATTACAATTTCTGATGCAATAATTTGCAACAGGGCTCATTGCTGCGCTCCAAGTACAGTATCTGTGAGGGGTTGCAGTGTTGTGGCACCAGCACCAGTGCCTAAGGCCCAATTTTTCTGCCCCTGTTTAACAGGGGCATGTAATTACAGTTCTTGATCTAATACTTTGCAACAGGGCTCATTGCTGCGCTCCAACTACAGTATCTGTGAGGGGTTGCAGTGTTGTGGCACCAGCACCAGTGCCTAAGGCCAAAT
Organism: Rana muscosa; assembly: GCA_029206835.1. Taxonomy (NCBI): domain Eukaryota; kingdom Metazoa; phylum Chordata; class Amphibia; order Anura; family Ranidae; genus Rana; species Rana muscosa. Next base: position 342,316,300 of record CM055118.1, on the reverse strand, counting down.
TTTTCTGCCCCTGTTTAACAGGGGCGTGTAATTACAATTTTTGATGCAATACTTTGCAACAGGGCTCATTGCTGCGCTCCAAGTACAGTATCTGTGAGAGGTTGCAGTGTTGTGGCACCAGCACCAGTGCCTAAGGCCCAATTTTTCTGCCCCTGTTTAACAGGGGCATGTAATTACAATTCTTAAACTAATACTTTGCAACAGGGCTCATTTCTGCGCTCCAACTACAGTATCTGTGAGGGGTTGCAGTGTTGTGGCACCAGCACCAGTGCCTAAGGCCAAATTTTTCTGCCCCTGTTCAACAGGGGCGTGTAATTAAAGTTTTTGATGCAATACTTTGCAACAGGGCTCATTGCTGAGCTCCAAGTACAGTATCTGTGAGAGGTTGCAGTGTTGTGGCACCAGCACCAGTGCCTAAGGCCCAATTTTTCTGCCCCTGTTTAACCACTTGCTTACTGGGCACATAACCCCCTTCCTCCCCAGGCGAAATTTCAGCTTTCGGCACTGTCACGCTTTGAATGACAATTGCGCAGTCGTGCGACATGGCTCCCAAACAAAATTGACGTCCTTTTTTCCCACAAATAGGGCTTTCTTTTGGTGGTATTTGATAATTTCTGCGTTTTTTTGCGCTATAAACAAAAAAAGAGCGACAATTTTGAAAAAAAACACAATCTTTTTTACTTTTTGCTATAATAAATATCCCCATTTTTATTTAAAAAAACTATTTTTTTTCTCAGTTTAGGCCGATACGTATTCTTCTACGTATTTTAGGTAAAAAAAAATCGCAATAAGCGTATAGTGATTGGTTTGCGCCTACAAAATAGGGGATAGAATTATGACTTTTTTTGTATTATTTTTTTTTTACTAGTAATAGCGGCGATCTGCGTTTTTTATTGTGACTGCGACATTATGGCGGACACATCGGACACTTTTGACACATTTTTGGGACCATTCACATTTATACAGCGATTAGTGCTATAAATATGCACTGATTACTGTATAAATGTGACTGGCAGGGAAGGGGTTAACACTAGGGGGCGGGAAGGGGTTAAATGTGTACCCTGCTAGGTGATTGTTACTGTGGGGGGAGGGGACTGACTGGGGGAGGAGACCGATCTGTGTCCCTATGTACAAGGGACACAGCATCGGTCTCCTCTCTCCCTGACAGGACATGGATCTCTGTGTTTACACACAGAGATCCACGTCCCTGCTCTGTGACAGCCGATCGCGTGTACCTGGCAGACATCGCGGCTGCCAGGCACGCGCATCGGCACCCGCGTGACACAGCGGGCGCAGCTTTTCCCCGATGCGTGCCCGCGGCGGTGCGCATCGCGCATCGCGGAAGTAAACAGGAGTATGTCCATGGACGTCCTCCCTGCAATTGAGCGCCGCAATGCGGCTGTCTTTTGACCACGGCCCGGACGCGAAGTGGTTAACAGGGGCATGTAATTACAATTCTTGATCTAATAATTCACAGCAGGGTCCATTCCTGCGCCCACCAAGAGTAACTGTGAGGGCTTACAGTGTTGTGGCAACACCACCACCAAAGGCCCAATTTTTTTGCCCCTGTTCAACAGGCGCATGTAAATGCAATTATTGATCTAATATTTCACAGCTGGGCCCATTCCTGCGCCCACTAAGAGTAACTGTGAGGGCTTACAGTGTTGTGGCACCAGCACCACCACCAAAGGCCCAATTTTTCCTACCACTGTTCAACAATGGCATGCAATTACAATTCCTGATTTAATAGTTCACAGCAGGGCGTTCCAGCGCCCACCAAGAGTAACTGTGAGGGCTTACAGTGTTGTGGCAACACCAACACCTAAGGGGCAAATTTCTGCAGAGTATATACGGCAGGCCCCTACATTCAAACATCCAACATACAAACGACTCCTACTTGCAAACAGAAAAAGACAACAGGAAGTGAGAGGAAATCTACCCCTAGGAAGAGAAATTCTCTCATGTAAGAGTTAATATGGGAAAAAGGTGTCTCCTCTCTACTGATGCTTTATCCCCAATCCTTGTTTCAATAAAAAAAAAACTAATTTTCCAAAAACATTTGTCATTGGGACGGAAAGTGAGGTGAAATGTTCTAAAACAGGTGCACAGACAGCAAAACAAATGTTACAGGGGTGTTAACCCTTCCTTATGTTCTCCAAAAAGTTTAAAAACTGATTTTTTGGCTGGAGCTACACTTAAAAATGTACCTGTTCCAAATTACAAACAGATTCTACTTAAGAACAAACCTACAGTCCCTGTCTTGTTTGCCCCGCCTGTATACTGCTGTTCAGAGTATATAGGGCCATTTTTTATTTTGGGTGCAGGGTTTCCCTTAATATCCATACAAGATCCAAAGGGGCTGGTAGTGGGCTGGGGGGTGGGGGGTACCCATGCCATTTTTATTAATGATTTTCATCCATATTGCCGGGACCAAACATTACATTAAAGCCGCAAGCAGTTTTAAATTACTTTTTTTCCTTTAGAAATTTCATTTTGTGCAGGGACAGTTCTAAACACGGGAAACACGTGCCACTTCACAGGCATACTTTAGACATCCCCCAGGTACGATGTTTAAAGGAATTGTTTCACTTTTTTTTTTTACTTTTTGCATCATTAAAATCACTGCTCCCGAAAAAAACAACCGTTTTTAAAACTTATGTAGCGGGTATTTGAATTTAGGGGAGGCATCTGGGTGGTAGTGTAACCCAGATGCACTGATTGTTAGGGAATCTGAGACCCTTTTTGTGGTTCTTGGAGGACTCTAGTGGTGTAAGGTTCCCTGCGGCCTGCAGGTGGTGCTGTCGCCCTGGGCCGGAGCTGAACACTCACACAAGACTGCATCCCTTTTTGTCCTTTCCTGGCGCTGGAACAGCGGGGCGGGGAACCTGCTGTGACGCAAAGGGAGAGGAGATAAAAGGGGCGGACGCCCTGACCTTGGGGTTCAGAGTCGGAGGACGCAGCCTGGGTGCTGGCGTTCCCGGTGTTCCGGGCCCAGGTGCCCTTGACCTGCCCGGAGCCGGAGATGGAGTCCATCCCAGGCACCTTTAGCCTGGGGTGAGGTACTAATGCGGAAGTCTGGGACTGGGACTCAGTACCTTTGACTGGGTTCCGCGAGGGTGGAGGAATCCGAGGGAGCCCTAATGCCTTGGGTGCCCGTGTCTGAGATTGAGGAGGTCGGTGAGCGGAACTTCTCCGGAAAGTCTGGCGAAGCATTTGCCGGAGACGGAGAGGCCTCCGGTAACTCTCTTGGACGGATGTCTTCCAGTGTTGCCAACCCCCTGAAGTGAAATTTACTGGCAAGGATGCCAAAATTTCTGAACGGCACCAATTTCTTACTGGCAAAAAAAATTAAGATTACTGGCAGAGCCGCATTTTTTACTGACACTGCAAAAAAGTACCTAAAATTTCTGTTTTTAGCGCCAAACAGTGCAAATATCAATATTTCAACTATAAACACACAGCTAATGCTAATATCAATGTGTTTCAGTTAAACAAAAGTAAAAAAACATATTTCTCTATTCACATGAAGGTTAGGTTACTATAACCCAGCCAGCACAGAGTTCCCACTTACATCAGAGTCTGCAGGATGCCCCCTTACAGTGCAAGGGAACTCTTATGTAAAGGGGAACGCTGCAGATCATGATGTAAGGGGGAACTCTGATGTGGAGGGGGGCTCTGGTGAATAGAGACCACCTTCCACAGAGTGAATACACTAAGGTAAGGGGGGGAGGGAACTAATATAGGGGGGGACCTTTTATATCAGTGCCCCCTTACATTATTGTATTTACTCCCCTCCTTAGATCAGTGCCCCCCCCCCTCAGACTGGCCTGGCGGCGCTGTCACTGACCTGCTCTCAGGTCCACAGTGCGGGGCTCAGTCAGACGGCTCCAGCTTGGCGGCTCTGCCCTTCTCTCCACAGTCCACACGTCCGTTTCTTTCTGTAACCCCCATCACGGCGCTCCCACTCTTGACATCTTTCTAGGATCCCCTCAGAGACTGCAGACATAAAAGACAGGAGATGGTCAGAGGCTGCGGACACGATACAGGAGGTGGACAGAGGCTGCAGAGTCATGACACAGGAGGGGGACAGAGGCTGCGGACATGACACAGGAGGGGGACAGAGGCTGCGGACATGACACAGGAGGTGGACAGAGGCTGCGGACATGACACAGGAGGTGGACAGAGGCTGCGGACATGACACAGGAGGTGGACAGAGGCTGCGGACATGACACAGGAGGTGGACAAAGGCTGCGGACATGACACAGGAGGTGGACAGAGGCTGCGGACATGACACAGGAGGTGGACAGAGGCTGCGGACATGACCCAGGAGGTGGACAGAGGCTGCGGACATGACACAAGAGGGGGACAGAGGCTGCGGACATGACACAAGAGGGGGACAGAGGCTGCGGACATGACACAGGAGGGGGACAGAGGCTGCGGACATGACACAGGAGGGGGACAGAGGCTGCGGACATGATAGGGTCCTCCTTACCCCCTCACAGTGGCCTCCTCCTCTGTCCACCATCATATAACTTCTCCTTCACATCATCAGTATGCTGTCCTCCTTCTGTGCCCCTTTCACCTCTCCACAGGTCAGGGCAGCTCTGACTTGTGGAGAGGTGAAAAGGGCACAGGAGGAGGACACAGCATACTGATGATGTGGAGGAGAAGTTATATGATGGTGGACAGAGAGAGCACATCAGTCTCTGTCCCTCCCCTGCATGCTATGGCCGCTTCACCCTCCGGGCTCCCACTCCCAGCGCAGTCCTCCTCTTACTTTATATCCCCCCTCCTCCTCCTCCTCCTCACCCCTGCTCGGCCGAGTCCTCTCCTCTTACGGCGACTGCGAGACACTGTAGCCCGCCCCGCGAGCACTCCCGAGTCCCGTCCTGGCTGAAAGTCTATTCAAAAATGGCGCCGGGCGGCGTCATTACGTTACTGCGCATGCGCTGCTCGGCCGAACGCATACGAGCTTTCCCGAGTCTGGACGGCTTCGCAACGGCGCATGCGCCGTTGCATGGTCGGCTCGCGGCCATCTTTTTTATGGGCAGCCGATGCCCACAACGGACATTACGTACACCCGAAAAAGGGGGTTAAATTTACGTGCTGTACGTAAATTAATGTACGGTTGGCAACACTGATGTCTTCCCTCTGACAGGGGCTGTGATAGCGAAGGTAATTCATGCTCTTGTTCTATATAGTCGTGGCAGTGACTATACATCATAACTATTGGTGACACCACAGTGGTTAGCTCTACTTAAAGAATTGTGCCTTGACCTACTCCCTACAAATACTGAAGTGTTCTCTGGGTCTCAACCGGTCTGTGCTGTATGACTATTAATTGCTGGAATGGAATAAATACGAGTTGGACCTTTTCAGTGTGTGGAACTCTTGTTACTAGGAGCAAAGGGAGTCATTTTGAGGAAAGGATTTGACTCTGGGACACACACACAAAACCCGATAGTTCTGGCTTTCACCTCCAGTCTCTCTGGAGGACATGGGCCGTGGTGTATCACATCCTTCCCCCCAGTACTAACCCCCTAGACAAGTTAAACAAGCCGAGAATAAGAAGGGGTGAGAGGGGTGAGGTCGCTACACGTGGGGGCATCATGTCCGGGATGTGTATTGTGTCTGAATTTGAACTTTGCTGCCCGGAGGAGTTCCGAGTAGGTCGGCCATGTTGGCCAACGTGCCACGAGGCACACCATAGCTGCGCAGTTCGTGGGCGGGAAGAAGAGAAAGCCCGCGAACAAATGCAGAGTATGGGAGGAGTCTGGCCATGTGGAAGGACACACGTGGGGATTCCGGCACGAAGGGGTCAGTGCGCATTGGAGCAGCAGCCAGTCAGGATGACCTCAAGTACTCCGTGGATTTCTGTTCCTTCTACAGCGGAGATGACTTCCTTTGCTGCTCCGATCAAGGATACAGGAATAAGACTAAGGCCCCGGGGGCGGTTGGCTCTGTATACCCGCAGAGACATAGAGGCCCTCGGTGTGATCTGTCCCGGCTGTTCGGGACTGGTGGTGCAGTTGAAGCCGTTCGGGCGATGTGAAGTCTGCAAAGAATTTCTCTTCAAGGTGGAGCCATCCACAGAAAGGCCTCGCGCCTTCCACCTCAACTACCTCACAGGTACTGCCACTCCGGAGGGAGAGATCGATGCCTATGCGGACATTCCTGCGCGCATTGACCAGGGCGAAGGGACTGTCCCAAAGGAGATTGAGAGAGAAAAATCAGAGGATGCTGCCTCGGTCACCACAAGCTCCCTGCTCCCACCGCCGAAGAGGAAAGTTGGCCTGGTGATGGCATCCTGTGGTCGTGGAAGAGCTTTGCCCCGTCGCTTGCCTGGCCTGGATAGATCCGGAGGGAAGAGCCTTGGACATCCCTGTTCTTCTAAAGGCCCAGGTGAGCCAGGGGTTGGGACTGTGTGTGTGGTTGGAGGTGTCGGGAGCCCACGGTCGGTGGAACCCATCGAGGGGGGTGATTCCGTGTCTACGGGGAATTACCTGCCCGCAGAGTGTTATGACACCTCCGACCTAGAGTCACTATCTGATGCCGGTGATGATGGGGAGATAGATGAAATCTTCCACAAGAAGGGATGGGACAAGATGAAGTTCACCCTCGTCCCGTGTCACAAGGGACCCACCTATATCCATTGGGGATAGTACGCCCCGGGTGGAGGCCTCGGAGCCTAGGGAAGAATCTGGTCCCCTGCCTACACCCTCGCTTCTTGAACCATCGAGTGTTTCACCTGCTCCTGTTGCGGGAGTGCAACACGCATCACTGTAGGCGCCTAGGCCCAAATCTACCGAGGTGGTTGGAGTACCTCGTCATCCTGAGTCAATCCTTCTGCCTGGAGAAGGAGACCGTGCCACAATGCCACCCTTGGCAGAGCTGCAGCGTCTCTTTTGTCAGAAGGTTGCCCGAGAATATGGGTGGGAATACCCATATCTACCCTGAGAATTGTTCTATGAAGTGGAAGTTTTGCGGCAGCGGTGGTACGACGAGTTTGTCTGGACAAAGCTTAAGGTACCTCACGCACGCCGATACCTCTCGTGTTCCCCTACAGTTACCAGAAAATTCAAGGACTGTAAGGCAGAGTGGATGTTGGGAAGGCACATCCATGCTGACAGGGTGGTTATCTGTCGGAAGGATGGAGGGAACATTGAGTACAACGTGGAGGCTTTTGACAAGCATTTGAAGCCTTTGTTCCTGCCACATCCAAAGTTCTATTTATACGAGAAAAAGACTCCTTTATATTTCCTTTTTTGTTGCTGAACTTTTCCAGAGTATTTGCTGGAACACAGGGACTGTGCCCTATATTTTTTTGGGGGTGTTTTTGCTCTTTGGAGAAATGGGAGCTGTTATGGTTGTTTTGTTCTCCTTCTTTCTCCTTTCATCAAGAAAAGAAATCAGTGACTTTGGGGCATAGCTAGTATAGGGTCACAGTACAGAGAAAAAAAAGAAGAGAGAAAAGTTCATCTGGATTTGATAAGTGTCTTGACCGGGGCATTGCCACCAGGTGGCGGTGTTGCACAACAATTGTGTTTTTTCTGTGCACTATACACCATGATCATTGGAGCGAGTGGGTTTCTCCCTGTATAGACCCATTCCTTCCAAGAAAACATATACATTGTGTTAGGATGTGTGTTTTCTTTTCTTTTCCCTCTGCAGGAGATTCGTCTATCAAGGCTGCTGAGAGTGGGGTGGTTCTTAGATAGCGAGGGGGGGAAATTTCAATGTGTTAAATCATTTAAAGTTTTTATACCAAGTTCATTGTTTTATATTCCTGTTTCCCTTTCCTGTTTTAGGTCCTGGCACAATTCATGACTAAATTGTGAGGTAAGATTCTATGTGTAGTTGGTCTCTGGGTCGAACTTATGTTACCACTCTTTGGGAGACATGGGTTTGCACCAGACACTGTGGACCAGTGTCAAATCACCAGGGGGAGAGTGTAGCGGGTATTTGAATTTAGGGGAGGCATCTGGGTGGTAGTGTAACCCAGATGCACTGATTGTTAGGGAATCTGAGACCCTTTTTGTGGTTCTTGGAGGACTCTGGTGGTGTGAGGTTCCCTGCGGCCTGCAGGTGGCGCTGTCGCCCTGGGCTGGAGCTGAACACTCACCGCGAGACTGCATCCCTTTTTGTCCTTTCCTGGCAATGACACCAGAGACCCCCGAAGACGGAAGAAGACCCCCGGAGCTGTGCAATAAAATACTTTAAAAAGCTGTGTGTGTTTTTTTTATTGCCATTTTTTTCCACCAGGTGAATGGGTCATTCACATAGGATGGTGGGCCGGCATCTGGGGGCCCCCTTATTAAAGGGGGCTCCCGGATTCCGATCAGCCCCCACCCGCAGACCCCGACAACCAACGGCCAGGGTTGTCGGGAAGAGTCCCTTGTCCCCATCAACATGGGGACAGGGTGCTTTGGGGTGGGGGGGGCCGCAGGTCGCCTCCCTGCCCCAGAGCACCAAACCCCCCCATGTTGAGGGCATGCGGCCTGGTACGGTTCAGGAGGGAGGGGGGGCGCTCTCTCGGCCCCCCTCTTCCCCTGCGGCCTGCCAGGTTGCGTGCTCGGATAAGGGTCTGGTTTGGATTTTGAGGGGGACCCCCACGCCGATTTTTTGGCTAAGGGGAGTCCCCTTCAAATCCATACCAGACCGAAGGGCCTGGTATGCTCATGGAGGAAGAACCCATGCCGGTTTTTGATTTAAAAATTGGCGTGGAGTCTACCTGCAATGCGTGTCGCTCATTGTGAAAGGAAAAACAAAATTTTTCCTTTCCCGATGACGAGACAGCCCGGCGCTGGCTCTCGCGACGGGGCTCGTAGGGTGTCAATCTCGCCGCTAGAAGAGGCTAGATTGACACAATATCGGCGGCACCTACTGTACACGAAAAATTTCTTCCAGATAAAATCAACACCCACAAAGCTTAGCAGCCTAGACAGTCTTTCAGAAATTCCAGATCCAGAAAGCACTTAATCATTAATATCGGCATCAGGGGCTTGATAGCTTCTGCTAATCCAGGACTAAATCATTTTGATAAATGTCAGCCGGTCCACGGAGTCTGTGGACAGACGTGCTCTCTTATCTGTCACTAGGGATGAGCCGAACACCCCCCTGTTCGGTTCGCACCAGAACCTGCGAACGGACGGAAAGTTTGTGCAAACTTTAGAACCCTATTAAATACAGTGGACGCGAACGTTCAAAATCAAAAGTGCTAATTATAACGGCTAATATGCAAGTTATTATCCTAAAAAGGGTTTGGGGACCCGGGTCCTGCCCCAGGGGACATGTATCAATGCAAAAATAAGTGTAGCGACCTCACCCCTCTCACCCCTTCTTATTCTCGGCTTGTTTGACTTGTCTAGGGGGTTAGTACTGGGGGGAGGGATGCAATACACCACGGCCCATGTCCTCCAGAGAGACTGGAGGTGAAAGCCAGAACTATCGGGTTTTGTGTGTGTGTCCCAGAGTCAAATCCTTTCCTCGAAATGACTCCATTTGCTCCTAGTAACCAGAGTTCCACACACTGAAAAGGTCCAACTCGTATTTATTCTATTCCAGCAATAAATAGTCATACAGCATAGACAGGTTGAGACCCAGAGAACACTTCAGTATTTGTGGAGTGTAGGTCAAGGCACAATTCTTTAAGTAGAGCTAACCACTGTGGTGTCACCAATGGTTATGATGTATAGTCACTGCCACCGACTATATAGAACAAGAGCATGAATTACCTTTGCTATCACAGCCCCTGTCAGAGGGAAGACATCTGTCTAAGAGAGTTACCGGAGGCCTCTCCGTCACCGGCAAATGCTGCGCCAGACTTTCCGGAGAAGTTCCGCTCACCGGCCTCCTCAATCTCAGACACGGGCACCCAAGGCATTAGGGCCCCCTCAGATTCCTCCACCCTCGCGGAACCCAGTCGAAGGTACTGTGTCCCAGGCTTCCGCATTAGTACCTCACCCCAGGCTAAAGGTGCCTGGGATGGACTCCATCTCCCGCTCCGGCCAGGTCAAGGGCACCTGGGCCCGGAACTCCGGAACACCATCACCCAGGCTGAAGGTGCCTGGGCGCGGCTGCGTCCTCCGACTCTGAACACCAAGGTCAGGGCGTCTGCTCCTTTTATCTCCTCTCCCTTTGCGTCACAGCAGGTTCCCTGCCCCGCTGAGAGCGCGGCAACGACACCAGAGACCCCCGAAGACGGAAGAAGACCCCCGGAGCTGTGCAATAAAATACTTTAAAAAGCTGTGTGTGTTTTTTTTATTGCCATTTTTTTCCACCAGGTGAATGGGTAGGGGTACGATGTACCCCATACTCTTTCACATAGGATGGTGGGCCGGCATCTGGGGGCCCCCTTATTAAAGGGGGCTCCCGGATTCCGATCAGCCCCCACCCGCAGACCCCGACAACCAACGGCCAGGGTTGTCGGGAAGAGTCCCTTGTCCCCATCAACATGGGGACAGGGTGCTTTGGGGTGGGTGGGGCCGCAGGTCTCCCCCTGCCCCAGAGCACCAAACCCCCCCATGTTGAGGGCATGCGGCCTGGTATGGTTCAGGAGGGAGGGGGCCACTCTCTCATCACCCCCTCTTCCCCTGCGGCCTGCCAGGTTGCGTGCTCGGATAAGGGTCTGGTTTGGATTTTGAGGGGGACCCCCATGCCGATTTTTCGGCTTAGGGGAGTCCCCTTCAAATCCATACCAGACCGAAGGGCCTGGTATGCTCCTGGAGGGAGAACCCATGCCGGTTTTTGATTGAAAAATTGACGTGGGAACACTCTATTATCCTGTTGTAACACACAGGTCAAAGACCAATGAACTCGAATGGACTCCTATACCCCCCCCCCCTCTACTTTCCTACTATCCTATTCTACCTATTTTTATGTTACCTACTTATCCATTTCTATTTTCATGTAATTTTTACGCTATCTTTTACGTCCATTTAAAGTTCACTTAGATCTTTATTTTTACTTGAAAAGCAATATCTAAGCGGCAATATAATATTGCACTATGTAATTAGTTCTCAATTGTACTAAACCAAATAATATTTGTTTGTTCGATATCTTACCATCTACTGTAACATACATCTAGTGCGTAGATGTATCCACCGTTGATTTCTGCTTAGCCCTTAGAAACTATACAGCAATATGCACATTGTAGACCATGAATTTACTATTTATTCTTTATAATAGAAATATGTAGTCAATGTTCTACAACCATTATAAATGCATGATCTGTACATTTCTGTTACATCTCTTTCAATAAAATACTTTAACAAGGAAAAATTTACGTGGAGTTCCCGCTCAGGATTCATACCAAACACAGTGCCTGGTATTGGCGGGAATCCACGTCGGATCTCCGTCTACCGGCAATGCGTGTCGCTCATTGTGAAAGAAAAAACTAAATTTTTCCTTTCCCGATGACGAGACAGCTCGGCGCTGGCTCTCGCGACGGGGCTCGTAGGGTGTCAATCTCGCCGGTAGAAGAGGCAAGATTGACACAATATCGGCGGCACCTACTGTATTCCTGCACCATGTAAAACAGACGCTGGCGATGGTTGCTGGAACCAATCATATCTTGGGGCTGCGGACTAAAAAATTGTCTGAACGCATCGGTCAGATGGCCACCTTCTCCACTGCTCCTTCTTTGACTGGCCGAAGCCTCAGCAACACGTTGTCCAGGACCAGGATTTTGTAACCTCCCAGTCTCTGGGAACGCGTTGCACAGACCTTTCTGCAAGGCCTCCCGAAGATGTTTCATCCTCTGCTCCCTCTGCAACGGCAAGATAAGGTCCCCAACCTTACTCATGTAACGTGGATCAAGGAGGGTTGCCAGCCAGTAATAATCCCTCTCCTTGATACCACGAATACGAGGCTCCTTCCACAGGCTTTGCAGGATCAGGGAGGCCATGCAGCATAGGTTTGCTGAGGCATTCGGTCCGGAGTCCTCTGGGTCACTCAGGACGACATGATTCGCAGCCACCTCCTCCCAGCCACGTACAAGTCCATGGGTTTCTTGGGACTGTAATTGATTCCTTGAAGACTGCTGCTGATGCTGAGTGCTAGGCTCCACCTCCATGCTGACACAATCCTCCTCCTCCTTCTCCTCCTCCTCGTCCTCTTCCTATGTAATAGGCCGGTCAGCAGGAACACTGTCTGGATAAAGGGGGCCTTGACAGGTAAGGAAGTCCTCCTCTTCCTCCCTCTGTTCTGCCTCAAGTGCCCTGTCCATTATTCCAAGCAGCGTGTGCTCCAACAGGTGGACAAGAGGGACAGTGTCACTGATGCATGCACTGTCACTGCTCACCATCCTCGTGGCCTCCTCAAATGGTGACAGGACAGTGCATGCTTTCCTGATCATGACCCACTGGCGTGGGCCGCGTGGCAAAAAAAACAAGCTTCCCTGACCCTGTCTTGGTGCCATATTAGCACAGATACTCATTGATGGCCCTCTGCTGCATGTGCAGCCACTGCAGCATGGCCAACGTTGAGTTCCACCTGGTGGGCATGTCACAGATTAGGCGGTTCTTTGGCAGGTTGTATTCCTTTTGGAGGTCAGCCAGTCGAGCACTGGCATTATATGACCGGCAGAAATGCACACAGAGTTTCCTGGCCTGCTTCAGGACCTCCTGTAAGCCCGGGTACCTGCCCAAGAACCGCTGCACCACCAAGTTAAGGACATGAGCCAAACAGGGCACATGGGTCAGTTGTCCCTGTCAGAGGGCTGAGAGGAGGTTGGTGCCATTGTCACAAACCACCATTCCTGGCTTAAGCTAGTGTGGCGTCAACCATCTCTGAGCCTGCCCCTGCAGAGCTGACAGAATCTCTGCCCCAATGTTGCTCCTGTCCCCCAAGCACACCAGCTCAAGCACCACATGGCATCTTTTTGCCTGCGTACTTGCGTAGCCCCTTGAACACCTATGGAGCACCGCTGGTTCCGAAGACAAAGAGGCCATGGAGGAAGAAGAAGAGGAGGGGGTGGAGGAGAGAGGTGTGTCAGAATCACCAGTAGTAGCATTTTGGAGACGTGGTGGTGGAACAACCTCCAACACTACTGCACCTTGTCCTGCATCCTTCCCAGCTGCCAGCAGAGTCACCCAATGCGCCGTGAAATATAGGTAACGTCCCTGTCCATGCCTACTGGACCATGAGTCAGCGGTAATCTGCATCTTACAGTTGACTGCCCTGTCCAGCGAGGCCAAGACATTGCCTTCCACATGCCGGTAGAGAGCCAGAACCGCCTTCCGTGAGAAAAAGTGGCATTTGGGAACCTGCCACTGAGGAACCGCACATTCCACAAACTTACGGAAGGGGGCAGAGTCTACCAACTGAAAAGGCAGCAGTTGAAGTGCTAGCAATTTAGCCAAGCTAGCATTCAACCGCTGGGCATGTGGATGGCTGGGAGCGAACTTCTTTCGACGGTGCAGCAGCTCGGGCAGGGAAATTTGCCTGGTACAATTTGACGTTGGTGTACCGATAGCAGATTGTCTGCAAGTACTTGGCTGTGACACACCTAATTCTACACCTTCATTCCTCTCAGTGCAGGTTTCAGAGAGGACTGAAGGTATAGTGGGGTTGGAGATTCCAGCTGATGAGGAGCAAGGAGAGGTCCGCTTTGTTCTTTGGTGTGGGTCTTTTAGGTATGCTTGCCAACGAACTGCATGGCAGGTCGATATATGTCTGATCAAGAATGTGGTGCCCAAGCGGGTGATGTTTTGGCCACGCGAGATACGCCTGAGACCTATGTTGCAAATTGCAGCGCTGCAATTTGATGCGCTCGTCTCAAAATAGGCCCGCACCAAAGAACTTTTGGAATAACGTGCAGAGACAGCAGCGCCCTGCACATGCGGGGCTCTGCGCTGTGATGCTGTTGGTGTGCTTCCCTTAAGCTTGCCCCTGAAGGGCATCCTGCCTCATTGGAGAAGTGCCTCCTCCTCCTCTCTCCTATCAGGCACCCACATAGAGTCCTTGACCTCATCATCCCCTCCCTCCTCATCACTGTAGAAAACCTGGCAGTATGATGCAGCTGGGGGAACATGACTGCCAGATTGCTGTCCTTCTTGGGCACCCCCTCTCTCTGGGCTCACGTTACTGCCTTCCTCTAGCTGGGTACCATAATCGGAGCCTTCAAAACGCTGCGCATCCTCCTGCAGCATGTACCCAATACTGTGGTCAAACAGTTCGGGGGACTCCTCAGGAGGACATGGTGGGGCAAGGGAAGGAGTGAATGATGCCATTGAGCCGAGGGAAGAGGACGCTTTTGCAGCTGCTTTGCCAGACAAAGTACCCTGAGCCTGGGTCAGAGAGGATGAGGAGGATGAGGACGGCTTGGTCATCCACTCTACCAAGTCTTCGGCATGTTGCGGTTCAACACGGCCAGCTGCCAAAAAAAAGGACAAGCATGTCCCACGGCCACGTGCTGATGAGGATGCACCGTGTCCACGACCAGTACTGTTGCCTCTAGACACAGAGCCTGCTTGCCCTCTTTTATTGGCTCGTGACTGTCTGCCTCTCCTTGTTGTCCTTCCAGACATACTAATGGCCTGCAGGGAGATGTAGCTGCACAAAGCTGGGATGTATATATATATATATATATATATACTGATTATACTGCAGCTAGCAGAATCAACTGCCTGCCTGTAGTATTATTAGTAAGAGAACACCAGCAATTGTCTTCAATTAGCTTTAGTTGCACACTGTGCATAGGACACAGTACACTAACTGAAAATACTGCAGCTCCCTGCCTGTGGTATTAGTATGAGAACACCAGAAATTGTCTTCAGGTAGCTTTAGGTGCACACTGTGCAAAGGACACAGTACACTAACTGAAAATACTGCAGCTCCCTGCCTGTGGTATTAGTATAAGAACACGAGCAATTGTATTCAGGTAGCTTTAGGTGTACACTGTGCAAAGTACACAGTACACTAACTGAAAATACTTGCAGCTCCCTGTCTGTGGTATTAGTATAAGAACACCAGCAATTGTATTCAGGTAGCTTTAGGTGCACACTGTACAACGGACACAGTACACTAACTGAAAATACTTGCAGTTCCCTGCCTGTGGTATTAGTATGAGAACACCAGCAATTGTATTCAGGTAGCTTTAGTTGCACACTGTGCAAAGGACACAGTACACTAACTGAAAATACTTGCAGCTCCCTGTCTGTGGTATTAGTATGAGAACACCAGCAATTGTATTCAGGTAGCTTTAGGTGCACACTGTGCAAAGGACACAGTACACTAACTGAAAATACTTGCAGCTCCCTGCCTGTGGTATAAGTATGAGAACACCATCAATTGTATTCAGGTAGCTTTAGTTGCACACTGTGCAAAGGACACAGTACACTAACTGAAAATACTTGCAGCTCCCTGTCTGTGGTATTAGTATGAGAACACCAGCAATTGTATTCGGGTAGCTTTAGGTGCACACTGTACAACGGACACAGTACACTAACTGAAAATACTTGCAGCTTCCTGCCTGTAGTATTAGTATGAGAACACCAGCAATTGTATTCATGTAGCTTTAGTTGTACACTGTGCAAAGGACACAGTACACTAACTGAAAATACTTGCAGCTCCCTGTCTGTGGTATTAGTATGAGAACACCAGCAATTGCATTCAGGTAGCTTTAGGTGCACACTGTACAACAGACACAGTACACTAACTGAAAATACTTGCAGCTCCCTGCCTGTGGTATTAGTATGCGAGCACCAGCAATTGTCTTCAGGTAGCTTTAGGTGCACACTGTGCAAAGGACACAGTACACTAACTGAAAATACTGCAGCTCCCTGCCTGTGGTATTAGTTTGAGAACACCAGCAATTTTATTCAGGTAGCTTTAGGTGCACACTGTGCAAAGGACACAGTACACTAACTGAAAATACTGCAGATCCCTGCCTGTGGTATTAGTTTGAGAACACCAGCAATTGTATTCAGGTAGCTTTAGGTGCACACTGTGCAAAGGACACAGTACACTAACTGAAAATACTTGCAGCTCCCTGCCTGTGGTATTAGTATGAGAACACCAGCAATTGTATTCAGGTAGCTTAAGGTGCACACTGTGCAAAGGACACAGTACACTAACTGAAAATACTGCAGCTAGCACAATCACCTGCCGGTCTGTCAGTATATTAGGTAGAGAACAACAGGAACGGATCTAGCTAAACTGAATACAGTGTGTGTATATATATATATATATATATATATGTATATATATATATATATATATATATATATACAACACCTGGGATGCATATATATCCTCTACACACTGTAACTGCAGCTAACTGACTCGCCTGTCTGCTTTATCTAACTCAAATGAAATAACACTGTCTCTCTCTCTCTCTCTCTCTGTCTATCTTTCACCACCGCCGCAGCACGGCCTTATATAGTGTGGGGCATGTACTAAACCCCCATAGACATAATTGGCCAAAGCCACCCTGGCTTTGGCCAATTATGGCTCTCCGTTCTTACCGTGCTGTGATTGGCCAAAGCATGCGGGTCATAGTGCATGCTTGGCCAATCATCAGCCAGCAATGCACTGCGATGCCGCAGTGAATTATGGGCCGTGATGCGCCACTCGAATTTGGCGTGAACGGCCCATAATGTTCGAAATTCGGCGAACGGTTGAACAGCCGATGTCCGAGTCGAACATGAGTTCGACTCAAACTCGAAACTCATCCCTATTCCTAACACATTACCCAGTCCATATCAGTATAGATATCCAGCATGAGATATTTGCCCGTTGAGATCTGATGTGTTTTTAAAGTGTTCCTTTAATTTTTTTGAGCAGTATATCTATATATATTATTATTATTTTTTTTTTGGTATAGTTTATTAAAAATGTTGTTGTTTTTTCTACGACAATAGCAAAAAATAAATAAAAAATACACGAAGATGCTGAAAACTGCTCAAAACAATTAGTTTTTATTTTTATTCATTCTTTTTTAACTTTGTTGGCCTTGTTTTGCCATTAAAGTATAACTAAAGACAAGCCTTTTTTCAGTTTTGGATAGAGGGTAGATGGATTAGAACCCCTGTCAGTTTTTAATTGCTGTCTGTGTCCCTCTTACGGAGATTCTCCCTCTCTATTTGTCCTGTTTACCGTTATCATTGAAAGTGAAAGTAACAGAAAACCCCAAATTTGGGTTGTCCCCAGAATAGTAATAGATGGGAAATCTTCCAATGAGGACACTAGTTCTGGTGACCTGGGGGGACCCCAACATATTCCCTTAATTTGCAGGGATTTCCTCTCAGGACAGGAAGTGAACATAAATCCCTGCAATAGGACACAGATGGTGGAAAAAAAACTGACAGGGGTTATAACCCTCCCTTGCTCTATCCAAAATGAAAAAAAAAAGTTTTGCCTATAGTTCTACTTTAACCACTTGGCAACCACCTGCCGACAAATAACGTCGACAAGGTGGTTGCTTAACTCTGGGAGGACGTTATATAACGTCCTCCCAGAATCGCGCTCCGCGCACCCCCTGGGGCGCGCACACGGAAAACTCCATGACCGCCGGGTCCAGAGGACCCGGCGCATCACGAATCGCAGTAAATCGCCGCTGATAGCGGCCGTTTACCACGTGATCGCTCCGTCAAATGACGGAGCGATCACTTGTAAACAGACAGGCGTCATGTGATGACGCCGGTTCCTCTCTCCCCTCTCTGTACCGATCGGTACAGCGTGAGAGGAGAGGGGGAGGGAGCAGATCAAGGCAGCAGCACTGTGGGCTGGATCTGTGACAATTGCAGTCACAGATCCAGCCATCCATCCATCCCTGCTCAGCCATCCCTGGTGCAATACCCTGCCAATACTCTGCAAAATACCCTGCGCAATACTCTGGAAAATACCCTGCGCAATACTCTGCAAAATACTCTGCAATACCCTGGTGCAATACTCTGCAATACCCTGGTGCAATACTCTGCAATACCCTGCGCAATACTCTGCAATACCCTGCGCAATACTCTGCAATACCCTGCAAAATACTCTGCAATACCCTGCGCAATACTCTGCAATACTCTGCGCAATACTCTGCAATACTCTGCAATACCCTGCGCAATACTCTGCAATACCCTGCGCAATACCCTGCAAAATACTATGCAATACCCTGCGCAATACCCTGCAAAATACTCTGCAATACCCTGCGCAATACTCTGCAATACCCTGTGCAATACTCTGCAAAATACTCTGCAATACCCTGCGCAATACTCTGCAATACCCTGCACAATACTCTGCAATACCCTGCACAATAATCTGCAATACTCTGCAATACCCTGTGCAATACCCTGCCATACTCCGCAATACCCTGCCATAGTCCGCAATACTCCGCAATGCCCTGCAATACTCCGCAATACTCCGCAATGCCCGGCAATACTCTGCAATAACCACTTCCTGCCCGCCGGCCGTCATATGACGTCCTTGACTTTGTGCGGGGATATCTGAATGATGGGAGCAGCTACAGGCATCGTTCAGATATTAGCTTTTTCAGCCGGCGATTCCCTACACCATAACAACAATCATAGCGGCTGCCCCCCCCCCCCCCCGCCGCCCTCCGGTGCTTCTACCGACTCACCGCTACGATCAAAGCCAGGATTGTTGTTTTTTTTTTTTTTTTTCAGGCTTCCCAGCCTAGAGGTGAGATGTGGGGTCTTATTGACCCCATATCTCACTGTAAAGAGGACCTGTCATGCCATATTTCTATTACAAGGGATGTTTACGTTCCTTGTAATAGGTATAAAAGTGAGCAAAAACATTTTTGGGGCGGAAAAACATGTCAAACTAAAATAAATAAAGTAAAATGAACAATAAAAAAATATATATTTTTTTAAAGCGCCCCTGTTCCCGTGAGCCCGCATACAGAAGCGAACGCATACGTAAGTCCCGCCCACATATGAAAACGGTTTTCAAACCATACATGTGAGGTATCTCTGCGAACGTTAGAGCGAGAGCAATCATTTTGGCCCTAGACCTCCTCTGTAACTCAAAACATGCAACCAGTAAAAATATTTAAAGCGTCGCCTATGGGGATTTTTTAAGTAGCGAAGTTTGGCGCCATTCCACGAGTGTGTGCAATTTTTAAGGGTGACATGTTAGGTATCTATTTACTCGGCGTAACTTCATCTTTCACATTATGCAAAAACATTGGGCTAACTTTATTGTTTTCTTTTTTTTTAAGCACAAAACTTTTTTTTTCCGTAAAAAACGCGTTAAAAAAATTGCTGCGCAAATATCGTGTGAGATAAAAAGTTGCAACAACCACCATTATATTCTCTAACGTCTTTGCTAAAAAAACATATATAATGTTTTGGGGTTCTATGTAATTTTCTAGCAAACAAATGATGATTTTTACATGTAGGAGAGAAATGTCAGAATTGGCCTGGGTGCTCCAGAACGCCTGAAGGTGCTCCCTGCATGTTGGGCCTCTCTATGTGGCCACGCTGTGTAAAAGTCTCACACATGTGGTATCGCCATACTCGGGAGTAATAGCAGAATGTGTTTTGGGGTGTAATTTGTGGAATGCATATGCTGTGTGTGAGAAATAACCTGCTAATATGACAATTTTGTGGAAAAAAAAAAGAGAAAAAAAAAATCTTGATGTTGCAAAGAATTGTGGGAAAAAATGACAACTTCAAAAAACTCACAATGCCTCTTTCTGAATACCTTGGAATGTCTTCTTTCCAAAAAGGGGTCATTTGGGGGGTATTTGTACTTTTCTGGCATGTTAGGGTCTCAAGAAATGAGATCGGCCGTCAGTACTTCAGGTGTGATCAATTTTCAGATATTGGCACCATAGCTTGTGGATAGGGATGAGCTTCGTGTTCGAGTCGAACATACGTTCGACTCGAACATCGGCTGTTCGATCGTTCGACGAAGATCGAACGATTTGGGCCGTTCGCGCCAAATTCGAGTGACGCGAACGGCCCACAATGCACTACGCCATCGCAGTGTCATCCAGGCGCTGTGATTGGCCAAGCATGCACTGTGACCCCGCATGCTTGGCCAATCACAGCGCCGGCAGCGAGGAGAGCAATGATTGGCCACAGGCAGGATGCCTGTGGCCAATTATTGCTGAGGGGGTTTAGTACACGCCCCACACTATAAAAGGCCGCCAACACGGCGGCCTAGTGTAGTGTGTTCCGGAGCAGGGATAGAGCAGCATAGGCAGGGACAGTGACTTTTATTTCTTTCTTGCTTAACCTGGATTCCTTTAGTTTAGGGAAAGAGAAGGATAGGTAGGGAGAGTGTCAGTGTGTTTTGTGCTTGTGCTATATTGTGCTTAAAAAAAACATTTTTTCTAGGGACAGAAAACTGTAGGTAGGGAGAGTGTGTCAGTTTCTTTCACTGTCAAAGTCCTTGTTTCCAGGGACCTGGAAGGACAGTGAGTGAATTCTCCTTGTGCTATATTGTGCTTAAAAAAAACATTTTTTCTAGGGACAGAAAACTGTAGGTAGGGAGAGTGTGTCAGTTTCTTTCACTGTCAAAGTCCTTGTTTCCAGGGACCTGGAAGGACAGTGAGGTAATTCTCCTTGTGCTAAATTGTGCTTAAAAAAAACATTTTTTCTAGGGACAGAAAACTGTAGGTAGGGAGAGTGTGTCAGTTTCTTTCACTGTCAAAGTCCTTGTTTCCAGGGACCTGGAAGGACAGTGAGGTAATTCTCCTTGTGCTAAATTGTGCTTAAAAAAAACATTTTTTCTAGGGACAGAAAACTGTAGGTAGGGAGAGTGTGTCAGTTTCTTTCACTGTCAAAGTCCTTGTTTCCAGGGACCTGGAAGGACAGTGAGGTAATTCTCCTTGTGCTAAATTGTGCTTAAAAAAAAACATTTTTTCTAGGGACAGAAAACTGTAGGTAGGGAGAGTGTGTCAGTTTCTTTCACTGTCAAAGTCCTTGTTTCCAGGGACCTGGAAGGACAGTGAGGTAATTCTCCTTGTGCTAAATTGTGCTTAAAAAAAACATTTTTTCTAGGGACAGAAAACTGTAGGTAGGGAGAGTGTGTCAGTTTCTTTCACTGTCAAAGTCCTTGTTTCCAGGGACCTGGAAGGACAGTGAGGTAATTCTCCTTGTGCTAAATTGTGCTTAAAAAAAACATTTTTTCTAGGGACAGAAAACTGTAGGTAGGGAGAGTGTGTCAGTTTCTTTCACTGTCAAAGTCCTTGTTTCCAGGGACCTGGAAGGACAGTGAGGTAATTCTCCTTGTGCTAAATTGTGCTTAAAAAAAACATTTTTTCTAGGGACAGAAAACTGTAGGTAGGGAGAGTGTGTCAGTTTCTTTCACTGTCAAAGTCCTTGTTTCCAGGGACCTGGAAGGACAGTGAGGTAATTCTCCTTGTGCTAAATTGTGCTTAAAAAAAAACATTTTTTCTAGGGACAGAAAACTGTAGGTAGGGAGAGTGTGTCAGTTTCTTTCACTGTCAAAGTCCTTGTTTCCAGGGACCTGGAAGGACAGTGAGGTAATTCTCCTTGTGCTAAATTGTGCTTAAAAAAAACATTTTTTCTAGGGACAGAAAACTGTAGGTAGGGAGAGTGTGTCAGTTTCTTTCACTGTCAAAGTCCTTGTTTCCAGGGACCTGGAAGGACAGTGAGGTAATTCTCCTTGTGCTAAATTGTGCTTAAAAAAAACATTTTTTCTAGGGACAGAAAACTGTAGGTAGGGAGAGTGTGTCAGTTTCTTTCACTGTCAAAGTCCTTGTTTCCAGGGACCTGGAAGGACAGTGAGGTAATTCTCCTTGTGCTAAATTGTGCTTAAAAAAAACATTTTTTCTAGGGACAGAAAACTGTAGGTAGGGAGAGTGTGTCAGTTTCTTTCACTGTCAAAGTCCTTGTTTCCAGGGACCTGGAAGGACAGTGAGGTAATTCTCCTTGTGCTAAATTGTGCTTAAAAAAAACATTTTTTCTAGGGACAGAAAACTGTAGGTAGGGAGAGTGTGTCAGTTTCTTTCACTGTCAAAGTCCTTGTTTCCAGGGACCTGGAAGGACAGTGAGGTAATTCTCCTTGTGCTAAATTGTGCTTAAAAAAAACATTTTTTCTAGGGACAGAAAACTGTAGGTAGGGAGAGTGTGTCAGTTTCTTTCACTGCCAAAGTCCTTGTTTCCAGGGACCTGGAAGGACAGTGAGGTAATTCTCCTTGTGCTAAATTGTGCTTAAAAAAAACATTTTTTCTAGGGACAGAAAACTGTAGGTAGGGAGAGTGTGTCAGTTTCTTTCACTGTCAAAGTCCTTGTTTCCAGGGACCTGGAAGGACAGTGAGGTAATTCTCCTTGTGCTAAATTGTGCTTAAAAAAAACATTTTTTCTAGGGACAGAAAACTGTAGGTAGGGAGAGTGTGTCAGTTTCTTTCACTGTCAAAGTCCTTGTTTCCAGGGACCTGGAAGGACAGTGAGTGAATTCTCCTTGTGCTATATTGTGCTTAAAAAAAACATTTTTTCTAGGGACAGAAAACTGTAGGTAGGGAGAGTGTGTCAGTTTCTTTCACTGTCAAAGTCCTTGTTTCCAGGGACCTGGAAGGACAGTGAGGTAATTCTCCTTGTGCTAAATTGTGCTTAAAAAAAACATTTTTTCTAGGGACAGAAAACTGTAGGTAGGGAGAGTGTGTCAGTTTCTTTCACTGTCAAAGTCCTTGTTTCCAGGGACCTGGAAGGACAGTGAGGTAATTCTCCTTGTGCTAAATTGTGCTTAAAAAAAACATTTTTTCTAGGGACAGAAAACTGTAGGTAGGGAGAGTGTGTCAGTTTCTTTCACTGTCAAAGTCCTTGTTTCCAGGGACCTGGAAGGACAGTGAGGTAATTCTCCTTGTGCTAAATTGTGCTTAAAAAAAAACATTTTTTCTAGGGACAGAAAACTGTAGGTAGGGAGAGTGTGTCAGTTTCTTTCACTGTCAAAGTCCTTGTTTCCAGGGACCTGGAAGGACAGTGAGGTAATTCTCCTTGTGCTAAATTGTGCTTAAAAAAAACATTTTTTCTAGGGACAGAAAACTGTAGGTAGGGAGAGTGTGTCAGTTTCTTTCACTGTCAAAGTCCTTGTTTCCAGGGACCTGGAAGGACAGTGAGGTAATTCTCCTTGTGCTAAATTGTGCTTAAAAAAAACATTTTTTCTAGGGACAGAAAACTGTAGGTAGGGAGAGTGTGTCAGTTTCTTTCACTGTCAAAGTCCTTGTTTCCAGGGACCTGGAAGGACAGTGAGGTAATTCTCCTTGTGCTAAATTGTGCTTAAAAAAAACATTTTTTCTAGGGACAGAAAACTATAGGTAGGGAGAGTGTGTCAGTTTCTTTCACTGTCAAAGTCCTTGTTTCCAGGGACCTGGAAGGACAGTGAGGTAATTCTCCTTGTGCTAAATTGTGCTTAAAAAAAACATTTTTTCTAGGGACAGAAAACTGTAGGTAGGGAGAGTGTGTCAGTTTCTTTCACTGTCAAAGTCCTTGTTTCCAGGGACCTGGAAGGACAGTGAGGTAATTCTCCTTGTGCTAAATTGTGCTTAAAAAAAACATTTTTTCTAGGGACAGAAAACTGTAGGTAGGGAGAGTGTGTCAGTTTCTTTCACTGCCAAAGTCCTTGTTTCCAGGGACCTGGAAGGACAGTGAGGTAATTCTCCTTGTGCTAAATTGTGCTTAAAAAAAACATTTTTTCTAGGGACAGAAAACTGTAGGTAGGGAGAGTGTGTCAGTTTCTTTCACTGTCAAAGTCCTTGTTTCCAGGGACCTGGAAGGACAGTGAGGTAATTCTCCTTGTGCTAAATTGTGCTTAAAAAAAACATTTTTTCTAGGGACAGAAAACTGTAGGTAGGGAGAGTGTGTCAGTTTCTTTCACTGTCAAAGTCCTTGTTTCCAGGGACCTGGAAGGACAGTGAGTGAATTCTCCTTGTGCTATATTGTGCTTAAAAAAAACATTTTTTCTAGGGACAGAAAACTGTAGGTAGGGAGAGTGTGTCAGTTTCTTTCACTGTCAAAGTCCTTGTTTCCAGGGACCTGGAAGGACAGTGAGGTAATTCTCCTTGTGCTAAATTGTGCTTAAAAAAAACATTTTTTCTAGGGACAGAAAACTGTAGGTAGGGAGAGTGTGTCAGTTTCTTTCACTGTCAAAGTCCTTGTTTCCAGGGACCTGGAAGGACAGTGAGGTAATTCTCCTTGTGCTAAATTGTGCTTAAAAAAAACATTTTTTCTAGGGACAGAAAACTGTAGGTAGGGAGAGTGTGTCAGTTTCTTTCACTGTCAAAGTCCTTGTTTCCAGGGACCTGGAAGGACAGTGAGGTAATTCTCCTTGTGCTAAATTGTGCTTAAAAAAAACATTTTTTCTAGGGACAGAAAACTGTAGGTAGGGAGAGTGTGTCAGTTTATTTCACTGTCAAAGTCCTTGTTTCCAGGGACCTGGAAGGACAGTGAGGTAATTCTCCTTGTGCTAAATTGTGCTTAAAAAAAACATTTTTTCTAGGGACAGAAAACTGTAGGTAGGGAGAGTGTGTCAGTTTCTTTCACTGTCAAAGTCCTTGTTTCCAGGGACCTGGAAGGACAGTGAGGTAATTCTCCTTGTGCTAAATTGTGCTTAAAAAAAACATTTTTTCTAGGGACAGAAAACTGTAGGTAGGGAGAGTGTGTCAGTTTCTTTCACTGTCAAAGTCCTTGTTTCCAGGGACCTGGAAGGACAGTGAGGTAATTCTCCTTGTGCTAAATTGTGCTTAAAAAAAACATTTTTTCTAGGGACAGAAAACTGTAGGTAGGGAGAGTGTGTCAGTTTCTTTCACTGTCAAAGTCCTTGTTTCCAGGGACCTGAAAGGACAGTGAGGTAATTCTCCTTGTGCTAAATTGTGCTTAAAAAAAACATTTTTTCTAGGGACAGAAAACTGTAGGTAGGGAGAGTGTGTCAGTTTCTTTCACTGTCAAAGTCCTTGTTTCCAGGGACCTGGAAGGACAGTGAGGTAATTCTCCTTGTGCTAAATTGTGCTTAAAAAAAACATTTTTTCTAGGGACAGAAAACTGTAGGTAGGGAGAGTGTGTCAGTTTCTTTCACTGTCAAAGTCCTTGTTTCCAGGGACCTGGAAGGGCAGTGAGGTAATTCTCCTTGTGCTAAATTGTGCTTAAAAAAAAACATTTTTTCTAGGGACAGAAAACTGTAGGTAGGGAGAGTGTGTCAGTTTCTTTCACTGTCAAAGTCCTTGTTTCCAGGGACCTGGAAGGACAGTGAGTGAATTCTCCTTGTGCTATATTGTGCTTAAAAAAAACATTTTTTCTAGGGACAGAAAACTGTAGGTAGGGAGAGTGTGTCAGTTTCTTTCACTGTCAAAGTCCTTGTTTCCAGGGACCTGGAAGGACAGTGAGGTAATTCTCCTTGTGCTAAATTGTGCTTAAAAAAAAAAAAATTTCTAGGGACAGAAAACTGTAGGTAGGGAGAGTGTGTCAGTTTCTTTCACTGTCAAAGTCCTTGTTTCCAGGGACCTGGAAGGACAGTGAGGTAATTCTCCTTGTGCTAAATTGTGCTTAAAAAAAAACATTTTTTCTAGGGACAGAAAACTGTAGGTAGGGAGAGTGTGTCAGTTTCTTTCACTGTCAAAGTCCTTGTTTCCAGGGACCTGGAAGGACAGTGAGGTAATTCTCCTTGTGCTAAATTGTGCTTAAAAAAAACATTTTTTCTAGGGACAGAAAACTGTAGGTAGGGAGAGTGTGTCAGTTTCTTTCACTGTCAAAGTCCTTGTTTCCAGGGACCTGGAAGGACAGTGAGTGAATTCTCCTTGTGCTATATTGTGCTTAAAAAAAACATTTTTTCTAGGGACAGAAAACTGTAGGTAGGGAGAGTGTGTCAGTTTCTTTCACTGTCAAAGTCCTTGTTTCCAGGGACCTGGAAGGACAGTGAGGTAATTCTCCTTGTGCTAAATTGTGCTTAAAAAAAACATTTTTTCTAGGGACAGAAAACTGTAGGTAGGGAGAGTGTGTCAGTTTCTTTCACTGTCAAAGTCCTTGTTTCCAGGGACCTGGAAGGACAGTGAGTGAATTCTCCTTGTGCTATATTGTGCTTAAAAAAAACATTTTTTCTAGGGACAGAAAACTGTAGGTAGGGAGAGTGTGTCAGTTTCTTTCACTGTCAAAGTCCTTGTTTCCAGGGACCTGGAAGGACAGTGAGGTAATTCTCCTTGTGCTAAATTGTGCTTAAAAAAAACATTTTTTCTAGGGACAGAAAACTGTAGGTAGGGAGAGTGTGTCAGTTTCTTTCACTGTCAAAGTCCTTGTTTCCAGGGACCTGGAAGGACAGTGAGTGAATTCTCCTTGTGCTATATTGTGCTTAAAAAAAACATTTTTTCTAGGGACAGAAAACTGTAGGTAGGGAGAGTGTGTCAGTTTCTTTCACTGTCAAAGTCCTTGTTTCCAGGGACCTGGAAGGACAGTGAGGTAATTCTCCTTGTGCTAAATTGTGCTTAAAAAAAACATTTTTTCTAGGGACAGAAAACTGTAGGTAGGGAGAGTGTGTCAGTTTCTTTCACTGTCAAAGTCCTTGTTTCCAGGGACCTGGAAGGACAGTGAGGTAATTCTCCTTGTGCTAAATTGTGCTTAAAAAAAACATTTTTTCTAGGGACAGAAAACTGTAGGTAGGGAGAGTGTGTCAGTTTCTTTCACTGTCAAAGTCCTTGTTTCCAGGGACCTGGAAGGACAGTGAGGTAATTCTCCTTGTGCTAAATTGTGCTTAAAAAAAACAATTTTTCTAGGGACAGAAAACTGTAGGTAGGGAGAGTGTGTCAGTTTCTTTCACTGTCAAAGTCCTTGTTTCCAGGGACCTGGAAGGACAGTGAGTGAATTCTCCTTGTGCTATATTGTGCTTAAAAAAAACATTTTTTCTAGGGACAGAAAACTGTAGGTAGGGAGAGTGTGTCAGTTTCTTTCACTGTCAAAGTCCTTGTTTCCAGGGACCTGGAAGGACAGTGAGGTAATTCTCCTTGTGCTAAATTGTGCTTAAAAAAAACATTTTTTCTAGGGACAGAAAACTGTAGGTAGGGAGAGTGTGTCAGTTTCTTTCACTGTCAAAGTCCTTATTTCCAGGGACCTGGAAGGACAGTGAGGTAATTCTCCTTGTGCTAAATTGTGCTTAAAAAAAACATTTTTTCTAGGGACAGAAAACTGTAGGTAGGGAGAGTGTGTCAGTTTCTTTCACTGTCAAAGTCCTTGTTTCCAGGGACCTGGAAGGACAGTGAGGTAATTCTCCTTGTGCTAAATTGTGCTTAAAAAAAACATTTTTTCTAGGGACAGAAAACTGTAGGTAGGGAGAGTGTGTCAGTTTCTTTCACTGTCAAAGTCCTTGTTTCCAGGGACCTGGAAGGACAGTGAGGTAATTCTCCTTGTGCTAAATTGTGCTTAAAAAAAACATTTTTTCTAGGGACAGAAAACTGTAGGTAGGGAGAGTGTGTCAGTTTCTTTCACTGCCAAAGTCCTTGTTTCCAGGGACCTGGAAGGACAGTGAGGTAATTCTCCTTGTGCTAAATTGTGCTTAAAAAAAACATTTTTTCTAGGGACAGAAAACTGTAGGTAGGGAGAGTGTGTCAGTTTCTTTCACTGTCAAAGTCCTTGTTTCCAGGGACCTGGAAGGACAGTGAGGTAATTCTCCTTGTGCTAAATTGTGCTTAAAAAAAACATTTTTTCTAGGGACAGAAAACTGTAGGTAGGGAGAGTGTGTCAGTTTCTTTCACTGTCAAAGTCCTTGTTTCCAGGGACCTGGAAGGACAGTGAGGTAATTCTCCTTGTGCTAAATTGTGCTTAAAAAAAACATTTTTTCTAGGGACAGAAAACTGTAGGTAGGGAGAGTGTGTCAGTTTCTTTCACTGTCAAAGTCCTTATTTCCAGGGACCTGGAAGGACAGTGAGGTAATTCTCCTTGTGCTAAATTGTGCTTAAAAAAAACATTTTTTCTAGGGACAGAAAACTGTAGGTAGGGAGAGTGTGTCAGTTTCTTTCACTGTCAAAGTCCTTGTTTCCAGGGACCTGGAAGGACAGTGAGGTAATTCTCCTTGTGCTAAATTGTGCTTAAAAAAAACATTTTTTCTAGGGACAGAAAACTGTAGGTAGGGAGAGTGTGTCAGTTTCTTTCACTGTCAAAGTCCTTGTTTCCAGGGACCTGGAATGACAGTGAGGTAATTCTCCTTGTGCTAAATTGTGCTTAAAAAAAACATTTTTTCTAGGGACAGAAAACTGTAGGTAGGGAGAGTGTGTCAGTTTCTTTCACTGCCAAAGTCCTTGTTTCCAGGGACCTGGAAGGACAGTGAGGTAATTCTCCTTGTGCTAAATTGTGCTTAAAAAAAACATTTTTTCTAGGGACAGAAAACTGTAGGTAGGGAGAGTGTGTCAGTTTCTTTCACTGTCAAAGTCCTTGTTTCCAGGGACCTGGAAGGACAGTGAGGTAATTCTCCTTGTGCTAAATTGTGCTTAAAAAAAACATTTTTTCTAGGGACAGAAAACTGTAGGTAGGGAGAGTGTGTCAGTTTCTTTCACTGTCAAAGTCCTTGTTTCCAGGGACCTGGAAGGACAGTGAGTGAATTCTCCTTGTGCTATATTGTGCTTAAAAAAAACATTTTTTCTAGGGACAGAAAACTGTAGGTAGGGAGAGTGTGTCAGTTTCTTTCACTGTCAAAGTCCTTGTTTCCAGGGACCTGGAAGGACAGTGAGGTAATTCTCCTTGTGCTAAATTGTGCTTAAAAAAACATTTTTTCTAGGGACAGAAAACTGTAGGTAGGGAGAGTGTGTCAGTTTCTTTCACTGTCAAAGTCCTTGTTTCCAGGGACCTGGAAGGACAGTGAGGTAATTCTCCTTGTGCTAAATTGTGCTTAAAAAAAACATTTTTTCTAGGGACAGAAAACTGTAGGTAGGGAGAGTGTGTCAGTTTCTTTCACTGTCAAAGTCCTTGTTTCCAGGGACCTGGAAGGACAGTGAGTGAATTCTCCTTGTGCTATATTGTGCTTAAAAAAAACATTTTTTCTAGGGACAGAAAACTGTAGGTAGGGAGAGTGTGTCAGTTTCTTTCACCGTCAAAGTCCTTGTTTCCAGGGACCTGGAAGGACAGTGAGGTAATTCTCCTTGTGCTAAATTGTGCTTAAAAAAAACATTTTTTCTAGGGACAGAAAACTGTAGGTAGGGAGAGTGTGTCAGTTTCTTTCACTGTCAAAGTCCTTGTTTCCAGGGACCTGGAAGGACAGTGAGGTAATTCTCCTTGTGCTAAATTGTGCTTAAAAAAAACATTTTTTCTAGGGACAGAAAACTGTAGGTAGGGAGAGTGTGTCAGTTTCTTTCACTGTCAAAGTCCTTGTTTCCAGGGACCTGGAAGGACAGTGAGTGAATTCTCCTTGTGCTAAATTGTGCTTTAAAAAAAAATTTTTTCTAGGGACAGAAAACTGTAGGTAGGGAGAGTGTGTCAGTTTCTTTCACTGTCAAAGTCCTTGTTTCAAGGGACAGAGAAGGACACCTGAAGGTAGCCCTTATTGCTTTTTTCCCATCTCCCTGCAGGCCATCTATTAGAATGTCTGGAAGGCAAACAAGGAGAGGCAGACAGTCAGGAGGCAATAAAAGAGGGCAAGCAGGCTCTGTGTCTGGGGGCAACAGTGCTGGTCGTGGACGCGGTGCATTGTCATCAGCACATGGCCATGGGACACGCTTGTCCTTCTTTTCGGCAGCTGGACATGTTGAGCCACATCATGCCGAAGACTTGGTAGAGTGGATGACCAAGCCCTCCTCCTCCTCCTCATCCTCTCTCACCCAGGCTCAGGGTACTGGAAAAGCAGCTGCCAAAGCGTCCTCTTCCCTGGTATCAATGTCAGACTCATCATCAGTCACTCCTTCCCTAGACCCACCATGTCCTCCTCCTGAGGAGTCCCCCGAACTGTTTCAGCACAGTGTTGGGTACATGCTCCAGGAGGATGCCCAGCGTTTCGAAGGGTCTGATGATGAAACCCAGCTAGAGGAAGGCAGTAGCGTGAGAGCAGACAGAGGGGATGCTCAAGAAGGACACCAATCTGGCAGTCATGTTCCAGCAGCTGCAGCATACTGCCAGATTGCCTCCAGTGATGAGGAGGGAGGTGATGATGAGGTCACTGACTCCACGTGGGTGCCTAATAGGAGAGAGGAGGAGGAGGAGGATGAGGAGGAGGCACATCTCCAACGAGGCAGGATGCCCTTTGGTGGCCAGCGTAAGGGCAGTACACCGACGGAATCACACCGCAGAGCTCCGCCTGTGCAGGGCGCTGCCTCTGCCCGTCATTCAAAAAGTTCTTTGGTGTGGGCCTTTTTTGAGGCTAGTGCATCAGATCGCACAGCTGCTGTTTGCAACATATGTCTCAAGCGTATATCGCGTGGCCAAAACATCAGCCGCTTGGGTACCACATGCCTGACCAGACATATGTTGACCTGCCATGCAGCTCGTTGGCAAGCCTACCTCAAAGACCCACACCAAAGAACAAAGCGGACCTCTCCTTGCACCGCATCAGCTGGGATCTCCAACCCCACTATAACTTCAGTCCTCTCTGAAACATGCACTGAGAGGAATGAAGGTGTAGAATTAGGTGTGTCACAGCCAAGTACTTGCGGCCACTCTGCTAGCAGTACACCGACGTCCGATTCTAGCAGGCAAATTTCCCTGCCCCAGCTGCTGGACCGTCGAAAGAAGTTCACTCCCAGCCATCCACATGCCCAGCGGTTGAATGCTAGCTTGGCTAAATTGCTAGCGCTTCAACTGCTGCCTTTTCAGTTGGTAGACTCGGCCCCCTTCCGTGAGTTTGTGCAATGTGCGGTTCCTCAGTGGCAGGTTCCCAAACGCCACTTTTTCTCACGGAAGGCTATTCCGGCTCTCTACCGGCATGTGGAAGGCAATGTCTTGGCCTCGCTGGACAGGGCGGTCAGCGGTAAGGTGCATATTACCGCTGACTCATGGTCCAGCAGGCATGGACAGGGACGTTACCTTTCTTTCACGGCCCATTGGGTCACTCTTTTGGCAGCTGGGAAGGATGCAGGACAAGGTGCAGTAGTGTTGGAGGTTGTCCCACCGCCACGCCTCCAAAATGCTACTACTGGTTGTGACACACCTCTCTCCTCCACCCCCTCCTCTTCTTCTTCCTCCATGGCCTCTTCCTGTGGTTTGTCCTATGAACCAGCGGTGCTCCGTAGCCGTTCACGGGGCTACGCAAGTACGCAGGCAAAAAGATGCCATGCCGTGCTTGCGCTGGTGTGTTTGGGGGACAGAAGCCACACTGGGGCAGAGGTCCTGTCTGCTCTGCAGGGCCAGGCCGAAAGGTGGTTGACGCCACGCCAGCTTAAGCCAGGAATGGTGGTTTGCGACAATGGCACCAACCTCCTCTCCGCCCTCCGACAGGGACAACTGACCCATGTGCCCTGTGTGGCTCACGTCCTTAACCTGGTGGTGCAGCGGTTCTTGGGCAGGTACCCGGGCTTACAGGATGTCCTGAGGCAGGCCAGGAAAGTCTGTGTGCATTTCCGCAGATCTTATAATGCCAGTGCTCGCCTGGCTGAGCTGCAAAAGGAGTTGAACCTGCCCAAGAACCGCCTTATATGTGACATGCCCACCAGGTGGAACTCAACGTTGGCCATGCTGCAGCGGCTGCACACGCAGCAGAGGGCCATCAATGAGTACCTGTGCGACTACGGCACCAGGACAGGGTCAGGGGAGCTTGGTTTTTTTTCTCCACGCCAGTGGGGCATGATCAGGGATGCATGCACTGTCCTGGCACCATTTGAGGAGGCCACGAGGATGGTGAGCAAGGACAGTGCATGCATCAGTGACACTGTACCTCTTGTCCACCTGTTGGAGCACACGCTGCGTGGAATAATGGACAGGGCACTTGAGGCAGAACAGAGGCAAGAAGAGGAGGACTTCCTTGCCTCTCAAGGCCCCCTTTACCCAGACAGTGTTCCTTCTGTCCCACCCATCGCACAGGAAGAGGAGGAGGAGGAGGATTGTGTCAGCATGGAGGTGGAGGCTGGCACTCAGCATCATCAGCAGCAGTCTTTTAGGGATGATTTACAGTCCCAAGAAACCAGTGGACTTGTACGTGGCTGGGAGGAGGTGGCTGCGGATCATGTCGTCCTTAGTGACCCAGAGGACTCCGGAGCGAATGCCTCAGCAAACCTACGCTGCATGGCCTCCCTGATCCTGCAAAGTCTGCGGAAGGATCCTCGTATTCTTCGGATCAAGGAGAGGGACCATTACTGGCTGGCCACTCTCCTTGATCCACGGTACAAGGGTAAGGTTGCGGACCTTATGTTACCGTCGCAGAGGGAGCAGAGGATGAGACAACTCCGGGAGGCCTTGCAGAAAGGTCTGTGCAACGCGTTCCCAGAGACTGGGAGGTTACAAACTCCTGGTCCTGGACAACGAGTTGCTGAGGCTTCGGCCAGTCAAAGAAGGAGCGGTGGGGAAGGTGGCCGTCTGACCGATGCGTTCAGACAATTCTTTAGTCCGCAGCCCCAAAGTATGATCGGTTCCAGCAACCATCGCCAGCGTCTGATAAACATGGTGCAGGAATATCTAGGGGCAAGGTCAGACTTGGACACCTTCCCCACCGAAAATCCTCTGGCTTACTGGGTCTTGAGGATGGATCACTGGCCAGAGCTTGCACAGTATGCAATTGAGCTACTGGCCTGTCCTGCATCCAGCGTTCTTTCGGAACGCACATTCAGTGCTGCTGGAGGATTTGTCACGGATCACAGGGTGCGCCTGTCCACCGACTCGGTTGATCGACTGACTTTCATCAAGATGAACCAGTCTTGGATCACCACCAGCTACCACACACCTGATGCTGATATAACAGACTAATTGATTTTAACATGTCACATCCCTTCAAGACTGATGCTGATGCTGAGTGCCTGTGCTGTTATATTGACTGGCTATCCTCCTCCTCCGAGTCCTCAATGATACGATTGATGATGATAGCTTGGAAGATCATTTTTGTTTATGGGTGCCGCCACCAGTGGCTAAGGCCCAATTTTTCAGCCCCTGTTTTACAGGGGCGTGTAATTACAATTTTTTTAGCAATAATTTGCCATAGGGCTCATTGCTGTGCTCCAAGTACAGTATCTGTGAGGGGTTGGAGTGTTGTGGCACCAGTGCCTAAGGCCCAATTTTTCAGCCCCTGTTTAACAGGGGCGTGTCATTACAATTTTTGAAGCAATACTTTGCAACAGGGCTCATTGCTGTGCTCCAAGTACAGTATCTGTGAGGGGTTGTAGTGTTGTGCCACCAGTGCCTAAGGCCCAATTTTTCAGCCCCTGTTCAACAGGGGCATGCAATTACAATTCTTGATCTAATAATTCACAGCAGGGTCCATTGCTGCACCCACCAAGAGTAACTCTGAGGGCTTACAGTCTTGTGGCAACGCCACCACCACCACCACCACGAAAGGCCCGATTTTTCAGCCCCTGTTCAAAAGGGGCATGTAATTACAATTCTTGATCTAATAATTCACAGCAGGGCCCATTGCTGCACCCACCAAGAGTAACTGTCAGGGCTTACAGTGTTGTGGCACCAGCACCACCATCAAAGCCCCAATTTTTACTACCACTGTTCAACAATTATATGTAATTAAAATTCCTGATATAATAGTTGACAGCAGGGCGTTCCAGCATCAACCAAGAGTAACTGAGTGCTTACAGTGTTGTGCCAACACCAACAACTAAGGGGCCTATTTCTGCAGAGTATATACGGCAGGTCCCTACTTTCAAACATCCAACTTACAAACGACTCCTACTTGCAAACGAAAGAAGACAACAGGAAGTGAGAGGAAATCTACCCCTAGAAAGGAAAATTCTCTCCTGTAAGAATAAATATGGGAGAAAGGGGTCTCATCTGTACTGATGCTTTATCAGCAATCCTTGTTTCAAGAAAAACACCACATTTCAAAAACAGTTGTCATTGGGACGGAAAGTGAGGTGAAATGTTCTGAACAGGGGCACAGACAGCAAAACAAATGTTACAGGGGTGATAACCCTTACCTATGTTTCCCAAAAAGTTTAAAAATAGATTTTTGGGCTGGAGCTACACTTCAACAATGTACCTGTTCAAAATTACAAACAGATTCTACATAAGAACAAACCTACAGTCCCTGTCTTGTATGCACCGCCTGTATACGGCTGTTCAGAGTATATAGGGCCTTTTTTATTTTATGTGCGGGGTTCCCCTTAATATCCATACAAGACCCAAAGGGGCTGGTAATGGGCTGGGGTAGGGGGGGGGGTCATGGGGTAGCTATGCCATTTTTCTTAAAGAATTTCATCCATATTACCGGGACCAGACATTACATTAAAGCCGCAAGCAGTTTTAAATGGCTTTTTTTTCCTTTAGAAGTGTCATTTTGTGCAGGGACAGTTCTAAACACGGGAAACACGTGGCACTTCACAGGCATACTTTAGACACCCCCCAGGTACGATATTTAAAGGAATATTTGACTTTTTTTTTTCACTTTATGCATCATTAAAATGACTGCTCCCGAAAAACGACCGTTTTTAAAACTTCTTTTTGCATTGATACATGTCCCCTGGTGCACAACCCGGGTTCCCAAACCCTATTTATGACAATAACATGCATAATAGTTGTTATAATTAGCACTTTAGAATTCGAACGTTCGCATCCATTGTATTTAATAGGGTTCTAATGTTCGTTCGAACTTTCGGTCCGTTCGCGGGTTCTGGTGCGAACCGAACCCGGGGGTGTTCGGCTCATCACTACTTGTGGACTCTATAACTTTCACAAAGACCAAATAATATCCACCAATTTGTACTTATTTTTACCAAAGATATGTAGCAGTATAAATTTTGGCCAAAATTTATGAAGAAAAAATAGTAATTTGCAAAATTTTATAACAGAAACGAAAAAAAAAAACATTTTTTTACAGAATTTTCAGTCTTTTTTCTCTTATAGCGCAAAAAATAAAAAACCCAACAGTGATTAAATACCACCAAAAGAAAGCTCTATTTGTGTGAAAAAAAGGACAAAAAATTCATATGGGTACAGTGTTGTATGACTGAGTAATTGTCATTCAAAATGTGAGAGCACCGAAAGCTGAAAATTGGTCTGGTTATTAAGGGGGTTTAAGTGCCCAGTGGTCAAGTGGTTAATGTCAATTCATTGATTGCACCTTATGGAAAAGGACTATGTGAGACTATTTTTAATTTTGTTTTACCCATCCATTTCTCATTGGGGAAATTTCTCTTCACATCCTTTCCCATAACAGGAAGTAACAGGAAATTCCCCAAAGGGTGAGGGGATCACTGGTTGTCAACAGAACTAGTGTCCCAATTGGAAAATTTCCCCTCTATTACTGTTTTAGGGGCAACCAAAAATGTGGGATTTTCCTTCATTTTTAGAGATAACAGTAAGCAGGACAAATAGGATGAATTTCCGGAACTGGGGCACAGACAGCAATAAAAACCTAAACCTACAGACAAAAATCATGAGGGGTTCAGGTATCTTCAATTTAAGTTCTGCTATTCTAACTGATGCAGAAAAGACTGTACTCGATAAGGGTCTCAAATATGTCCCCCCGTGCAGGTTGAATAAATTTAAGACCTACATGGATGTTCAACGATTTATCAGGAGAGTTAGTGTCAGGGTGATACGCACCTGATCAGCGAGTCCGTTGGAGCAGAGAGAGGTCACCCGTACGGATCCGACTCGCGAGCCCCTGGTAGTGCAGACAGGAGGCACGGGAGTGCGGAAGGGTAAGAGAGCCTGAGAGTGGTTCCTGGAAGGCGGCTCCGGATCCTGGGTTCAGGAGGGTAGCTGAGCCAGGCAGGCTGCAGGCTGGCAGGTAGGCAGGCAGGTGTATAGAGCAGCGCAGCTGGGCAGGTGCAGAAGGAGCGGTCAGACAGGCAGGGTTCGGCAACGTTCAGGCAATATGGTACAGCAGGGTGGGCAGGTTCAGGGTCAAAGACAGGCCGAGGTCGGGTGCAGGCGGATAGCAGGGAAAGTCCAGTAACAAGCCGGGTGGTCAGAAGATCAGGTTTCGGGCAAACAACAGGAGCAGGATACACAGAGGACTGTAGATCAGACAGCACCGGTCTGAAGTGTTCCAGGAGTTTAAGTAGGCAAACCGTCATGCGCCGGCGCGCACAATGGCGCATCGGCGCATTGGCGTGCGCCACGGCGCATGCGCGCGCGCCCGCAATGCGCGCACATGCACCCGCACGCACAGGCACACCAACGCGCACAGGCACGCGCGCCCGCGGTCTGGGAAGTGCACCAGCGCGGACAGGAACATGCCCAACATCAGCGCACATCGGCGCGCGCGAACGCACACCAAAGCGACCACCAACACGCCCGGCAAGGTACGTTCTCTGACAGTGCCCCCCCCCTTTAGGGCAGCCTCCGGATGCCCAATTGAGCGATCTTCGCGGCATGAGACCTCCTGAAAGCTTGCATGAGTTCCTCCGCATGTATGCCGCTTTCGGGTTCCCAGGAGTTATCTTCTGGGCCGTAACCCCTCCACTTAATTAGATATTGCACCTGGTTGTGTCTCTTCCTACAGTCCAGGATTGCCTCCACCTCAAACTCCTCCTCGTTGTCAATCAAAACAGGTTCCGGTGGGCCAGTGTTACGGCCAGCGAAGGGGTTAGGGACAACCGGCTTTAACAGAGTCACATGAAAGACTGGGTGGACCTTCAGGGAGTTAGGCAAGTCGAGCTCATATGTCACATTGTTGATTCTCCTCTTTACCGAGAAAGGTCCCATGAACTTAGGGCCCAACTTCCTTGACGGACAGGCCATATTTAGGTTAATTGTGGATAACCACACCTGGTTGCCAGGCTCCAGAATGAGTTCCCCTCTCCTTTTCCTATCAAACATCCTCTTGTTGTACTCCTGGGTCTTAGACATGGTCTCCTGTAGAAGTTTGTTATTGGAGATGAAGAAATCCATTGTTTCGGACACTGCAGGGATGGTGCATTCGGGTATGGTACTTGGCAAAAAGGAAGGATGGAAGCCATAGTTGGCAAAGAATGGGGTTTGCTTAGTGGCAGAGTGCAGGGAGTTGTTGTAAGCAAATTCAGCGATGGGGAGCAGGCAGACCCAATCATCCTGGGAAAAGGAGGAAAAACAACGGAGGTACTGTTCTAATGTTTGGTTGGTTCTCTATGTTTGACCATTCGTCTGAGGGTGGTACGCCGAAGAGAATGCCAACTCAATTTCCAGAGAACCACAAAGAGCCTTCCAAAATCTGGAGGTGAACTGGACACCTCGGTCTGAGACAATACTTGCCGGAACTCCATGGAGCCTCACTATCTCTCTGATAAAGACCCTCGCCGTCTCCATGGCGGAAGGTGTACCTTTCATGGGCAAAAAATGAGCCATCTTGGACAGCCTGTCGACGACAACAAAGACCGTGGAGAATCCTTCGGACAGAGGGAGCTCCACTATGAAGTCCATCGACACCATCTTCCAGGGTCTTTCAGGGACAGGTAAAGGTTTTAATAGACCCCAGG
This sequence comes from Rana muscosa, assembly GCA_029206835.1. Taxonomy (NCBI): domain Eukaryota; kingdom Metazoa; phylum Chordata; class Amphibia; order Anura; family Ranidae; genus Rana; species Rana muscosa. The sequence goes on along the minus strand of CM055118.1, from coordinate 342,278,859 downwards.
CCCTCATCCGGCTATTCTTGTTCCGGGAGCAGGTGTTGCATGAGTCCACGTAGCTCTTGCAGTCGCTACCCAGCTGCGGCCACCAGAACGTGCGCTTGATTAGCTCGGCCGTTTTCAAGGTACCGAAATGTCCGGCCAACTTGTGGTCATGGCAAAGTTCCAGAACAGCTATCCGAAGACCCTCAGGGACCATAATTTTGCCCTCGTGCCTGATCAGACCATCTTGTGCCCTGACACAGTTCTCCGGAAGAGAGGTCAAGCCGGCAGACGCCCGCTTAATACGGGACATGAGGTCTTCTTGAAGCAGCAGGAAGTTCCCGGCAGGGAGGATGGTGTCAACAGGTAAGTTCTCTTCAGGAATGCTGAACATTCGGGACAGTGCGTCCGGTTTAATGTTTTTTGAGCCAGGCCTGTAGGTGATGTGGAACAGAAACCTTGAGAAAAAAAGTGCCCACCTTGCCTGCCTTGGTTTCAACCTCTTAGCTGTTCTCAGGTACTCGAGGTTCTTGTGGTCCGTGTAGACCAAAATGGGGTGTGCCGCCCCCTCGAGCAGGTAACGCCATTCTTCTAATGCGGCCTTGATAGCCAGGAGTTCCCGGTCACCCACGTCATAGTTCCGTTCCGCAGTGGAAAGCTTGCGCGAGAAGAAGGCCACTGGAAAAAGTAAGGCTTTAGCCCCCTGACGCTGGGATAGCACAGCCCCCACTGCATTTTCGGAAGCGTCCACTTCCAGGATGAAAGGTAATGCAGGGTCAGGGTGCTTCAGGATGGAGGCAGAGACAAATAATTCCTTCAGTTTGTCAAAGGCAGCTTGGGCTCTAGGGGACCAATAGAATCGGTTTCCTTGTTTGGTCAGTTCGGTAAGAGGGGCGACAATTGCAGAGAAACTTCTGATGAACTTCCGGTAAAAGTTGGAAAATCCGATGAAGCGCTGGACCCCTTTTTTATCTGTGGGGGCAGGCCAGTCCAGGATAGCCGACACCTTCTGAGGGTCCATTTTAATGCCCTCAATCGAAATGATCAACCCGAGAAACTGGATGCTTTGCCGCTCGAACTCACATTTCTCCGGCTTGGCGTAAAGCCCATGTCGTCTGAGCCGAACAAGGACATTCCGGACATGCCTGCGATGGTCGTCTACAGAGGAGGAGAATATCAAGATATCGTCCAGGTATACAATGACGTACAAGTCCAGGTAATCACGGAAGATGTCGTTGACAAAATGTTGGAAGGTAGCCGGAGCGTTACACAGTCCGAACGGCATAACTAGGTACTCGTAGTGCCCGAACCGCGTGCGGAAGGCCGTCTTCCACTCATCCCCCTCTCGAATGCGGATCAGGTTGTACGCTCCTCGGAGGTCAAGCTTGGTGAATATGACCGCCGTTCCCAGCCTCTGGAAAAGTTCCGGCACGAGAGGTAAGGGATAACGGTTTTTAATGGTGATCTTGTTCAACTCCCGATAATCAATACAGGGGCGTAGGGAATGGTCCTTTTTTTCGACAAAAAAGATGCCCGCACCTGCAGGCGAGGTGGACGGGCGGATGAACCCTTTTTTTAGGTTGTCGTCGATGTAGACCTTCAGGGTGCCCAATTCCTGCTCGGTCAACGGGAAGATCCTCCCAAAAGGTACTTCGGTCCCAGGCAAAAGTTCTATAGGGCAATCATATGGTCTGTGAGGGGGAAGGGTTTCTGCTCCCTTCTTACTGAACACGTCCAGAAAGTCATGGTAGGGCTCAGGGATGGTTTTCTGAAGGTCAGGGTCTGTGTCCAGACAGAGCAGATGAGGATGGTCGGTAGAGGCTTGTTGCAGGCAGTGTTGCTGGCAATAATCTGAGAGGAATTTAACCCTCCCTGTAGTCCAGTCAATATTGGGGTTATGGGCTTGCAGCCAGGGCATCCCCAGAATGACGGGGAATAGCGGAGAGGAGATGGCATCCAGACTTAGGAACTCCTGATGGTGGGTTGCCACAGAGGCCAACAAGGGAACGGTTTCCTGAGTGACAGGGCCGGATTTGATAACGGAGCCGTCAGCGAGGTGTACTGCAAGTCCCCGGGATTTCGGCTGCAGGGGAATGTGATGACTGGCAGCAAATGTCAAATCGATAAAGCAGCTGCATGCCCCCGAATCAATTATGGCGGGTACTAGGATTGCGGAAGTCCTTCCGGGGGGCTGTAAAGAGATGGAGAGAGCCAAGTGAGAAGTTGGGTTAGGCAACAAAGAGGCACAAGTAGAAGAAACAGGCAGGCACTTACGCATCTTGGCCGGGCAGGATCTCACGTAGTGTCCTGGTTCGCCACAGTACATGCACAGATTGTTGCTACGCCTGTGCTGGCGTTCTTCGGGAGAGAGAGAAGGGCGCAGTAAGCCCAGTTGCATGGGTTCCGGGTCATCTAAGGCCGGTGACGGGGAAGCCGGTGGTGCAAGACGGACTGGGTTTGAGACCTTGGGGAGCAACCAGGTGGGTCGGAATTGACTGGAGGTCCTCTCGGAGCGGCGCTCTCTCAGGCGCCGGTCGATCTGAATTGACAGATCAATTAGCTTGTCCAGGGTTTGAGGAACTCCGACACGTGCTAGCTCATCCTTGAGCTGATCCGACAAGCCCATCCAGAATTGGTAGCGCAAAGCAGCGTCATTCCACTCTGTGTCGGAACTCCATCGTTTGAACTCTGCCGCATAGTCCTCGGCTGCTCTGCGGCCTTGCAGGAGAGAGTGAAGAACGGATTCTGCAGTAGCCGCTTGTTGCGGGTCCTCATAGAGTTGGGACATAGAGGCAAAGAACGTGGCAAGGGTCTCCAAGGAGGCATCCTTCTGCTCTAGAAGGCGGTGAGCCCAGACCTGCGGCTCGTCGGTCAGCAGGGAGATGACGAAGCCCACCTTGGTTACTTCCAGAGAAAAGGTGCGGGGTTGCAGGGCGAAGAAAAGTTCGCAGGCGTTGCGGAACGCACGATATTTGCTGCGATCGCCCGCAAACTTCACGGGTGTAGGGACCCTGGGTTCCGGAGGAAGCATGACGACAGAAGGTGTAGCCGGGTATCCCGTGGATGTGGTGCCTTGTGGGCTGGCAGGTGTGGACAGGACTTGACCTCTTTCCTCCAACCTGGTATAGCCGGCTTGGAGGTCTTTCACGGCTTGCGTCAGCCCGTTCAGGTGTCTGCACAATTCCTCCATGGGATCCCTCCCCTGCTCGGACTCGGACATGGCTGTCTGATACTGTCAGGGTGATACGCACCTGATCAGCGAGTCCGTTGGAGCAGAGAGAGGTCACCCGTACGGATCCGACTCGCGAGCCCCTGGTAGTGCAGACAGGAGGCACGGGAGTGCGGAAGGGTAAGAGAGCCTGAGAGTGGTTCCTGGAAGGCGGCTCCGGATCCTGGGTTCAGGAGGGTAGCTGAGCCAGGCAGGCTGCAGGCTGGCAGGTAGGCAGGCAGGTGTATAGAGCAGCGCAGCTGGGCAGGTGCAGAAGGAGCGGTCAGACAGGCAGGGTTCGGCAACGTTCAGGCAATATGGTACAGCAGGGTAGGCAGGTTCAGGGTCAAAGACAGGCCGAGGTCGGGTGCAGGCGGATAGCAGGGAAAGTCCAGTAACAAGCCGGGTGGTCAGAAGATCAGGTTTCGGGCAAACAACAGGAGCAGGATACACAGAGGACTGTAGATCAGACAGCACCGGTCTGAAGTGTTCCAGGAGTTTAAGTAGGCAAACCGGCATGCGCCGGTGCGCGCAATGGCGCATCGGCGCATCGGCATGCGCCACGGCGCATGCGTGCGCGCCCGCAATGCGCGCACATGCACCCGCACGCACAGGCACACCAACGCGCACAGGCACGCGCGCCCGCGGTCTGGGAAGTGCACCAGCGCGGACAGGAACATGCCCAACATCAGCGCGCATCGGCACGCGCGAACGCACACCAAAGCGACCACCAACACGCCCGGCAAGGTACGTTCTCTGACAGTTAGCATTAAACGCCATTTTTTGTGCAATCCCATTGGCACAAATAATGATTTGGTACCTGGGTTCACCCACTCAGGATTATCAAACGCGTCTTTGTTTAACCCTCCTGGAGCATTGGCTCCGCCCCTTAAAGTGTTTAGGGATGTGGTCCTCAGGGATTTGGATCAATTGCCACTTAAAAAGGTACATTCCGATAGAACCCTTGTTGAAGGCCTTGATTCCCTATGTAAAAACAGGGATCTTGTTATTAGGCCTGCGGATAAAGGGGGGGGGGTATTATCATTCTAGACAAGGCTGATTACCTTTCTGAGATGTCTCGGATCGTCAACGATCGGGACACCTATACTCCCCTATCATCCGATCCAAAGACCCTATATACAAGAGAGCTATCAGTATTGGTTCAAAGAGGTCTAGACCTTGGGATACTTGACAGGAAGGAAAGTGAATATTTGGTGCCTAGGGCGCCACGCACACCTGTCATTTATTATCTCCCCAAAATACATAAAGATGCTACAAACCCCCCTGGGTGCCCTATTATTAGTGGCATTGATTCCATCATGTCTAGGGTGGGACGTTATATTGATGGCTTCTTACAACCATTGGTTTTGATGATGCCTTCGCATCTCAAGGATTCCCGCCAGGTTATCAAAATTTTGACCGGAATCACCCCTGGGGACGGCATGTGGTTGGTAACAGCGGACGTCACGTCCTTATATACTATCATTCCCCATAATTTGGGTTTATTTGCAGTAGAATACTACTTGAGGCGTGACTCCAGACTGTTTGATGAACAGATTTCATATATTCTTGAGTTGCTATCATTTGCTGCTTCTAGGAGCTACTTCTGGTTTAATAACCAATTCTACAGGCAAGACAGAGGAGTGGCTATGGGGGCAAAATATGCCCCTAGTCTGGCCAATCTCTTTATGGCCCTATGGGAGGAGGACGTTGTCTATGTTCAACGCCCGCCCCAACTCATGTTGTGGGCAAGGTACATTGACAACGTCCTCCTCCTATGGGATGGGGATCGTAAAGATCTAGATACCTATATGGAGTACCTCAATAACAACACTAGGGGTATTGTCTTGAATTTTGAGGCGAGCCAGGAGGAGATTCATTTTTTAGATTTAAAAATAAGTATTAAAAATGGCTCTTTCACCACTTTCACCTTTTTTTAAAATACGGATAGGAATTCATACATACCTACCAATAGTTGCCATCATCCATCATGGCTTAAATCCGTACCCAAGAGTCAATTCATCAGGCTGAAACGTAACTGTACAGATCACAAAGAATTTCTAACACAAGCACAAATCCTGGTTGGTCGATTTTTGGAAAAAGGGTATTCCAATGATTCACTCATTAACACCTTAAATGAGGTTGCATTATTGGATAGGAAAGACCTATTGGCTGAGAAACCTAGGTCCCAATTGAGAGTGCCATCCATTCCATTTGTTACCACTTATTCAACTCAATATAGGGGTATCAAACAGTTGATTAAGAAGCATTGGCACATTCTCACCAATGACCATGTTTTGCAGGGAGTATTACCTGTCCACCCTCAGGTTATATACAAGGGAGCACCTTCTTTACAAGGGAGAGTGGCACCCAATATTCTAGATCCCCCTTCTGTGCGCAAGACTTTTCTCGATCAGTTGGTGGGTTTCTATCAGTGTAGGAGGTGTCGGGTATGTTCGTTGAGTGGTTGTACCCATAGACGTACCAATACGTTTAAGTGCACTGTAACCAATGTCGAGCATAAAATATTGCCCTTTATTACTTGCTCCACAGAGAGAGTTGTTTATCTCCTACAATGTCCATGTGGACTCCAATATGTGGGCAGGACTAAACGACCTCTCCGTGTTAGACTAAACAAACATATCACTAACATCCTCACAGGTTTCCCAAAACACCCAGTATCCCGACACTATTTGGAAATTCATGCCAAAGACCCCACCAACACCATCTTTCTGGGGATAGATAAATATTCTGCTAGATGGAGGGGTGACTCCATGATCAGAAGTATTTCCAGACTTGAGATGGCTTGGATCCACAGACTGAAGAGTTATGTACCATATGGGATGAACGTTGAAGTAGATCTCAACGCTTTCATCGATAACTCTTAGTCTGTGATAAGTGGGAGCTTGCTTTGCATATGTGGATCTTGCTATTTTGGTGACCACAATTGTTTGCCATTATATATCCTTATATGTCCAATTTACCATCCAAGGGACCCCCAATGGGCCCTCACACTTTAGAATATTCCTCCCCCCCTTTCCCTTTTCCTGTTGCTGTTTCTAGTTGAGGTATATTTGTTTGTCTTTTTTTGACCTCCACTGGTTATAATATGCAACAATACATATAGAACCTTTTTATTATCATTTTTTATGTGTATATACATTTCTATCTTTATAGATATTAGTATGTATCCTTATAACATACTTTTCAAAGTATTCCTATATTTTTCAAATGGTATACCATATTGTGGTGGACGGGTGGAGGTTGTTTATTAATTTGGACATCCTTCCCGCCCACACACATGATAAGGTTCAATATAAATGAGTTTTACGACTTAAATGCTGTTTTATATGTTCACCTCCTATTTTTAATATATTTGGGGTTAACTTTGTCTATTCATATACCGCTGCCTGTGATCAAAGTGAGGCTTGGTTATGTGTTGGTTCAGGGCCGGGCCTTTCTGGTGGTATGGAGGCTTGGTTTAATTGCCGTGACTCCATTGGCCGCTTAGAATGAGGCTTGACTCTTTTTTCTTCCATAGTGCTGCCTGTGATCAAAATGAGGCTTGGCTATGTGTTGGTTCATGGCCGGGCCTTTCTGGTGGTATGGAGGCTTGGTTTAATTGCTGCGACTCCATTGGCCGCTCAGAGTGAGGCTTGGTTATGTGTTGGTTCAGGGCTGGGCCTTTCTGGTGGTATGGAGGCTTGGTTTAATTGCCGTGACTCCATTGGCCGCTTAGAATGAGGCTTGACTCTTTTTTCTTCAATAGTGCTGCCTGTGATCAAAATGAGGCTTGGCTATGTGTTGGTTCATGGCCGGGCCTTTCTGGTGGTATGGAGGCTTGGTTTAATTGCTGCGACTCCATTGGCCGCTCAGAGTGAGGCTTGGCTTTTCTTCTTCTATATCTCGTGATTCGTCAGCACGTCACCTGATCCCCATGACGACGTGTAGGAACACGAAACGTACGTCGGGAAGGTGAGCGTGCTGACGCCATCATCACGGGACAGGTACGGCGGACCGGCCGGTTGTTATGCTCTTTTAATGTTATATTGTGTAAGGGTTTTTATACCCCTTTTTATAAATAAATTTAACATTGGGTAATGCACTATCGAGCCTCCTCTCTCTTTTTGGTAAATCTTTGACGCAACCACTGCACATCAAGTGACGTTTGGATCTCTCTGGATTTTCCCCTGGGATTGCGGATGGGCTTATTTGTTTCTTACCTCTGGTAAGCAGTTTGTATTGTTGGTGGTGGACACGGGTGTGCATGCACCGAATTCCAATCTGATGCGGGTCACCTCTTCACGGCTTCCCTTCATTCTTAATTTTTTTGATTTTTGAATGGACTTTTATTTGGATATATTCCAGACTTACCTACTGTCATCACTATTGGACTTCATATGTATATATTTCTATGTGTTGGTACTAACATTCATACATTGGTTAATTCACATTAGCGCACTTGTTCCTTTTATTTTAGCAATAAAAACCTGACAGGTGTTCTATTCTCTCTCCACTCTATCCAACACAATACAAAAAAAAATAAAAAAATAAACTTAAAGTGTTACTTAACCCACAACAGTAAAATCAGTCTGTATATGCAGTAAAGCATGTTTGTTATACTCACGGTGGAACCAAAGGGGTTAATCCTCTGCATTGTGTAAGAATGTATTTTGATCCTTTCTTCTCTGACCCTCCCCTTCTTCCACTGTCCCCAATCTTTCTGCTGATAGAACAGAGCCTTTGGAGTCACTCTGCACATGCTCAGTTTGGTTTGTATTGCTAGAGAGTTTTATTTTTCTTGGGAGGGTGTATGTGATCAGCACAGGGCCAATCAGCACTGTCCAGACAGAGGGTCAGGGGTCTTGCAGCCTCATAGGACAATCAGGGGAGAATGCAAACCTACAAGCTTCAACCAGACACTGATAGAAGTCCTAAGACTGCTATATACTGCTGATGAGAAAAGGTATTTAGCAGTTGATATTTACTAAAATAATTGCATTTCCGTATTCTGTGTACTGTGAGAGACCAGATATAGTGAATGCAGGCTCCTGGGTTTAGTAACACTTTAGTAGCCCTGTGTGCATATTACACTGCAGGCCATTCAAAAGATGTTACATTGATAAAACTCTGACACATCTTTAGAAATGGTCCGTTTTATACACACAAGGCCATTGATTGCACACAAAAAAATGTGAAATGAAGACATGAATGAGTCACCATGGGATAATCATGTGATCATTTCAAACTAGATTAAAAAAATTAATAGTGTTTGCTGACTCAGGCTGGGTTCACACTGGTACGACACGACAGTCATACAACTTTCATCCTACTTTGCTCTGCGACATCAGTCCTACATTGATCCTACATCGGTCTGACATCCATCCGACATTCATGAACAGGATACTACATTGATCCGACTTTGTGATAGTCTGACTTGTCCTTTGACCAATCAAAACAATCCCAGGGTGAGATAAGTTCCTTTTACTGCTGCTGTAATCACCATGTCGGATGTCAAATGTCGGATGGTTAGGACAAGGATCCTACTTTGATCCGACTTCAATGATATTCAATGGGCTGAAGTAGGACCAAAGTCGGACCAAAGTAGTACAGAGAGCATTTTCAAAGTCGGACCGACATGTGTCGGACCAGTTAAGACGGCTCTCATAGGGAAACATTGATTTTCACACGTCATGCGACATGAGCTCCCAATGTCGGAGCGTTTGTCGCCCCAGTGTGAACCCAGCCTAAACAAAGCCATCCATTAGTGAATTAATTAAAAGCTGGAGGGAAGAACAAAAAACTTTGCTGTCTTAGGCTGGGTTCACACTGATACGACACGACATTCATCCGACTTTCATCCTACTTTGCTCTTCGACATCAGTCCTACATTGATCCTACATTGGTCCGACATCCATCCGACATTCATGAACAGGATACTACTTTGATCCGACTTTGTGCTAGTCTGACTTGTCCTTTGACCAATCAAAACAATCCCAGGGTGAGATAAATTCCTTTTACTGCTGCTGTAATCACATGTCGGATGTCAAATGTCGGATGGTTAGGACAAGGATCCTACTTTGATCCGACTTCAATGATATTCAATGGGCTGAAGTAGGATCAAAGTTGGACCAAAGTAGTACAGGGAGCATTTTCAAATTCGGACCGACATGTCTCGGACCAGTTAAGACGGCTCTCATAGGGTAACATTGATTTTCACACGTCATGCGACATGAGCTCCTAATGTCGGAGCGTTTGTCGGACAAGTGTGAACCAGGCCTTAATAACGGTTTCTTATACGGCAATCAGGGGCAATGATGGTGTGAACCTCATAGTGCCTTGACTTGCTTATATAGTAAATCCAGTGCATGGAGCAATTGGCCTTTGTTTAAAGCGTACCCTTGCTTTTTTTTTCCCAATCTTGCCTTACAAATGCCGCCAGGCAAAATTAGAGAACGGTATTCCCGTGAATTTCACCAAATGTGCAACCAGAAAATTGACAGCAATTCTAGAGACGGAGACATTTCCAGCTAATGCGTATTAAAGATGAAGAAGAAAAAACTGTTCTGTAAACAAACCTAACAGTATAGCTGCAACTCAAAGTGGCAATGGAAAAAATATAAGCTGCCATGTTAAAGTGACACGTTAACAAATAAGTGTACTAAAAACAATAGGTAAATGAAATAAAAAGTGCAAAAAAAAAAAATGCAAAAAATGTTTAACCACTTGGGCACTAAACCCCCTTCGTGCCCGGACCAATTTTCAGCTTTCAGCGCTGACGCACTTTGAATGACAATTGCGCGGTCATACAATGCTGTACCCAAATGATATTTTTATCATTTTTTCCCCACAAATAGAGCTTTCTTTTGGTGGTATTTGATCACCTCTGTGATTTTTATTTTTTGCGCTATAAACAAAGAAAGACAGAAAATTTTGAAAAAAAACACAATATTTTTTTACTTTTTGCTATAATAATATCCCAATTTAAAAAAAAAAAAATTCTCAGTTTAGGCCGATACGTATTCTTCTATATATTTTTGGTAAAAAAAAATTGCAATAAGCGTATAGTGATTGGTTTGCGAAAAAGTTATAGCGCCTACAAAATAGGGGATAGAATTATGACATTTTTATTATATATTTTTTTTTTACTAGTAATGGCGGCGATCTGCGATTTTTGTCAGGCCTGCAATATTGCGGCGGACATATCGGACACTTTTGACACTATTTTGGGACCATTCACATTTATACAGCGAACACTGCTATAAATATGCACTGATTACTGTATAAATGTGACTGGCAGGGAAGAGGTTAACACTAGGGGCGATCAAGGGGTTAAATATGTTCCCTATTAGTGATTCTTACTGTGTGGGGGAGGGGACTGACTGAGGGAGGTGACCGATCTGTGTCCCTATGTACAAGGGACACAGCATCGGTCTCCTCTCTCCCTGACAGGACGTGGATCTCTGTGTTTACACACAGAGATCCACGTCCTGCCTCTGTCACAGCCGATCGCGTGTACCTGGTGGACATCGCGGCCCGCCAGGACCACGCATCGGCATCACGTGACCACGGCGGGCACAGCTGTTCCACGCCGCGCACCCTCGGCGGCGCGCAGGGCGGAGAGAAACAGGAGGACGTCCATGGACGTCCACTCAGCACTTGAGAGCCGCGCTGCAGATGTCTTTTGTCTATAGCGCGGGTCTCAAGTGGTTAAGGAAGTCCCAACTGTGAAATCTGCAATTTATGTAAAATCCTCCAATGGCTCTTAGGGATTCTAATAATTCCTTCAAAGAAAGACAAATCAACAGGAAAAGGTTCAATGAAAATCTTGTGACTTGTTATTCGTAGATATAGTGAATCCACCACCACCACCCAAAGTGCACGCTTCCTGGCTGAACAAGTTTAGACACTTGTGGCTTATACCCAGCCAGGGCTTTTTCCTCCCAAGACTTCAGATGTTGATCTGTTCAGCAGGCATAGTAAACCGTCCAGTCAGGAACGTAATAGATGGTGCAGCTTGAGGGCCCATACACGGTTCAACTGGTGTTGAGACAATGATAGCCTATAGCCAATATTTGAGACTCAGACGGAATTGTTCTCGTGACAGTTCCTTCAAACAGGAGGCAGACAAATTGAGGGAGAGACTTCTATCATGAGGCTACTCGTCTTCATTTCTAAAAAAGACTGTGCTTTTGCTATATTTCCTTGGAACGCTGGTATGTAGATATTAGACATAGTATTAAATCGACATCTCTTGCTGGTATGTAGATATTAGACATAGTATTAACCACTTAACGACCGCCCACTGTAAATATATGTCAGCAGAATGGCACCGACAGCCACAATCACGTATATCTACGTGATCGCCTTTGTATAGTTGGGGGGTCCGATCGGACCCCCCCTTCTTTACAGTGAGCGGTGGTTAAGTGTTTGGGAGCGATCCAGGATGAGGGGACGGCCGTTCGATTCCGGCCACCCCCTCGCGATCGCTCCTGGCGAATGAGAAAGCTTCCCTGCCTGTGTAATGTTTACACATGCAGAGGAAGTGATGTCATCTCTCCTGCGGCGCTCACATATACCGAGCGCCGCACAAAAGAAGATGCCAGGTTAGTGCACAAAACACTGCACTGACACCAGGACACATAGGCACATAAATCGCCCCCCAGGCCCCCCCCAGACACCCCAGATCACCCCCCAGATCACCCCCAAGCCCCCAGTCACAGTGTCACTGATTGCAGTGACCATTTATTTACTGATCACTGCAATCAGTGACATTTTTGACTGTAAAAGTCTCACTAAAGTTAGTTTTAGGTCCAGTGTAGCCCCCTAACCCCCCCCCCAATAAAGGTTTAACCCCCTGATCGCCCCCCAGATAATCCTTTCACCCCCTATCACCACTGTCGCTAAGCGATCATTTTTCTGATCGCTGTCTTAGCGTCGGTGATGCCAATCGGTAGCCAGTTATTTTTTTTAGGTTCGCCGCAGGTTTTTATAGCGTCGGGTACCCCCATATATTACCTAATAAACGTTTAACCCCCTTGATCGCCCCCCAGATAACCCTTTCACCCCCTATCACCACTGTCGCTAAGCGATCATTTTTCTGATCGCTGTCTTAGCGTCGGTGATGCCGATCGGTAGCCAATTATTTTTTTTAGGTTCGCCGCAGGTTTTTATAGCGTCGGGTACCCCTATATATTACCTAAAAAAGGTTTAAGCCCCTTGATCGCCCCCCAGATAACCCTTTCACCCCCTATCACCACTGTCGCTAAGCGATCGTTTTTCTAAACGCTGTCTTAGCGTCGGTGATGCCGATCGGTAGCCAGTAATTTTTTTTAGGTTCGCCGCAGGTTTTTATAGCGTCGGGTACCCCCATATATTACCTAATAAAGGTTTAACCCCCTTGATCGTCCCCCAGGTAACCCTTTCACCCCCTCTCACCACTGTCGCTAAGCGATAGTTTTTCTGATCGCTGTCTTAATGTCGGTGATGCCGATAGGTAGCCAGTAATTTTTTTTAGGTTCGCCGTCAGGTTTTTATATAGCGTCAGGTACCCCCATATATTACCTAATAAAGGTTTTAACCCCCTAATTGCCCCTAGTTAACCCTTTCACCAGTGATCACCATATAAGTGTTACGGGTGACGCTGGTTAGTTAGTTTGCTTTTTATAGTGTCAGGGCACCTGCCGTATATAACCCAATAAAGGTTTAACCCCCTGATCGCCCGGCGGGTGATATCAATTAGGTTTTAGCGTCAGAGAGGGTCTGCGTCACACCCCAGGCAGCGTCAGGTTAGTGCCAGTAGCGCTAACACCCACGCGTGAAGCATACACCTCCCTTAGTGGTATAGTATCTGAACAGATCAATATCTGATCTGATCAGATCTATACTAGCGTCCCCAGCAGTTTAGGGTTCCCAAAAACGCAGTGTTAGCGGGATCAGCCCAGATACCTGCTAGCACCTGCGTTTTGCCCCTCCGTCCAGCCCAGGCCACCCAAGTGCAGCATCGATCGATCACTGTCACTTGCAAAACACAACACACATAACTGCAGCGTTCGCAGAGACAGGCCTGATCCCTGCGACTCCAGTGCTGTAGGAGGTGATTTCACCACCACAGTTAAAAAAAAAAAGCATATATGCCGAAGCATTGGGGCAGCAGGGGCGGAGGAGCGGAGGAGCGATTTTGCTCCTAATGCCGCGTACATACGGTCGAAAATCCGACGGAGGCTTGCCCGTGGAAAAGTCTGACCATGTGTACGCGGCATAACTTTTGCGGGAAGATGCCCCCATGCTTCGACGTATATAAATGGTGCATGTATGCCCATCATTAGAAGTGGGTGGATGAAGGGCGGTATTCTAATGGTGGGCATACCCCCCGATCAATCTTTTTTTTTTCGTTCAGCCAACAGGCTGCATGAAAAAAAAGATTACAATACATGTCCAACAAGGACCAGCAACGTACTGGTATGTTGCTGGACTTTGAATGTTTATACCAGAATGATGCCTGCGGGTTTAGGTATCATCTTGGTATCATTCTTTTCAGCCAGCGGCCGGCTTTCATGTAAAAGCAATCCTAGTGGCTAATTAGCCTCTGGACTGCTTTTACAAGCAGTGGGAGGGAATGTCCCCCCCCCCAGATATAAAAAGCGCCATTGGGAAATTGGGAAAGCATTTTATCACACCGATCTTGGTGTGGTCAGATGCTTTGAGGGAAGAGGAAAGATCTAGGGTCCAATAGACCCCAGTTTTTTTCAAAAAAAGAGTAACTGTCACTACCTATTGCTATCATAGGGGATATTTACATTCCCTGAGATAACAATAAAAATGATAAAAAATAAATAAATATGGAAGCAACAGTTTAAAAATAAAATAAAAAAGCAAAATTAATAATAAAAAAATAAAAAAAAATAAAAAAAGTACCCCTGTCCTGCCCTGCTCTTGCCCAATGGCGAACGCAAGCGTCGGTCTGGCGTCATATGTAAACAGCAATTGCACCATGCATGTGAGGTATCACCGCAAAGGTCAGATCGAGGGCAGTAATTTTAGTCATAGACCTCCTCTCTAAATCTAACGGCGTAACCTGTAAAGGCTTTTAAAGGCTTTTAAAAATGTATGTAGTTTGTCGCCAATGCGCGTTTGTGCGAAATTTTAAAGCATGTCATGTTTGGTATCTATGTACTCGGCCTAAGATCATCTTTTTTATTTCATCAAACATTTGGGCAATATAGTGTGTTTTAGTGCATTAGAATGAAAAAAAAGTGTATTTTTTCCTCAAAAAATGCGTTTGAAAAATCGCTGCGCAAATACTGTGTAGAAAAAAAAATGCAACACCCACCATTTTAATCTGTAGGGCCTTTGCTTTAAAAATCTATATAATGTTTGGGGGTTCAACATAATTTTCTTGCAAAAAAAAAATATGTTTTCATGTAAACAAAAAGTGTCAAAAAGGGCTTTGTCTTCAAGTGGTTAGAAGAGTGGATGTAAGCTTCCTAATGTTGTGTATAAAATGCCAGAACAGTTCAAACCCCCCCCCAAATGACCCCATTTTGGAAAGTAGACACCCCAAGCTATATACTGAGAGGCATGTCAAGTCCATGGAATATTTTATATGTTGACACAAGTTGCGGAAAAAAGACAATTTATTTATTTTTTCTTTATTTTTTGCACAAAGTTGTCACTAAATGATATATTGCTCAAACGTGCCATGGGCATATGTGGAATTACACCCCAAAATACATTCTGTTGCTTCTCCTGAGTATGGGGATACCACATGTGTGAGACTTTTTGGGAGCCTAGCCACGTACGGGCCCCCGAAAACCAAGCACCGCCTTCAGGATTTCTAAGGACTCAAATTTTTGATTTCACTCCTCACTACCTATCACAGTTTCGGAGGCCATGGAATGCCCAGATGGCACAAACCCCCCCAAATGACCCCATTTTGGAAAGTAGACACCCCAAGCTATTTGCTGAGAGGTATGGTGAGTATTTTGCAGATCTCGCTTTTTGTCACAAAGTTTTGAAAATTGAAAAAAAAAAAAATTCTTTCTTTATTTTCAAAAACAAATGAGAGCTGTAAAATACTCACCATGCCTCTCAGCAAATAGCTTGGGGTGTCTACTTTCCAAAATGGGGTCATTTGGGGGGGGTTTGTGCTATTTTGGCATTTTATGGCCTTCGAAACTGTGATAGGTAGTGAGGAGTGAAATCAAAAATTTGAGTCCTTAGAAATCCTGAAGGCGGTGCTTGGTTTTCGGGGGCCCGTACGTGGCTAGGCTCCCAAAAAGTCCCACACATGTGGTATCCCCGTACTCAGGAGAAGCAGCAAAATGTATTTTGGGGTGCAATTCCACATATAACCATGGCATGTGTGAGCAATATATCATTTAGTGACAACTTTTTGTAATTTATTTTTTTTTTGTCATTATTCAATCACTTGAGACAAAAAAAAATATTCAATGGGCTCAACATGTCTCTCAGCAATTTCCTTGGGATGTCTACTTTCCAAAATGGGGTCATTTGGGGGGGTTTTGTACTGCCCTGACATTTTAGCACCTCAAGAAATGAGATAGGCAGTCATAAATTAAAAGCTGTGTAAATTCCAGAAAATGTACCCTAGATGTAGACGCTATAACTTTTGCGCAAACCAATAAATATACGCTTATTGACATTTTTTTTACTAAAGACATGTGGCTGAATACATTTTGGTCTAAATGTATGACTAAAATTGAGTTTATTCGATTTTTCTTATAACAAAAAGTAGAAAATATCATTTTTTTTCAAAATTTTCGGTCTTTTTCCGTTTATATCACAAAAAATAAAAATCGCAGAGGCAATCAAATACCATTAAAAGAAAGCTCTATTTGTGGAAAGAAAAGGACGCAAATTTTGTTTGGGTACAACATTGCATGTCCACACAATTTACAGTTAAAGCAGCGCAGTGAAAAATTCTGAAAACAGCTCTGGTCCTTTAGCTACAAAATGGTCCGGGGCTTAAGTGGTTAAAGATGAGCCTGTGTATGAGAAGGGCTCAGGGTCATTTGAAGATCTGTCCTTTCAGAATTTGTCCTTTGGTTTTGACTAGTGATAAAATGTACAGTTGATGAATAAAATGACTCTTATATGCTCCCCTGGTATCTCATTAACTGCCTGTATCTTTCAAATTCCAGGTAACTCCACCCCAACAATATTACCAATTGTACTGGGTGTGGTCATTGTCTTCCTGGTCATCTTTATTGTGTTGGTCATCTGCTGGATAAAAACAAGAGGTAAATCTACATTTGTAAACAAGGAGAAAATAACAGATCATAAATTATATAAACCATAGGTTTTCTATTAAAATGTACGGCTGATTGGGGGAAACTGGTGTAAATTTTGGAAGAAGGAAACAATTTAAAAAATGAAATATAAGGTAACTAAGTTACTGCTCAATGTACACTATCAAGATTTTTAGAACAAAAGGGTGGGGGGTATTGTGATGGAACCATCCAGCAACCAGATTGGGTGCTTCCTTCAAGATATAGCTTCCTCCAGTCTGGACCAAGGAACCGGGTGTTGTCGCTGAGCTGAGCACCCAACACTAGGCGACCCTAACTTAGGTACTCTGGAACTGTAACTAATTTTATTATAAAATCACACAGATTATATAGCACACCAAAGTAGGTGAGGGTCTAATCACATTATTGTATGCAAAGGAAAATTTATACCGGAATATAATTAACATAAACTAAGGAACAGCCAACATAAACAGTATGCTAATCCACCACTAGCAATGAAGAGTTGTCAGTGTTCTAATTAACATGAACTAACTAATTAACAACTAGCCACTTAAACCAGCCTAGGTAACCAGACGGTCCAGCACCCAGCCCACAACCCTGGATACATACTACATTACACATTATTGTAAGCATATACACATAACATCCCACAATGGTTCCATAACAAGGTAAGGTGGTCACAATATTAATCTCATCTCCAAGAAATACGCAGACAGACAAAAACAATAGGTAAATCAATTAACAATGGGAATGCACAGCTAGGAGGCACACAATGGGGGAGACAAAAACTTGTGTAATCTGTCCATCAGACAAGTCATCAGAAGGCAAACAATGTTCCAGCAGTCTGATAAAGTGGAATTAATTTATTTTCATAGATTTCCTGTGGGATATTCTGATAAATATTACTGTCCCAAGTGAAGCTTCTCCAACTCAGTCTGCAGGAGGTCCACCATACTTCCTCTGACCATTAACCTGTACAAGATTAATATTACATCTTTCCATCCACTCCAGATGGGAAGCTTTATTGTCCTTATTCAGAGAATTAATCCAGGCCTCGCTCTCAGAGTTTTATCATGTTGTTGTCCATCATTAAAGAATGATCTGCTCTCTCCATGGGATCAGAGACTGAACTGAGCTCTTTACCATGATCTGACCGGAAGAAGCAGACAAAATCCCCAATCTTCTCCATAAGCCATAATCAGTGGGTAGGAGGCTTGCCCCTAGTGCCCTCCAAAAGCCCCTGTCCCAGTTGGGTCTGTCACAGGTATATAACACAGCATAATATTCTGGAAGTATGCACTGATCGTAAATTTAGCTGTAACATAAGAATGGTGGGTATGTATGTTAATATGCTCTAAACAGCTAAAGGGAAATGAGTAAGGAAAATTTGGTGGGGGACACTGGAGAGCGGAGTAAGATGAGACAGAGTCGCAAACCTTTAAAGTTTATCCCAAGGCAAAACTTTTTTTAGTTTTGGATTTATTGGGAAAGGGTTTGATCCTCTGTCATTTTTTTTTTATTGCTGTCTGTATTTCTTATGGTAACATTCATCCATATATTTGTGTTAATGATCTTTGTTACCAAGTGTAGCACTACCCCCGTAGGAGCTGCTGGTTAGTTTTTGGGTCTACGCTCTGCCTATCAACCCCAGAAGTTTGTCTCGAACCCTCCCTTGGCACACCTGGACAATACTGTGATTGTGGAACCCACTGGCAGTAGGGGACCACAATAATACCATACAGTAATATATATATGATTAAATATTGTTACCTTGGTGCTGGTCACCTGCCTCACAGCTGCAACAGACAAAGTCCCACACAAGATGTAGCTTAACCAAGGGTAAGATGTTTACTTAGCAAAGAAATAGAACAGTGGTTACACAAATAACATTTGACTACACACAGCTCCCTGTAAGAGTCAATGAGGTATAGGGATGAGCTTCGTGTTCGAGTCGAACATACGTTCGACTCGAACATCGGCTGTTCGATCGTTCGACGAAGATCGAACGATTTGGGCCGTTCGCGCCAAATTCGAGTGACGCGAACGGCCCACAATGCACTACGCCATCGCAGTGTCATCCAGGCGCTGTGATTGGCCAAGCATGCACTGTGACCCCGCATGCTTGGCCAATCACAGCGCCGGCAGCGAGGAGAGCAATGATTGGCCACAGGCAGGATGCCTGTGGCCAATTATTGCTGAGGGGGTTTAGTACACGCCCCACACTATAAAAGGCCGCCAGCACGGCGGCCTAGTGTAGTGTGTTCCGGAGCAGGGATAGAGCAGCATAGGCAGGGACAGTGACTTTTATTTCTTTCTTGCTTAACCTGGATTCCTTTAGTTTAGGGAAAGAGAAGGATAGGTAGGGAGAGTGTCAGTGTGTTTTGTGCTTGTGCTATATTGTGCTTAAAAAAAACATTTTTTCTAGGGACAGAAAACTGTAGGTAGGGAGAGTGTGTCAGTTTCTTTCACTGTCAAAGTCCTTGTTTCCAGGGACCTGGAAGGACAGTGAGTGAATTCTCCTTGTGCTATATTGTGCTTAAAAAAAACATTTTTTCTAGGGACAGAAAACTGTAGGTAGGGAGAGTGTGTCAGTTTCTTTCACTGTCAAAGTCCTTGTTTCCAGGGACCTGGAAGGACAGTGAGGTAATTCTCCTTGTGCTAAATTGTGCTTAAAAAAAAACATTTTTTCTAGGGACAGAAAACTGTAGGTAGGGAGAGTGTGTCAGTTTCTTTCACTGTCAAAGTCCTTGTTTCCAGGGACCTGGAAGGACAGTGAGGTAATTCTCCTTGTGCTAAATTGTGCTTAAAAAAAACATTTTTTCTAGGGACAGAAAACTGTAGGTAGGGAGAGTGTGTCAGTTTCTTTCACTGTCAAAGTCCTTGTTTCCAGGGACCTGGAAGGACAGTGAGGTAATTCTCCTTGTGCTAAATTGTGCTTAAAAAAAACATTTTTTCTAGGGACAGAAAACTGTAGGTAGGGAGAGTGTGTCAGTTTCTTTCACTGTCAAAGTCCTTGTTTCCAGGGACCTGGAAGGACAGTGAGGTAATTCTCCTTGTGCTAAATTGTGCTTAAAAAAAACATTTTTTCTAGGGACAGAAAACTGTAGGTAGGGAGAGTGTGTCAGTTTCTTTCACTGTCAAAGTCCTTGTTTCCAGGGACCTGGAAGGACAGTGAGGTAATTCTCCTTGTGCTAAATTGTGCTTAAAAAAAACATTTTTTCTAGGGACAGAAAACTGTAGGTAGGGAGAGTGTGTCAGTTTCTTTCACTGTCAAAGTCCTTGTTTCCAGGGACCTGGAAGGACAGTGAGGTAATTCTCCTTGTGCTAAATTGTGCTTAAAAAAAACATTTTTTCTAGGGACAGAAAACTGTAGGTAGGGAGAGTGTGTCAGTTTCTTTCACTGCCAAAGTCCTTGTTTCCAGGGACCTGGAAGGACAGTGAGGTAATTCTCCTTGTGCTAAATTGTGCTTAAAAAAAACATTTTTTCTAGGGACAGAAAACTGTAGGTAGGGAGAGTGTGTCAGTTTCTTTCACTGTCAAAGTCCTTGTTTCCAGGGACCTGGAAGGACAGTGAGGTAATTCTCCTTGTGCTAAATTGTGCTTAAAAAAAACATTTTTTCTAGGGACAGAAAACTGTAGGTAGGGAGAGTGTGTCAGTTTCTTTCACTGTCAAAGTCCTTGTTTCCAGGGACCTGGAAGGACAGTGAGTGAATTCTCCTTGTGCTATATTGTGCTTAAAAAAAACATTTTTTCTAGGGACAGAAAACTGTAGGTAGGGAGAGTGTGTCAGTTTCTTTCACTGTCAAAGTCCTTGTTTCCAGGGACCTGGAAGGACAGTGAGGTAATTCTCCTTGTGCTAAATTGTGCTTAAAAAAAACATTTTTTCTAGGGACAGAAAACTGTAGGTAGGGAGAGTGTGTCAGTTTCTTTCACTGTCAAAGTCCTTGTTTCCAGGGACCTGGAAGGACAGTGAGGTAATTCTCCTTGTGCTAAATTGTGCTTAAAAAAAACATTTTTTCTAGGGACAGAAAACTGTAGGTAGGGAGAGTGTGTCAGTTTCTTTCACTGTCAAAGTCCTTGTTTCCAGGGACCTGGAAGGACAGTGAGGTAATTCTCCTTGTGCTAAATTGTGCTTAAAAAAAACATTTTTTCTAGGGACAGAAAACTGTAGGTAGGGAGAGTGTGTCAGTTTCTTTCACTGTCAAAGTCCTTGTTTCCAGGGACCTGGAAGGACAGTGAGGTAATTCTCCTTGTGCTAAATTGTGCTTAAAAAAAACATTTTTTCTAGGGACAGAAAACTGTAGGTAGGGAGAGTGTGTCAGTTTCTTTCACTGTCAAAGTCCTTGTTTCCAGGGACCTGGAAGGACAGTGAGGTAATTCTCCTTGTGCTAAATTGTGCTTAAAAAAAACATTTTTTCTAGGGACAGAAAACTGTAGGTAGGGAGAGTGTGTCAGTTTCTTTCACTGTCAAAGTCCTTGTTTCCAGGGACCTGGAAGGACAGTGAGGTAATTCTCCTTGTGCTAAATTGTGCTTAAAAAAAACATTTTTTCTAGGGACAGAAAACTGTAGGTAGGGAGAGTGTGTCAGTTTATTTCACTGTCAAAGTCCTTGTTTCCAGGGACCTGGAAGGACAGTGAGGTAATTCTCCTTGTGCTAAATTGTGCTTAAAAAAAACATTTTTTCTAGGGACAGAAAACTGTAGGTAGGGAGAGTGTGTCAGTTTCTTTCACTGCCAAAGTCCTTGTTTCCAGGGACCTGGAAGGACAGTGAGGTAATTCTCCTTGTGCTAAATTGTGCTTAAAAAAAACATTTTTTCTAGGGACAGAAAACTGTAGGTAGGGAGAGTGTGTCAGTTTCTTTCACTGTCAAAGTCCTTGTTTCTAGGGACCTGGAAGGACAGTGAGGTAATTCTCCTTGTGCTAAATTGTGCTTAAAAAAAACATTTTTTCTAGGGACAGAAAACTGTAGGTAGGGAGAGTGTGTCAGTTTCTTTCACTGTCAAAGTCCTTGTTTCCAGGGACCTGGAAGGACAGTGAGTGAATTCTCCTTGTGCTATATTGTGCTTAAAAAAAACATTTTTTCTAGGGACAGAAAACTGTAGGTAGGGAGAGTGTGTCAGTTTCTTTCACTGTCAAAGTCCTTGTTTCCAGGGACCTGGAAGGACAGTGAGGTAATTCTCCTTGTGCTAAATTGTGCTTAAAAAAAACATTTTTTCTAGGGACAGAAAACTGTAGGTAGGGAGAGTGTGTCAGTTTCTTTCACTGTCAAAGTTCTTGTTTCCAGGGACCTGGAAGGACAGTGAGGTAATTCTCCTTGTGCTAAATTGTGCTTAAAAAAAACATTTTTTCTAGGGACAGAAAACTGTAGGTAGGGAGAGTGTGTCAGTTTCTTTCACTGTCAAAGTCCTTGTTTCCAGGGACCTGGAAGGACAGTGAGGTAATTCTCCTTGTGCTAAATTGTGCTTAAAAAAAAACATTTTTTCTAGGGACAGAAAACTGTAGGTAGGGAGAGTGTGTCAGTTTCTTTCACTGTCAAAGTCCTTGTTTCCAGGGACCTGGAAGGACAGTGAGGTAATTCTCCTTGTGCTAAATTGTGCTTAAAAAAAACATTTTTTCTAGGGACAGAAAACTGTAGGTAGGGAGAGTGTGTCAGTTTCTTTCACTGTCAAAGTCCTTATTTCCAGGGACCTGGAAGGACAGTGAGGTAATTCTCCTTGTGCTAAATTGTGCTTAAAAAAAACATTTTTTCTAGGGACAGAAAACTGTAGGTAGGGAGAGTGTGTCAGTTTCTTTCACTGTCAAAGTCCTTGTTTCCAGGGACCTGGAAGGACAGTGAGGTAATTCTCCTTGTGCTAAATTGTGCTTAAAAAAAACATTTTTTCTAGGGACAGAAAACTGTAGGTAGGGAGAGTGTGTCAGTTTCTTTCACTGTCAAAGTCCTTGTTTCCAGGGACCTGGAAGGACAGTGAGGTAATTCTCCTTGTGCTAAATTGTGCTTAAAAAAAACATTTTTTCTAGGGACAGAAAACTGTAGGTAGGGAGAGTGTGTCAGTTTCTTTCACTGTCAAAGTCCTTGTTTCCAGGGACCTGGAAGGACAGTGAGGTAATTCTCCTTGTGCTAAATTGTGCTTAAAAAAAACATTTTTTCTAGGGACAGAAAACTGTAGGTAGGGAGAGTGTGTCAGTTTCTTTCACTGTCAAAGTCCTTGTTTCCAGGGACCTGGAAGGACAGTGAGTGAATTCTCCTTGTGCTATATTGTGCTTAAAAAAAACATTTTTTCTAGGGACAGAAAACTGTAGGTAGGGAGAGTGTGTCAGTTTCTTTCACTGTCAAAGTCCTTGTTTCCAGGGACCTGGAAGGACAGTGAGGTAATTCTCCTTGTGCTAAATTGTGCTTAAAAAAAACATTTTTTCTAGGGACAGAAAACTGTAGGTAGGGAGAGTGTGTCAGTTTCTTTCACTGTCAAAGTCCTTGTTTCCAGGGACCTGGAAGGACAGTGAGGTAATTCTCCTTGTGCTAAATTGTGCTTAAAAAAAACATTTTTTCTAGGGACAGAAAACTGTAGGTAGGGAGAGTGTGTCAGTTTCTTTCACTGTCAAAGTCCTTGTTTCCAGGGACCTGGAAGGACAGTGAGGTAATTCTCCTTGTGCTAAATTGTGCTTAAAAAAAACATTTTTTCTAGGGACAGAAAACTGTAGGTAGGGAGAGTGTGTCAGTTTCTTTCACTGTCAAAGTCCTTGTTTCCAGGGACCTGGAAGGACAGTGAGGTAATTCTCCTTGTGCTAAATTGTGCTTAAAAAAAAACATTTTTTCTAGGGACAGAAAACTGTAGGTAGGGAGAGTGTGTCAGTTTCTTTCACTGTCAAAGTCCTTGTTTCCAGGGACCTGGAAGGACAGTGAGGTAATTCTCCTTGTGCTAAATTGTGCTTAAAAAAAACATTTTTTCTAGGGACAGAAAACTGTAGGTAGGGAGAGTGTGTCAGTTTCTTTCACTGTCAAAGTCCTTGTTTCCAGGGACCTGGAAGGACAGTGAGGTAATTCTCCTTGTGCTAAATTGTGCTTAAAAAAAACATTTTTTCTAGGGACAGAAAACTGTAGGTAGGGAGAGTGTGTCAGTTTCTTTCACTGTCAAAGTCCTTGTTTCCAGGGACCTGGAAGGACAGTGAGTGAATTCTCCTTGTGCTAAATTGTGCTTAAAAAAAAAAAAATTTTCTAGGGACAGAAAACTGTAGGTAGGGAGAGTGTGTCAGTTTCTTTCACTGTCAAATTCCTTGTTTCCAGGGACCTGGAAGGACAGTGAGGTAATTCTCCTTGTGCTAAATTGTGCTTAAAAAAAACATTTTTTCTAGGGACAGAAAACTGTAGGTAGGGAGAGTGTGTCAGTTTCTTTCACTGTCAAAGTCCTTGTTTCCAGGGACCTGGAAGGACAGTGAGGTAATTCTCCTTGTGCTAAATTGTGCTTAAAAAAAACATTTTTTCTAGGGACAGAAAACTGTAGGTAGGGAGAGTGTGTCAGTTTCTTTCACTGTCAAAGTCCTTGTTTCCAGGGACCTGGAAGGACAGTGAGGTAATTCTCCTTGTGCTAAATTGTGCTTAAAAAAAACATTTTTTCTAGGGACAGAAAACTGTAGGTAGGGAGAGTGTGTCAGTTTCTTTTACTGTCAAAGTCCTTGTTTCCAGGGACCTGGAAGGACAGTGAGGTAATTCTCCTTGTGCTAAATTGTGCTTAAAAAAAACATTTTTTCTAGGGACAGAAAACTGTAGGTAGGGAGAGTGTGTCAGTTTCTTTCACTGTCAAAGTCCTTGTTTCCAGGGACCTGGAAGGACAGTGAGTGAATTCTCCTTGTGCTAAATTGTGCTTAAAAAAAACATTTTTTCTAGGGACAGAAAACTGTAGGTAGGGAGAGTGTGTCAGTTTCTTTCACTGTCAAAGTCCTTGTTTCCAGGGACCTGGAAGGACAGTGAGTGAATTCTCCTTGTGCTAAATTGTGCTTAAAAAAAACATTTTTTCTAGGGACAGAAAACTGTAGGTAGGGAGAGTGTGTCAGTTTCTTTCACTGTCAAAGTCCTTGTTTCCAGGGACCTGGAAGGACAGTGAGTGAATTCTCCTTGTGCTAAATTGTGCTTTAAAACATTTTTTTTTCTAGGGACAGAAAACTGTAGGTAGGGAGAGTGTGTCAGTTTCTTTCACTGTCAAAGTCCTTGTTTCAAGGGACAGAGAAGGACACCTGAAGGTAGCCCTTATTGCTTTTTTCCCATCTCCCTGCAGGCCATCTATTAGAATGTCTGGAAGGCAAACAAGGAGAGGCAGACAGTCAGGAGGCAATAAAAGAGAGCAAGCAGGCTCTGTGTCTGGGGGCAACAGTGCTGGTCGTGGACGCGGTGCATTGTCATCAGCACATGGCCATGGGACACGCTTGTCCTTCTTTTCGGCAGCTGGACATGTTGAGCCACATCATGCCGAAGACTTGGTAGAGTGGATGACTAAGCCCTCCTCCTCCTCCTCATCCTCTCTCACCCAGGCTCAGGGTACTGGAAAAGCAGCTGCCAAAGCGTCCTCTTCCCTGGTATCAATGTCAGACTCATCATCAGTCACTCCTTCCCTAGACCCACCATGTCCTCCTCCTGAGGAGTCCCCCGAACTGTTTCAGCACAGTGTTGGGTACATGCTCCAGGAGGATGCCCAGCGTTTCGAAGGGTCTGATGATGAAACCCAGCTAGAGGAAGGCAGTAGCGTGAGAGCAGACAGAGGGGATGCTCAAGAAGGACACCAATCTGGCAGTCATGTTCCAGCAGCTGCAGCATACTGCCAGATTGCCTCCAGTGATGAGGAGGGAGGTGATGATGAGGTCACTGACTCCACGTGGGTGCCTAATAGGAGAGAGGAGGAGGAGGAGGATGAGGAGGAGGCACATCTCCAACGAGGCAGGATGCCCTTTGGTGGCCAGCGTAAGGGCAGTACACCGACGGAATCACACCGCAGAGCTCCGCCTGTGCAGGGCGCTGCCTCTGCCCGTCATTCAAAAAGTTCTTTGGTGTGGGCCTTTTTTGAGGCTAGTGCATCAGATCGCACAGCTGCTGTTTGCAACATATGTCTCAAGCGTATATCGCGTGGCCAAAACATCAGCCGCTTGGGTACCACATGCCTGACCAGACATATGTTGACCTGCCATGCAGCTCGTTGGCAAGCCTACCTCAAAGACCCACACCAAAGAACAAAGCGGACCTCTCCTTGCACCGCATCAGCTGGGATCTCCAACCCCACTATAACTTCAGTCCTCTCTGAAACATGCACTGAGAGGAATGAAGGTGTAGAATTAGGTGTGTCACAGCCAAGTACTTGCGGCCACTCTGCTAGCAGTACACCGACGTCCGATTCTAGCAGGCAAATTTCCCTGCCCCAGCTGCTGGACCGTCGAAAGAAGTTCACTCCCAGCCATCCACATGCCCAGCGGTTGAATGCTAGCTTGGCTAAATTGCTAGCGCTTCAACTGCTGCCTTTTCAGTTGGTAGACTCGGCCCCCTTCCGTGAGTTTGTGCAATGTGCGGTTCCTCAGTGGCAGGTTCCCAAACGCCACTTTTTCTCACGGAAGGCTATTCCGGCTCTCTACCGGCATGTGGAAGGCAATGTCTTGGCCTCGCTGGACAGGGCGGTCAGCGGTAAGGTGCATATTACCGCTGACTCATGGTCCAGCAGGCATGGACAGGGACGTTACCTTTCTTTCACGGCCCATTGGGTCACTCTTTTGGCAGCTGGGAAGGATGCAGGACAAGGTGCAGTAGTGTTGGAGGTTGTCCCACCGCCACGCCTCCAAAATGCTACTACTGGTTGTGACACACCTCTCTCCTCCACCCCCTCCTCTTCTTCTTCCTCCATGGCCTCTTCCTGTGGTTTGTCCTATGAACCAGCGGTGCTCCGTAGCCGTTCACGGGGCTACGCAAGTACGCAGGCAAAAAGATGCCATGCCGTGCTTGCGCTGGTGTGTTTGGGGGACAGAAGCCACACTGGGGCAGAGGTCCTGTCTGCTCTGCAGGGCCAGGCCGAGAGGTGGTTGACGCCACGCCAGCTTAAGCCAGGAATGGTGGTTTGCGACAATGGCACCAACCTCCTCTCCGCCCTCCGACAGGGACAACTGACCCATGTGCCCTGTGTGGCTCACGTCCTTAACCTGGTGGTGCAGCGGTTCTTGGGCAGGTACCCGGGCTTACAGGATGTCCTGAGGCAGGCCAAGAAAGTCTGTGTGCATTTCCGCAGATCTTATAATGCCAGTGCTCGCCTGGCTGAGCTGCAAAAGGAGTTGAACCTGCCCAAGAACCGCCTTATATGTGACATGCCCACCAGGTGGAACTCAACGTTGGCCATGCTGCAGCGGCTGCACACGCAGCAGAGGGCCATCAATGAGTACCTGTGCGACTACGGCACCAGGACAGGGTCAGGGGAGCTTGGTTTTTTTTCTCCACGCCAGTGGGGCATGATCAGGGATGCATGCACTGTCCTGGCACCATTTGAGGAGGCCACGAGGATGGTGAGCAGTGACAGTGCATGCATCAGTGACACTGTACCTCTTGTCCACCTGTTGGAGCACACGCTGCGTGGAATAATGGACAGGGCACTTGAGGCAGAACAGAGGCAGGAAGAGGAGGACTTCCTTGCCTCTCAAGGCCCCCTTTACCCAGACAGTGTTCCTTCTGTCCCACCCATCGCACAGGAAGAGGAGGAGGAGGAGGAGGAGGAGGAGGAGGATTGTGTCAGCATGGAGGTGGAGGCTGGCACTCAGCATCATCAGCAGCAGTCTTTTAGGGATGATTTACAGTCCCAAGAAACCAGTGGACTTGTACGTGGCTGGGAGGAGGTGGCTGCGGATCATGTCGTCCTTAGTGACCCAGAGGACTCCGGAGCGAATGCCTCAGCAAACCTACGCTGCATGGCCTCCCTGATCCTGCAAAGTCTGCGGAAGGATCCTCGTATTCTTCGGATCAAGGAGAGGGACCATTACTGGCTGGCCACTCTCCTTGATCCACGGTACAAGGGTAAGGTTGCGGACCTTATGTTACCGTCGCAGAGGGAGCAGAGGATGAGACAACTCCGGGAGGCCTTGCAGAAAGGTCTGTGCAACGCGTTCCCAGAGACTGGGAGGTTACAAACTCCTGGTCCTGGACAACGAGTTGCTGAGGCTTCGGCCAGTCAAAGAAGGAGCGGTGGGGAAGGTGGCCGTCTGACCGATGCGTTCAGACAATTCTTTAGTCCGCAGCCCCAAAGTATGATCGGTTCCAGCAACCATCGCCAGCGTCTGATAAACATGGTGCAGGAATATCTAGGGGCAAGGTCAGACTTGGACACCTTCCCCACCGAAAATCCTCTGGCTTACTGGGTCTTGAGGATGGATCACTGGCCAGAGCTTGCACAGTATGCAATTGAGCTACTGGCCTGTCCTGCATCCAGCGTTCTTTCGGAACGCACATTCAGTGCTGCTGGAGGATTTGTCACGGATCACAGGGTGCGCCTGTCCACCGACTCGGTTGATCGACTGACTTTCATCAAGATGAACCAGTCTTGGATCACCACCAGCTACCACACACCTGATGCTGATATAACAGACTAATTGATTTTAACATGTCACATCCCTTCAAGACTGATGCTGATGCTGAGTGCCTGTGCTGTTATGTTGACTGGCTATCCTCCTCCTCCGAGTCCTCAATGATACGATTGATGATGATAGCTTGGAAGATCATTTTTGTTTATGGGTGCCGCCACCAGTGGCTAAGGCCCAATTTTTCAGCCCCTGTTTTACAGGGGCGTGTAATTACAATTTTTTTAGCAATAATTTGCCATAGGGCTCATTGCTGTGCTCCAAGTACAGTATCTGTGAGGGGTTGGAGTGTTGTGGCACCAGTGCCTAAGGCCCAATTTTTCAGCCCCTGTTTAACAGGGGCGTGTCATTACAATTTTTGAAGCAATACTTTGCAACAGGGCTCATTGCTGTGCTCCAAGTACAGTATCTGTGAGGGGTTGTAGTGTTGTGCCACCAGTGCCTAAGGCCCAATTTTTCAGCCCCTGTTCAACAGGGGCATGCAATTACAATTCTTGATCTAATAATTCACAGCAGGGTCCATTGCTGCACCCACCAAGAGTAACTCTGAGGGCTTACAGTCTTGTGGCAACGCCACCACCACCACCACCACGAAAGGCCCAATTTTTCAGCCCCTGTTCAAAAGGGGCATGTAATTACAATTCTTGATCTAATAATTCACAGCAGGGCCCATTGCTGCACCCACCAAGAGTAACTGTCAGGGCTTACAGTGTTGTGGCACCAGCACCACCATCAAAGCCCCAATTTTTACTACCACTGTTCAACAATTATATGTAATTAAAATTCCTGATATAATAGTTGACAGCAGGGCGTTCCAGCACCAACCAAGAGTAACTGAGTGCTTACAGTGTTGTGCCAACACCAACAACTAAGGGGCCTATTTCTGCAGAGTATATACGGCAGGTCCCTACTTTCAAACATCCAACTTACAAACGACTCCTACTTGCAAACGAAAGAAGACAACAGGAAGTGAGAGGAAATCTACCCCTAGAAAGGAAAATTCTCTCCTGTAAGAATAAATATGGGAGAAAGGGGTCTCATCTGTACTGATGCTTTATCAGCAATCCTTGTTTCAAGAAAAACACCACATTTCAAAAACAGTTGTCATTGGGACGGAAAGTGAGGTGAAATGTTCTGAACAGGGGCACAGACAGCAAAACAAATGTTACAGGGGTGATAACCCTTACCTATGTTTCCCAAAAAGTTTAAAAATAGATTTTTGGGCTGGAGCTACACTTCAACAATGTACCTGTTCAAAATTACAAACAGATTCTACATAAGAACAAACCTACAGTCCCTGTCTTGTATGCACCGCCTGTATACGGCTGTTCAGAGTATATAGCGCCTTTTTTATTTTATGTGCGGGGTTCCCCTTAATATCCATACAAGACCCAAAGGGGCTGGTAATGGGCTGGGGTAGGGGGGGGTCATGGGGTAGCTATGCCATTTTTCTTAAAGAATTTCATCCATATTACCGGGACCAGACATTACATTAAAGCCGCAAGCAGTTTTAAATGGCTTTTTTTTCCTTTAGAAGTGTCATTTTGTGCAGGGACAGTTCTAAACACGGGAAACACGTGGCACTTCACAGGCATACTTTAGACACCCCCCAGGTACGATATTTAAAGGAATATTTGACTTTTTTTTTTTCACTTTATGCATCATTAAAATGACTGCTCCCGAAAAACGACCGTTTTTAAAACTTCTTTTTGCATTGATACATGTCCCCTGGTGCACAACCCGGGTTCCCAAACCCTATTTATGACAATAACATGCATAATAGTTGTTATAATTAGCACTTTAGAATTCGAACGTTCGCATCCATTGTATTTAATAGGGTTCTAATGTTCGTTCGAACTTTCGGTCCGTTCGCGGGTTCTGGTGCGAACCGAACCCGGGGGTGTTCGGCTCATCACTAATGAGGTATAACAGTTTCAGGATTTTGTTGTAAAAAAGACTCAATTAACATGACCTGGGGTCAGACCTGAGTGAGTGTATGGTGGAGGAATATCCCAATGCAATAATGCCAGCAATGGGGTATCTCTCCACCAAGTCTCACCCAACTCACTGAAACAGCAGAATAATAATAAAAGTGAATGCAAGCAGTTATATCAAACACACAAGTTCATAAGCTATATGGCTCCCTCTAGCGGAAAGTTCCACTGGTGCGTGTCCCGTTGTGGCAAACTTTGGAAATAAAGTGAAGTGATGACTGTTCCTTTAAGTTTCAAATAGTCTTCTGCTAGCTCTGTTTGTGGACTTAGTTATTTGTAATCCAGCAACAGGGTGAAGAAAAAAAGAACAATCACTTGAGGTATAAAGTGGAGTGGTGACAGAAACGTTAGTTCTCCCAAACCGCTGTATCGCTCTCAGGTGTAATGTATCCCCGCTTGCGGCACTGCAGATGCCAGCAAGTGCAGGTGGAGCTATAAGAAAAACCACCTTCCTGTGACCCAGTTAACTATGTGGTTAGGCAAGTGCCTTCTCACCAAATGAGGCCTCGCCGGTACACTCCATCTGGTATCTCTCCTTGCTCTCAGTCTCTCTGTAACACAAGGTGACTCCGGATACTGTGAAATGTAGACTGGTCCCTCCCTGGCTCGATCAATTAGGCTGTCCACAAGGATCCCTCCGTCAGTCGATCCGCTCTCTCTGTAACTTTAGGCCCAGGCGTCTCCGGCCTAGGCGCGCTCACAGCAGGCCTCTTGCCTGTTGAAGATGGTGTCCCAAGAGACCGGGCTGAGGCTCCGCCTGTCCCTAAATCAGTTCTCCCAGCAGGCTGTGCGTGGCGCACTGCATTTTGGTAGCTCAGTGGCATTGTGGGTACTGTAGTCTCAATCCAACCCACGGCAATAGAGTCTCTGCATTCTGCACCACAATGCCCATCATGCTTTGTTCTTGACATAACTGAACCAAACAAAACTTCAATAAAATAATGCAAAACGAACTTTAGAGGGAGCTAGGTTCCTAATTAAGCACAAATTGCAGTCTGTTAAGATACGTTCAATAATGACACCTTGCTACACAAGGAAGAAAAAAGTGAAGGTAAACACAAAATTTCAAAATTGTCTCCAGAGCAGGGGGTGAAATGAAACCTTCCAATGGGGATACCTGTTCCAGGGACAACTGTCTAATAGGAGAATTCCCCTCACTTTGTGAGATTTCCTCTGATTCTTGTCTATGAAAAATTTCCCCAATAGGACAAAGACAGCAAAAATCTAACCTGCTGGGGGCTTGACCCTTTTTCTACTCTAGCCAAAGCTAAAAGAAAATACAGCAAAAAGTAACCTGGTGGGGGCTTAAACAGTGGTGGCTGGTGCTCAATATTTTGGAGGGTAGTGGCAAACCAATGCCCACCCTCCCCCCCCTGCATGGGAGATTGAAGGAGACGGAGACGGACGGGAATGCGGCGATCCCCCCTGCGGGAGACGGACGGGAATGGAGCGACGATCAGAGACCTCCTTACCTTAGGAAGGAGGCAGATCAGGCAGACATGGATCCGGGCTGCAGTTCCTCGCTTCGTGGCTATTGCTTCTCCTCCTGGCTGAACAGGAAGTGTGTCCTGACTGAGACCCGATTGGCCTGGAATCCTAAGACTCCCTGGCCAATCGGGTCTCAGGAACTGTTTCCTGAATGCCTGGGAGGAGAATCAGGAAGACATTAGCGAATATTAATTTGCTATTGTCACACAACTGGGTGGGCTCAGGGCACAGTGCTCTGCGCCCTAAGCCCACCCTTTTTTGAAGCCAATTAGAACCTCAAGCCTCATACACACGACCGAGTTTCTCGTCGTTAAAAACACGTTGTTTTTTTAGACGAGATTCTTGTTAACCTTGACGAGTTTCTCGTCAAGCTTTCTATGCGTACACACTGACATTTCCCAATTTCCTCGTTGTTCTCCGCGCTCACGTCCAGCACGTACGACGGCACTATAAAGGGGAAGATCGATTTTCTTGGCGCCACCCCTTGGGCTGCTTTTGCTGATCTCGTGTTACCGCGTGTGAAGTAAAAGTTTGGGAAGAGACGATTCGCGCTTTTCAGTCTTCGTGCTTTTCAGTTCGTTTTCTGAGGTTCAGTTTGTGCTTGTGGGTTCGTATCTTGACTTTTAGGGCGTCTAGGCAGGTCGTATCTGTTTTACAGTGCGTTCTTGCCCGTTCGTTTCTGATTTTCAGTTCGTTATTCATAGGCTTTGCTGTTCTAAAGTGCGTTCTGTTCTGTACGTTCTGATAAGACAACCGTTTCCTAGCCATGTCGCCTGAATGTTCTCGTCGTCGAGTTTGTGCTGTGCGTGCGCTTGGTGTTGGTCTGCTTGTTTTGGACCAAGACCAGTCCATGAATGGTGTGAGGAGGAGTTCATGGACCAAGAATTGGTTGCTCCAGCGGGACCAATTCTGCCACATGCCTCTGCTGCGGGAGATAGTCGAGAATAATCCTGAGGACTACAGGAATTTTCTGCGGATGTCTGACCCCGTTTTTCAGGAACTGTTGGCTTTGGTGTCCCCCTACATTACCAGGCAGGACACCGTTATGCGGGAAGCCATCAGTGCTGAGCAGAGGCTCATCGCCACGTTACGTTATCTGGCGACAGGGAGAAGTCTTCAGGACTTGAAGTTCACAACAGGCATCTCCCCCCAGGCTCTGGGCCTCATAATCACAGACACCTGTTCTGCCATTATACAAGTCCTGCAGGAGGACTATATTAGGGTAAGTTTTCTCCTTTAACATCACATTTTATGTATTACATGTATGCTAATGTATTGTATTTCTTTCATCCTTCCCTAATTACCATGATTGTAATATGCTGAGAATGTCCCCTTTGTCCCCATGCATGCTGGAAGCTTTAGATTGCCCCTTTTTTCTCCTCCATGCATATTTCCCTTCACTAACCTTTCCAGCAGGGGCGCCTGTTGCAACAAATGTTTGGGGGTCAAACCCCAATTTAGGAAATAAACTTCCTCCATTTTTGCAAAGGTGCCTATTAAACGCCCCAAATTGTCCCCTCCAATGCAACCATTTTGTCCCCTCCAATGCAGCCATTTTGTAACCCTCCAATGCAGCCATTTTGTCCCCTCCAATGCAGCCATTTTGTCCCCTCCAATGCAGCCATTTTGTCCCCTCCAATGCAGCCATTTTGTAACCCTCCAATGCAGCCATTTTGTCCCCTCCAATGCAGCCATTTTGTCCCCAGCCCTGCACATACCTTCTTGTGGTCAGCGCCATCCTTCTTCTGTCCTTGATGTCTTCTCCTTCCCTTGATGTTGCATCAGCCAATCATGTTACCATTAAACAGACTTGGTGAACATGATTGGCAGAGCAGCCTGTCAGTGTTTACCCAAGGAATGCTCCCCCCCCCCCTGCGTCCCCTATTTAACTTTTATGAAGCCAATTACATCCCTCAGGCTGTAATGTGCAAGGCTATTTGCCTCCCTGTTTCTGATATGCAATTTTCACCCCATAAATGCCGCAGTTATTCATATGTTGGTCGCTTAACAGGGGGCCATCCACCTGAATAGTGGGCGGCATTGACAATACATAGGTTAATGCAAGGCAAGAACCTATGTATTGTTCTGAGTGACGGGCACAGGAGAGAGGGGGCAGTGTTCCAGCGCCCACTTTGGACGCACCGCCACTGCACTGCTATCCTGTGGCCTAACACATCTACCCCCCCCCCAAAATAATGTATTAATGGACCATCAGAGGGGGTGATGAATATGAAACATGAGCCTTCCATTATACTTATTGAAAACACCTTAATAAACGTAGAATTTGATTGATGTTGGCCTCTAATGTTTTTTATTATAATCTCCTTGTAATGTAATATTTTTAAATTCTAATTTTCTTTCATCTTGTTTGACTCCCCAGCTTCCTTCCACGCCACAGGAATGGCAGACTGTGGCATGGGACTTCCCCAACTGCGGTGGTGCCATAGACGGGAAGCACGTCCGCATCGTGCCGCCACCCCATTCTGGGTCCTACTACTTCAATTACAAGGGGTTTCATAGCATTGTGATGATGGCGGTGGTGTCAGCACGGTAT
Source organism: Rana muscosa (assembly GCA_029206835.1). Taxonomy (NCBI): domain Eukaryota; kingdom Metazoa; phylum Chordata; class Amphibia; order Anura; family Ranidae; genus Rana; species Rana muscosa. Next base: position 342,244,776 of record CM055118.1, on the reverse strand, counting down.
GAATTCCTCTATGTTGATGTAGGGAAGAATGGCCGGATGTCTGATGGGGGATCCTTCATCCAGACGGAGTTTGCCCTCCGTCTCCAGAGTGACGACCTTGCATTGCCACCGGATGCAGGGAATATTGAAGGACTCCCCTTTGTTTTCTTGGCTGATGAAGCCTTTGGACTCGGACCGCATCTTATGAGGCCATTTCCTCACAGGACCCTGACCCCAGAGAAGAGGGTGTTCAATTACCGGCTGGCCAGGGGCCGAAGAGTCGTTGAAAATGCCTTCGGCATAATGGCCAGTAGGGATGAGCTTCGTGTTCGAGTCGAACATACGTTCGACTCGAACATCGGCTGTTCGATCGTTCGACGAAGATCGAACGATTTGGGCCATTCGCGCCAAATTCGAGTGACGCAAACGGCCCAAAATGCACTACGCCATCGCAGTATCATCCAGGCGCTGTGATTGGCCAAGCATGCACTGTGACCCCGCATGCTTGGCCAATCACAGCGCCGGCAGCGAGGAGAGCAATGATTGGCCACAGGCAGGATGCCTGTGGCCAATTATTGCTGAGGGGGTTTAGTACACGTCCCACACTATAAAAGGCCGCCAGCGCGGCGCCCTTGTGTAGTGTGTTCCGGAGCAGGGAAAGAGAAGCATAGGCAGGGACAGTGTCATTATTTTTCCTTTACTAATCCTGGATTCCTTGTGTTTAGGGACAAATAAGGATAGGTAGGGAGAGTGTCAGTGACAGTGTGCTATTCTGTGCTAATCCTTGTTTGTAGGGACAGAGAGGTACAGTGAGGGAAAGTGTCAGTGTGCTATTCTGTTCTAAAACTATTTTGCTGAACCATATTTTCAATCCTTGAGTTTAGGGACAGAGAGGTACAGTGAGGGAAAGTGTCAGTGTGCTATTCTGTTCTAAAACTATTTTGCTGAACCATATTTTCAATCCTTGAGTTGAGGGACAGAGAGGTACAGTGAGTGAAACTGACAGTGTGCTATTCTGTTCTAAACCAATTTTGCTGTTCCATATTTTCAATCCTTGAGTTTAGGGACAGAGAAGGACACTCGTAGAAATTATCAGTGTGCTATTCTGTGCTAAATCTTGTTTGTAGGGAGGGACAGAGTAGGACAGTGAGGGAAAGTGTCAGTGTGCTATTCTGTTCTAAAACTATTTTGCTGAACCATATTTTCAATCCTTGAGTTGAGGGACAGAGAGGTACAGTGAGTGAAACTGACAGTGTGCTATTCTGTTCTAAACCAATTTTGCTGTTCCATATTTTCAATCCTTGAGTTTAGGGACAGAGAAGCACACTCGTAGAAATTATCAGTGTGCTATTCTGTGCTAAATCTTGTTTGTAGGGAGGGACAGAGTAGGACAGTGAGGGAAAGTGTCAGTGTGCTATTCTGTTCTAAAACTATTTTGCTGAACCATATTTTCAATCCTTGAGTTGAGGGACAGAGAGGTACAGTGAGTGAAACTGACAGTGTGCTATTCTGTTCTAAACCAATTTTGCTGTTCCATATTTTCAATCCTTGAGTTTAGGGACAGAGAAGGACACTCGTAGAAATTATCAGTGTGCTATTCTGTGCTAAATCTTGTTTGTAGGGAGGGACAGAGTAGGACAGTGAGGGAAAGTGTCAGTGTGCTATTCTGTTCTAAAACTATTTTGCTGAACCATATTTTCAATCCTTGAGTTGAGGGACAGAGAGGTACAGTGAGTGAAACTGACAGTGTGCTATTCTGTTCTAAACCAATTTTGCTGTTCCATATTTTCAATCCTTGAGTTTAGGGACAGAGAAGGACACTCGTAGAAATTATCAGTGTGCTATTCTGTGCTAAATCTTGTTTGTAGGGAGGGACAGAGTAGGACAGTGAGGGAAAGTGTCAGTGTGCTATTCTGTTCTAAAACTATTTTGCTGAACCATATTTTCAATCCTTGAGTTGAGGGACAGAGAGGTACAGTGAGTGGAACTGACAGTGTGCTATTCTGTTCTAAACCAATTTTGCTGTTCCATATTTTCAATCCTTGAGTTTAGGGACAGAGAAGGACACTCGTAGAAATTATCAGTGTGCTATTCTGTGCTAAATCTTGTTTGTAGGGAGGGACAGAGTAGGACAGTGAGGGAAAGTGTCAGTGTGCTATTCTGTTCTAAAACTATTTTGCTGAACCATATTTTCAATCCTTGAGTTGAGGGACAGAGAGGTACAGTGAGTGAAACTGACAGTGTGCTATTCTGTTCTAAACCAATTTTGCTGTTCCATATTTTCAATCCTTGAGTTTAGGGACAGAGAAGGACACTCGTAGAAATTATCAGTGTGCTATTCTGTGCTGAATCTTGTTTGTAGGGAGGGACAGAGTAGGACAGTGAGGGAAAGTGTCAGTGTGCTATTCTGTTCTAAAACTATTTTGCTGAACCATATTTTCAATCCTTGAGTTGAGGGACAGAGAGGTACAGTGAGTGAAACTGACAGTGTGCTATTCTGTTCTAAACCAATTTTGCTGTTCCATATTTTCAATCCTTGAGTTTAGGGACAGAGAAGGACACTCGTAGAAATTATCAGTGTGCTATTCTGTGCTAAATCTTGTTTGTAGGGAGGGACAGAGTAGGACAGTGAGGGAAAGTGTCAGTGTGCTATTCTGTTCTAAAACTATTTTGCTGAACCATATTTTCAATCCTTGAGTTGAGGGACAGAGAGGTACAGTGAGTGAAACTGACAGTGTGCTATTCTGTTCTAAACCAATTTTGCTGTTCCATATTTTCAATCCTTGAGTTTAGGGACAGAGAAGGACACTCGTAGAAATTATCAGTGTGCTATTCTGTGCTGAATCTTGTTTGTAGGGAGGGACAGAGTAGGACAGTGAGGGAAAGTATCAGTGTGCTATTCTGTTCTAAAACTTTTTTGCTGAACCATATTTTCAATCCTTGTGTTTAGGGACAGAGAAGGATAGGCAGGGGACAGTGTCAGTGTCATTGTTGCTAAGCCTCCTGCACAGTATACACCTGAAGGTAGCCCTTATTGCTCTTTTTCCCATCTCCCTGCAGGCCATCCATTAAAATGTCTGGAAGGCAACCAAGGAGAGGCAGACAGTCAGGAGGCAAAAAAAGAGGGCAAGCAGGCTCTGTGTCTGGGGGCAACAGTGCTGGTCGTGTACGCGGTGCATTGTCATCAGCACATGGCCATGGGACACGCTTGTCCTTGTTTTCGGCAGCTGGACATGTTGAGCCACATCATGCCGAAGACTTGGTAGAGTGGATGACCAAGCCCACCTCATCCTCCTCATCCTCTCTCACCCAGGCTCAGGGTACTGGCAAAGCAGCTGCCAAAGCATCCTCTTCTCTGGTATCATTATCTTCATTAGTCAATCCTTCCCTAGACCCACCATGCCCTCCTCCTGAGGAGTCCCCCGAACTGTTTGAGCACAGTGTTGGGTACATGCTCCAGGAGGATGCCCAGCGTTTGGAAGGATCTGATGATGATACCCAGCTAGAGGAAGGCAGCAGCGTGAGAGCAGAGAGAGGGGATGCTCAAGAAGGACACCAATCTGGCAGTCATGCTCCAGCAGCTGCAGCATACTGCCAGATTGGCTCCAGTGATGAGGAGGGAGGGGATGATGAGGTCACTGACTCCACGTGGGTGCCTAATAGGAGAGAGGAGGAGGAGGAGGATGAGGAGGAGGCACATCTCCAACGAGGCAGGATGCCCTTGAGTGGCCAGCGTATGGGCAGCACACCGACGGAATCACACCGCAGAGCTCCGCCTGTGCAGGGCGCTGCCTCTGCCCGTCATTCAAAAAGTTATTTGGTGTGGGCCTTTTTTGAGGCGAGTGCATCAGATCGCACAGCTGCTGTTTGCAACATATGTCTCAAGCGTATATCGCGTGGCCAAAACATCAGCCGCTTGGGCACCACATGCTTGATCAGACATATGTTGACCTGCCATGCAGCTCGTTGGCAAGCCTACCTTAAAGACCCACACCAAAGAACAAAGCTGACCTCTTCTTGCACCGCATCAGCTGGGATCTCCAACCCCACTATACCTTCACTCCTCTCTGAAACCTGCTCTGAGAGGAATGAAGGTGTAGAATTAGGTGTGTCACAGGCAAGTACTTGCGGGCACTCTGCTAGCAGTACACCAACGTCCGATTCTAGCAGGCAAATTTCCCTGCCCCAGCTGCTGGACCGTCGAAAGAAGTTCACTCCCAGCCATCCACATGCCCAGCGGTTGAATGCTAGCTTGGCTAAATTGCTAGCACTTCAACTGCTGCCTTTTCAGTTGGTAGACTCGGCTCCCTTCCGTGAGTTTGTGCAATGTGCGGTTCCTCAGTGGCAGGTTCCCAAACGCCCCTTTTTCGCATGGAAGGCGATTCCGGCTCTCTACAGGCATGTGGAAGGCAATGTCTTGGCCTCGCTGGACAGGGCGGTCAGCGGTAAGGTGCATATTACCGCTGACTCATGGTCCAGCAGGCATGGACAGGGACGTTACCTTTCTTTCACGGCCCATTGGGTCACTCTTTTGGCAGCTGGGAAGGATGCAGGACAAGGTGCAGTAGTGTTGGAGGTTGTTCCACCGCCACGCCTCCAAAATGCTACTACTGGTTGTGACACATCTCTCTCCTCCACCCCCTCCTCTTCTTCTTCCTCCATGGCCTCTTCCTGTGGTTTGTCCTCGGAACCAGCGGTGCTCCGTAGGCGTTCAAGGGGCTACGCAAGTACGCAGGCAAAAAGATGCCATTCCGTGCTTGCGCTGGTGTGTTTGGGGGACAGGAGCCACACTGGGGCAGAGGTCCTGTCTGCTCTGCAGGGGCAGGCCGAGAGGTGGTTGACGCCACGCCAGCTTAAGCCAGGAATGGTGGTTTGCGACAATGGCACCAACCTCCTCTCTGCCCTCCGACAGGGACAACTGACCCATGTGCCCTGTATGGCTCACGTCCTTAACCTGGTGGTGCAGCGGTTCTTGGGCAGGTACCCGGGCTTACAGGATGTCCTGAGGCAGGCCAGGAAAGTCTGTGTGCATTTCCGCAGATCTTATAATGCCAGTGCTCGCCTGGCTGAGCTTCAAAAGGAGTTGAACCTGCCCAAGAACCGCCTTATATGTGACATGCCCACCAGGTGGAACTCAACGTTGGCCATGCTGCAGCAGCAGCACACGCAGCAGAGGGCCATCAATGAGTACCTGTGCGACTACGGCACCAGGACAGGGTCAGGGGAGCTCGGGTTTTTTTCACCACGCCAGTGGGGCATGATCAGGGATGCATGCACTGTCCTGGCACCATTTGAGGAGGCCACGAGGATGGTGAGCAGTGACAGTGCATGCATCAGTGACACTGTATCTCTTGTCCACCTGTTGTAGCACACGCTGCGTGGAATAATGGACAGGGCACTTGAGGCAGAACAGAGGCAGGAAGAGGAGGACTTCCTTGCCTCTCAAGGCCCCCTTTACCCAGACAGTGTTCCTTCTGTCCCACCCATCGCACAGGAAGAGGAGGAGGAGGAGGAGGAAGAGGAGGATTGTGTCAGCATGGAGGTGGAGTCTGGCACTCAGCATCATCAGCAGCAGTCTTTTAGGGATGATTTACAGTCCCAAGAAACCAGTGGACTTGTACGTGGCTGGGAGGAGGTGGCTGCGGATCATGTCGTCCTTAGTGACCCAGAGGACTCCGGACTGAATGCCTCAGCTAACCTACGCTGCATGGCCTCCCTGATCCTGCAAAGTCTGCGGAAGGATCCTCGTATTCTTCGGATCAAGGAGAGGGACCATTACTGGCTGGCCACTCTCCTTGATCCACGGTACAAGGGTAAGGTTGCGGACCTTATGTTACCGTCGCAGAGGGAGCAGAGGATGAGACAACTCCGGGAGGCCTTGCAGAAAGGTCTGTGCAACGCGTTCCCAGAGACTGGGAGGTTACAAACTCCTGGTCCTGGACAACAAGTTGCTGAGGCTTCGGGCAGTCAAAGAAGGAGCGGTGGGGAAGGTGGCCGTCTGACCGATGCGTTCAGACAATTCTTTAGTCCGCAGCCCCAAAGTATGATCGGTTCCAGCAACCATCGCCAGCGTCTGATATACATGGTGCAGGAATACCTAGGGGCAAGGTCAGACTTGGACACCTTCCCCACCGAAAATCCTCTGGCTTACTGGGTCTTGAGGATGGATCACTGGCCAGAGCTTGCACAGTATGCAATTGAGCTACTGGCCTGTCCTGCATCCAGCGTTCTTTCAGAACGCACATTCAGTGCTGCTGGAGGATTTGTCACGGATCACAGGGTGCGCCTGTCCACCGACTCGGTTGATCGACTGACTTTCATCAAGATGAACCAGTCTTGGATCACCACCAGCTACCACACACCAGATGCTGATATAACAGACTAATTGATTTTAAAATGTCACATCCCTTCAAGACTGATGCTGATGCTGAGTGCCTGTGCTGTTATGTTGACTGGCTATCCTCCTCCTCCTCCTCAATGATACGATTAACGATGATAGCTTGGAAGATCATTTTGGTTTATGGGTGACGCCACCAGTGGCTAAGGCCCAATTTTTCAGCCCCTGTTTAACAGGGGCGTGTAATTAAAATTTTTGATGCAATACTTTGCAACAGGCCTCATTGCTGTGCTCCAAGTACAGTATCTGTGAGGGGTTGCAGTGTTGTCCCACCAGTGCCTAAGGCCCAATTTTTCAGCCCCTGTTCAACAGGGGCATGCAATTATAATTATTGATCTAATAATTCACAGCAGGGCCCATTGCTGCGCCCACCAAGAGTAACTGTCAGGCCTTACAGTGTTGTGGCACCAGCACCACCATCACCACCACCACCACCACCAAAGGCCCAATTTTTCAGCCCCTGTTCAACAGGGGCATGCAATTATAATTATTGATGTAATAATTCACAGCAGGGCCCATTGCTGCGCCCACCAAGAGTAACTGTCAGGCCTTACAGTGTTGTGGCACCAGCACCACCATCACCACCACCACCACCACCAAAGGCCCAATTTTTAAGCCCCTGTTAAACAGGGGCATGCAATTATAATTATTGATCTAATAATTCACAGCAGGGCCCATTGCTGCGCCCACCAAGAGTAACTGTCAGGCCTTACAGTGTTGTGGCACCAGCACCACCATCACCACCACCACCACCACCAAAGGCCCAATTTTTCAGCCCCTGTTCAACAGGGGCATGCAATTATAATTATTGATCTAATAATTCACAGCAGGGAGCATTGCTGCGCCCACCAAGAGTAACTGTCAGGCCTTACAGTGTTGTGGCACCAGCACCACCATCACCACCACAACCACCACCAAAGGCCCAATTTTTCAGCCCCTGTTCAACAGGGGCATGCAATTATAATTATTGATGTAATAATTCACAGCAGGGCCCATTGCTGCGCCCACCAAGAGTAACTGTCAGGCCTTACAGTGTTGTGGCACCAGCACCACCATCAAAGGCCCAATTTTTACTACCACTGATCAACAATTATATGTTATTACAATTCCTGATATTATACTTGACAGCAGGGCGTTCCAGCACCCACCAAGAATAACTGTGAGTGCTTTCAGTGTTGTGCCAACACCAACACCTAAGGGGCCAATTTCTGCAGAGTATATATGGAAGGTCCCTACTTTCAAACATCCAACTTACAAACTACTACTACTTGCAAACGGAAGAAGACAACAGGAAGTGAGAGGAAATCTACCCCTTGGAAGGAAAATTCTCTCCTGTAAGAATTAATATGGGAGAAAGGTGTCTCCTCTCTACTGATGCTTTATCACCAATCCTTGTTTCAATAAAAACACCACATTTCAAAAACAGTTGTCATTGGAACGCAAAGTGAGGTGAAATGTTCTGAACAGGGGCACAGACAGCAAAAAAAATGTGACAGGGGTGATAACCGTTCCCTATGTTTTACAAAAAGCTAAAAAAAAGGAATTTGCCATGGAGCTCCACTTAAACAATGCAGCTGTTCAAAATTATAAACAGATTCTACATAAGAACAAACCTACAGTCCCTGTCTTGTATGCACCGCCTGTATACGGCTGTTCAGAGTATATAGGTCCTTTTTTATTTTGTGTGCGGGGTTCCCCTTAATATCCATACAAGACCCAAAGGGGCTGGTAATGGGCTGGGGTGGGGGGGGGGGGGTTGATGGGGTAGCTATGCCATTTTTCCTAAAGATTTTCATCCATATTACCGGGACCAGACATTGCATTAAAGCCGCAAGCAGTTTTAAATGACTTTTTTCCCTTTAGAAATGTTATTTTGTGCAGGGACAGTTCTAAACACGGGAAACACGTGGCACTTCACAGGCATACTTTAGACACCCCCCAGGTACAATATTTAAAGGAATATTTGACTTTTTTTTTTCACTTTATGCATCATTAAAATGACTGCTCCCGGAAAACGTCCGTTTTTAAAACTTATTTTTGCATTGATACATGTCCCCTGGTGCAGAAGCCGGGTTCCCAAACTCTGTTTCGGACAATAACATGGATAATAGTCGTTATAATTAGCACTTTAGAATCCGAACGTTCGCATCCATTGTATTTAATAGGGTTCTAATGTTCGTGCGAACTTTCGGTCCGTTCGCGGGTTCTGGTGCGAACCGAACCCGGGGGTGTTCGGCTCATCACTAATGGCCAGCCGGTTCCGCATTTTTATGACTTCCATACACTTGGCGGACTACAAAATAAACTATGTAGTTTTATGCTGCTGTGTGCTACACAATTTTCTCAGCAGAAAATCCAATTCATATATGGCCTCAGTATTGCCTGAGGCTGGACTTTCACCTGCTAATCCCCTGCCGGGCCTGGAATCTGCCCTTCCTGGCTTGCCCCCCCCAAAATGCCCGTGAGGTTCGGGACAAATATATGGAATATTTCACGGGTAGGGGGGCAATTCCTATGCCAGGCTATGGCTAAAGATTCCTGGAGAATGAGTTAAATAAAATTCTGATTTCTAATTTTAACTTAGGTTTGTTTCCTGTCTCCTAGTTTGTCTTAGTGCATTTGTAGTGCCAAGTGTATTTTCCTTTAGTAAATAACAACCATTTCACTATGTAACCTTAAAAAAAACACAAATAAGGTTAGAACGTATTGAAAAAAGAAGCTACACGTTGTTTCTGTTCAAACATTTTACTCTGTGCACATTCACACACATGTTTCCTTTTTTTTTTTTCCTGGCCACAAACCGCCAATTCTTTTCTTAGGAAAATACAAAAACAGTTGCATTCCAAAAATTACAACATTGGATACCTCTGAGCAATCTGACACATTCACTTACACAAACTATGTCTCTATGTGCCCGTCCTAATATGGGGTCTTGCCACCCCTTGCCCAGCCAAAAATTGAATATGCACACATTTTGTATTATTTTCCACTAGGGATTTGAGACTCCTGATCCCTATTGTCAACATGTGCTATCTGCCATCAGGGGTGATCAATGGACGTGTTTTGGGGGTGCAACCCCTTCCTCAGTTCACCTACTTTAGATACGAGGAAGGGGTTGCACCCCCAAAATACGTACATGGATATCCCCTGATGGCAGATGGCACATGTTGACACACTGTGTGCATATTCAATTTTTGGCTGGTTGCATTGTCAAAAACATTATAAAAGGTTGATGAACAGTCATTCCTGAGAAAAAAATGGGGGTTTGGTTGACTTATTCGATTCTCCCCAAAACATCTAGAATGTCTTTAAATGTTTGATCCATCACATGAATTATTTGTTTTATTCTGTCCAGTTCTGTGCTACATTCCATCACTTGCTGTATTATTCGGAGGGCACTGTCAGCAGAGAAACGTGTACTATCCTTCACCACAACATTTACATCCCCTAAAAACAAAATAAAAAGGTATTATAACTCTGCAGGCCTACATCTCTTACCTGAAGCTGTGGTGACAGATACTGGCCTGTTGTGGTGACCAGTTCCACAATGTCATCCACCTCTCCTTCCTGCACTTCTCCTTCCTCCACCTCAACTTCCTCAACATCCTTCGGTTGTGTGTCTTTGGGAGTTTGGGGTTGTTGTGAAGCTGTGGGGTTCCTGTGCTCCCTGGAGTGTTCTCCTCCCAGTCTTCTCTCCCCTATGAGAATCAAACAAAAGGTCTATTTATCACACTGAAATTCTCTATGAAAAATAAAAACAGGCTAAATTGTTTGGAAGTGGGGTACAAGTGTATGTTTGTGCGGAATTTAAAGATGAATGCATTATTTGGAACCAAAAATATGCTTAGTATTCACCTTTGGCTGTCAGTTTTTAGACATGGAGGCACCACAAAAAATCACTAATGCAACTGTGTGGGACACCCAAAAAAGGCGGGTCTGGTGGCCCACACTATAGTGCTCCAAAGTACAGATGTGGAAGCAGCTGCTGAGTGTCCTCTCCTTTACACTGATAAAAGTTTGCATTTCATTCTCTTTACAAACACATCATCTAGCCTAAAAATTTGGAACAAAAATGTTAAAAAAACACGCAGATGTCTAATTACTTTTGTGGCTGTAAAATAAGCCAAAACAGCGGATAGTGGCCGAACGAAGTGTCTGTAACGTAACGAACGATTACTTTGCCAAACCAAGTTCAAATTATTAAATTATGGAAGGGAGTCCAATATGATAAAATCACAAAAAGGAGCAACATGTAAGTTGAGAAAAACATTAATAGCCGAAAAGTGTACATTTTACTTACTTTTTGCTAGCATTCTCTTAATGCTCCTTAACTGCTCTGGCTCCCTCAGTTTGAGGTCTGACCACCTCTTTCTGAGCTGCTCATTTGAGCGTTTCACCCCGAAATTCGTCTTCAGACTCTTCACGACTTTCTTGAGGATTTTGGCCTTCCTTCTATTTGGTTTGCTATACGGCCCATGCTTTGCGTCATAATCAGACTTGAGCAAGATGTCCACCATCTCCGCAAAAGACATATTAGATGCCTTGAATCTCCTCCTTGATCGTGACGTTTCCTCGGTCTCCGGGCTTGTCTCCTCCTCGTTAGTTGCGGAATTATCAGACACCTGCTGTAAATCCGCCATATCTGTCTGCGCGCCGAAAGAGAAGGGGCGGGGAAAAGATGTTAGTTAGAACGTCATGGGCGGGCGACGTGTTCGTAGTTTGACGCATGCGTGGTGTATATATAGCAAACACACATGTGACTATACTACGTTCGGTGTGGGGAGAGAGGAGTTCAAGTTACGGACGTGCGAACGAAGGTATGTGATTTTGTGACTTGGACAAATTGTTGGCCTATACTGTCTTGAGAATGTTGTAGAATATATATGGTGACTACGATGTTAAGGAGGTTAGACTGTGTGCCTCACATTAGTTATATATTATTTATTTTACTTGCAGACCCAAAATGAATGTGTTTATAAGTGACAAGGAATTCCTTGTGGAATTTATAGACCGGGTAAGGGAGCTGCCCGCTCTGTGGGAGACGAAAAACCCCATCCACAAAAAAAGAGGGGTGAGAAAAAGAGCGCTGGAGACCCTGCTCCCATTTGTGCATACCAAGGTGCCCACAGCCACAGCAAAACAGGTGGACACTAAAATTGGGAGCTTGAGAGGCACCTACAGGACTGAACGCTCTAAGGTCCTGGCTTCTCAGAGGTCAGGAGCAGCAGTAGATGATGTGTATGTCCCGAATTTGTGGTACTACAGCAGGATGTCCTTCCTGGATGACCACAATGAAGGCAAGGCCATCACTCTCCACTCTTCCCCCCAGACTTCCCTGTAGCCAACCTGAGCCTTCTCTGGAGCAAGAGGAGGCAGCCATCCTGGATGATCCTGATTTGGCCATCTGGAGCCAGGTATAGTATTAAATGAAAATGTATTGGGATAAAATTAATGTTTGACAAATATGTCAAGATGACAAACATAAACTATTTAGAGTTCCACAAGTGAAATCAAGATCTCTAGACATTAGTCTGCACTTAATTGGGTGCTAAATAGTCAATCTGATGTAGTTGTAAATTTTAGAAACTGATTTCAGGATTTACATTCTAATTGGTTCAATCATGATTATAAATTTGGAGGCAAAGATTAAAGCAACATATTAAACTATGTCCCTTTTTCATAGACAGGATGAAATCAGCCAGGAGGAGGGTCTGGAAACTGTCAGGCAGGAGGAGGAAGGGCCCAGTGGCAGCCAGGAGGTGGCAGGGCCCAGTGGAAGGCAGGAGGTGGCAGGGCCCAGTGGCAGCCAGGAGGTGGCAGGGCCCAGTGGCAGGCAGGAGGTGGCAGGGCAAAGGAGAAGCACCAGATCACAGGTGCTTCCCATCCGATTTCCCAAAAGAGGCAGGAGGGACAGGACCACCAGTGAGGCAGCAATGGCCCTTATTAAAGAGGCTCATGCCACCCTCAAAGAGCCCACATCCCCTGAAGAGGCCATTGCCAGCCTAGTGGAGGCAAAGTTCAAGGTGATGAGCATGGAGCAACGCCTCCTATGCGAGCCCCTGCTCATCACCTTGCTCAACAAGGGGGTGATGGGAAAAATTACCCCCAATACAGCATTTTGTGAGGTGGCACAACTGTCCCAACCTCAACCTCCTCCTCCACCTCCACCTTCTTCTTCTGCCCCACCCCCTTCTCCTCTACCTCCACCTTCTTCTTCTGCCCCACCCCCTTCTCCTCCACCTCCTCCTCCACCTTGTTCTTCCGCCCCACCCCCTTCTCCTCCACCTCCACCTCCACCTTGTTCTTCCGCCCCACCCCCTTCTCCTCCACCTCCACCTTGTTCTTCTGCGCCACCCCCTTCTCCTCCACCTCCTCCTCCTCCTGACAGGAGTACCCCTCCAGTGGCCCAGCCTCGAGCCAAACGAAGAAGGAAGGCTGCTGGGAAGGCTTCAGGAAAGGTTGCAGGGAAGGTTGCCAGGAAGACGAGGAAGTGATGGCCTTGCTTCATTGTGGTCGGACAGAAGGCAGCCTGTTGTAGTACCACACACTTGGGACATATATATCACCTGCTGCTGTTCCTGACCTCTGGGAGGCCAGCATCAGATTGTGCTCAGAAATGTTGGCCTTCTCAAGCTCCCAATTTTAGTGTCCACACAGGGTTGATGTGTGCTCTGGGGTCCCTGGGATGCACAAATGGCAGCAGGTTCTCCAGCGCTGCCTTCTCTTTATTTTATTTGAAACATGAATAAATGTTATTTTTGTTTAAGTTCATACTTGACTATGTGTATTTGTAAAAATTTAAAATTTAGCTTTGGAGTAAGCAGATACATTTGACTGACAAAAAAAGGGACAGATAACAACCCCCCTAAAAAATAAAAGAATCTGATTTCCCAAAAAGAGGGTGTAAAATTTAAGAACTATATATTAAAATATTCAATGGGAGATCACTATCAAAACATTGCAAAATTAAAATTAACATCAGTTTGAAAAATATAAAAATGTTAAATATTCATAAAAACTTGCACGATATAATACACCTAAATCTTCTTAAGAGCAGCATGAAAAAGGTTAAAAAAAGATAGTCATAACTCACTGTGTGAATATCAGCAGCAAAAGAAGTTCTTTCGTTTTGATTAATGTAACATTCTAAAGAAGATTTCAATGCACAACATTTAAACGATGCAATAATTTCGAGCGTGACGAATGTGCTATCTCCATTACGAAGGCTTGTTTTACCAGAAGATGCGCTCCCGTCTCATACTTGCTTCTGAGCATGCGCGCTTTTGAAAGACTCGTTAAAGCATACACACGAACCATTTTCTTGTCACAAAACAGGCCGACGAGAAACACGACGAGGAAATCTGGAATCCTGACAAGAAAATAGAGAGCAGGTTCTCTATTTTCTCGTTGAGATTCACGGCAATTTTCTCGTCGTAAAACCATACACACGAACGGTTTTCTCGAGAAAAAAGCTCTTGCGGCACTTTTCTTGCCGGTTTTGGACAAGAAAATCGGTCGTGTGTACGAGGCTTTAGGCTCTAATCTTGTGCTTAAAAAAAAACCCTATTAAAAAATCCATGCGTCTGGTGCCCTGCATGTAGATTGGGGGGCCAGATGCATGGATAGGGGAGGCAGCGCCCCTGTGCCCCCTTTGGATGGGCCGCCACTGGGCTTAAACCTTTTTCTAAAAACTAATAGAAAATTACCCACTGCCCAATCACAACCCAGAGCCCTGTGTTGATAAACAACATAGGGCTCTATATAGAATATAGAATGCTCTCTTTGTTTCTTCTCTCTGCAAAACAAAGAGAAGGAACAAACAGATATTTAGTAAAAAGCAGCACACATTACACACATTACACATTTGTTAGACACAAAATTAACCCCTTGATCGTCCCGAGATGTTAACCCCTTCCCAGGGCCGTTTGAAGGAATTTGGGGGCCCCAAGCAAAATGGACATGGAGGCCCCCCCAACCCCCCCCCGCACTCACGCAAAGCCTACAGGAACCACAGCATAGTGATACAGTTTAAGCTCACCCACACTTTATATAAAGAAAAAAGGTTTACAGTGCAAATACTGCTGTTGCATATAATCCAACATACTTAAAACACATACACACTCACATTAATATTAAGATGCTGTTTAGGACTGTTTATGGACAGTGGGATGGACAGGGGGACCGTGGGATGGACAGGGGGACAGTGGGATGGACAGGGGGACAGTGGGATGGACAGGGGGCCCGTGGGATGGACAGGGGGCCCGTGGGATGGACAGGGGGACAGTGGGATGGACAGGGGGACCGTGGCATGGACAGGGGGACCGTGGCATGGACAGGGGGACTCTGCACTGTAATATCCACATCATCTCCCCCACTGTAATATCCACATCATCTCCCCCACTGTAATGTCCAGATCACCCCCTCTATTGTCCACATCTCCCCCTCTAATGTCCACATCTCCCCCCTGTAATGTCCACATCTCCCCCCTGTAATGTCCACATCTCCCCCCTCTAATGTCCAGATCTCCCCCCTCTAATGTCCAGATCTCCCCCCTCTAATGTCCACATCTCCCCCCTCTAATGTCCACATCTCCCCCCTGTAATGTCCACATCTCCCCCCTATAATGTCCACATCTCCCCACATCTCACCTCGGCCGCCGGGTGTACTAAGATGTCCGACGCTCCGGAGCTAGGCCGAAGCCGCGGCCTTTCCTATGGCCGCAATCTGCGGATCGGCTCAGGGCGGAAATCTAGGACAGTGACAGGCAGCAGGCAGGCACCCTAGGCTGGGGCCCCAGGCCAGCTTGGGGCCCCAAGCAATTGCTTGTTTTGCCTGTCCTGTTCCGATGGCCCTGCCCCTTCCCAGACAGTGTCATTAGTACAGTGACAGTGTATAGTATTAGCTCTGATCACTGTGTTTGTGTCACTGGTGATGTTAGTGTCAGTTAGTGTACCCCCCAGCCAGAGTCAGTTAGTGTCCGTAAGTCACAGATCACCGCCATTACAAGTATATAAAAAAAAAAATCCAGTATATGTACCATCATTTGTAGACGCTATAACTTTCACATAAGCCATGCAATTTACTATTATTGTTTTTTTTTTTACCAAAGACATGTAGCAGAATAAATTTTATCCTAAATTTTTGAAGAAATTTGATTTTTTTTTTTATATTTTTCTTGGAAATTTTATAGCAGAAAGTAAAAAAATATATATTTTTTTTCTACATTTCTGGTCTTTTTTCATTTATATTGTAGCGGGGCTTTTAAATCTAGGGGAATGTTTGAGTGGTAGTTGTACTCAATCCCTTTGATTGTTAGGGCTTTGCTGGCCAATTTGTACCGCAGGTGGAGTGCTATTGTATAGATCCCTGTGGCCTGTAGGTGGCACTGTCACCTGGGGCTAGGGTTGAACCGCTGGTATAGTGCTGTGCCTTGGATGTCCCCTCTCGGCATTAGTACAGTGGGTGTGGGCAACCTACTGTGCATGCCGGGAGAGGATATAAAAGGGGTGGACGCTGCCTGTTTGGGGTCTTCGGTGCAGGGTTATACCCGTGTTCTGTCCCGGGGGGGGGGTGATCTTACCCCGGGGACCAGGTTGCTGTCCGGTGAATCAGTCCCAGGCACCTTTAGCCCTGGGGCTGCAACAAAAAGGCCTTGGGCCCAGCACCTTCAGCTGGGGCCCACAAAGGATCGAGGAATCCCAGGGTGCTGCCTTGCGAGGGGGCCCGTATCTTAGATGAGGAGGCTGGGGGAGGACCGTTCCGAAGGACTGGTGAGAAGTCACAGTGAAGAAAGGGGCCCGGTAACTCTCTGGAGGGATGTCATCTCCTTAAAAGAGGCTTAACATTGCAACCAAGTTCACTAGGTCTGTGGCAGAGACCCAAGTTCAGAGACTGTGTGTATCTAGTTCGAGCACCATTCTAGTTGCTAGCCTCCTCTCTGAGCGAGACTATCCAAATGGGCTAAGTCTACTTAAGAAGATAAGTAGTGAGACATATTTCGTTGTACCTGGACCTCTTCCACACCTTATGCTGTCCTCTTCTCCATCCAACCTTTCCTATCTAGAGACTGTGCTTTAAGAAAATAAACTCTACGTTGGAGTTGCAACTGGTGTGGACCTTGGAGTTATTGGGGGAAATAGAGACTTGTTTTTATTGTGCATGGAGATGAGAACCATTCTCTGGAGAACCTAGCTGTGGAGACCCGTTTCAAAACACCGCTCAACCTCTTCACACAAGAGGGTACGGGCACACAGCACCGTGTGCTTTTTCCTGCCAAGGAGCCAAAAGCAGGTGTAGCGGCACGCCCTCACACTCCCCTCTTTCACTCGTCTCGTCTTTCTGTTGTCTAGGGGTATCTTAGAGGGGAGGGATCGGGGACACTACGCCTGGCCTCCACCACAGATGTTAGTGCTGTATAAGCAACAGTTCAGTATTACCTTCGGGTCAGTGTTGTGCACCTGGATCCTCCCTCCAAGAGTCACCGCGAACCATGTCCGTTAGAAATGAGCTCCACACCATTAAAGCTCAACACTCCTTTATTCTCCTTGTCTGAACACAAACAGTTGAACTCCCTTGATAGAACAGAACAGAAAAGGAGGTGTGGATGCGAACAGGCCCAGACACAATGTGAGTTGACACTTCCCTTCCTAGAAGTGTATCCTGGTCTCCGCACGAGAGTAAATCTCCTTCCAGGCCGTCTCCGACGAGAGACTCACTTGTCACCGGCAATATGCTGCACCGGGTCTTCAAATGAGGAGCTTCCCCCGGGCCATTGCGCCTTCCGGATTCGGGTACCCAATCCCTGGGCACCCTAGGATCTCCTTCCCTTGCGGAACTCAGTGTTGGGCACTGAGCTCCGGACCTCCCATCTGAGTACCTCACCCCAGGCTAAAGGTGCCTGGGATGGAACTCGACCTCCGCTGTCCTCTAGGCCTAAGCCACCCAGAGGAGTGACAAGACCAACCGTCAGCAAGCTGAAGGTGCCTGGGACATCGACCCCATGACAAAGATGGCCGGCCCTTCTTATACCCTCTCCCAGCAAGCACGGCAGGTTCCCCACCCCACCATACCGCTGCCGAGGGAGGACAAAAAGGAGGCACAGCACACAGGAATGATTCAACCCCAGCCCAGGGCGACAGCGCCACCCACTGGGCTGCAGGGAATTACACATCACTGATGTCTCTGCCAAATTCAAAATTACACCCGGGAAAGTACATACCCGCTACACAGGTAAAGGGTTTGTGTGCTACAATATAATAAAAAATAAAAACACTGGTGATCAAATACCACCAAAAGAAAGCTCTATTTGTGTGAAAAAAAATACATATAAATTTAATTTGGGTACAGCGTTGCATGATCAACAAATTACCAGTTAAAGTAGCGCACATAGCAAAAAAAATGGTCTGTTTGTAAAGGGGTGAAACCTTCCATAGTTAAAGTGGGTAAATAGTAAATAACTGTAATTATTGTTGTTTCCTCATATAGGTAACAAACCGCCTAACTCTAGGTATGTCTATCCATTATATTATAATATTTATATTATCTATCTTCAATATAAATGTATGAATATATATTCAACTACCACTAATTATGTTTGTTTATTAGGGACACTTTTTCTGAAACTACAGAGAAGACAGAGAATAAAAAAGTAGGTCAAATATTTAATTAAATGCACACAAAAGCCCAAAAAATATGTGTACTTCTACTATACTTCTAAGTGATACTTTTTGTTTTATTAGAAATCTCCTGTAGTGTTAGCTGGAGTTCTTATTTTATTTGTTGGTCCAGTCCATCTAAGTTTGCTAGTCTACATTTTTTATTACTCTCTATTTTATTGGCGACAAAAGCTTCCAATACACTGACACTACAATTGCTGTGACCCCATTTTACAGTGAGTGGTGTTGGTATATCCAAAAGCCTCCATATTGGTCTTTTTGTGTCTAATGCTGATTATTAATAGGTCTTGCAGTGCATTAAAGTGGTTGTAAACCCCTCCACATACCCAGTGAAGTGACTGACCTCAGGTGATACACAGAGATGAAACAAATCCCCCTACACAAGTTGTACCTGTTTATCTGCGGTCTTCTCTTCTTTACACCCATTCCATGTCCAGAATTTGTAGAGCTTGTCTGAGCTGTCAAAAAAGGGGGCGAAGAGCTGAGGTTACACTCTGCAGAGCTCACTGAGGAGAGTTTTGAGAGCTGATTGGAGGGAAGGGACACACCCCCTTCACAGAGCACACAGAAACAGCTGAGGCTGTCGATCCGCTGAAGCTCTCTCCTCTGTCACTTTTTTTCTCTTGGTGTCAGGAAAATTTGTCAAAAGTGACTCATGTTGATAGCTGATAGCCAAGGCAGGACTTACCATTGGGCTTGACTGGGCTCAAGCCCATGGGGCCCCGCCCCAATAGGGGGCCACGCTCGTTTACGTTAAATTGTATTCAATAATATGCCAGTCATTTAATTTTTCATTTAAAGTTTGTTGATTGGTCTAGCATTTTTACCTGGCCCTGCCCTGCAATGAAAAATGTTATTTAATTAGCTAAATTTAATGTCAGTCATCTTGAGGTTTGCTGATTGGTTATTGGCAGTTACGTAGTGCCTTGTTTACTGCCGTTGAGAAAACCTGTCTGCATTAGACAGTGATGTAAAAATGGTGGACAAACGGTATCAGAGTGGCGCGCTTAAAAGAAAACTAAAGAATGAAAGACAGAAATGCAAAAAGGATGAGGATGAAAAGGATTACTGGATTTTTTACACCCATGACACCACAGCCTGCTGTGCAAGTGGAGAATCCAGAGGACAACAACCCGAACACGGAAGAAACGGTTGGAGACGATTTGAATTCACGAGCAGGGCAGCCCATCAATGAATCATCATCTCTTCAGTCAGAAACTGCATCGAATCTATCCACAGGTATCTAACCTTTGCTGGAGATGCCAAGGAGCTGAGGGCACCTTGTTACATATCTTTTGGGAGTGCCCGGGAATAAAAGATTTTTGGAAAATGGTTGCTGAAACAATAAAAGAAGTTACCAATGTGTCCCTTGTGGAGATGCCAGTGACTTTTCTCCTGTTTGATATTCCGTTATTAATAGGAAAGTACAAAAAATCATTGGTGAGACATTTACTTACAACAGCGAAAGCATGTATTCCAGCTCTCTGGAAGAGCTCAGTCTCACCAACTAGAATACAATGGATCACCAAAATAGCGGAAGTCCAACAAATGGAAAGTCTCACAATGAGTATGAGGGAACAGGAGGACCAATATCGACAAACCTGGGCCCCTTACATCATTTTCAGAGAACAGGGGGGATAGGAGAGGAGAAGAGGTGGGGGAAAGGGTGACCACCTTTTTTTTTTTTTTTTTGGGAAGGGACTAAGCCTATTCCGGGGCTTTAGATTTTCGGATATGGGTGGGAAGGGGGAGGTCTAGGGAGGGGGGGGGGGGGGAATAATGGAGATTTGCAGTAGTACACTATAGAAAGGGTTAAATAAGACCAATAAGAACGAAAAAGAAAGATGAATTTAAAAATGTGAGGTGGTAGGTCAAAAAAAAAGAGTGACCAATGTGAATATTATGTAGAGATGATAGAGAGATGAACTAAGATCGAAGTATAAGATGTATTGTACTAAATGTTAAATCTCTGTATATGTGAATGAAAATGACCAAGAAATAAAGAATTTATAAAAAAAAAGAAACAGCGACCGAACAATGTCCAACTACAGATTCTTTATCCACTGATCCTGCTCGCTGGGGTAAAATTGATGAAAGCGTGCGCGCTTATTGGCCGTGAAAAGGTCTGGAGTCCGTTCAAAATAGGGATGCTAATGTCAAGGCTTCTGAACGCCACTACAAACATCAGAAGAGACTGTTTTCTAAAACTCATTTCAAACGCAAGCATTTGAATAGTGAGTACTTGCCCAGAGAATGGTTGCTCTACTCACCAATCCACCGGTTGTGTGTTTTGTTTTGCTTGCTGCCTTTTTGGCTTGTGTATGTATCATGTTGTTCTATTTAAAGTATTGTATAGAAGATAAGGCTCGAAAGTGACTCAAGCCCAGGGGCCCCACCACCCTAAGTCCTGCCCTGCTGATAGCAGAGGAACTAGGTCAGACATGAAAGAAATAACACATAAAGGATTATTTACTAAAACTGAAAAGTGCAAAATCGGGTGCAGCTCTACATAGAAACCTATCCATGTCCAGGTTTTATCGTCAAAGCATAATTGAACAAGCTGAAGTTAGAAGCTGATTGGTTACTATGCACAGCTGCACCAGATTCTGAGTGCTCCAGTTTTAGTAAATCCCCCCCCTTAGGCCCCTTTCACACTGAGGAGTTTTTCAGGCGTTTTGCGCTAAAAATAGCGCATAAATAACGCCTGAAAAACTCCTGCCCCAGTATGCTCAATGTGAAAGCCTAAGGGCTTTCACACTGAGGCGATGCGCTGGCGGGAGGAGAAAAAATCTCCTGCAAGCCACATCTTTGGAGCGGTGAAGGAGCGGTGTGTATACCGCTCCTTCACCGCTCCTTCCCATTGAAATTAATGGGACACCGCGGTAATACCGCCCACAAACCGCGGCTGTAGCCGCGGTTTGCGGGTGGTATTAACCCTTTTTCGGCCGCTAGCGGGGGTTAAAACCGCACTGCTAGCGGCCGAATACCTCTGCAATTCCGAGGGTATAGCGCCGCTAAAAATAGCGGCGCTATACTGCCACCGCACCCACGGCCCCAGTGTGAAACCAGCCTTAGTGCTCTGGATTTAGTATACACTATAGAGGGATATGCTTTTCTCATATTTCATGTCTGAGGTTTACAACCACTTTAAGGTTTCAAAAAATTGGACCTGGTGAATGTGGACAAAGATTTGCTGGGATATAAGAACTAAGTGAATTTTTCACAAATCAATAGTCATGACAAATCAAAACCTCATCCCTGGTCAGTGCACTACTGGGGACTAAATTTGGAAATACAGTTTGTTGGAAAAAAGAAGAGTAACATCTTAGATCTCAAGACCTAAGTGTAAATTATAAGCCTTCCCACCCCTTCCATCGCAACAGTGAGCAAGTGCTGAAGGAGGTGGTTTGGCATTCATTATAAAAAATCCCAGAGGAGTTGTAGTAATCATAATAATAATAATAATAATCAATATATTTTATATGATTATATCATTTTTATTCTCCTGCACACACAACATACTTCTGTGTTTTTGCAGAATTACTGATCTCAGCTGCCTTATCAGTTTATAGCTGAAGAGTGACTCTATACAGCCTGAGGAAGACTGCATTAGGCTTACAGGGTAATGCTAAATCTAGCTAGAACCCAGAGGAAGACTGCATTAGGCATACAGAGTAATTCTAAAGCTAGCTAGAACCCTGAGGAAGACTGCATTAGGCTTTCAGGTTAATGCTAAAGCTAGCTAGAACCCTGAGGAAGACTGCATTAGGCATACGGGGTAATGCTAAAGCTAGCTAGAACCATTAGGAAGACTGCATTAGGCTTACAGGGTAATGCTAAAGCTAGCTAGAACCCTGAGGAAGACTGCATTAGGCTTTCAGGGTAATGCTAAAGCTAGCTAGAACCCTGAGGAAGACTGCATTAGGCATACAGAGTAATTCTAAAGCTAGCTAGAACCCTGAGGAAGACTGCATTAGGCATATGGGGTAATGCTAAAGCTAGCTAGAACCATTAGGAAGACTGCATTAGGCTTACAGGGTAATGCTAAAGCTAGCTAGAACCCTAAGGAAGACTGCATTAGGCTTTCAGGGTAATGCTAAAGCTAGCTAGAACCCTGAGGAAGACTGCATTAGGCATACGGGGTAATGCTAAAGCTAGCTAGAACCATTAGGAAGACTGCATTAGGCTTACAGGGTAATGCTAAAGCTAGCTAGAACCCTAAGGAAGACTGCATTAGGCATACAGGGTTAATTTTAGTGGTGACGAGAACCCCAAGGAAGACTGCATTAGGCATACAGCCTGTATGATACAGGGTTAATTTTAGTGATGATGAGAACCCCAAGGAAGACTGCATTAGGCAGACATGGTTGAAGAATATGTAAACCCAACATTTCATATTTCTGATATGTACCTGCTGTGCCTTGCACTTGATTGAGAAAGCCTCCTGTTTTCTTTGTAATGCTTCCTTTGTGTGAAATCCCTGCCAGTCCCTCTGCTTTCCTATTAAAAACTGACCACACTAGGCATGAGAGCACAGCATGGTCAGTTATTTAGCTGTGCTGGGAACTCAGTCTGCTCTCCTCCAATGATCAGACTTGTCCTGACACAGCCTTCCCATTTCAATACATTTTTTTGCGACTGAAGTTAAACTTTAGAATTTACCTTATGGCCAAAGTTTTTTTTTTTTTTTTTTACAGAATATGGAAGAATTTGAACTGTCCCCAGAACAGGAAAAGAGGAAAAGAACTCTACCGGTAACACATGTTCTGGTCACAAGCATCTAAAATAGGGGTCTTGATTAAAAATGTACGGAGGTCCAGTCAGAAAATATTTCTTTTGGCAGAGGCCCGAATTTCATGTTTGCACTAGAACACATCACAGCCCCCATGTACAACAGTGTTTTTAGCCTAACCTTCACATCATACCCCCCCTTTACACCACAGCCACCTTTTTACATCCGTATCCTCAGCCCCCCTTCACATCACAATCCCTCTTAACATCACAGTTCCCCTTTACATCAGTGCCCCCTATGAGTGGCGGCTGGTGATAAAAAAAATTTGAGGGGTGCAAACAAAACCCTCCAGGTCCTTACCTGCAAATGAAGCCTCCAGCTTGGGCTGTCAATGCTCCCCTGATACCCAGCGGCTTCTGTGTTTCTAATCTTCAACCTTCTGATTGGCTGGGATGAGAAGCCAGAAACCGGAAGTTACAAGATGGCAAATTTTGATTCGCTAAAATCAAATGTGGGAGGGTTCCAGGCGCAGTGCTCTGCGCCCCTTGGACAACGTAAAACAAGCCAATTAGAGCCTCAGGCTCCAATCACATGCTTGTTAAAAATTGACGGACCTAATAGATAGGGATGAGCTTCGTGTTCGAGTCGAACATACGTTCGACTCGAACATCGGCTGTTCGATCGTTCGACGAAGATCGAACGATTTGGGCCGTTCGCGCCAAATTCGAGTGACGCGAACGGCCCACAATGCACTACGCCATCGCAGTGTCATCCAGGCGCTGTGATTGGCCAAGCATGCACTGTGACCCCGCATGCTTGGCCAATCACAGCGCCGTCAGCGAGGAGAGCAATGATTGGCCACAGGCAGGATGCCTGTGGCCAATTATTGCTGAGGGTGTTTAGTACACGCCCCACACTATAAAAGGCCGCCAGCACGGCGGCCTAGTGTAGTGTGTTCCGGAGCAGGGATAGAGCAGCATAGGCAGGGACAGTGACTTTTATTTCTTTCTTGCTTAACCTGGATTCCTTTAGTTTAGGGAAAGAGAAGGATAGGTAGGGAGAGTGTCAGTGTGTTTTGTGCTTGTGCTATATTGTGCTTAAAAAAAACATTTTTTCTAGGGACAGAAAACTGTAGGTAGGGAGAGTGTGTCAGTTTCTTTCACTGTCAAAGTCCTTGTTTCCAGGGACCTGGAAGGACAGTGAGTGAATTCTCCTTGTGCTAAATTGTGCTTAAAAAAAACATTTTTTCTAGGGACAGAAAACTGTAGGTAGGGAGAGTGTGTCAGTTTCTTTCACTGTCAAAGTCCTTGTTTCCAGGGACCTGGAAGGACAGTGAGTGAATTCTCCTTGTGCTAAATTGTGCTTAAAAAAAACATTTTTTCTAGGGACAGAAAACTGTAGGTAGGGAGAGTGTGTCAGTTTCTTTCACTGTCAAAGTCCTTGTTTCCAGGGACCTGGAAGGACAGTGAGTGAATTCTCCTTGTGCTAAATTGTGCTTAAAAAAAACATTTTTTCTAGGGACAGAAAACTGTAGGTAGGGAGAGTGTGTCAGTTTCTTTCACTGTCAAAGTCCTTGTTTCCAGGGACCTGGAAGGACAGTGAGTGAATTCTTCTTGTGCTAAATTGTGCTTAAAAAAAACATTTTTTCTAGGGACAGAAAACTGTAGGTAGGGAGAGTGTGTCAGTTTCTTTCACTGTCAAAGTCCTTGTTTCCAGGGACCTGGAAGGACAGTGAGTGAATTCTCCTTGTGCTATATTGTGCTTAAAAAAAACATTTTTTCTAGGGACAGAAAACTGTAGGTAGGGAGAGTGTGTCAGTTTCTTTCACTGTCAAAGTCCTTGTTTCCAGGGACCTGGAAGGACAGTGAGTGAATTCTCCTTGTGCTAAATTGTGCTTAAAAAAAACATTTTTTCTAGGGAAAGAAAACTGTAGGTAGGGAGAGTGTGTCAGTTTCTTTCACTGTCAAAGTCCTTGTTTCCAGGGACCTGGAAGGACAGTGAGTGAATTCTCCTTGTGCTAAATTGTGCTTAAAAAAACCATTTTTTCTAGGGACAGAAAACTGTAGGTAGGGAGAGTGTGTCAGTTTCTTTCACTGTCAAAGTCCTTGTTTCCAGGGACCTGGAAGGACAGTGAGTGAATTCTCCTTGTGCTAAATTGTGCTTAAAAAAAACATTTTTTCTAGGGACAGAAAACTGTAGGTAGGGAGAGTGTGTCAGTTTCTTTCACTGTCAAAGTCCTTGTTTCCAGGGACCTGGAAGGACAGTGAGTGAATTCTCCTTGTGCTAAATTGTGCTTAAAAAAAACATTTTTTCTAGGGACAGAAAACTGTAGGTAGGGAGAGTGTGTCAGTTTCTTTCACTGTCAAAGTCCTTGTTTCCAGGGACCTGGAAGGACAGTGAGTGAATTCTTCTTGTGCTAAATTGTGCTTAAAAAAAACATTTTTTCTAGGGACAGAAAACTGTAGGTAGGGAGAGTGTGTCAGTTTCTTTCACTGTCAAAGTCCTTGTTTCCAGGGACCTGGAAGGACAGTGAGTGAATTCTCCTTGTGCTATATTGTGCTTAAAAAAAACATTTTTTCTAGGGACAGAAAACTGTAGGTAGGGAGAGTGTGTCAGTTTCTTTCACTGTCAAAGTCCTTGTTTCCAGGGACCTGGAAGGACAGTGAGTGAATTCTCCTTGTGCTAAATTGTGCTTAAAAAAAACATTTTTTCTAGGGAAAGAAAACTGTAGGTAGGGAGAGTGTGTCAGTTTCTTTCACTGTCAAAGTCCTTGTTTCCAGGGACCTGGAAGGACAGTGAGTGAATTCTCCTTGTGCTAAATTGTGCTTAAAAAAACCATTTTTTCTAGGGACAGAAAACTGTAGGTAGGGAGAGTGTGTCAGTTTCTTTCACTGTCAAAGTCCTTGTTTCCAGGGACCTGGAAGGACAGTGAGTGAATTCTCCTTGTGCTAAAGTGTGCTTAAAAAAAACATTTTTTCTAGGGACAGAAAACTGTAGGTAGGGAGAGTGTGTCAGTTTCTTTCACTGTCAAAGTCCTTGTTTCCAGGGACCTGGAAGGACAGTGAGTGAATTCTCCTTGTGCTAAATTGTGCTTAAAAAAAACATTTTTTCTAGGGACAGAAAACTGTAGGTAGGGAGAGTGTGTCAGTTTCTTTCACTGTCAAAGTCCTTGTTTCCAGGGACCTGGAAGGACAGTGAGTGAATTCTCCTTGTGCTAAATTGTGCTTAAAAAAAACATTTTTTCTAGGGACAGAAAACTGTAGGTAGGGAGAGTGTGTCAGTTTCTTTCACTGTCAAAGTCCTTGTTTCCAGGGACCTGGAAGGACAGTGAGTGAATTCTCCTTGTGCTAAATTGTGCTTAAAAAAAACATTTTTTCTAGGGACAGAAAACTGTAGGTAGGGAGAGTGTGTCAGTTTCTTTCACTGTCAAAGTCCTTGTTTCCAGGGACCTGGAAGGACAGTGAGTGAATTCTCCTTGTGCTATATTGTGCTTAAAAAAAACATTTTTTCTAGGGACAGAAAACTGTAGGTAGGGAGAGTGTGTCAGTTTCTTTCACTGTCAAAGTCCTTGTTTCCAGGGACCTGGAAGGACAGTGAGTGAATTCTCCTTGTGCTAAATTGTGCTTAAAAAAAACATTTTTTCTAGGGACAGAAAACTGTAGGTAGGGAGAGTGTGTCAGTTTCTTTCACTGTCAAAGTCCTTGTTTCCAGGGACCTGGAAGGACAGTGAATGAATTCTCCTTGTGCTAAATTGTGCTTAAAAAAAACATTTTTTCTAGGGACAGAAAACTGTAGGTAGGGAGAGTGTGTCAGTTTCTTTCACTGTCAAAGTCCTTGTTTCCAGGGACCTGGAAGGACAGTGAGTGAATTCTCCTTGTGCTAAATTGTGCTTAAAAAAAACATTTTTTCTAGGGACAGAAAACTGTAGGTAGGGAGAGTGTGTCAGTTTCTTTCACTGTCAAAGTCCTTGTTTCCAGGGACCTGGAAGGACAGTGAGTGAATTCTCCTTGTGCTAAATTGTGCTTAAAAAAAAACATTTTTTCTAGGGACAGAAAACTGTAGGTAGGGAGAGTGTGTCAGTTTCTTTCACTGTCAAAGTCCTTGTTTCCAGGGACCTGGAAGGACAGTGAGTGAATTCTCCTTGTGCTAAATTGTGCTTAAAAAAAATAAATTTTCTAGGGACAGAAAACTGTAGGTAGGGAGAGTGTGTCAGTTTCTTTCACTGTCAAAGTCCTTGTTTCCAGGGACCTGGAAGGACAGTGAGTGAATTCTCCTTGTGCTAAATTGTGCTTAAAAAAAACATTTTTTCTAGGGACAGAAAACTGTAGGTAGGGAGAGTGTGTCAGTTTCTTTCACTGTCAAAGTCCTTGTTTCCAGGGACCTGGAAGGACAGTGAGTGAATTCTCCTTGTGCTATATTGTGCTTAAAAAAAACATGTTTTCTAGGGACAGAAAACTGTAGGTAGGGAGAGTGTGTCAGTTTCTTTCACTGTCAAAGTCCTTGTTTCCAGGGACCTGGAAGGACAGTGAGTGAATTCTCCTTGTGCTAAATTGTGCTTAAAAAAAACATTTTTTCTAGGGACAGAAAACTGTAGGTAGGGAGAGTGTGTCAGTTTCTTTCACTGTCAAAGTCCTTGTTTCCAGGGACCTGGAAGGACAGTGAGTGAATTCTCCTTGTGCTAAATTGTGCTTAAAAAATTTTTTTTTCTAGGGACAGAAAACTGTAGGTAGGGAGAGTGTGTCAGTTTCTTTCACTGTCAAAGTCCTTGTTTCCAGGGACCTGGAAGGACAGTGAGTGAATTCTCCTTGTGCTAAATTGTGCTTAAAAAAAACATTTTTTCTAGGGACAGAAAACTGTAGGTAGGGAGAGTGTGTCAGTTTCTTTCACTGTCAAAGTCCTTGTTTCCAGGGACCTGGAAGGACAGTGAGTGAATTCTCCTTGTGCTAAATTGTGCTTAAAAAAAACATTTTTTCTAGGGACAGAAAACTGTAGGTAGGGAGAGTGTGTCAGTTTCTTTCACTGTCAAAGTCCTTGTTTCCAGGGACCTGGAAGGACAGTGAGTGAATTCTCCTTGTGCTAAATTGTGCTTAAAAAAAACATTTTTTCTAGGGACAGAAAACTGTAGGTAGGGAGAGTGTGTCAGTTTCTTTCACTGTCAAAGTCCTTGTTTCCAGGGACCTGGAAGGACAGTGAGTGAATTCTCCTTGTGCTAAATTGTGCTTAAAAAAAAAATAATTCTAGGGACAGAAAACTGTAGGTAGGGAGAGTGTGTCAGTTTCTTTCACTGTCAAAGTCCTTGTTTCCAGGGACCTGGAAGGACAGTGAGTGAATTCTCCTTGTGCTAAATTGTGCTTAAAAAAAACATTTTTTCTAGGGACAGAAAACTGTAGGTAGGGAGAGTGTGTCAGTTTCTTTCACTGTCAAAGTCCTTGTTTCCAGGGACCTGGAAGGACAGTGAGTGAATTCTCCTTGTGCTAAATTGTGCTTAAAAAAAACATTTTTTCTAGGGACAGAAAACTGTAGGTAGGGAGAGTGTGTCAGTTTCTTTCACTGTCAAAGTCCTTGTTTCCAGGGACCTGGAAGGACAGTGAGTGAATTCTCCTTGTGCTAAATTGTGCTTAAAAAAAACATTTTTTCTAGGGACAGAAAACTGTAGGTAGGGAGAGTGTGTCAGTTTCTTTCACTGTCAAAGTCCTTGTTTCCAGGGACCTGGAAGGACAGTGAGTGAATTCTCCTTGTGCTAAATTGTGCTTAAAAAAAACATTTTTTCTAGGGACAGAAAACTGTAGGTAGGGAGAGTGTGTCAGTTTCTTTCACTGTCAAAGTCCTTGTTTCCAGGGACCTGGAAGGACAGTGAGTGAATTCTCCTTGTGCTAAATTGTGCTTAAAAAAAACATTTTTTCTAGGGACAGAAAACTGTAGGTAGGGAGAGTGTGTCAGTTTCTTTCACTGTCAAAGTCCTTGTTTCCAGGGACCTGGAAGGACAGTGAGTGAATTCTCCTTGTGCTAAATTGTGCTTAAAAAAAAAAAAATTTCTAGGGACAGAAAACTGTAGGTAGGGAGAGTGTGTCAGTTTCTTTCACTGTCAAAGTCCTTGTTTCCAGGGACCTGGAAGGACAGTGAGTGAATTCCCCTTGTGCTAAATTGTGCTTAAAAAAAACATTTTTTCTAGGGACAGAAAACTGTAGGTAGGGAGAGTGTGTCAGTTTCTTTCACTGTCAAAGTCCTTGTTTCAAGGGACAGAGAAGGACACCTGAAGGTAGCCCTTATTGCTTTTTTCCCATCTCCCTGCAGGCCATCTATTAGAATGTCTGGAAGGCAAACAAGGAGAGGCAGACAGTCAGGAGGCAATAAAAGAGGGCAAGCAGGCTCTGTGTCTGGGGGCAACAGTGCTGGTCGTGGACGCGGTGCATTGTCATCAGCACATGGCCATGGGACACGCTTGTCCTTCTTTTCGGCAGCTGGACATGTTGAGCCACATCATGCCAAAGACTTGGTAGAGTGGATGACCAAGCCCTCCTCCTCCTCCTCATCCTCTCTCACCCAGGCTCAGGGTACTGGAAAAGCAGCTGCCAAAGCGTCCTCTTCCCTGGTATCAATGTCAGACTCATCATCAGTCACTCCTTCCCTAGACCCACCATGTCCTCCTCCTGAGGAGTCCCCCGAACTGTTTGAGCACAGTGTTGGGTACATGCTCCAGGAGGATGCCCAGCGTTTCGAAGGGTCTGATGATGAAACCCAGCTAGAGGAAGGCAGTAGCGTGAGAGCAGACAGAGGGGATGCTCAAGAAGGACACCAATCTGGCAGTCATGTTCCAGCAGCTGCAGCATACTGCCAGATTGGCTCCAGTGATGAGGAGGGAGGTGATGATGAGGTCACTGACTCCACGTGGGTGCCTAATAGGAGAGAGGAGGAGGAGGAGGATGAGGAGGAGGCACATCTCCAACGAGGCAGGATGCCCTTTGGTGGCCAGCGTAAGGGCAGTACACCGACGGAATCACACCGCAGAGCTCCGCCTGTGCAGGGCGCTGCCTCTGCCCGTCATTCAAAAAGTTCTTTGGTGTGGGCCTTTTTTGAGGCTAGTGCATCAGATCGCACAGCTGCTGTTTGCAACATATGTCTCAAGCGTATATCGCGTGGCCAAAACATCAGCCGCTTGGGTACCACATGCCTGACCAGACATATGTTGACCTGCCATGCAGCTCGTTGGCAAGCCTACCTCAAAGACCCACACCAAAGAACAAAGCGGACCTCTCCTTGCACCGCATCAGCTGGGATCTCCAACCCCACTATAACTTCAGTCCTCTCTGAAACATGCACTGAGAGGAATGAAGGTGTAGAATTAGGTGTGTCACAGCCAAGTACTTGCGGCCACTCTGCTAGCAGTACACCGACGTCCGATTCTAGCAGGCAAATTTCCCTGCCCCAGCTGCTGGACCGTCGAAAGAAGTTCACTCCCAGCCATCCACATGCCCAGCGGTTGAATGCTAGCTTGGCTAAATTGCTAGCGCTTCAACTGCTGCCTTTTCAGTTGGTAGACTCGGCCCCCTTCCGTGAGTTTGTGCAATGTGCGGTTCCTCAGTGGCAGGTTCCCAAACGCCACTTTTTCTCACGGAAGGCTATTCCGGCTCTCTACCGGCATGTGGAAGGCAATGTCTTGGCCTCGCTGGACAGGGCGGTCAGCGGTAAGGTGCATATTACCGCTGACTCATGGTCCAGCAGGCATGGACAGGGACGTTACCTTTCTTTCACGGCCCATTGGGTCACTCTTTTGGCAGCTGGGAAGGATGCAGGACAAGGTGCAGTAGTGTTGGAGGTTGTCCCACCGCCACGCCTCCAAAATGCTACTACTGGTTGTGACACACCTCTCTCCTCCACCCCCTCCTCTTCTTCTTCCTCCATGGCCTCTTCCTGTGGTTTGTCCTATGAACCAGCGGTGCTCCGTAGCCGTTCACGGGGCTACGCAAGTACGCAGGCAAAAAGATGCCATGCCGTGCTTGCGCTGGTGTGTTTGGGGGACAGAAGCCACACTGGGGCAGAGGTCCTGTCTGCTCTGCAGGGCCAGGCCGAGAGGTGGTTGACGCCACGCCAGCTTAAGCCAGGAATGGTGGTTTGCGACAATGGCACCAACCTCCTCTCCGCCCTCCGACAGGGACAACTGACCCATGTGCCCTGTGTGGCTCACGTCCTTAACCTGGTGGTGCAGCGGTTCTTGGGCAGGTACCCGGGCTTACAGGATGTCCTGAGGCAGGCCAGGAAAGTCTGTGTGCATTTCCGCAGATCTTATAATGCCAGTGCTCGCCTGGCTGAGCTGCAAAAGGAGTTGAACCTGCCCAAGAACCGCCTTATATGTGACATGCCCACCAGGTGGAACTCAACGTTGGCCATGCTGCAGCGGCTGCACACGCAGCAGAGGGCCATCAATGAGTACCTGTGCGACTACGGCACCAGGACAGGGTCAGGGGAGCTTGGTTTTTTTTCTCCACGCCAGTGGGGCATGATCAGGGATGCATGCACTGTCCTGGCACCATTTGAGGAGGCCACGAGGATGGTGAGCAGTGACAGTGCATGCATCAGTGACACTGTACCTCTTGTCCACCTGTTGGAGCACACGCTGCGTGGAATAATGGACAGGGCACTTGAGGCAGAACAGAGGCAGGAAGAGGAGGACTTCCTTGCCTCTCAAGGCCCCCTTTACCCAGACAGTGTTCCTTCTGTCCCACCCATCGCACAGGAAGAGGAGGAGGAGGAGGAGGAGGAGGAGGATTGTGTCAGCATGGAGGTGGAGGCTGGCACTCAGCATCATCAGCAGCAGTCTTTTAGGGATGATTTACAGTCCCAAGAAACCAGTGGACTTGTACGTGGCTGGGAGGAGGTGGCTGCTGATCATGTCGTCCTTAGTGACCCAGAGGACTCCGGAGCGAATGCCTCAGCAAACCTACGCTGCATGGCCTCCCTGATCCTGCAAAGTCTGCGGAAGGATCCTCGTATTCTTCGGATCAAGGAGAGGGACCATTACTGGCTGGCCACTCTCCTTGATCCACGGTACAAGGGTAAGGTTGCGGACCTTATGTTACCGTCGCAGAGGGAGCAGAGGATGAGACAACTCCGGGAGGCCTTGCAGAAAGGTCTGTGCAACGCGTTCCCAGAGACTGGGAGGTTACAAACTCCTGGTCCTGGACAACGAGTTGCTGAGGCTTCGGCCAGTCAAAGAAGGAGCGGTGGGGAAGGTGGCCATCTGACCGATGCGTTCAGACAATTCTTTAGTCCGCAGCCCCAAAGTATGATCGGTTCCAGCAACCATCGCCAGCGTCTGATAAACATGGTGCAGGAATATCTAGGGGCAAGGTCAGACTTGGACACCTTCCCCACCGAAAATCCTCTGGCTTACTGGGTCTTGAGGATGGATCACTGGCCAGAGCTTGCACAGTATGCAATTGAGCTACTGGCCTGTCCTGCATCCAGCGTTCTTTCGGAACGCACATTCAGTGCTGCTGGAGGATTTGTCACGGATCACAGGGTGCGCCTGTCCACCGACTCGGTTGATCGACTGACTTTCATCAAGATGAACCAGTCTTGGATCACCACCAGCTACCACACACCTGATGCTGATATAACAGACTAATTGATTTTAACATGTCACATCCCTTCAAGACTGATGCTGATGCTGAGTGCCTGTGCTGTTATGTTGACTGGCTATCCTCCTCCTCCGAGTCCTCAATGATACGATTGATGATGATAGCTTGGAAGATCATTTTTGTTTATGGGTGCCGCCACCAGTGGCTAAGGCCCAATTTTTCAGCCCCTGTTTTACAGGGGCGTGTAATTACAATTTTTTTAGCAATAATTTGCCATAGGGCTCATTGCTGTGCTCCAAGTACAGTATCTGTGAGGGGTTGGAGTGTTGTGGCACCAGTGCCTAAGGCCCAATTTTTCAGCCCCTGTTTAACAGGGGCGTGTCATTACAATTTTTGAAGCAATACTTTGCAACAGGGCTCATTGCTGTGCTCCAAGTACAGTATCTGTGAGGGGTTGTAGTGTTGTGCCACCAGTGCCTAAGGCCCAATTTTTCAGCCCCTGTTCAACAGGGGCATGCAATTACAATTCTTGATCTAATAATTCACAGCAGGGTCCATTGCTGCACCCACCAAGAGTAACTCTGAGGGCTTACAGTCTTGTGGCAACGCCACCACCACCACCACCACGAAAGGCCCAATTTTTCAGCCCCTGTTCAAAAGGGGCATGTAATTACAATTCTTGATCTAATAATTCACAGCAGGGCCCATTGCTGCACCCACCAAGAGTAACTGTCAGGGCTTACAGTGTTGTGGCACCAGCACCACCATCAAAGCCCCAATTTTTACTACCACTGTTCAACAATTATATGTAATTAAAATTCCTGATATAATAGTTGACAGTAGGGCGTTCCAGCACCAACCAAGAGTAACTGAGTGCTTACAGTGTTGTGCCAACACCAACAACTAAGGGGCCTATTTCTGCAGAGTATATACGGCAGGTCCCTACTTTCAAACATCCAACTTACAAACGACTCCTACTTGCAAACGAAAGAAGACAACAGGAAGTGAGAGGAAATCTACCCCTAGAAAGGAAAATTCTCTCCTGTAAGAATAAATATGGGAGAAAGGGGTCTCATCTGTACTGATGCTTTATCAGCAATCCTTGTTTCAAGAAAAACACCACATTTCAAAAACAGTTGTCATTGGGACGGAAAGTGAGGTGAAATGTTCTGAACAGGGGCACAGACAGCAAAACAAATGTTACAGGGGTGATAACCCTTACCTATGTTTCCCAAAAAGTTTAAAAATAGATTTTTGGGCTGGAGCTACACTTCAACAATGTACCTGTTCAAAATTACAAACAGATTCTACATAAGAACAAACCTACAGTCCCTGTCTTGTATGCACCGCCTGTATACGGCTGTTCAGAGTATATAGGGCCTTTTTTATTTTATGTGCGGGGTTCCCCTTAATATCCATACAAGACCCAAAGGGGCTGGTAATGGGCTGGGGTAGGGGGGGGGGGTCATGGGGTAGCTATGCCATTTTTCTTAAAGAATTTCATCCATATTACCGGGACCAGACATTACATTAAAGCCGCAAGCAGTTTTAAATGGCTTTTTTTTCCTTTAGAAGTGTCATTTTGTGCAGGGACAGTTCTAAACACGGGAAACACGTGGCACTTCACAGGCATACTTTAGACACCCCCAGGTACGATATTTAAAGGAATATTTGACTTTTTTTTTTCACTTTATGCATCATTAAAATGACTGCTCCCGAAAAACGACCGTTTTTAAAACTTCTTTTTGCATTGATACATGTCCCCTGGTGCAGAACCCGGGTTCCCAAACCCTATTTATGACAATAACATGCATAATAGTTGTTATAATTAGCACTTTAGAATTCGAACGTTCGCATCCATTGTATTTAATAGGGTTCTAATGTTCGTTCGAACTTTCGGTCCGTTCGCGGGTTCTGGTGCGAACCGAACCCGGGGGTGTTCGGCTCATCACTACTAATAGAGTTCTATTAGTCCGGCGCCCTGCACAGTGCCCTGCTAACACATAGAACAAGTTATTTTTAAGTAAATTATAATGTCTAACATTTTTTAACTTTAAGATGTTAAAAAATGTTAGTCATATTATCATTTATTTAAAAATAAAATGTTCCATGATTAGTTTTCCTATTGGGCAAAACTTTGGGGGGGCGGCGCCCCTAATGGACTAGCCACCACTTGTCACTAGTCCCTCTTTACATCACAGTCCCCCTTTACATTGCGGTGCACTTCACATTACAGTGCCTTTTTTATTGCACAGCTCCCCTTACATCACAGCTTTACCCCTTAGGTACAATGCCCCTTTATAACACAGTGCCTCTTTATGTCACAGTGCCCCTTACATCACAGTGGTGTCCCTCCACATCGCAGTGCTCCTTTCACTGTAAGCTTCCCTTGCACTGTCCTATCTCTGGCAGGGTAGATGCACTGCCAGCTGTGTGAGCTTTCCCAAGTCTCTGGCTGGCCGCCGATGTCATCCTCAAAGCAGGCGGGGGCGGCAGGAGCTGCAGATCAGAACAGGGGACAAGAGCTACCCTACTTAATATGTTAGCAAGCGGGTAATTACCAGCTTGGAAATTTGTTATATTAAAAAGACTCCCATTCTTCATCCTGGTCTGCAGCACCCCCCGCCCCCGCCTGCTGTAAGGATGACAGCGGCAGCCGGGCAGGAGACTCAGGAGAGCTCACACAGCTGATAAGTGGCAGCCGCAGTCCAGACAGGACTATCACTCGGTCTGGGTCCGCACTGCGGTCCGCCATTTAGAGATCCATGATCTATTCTAAAGGAACAGAAGAGGAAGTGAATGAAATGCTCCCCATGAGACACATATGGCAAAAAAAAAAAAAAAAACTGAAAGAGGTTTTAACCATTCCCTTCTCTATACAGGGTAATGTTAGAGCTAGCTAGTACCCTGGGGAGACTGCATTAGGCATACAGGGTTAATTTAAGCAATCTCTAGAACCCTGAGGAAGACTGAGTTAGGCATACAGGGTTCATTTAAGTGATGGCTAGAACCCTGAGGAAGACTAAGTTAGGTATACAGGGTTAATTTAAGCAATGGCTAGAACCCCGAGGAAGACTGCATTAGGCATACAGGGTTAATTTAAGCAATGGCTAGAACCCTGAGGAAGACTGCATTAGGCATACAGGGTTAATTTAAGCAATGGCTAGGACCCTGAGGAAGACTGCATTAGGCATACACGGTTTTGAAAAGACTCCCTTTCTTCATCCGGATCTGCAGCACCTCCACTGAAAGGGGTGTTAACTATTCTCTTCTCTACATAAAATTATATATATATATATATATATATATATTAGATGTACTTCAAATACTCTATTTACTTGTATAGTACCCCCCAATACATCCTTAGAGGATGTTTTACCAGTCTTTTAAAGCATATAAAGACAATTACCTTCTTAAACCCTGTCTCTGCAAAGTACTAACACTTGCTGAAGGAGCATAGAAGGATCAGGAAGGGTCTATTTAGTACTGAACTAACTAGTACTAAACAGGAGGTTGGGGGGAAGGGTGGCAGAGGGAAAAAAAGAAATTAATTATAAACAAGTTGTGGTGGCCCAAAACTTGGTGCAGTTCAATAAAACACAGAAAAATACATGTATTGCCTGGCTTTAAATATTTTAACCTCTACTTTTTATTTAGATACCCCAACAGGATGAACATTTGGTATATGCTACTGTCAACCACTCATCGTCTTCTACACTGAAAAAGACAGATAGCTCACCGGATCCCGATACAGAGGTTCTCTATGCAGATGTGAAAAAGAAGTGAAAAAAAAAAAAAAAGAACTGGACTGGGGATTTGCGTTGCTGAACTCTAGGGTCTTTTTTTTAGCTTTCCAAAAGGCTTTCTAGGGAGGAAGCCCCCGTCTTCTCTACTCCATTTTACCAATAAAAAAAACAGGATGAGCATGCAGCATTGTTTGCAGCCCCACATAGCTCTAACAGTTCTACACATATGAAACTGAATCTGTATTTTGCCTATGGTATAATGCTTTTTCTTGACTTTCTACGAAAGTCAAATCTCCTGCAGAGCTATGTACTCTAAAGTTACAATATTTTCAAAATGATATCTAGGGACAAGCCAACTTTTACCCACCCAGCATCCCAAAACTATGCCCCCATTTGTAGCAATACCCATAAAAGCATGCCCCCATTTTTTTTATGTTCAGATAAACTTTAACAGAGACTTTTGGAAAGAGGCATAAAGACAAACCGATTTAAAAAAAGAAGCACCAAGATACTGTATGCCTGCATGGAGAGACATCTTGAAGGTATCATGAAGAAAAAGCACACGTGGCTCCATTATGGGTTGGCATTTGCACAATTGGAAGGCCAAGAACAGTGCACTTCATCCACCGCAGTTTTCTTACATGTATTTCGGAATTGTGTGGCTATCCAAGATTTTTGGTGGGGGGTCACTAAGTGCTTAGAGGAGGTTACTGCTATTCATATACAGCCAACGGTGGAGGTGTGTCTCTTAGGACTAGTTGACGCCCTAGCTCTGAGAAGAGTGACACGTACTTTGTTGACACTTCTACTTTATTACGCCAGGAAACTAATAGTGCTTTCTTGGAAAAAGTCTGCCCCTTTGTCTATTTCAGCATAGAAGGCTCTTGCTAACAAGGCTCCCCCCTATACAAGGCTACTTACACTAGCAGAGGTACACCACATAAGTTTGACAAGGTGTGGGGAAGTTGGATGAATAGTGCATTCACAGTGTCTGATTAAGTGGCTATTCTTGTGATAAAAATATGTTGTAACCTTCAATATGGGTGGATAGAGATTTAGGGGGGG
Source organism: Rana muscosa (assembly GCA_029206835.1). Lineage (NCBI taxonomy): Eukaryota > Metazoa > Chordata > Amphibia > Anura > Ranidae > Rana > Rana muscosa. Next base: position 342,207,604 of record CM055118.1, on the reverse strand, counting down.
CATCTGCCCATTCTTACTATTGGGGTGACAGTGGGCTCATATATCAATATGTATGTCAATAGTACTGATATATTGAAAGATGGGGGTGTATATTGGTTGGGCCAAAGAAGTATTTACTCTCTCATTGGGAGTTCTCTATTTTGTACATGGGGGTCCGTACTGTTGTTCCTTTACTCCTAGGTATGGGTCTTGGGGTTGTACAATGAGCCAAATACTGAAGAAGTGTAGGCTGTACTATTATGTGTGCTACTGTTTATTGTAATTGTTTTTGAAAAACTTGATAAATAAAACTTAAAAATATATATATATTATGGAACTTTGCACTCTGTCTTAGTGTGAATCATGTGTGTATTTACCTAAACTTACATAGTGGCATGGCCTAGCACACAAGAGGGAGTTGCTTCTTCAATTAGGTTGAATTTAAAGCCCAACTCCTAGAAAATGAAAGAATCCACCTTTGCAATACCCCCTCACACTGGAAGGGTTAGTTGCCCAATATGTTTATGGTGTTTCACAAGAGGCTCTATCACTTTCCTATTTCCTCACTCAAGCTGGCTCCTGCACTCTCTGTCCACATGTTGGGGGGCATGCACGTGGGGGTACCTCTCGTGCAGCGCACGCTCATGAATGCCCGAGACCAGGCAGAAACTGTGATCATGTGGAGAACATTTAGGCAGTTCCCCGACTTAGAGATGAGCCTTCACTGTGTGCAGGAATTAAAGTACAAAGTTCCTCTGAAAAGTACTGTCCCATGTCACTACACACTGTAACTTGTATGTTTGCATTAGGAGGGATGTGCTGAGTCTGCGCCCACTCCACCAGTCCAGCGTACCTCTGTTACCTCACGCCCAGCAACAGAATGGGGTCCCGCCGAGCACCTAGCGTGGACCTCTTCACTTTAACTCTTTCCTTCTCATACCTTGTGACCAAGCCATAGATCTCCGTAACAGGAGCTTGAATCAGGTTGCTAATGGATATCAACCACTAGGGAGGGAGCAAGAACATTGGGTCGATGTTCTAGCTCCCTCCCTAGTGGTTGGTATCCATTAGCAACCTGACCCCCTCATTAATGGAGGACCTGTCACTTTACCAGGTACCACACCTAATGACTGGTTGCTCTGAGTCTTGAACTTGTACTTGGTTACTCTTAGCAACTATACTCCTCTTCTTGTCTTGCCGAGTTAACCCTTGTGTAACAGTGTAATTTCATACCCCGTAGTGATGTTACAGACCCTGGTTCTTTTGGATACGCCAGAATCCACATGCACCCCTTTCAATAACTTGAGGCTGGGTTCACACTATTCCAAATTGGATTCAATCCAATTCTCAGAATATTTGAAAACATGTTATTTTCAATGGGTATGGTTCAAATATGTGCGTTGCATTGCACAAAAATCGTGTACGTTTTCTAGGCAGTGCAGTGCAGGCTCATAATCTTCAATGGGAACGCATCTGATGTGTTCTGTTCTGAACAGGAATGCTCTTCCCCTCCTCACTACACAGAAGGGAAACCGGAGCTGCAATTCACACCAGACTAGTGTGAATCAAGCCTCAGACTAGGCTTGGAACAGTTAATGTAACTTTACTGAATAGATGCAGCAAGACAGTTACATATCAACAACTGCCTCTCCTTAATCATGACTAGACTTGAATACTGTAGTGGCACAGGCATACCTCCATTAGATTAGTGTCTATGGCTTGGATGACTTCCGAAAACCCCTAGTTTCTCCAATAACGTCAACAACTGCGCTCACAGATGATGCTGGAACTCACTGGACCCACCGTAATTCCCTTTTTATAGCACAGGTGGGCTGGCTTGGACCAAAAGCCCAGGGATTGGGCTAGAAACATTTAACCCTTTCCCCAGCCTTGGCCAGCTGCTGGCTCACTAAATCATAAGCACTTCAACCTGCCTACACGCAGCTCTGCTGGGTAGAAGCCTTAGCGTCATAGGCGTGCGCACAAGGTGCGCCGGGGGTGCCCAGGCACACCATAATCATGCGCATTAGTGTTATCGTTCTGTATAGCAACAGGAACATGGGAAATATCTCCCCCTTACCGGTTCTGCCATAAGAGAAGTGTTTATGCTGTTCTCTTTCACTGTGCCAGCAGGGAGATCAATGTGCCGGGATCATATATATGTAGATACATACACATGCACATGTGTTTGCGCTTAAGGGTGCACACCTATGCTTAGCGTCATCATGTACAATACAGGGACTTTACTTGCTGTATTGTACACTGAAGATGCTGAAGTGCAGGGCTTATTCCTGACAATAAAACCGCTAGTAGAGTATTCAACAGGCTCAAATGTATCCTGGTAGTAACTGTCCATTGTAAAACCATTTAGAAAAAATACACATTCGAAGTCTAGACCTAAAACTGCTCTTTTCATACATCTCTAGCTCTCAAATTCTACATCTATTTCATAATCTTGGCTATGATAAAAAAAAAGAAATACATTTATAACAAACATTTGCCTGAATGTAAAAAAAAAAAACAATGATCAGTTAGATATCAAACAATTATATTATAAAGGGACAGAAAGCTGTTGGGACATAAAACCCCTTCTAAAGAAGCCATACATTAGATCCATATCTTGTCTGAAATCAATAAAATTGTGATTTAATTCTGTGTGTCAATACGTTGGTTGTCAGAAAAACATGGTCATCTAGAAATATTGATGCATTTAGAAAAACTGGCCTATAGGCCATTGTCTACTAAAATATAAAAAAAAACACTTCAACACCCCTTTGGTTTGTTATGTCATTTCTGTAAGGGAGGGTCAAAGAAAGGCTGCTGCAATTAGCAGATGGGGCTCTCAGTTTAACAATTAAGTTATGAAGTATTCCTAGGGGTCAAGACCAATAGCACAGTCAGAAACTTACTCTGGAGCATTATGGACACTGCACAGGAACCATAGACCAGGCAAAACAGGTTACATTTCACGTTTAACCAAATTTATTTTGATACTACCGTATATACTTGAGTATAAGCCGAGTTTTTCAGCACATTTTTTTTTGCTGAAAATGCCCCCCTCGGCTTATACTCGAGTCTTTTTGCACCTGATATTCCGGACTTTGGGGACCCGGTACTTGGCACACATGTAGCCCCATTTCTTCTCTACAAGTGTGCAAAGTTTGTTGTCTGGGGGACCTATGGCCGGGGAGCACCAATTTTTCAAACCCGGGCACCCCTTCCATAGACTCCCATATTAAACGTCAGTCTAGTCATGGACACAGTGAGGCATGGGCACAGTGAGGCATGGGCACAGTGAGGCATGGACACAGTGAGGCATGGACACAGTGAGGCATGGACACAGTAAGGCATGGACACAGTAAGGCACAGTGAGGCATGGACACAGTGAGGCACAGTGAGGCATGCACATGGACACAGTGAGGCACAGTGAGGCATGCACATGGACACAGTGAGGCACAGTGAGGCATGCAGATGGACACCCTAGGCTTATACTCGAGTCATTACGTTTTCCCAGTTTTTTGTGGTAAAATTAGGTGCCTCGGCTTAAATTCGGGTCGGCTTATACTCAAGTATATACGGTATATAGGTATATGGTGCCTTGAATTTTTCCACATTTTGTCATGTTACAACAAAAATTTTAAATGTATTTTATTGGGATTTTTGTGATAGACCAACACAAAGTGGCGCACAATTATGAATTGGAAGGAAAATGCAAAATGGTTTTCAATTTTCTTTACAAATAAATATCTGAAAAGTGTGGCGTGCATTTGTATTCAGCCCCCTTTAGGCCTCTTTCACATGAGGCAGATCCCTTTAAGCGGAATCCACCTGCTCACTGGGGGATCTCTCCGCGGATCCCTGCTGAGCAGGCAGAGGACAGGTCCTGTCCGCCCTGCTGTGCAGAGCGGACAAGGACAGAGCCTGCTCTCCTCTATGGAGCAGTGGGATGGAAACGGACTGCATGTCTATTTCCATCCGATTGTCATCCGATCCAACTCGCTGGGTAGTTGGCAAACGTATCACCATAGTATTTGGGTAGCAAAGCGGACACTGTGACTGCTTAACCGGGTGTAAGTGTGACTCAGGCCCTACAGGTGTAGGAAAAAAGGCAACGTTGTCCGAATGCAGTGTCTCTGTATCTTTGTAAAATGGGCAAGTGCCCACTCACCAATCTTGCGGCCAAGGCCCAAACAAAGTGTCCTGAAATAGGCAGGCTCTTCAGGTAGCCTGATTGGCTACCTCACAACCGGAACACTTCATGCGATCTGTATAGAATGCACCTGGGGAGAATGCACCTGGAATCCCCCTTTCAGACAGGATATCTCCGACCAGCCTTGGATGCGTGGGAGGAATGGTACACCGACCCAGGAAGGCAGCACCTCTCCCCTGGGTCTGGTCTTCTCCCTTGACTTGTGGTGTCTGCCTAACTCCCAGGCAGCCTCTTTGTCTCTTACCCTCTCTTTTCCCTAAAAGCATGCTGGGGTGTGCAGCCCTGTCCCCATAGAAGACTATGGGGCCATTTGGTGATGGGGACTACATGTCCCAAGATGCATTGCTGCAGTACTCTTAAAGCTTTATGGGTTCCCTTCCCCTGCCAATAGGGAAGCAGGGGAGGGAACAGAACGGGCAGCCGGTCTCTCTGCGAGTGTCACTTGCATACAGTGTAATGCAAGGAGGAGGGAGGGGGAGAATTCCCCCCCTCGCAGGAGCTGACAGGCCGGGTCGCTGTTAGAAAGCATGGGGCCCCTAACTACCTACATGACAGGGCCCCCTGTCAGGCAAAGAGAATGCTGTACCTTCCCCTATCGGGAGGAGGTCTGGCGCTTCCGAATTTCCATATATATTACTGGGCGGCGGTCCTTGTCACGGTGCGTTGGTGGTTTTCTTAGCCCAGACAGAACCCATCAATCACACTAGAGGCGGCCACTTTGGGCTCCTATGCAGCCTTGAGCAATCTGGTGTTCCATGGGGCCAGGGCCAGTCACTCAGTGACAACCCCTATGAAGACCACAATAAGGGCCTGGTAAGATGCTTGAGAAGTCTATAGGAAACCCTCCCACGTGTCCCCTCATATTCCACTCTGGGGGAATCCGATATTACCCCATTTCAATAATATCCCGGATCCGGCAGTATGGGCTAAGAGGGGGATCACTACGTTGAAACACATAACGAAAGATGGTAAACGTATGACATTTCAGGAGTTAAGAAGCATATACTCCATACCTGGCTCCTTAGAGTTTCGGTACTGGCAGCTAAGACATGCTTACGGGGCCCAATTTCCTGACACGATAACTCTGGAGTCAGACTCTGTTGAGAGCCTTTTGACCTCTGGTGTGATTGGAAAACCTCTTTCCCCTCTGTACTTTTACCTGACGGTAGCCTACGACTCTAAACCGACCCTGACTTTGGACAAATGGAGGTCAGACATACTGACTCCGGGTGACTAGGAGTGGGAGGAATGCGTCTCTACCTTTATTACCTTTATGATAGCTGCAAAAGACAGGTTTATTCAGCTTAAGTTCTTACACAGGGCTTACTACACCCTGCAGAGACTGGCTCAAATGTACCCCCAGCGGGATCCGATGTGCCCCAGGTGCAGGCAGAAGGTGAGCTCGTTCTGGCATATGGTCTGGTCCTGCCCCTTGCTTGGACCCTATTGGGAGGCAGTAGCCTCCACTCTAGGTGACATACTGTATGTGGCACAAGGATTCCATTAGACCCCTTGACTTTACTATTAAGCCACTTGGAGGAAGTAGAGGGAAATAGATATACTAAATTATATATACCATTCTCTTTTTTTTTACGCTAGAAGGGAAATACTCTTGAGATGGAAGTCGGCAGAGCCGCCTACCCTCGACTTCTGTCGAATTTCAGTTAATTCGGTCCTGCCCTTATACAGACTCACATACGAAAGCAGGCAATGCCCAGGAAAATTTGACAAGGTCTGGTCTGGGTGGATAGATGCATGTGGCTGATACGACTACAGATAATCTAATATACTAGTTTGATGTGGTTACTCATTGTTGGTTTCAACCCCTTCCCCTTCCCCCCCACTGCTGATTCACCCCTCAATTTCTTCTGACTGTATACAAGGTTATGGGAAATTGGAAGATGATGTTGGTGAACCCAATCAACTGTTGCTAGGTGTTGTTCTGCTATTCCTAGAATGAATGACACACGCTAGGTGACTAGGTCTCGTACTAGATACAGATTATTACTGAAAATGTTGTATGATTTGTAGTATGTCTTTTGATCATTGTTCTGTAATGCTGACTTGTTGTTTAAATAAACTTTCTTCTGTTAAAATATAAAATAAAAATCATAGGATTTGAGACTGCATCCATAACATACTGGTTTTTGGGACTACCACTGTCACAATACATACTGTATACTTTAGTAAAGCATCCTGAGTCCATATCACATTCGCAATTTCCTTACTGCCAGTTACATTTGTAATAATTGCTTCACTTAACATAACTTTCCAGAGAGATTATCTGTAAAAGCGGAAGTCTTCTGGTATGAAAGTCTCTTTGCATGCTGAAGGTATTTAAATAATATACAGTAAGTTCCTCTTGGCTTGTAGTCAGCGAAGCTTATCCCCAGTTTAGTTACAAATCATGATTTCCCTCATACTGGTCCTGCTCATGCTGTGTCTATGGGGTACGTAGTATATATACAGTCTGTAGTATTATTATATAAAGTGTACTGGTCCTGCCCATGCTGTGTCTATGGGGTATGTAGTATATATACAGTCTGTAGTATTATTATATACAGTGTACTGGTCCTGCTCATGCTGTGTCTATGGGGTATGTAGTATATATACAGTCTGTAGTATTATTATATACAGTGTACTGGTCCTGCTCATGCTGTGTCTATGGGGTATGTAGTATATATACAGTCTGTAGTATTATTATATACAATGTACTGGTCCTGCCCATGATGTGTCTATGGGGTATGTAGTATATATACAGTCTGTAGTATTATTATATACAGTGTACTGGTTCTGCTCATGCTGTGTCGATGGGGTATGTAGTATATATACAGTCTGTAGTATTATTATATACAGTGTACTGGTTCTGCTCGCTCATGCTGTGTCTATGGGGTATGTAGTATATGTAAAGTATTTAGTATTATTATATACAGTGTACTGGTCCTGCCCATGCTGTGTCTATGGGGTATGTAGTATATATACAGTCTGTGGTATTATTATATACAATGTGCTGGTCCTGCCCATGATGTGTCTATGTATACAGGTCCTTCTCAAAAAATTAGCATATAGTTCATTATTTTCTGTAATGTACTGATAAACATTAGACTTTCATATATTTTAGATTCATTACACACAACTGAAGTAGTTCAAGCCTTTTCTTGTTTTAATATTGATGATTTTGGCATACAGCTCATGAAAACCCAAAAATCCTATCTCAAAAAATTAGCATATTTCATCCGACCAATAAAAGAAAAGTGTTTTTAATACAAAAAAAGTCAACCTTTAAATAATTATGTTCAGTTATGCACTCAATACTTGGTCGGGAATCCTTTTGCAGAAATGACTGCTTCAATGCGGCGTGGCATGGAGGCAACCAGCCTGTGGCACTGCTGAGGTGTTATGGAGGCCCAGGATGCTTCGATAGCGGCCTTAAGCTCATCCAGAGTGTTGGGTCTTGCGTCTCTCAACTTTCTCTTCCCAATATCCCACAGATTCTCTATGGGGTTCAGGTCAGGAGAGTTGGCAGGCCAATTGAGCACAGTAATACCATGGTCAGTAAACCATTTACCAGTGGTTTTGGCACTGTGAGCAGGTGCCAGGTCGTGCTGAAAAATGAAATCTTCATCTCCATAAAGCTTTTTAGCAGATGGAAGCATGAAGTGCTCCAAAATCTCCTGATAGCTAGCTGCATTGACCCTGCACTTGATAAAACACAGTGGACCAACACCAGCAGCTGACATGGCACCCCAGACCATCACTGACTGTGGGTACTTGACACTGGACTTCAGGCATTTTGGCATTTCCCTCTCCCCAGTCTTCCTCCAGACTCTGGCACCTTGATTTCCGAATGACATGCAAAATTTGCTTTCATCCGAAAAAAGTACTTTGGACCACTGAGCAACAGTCCAGTGCTGCTTCTCTGTAGCCCAGGTCAGGCGCTTCTGCCGCTGTTTCTGGTTCAAAAGTGGCTTGACCTGGGGAATGCGGCACCTGTAGCCCATTTCCTGCACACGCCTGTTCACGGTGGCTCTGGATGTTTCTACTCCAGACTCAGTCCACTGCTTCCGCAGGTCCTCCAAGGTCTGGAATCGGTCCTTCTCCACAATCTTCTTCAGGGTCCGGTCACCTCTTCTCGTTGTGCAGCGTTTTCTGCCACACTTTTTCCTTCCCACAGACTTCCCACTGAGGTGCCTTGATACAGAACTCTGGGAACAGCCTATTCGTTCAGAAATTTCTTTCTGTGTCTTACCCTCTTGCTTGAGGGTGTCAATGATGGCCTTCTGGACAGCAGTCAGGTCGGCAGTCTTACCCATGATTGCGGTTTTGAGTAATGAACCAGGCTGGGAGTTTTTAAAAGCCTCAGGAATCTTTTGCAGGTGTTTAGAGTTAATTAGTTGATTCAGATGATTAGGTTAATAGCTCGTTTAGAGAACCTTTTCATGATATGCTAATTTTTTGAGATAGGAATTTTGGGTTGTCATGAGCTGTATGCCAAAATCATCAATATTAAAACAAGAAAAGGCTTGAACTACTTCAGTTGTGTGTAATGAATCTAAAATATATGAAAGTCTAATGTTTATCAGTACATTACAGAAAATAATGAACTTTATCACAATATGCTAATTTTTTGAGAAGGACCTGTATATACAGTCTGTAGTATTATTATATACAGTGTACTGGTTCTGCTCATGCTGTGTCTATGGGGTATGTAGTATATATAAAGTATTTAATATTATTATATACAGTGTACTGGTCCTGATTGTGCTGTTTTATATGGGGTATGTAGTATATATAAAGTCTGTAGTAATATTATATACAGTAATTGTCCTGCTCATGGTGCATCTATGGGGTATGTAGCATACAGTATATATTTTTTGTTTTTTACTAGTAATGTCGGTGATCTGCGATTTTTAGCGGTACTGTGACATTGCCGCAGAGAGATCGGACACTTTTGACACATTTTTGAGACCATTGACATTCTTACAGCAATCAGAGCTATAAAAATGCACTGATTACTGTGTAAATGTCACTGGCAGGGAAGGGGTTAACACTAGGGGGCGATCAAAGGCTTAAATGTGTTCTCTCGTGAGTGTTTCTCACTGTATTGGATCGGACTAACTGGGGGAGGAGACACATCGCTGTTCCTACTTACTAGGAACAAACGATCTGTCTCCTCTCCCCTGACAGAAAAAGGGATTTGTGTGTTTACACACACAAATCCCCGTTCTGGCTCTTGTGCCCGAGATCGCGAGTGGCCACTGGCGATCTGGCAGCTCTTAAAGGGGAAGACATACCCATACATTGTTTTGCGGGAACATGCCACTTTGCCGACATATATCGGGTCAGCCGGTCGGCAAGTGGTTAAAGGAGTTGTAAAGGCAGAAGTTTTTTTTATCTTATTGTATTGTATGCATTAAGATAAAAATCCTTCTGTGTGTAGCAGCCTCACCCAACACCCCTCTAATTACTTACCTGAGCTCCCTCTCTCTCCAGCGATGTCCACAAATGTCTAAGCCATCTGGGACACTCCTTCTGATTGGCTGAGACACAGTAGCGGCACCATTGGCTCCCGCGGCTGTCAATCAAAGTCAGTCAGCCAATCAGGGGAGAGAGGGGCCAGGTCGAGGCTCCATGTCTGAATGGACACAGGGAGCTCTGACTCGGCTCGGTTACCCCCATAGGAATCTGCTGACTGTGGGGGCACTCAACAGGAGGGACGGGCCAGGAGTAGCAAAGAGGGACCCGAGAAGAGGAGGATTGGGCTGCTCTGTGCAAATCCAACTGTACAGAGGAGGTAAGTAAAACATGTTTGTTATGGTTTTTTTTTTAAAAACAAGCCTTTATGTAGCGCCCCCCCCCCCCAATATTTGGGGGCGCTATGTGGAAATTTAAGGGGCGGTCTGAGCCAGTAGTTGGGCTCAGACCAATTATGTTCAATTATTGTTCTGCTCTGGGTGTGATACTGCCCAGCAGTTTTGTTCTCCTTTGCTTGCAGGTGGCACTGTCACCGCCGGCACGGGTTGGACTACAGAGGTATTAGAGCACCTTGGGTGTCCTCTCTCGGCAGCCGTGCAGTGGGCGTGGTCTACCCATGTGCATGCTGTGAGAGGGTACAAAAGGAGCAGACGCCTTTTGGCGCGGCGCAATTCCAGGGGGACCCCAAGGCGTGTAGGGGGACCTCTGGTCCAGTGAGTGTGCCTCGTGGTCCGCATGGCACGAGGTGCGCTAGAGTGCTTAGGCCTTGGGCACCTTCAGCCTGAGGCCCTGTTGCTGCATTGTAGGCCCAGCTCCGCTGACTAGGGCCTACGCTTCAGAGAAGGATCCCAGGCGCTGCCCATTTGAAAGGGGCCCATCTTTAGGAAAGGAGTTCCAGGGGAAGAACAGTCCCGGCGGAGACTAGCGATGGTACTGCTGTCTCAGGGAGAGGCCCGGAGGCCTGCCTAGAGGGGGATCCATCATCTCTGACATCCGTGCTCCATCCCGGCTGCTAGGACCGCTCTCATAGGGACTATCCGGGTGAGCAATACCCACTCAGGCTTGAGTGGCGACGAGTGTAGATACTGTATTTAAGTGTTGCGTGCCTGAACCTTCCCCTACGTCTTTCAACTTTTCTGCTCTTGCTTTCTTCAAGTTAACTCAAAATAAGAAAAAAGAATAAAGCCTTTCTGATTAGGTTTTACTCATGTGTGGACATTGGCCTTATTCCTGGAAGATATTGGTGTACCTAGACAACGGAGCTGAAGGATCCACTCGTGGGAGGTAATTGCTGCAGACCCGAAGTAATGAAAGCAGTAGATCCCATTAACAAATAGGGGTCTGCGGGTGTGTGGAGACCGTGCCGGGTAGCTACACGTGGGGGCTCGAGTCCGGGATTTGTGGCTATCTCTTATACGAGTGGAGTGAAACTTATGTGATTGAAAAGTCGGCCATTGGACTGTGTTACGAACTTTGAGTGAAGAGAAAAAGGGGTTAAGGGGCACAGAACTGTTTTTTTCAACTGCGTAGTTCGTGGGCATGTCCAGAAAAAGAAAATAACAACAAAGGCCTGGGGAATGCCCAGGAAAAAACCAAGCATACTTACCGACCAGCTAGCTGACAACCAATTAACCTGTCTAACAGTATGCGTTAAAAACAGGGGTTTGTCCGCACGCATTTGCAAACGCATGCGTGAGCCACAGAGCCGCGCCAAGGCCCCCTGGAATCTGTGGTCCTACACTAACTGTGAGTGTCCCCACAATGGAGGCACATACATTCTGATGGTTAGATGAGGACAGGTGGACTGAAGGGGAGCCACCCCTCCTTAAAGGTACAGGAGCACACCAAACACACCAGAAAAAGAAAAGCTTGCAAGCTACGTGCAGAAGAGAAAAAGGGGAGGAGTTCCCGACACCCGCGAGCTACAAGTGGGTGAGTTGGCGCCAAGAGACAGAGAGAGTTGGATCGAGTGAGAGTGAGCAACATGTCTGCCTTTTCAGGAACTTAAGCTTTGTCGGGACCCTGGATGTTCCCGATGCCTTCTTCTATGGAGATTGCTCCACTCACCACCCCACTTACAGATACGGGGATCCGGCTCAAGCCCCGGGGCCGCTTCACTCTTTACACCTGCAGAGATGCGGAGGCCCTGGGCATGCTCTGTCCCAAATGCCACGGACTGGCCGTGCAACTGCGCCCCTTTGGGAGATGTTTGGCTTGTGGAGAGTTCTTCTTTGAGGTGGAGCAGCCCACTGAATAGCCCCGGGCCTACCGGGTGAATTGCATCACAGGCATCGTAACTTCGGAGGAAGACGCCTACACTCCTACAGCCGAGCCCCCGCGCATCGCCTCCCTTACTGCCACTGCCTCAGGGAAGGATGCCCCTGAGCCTACGGAATTTTTGGCGGACACCGCAGCGGACGCTGCCTCTGCCACAACGGAAGTTCATGTCCCACCAGCAAAGCGAAAAGTGGGATATGTTAAGGCCTCCCGCGGCCACGGTCGAAGCCTGCCCCAGCGCCTACCAGAACAGGACATCGAGAGCAGAAGGAAGCCCGAGAAGTCCACGGCAGGTGACGGTAAGGAGGCTGGGAGAAATGTGTCCACATCCACCCGAAATTACTTGCCTGCTAAAGAGTATGACACCTCAGACCTGGGCTCTTCGTCCGATGTGGGGGATGATGCTGAAATAGATGACATTTTCATTAAAAAGGGATGGTACAATATAAAGACTGTTGCCTCGGCCCGCAGCCTTAGAGTAGGATCGCCTATGAGTTCGGGGAGCACTACACCCCGTGTGGAGGTCCCGGCCATAGAGGAGAAAGCTGTATTTGCCCCAAGTGGAAAACCCCTACTAGGGCCTGATACGGTTACAGTCCAGAGATCGCCGGATGCTATTGTGCACCTTGGAAGCGGGGATCGCAAAACTCTGCCCCATCTTGCTCACTTGCAGCGGATAATTAACAAAAGAGTGGCTAGTGAATATGGCTGGGAGTACCCCTACGTACCCAAAGAACTGTTGTTTGAGATAGAGGCCCATCGAGAAAGGTGGTACGCGGAGGCCATATGGGACTATCTTGAAGTGCCCAAGTCATGCAGGTACTTTGCTTGCTCAGCTGCCATGAGCGACCGCTTCAAGGGTTGCCGTAAGGAGTGGAGCTATGGTCGGCATATTCACGCTGATCGTGTGGTGATCTGTTGTTCAGGGAAAGAGGATGCTGTTTATTTTATAGAGACCCTAGACAAGCAATGGAAGTCCATCACTCTTCCAGATTCCCACTATTATCTTTGAGAGACTTTGAGACAGGAACTTGTGCTTGTTTTTTATTATCCTGTCTTTGCATGGACAAACCGTGCCCTGGATTCAAGTGACTTTACCCTGCTGAGAAGGGGATGTCTACTCTTGAAGAGGAAGAAAAGTGGAGAGCTTGTTGTTTTCTTTCCTCTCTCCCTCCTGCTCTGAACAAGGGACAGTTCCTCTAAATAGAACTTTGGGGTAGATTAGTCAGTAGGTCATGGTAAAGGGACGCCGTGGTCAAGATGTGAAATGTTCAAGTGTGTTGCGTTACAGTCCCATGCGCAGCTATTTTGGAGTGTTGACGTTATGCCAGCGCTAGGTGGCAGTGGTCTGCAGAAAAAAAAACTGCACTAATGAGAAAGCATTTAGGTTTAGATTTTTTATTTTTTTTTCCTTTATGCTATTTTATGCTACTTAGCGTAATAAAGCTTTAGAGAAGGGAATTGCTTCCTCTAGGGGAGGCAGTTTGCTTCTAAATTGTATAGAATATTAGGGATAGGATTTTTTTTTTTTTTTTTTTGCATGTAGTGATTTCTTGCAGGTAAGAGAATGGCTATCAACACCACCGGAGAATGGGGTGGGATAGATAGCTAGTGATGGGTGGAATGTATATTATATTGTCCTTTTGAAGAAATGTTAGTATCTGGATGTAATGTTATCTGTGTGCTCCTTTTCTTTTTCTTTCTCCCTTCCCAAAAATATTGGTTCAGGCACCTGTTTGGAAAACACATTTTTTTCCTTTTTGTAGTTTATAGAGAAATCAACGGTCTTCAGGACTGAAGGGTTTGGATTTCCCTAGCCACTGGGGACAGTGTCTTTTCAAGAGAGGGGTGTGTGTAGCGCCCCCCCAATATTTGGGGGCGCTATGTGGAAATTTAAGGGCGGTCTGAGCTAGTAGTTGGGCTCAGACCAATTATGTTCAATTATTGTTCTGCTCTGGGTGTGATACTGCCCGGCAGTTTTGTTCTCCTTTGCCTGCAGGTGGCACTGTCACCGCCGGCATGGACTGGACTACGGGGGTATCACAGCACCTTGGGTTTCCTCTCTCGGCAGCCATACAGTGGGCGTGGTCTACCCGCTGTGCGTGCTGGGAGAGGGTACAAAATGGGCAGACGCCTTTTGAAGTGGTGCAATTCCAGGGGGACCCCAAGGCGTGTGGGGGGACCTCTGGTCCAGTGAGTGTGCCTCGTGGCCCGCATGGCACGAGGTGCGCTAGAGTGCTTAGGCCTTGGGCACCTTCAGCCTGAGGCCCTGTTGCTGCATTGTAGGCCCAGCTCCGCTCCTATGCTTCAGAGAGGATTCCCAGGCTGCCCGTTTGAAGGCACTCCAAGCTATTTGCTGAGAGGCATGGTGAGTATTTTACAGCTCTCATTTGTTTTTGAAAATGAAGAAAGAAAATGTTTTTTTTTTTCTTTTTAAAATTTTCAAAACTTTGTGACAAAAAGCAGGATCTGCAAAATACTCACCATACCTCTCATCAAATAGCTTGGGGTGTCTACTTTCCAAAATGGGGTAATTTGGGGGGTTTGTGCAATCTGGGCATTCCATGGCCTTCGAAACTGTGATAGGCAGTGAGGAGTGAAATCAAAAATGTACACCCTTAGAAAGCCTGAAGGCGGTGCTTGGTTTTCGGGGTCCTGTACGCGGCTAGGCTCCCAAAATGTCTCACACATGTGGTATTCCCATACTCAGGAGAAGCAACAGAATGTCTTTTGGGGTGCAATTCCACATATAACCATGGCATGTTTGAGCAATATATCATTTAGTGACAACTTTGTGTACATTTTTTTTTTCTTTTTGTCATTATACAATCACTTGGGACAAAAAAAAAAAATATTCAATGGGCTCAACATGCCTCTCAGCAATTAGCTTGGGGTGTCTAATTTCCAAAATGGGGTCATTTGGGGGGGGGGGGGCTTTGAACTGTCCTGGCATTTTATGCACAACGTTAGGAAGCTTATGTCACACATCATCCACTCTTCTAACCACTTGAAGACAAAGCCCTTTCTGACACTTTTTGTTTATGTAGCGCTACCCCCAGTTAAGAGAGCCGCTGATATTGATTTGGGCCCTGCAGTGCACCGCTGTCAACCCCCGGCAATCGGCTCTAACCTCCCGTGGCACAGCTGGTGATAGAGAGATAGGACCGCGTGATCGCAACTGTTGGTGACGCAGTCCTATAACAAACATACACAGAATATACTTTAAAACTCCTATTAAAGTAAGCGGAACTGACACCAAATGTACTTTACCCAGATATTTTACTGAGGCTAATGGGCAAGTAATAAACAACAGTATAACAAGTTGCAGATCCCTGCAATAAACAGTAATAAAGATAAACAGAGTAATCAGAATAATAAAGTATTGCTATGCAACTCTAGCGCTGCCCTTTTACAGCTACTTCCCCTCATGGGTAGACTAACACCCAGCAATGTCTACCTATGCAGTCAGGCCTGACTGATCTAAATGGTAGTTCAGTGAAACAATATTCGCTAGCAATCTCTCGTGGTGCACTTGAAGAACAACTTTGTAATCCCAACGAATAGTAAAGATAAAGTATCTGTCTTTAAACAGCTCTCACCACCTGGACAAGTCCAAGTCCCTTTCCTCCATCGATTCGTCTAGGAACAGGAATCCACCGACATCCAAGTCTTCAATCCTTCTGGTGTACTGCAGCAAGGAGGATTAGATGTCTCTAAGGCTCTGCTAGGCTGGCAGAGGGCTCTTTGGAAAGGAGCACACGGCCCGGGCTTCAGGCCTTGTGCACACAGCAGTTCAGCACAGACATCCTCTTGCTAGGAGAGGGGAGTCCAAAGAGGCCGACCAAAACTCCGCCTCCCCTTTATAAAGTCTGCCCCAGCAGTCTCTGTTCTGGAGCAATGCACCCTGGGTGCTGCAAGATGTACTGGGAGATGTAGTCTCTCTCTCCTCTGCTTTCACTTCCATAATGTCTCTTTACTTCCTCCCGACTCACCTCTCCCCTGGAACTTCTTGTCTCTCTGCATTAAAGGGGAACACCCCGCTACACACTCCCCCCACTTGAACTCTTTGGTCCCCAAAGATAAACTTCAACAAATACTGTTTACCATTTTGGACAATGTCGAGCATGATGTTGGCATAGGGAATTCCCACCAAAACTTTGGGATGGAACTCTCTTGCCCACAGGTCACACTACCATGAGTGGCCTGCCTAACTGTGCCAGAGAGTGAGCTGGGGTTGCCCTCCACCAAATGGACGGTGGAAGGATCAGGTTGTTCAACACTTCTCCTAGCCGTTACAACAGAGTCCTCTGAGCTCGTCCCCATTTGGGGGTAAGTTAGTTTCTTGGGAGGCCTGATGACTCTGCGAGCCCTCTGCTGTCTTGGTGTTTCTGACTCTGGCACCACAGGCTCTTCTTCATTAGTAAGTTCAGGTAACATTGCTGGTTCTGGAACCTCTGATTCAGAAGTCGACTGACGTATGGAATCTCTAGAGTCCTCCTCTGCGCAAGTGTCAGGAACATCTTCCCAGTAATCAGCTGAGGGACTGAAGGGTATGAATTCAGTAGCCTCCGGATTCAGCGTTGCATCTGGTATATCCCCTCCATTTGGGAGATCTATGGCGGACGTTCCCAGAGTCGAGGGAGGCCACAGCCAGTCCAGTTCTCCACCTTCTTCTGTACTCAATTGGGAGGCCTCCCCATCTTTGGCTCGAGAGGTCTGGGACCGAGTGTTCGGCCTAGGAATATCCAGGATAGAGGCCGGTTCAGGGGAGTCTCTCACGGGAGGTATTCTGACTGCCTCAGCAAGTGGGAGCAGGTGGTTCCGATGCCACGTCTTCAGTGGACCCACCTTTCCTTCTGGCTTTAGTTTGTAGACAGGCAAACCGGGCAACTTCCTACAGACAACATAGGGCTCAGATCTCCACCTGTCGGCAAGCTTGTGTTTTCCAGGGACCCCCAGATTGCGTAGCAGTACTCGGTCCCCGGGCTGCAGATCTTGCACTCGAACCTTCAGATCAAAATTTCTCTTCTTGCGGGCCCCCCTTTGATCCGAAGCCGCCTGGGCTTGTTCATAGGCCACCTGCAAGCTACGTCTAAGTCTGTCCACGTATCCCTTGTGGGATGTAGCTGAGGTATTGTCTATAGAAGTGCCAAAGGCCAGGTCCACAGGTAGCCTTGCTTCTCTCCCAAACATAAGTCGATAAGGGGAGTAGCCAGTGGCGTCACTTGTGGTACAGTTATAGGCATGTACTAGGGCTGATATGTGATGACTCCAGTGTTGCTTCTTCTCTGTTTCTAAGGTTCCCAACATGTTGAGCAGGGTCCGGTTAAATCTCTCCGGCTGAGCATCTCCTTGTGGGTGGTAAGGCGTGGTTCTGGTCTTCTTTATTCCTAATGAATCCAAAAGTCTTCGGATCAACCGACTCTCAAAGTCCCTTCCTTGATCTGAGTGGAGTCTCTGTGGTAGTCCGTAATGGACAAAATACTTCTCCATAAGTATCTTGGCCACGGTGGATGCCTTCTGGTCTTTGGTTGGGAAAGCTTGAGCATAGCGGGTGAAATGGTCGGTTATTACCAGAACATTCCCCAATCCACTCAGGTCGGGTTCGAGGCAGAGAAAGTCAATGCATACGAAATCCATTGGGCCTTGACTCTGTAAGTGGCCCATTGGGGCAGCTTGATGGGGTAGGGTCTTTCTCTGAATGCATCGTGCACAGGAATGGCAATACTCCTCTACTTCTGCCCTCATGCAGGGCCAATAGAACCGATTTCTGACAAGCTGGAAGGTCCTTTCTGCCCCTAGGTGACCATGATGGTCATGCAGGGCAATTAGTACAGTCTCTCGGTGCTTCTCTGGAAGAAATAACTGCCACTTATCTTCTGAGTCATCAGAGGGGCCCCTTCGGTAGACCACTCCCTGATGTACCTGTAGCCTGTCCAATTCCTTCCTCAACAGGCGAGCCTCCTTTGAGGGGTGATGTAGGAATTTGTTGGGATCCTGATTCTCCAGGGCTTCGAGGACCAATCTCCCCATGGGGTCTTCCAATTGGTCACACCTCAACTCCTTCTTGGACAGTCTCGGTAGGTTGTCTTCCTCCAGTTGAGTTACCCCACAATAGTGTTTGGGGACTCCTACCATGGTAACCCCTATTTCTTCTGCTCTGGAGCCTCCTCTGGCTTGGAATTCAGCCCCTTGAAAAAGGGCCCGCACCCCGTCCGGTGCCACTTGGGTCCAATCTTCCCAGTCATTTGTCGTGGCATGAGACCTCCGGGACAGGGCATCTGCATCCCTATTTCCGGCTCCTGGTCTGTACTTCAGACTGAAGTTGAATCCAGACAATGCGGCCAACCACCTGTGTCCGGTGGCATCTAGTTTTGCGGTGGTGAAGAGGTAGGTCAGGGGGTTGTTGTCTGTCTTCACAGTAAACTCTGCCCCATACAAGTAGTCTTTTAGCTTGTCTACTACCGCCCATTTGAGGGCCAGGAATTCCAGCTTATGAGTGGGGTAATTATTTTCTGAGGGGGTCAGGCTCCTGCTCACATAGGCCACTGGTCGCAGTTGTCCTTCATGTTCTTGGTAGAGTACACCACCTAGACCCTCATGGCTGGCATCCACATGTAATTCATAAGGTCTGGTAGGGTCGGCGTAGGCCAGGACTGGGGCAGTGGTTAAGCTCCTCTTCAGAGCATGAAAGGCCTCTTCACACCTTGGGTTCCACTGATCTTGAACTGACTCACCAGGCCTCCTGGGCCCTGAGTCATCCTCTTCCCCTTCTGCCTTTAGCAATTCATTCAACGGGCAGGCAATCCGAGCAAACCCCTCCACAAACCTCCTATAATAGGAGCAGAACCCCAGGAAGGATCTGAGCTCTGTTACTGTGGTGGGTCGTGGCCAGGAAGTGACTGCTTCCAACTTCTCAGGATCTGTGGCCACCCCTTCTTCAGACACTATGTGCCCCAGATAGTTCACAGAAGACTGGTAGAACCGACACTTCTCGGGGGAAAGCTTAAGTCCCTCTTCGCTGAGTCTTCTCAATACTTTCTCCAACCTGGCTTCATGTTCTTCCAAGGTTCTTCCAAAGACAATGACATCGTCCAAGTACACAAGGACTTCTATAAGATTCATGTCTCCAACAGTCTTCTCCATAAGGCGTTGAAAGGTAGCAGGAGCTCCAGACAGACCCTGAGGCATCCTATTGAATTCGAAGAATCCCACCGGGGTTATGAAGGCTGTCTTCTCCCTGTCTTCTGGGTGCATAGGGATTTGATAGTACCCACTCTTGAGGTCCATCACACTGAACCATTTGGCTCCAGACAAACTTTGTAGGGCATCTTCTATCCTTGGCGTGGTGTATTGGTCAGGGATGGTTCTCCTGTTGAGAGTCCTGTAATCGATACAAAGCCTCAACGACCCATTCTTCTTTCTGACCACCACGATTGGGGAGGCATAGGGACTTCTAGACTCCCGGATCACACCAGTCTTCTTTAGTTCTACAAGTTGTTCCCTCAGATCCTCCAGATCTGCCAGGGGGACCCGCCTGACCCTCTCTCGGAAGGGCTTATCTTCTTGGAGGCGGATCCGATGGGTGGCACTTCTTGCACACCCCACATCGAATTCATCTTCGGAAAAGATCTTCTCCCACCTGGTCAGCTGGGCCTTGGCTCTTTCTTTCCAAGCCCTGGGTAGGTTCGGGTTTTCCACGGACAGTTTCTCCCAAACATCTCCTCCGTCACCCGTCCCCTTGACTTCGGACCAAGTGACCGGGGCAGCAGGGCTCACCTGACCAAGCAACACTCTGGCAGGGATCTCCATGGGTCCTCCCGTAGTGTTCCTAACACTCACCGGAACTCTGCCATGGGCCTTCTTCAGGGCCTTGAACGGAATCACTTCTGGTATCACTTCCAGGCCTGAGGACTCTTCCCTTGGGTCTGATTCCAGCATGACAAAGGGGCCAGGTTGTTCCCACGAAAGCTTCACAGTGGCCCTAAGACAGGTTACTTCTCCGGGCTGTAGCACTACTCCTTCTCTGCCAAGTCTCCACACCTTCCCTATCCCCTCTCCCGGGGTCTTCTGCTCTAAGACCAGTCGTTGGTAGGCCGTCTTTAGCATGGGATGGATTTTAGTGGCTGAATGGTTTCTCTCTTTCACTAGAGGGGTCAGGAGTCTCCTGACTAGATCCGTGTTTGTCCCAATGATCAGGGAAATCTTGCTGGCTCCAGGCGGCCGGGGACACACAACTGCCAGGGTGTCAAACACTTCAGCCTTCCCAGCCACAGATGGGTCGAAAGTCATCTTTATGGGCAGGTACCCATCATAAGGGAAACTCTGGGTTCCAAGTCCCCATATCTCCAGCTCTTCTATCTTCTGGATAGGCAGATGACTCAAGTGCCTATCATAGAAGTCCCGGTATAGTAAAGTCACCTGTGCTCCGGTGTCCAAAAGAGCTTTAGTATAGACTCCTTCCACTTGAATGGGCACAGTAGGAGACGGGCCCACCAGTTCCTTTGGGTATGGCCGGACTGGGGTCACCTCTTTTTTTTGGCTTCCGACCCTTGCCCTGCTCCTTTTGGACTTTAATTTTTCCTGAGCCTGGCATGCATTGACTTTCTCCCTCTCAATGGGGGCACAAACCCGCTGAGGGATGTTATTGTTCCTTTTAGGTGGATGTTCCTTCTTTGGGGTGCTGTACTTCCACTGAGGGGTCTTGCCCCCTCCCTCTGGGGTACATCTTGGTGGGGGTGTACTATACCTCCTCCTAGGAGTTTTGTCTCCTCCATTCTTGGCCTTTTTTTTTAGTTTGGAGCGCACTGAAGATGATGGGCACCCGGTTGACTCCTTCACCGGGGCCCTTTGGAGTTTCCCGCCGGCTTGCAATTATCTGTTCTCTTCTTCTTTGGGCTGGAGCATACGTTAGCAAAGTGGCCACTCCCTCCGCAGTTATAGCAAATCACCTCTTCTCGGTCCTGTAGGGAGGCCGGTGCTGAGGTGTTCAGGAACAACTCCTTTCTTGGGCTTGGTTTCTCTCGTCTTCTCTGATCTTTCTCCATCAAAGAGGTCAGCATCTCCAACACTTGGGCCATTTGCGATTTCAGAGTGTCAACCTCCGCATCTCTTTCTGGGCTCTTGACCGAATGGACCAACACTGGTACAGGTGTGACATTCGCCTTGGCCACCTGCTGATCTTCCTCCAGCGCCTCTTCGTCCCTAATAATTTTTATTAGATCAGAGTAGGTTAGTGACATTCCTCCTCCTGAGGTTTTCAGGTGCAGCCAGACCGGGTCTGAGCGCCGCGCTCCCCTCATGATCTGCTTCATGCGTGCTTCATCTGCATCTTTGGGCAGCATTCCCTTCTTCAGTACAATCTTGCATAACTGCCTGTTCAGCCTTCTAACATATTCTGACAGTTTCTCATTCGACTGCTGGAGAGTGTGTTCAAATTGATAGATCATCTCTGTCACCTTCTCCAGCTGACCAAACTCTTCCTGCAGCATGGCCAGGCAATCTTGAGCTGTACAGTTTTCATTTCCAAACCGGAAGCTCTTCACCACTTCTGCCGCGGCACCTTTCAGACTTTCTAAGACTCGCTGTCTCTTCTGTGCCTCAGGCACCTCCCATGCTTCTACTGCCTGCAATGCCTGTTCCACCCAAGTGTCAAAATCTTCCTCCCCCGCAGGGACGGGGAGCTTCCCTGAGAAGGTGCTAAGCTTCCGGTAACCGGCCTCCACATGCACCGTACTGCTTTTCTGGCACTTAATTACAAGGTCTCCTAGAGCATTCAACAATTCAGGCCCTATAGCGGTCAGCGGTGATCCCGGGCTTAATAGTTCCTTAAGCTTTTCTGCTTTAGGGGATAGTGGTGGAGATAATTGTGGGAGTGATGGCTTTGGTGTCTGAAACCATTCTTCCTTCACTGGCAGCGTATGTATCAAGTGATAAATCTGATTATCTATGGCTTGTATACTCTGACTTTTAAAATGCTCTGGGATTTCGTTTTTCCATTCTACCAGTGCGTATGTAAACGAGATCACTGGATCTGGCCTAAAATCCATCACCCATGCTTTGTGGCTCGGAGACAGTAACAATACGAGCTGTTTTATCTCCTCTTCCTTCCATCTTTCCCCCGGGAGTACAATGACTACCGCCGCGGTTGGATCTGCGCCAATCGCTGCGCACCACTGTGACATTGCCAGCGGGTCCATGCTGGTACTTCTGACCGGCTTGATTGCAGCGTGCAACGTACAAGGATCCCGGACTCGAGCCCCCACGTGTAGCGCTACCCCCAGTTAAGAGAGCCTCTGATATTGATTTGGGCCCTGCAGTGCACCGCTGTCAACCCCCGGCAATCGGCTCTAACCTCCCGTGGCACAGCTGGTGATAGAGAGATAGGACCGCGTGATCGCAACTGTTGGTGACACAGTCCTATAACAAACATACACAGAATATACAAAGGAAAAACTGTGCCACTTTTAAACAAAGTCTATTAGGAATTCGGAACTTATTTAGATGTGTATGGAAATCTATCAGGCATCACACCAGACTAGTCCAGTGGCATTTAACCAATCATCTACATTAGTCCATAGGTCATTAGGGTGACCCCAAGTTTCACACCACCGTGATTACTCAAAGCAAGCCGTGAAAAATCCACCACCAAAGAGAGGGGGAGCAGCTTACCAGAAGCCAAACGGTTAATGGCATTGAACTTTTGACCCAGCTGCAGCCTTTGGTGATGCAAAACGTCCCTTCCACAGCCAGTATTCTCACTCGGATGGTCCGTACACACAGTATCCAAATCATACACCCAGCATGGAATAAAAAAGGGCAGGCCAATAGCGTAATTCCGTATGGTAATTTATTAAAAGAATATATAGATCATACTCACAAAGTAAAATCAGCATGTAAACAATAAAATGCCGGCCGGCATGTCGGAAGCCTCACTCCTCGAACGTGGTGACGTCACTGAGCGTCCTCCTAGACGCGTTTCGTCATTCAATGGACGTTTTCAATAGGAGTGGGCGCTACAGAGACGCACCACGCTTAAGAAAGGCCGGACCACAATGTGAAGTACACGGTTCGGCCATCTTAGTAGTGGGCAAATATGCCCATATATTTAAAACTGGTTACCCCGCTCCACACACCTACATGTAAGGGGGACTAATTACAGCTAGAACGCTCATCTAGACGAAAACACAGGACTTATCCTGCGGGCAGAAAATAGTTTAATTTTTAGTTTTTTGGCCTGGGCCGTGATTAATCCCGAAAGTAGATATCCATAGGGGTAGGCTCACGATAATTAAACGGATATCTAATTTGAGGAAATTGATTACTAGTTATAGAATGTGTATAGTGTAAAAATGTAAAAATATACATATTAGTGCACATAAATATCATTTTTACACACATTTGAAAAACAACGTGAGGGTGACCTCTACTGGCGAAACCAGAAAGTGACATTAACCTGAAATTTGATCAAGGATATTGGCAGTATTCTGTGTAAACTAATGTGAAGAAAGAAAAAAAAAAAAAAGAAGAAAAGAAAAAAAGGAAGGAAAACGACATCCAATGGCAGAACCCATAGTGTCATTACCATATAAATAATTCAACATTTATATTCAACCCCACTCCCCCAAAACGCATAGATTGGAATCCCAAAAGGAAGAAAAACCCCTATTTGATCTCGAGAAGAATGGGAAAAAGGGGAATTATTTAAATATATTTGATGAATTTATAATCAAATTTAAGTGCAAAATAACTATCAGTGTGTGATGATAGTTACATTTAAATAATAAAAATTAATAAAATTTTATAAAAATTTATACATTTTTGTGTACACCAATGGTGAACATTACCCCAAATGTTACAAGGCTTCCACCGTATATCACACATTGGGTTTACATAGTAGATATTTCTAGGCATTATTAATAAACGCATTCACATCAGTATCTATGTTTAGCCCATAGGGCGAATAGGTCTTCAAACGGTGGATCCAGGCCATTTCTAGTCTAGAAATTTCCCTAACAAGATTACTCCCCCTCCAGTTAGGTTTGAATTTATCTATCCCCAAGAAGAGGGTATTTGAGGGGTTTCTGTCGTGTTTGAGCAAATAATGTTTTGACACAGAGTGGTTCTTAAACCCTGTTAGAATATTTGTTATGTGCTCATTGAGTCGCACCTGAAGTGGGCGTTTTGTCCGTCCCACATACTGCAGGCCGCATGGGCACTGCAGTAGATACAAAACACCGGTGGAGGCACATGTGATACAGGGTTTAATGACATGCTGTAGCCTTGTAGCGGTGGAAATAAATGTGGTCGTTCGCCTAACGCGGTTGGAATTCAAGGCACACACTCTGCATCTCCTACATTGATAGTACCCTGTGAGTTGATCAAAAAAGCCCCTCCCATTACTAGGGGGGTTTATGACCCCAGGAGCAATACGATTTTTTAAAGATTGTACTCCTCTAAAAATCACCCTAGGCCTATCCGGAAGTACATCTTTCAGCACGTTATCATTGGCCACAATGTGCCAATGTTTTCCTATTAGCTGTTTTATAGCCTTATGCTGGATGGAATAGGTGGTGATAAAGGGTACTCCAGGTGGAAATTGTCCACCCTCTCGTGGTCCTCTTTCCACCAGCAGGTTATCCCTTCTGGTGTTCTTAACCGAATCCAAAGATTCTTGCAATGTATCCACCTCATACCCCTTTTCTAGAAACCGGCTTGTCAAAACCTCAGCCTGCTTTAAAAATTCTTGGTCATCAGAGCAGTTCCTACGGAGCCTTAAATATTGGCTCTTTGGAACCGCTCTGAGCCATGAGGGGTGATGGCAACTCCCGACAGGAATAAAAGAGTTCCTGTCCGTTTCTTTAAAGAACGTGGAAGTTGCAAATTTATCCCCTCTAATGGTTATCCGTAGGTCTAGAAAGTGAACTTCTGTCTGGCTGATCTCATATTTCAACTCTATGTTTCTCTGGTTGTTATTCAGAGAAGACATAAAGTCGATTAGGCCCTCTTGTGACCCATCCCATAGGAGGAGGATGTCATCAATATACCTAGCCCAAAGGGCTACCTGGGGTCTGGCCCTGGAATAGATGACATCCTCCTCCCATCTGGCCATAAAAAGATTCGCCAGACTTGGGGCATACTTAGCCCCCATGGCCACACCGGTGGTCTGCCTGTAAAAATTCCCATTGAACCAAAAATAATTCGAAGCCGCAGCGAATTCCAAAAGGGCCAACAAGAATTCAATCTGCTGGAATGGGAGACCTGAATCTCTAACCAAATAAAAACGTACAGCCTCAAATCCCAACTCGTGAGGGATGATGGTATATAAGGACGTAACGTCCACTGTGGCCATCCACATACCCTCCTTGGGTGTAATCCCTGCCAAGAGATTCATAACATGTCTTGAATCCTTGGTATATGATGGAATCTTCCGTACCAAGGGCTGCAAAAAGAAATCAATATATCTGCCCACCCGGGACGTGATGGAATCAATCCCACTCACTATGGGACGTCCCGGGGGGCAGACAGGATTCTTATGCAATTTAGGTAGGTAGTAGATGGTAGGTGTGCGAGGGGCCTTTGGAATCAGAAACAACCTCTCTTTGGGGGTAAGAATCCCCTCATAGAACCCCTTAGACACCAGAAGTTCCAATTCCCTGACATATTTTAACTTTGGATCAGAGGGCAACATAATATAGGTAGAGATATCGTCCACTATTTTATGCAACTCAAGCATATAGTCCTCTCTATCTAGAATAACGATCCCTCCCCCCTTATCGGCGGGTCTAATCACCAATTCTTTATTCCCACAAAGCAAGTCCAACCCCTCCTGTAAAGTCTTATTCAATCTCGCCTTTTTAACCTCCATTTGATCCAAGTCCCTTAATAGGACATCTCTGAAAATCTTAAGGGAGGGAGCCAAAACTCCAGGAGGGTTAAACAGGGATGCATTAGCCAGCCCAGAATGGACGTAATTATTTGAAGCAACCTGCTCAGTACTGGTAATCCCTGCCATATACCTTTTAATATTTAGCTTCCTAATGAACCTATGAATGTCCATATAGGTGTGAAATTTGTCCAAACCCTTAGGGGGCGCAAATTTAAGGCCCTGATCTAGGAGAAGTTTTTCAGGTTCTGTTAGAACCTGCTTGCTTAAATTAAAAATACCCTGTCCTGTTAAACCTTGGGTCTTTTTTGTTGTTCTCGACCGCCTCCCCCCTCTGGTTCCTCTCCTCTTTCGCCTAATCTTTTTACCCCTTGAGCGGGTTTGTGAAAACCCCAATTATTATATCCATTCGGCCCTCCTGAGCCTCGGGGGGGTAATGAGGGTCCGGTTTGAGATTGATGAAACAATGGACTATGGTTGGGTCCATCATACCATGGAAAATAGTGTGGGCCATTTGCCCCATAATCCCCACTTGGCCCATCCATATCCTTCAAAGGGAAAAAGGAATTCTGAACAGGGACACCATAATCCCACCCCGAAGCTCCCTCCCTCTGGATACACAGAATATACTTTAAAACTCCTATTAAAGTAAGCGGAACTGACACCAAATGTACTTTACCCAGATATTTTACTGAGGCTAATGGGCAAGTAATAAACAACAGTATAACAAGTTGCAGATCCCTGCAATAAACAGTAATAAAGATAAACAGAGTAATCAGAATAATAAAGTATTGCTATGCAACTCTAGCGCTGCCCTTTTACAGCTACTTCCCCTCATGGGTAGACTAACACCCAGCAATGTCTACCTATGCAGTAAGGCCTGACTGATCTAAATGGAAGTTCAGTGAAACAATATTCGCTAGCAATCTCTCGGTGGTGCACTTGAAGAACAACTTTGTAATCCCAACGAATAGTAACGATAAAGTATCTGTCTTTAAACAGCTCTCACCACCTGGACAAGTCCAAGTCCCTTTCCTCCATCGATTCGTCTAGGAACAGGAATCCACCGACATCCAAGTCTTCAATCCTTCTGGTGTACTGCAGCAAGGAGGATTAGATGTCTCTAAGGCTCTGCTAGGCTGGCAGAGGGCTCTTTGGAAAGGAGCACACGGCCCGGGCTTCAGGCCTTGTGCACACAGCAGTTCAGCACAGACATCCTCTTGCTAGGAGAGGGGAGTCCAAAGAGGCCGACCAAAACTCCGCCTCCCCTTTATAAAGTCTGCCCCAGCAGTCTCTGTTCTGGAGCAATGCACCCTGGGTGCTGCAAGATGTACTGGGAGATGTAGTCTCTCTCTCCTCTGCTTTCACTTCCATAATGTCTCTTTACTTCCTCCCGACTCACCTCTCCCCTGGAACTTCTTGTCTCTCTGCATTAAAGGGGAACACCCCGCTACATTTACATGAAAACATTATTATTTTTTTGTAAGAAAATTACGTTGAACCCCCAAACATTATATATTTTTTTAAAGCAAAGGCCCTACAGATTAAAATATTGGGTGTTGCATTTTTTTCCACACAGTATTTGCGCAGCGATTTTTTTAACGCATTTTTTGGGGAAGAAACACACTCTTTTTTATTTTTAATGCACTAAAACACACTATATTGCCCAAATATTTGATGAAATAAAAAAGATGATCTTAGGCCGAGTACATGGATACCAAACACGACATGCTTTAAAATTGCACACAAATGCGCAGCTGCGACAAACTACATACATTTTTAAAAGCCTTTAAAAGCCTTTACAGGTTACCACATTAGATTTACAGAGGAGGTCTACTGCTAAAATGACTGCCCTCGATCTGACCTTCGCGGTGATACCTCACATGCATGGTGCAGTTGCTGTTTACATATGAGGCAAGACCGACGCTTGCGTTCACCTTTGCGCAAGAGCAGGGGGGGACAGGGTTTTTTTTTTATTATTATTTATTTTGCTTTCTTATTTTATTTTTATACTGTTCCTTCCATTTTTTTTTTACCATTTTTATTGTTATCTCAGGGAATGTAAATATCCACTATGATAGCAATAGGTAGTGACAGGTACTCTTTTTTTGAAAAAATTGGGGGGTTAAATCCCTAGATCTTTCCTCTGCCCTCAAAGCATCTGACCACACCAAGATCGGTGTGATAAAATGCTTTCCCAATTTTCCAATGGCGCTGTTTATATCCAGGAGGGGGACATTCCCTCCCACTGCTTGTAAAAGCAGTCTAGAGCCTAATTATCTGCTAGGATTGCTTTTACATGAAAGCCGACCGCTGGCTGAAAAGAATGATACCAAGATGATACCTAAACCCGCAGGCATTATTATTCTGGTATAACCATTCAAAGTCCAGCAACATACCAGTACGTTGCTGGTCCTTGTTGGACATGTATTGTAATCTTTTTTTTCATGCAGTTTGTTGGCTGAACGAAAAAAAGAGCCAGACTTTTCCACGGGCAAGCTTCCGTCGGAATTTGGACCGTATGTACGCAGCATAAAAGGTTATGCCACGTACACACGGTCGGACTTTTCCACGGGCAAGCCTCCGTCAGAATTTCGACCGTATGTACGTGGCATTAGGAGCAAAATCGCACCTCCGCCCCTGCTGCCCCCATGCTTCGGCATATATGCTCTTTTTTTTAACTGTGGTGGTGAAATCACCTCCTACAGCGTTGGAGTCACGGCTTTATGTATTGTGGGAGCAAACGCTGTTGTTGTCAAGATAAATAAATCCGCGCTGCAACTGAATGGCGTACCTGATAAGCAAATGATGGTTAACATTAAAACAAAGTAACATTACACTACAACAGTAAGACCTTACCATACCTGCAAAGCAAATACCAAAAAAAACTAGTAAAAAAAAACATTTTTTTAACGCAACCTGTGCCTAAAATATATATATGCCGAAGCATGGGGGCATCCTCCCGCAAAAAACTTATGCCGCGTACACACGGTCGGACTTTTCCACGGGCAAGCCTCCGTCGGAATTTCGACCGTATGTACGCGGCATTAGGAGCAAAATCGCTCCTCCGCCCCTGCTGCCCCCATGCTTCGGCATATATGCTCTTTTTTTTAACTGTGGTGGTGAAATCACCTCCTACAGCACTGGAGTCACTGCTTTATGTATCGTGGGAGCAAACACTGTTGCTGTCAAGATAAATAATTCCGCGCTGCAGCTGAATGGCGCACCTGAAAACAAAAAATTACATACCTGAAAAGCAAGCATGATAAAACATTGCAGAATAGAATACAGTAAAAAAGAGCAGAATAATAGAGAGAAAATAGAGAGAGAAAGAGAGAGAGAGAGAACAATAAAATGACAACTATTTTTGTTTTTTTAATTTAATTTAATTTTTGTGGTTTTTTTACGTTTTTTTTTTCTTTTTTACATTTTTTTTTGTAACTTTAACAACTGTAACGGTTCGGGTCTCTAAAAATGCGATGGCATCTTGGGAGACCCTGTGTAAGTGTGTCCTAGTCTGTGAAATGCTGTACCCTACACTAAAACTTCACTTTTGTGTGGTAGCGTTCAAAACATTTACCAATGCAAAGACCAGGATTGTCAGGACAGAGTGGACAAAAATAACGGGTGTCAAGCCTAAATCCTCTCTTGCTACAGACACAACATCTTTTTTGGGGGGCTCGTTGGGTAGGGGTACTCTCGAGGACATACGGAAAATGCCTCTCATGCAGCCGGCTTACTGCAGTTGGTTGGGGATGGTGAGGTGCAGAACCTCCTGGATACAGGAGGTATGTGACTATCTCATTCTGGAATTTTAGTAAGGATAAAATCCCGCCTGAAGCTCTGTATAGCACATGAGCGTTCAGCAAAGCCAATTGAAATAAGGATAGAGACATTTTTTTGTACCAGCGTCTCGCCTTACGGGCAATGTGATACAGTGCCAACAACTGGTCATTGAGGTCCACCCCTCTCCTATATTTTGGTTATATTCGTGGACAAAGAGGGGTTTCTCCACAACACCAGTCGCTGTACGAATTTGGACTGTCGTGTCTGCATGAAGGGAGGTAGGAAGGAAAACATTCTTATTATCCCTCCACTTCACAGCGAGCAAATTATTACACTTCAAGCAGGCTCTCTCCCCCAGCCTAAGACGGGAATCTACAAGCCCCTGGAGAAAGCCCCAGCGATTATGTCGCATGGTGCCACATGCTCCAATCTGATGATCAAACAAGTGACTAAACAGTGGCACGCTCGTGTAATAATTGTCCACATACAAGAGGTACCCCTTTCCGAATAAGGGTGACACCAAGTTCCACACTATCTTGCCAGCGCTCCCTATGTAATCTGGGCAGTTCTCCGGCTCTACCTGACTATCTTTTCCCTCATAAACCGTAAAGCTCCATACATAGCCTGTTGCCCTGTCACAGAACTTATAGAGCTTGACCCCGTATCTGGCACACTTGCTGGGAAGGTACTGCTTGAAAGACAAGCGGCCAGAAAATTTAATCAGGGACTCACCAACACAGACAACTTGATCAGGAATAAACAAGGCTGCAAAACATTTGTTGAAGTGGTTTATGAGGGGCCGAATTTTGTAGAGCCGATCGTATTCAGGGTCTCCACATGGACGACAAAGTTCATTGTCGTTGAAGTGCATGAACCGCAAGATCTGCTCGTATCGTTTCCTGGGCATGAAGGCAAAGAACACGGGCATATGGTCAATTGGGCGCGTGGACCAATAGGCGCACATTGACGAGAATTTATGTGTGCCCATGTTGAGGGAAAGGTCCAGAAAGGTTTTAAATTCGGAAACCGTAATTGGTTTCCAATCTCTGGCAATGGAAGGCAACTGGGGATTAGCGGCGATGAATTGACCAGCATATAAATTACTCTGGTCCACAATAGATCTATAGAGATCTTCCGTGAAAAACTGCGAATAAAAATCAAGTGGCGTAAAATCAGCTGTTTCCACCTGAATACTGGGTTGGCCAGTGAATGGGGGAAGTACGGGTTCTGCAGAAGTGTTGGGCACCCAATCAGGATAGGCGAATTCTGCAGGAAGGGCACTATGGGCACGACGGGCCTGCCTTTGTCTTCTTCTTGGTGGCAGTGGGACACTACTTGTGCTTGCCACCTCGCCAGCTTGAACTGCACTTATGGGACTCGCCACGTCACCACGTGATACTGCAGTGCTGGATGTACGCCCAGGCTGTACTAGGCCGCTGGTGCTTGCCAGTGCACCAGAAGGAATAGCGGCGCTAGTACTACTCTGCTCCATAATACGAGAGCCCTGCGGTTCTTGCTCCTCAACAACATCAGAAGATCGGGATCAGGTATGCCTGACCTTAGCAGGGACCTCATCTTCATCGTCAGTGCTATCTGACATGGAACCGCTGTCTTCTACGGGAATGTATTCTGAGCCTGAATCTGACAGATATGTGACCTCCTCTTCACTATCTGTCATGCTCAGAATCTCGTAGGCCTCTTTACTAGTGTACCTTCAATTTGCCATTTTGGGCTCTGAATTTAGTGGTACACTAGTAAGATTCACAGGTAAAAAAGCACCTGACTGTCAGCAAATGTATCAAACTCTACAAAAAAAACTGTTAGCGATCGCAGGGATCAGGCCTGTCTCTGCGAACGCTGCAGTTTTGTGTGTTGTGTTTGGTAAGTGACAGTGATCGATCGATACTGCACTTGGGTGGGATGGGCTGGGCTGGGCGGAGGGGCTAAACGCAGGTGTTAGCAGGTATCTGGGCTGATCCCGCTAACACTGCGTTTTTGGGAACCCTAAACCGATGGGGACGCTAGTATACCACTAAGGGAGGTGTATGCTTTGCGCGTGGGTGTTAGCGTTACTGGCACTAACCTGGCGCTGCCTGGGGTGACGCAGACCCTCTCTGATGCTAAAACCTAATTGATATCACCCGCCGGGCGATCAGGGGAATAAACCTTTATTGGGTTATATAAGGCGGGTGCCCTGATGCTATAAAAAGCAAACTAACCAACCAGTGTCACCCGTAACACTTATACGGTGATCACTGGTGAAAGGGTTAACTAGGGGCAATCAGGGGGTTAAAACCTTTATTAGGTAATATATGGGGGTACCTGACGATATATAAAAACCTGACGGGTAACCTAAATAACTAAATAACTAACTGGCTAACCAGTGTCACCAGTGACACTTATACGGTGATCACTGGTGAAAGGGTTAACTCTAGGGGCAATCAGGGGGTTAAAATAATATATGGGGGTACCTGATGCTATAAAAACCTGCAGCGAACCTAAAAAAAAAATAACTGGCTACCTAGGGGCACCACCGACACTAATACAGCTATCGGAAAAACGATCGCTTAGTGACGCTGGCAATAGGGGGTGAAAGGGTTACCTGGGGGGCGATCAAGGGGTTAAACCTTTATATGGGGGAGTTAGGGGGCTACCCTGGACCTAAAGGGGCCTAAACCTAACTGCCCTGCAACTGTTTACTGTCACAAATGACACTGATTGCAGTGATCAGTAAAAAAATGACCACTGCAAACGGTGACACTGTGACTGGGGGTACTGGGGGTGATCTGGGGGTGACTGGGGGGTGTAAGTGTGCCTACGTGTACTGGTGTCAGTGTAGTGTTAGTGCACTTACTGTGAGGTGTCTTCTCTCCTCGTACCGGACCGAAAAGACCGCCGCATGGAGAGATGACATCACTTCCTCTGCCTGTGTTTACATTACACAGGCAGAGGAAGAATGTCATTCGCCGAGAGCGATCACGAGGGGGTGGCCAGAAACCAATGGCCGTCCCCTCATCATGGATCGCTCCCGAACAGAAAACCACCGCTCCATGTACCATTGTGCCTGTCCGTGCCATTTTACCGACGTATATGTACATGGGGCGGTCGTTAAGTGGCACAAAATATAATTCATATATCTTTTAGGTGGAATTTGTGTATTATGTAACAGAAAGAAATCTGGTTCCTGTAGGATTAAATATTCAGTAAATGTCTGTGTAATTCTGTGTACTGTCTCCCAGAATTGTCTGATTACTGGGCACGACCAAAATATATGTATCATTGTCCCTTTTTAATTGCATCCCCTCCAGCACCTGTCGTAAGTTCTGGAAAAAATTTATTTAGGGCCGAAGGCGTATAATACCAACGTGTTAGTATTTTGTAATTTGATTCCTGTATTTTCGTTCACCTTGAAGGTTTTAGAGACAAATCTATTATATTCTGGCATTGTGCTGGAGAGAAGGTATGACATATGTCCCTCTTCCGTTTACCCAAGCATTCCATTTTAAAGTCATCTGGGGGTACGGTCAACAATACATACATTTTAGATATAACGTGTATTAGGGGCTCCCCTCTTTCACAATATTCCTCAAATCTTGTCCGTGTCCGTCCATATATTTCTACCGATCCCAGGGTTTCTAAATAGTGTCGGACCTGCCGAGCTTGCCATATCGGGATTTCATATTTTGTAAGCATATCCATTGTTGCCCACCCCCTTTCTCCTACAAAATCGGAAGCTTAGAAAATGCCCATTTCCCTCAGTTTCTTAAATGTTTGTAATTCTAACCCAGGTAGAAATTCTGGGTTTCCTATTATCGGATACAAGGGTGATTTTTTATTTGTAAGTTTAGATTTCTGGCATATTTTATTTCCTATCCATAGCGTCGTTCCTATCGTGGGATGGGTTATTACTAAAGGAGGTAGGGCCGTATAGCACCATAGTGCTCTATTTAAGGGGAATAAACTTATTTGCTGTTTTATATTAATCCATAATTTGTAGTCCCCATGTCTACTCCAGTCCACTAACCTCCCAAGGTGTGCCGCCTGATAATATTTGTATATATCTGGTGCAGATATTCCTCCTACTCTCTTTGGTAAAGTTAGAAGTTTTCTACAGTACTTACTCTTGGCCTTTTATTAGACCAGATGAATTTCATGAACAAGGTATGGACTTGACTAAAAAAGGACATAGGAATTCTTATCGGTAATGTGAGGAATAAATAAAGGAATTTTGGCATCACACTCATTTTTAGGATATTACATCTCCCAAACCATGAGTGTGTACCTTTATTCCAACCTTCCAGTAGTGTTCTTACAGTTCTAAATAATGGTACAAAATTTAGCTCAAAGGTATTCGTTAAGTTTGTGGGCATCCGTGTTCCCAAATAGTTTAATGCTTTCGTCATCCACCTAAGTTTAAAACTTTGTTCTAATGCAATTTTAATGGAACCCGGAAGTCCTACCCCAATCGCCTCTGATTTACCATAATTTATTTTAAAATTCTACATAATCCTATATAATTCTACTTCTTTTATAAGGTTGGATAACGAAATTTGTGATCTTGATAGTGAGAAAAGCATATCATCTGCATATGCCGAAACTTTATATTCCTTTTCCCCAAATTCAATACCCCTAATATCCGGGTTCTGTCAGATTTTATTTAACAGAGGTTTTTTTTATTTTTTTTTTATTTATGTTTTTATTGGGGTAGAGAAACAAAAAAAAGAGAGTACAAAGACACATATACAGATTATTGTCAGTTGTTTTTACAGAAACTGCATGAGATCTAACAAACAAAGATCTGTACATAGCACATATGTCAGCAGGACTGAACAGTTGATGAACACCGGAAGGTATTTAAAGAAAGACAAAAACAACTAACGTCGTGGGGTTGCAGCAAATACACAGTCTAGATAAGGTTGAAGACAGAAAATTGGATGGATCGGAATGCTAACCCCTGAGAAATTTTTTTTTAAAAAATTCTAATAGACGGGGGGGGGGGGGGGGAAGGGGTACAACCAGGAAAGCACCGTGGGGGGGGAAGACTTGCGGGCTTAAGAGGATGCAACGTCATATAGGGGCTCCAAAAGTGTCCACCGAGTGTAGTAATATTGAAAAAGAAAAATATGATATCCAGGAATGACTATACGGATTACAGATTACGGATCCTCAGGGATTGGCTCATCATATGAGAAGGAAAGCGTGTGAAGATCCAGTTGGTCGTCTGGAGATAGAGCTGAAGAGATGAACAATTGCCATCTAATGAGAAACTGAGATCTGGATTTGGGGTCTTTAAAGTCTGTGAGGAGTCGTTCTCTGTATAGAAGACTATGACAATCCTTTTTGAGTTGGATGATGGGTGGACTTTGAGGTGAAATCCAATGTCTGAGGATGAGTCTCCTTGCGATGAGTAGGCATAGCAGGATCCAATCCTTTGAGGGAGAGTTTGGGGCCGCCCCCTTGGGGGATGCGGCCTTAGATGAGGAGGATGACCAGGGAAGCAGTACGGGGTCCCAATATCCAAAAATTAAGAGAAAAGGGTCTTTGGGGATTGTCAATAGCGTGACTTCGAAGATGTAGAGAATAACTTGATCCCAAAACGAGGAGATGAAGGAGCAGGACCAAAAGCGGTGAGAAAGCGAAGGTCTGGTAACTGAACATAAGGGGCATGCAGTTCCCTCCGTCACGGATTTGGGAGAGAGGAAGGGAATATAAGCTCGGTGAGCAATTTTTAGCTGCGTTTCCCTCCATGTTTCATTAGGGGTTAAGCGAAGAACTCTTTGGAGGCCAGATAGAATCTTTTCGATGAGGTTAGGGTCTGGGAATTCTTTGCTCCAGTTGGCTATAGAAGACGATGTGAGAGGTGGGGAAGATTCATGTAGCAGAGGCTTGTATATGTCCGAGATAGAGAAGTGACCAATCTTTAGCAACCGATCTAAGAAACTTGGTTTAAATCTCCAGGATGGTTCTTTGCAGGTACTGGAGAGAAAACTGACACATTGATTGTGGTAAAAACTATGGGAAGGAGGTAAGGAGAATTGGGTAGCCACTGTCGAGAAAGACAAGGGCTTTCCGGTCGTGAGATCACAGAGCGCGGAGAAGTTTGATAGGCCATGCTCCTGCCATATTTCAAAAGGTTTGCTGTGCATGCCAGGAAGAAAACCAGGATTCCCCCTAATGGGAAGGTGGGGGGAGATGTAGGATGGGAGCTTTAGGATTTTTCTGGTCTCCCTCCAGGCCAAGGCTGTGTCGCGTAGAAGGAGGTTATGTTGCAGTGGGTGGGGGACAGATTTCCACCTGCAATGCAGGAGGGCCACCAGGGAGTAGGGTTGTGCCATTTCAGACTCTAGTTCATAGTTGGAATGACGGGATTGGTGGGCCACCCAGTCGAGGCTAGTCCTAACTAAACAAGCGAGATTATACATTCTAATATGTGGCAGGCTAATACCCCCCTCGGTCCTGGGAAGGTGCAGTTTCCTAAAAGCTATGCGTGGTCTTTTGCCATGCCAAAGGAATTTAGAGATTTTAGAATTGAGAGCCGATATATCTTTGTGTTTTAACAATAGTGGAATAGTTTGCAAAGGATACAGTAGTCTGGCAAAGCTGATCATTTTTACCAGGTGGCACCTTCCCAAGAGCGATAGGGGGAGATCCATCCAGTTAGACAGTTCCTGAGAGATTTTACCAAAGAGAGGGGGGTAGTTAAGATGGTAAAGAGAAGATGGCAGTTTCCCAATCTTAATCCCTAGGTAGGTGATGTGAGACGTGGCAACTTGAAAAAGAGAGTGTTGAGACCAAGGAGGTTTTGATTGGCCACCGATCGGGAGAATTTCGCTTTTAGAATAGTTTATGCGGAGTCCCGAGCATATTCTGAAATCGTCGAAGATGTTTTTAATTGTCAAGACGTCCGCTGGGGGGTTAGACGTGAAAATGAGGACATCGTCCGCGAAGAGTGACATGCGCAGTTCCATGGATCCAACAGTGATACCTCGAATGGGAGCAACGTGGGATAGGAATCTGGAGAGGGGTTCTAGGGCAATGTTGAATAATAGAGGGGATAATGGGCACCCCTGCCTGGTCCCTTTATGAAGGCGGAATCCTTCCGAAAGAAGACCTGCTGCAACTAGTCTAGCTGAGGGCGATGCGTACATAACACTTATGAGGTGACAAAAGGGACCATTAAACCCCATTTTGGAAAGCGAGAGCGAGAGCCAATCGAAGCTTACGTTGTCGAAGGCTTTTTCAGCGTCTAGAGTTATTATGGCATAGTCTCCCTTGGGGTCTCGTTTGGCCTGTTCGAGGGCTAAAAGCACCTTGCGAATATTCAGGGTGGCCGTGCGTCCTTTTACAAAACCGGATTGCGCGGGGTGTATGAGGTCTGGGAGGATTACTGCTAGTCTGGAGGCCACTATTTTCGATAGGATTTTAACATCTATGTTAAGTAATGAGATAGGCCTGTACGAACCTGGTTCTAGTGGGTCTTTACCCTTTTTTTCGAGAAGTTTAATGATTGCTTGATTGCCCGAGGGAAGATAAGGGCCACCAGCCCAAATGCCGGAATAAACAGAGTGAAGCACGGGTATCGCTATGTCGGGGAGAGTTTTGTAGAACTCGCTAGTAAAGCCGTCGGGGCCCGGGGCTTTCGAGGGGCGAAGATTTCTAACGGCGAGTGTTATTTCATCTGTCGTGATGGGGGTATTTAGGGAGTCCAGCTGGACGGGAGATATGGAAGGAAGGTGCATTTTGTCTAGAAAGGATTGTGCAGCCTCTGTGTTAATGGGATCTGGGCCATATAGGGCCGTGTAAAATTGCAGCATGGCTTTGTTAATAGCAGGAGGGGTGGAATGTACCTTCCCCAGGTGATCTCTAAGTGAGGTTATGTGGGTCGGACGGGAAAACCCCTTGGAAAGCTTAGAAAGAAGTTTGCCAGAGTTGTTCCCGAATTTGTGTAAGGTGGCGTCTAGGTGAGCTTTTTTGGTAAGTTCAAGGGTAGTTGCCCAGGCGTCAAAGGAGGATTTAGCTGCCGACCATTCGTCTCTGTCAGCGGGAGTTGTGGAAGTGACTAATTTGAGTTGCGCACTGTGTAGTCTAGTACTGGCTGGTTAAACTTAGATAGCGCATTCTTCTTAAAAGTAGCAGCATAAGATATGATCCTCCCCCTCAGGAAGGCCTTACCAGCATCCCAGAAGAGGTTCGGGTCGCCTGAATGGGAGGCATTAGCTGAGGAGAATTCTTCCCAGGAGTGCACTATATAATTTCTAAAGTCCGTGTTATTGTGGAGGAATGAGGGAAAGCGCCAAAGGTTGGGGTGTGGAGGGAGATCCAGTCGTTCAAGGGTAAGTGTAATTGGGGCATGGTCAGATATGGCAATGTCTTCTATCCCGGTTTCTGATATAAAGGGTATAAGGTTATCGGAGCCAAAGAAGTAGTCGATCCTGGTAAGGATCTTGTGGGGGTTAGAGTAAAATGTAAAGGCCTTATCTGTTGGATGAGATAGACGCCATAGGTCTGAGAGATGTAGGGAGTCCATGGTTGACGTGAGCAGTGTATGGGTGCAGGGAGAAGAGGGTGCTAACGAAGATTTTGGTGAGGACCTGTCATCTGTCAAGTGCATAATGTCGTTGAAATCTCCCCCAACCAAATGGGGTAGATGAGTAGGGGTGAGGAGCAAAGAGGATAGTTGACAGTAAAAAGGTTTCGTCGGGCTGTTGGGGGCATATATGTTAGATATTAATATCTCCTTAGACCCGAGTTTAACTCGGGTCGAGATAAAGCGCCCCTGGTCGTCTGTGTCAGTGGAGAGGGCAGAGCATGGGAGGTTTCTATGGATCAACAGGAGGACACCAGCTTTACGCCCCACTGCCTCTGAGCCCAGGACTGTCCCTACCCACAGATTCTGCATTCGGTGGAAGTCAGAAGAATGGAGATGTGTTTCCTGAAGTAGCGCAATATCGGTTTTCAACCGTTTAAGGTGGCCGGAGGATCTTCATTCTCTTGTGGGGAGAACGGAGACCCTTAACATTCCATGAAACAACCCTAAGGTGGTGTGTTAAAGAGGAGGTATTTGAGGGGACCTGAGATCAGTGTATCATAGAGTGGATATAGGAGACTCGACTGAGGAATGGAGTTGCATGGGTTATGCGGGCAGCAAGCTTTTGGGTAGACGATGCAGGAGAAAATGCAATAAGGAAGAAGTGGGATGGGAGGGAAGGTAGTAGGGAACCAAACAGGAAAAAACAACAAAACCAGAATATATATATTCGTGAACTTCACTTTTTTCCGCATGAATTCACTGTGCAAACGGCTCCTCATACAGGACCTCCAAAGAGGGAGGGGGAGATAGCGAGGGTGCCTGAGAGCCCTGGGACTACTGACACGAGGCTCTAGAGGCTCAGATTGTTACGAAAGAGGGAGTGGAGAGTGGTGCACAGCAGATTCACGGTGAAAAAGGGAACAAGTAAGCAGTAGTACAATTAGCATCAGCACTAGATCAAATATGAAAACCAAACATTCAAAACATGACACTAGAACAAATGTTGAAACAGAGCAGTTTGACATCTACAGATGTCTCTCGGTCGGCAGGCCTGTTAATAGCATTGAAACACTGTGGGGACCTGTAGAGAATATAAAAATAAGAGAAAGAAAACAGACCCGATAGAACTTCCGTGGATCCATGGTATCTGTGCTAGAGAACACGGGTTGAAACAGCGTAGCGTCCTGAGGAGCCAAAAATAAAGAGATAGCGATGGGGTGCTAAGTCTAAGTGATCTCGGAATAAACCCTCCATCAGGGTAGGGCAGGTCGGCTGGGGGGTAGGCAGGGAGGTATATGTCAGAAGAACATATGTAAAAGAAAGAGAAAAAATAAAAAACATACGACCTGCGGTGAAGGATGTAATGGATGCGGCTCAGAACCAAGACTTCAGGTCAGGGTGTTTCTATTGCGATAATCCGGAACAGAAGGCCTAAAACGTTTGGGGGAATCCTTGCGTGGGCTTCTTTGTTCCAGAGAGCGGAGACTGGAGGCAGATTTGGAAGGCGTCTGGTGGAGAGAGCCCGGGCGAAGAGAGCATATGAAGGATTCTGCTTCCGAGGGATCCTGGAAGGAGAGTTGTTCCCCATTGGGCGATCGAAGTCTGAGGGTTGCAGGGAAAGCCAGCGTGAATTTTATTTGCTGCTTAAATAGTTCAGAGCAAACCGGCTGAAAGGCTTTCCTCTTCTTAGATACTTCTATTGAGTAGTCGGCAAAGATGAGGATTTTTACCCCATCTATTTGTAGAGTCGGGGATTGCCGGAATTTTTGGAGAATAGTGGATTTATCTGCATAATTTAGGTACTTGGCAATGATGGGGCGAGGGGATTTGCGTTCAGGTTTGAGGGTGCCCATCCGGTGCGCGCGTTCCACTGTGAACGGGCCTGGAAGGCCCATTGCTTCGGGGATGCGTTTAGAACAGAAGTCCGCAAGAGCTGTAGGGGGTAACGACTCCGGGACACCTACAAAACGCAAGTTGCTCCTTCTGGACCTATTTTCCAGGTCTTCCAACTTCTGGATAATGTATTGGTTAGTTTTGTCTTGGGAGTGCTCCACGGACTGTGCTTGGTAGAGTTCATCTTCTACTTCTGATAGGCGATGTTCAACTTCATTCAGCCTTTGAGTGTGTTCAGATAACTGGGCTTTGATTTGGTTCATGCCTGCATTGACTGCTTTTTCCACAGAGGCTGCAATCATAGGGTTCAGGAGCGCAGCCACTGCTTGTGCTATGCGCTGTGTGTGACCATCATCCCCCGAGGGGGTATCAGGATTAGTGTTCCCTTGTATGGTTGAGAGAGAGAGTGGTAGAGCCGGGCCCTGGAGTGTTGAGGAGGGTGAGTTTAAGGGCTTCTGAGAAGCGCAGCCACTAACCTCCATCTCTCCTGGCTGTGTGTCCGCCGCAGCGTGCGAGTAGGCCGGAGCCGGGGCTCGATTTGCGGCCTGTCCGACGGGGCCGTGACAGCAGCGTGCGATCGGGTGCCGGACTTTTTGAAAAAACGGTCCATCCGTGACCTGCGGGTGGTGGGGGTGCCTCGGTGGTGGCAGGTATGTTGTTAGGGCCACTCAGGCCGGTTTTTTAGGCCGAATTGGGGTACCTGTAGCGGGAGCTGTGGAGAGGCGCAGCTACTCCATGCGGCGCCGGAAC
The DNA here is from genome assembly GCA_029206835.1 of Rana muscosa. Classification (NCBI taxonomy): domain Eukaryota; kingdom Metazoa; phylum Chordata; class Amphibia; order Anura; family Ranidae; genus Rana; species Rana muscosa. Next base: position 342,166,819 of record CM055118.1, on the reverse strand, counting down.
CGGAAGTGTCAACAGAGGTTTTAATGTCAAGGCATATAGAAGAGGCGAAAGGGGACAGCCCTGTTGGGTTCCATTTGTAATTGTAAAAAATTTAGAGTACACCCCATTTACTTTTACCAATGCCCGAGGACTCGCATACACTCCCGCTATCTATTGTACCATCCGCTCTCCTAGACCCATTTGTTTTAAAACCTCAAGCATGAATTTCCAGTTTACTCTGTCGAATGCTTTTTCTGCATCCGTATTAAAAAAAAAACACTCGATATCCTTTTTTGATTTGCTTGATAGATCAGATTTAGTACTTTACTTTAATAGTACTATCCCTTGCTTCTCTTGTAGGGATAAACCCGACTTGATCCAGATGTACTAATTGCGATAGATGGGGCTGTATGCGAGATGCTAAAATCTTTGTCAAGACCACTCTCATAGGGACTATACGGGTGAGCAATACCCACTCAGGCTTGAGTGGCGACGAGTGGATCAGCACAGAGGACAGAATAGTACACTAAACACGTTTAGAGATAGATTTATACAGAATCACCAAGGGCAGTAATCAGAGATGGTGTCCAGGCCTACACCTTTGCTTTATACCCAAGTCAGTTTAAACAATAACATGGTCACTGAAGGTGCAGCAAGGGCAATGGAAAAGTCTAAACCCCCAGAGCTATACTGCCCACTATTGCACTGGGGTGACTATGATAGGTCCAAGACTGCCTGCAGAATATTACCAGGCCTAAGAACCACAAATTGTTCACAGGTGGTGAAATTTAGGCAAATTTAATATAATAGGAGGGGCAGTCTCTGGATGGTTTCTTATGCCGGCTAATGTTGGGGCCCTTTAACGGTGGTGTACTAGTGATGATGAATAGAGGATGCAACCTGCATTCAGTTTAAAGTACAACAGGGTGCATGTATGCTTTTTAGTGGTCGATTGAACAGCAAGGTAATCAAGATAGGGGGTTAAACAATCCAGTACAGAGTCAGTTCAGAAGAGTAGAATAATCCTAAGTGGAGGTTTAGATGTCAGTCTATGATAGGTTACGTGTGGTGGACATAAATCAAGAGAAAGAGAGATTGTGTGGCAATGATGAGCTGCTGAGAGACTCAGTTCCTGCCATACAGTGTAAACAATGGGTTAAAAACCCTCTCACCAGTCCTGCGCTTCAGCAAACCAACACAAGGAATGCTGGTGATGCTGTTAATAACCAGCAAACCCACTTGCTTTCTCTTGAGTGTTCTGGGACCGATGAGTGGCAGGTGCAGCAATGTTCCCATACTTCTGGCGATAACTGCTACACAGAGACCCCGGTTGGCTGGGCATGCTACCCCATAGGTCTATACTCTCTTTGACATCCTGCTGCCAACTACCCTGGACTTTCCCGGGCAGTAAACAAAAATACCTTCACTCTTAACTCTTGCACCTTGGCCTCCTGGAAACTGTAGTCTTTTTGGCATTAGGGCAACACCACCACTCTAATGCAGTATTACATCTTCCATGGTCCTCTTCAGCAGCACCTCCTCCTCCATAACCATGCTGCCCAATGAAGGGAGGGGGATAGTAACCCATAGAGAGACAGCAGACAGGCATGTCTAAGCCTGGGATTCTACATGAGCAGTCTTAGAAGTTTTAAAGGGGACTGTTTCGCCAGTACCTGGCTACATATACAACCCGTATTGATTATTATATGGATTGCATAGATACTCCTTACATACATAATAAGTTTTTAGTAAAGGTGAACTATGCCTTTAAGTGAATGTCTCTACTTCTTTAGTTAACCAACCCCAGCTTGTGGAGTCAGTCGCTAGTTAATTGAGGAAGAGTAAATGATGACAACACCACAGGCGGATTAAATTGATTAAACTGTAAAGTTATTGCTGAAATAGAATGCTTTTTATAACAAGAGCTGTGACAATCTATTTCCAAGCTCAATGTAATAAAAGTTTCAATGTTTGAGAAAAAACAATGTATGTTTTGCTGAACTACCTCGCTCAATTTGAAGAAAGAGTTAACAAATTTCTCCCATTGTTTTCTATTTTAATAGGGGGCCCCCACCCCTCCCACGTAAATGAGTAAGGGGTATGTAGCACTACCCCTGTAGAAGCTGCTGGTTAGTTTTGGGTCTACGCTCTGCCTATCACCCCCCAGAAGTTTGGCTCAAACCATCCCTTGGCACAACTGGTCAATAATGTGATTGTGGAATCCAATGACAGTAGGGAACCACAATAATACCATACAGTAATGAAATTATATTTAAATATCGTTACCTTGGTGCTGGTCACCTACCTTACAGCTGCAACAGACAGAGTCTCACACAGGATGTAGCTTAACCAAAAGTAAGATGTTTACTTAGCAAAGAAATTAAACAGTGGTTACGCAGATATCCCTTGACCACACACAGATCCCTATGCAGGTCAATGAGTATAACAGGTTCAAGATTTGGTTGTACAAAAGACCCAATTAATTAACATGACCTGGGGTCAGACTTAAGTGAGTATATGGTGGAGGAATCTCCCAATACAATAATGCCTGCACTGAGACACCTCCCCACCAAGTCCCACACAACTCACCAAAACAGCAGAGCAGTAACAGTGATGCAAGCAGTCATATCAACACATGAGTTCATAAGCTATATGGCTCCCTCTAGTGGACAGCTCAACTGGTGCATGTCCCATGCAGAACTTCTGAAAAGAAGGCAAGCTGCTGACTGTTCCTTTAATTGTCAGTTAGTCTTCTGCTAACTTCGTTGGTGCACTTATCTATTTGTATTCCAATAAAAAGGTGAAAAGAAATGATAATCACTTGATGCAGCTGAAGTAGTTGTAGAACACTAGTTCTTTTTCCAACTGCTGTATTACACGTGGGTGTAACGCATCCCCACTTGTGGCACTGCAGATGCCAGCAAGTACACGTGCAACTATGGACACCACTTTCCTGTGACCCAGTTAACTATGTCAATAGGCAGGTGCCCTCTCACCAGATGAGGCCTTGCCTCGTCTCGCCGGTACACTCCGTCAGGAACTTTTCCTTGGCTCAGTCTCTCCGTAACTTGAGGCCCCCTAGTCCTCTGCACAGCCATTCACAAGGTGACGGTGGGTAGGTGGCTCCGGATGCTGTGAAGTGTAGACCGGTCCTTCTCTGGCTCGATCAGCGAGTCTGTACACACGGATCCCTCCGTCAGGCCATCCTTCCTCTCGGTAACTTTAGGCCCAGGCTCCTCTGGCCTAGGCGCGCTCACAGCAGGCCTCTTGCCTGTTGAAGATGGCGTCCCGAGAGAGCGAGCTGAGGCCCCGCCTTTGCCTTAAATCAGTTCTCCCAACAGGCTGTGCGGTCGCACACTGCTTCCACGTAGCACAGTGGCATTGTGGGTATTGTAGTCTTTAATCCGACCCACGGCAATAGAGTCTCTGTCTCTTGTACTACAATGCCCAGCATGCTTTGTCCTTGACATTATTGAACCAAACAAACCGCAACAACATCATGTTAAAAGGGCACCAGAGACAGCCAAGTTCCTAATTAGGCACAAATTGCAGTCTGTTAAAGTACGTTCAAATACACAACCTTGCTACAGGTCAAATAGCAAATAAACGCTCTGGGCCACCAAGCTGTCAAAATGAAAAATTACCCACTTGTAGGCAGGTGCAGTCTACTTTCTCCATGGCAGGTGGCATTCTCCAGCATTGGCCCTGTTGCTGGAGAGGAAGTCAGGATGAACCAGGTTCCTCTATGGTTTCCTGGGTCACTGGGGAGGCTATCCTATTGGATGCTGCCACCCCACGTGACTCCAGCAGCCATCCTGGGTCAGGCAGAGCCTTAAGGCCCTGGTTCCTGGGATTTGCCACGCTTTGGCGAGTGGACAAAGTAGGGACAGTAATAGTACTAGGGAAAGGTCCCTTACGAGTAGGGTAAGAGTAGGGCCTAATCTTTCTCACAAGTGATGAGAAAAGCAAGTGCAATAAACTTGTATTGAAGAAATGCAGCAAAAGTTTACAACAAACAGCCATCCAGCCAGAATGACAATGTCTGTTGAGAGAGGACTGAATAAATCCTGGCAATCAGGAGAAAGAAACACATTTGGTGGGGCTGCCTCCCAATCAAGGCACTCTGATTTCTGTAAGATCGTGGTGACTCAAATCTGAATATACTGTATTTAAATATTGCACTTCTTTCTCTGAAACCAGGCTCTAATAAATTGGCCAAGAAAAAAATATTAAGACATTTTCTTGCTGCAGCCTGGATGGTGATAGCTCGTTATTGGAAATCCACATCCATACCTTCCCTGGAGGAATGGGCAAATGAGGTAGACCCTATCAGGGACCTAGAGCACCTGTCCTCTCAGAAAACTGCTAGGGAGAGCAGTTTAAGAAAACTTGAGCCTACTGGTCTATGTTTAGACTATCATCACTATTCAAAGATTGGATCATGGGCAAAGACCCTTCCAGACTATATAGAGCAGTGGTCATCAACCCTGTCCTCAGGGCCCTCTAACAGGCCAGGTTTTATGTATTACCTTGGGGGAGATGCAGACTAGAATGCTGCAATCACCGAGCAGCAAATCATATCACCTGTAATGTATTTCAGTTATCTTGCAAACCTGGCCTGTTAGTGGGTCCTGAGGACAGGGTTGATGACCACTGATATAGAGTATAGAGAGTTATAGAGAGTAATTCTTCCTTTCACCTACATAAAGCAGAGTATTAGTCATTTTTCTGTTTATTAAGGCCCCTTTCAAACTGAGGCGGGAGCTGCATCGGTGGTAAAGCGCCGCTATTCTTAGCGGCGCTTTACCGCTAATTTTGCGGTGCTATTCGGCCGCTAGCGGTTTTACCTCCGCTAGCGGCCGAGAAAGGGTTAAAAACTGCTGCAAAGCATCTCTGCAGAGGCGCATTGCCAGCGGTATAGCCGCGGTGTTCCATTGCTTTCAATGGGCTCCTTCACCGCTCCGTCCTGCTAGCACACCGCTCCAGTGTGAAAGCCCTCTGGCTTTCACACTGGAGAAACAGCAGCCGCTGTTTCAGGTCCGTTTGCAGGAGCTATTTTTTTTTGTTTGTTTCATAAAGATTTTATTGAGAAACAGTTTCAATACATATCACAGCAATATCACAGTAATAAGAAAAAACAGAGACACCCATGAGCTCTGGCTCCATATGGAATACAATTACATGTTATGCAGACGTGGCAATGCCCATGTAGAATTCTTAGTGTAAAAAATAAACAACATCACCTCAAGAAACAAAAAAAGGGATATACCTCAAGTTATTAGGTGAAGGATCATGTTAATGTGATTGCACTCAGATGCTTCCAGGACCTTTAATAAAAGTGGCAAGTCGTAGCCATTGCCACAATAGATCAGAGCCTGTGTTTCAATTTCTACATCTATCTCTAAAGATCTGCATACTCTGGAAAGGATGGGTGGAGGGGTCAACCAGGGCATACCCGTCCTCCCATAATCTCCATTCTTCAAAATAAAATAGAAGAGGAAAAGAAAAGGGGAAAAAAAAGGAGGAAGGACCAGAGGAGGAGAGTAGAGAAGGGATAAGATAAAATAAATAATAATAAAAAAAAAAAAAAGAGGGGGGGTGGATATGAGGAAGAGAGAATCACGAATGCGAATGCCAGAAGAGGGGGTGGGGAAACCACCAGCTACCCTCTCCGTCTATTTCTTTATGGAAATAAGAACATACTTATGACACCATATATCAGTTACCATTCAAGCAGAACTCTGTTCAAGAGTCCCAATCAACCAGCATTCTATAAGAGTTTGATATTCTGCAGAGTTCCGAAATTTAAACCAGTCATCCCAGATATTGGCGAAGCTGGAAATTCTATCCTGTGCAGTGTATATTAGCTCCTCTATCGCTGCAATGTGATTTATGCGTGTCACCCATTGTTTCATAGATGGTGGTACCGTAACCCTCCAGTGAACGGGAACACATAATCTGGCTGCGTTGATCATCGGGATCGCCACCGAATTGTGATACGTTTTCCTAAATATTTTGGACAGATGAAGAAGATACTGTGCTGGTGAAAACTCCAGTGGTAGCGAAGAGACCGCAGTCGTCACATCATGCACCCCACGCCAGTATGGTTGGATCAGCGAGCATTCCCACCAAATGTGTAGGAAAGTACCCAAGTCCTGTCCACATCTCCAGCACCAATCTGACACAGTCGGAAAGAAATTGTGGATTAGGTCCGGTGTCCTGTACCACTGTGTTCTAATCTTGTACCCATTTTTCTGGGTGTTTACATTCAGCAAACCCTTATGGATATACCAGTGAACCCGCTCCCAGCTCTTATTCTCAATCGGTTTGTCAAGCCGGGCCTCCCAGAAGGCCTGTTCCGCATGCATGGAGGCAAAAGGTTCTTTGAACATTGATGCATAAAGCACCAAAATCACATGCCTCTGGGGAGACGTGCTAGAGCACAACGACTCAAACACTGTAGATGTTTCTGTAAAGCATCCTCTGGTCCTCAGGTTATCAAGAAAGTGCTTTATCTGGAGGTAAGCAAAAAAAGGGAAGGATTTTGTCAGGGATAGCGAAGCTAGTTCTCTCTGGTTAAGGAACCTATCCCCGGAGAAGAAATGTTTGGCCAGCATATCCGCGTGTGGCCACTCCTTTGTCAGATAGGAACCTTCCGGCCCCGGCGTGAAGTCTGGGTTTCCTCTAATGGGGGTTAACTTACATACCGTAGCCGACACTGCATGTGTTCTTCACGCCTTTGTGAATGCTAAAAGAGTTGCCCTTATCAGAGGGTGAGATTGAACGTTAGGCGTCCAATGTTTTCTAGAAAACCAGGGAACTTTCCCAAGTTCAGTTCCCGTAATCAGATTTTCCAGGAGTACCCACCCTTTACAGCGTGCATGTACCCGCCAGTCCACTATTCGTGTAAGCTCAGTAGTATCTCTGTATATCCGGGAGGCCAATGCCCCCATCCAACTTCGGGAGCACCAATTTCGCCCAACTGATTCTCGGTGCCTTGTATCCCCACAGAAACTTCCTACATAGTCTCTTATATGTCGCAAAGAAGGAGGGTGGTAAGGTGATCGGAATTGTCTGTAATTTATACAGCATGCGGGGAAGCACTGTCATTTTCAATATGGAGGCACGTCCGAACCAGGAAATCGTGGGGGTATCATAATTGTTGCGAAAGCTGCAAGCTTATATTCCTTATGGCGTATTTTGATACCCTTTATGTTAGTATCCGCCCGAATGCAACGAAGGAGAGGTTTCAGTGTGAGAATATACAGGATAGGGGAAAGGGGGCAACCCTGTCTCGTGCCATTGTGGATGGAGAAGGCCTCCGACAAGTTACCATTGACTCAGACTCTAGCTCATGGATTCGTGTACAGAGCTCCTCAGGCGCTATTTTTAGCGCAATGGCGCCTGCAAACCGCCCCAGTGTGAAAGGGGTCTAAAAGTCAGCTACTGACTTTTAATAAACACACGCACACCTGTCCCACGGTCCAGCGATGCGGCCGCCCGAAGCCTCGATTCTCTCCCCAGCGCCGGCATCACTAGTGTGGGCACCCGGCTGCGACCGCTTGCGTCATCACAGCCGGGTGCGCACTGCATGCGCGAGTTGTGCTGCACATCCTGAATGGCTGAGAAATCTTCTAAGACCTGTGATGTGTCCCAGAACATTGCAGGGAGGGAGGAGGAGTCGCCTAGGCGGCGCGAGCGGATCTTTCAAAACTAGGTACCCACCTAGTCCTTAAAGCGGAAATTCTACTTTTGGGTGGAACTCCACTTTAACTACTTGCCTATAGCAATAAAAAATGCAATTGGCGGGGTCCTAATGACCAATATCGTTGGTCAATTCGGGTAGCAACTCACATAATAGGGTGGTGTTCCTTATCAAAACAGTAGAAGTAGTCAAAATAAAAGGGGAGTGGGAATAGGACCTAAGGCGTCCTTGCCTTCAATGAAGGAAAAGGAACAAACTGCGGAATAACCTGATATAACTTTATTAGAACAATTGGTAGAGAAATATATTTTTCATTGAAAGGAAAGCATAAACAATAGGAAATTGCATATGGTAAAAACTGACAATGTTGTCACCTAAAAACACATTCCCATGTTTTCAGCCATATCCAAGTCATCCACACCTGTCAATCACCTCAAGTTATTTAGTGTGACTTAACATATATTGCTTACGTACGTTAGGCGAGGTGAGTTCCATATTGTGCTTAACCATGGACCTCCAGGCTCCCTATATGCCTATAAAGCTGCTTTATTAGGTATTTACAGTATTGAAAAAGGCATTAATCATCACAGACAAATAAATGCAATTTTGGCTGGAAGGTATCCCTTCCACTTATAGGGTAGGGTGACCAGACATCCCCGATTTTTGGGGAAAGTCCCCGGACCAAGTCTGTCCCCGGTTTTGTCCCCGGATTGGATTTAAACAGGGGCTGGGGCAATTTCAAAGACAGTCTGAGCAGAATAAAAAAAAACAACAATTCTGAATTACACCCCCCACTCCGCCGCTCCTACTAGATTACGGGGGTGTATTTTTTTCCATTATCTGTGCCCCCTCCTGATGATCATGTGCTGGTTGAAGTGCATGCCCATTCAGCTCCACTCACATGTTCTTCTGCCTTGGCTCAAGTCCCGACCAGCCGCCTGCCTGCCTATCTCCTTGCCTTCACTGGTAGAGTGATCTTCCTCCGCACCCCACCCAGTAGTAACCGGGGCCCGGAGAGTGAGACTTGAGTGGCTGAGGCAGGCAGCGGCGGCAACGGGGAGACAGTCGCTGATTGCTGCCATTACTAGTAGAAAAAAAATTTCCCCGGATTTCATTTTAAAAATCTGGTCACCTTAATATAGGGAGTCTGGAAGTTCATGGTTAAGCACAATATGGATACCGGTCTGTGCTACCAAGGTTTCCCAGAACTCACCTCGCCTAACGTACGTAAGCAATATATGTTAAGTCACACTAAATAACTTGAGGTGATTGATAGATGTGGATGACTTGGATATGGCTGAGCTCATGGGAATGTGTTTTTAAGTGACAACGTTGTCAGTTTTTACCATGTGCAATTTCCTATTGTTTATGCTTTCCTTTCAATGAAAAATATTGTTTTCTACAAATTGTTCTAATAAAGTTATATCAGGTTAGTCCGCAGTTTGTTCCTTTTCCTTCATTGAAGGCAATGACACCTTGGGTCCTATTCCCACTCCCCTTTTATTTTAACTACGGTACTTGCCTACCTGGCCTATTCTGATACTTCTCACATACAAGTAAATATCTGCATTAGTTGCTCGAAAATTACTTAGAACCCCCAAACATTTTATATATATATATATAAATTATGAAATGGTGGGTGTTTATGTCACAGTATTTGTGCAGCATTTTTTAAAACGCAATCTTTTAGGAAAAAATTAATTTCAATACATTTTAACCACTTAAGCCCCGGACCATTTCGCTGGCCAAAGGTCAGGCCCCTTTTTGCGATTCGGCACTGCGTCGCTTTAACTGACAATTGCGCGGTCGTGCGATGTGGCTTCCAATCAAAATTGACGTCCTTTTTTTCCCCACAAATTTCTTTTGGTGGTATTTGATCACCTCTGCGGGTTTTTTATTTTTTGCTCTATAAACAAAAATAGAGCGACAATTTTGAAAAAAATGCAATATTTTTTACTTTTTGCTATAATAAATATCCCCAAAAAATATATAAAAAAACATTTTTTTCCCTCAGTTTAGGCCGATACGTATTCTTCTACATATTTTTGGTAAAAAAATCGCAATAAGCGTTTATTGATTGGTTTGCGCAAAAGTTATAGCGTCTACAAAATAGGGGATAGTTTTATGGCATTTTTATTAATATTTTTTTTTTTACTAGTAATGGCGACGATCATCGATTTTTATCATGACTGCGACATTATGGCGGACACATCGGACACTTTTGACACCATTTTGGAACCATTGTCCTTTTTTACAGTAATCAGTGCATTTTTATAGCACTGATCGCTGTAAAAATAACACTGGCAGTGAAGGGGTTACCTGTAGGGGGCACTGAAGGGGTTAAGTGTGACCTAGGGAGTGCTTATAACTGTTAGGGGGCGTGTCTTGCCGTGACACGTCACTAATCGCTGTTCCCAATGACAGGGAACAGACAATCAGTGACATGTCACTAGGCAGAACAGGGAGATGTTGTGTTTACACTGACATCTCCCCTTTCTTCAGCTCTGTGACAAGATCGCGGGACACCGGCGGACATTGAGTTCCCGGTGTCCCGCGGGCACGGTCGCAAACGCGCCGGCGGAGGCGTGCGCGTGACCACACGGCTGCAATTTAAAGGGGACGTCCATTTGCCTGTCCATGCCATTCTTTCGACGTAAATGTTCGTGCGGCGGTCGGCAATAGGTTAACACAAGCAATCAATATAATGTGAACACAAACCCAATATAATACCCAATTGCTTGGTATATAAAAGTTTAAAATGCTTTAATTATTATAACATTTTTATTTATTTTTTACTTTTTTTACACTTTCTCTTTCATTGTTTATCAACTTTATTTCTGCCATAAGGGGTGAAAAACATCCCTTGTGATAGCTATTAGACCCCAGATCTGTCATCTGGCCTCCAATGCAGCCAATCAGATACAGGTTGGTCTGATTAGCGTCTTCACTGGTCAGTAAACACCTAAACTGGAAGTGACAAAATCCTCCTCACTGCCGCTGTCTCACCTTATAGAGAGGGAGGAACAACATCAGTTCCTCTCTCTTGGATCAGTGCCGGAGATCAGGGCCGCCATCAGGGGGGTACAGGCAGTACACCTGTAAGGGGCCCGGAGGTCCCCAGGGGCCCGGATGGCAGCCCCCTTTTTTTTTTGTAGAAACATTTTTTGTAAGGGTCCCAGAGGTCCCCAGGGGCCCGGAGGTCCCCAGATGGCAACCCCCCCTTTTTTATTTTTTTATTTATTTATTTAAGGGGATCAGAGGTCCCCAGAGAGGCCCGGAGGTCCCAAGGGCCCCTGATGGCAAGCCCCCTTTTTTTTATACATTTTTTTTTTTTGGTAAGGGGCCCAGAGGTCCCCAGAGGCCCGGAGGTCCCAAGGGCCCCTGATGGCAACCCCCTTTTTTTTTTATACATTTTTTTTAAATTTCTTTTTTTTTTGGTAAGGGGCCCAGAGGTCCCCAGAGGCCCGAAGGTCCCAAGGGCCCCTGATGGCAACCCCCCTTTTTTTTATACATTTTTTTTATTTCTCTTTTTTGTAAGGGGCCCACAAAAAAAAAAAAAAAAGGGACCCCCTTTTTTTTTTTTTTTTCGTCAGCACCCAAAGCCCCCCCCCACCTCAACAATTTGCGGCGACAGCACCCCAACCACTTCTCAATTCTTGACAACCCCCCGCTTCTTAATTCACGGCAGCCCCCCCTCGCTTCTCAATTTGCCGCGGCAGCACCCCCCGGCTCTCCTCTGCTCCAGGGGGCCCATGCCTGAAGCTGTGCAAGGGGCCCCAAAATTCCTGATGGCGGCCCTGCCGGAGATGCCACGGTTTGAGTGGTCCTGGGCTCCCTGATGGGACAGGAGAGCCTGGGAAAGGCGACGATGGCAGGGAGTCACCCCCTTTCACCGCCTGTAGAAAGTGATCGAGAAGCTGTATAGCCACCCAAATCGCTTCTACAAAAAAGGGCATCGCCGACTGAAGAAAATTATACTGGGATGATGTCTGTAGCTGCAGGCATCATCCCGGTATAAGCCCTTAAACCTGGCAACTAGACATGTGCACAACCAAAAAATTAGTTTCCTATCGTTTCGTTTCGTCTCGTTCCGTAGGTTCGTAAAGATTCGTAATTTCGTAAGACGCAAGTTTTCCTATTTGGACTCGTTCGTATGTTCGTAACAGTTTAATTTTCGTTGATACTGAATGATTCGTAGTTCTGTCTAAGTTATTTTCGTTGATTTGAAATTCGTAATTTTGTTGATATTGAATGATTCGTATTTCTGTTTAAGTTATTTTCGTACTTTCGTAACAGTTTGATTTTCGTTGATACTGAACGATTCGTAATTTGTAATTTTGTTAGATAATAATTTTCGTTTTTCTGTACACTACTCTGCCGTTTCTGTTGATTCGTAACATTGTTTTGTTTTCCTTGATTCGTGTCTACTACCGTGCTTCGAATGGATTCGTAATTGTTTTATACTTTCGTAAATACATCTCGGCGCGGTCATTCGCAATCTCGCGTTACTAGTTATTTTTATTTTCAACACGCGGCTATAGCCGCGTGTTGAAAATGAAACTAAAATACGTCCACGTGCTTCGAATGCATTCGTACTTCCGTAAATACATCGCGGCCATTCGCAATCTCGTATTTTAGTTTCGTTTTCAACAAGCGGCTATAGCCTCCGCCCCTGTACGCCATTTTGAGAGGGTGTAAGTGGTGTGGTGAGGGAGGAGCAGAGAGCAGTGCAGAGAGTGATATTGTGGTTTTTGTAGTTGTTTTTGTGTGGTTTGGTGGTTTTATTGCAATTAGAATGTCTGGGAGTGAGAATGGACGTGTGAGTCTTGTAAGTGAGAATGTTGGTGTTAGTGAGTGTGTTGGTATGAGAGTTGGTGTTGGTGTGACTGAGAGTGGAGGGATTGAGGACTGGAGTATTCTTATTTTACCGGTCCATGCAAAAAAAAAATATATACTAATCTACTTCTCCTACCATGAATATGTAGTATATGCTGCCTGGGCTGGCCTAGTAGTGGCACTGGCTAACACAACAAAAAAAATAGGTAGGGGCAGACAGACAGCAATATAATAAAACACAGTCCCAGAAAAGGGAAAAAAACGAACTTTAGAAAATCCTAGGAGTAATAGAAATAGTAAGAAATTTATAATTTCTATATCAATCTCTTTGAATGACTCACAAATCAAACACCACCCACACCCTGTCTAGAATGTAGTCTGACAAAGAAGAAAAATACAATATGTCAGAGATATTACATAAATAAAATTATAAATTAGAATGTAGACTCTAGAATCTCAATCTAATATCCTTAAGAAACAAAGAATTTCTCTCTCCCAAGTAAAAAATTTACTCACAAAATCCAACAGAACAGTGCAACCTACCCAACCACACCCTATCTGGACTCTGGATGGAATGCACTGCAGTCTAACACAGAAAAACACACACACACACACACATTATAGCACATGTCTATAAGAAACAAGCTCATTGGGGGAAGAGACGACCTCTTCAGGGGAAGGGACAAGCTTATTGGCCATTGGCCAAAGTCCAGAACTAATTCAGAACTAACGAAATAGAATTTAAGTTTTTACGAATTGTCGTTGTTTTCATTTCCGTTTTCCGAAGATTCGTAATTTTTTTTCCGTTCATTTTGATATTCGTTAATATGGATCTTTGTTCGTTATTCGTTGTTTTGTTTTTCGAATATTCGTAATATCTCGTTTTCGTTCATTTTTATTTTCGTTATTTTTTATCTTTTTTCTGTGTTTTCGTTGTTTTTATGTTTTCATTTTTCACTTTTTCGTTTTTTGTTTGTTTCAAATTTACTAAATTCGTATTTTATTTGTTTTCCATATTCGTTCGTTTAGATTATTCGTTGTTCGTTTGTAATGTTATCGAACCGTTCGTTCATTCGTATGTTTACGAATCAACGAATATAACGAATTTTGACGGATAACGAATTCGTAACTAAACGAATTGCACATGTCTACTGGCAACGTCATATGACATCCCCCCAGGTTTAAGCAGTTAATCATATGTTCTCTTACTCTTCCCCCTTTCCCCTATGTCTTCTAAAACCTCATTCTCCTTTTACTGTATATTCCTTGATACATCTGGATGCTCAACTTCCACTCCCAAATGACTGGTTGCACTCGATATGTGAATATTCTAGTAGGATTAGAGCTATAATCCCCCCAACTTCACAGTATATTAGAAGCAACTTTGGCATTCTTTTGGAGCTACACTGTTTTATAACATTTATACACTATATTGTCAAAAGTATTGGGACACCTGAAATTACACACACATGAACTTTAATGGCATCCTAGGGTAAGGTGACCAGACATCCCCGGTTTCAGGGGACAGTCCCCGGGTTGAGGACACTGTCCCCGGACCAAGTCTGTCCCCGGTTTTGTCCCCGGATTGGATTTGAACAGGGGCTGGGGAAATTTCAAAGACAGTCAGTGCAGAATTAAAAAAAAAAATTCTGATTTACACACCCCCTCTCCACCGCACCTACTAGCTTAGGGGGGTGTATTTTTGTACATTATCTGTGGCCCTTTCTGATGATGATGTGCTGGTCGGAGCGGAGGGAATATTTCTTCAGTTTCGGGTGCATGCCCGTTCAGCTCCGCTCGCATGTTCTTCTGCCTTGGCTCAAGTCCCGGGCAGCCGCCTGCCTGCTAATCTCCTTGCCCTCCCTGGTGAAGTGATCTTCCTCTGCTCCCCAGCCAGTAGTAGCCGGGGCCGGGAGAGTAAGACTTGACAGGCTGTGAGACAGGCGGTGGTGGCAACGGGCAGAGAAACGCTGATTGCCGCCATTACTAGTAAAAAAAAAATATGTCCCCGGATTTCATTTTTAAAATCTGGTCACCTTATCCTAGGGTTCAGTATTGAGTTGGCACACCCTTTGCAGCTATAACAGCTTCAGCTCTTCTGGGAAGGCTGTCCACAAGGTTTAGGAGTGTGTCTATGGGAATGTTTGACCATTCTTCCAGAAGGGCATTTGTGAGGTCAGGCACTGATGTTGTACGAGAAGGCCTGGCTTGCAGTCTCAGCTCTAATTCATCCCAAAAGGTGTTCTACTGGGTTACGGTCAGGACTCTGTGCAGGCCAGTCAAGTTCCTCCACCTCAAATTCGCCCATTCATGACTTTATGGACCTTGTTTGTGCGCTGACGTCATCCCCAGGCTCCAGCGCTATTGTGCCTCCTAAGCCTACAGCGTTTACCGGCTGTCTCCTTTTGGAATACACTGGAAGTATTACTATTACACACTGGGACTGCCTTGCTACTGGAACCTCTCCTGAATGCACTTACTACATGCTCCTGTTCATCTGCTATCCTGTTAAGCCCTGTACACACGATCGTTTTTACAGATGAAAACAGTCCGATGGACTTTTTTCATCGGACAAACCGATCGTGTATGGGCCCCATCGGTCTTTTTTTCATCGGTGATTAAAAATAGAACATGTTTTAAATTTATCCGATGGAAAAAAAAAAATGATAGCAAATTCTGATCATCTGTGTGGAACTCCATCGGAGAAAAAAAACACGCATGCTCAGAATCAAGTCGACGCATGTTTAGAAGCATTGAACTTAATTTTTCTCGGCTCGTCTGAGTGTTTTACGTCATGGCATTTGGGACGGTCGGATTTTTGACTGATGGTGTGTAGGCAAGACTGATGGAAGTCATCTTCATCGGAATTCCGATGGAAAAATCCATCGGATTTTATTCCATCGGAAATCTGATCATGTGTACAGGGCTTAAGTGTTTTTAATCCTTTTTAGGGGATATTAAAAGTTTTTATTTCTGCACTTAGAGGCACCTTGTTTGTTTTTTCTGTTTCTATTAGAGATTGCTTGTCTCCCTGAGTGCTGCCAGAAGTGCATGAAGACGTTCTACCCCTTCCAAAACAGACTGTATTTATCAGGTCCTAATATTCGGAGTGCCATGGATATATATTTTTTTCTGTCATTAGTACAGTGACAGTGCATATTTTTTAGCACTGCATTCCCAAAAAGTGTCAAAAGAGTCAGTGTCCGACTGTCCGCCGCAATTTCGCAGTCCCGCTATAAGTTGCTGATCTCCGCCATTACTAGTAAAAAATAAATTAAATAAATATATACCATAGTTTGTAGACGCTATATCTTTTGTGCAAACCAATCAATATACGCTTATTGGGATGTTTTTATCAAAAATATGTATCAGAATACACATTGGCCTAAATTTATGAAGAAATTACATTTTTCCCCCAAAAAATTCTAAATTGTCAGCTTTTTTGTTTATAGCGCAAAAAAAAAAGAAGAAAAATGCAGAGGTGATCAAATACCACCAAAAGAAATCTCTATCTCTAAAAAGACATACATTTTTTTTGGGTACAGCGCTGCAGGACCGCGCAATTGTCAGTTAAGGTAGCGCAGTGCCGTATCAAAAAAAAAAAGCCTTGTTCATGAAGGGGGGTAAATCTTCCGGAGGTCAACTGGTTAAAATTGTGCATGCTCATGGAAGGGGGATAAACTATGATATTTAAAATCTCCAAAGGCGAGGCTTTAATTTTTTTTACAGGTAGCCTGTTTAGAGTTACAGAGGAGGTCTAGCATTATAATTTTTGCTCTCGCTCTAACGATCATGGCGATACCTCACATGTGTGGTGCGAACACCGTTTACATATGTGTGTCTTACATATGCGTTTGCTTCTGTGCTCAACATTTATTTTTATTTTTTATTTTATCTTTTATTTTTACACTCTTCATTTGTTTGTTAATTTTTAAATCATTTTAATTCCTATTACAAGGAAATGTAAACATCCCGTGTAATAGAAATAAGGATGTCAGGTCCTCTTTCTGAAGAGATCTGGGGTCAATAAGACCCTAAATCTCTCCTCTACCTTAAAAAGCAAAAGATCCCCTAAAAAATTATCTTTTGCTTTAAAAAAAAAAAGTTTACTTCTGCCCCCTATACCAGAAGTGATGTCATGACATCGCTCCGGTCTTCCAAGACCATAGAGGCGATCAGAGATGATCTGGTCTCTGGTAATCTCTAAGGCCAGCCTCGGAGAACTGTCAGTTCATTTCTTGGGCACGCTGGTAAAAATGGTAAGCCTGAGCAACACCGGCGAGCTGCAGGAGGTGGAGGGGCGACCCCTCCTGCTGCTTTTGAAAGCGATCCAGCAGGTAATTAGCTGCTCAGAGCGCTTTAATGAGAAAATAAATCTTCAGCTGAAGGAAATAATAAATAAAAAATACCAGGGTTATGGCTGATATCTTCAGCCACAACTCCAGTAAACCACTTTCAAGCCAAGACGTATACAGTGGGGCAAAAAAGTATTTAGTCAGCCACCAATTGTGCAAGTTCTCCCACTTAAAAAGATGAGAGAGGCCTGTAATTGTCATCATAGGTAAACCTCAACTATGTGTGACAGCAGGAAGGTAAAGTCACCTGGTTGCATCCAGGGGGGTAGATATATTTCGCCCAGATTCAGGCTTTACGCCGACTTATACAACTAGGTGGAGAGTTGTATAAGCCCAGCTGAGGCTAGTGGGCTCATGGATGACTCATACCTCTAGGGAGAGTGTGGGGCGTCGTGCAGACAGGGAGTTGATGAGACCAGCTGAAGCTTGTCAGCTCATTTAGGCCTCTATAAGAACTCCCAGATCAGGGATGAGCCGAACACCCCCCTGTTCGGTTCGCACCAGAACCTGCGAACAGACAAAATGTTCGTGTAAACTTTAGAACCCTATTAAATACAATGGACTCGAACGTTCGAAATCTAAAGTGTTAATTATAAAGGCTAATATGCAAGTTATTGTCCTAAAAAGTGTTTGGGGACCCGGGTCCTGCCCAGGGGACATGTATCAATGCAAAAATAAGTTTTAAAAACGGCCGTTTTTTCGGGAGCAGTGATTTTAATAATGCTTAAAATGAAAAAATAAAAGTGAAATATTCCTTTAAATTTCGTACCTGGGGGGTGTGTATGATATGCATGTGAAGTGGTGCTTGTTTCCCGTGCTTAGAACTGTCCCTGCAAAAAATGTCATTTTTGAAAGAAAAAATTGCATTTAAAACTGACTCGCGGCTATTAATGAATTGTCGGCTCCCGGCAATACATACAAAAGTCATTGATAAAAAAAAAAAAAAAAGCGTGGGTGTTCCCCAGAATTCAATTACCAGGCCCTTCAGGTCTGGAATGGATATTAAGGGGAACCCCGCCGCAAATTTAAAAAAAAATTGACGTGGGGTTCCCCCAAATATCCATTCCAGGCCCTTCAGATCTGGCATGGATTTTAAGGGGAACTCCACCCCAAATTTAAAAAAAAAATGGCGTGGAGTCCCCCTAAAAATCCATACCAGACCCCTTATCCGAGCACGCAACCTGGCCGGCCGCAGGGGAAAAGGGGGGGACGAGAGAGCGCCCCCCCCTCCCTCCTGAACTGTACCAAGCCACATGCCCTCAACATGGGGAGGATGTCCCCATGTTGATGGGGACAAGGGCCTCATCCCCACAACCCTTGCCCGGTGGTTGTGGGGGTCTGCGGGCGGGGGGCTTATCGGAATCTGGAAGACCCCTTTAACAAAGGGGACCCCCAGATCCCGCCCCCCCCCATGTGAATTGGTAAGGGATACATTGTACCCCTACCATTTCACGAAGAAAGCGTAAAAAAATGTTTAAAAAAACACACAAACACCTTGAAAAAGTCCTTTATTAAAAAAAAAAAAGCGGTGAAATCCAGTGTCCCGCGGCGATCCCGATGTCCAGCGCTGTCCTTCATTGGTTGTGCCTGAGCGGACCTGATGGGGAACTCCCTCTCAGTATTTTAAATGTATAGACCCGCCCCTTCTAAAGTTCCCCATCAGGTCCGCTCAGCGGACCAGATGCGGAACATGAGAAGGGGCGGGTCTATACATGTATTACCAAAGTGAGAGCAGTTCCCCATCAGGTCCGCCCCCTCGGTATGTCAGACCCGCCTACGTCATTGGCTTGAGCGGGGAACTTCCTTCACTATGTAAATTTAAATTACATAGTGAAGGAAGTTCCCCGCTCAAGCCAATGACGTAGGCGGGTCCGACATACCGAGGGAGCGGACCTGATGGGGAACTTTAGAAGGGGCGGGTCTATACATTTAAAATACTGAGAGGGAGTTCCCCATCAGGTCCGCTCAGGCACAACCAATGAAGGACAGCGCTGGACATCGGGATCGCCGCGGGACACTGGATTTCACCGCTTTTTTTTTTTTTTTTTTAATAAAGGACTTTTTCAAGGTGTTTGTGTGTTTTTTTAAACATTTTTTTTACGCTTTCTTCGTGAAATGGTAGGGGTACAACGTACCCCTTACCAATTCACATAGGGGGGGGCCGGGATCTGGGGGTCCCCTTTGTTAAAGGGGTCTTCCAGATTCCGATAAGCCCCCCGCCCGCAGACCCCCACAACCACCGGGCAAGGGTTGTGGGGATGAGGCCCTTGTCCCCATCAACATGGGGACATCCTCCCCATGTTGAGGGCATGTGGCTTGGTACGGTTCAGGAGGGAGGGGGGGCCGCTCTCTCGTCCCCCCCTTTTCCCCTGCTGCCGGCCAGGTTGCGTGCTCGGATAAGGGGTCTGGTATGGATTTTTAGGGGGACTCCACGCCATTTTTTTAAAAAATTTGGGGTGGAGTTCCCCTTAAAATCCATGCCAGATCTGAAGGGCCTGGAATGGATATTTGGGGGAACCCCACGTCAATTTTTTTTTTTAATTTGCGGCAGGGTTCCCCTTAATATCCATTCCAGACCTGAAGGGCCTGGTAATTGAATTCTGGGGAACCCCCACGCTTTTTTTTTTTTTTTTTATCAATGACTTTTGTATGTATTGCCGGGAGCCGACAATTCATTAATAGCCGCGAGTCAGTTTTAAAAGACTTTTTTTCTTTCAAAAATGACATTTTTTGCAGGGACAGTTCTAAGCACGGGAAACATGCGCCACTTCACATGCATATCATACACACCCCCCAGGTACGAAATTTAAAGGAATATTTCACTTTTATTTTTTCATTTTAAGCATTATTAAAATCACTGCTCCCGAAAAAACGGCCGTTTTTAAAACTTCTTTTTGCATTGATACATGTCCCCTGGGGCAGGACCCGGGTCCCCAAACACTTTTTAGGACAATAACTTGCATATCAGCCTTTATAATTAACACTTTAGATTTCTCCCATAGATTTTTCGAATTTGCCGCGAACACCCCTATTTGTTCGCTGTTCGGCGAACGGGCGAACAGGCAATGTTCGAGTCGAACATGAGTTTGACTCGAACTCGAAGCTCATCCCTGTCCCAGATTCATTAGGTGTTAGCTCATGCCTGGAACCAGACCTGTGTGGACTGTCTAGGGAGAGTGAACCCCTGTGCGGTGAGACAAAGCCTGTGTGGCTATTTGCTTGGACATTTAAAACCAGGGACTTAGGGACTAGGACAGCACTAGGCTGATCCCAGTTGTTAGTTAGGAAACCTGTATGTTTAGTCAGAGGTCAAGTTGACCAGGATTTATTTTGTTTATGTTTCTTTTACTTTGCTGTGTTTTGTCACTGTAAATAGAAAATAAACCGCACCTTTTTTTGATTTTGAAAACCACAACCTCCGTTTGCTGGGCCTGTTTTGTGTGGGGAGCCCATCCCGGGGGTCACACACACCCGCTGCCGAGCTTACCCCCTCACAGTTGGTGGAGAACCAGTGGCAGTTTTTTTTTAAGCCAGCATGGAGGAGATACTGAAGCAGCTGGCTCTAGCAAATGCCAATCAACAGCAGACAAATGCAGGTTTACAAAAGAACTTCACAGCCCAGCAGCAAGCTCATCAACAGAGCCTTGCAGCCCAGCAGCAGACAAACGCAACTTTGCAACAGAGTCTGGAGGCTCAGCAACAAGCCCAGCAGCAATCTGAGGCCCGCTTCATAGACCTGTTGCAGAAGCAAGAGCAGAGGCTACAACAACAGATGGAAGCAGTAATGCAGCAATGTCCGCAGACCAGTGAGGAAAGCCGTCCCACTAATACCGCGTCCTTTGGGGTGAGTCGTTTATTGACAAAAATGACTGGAGAGGATGATCCAGAGGTATTTTTGACCACATTTGAAAGGACCGCTGAAAGAGAAAAGTGGCCTGAGGAGCAGTGGGCTGGACTGGTGGCTCCTCTGTTAACTGGTGAATCGCAGAAAGCTTACTATGACCTAGAGCCTAACCAAGCAAAAGACTATGTGATGCTAAAAGCTGAAATATTGGCAAGGCTGGGTGTCACCCAGGCTGTCCGGGCTCAGCGTGTGCATAACTGGACTTTCCAGCTTGGAAAACCCCCCAGGTCTCAAATGTATGATCTCATTCACCTGAGCAGAAAGTGGCTACAGCCAGAGACTTTGTCCGCACCAAAGATTGTGGAACGTGTTGTAATGGATCGATTTTTGAGAGCTCTTCCTACTGCCATCCAAAAGTGGGTAAGCCATGGAGACCCAGAGACGGCCGATGGTCTTGTGGATCGTGTGGAGAAATACTTGGCTACAGAGAACCTGACGGCCTCTTCCAGAGACACTCGGACTTTCCACCCTAAGACCAGACCATCCCCAGGGGCGGATAAGAGGATTCCAAGGGGTGAGGGTGGAGAGAGTGAGAGGGTGGGAGCTCTACCCCAAGTTTGGCGAGAACAGCCTGGGAAATCAGCGGCTCAAGAGGCGGCAAGAAGGATCGTTTGCTACCGCTGCCGGCAAGCGGGACATATTGCAGCCAATTGCCCGGTTGTGGAGGAACCCATGCAGTGTGACTTTCTGACGGGCAGACGTCAGTCGCTGTGTGCGACAGTCGCATGCACTGCCATTCGAGGAACTGAGAAACATTTATGCAAAATGTGTGTTAATGGTAGAAATGTTGTGGTATTGCTGGATTCAGGTAGCCTTGTGACCCTGATAAAGGCTGAGTTAGTTAAAACAGAGGTCTCTGGGAATAGCAAGGTAGCTGTTATTTGTGTGCATGGGGACACCCGAGAGTATCCAGTGACTACAGTGTGTTTCGAGACCCCCAAAGGTACCCTCTCTCATCCAGTGGGCTTAGTATCTCAGTTACCGCATGACGCCATTGTGGGAAGGGATTTTCCGAAGTTCTGGGAACTGTGGGATGATCCTGAGCCCCCCACTGGTGCCCCTATGTACCAGGAATGTGATAGCCAGAACTCCCCTGAGAGTGGTGAGGACTCTCCAGAATTTCCCTTATCAGTATTGGCAGGGGAGACTCAAGAAACTGGAGAGGAGCCCACCTCCTCAGACGAAAACCTACCGTCTGTGGAGTTTTCTGATCTTGAGGTTCACAGGGAAAACTTTGCCACAGAACAGTTGAGAGACCCCGCCCTAATAAAGGCACGGGAAAACGTAGTGAAAATAGATGGCGAGTTAGTGAACCCAGATAATACCTGCACTTACCCATACTTCAGCGTAGAGAAGGACCTACTGTATCGGGTGGCAAAAAGGGCAGAAGAAACCGTTGAGCAGCTTGTGGTGCCCAAACCTTACAGGAAGTTGGTGTTGGAGTTGGCCCATGGGCACATTCTTGGAGGTCATCTGGGGACAGAGAAAACCCGAGAGAGGGTATTACAGAGATTCTATTGGCCGGGGGTGATGAAGGACATAGAAAATTATTGTTCCTCCTGCCCTGTGTGTCAGAGGTTGGCCCCGATGCCACATTTCCGTAGCCCGCTGGTCCCTCTACCCATCATTGAGGTCCCGTTTGAGAGGATCGCCATGGATTTGGTAGGTCCTATAATCAAGTCCGCTAGGGGGCACCAGTACATATTAGTTATAATGGACTATGCCACCCGTTATCCAGAAGCGATCCCTCTCCGAAATACCTCGGCCAAAACCATAGCCAAAGAGCTATCTCTTGTGTTTAGCCGGGTGGGTATTTGTAAAGAACTGCTTACGGACCAAGGTACACCCTTTATGTCCCGGGTTATGAAGGAGCTGTGTAAATTGTTCAAAGTGACGCAATTACGTACATCTGTGTATCACCCCCAAACCGATGGGCTGGTTGAAAGATTCAACAAAACCCTAAAACAAATGTTGAAGAAAGTGGTGGATAGAGATGGAAAGGATTGGGACTGTCTACTTCCTTATCTGATGTTTGCTATTAGGGAGGTGCCCCAATCCTCTACGGGATTCTCCCCCTTTGAGTTACTGTATGGGAGACACCCAAGAGGGCTGTTGGATATTGCCAAGGAAACTTGGGAAAGTGAGAGTTCTCCCCACAGGAGTGTGATTGAGCATGTCGCCCTGATGCAAGACCGAATTGCACAGGTAATGCCCATCGTGAAGGAACATTTGGCCCAAGCGCAGTTAGCACAGCAGAGAGTGTACAACCGTGGAGCCAAGACCCGTACCTTTTCCCCGGGGGATAGGATACTGGTACTTGTCCCTACGGTTGAAAGTAAATTCCTTGCCAAATGGCAAGGCCCCTATGAGATAATGGAAAAAGTGAGCGAAGTGAATTACAAGGTCAGACAACCAGGAAGGCGAAAGCCCGAACAGATCTATCACGTTAATCTGTTGAAAGCCTTGAGGGATAGAGAGTCCCTAGTCGCAGACACTTGGTCACCAGCTCAAACTGGTTGCGTGATTCCTGAGGTTGGAATAGCAGCCACCTTGTCACAACCCCAACAACAGGAGGTTAAGGAGTTTGTGCTTCGCAACAAGGAGGTATTCTCTGAGCTGCCGGGACAAACATCTGGGGTAGAGCATGACATCATTACCCCACCCGGTGAAAGGGTGAAGTTAAAACCCTATCGGATCCCAGAGGCCCGACGGGAGGCAATACGGGAGGAAGTACAGAAAATGCTGAACTTAGGGGTGATAGAGGAGTCCCAAAGTGATTGGTCTAGTCCCATTGTGTTGGTGCCTAAACCGGATGGGAGCTGGCGATTTTGTAACGATTTTCGTCAGTTGAACAAAGTTACAAAATTTGACACCTACCCCATGCCACGTATTGATGAGTTGATCGACCGGCTGGGAACAGCCCGATACATGACGACTCTTGACCTCACAAAAGGGTATTGGCAAATCCCCCTGGCCAAGTCGGCCAAAGAGAAAACCGCATTTGTAACCCCAGACGGGGCGTTCCAATATAAAAGAATGCCGTTCGGGTTACAGAATGCGCCGGCCACATTCCAGCGGAAAATGGACCAGATGCTGAGGCCCCATCGGAAGTATGCTGCGGCTTACCTGGATGACGTAATTGTCCATAGCACAGATTGGGCCTCACATCTGCCAAAAGTGCAAGCAGTCCTGGACTCTGTTCGGGAAGCGGGGTTTACGGCTAACCCCAAGAAGTGTACCATTGGGCAGGAGGAGGCCAAATATCTTGGGTACACCATTGGGAGGGGAGTAATAAAACCCCAACTCAACAAAATCGAGGCCATCCAGAGTTGGCCACGTCCCAACAGCAAGAAGCAGGTACGAGCCTTTCTGGGAATCGCTGGGTATTATCGGCGATTCATTCCCCACTTTGCTTCTAAGGCTGTGCCCCTAACCAACCTGACGAAGGGGAAAGGGTCGGTCATGATTAAATGGACCCCCGAGGCTGAGGCAGCATTCCAATTCTTGAAACAAGCCTTATGTAGCCAGCCAGTGTTGTACTCACCCGACTTCTCTAAAGACTTTGTCGTACAAAGTGATGCGTCAGATGTGGGGTTAGGAGCAGTATTGTCCCAGGTCTGGAACGGGGAAGAGCACCCAGTCATTTACCTCAGCAGGAAGTTGAAGTCCCATGAGGTAAATTACGCCACCGTTGAAAAGGAGTGTTTAGCGGTGAAGTGGGCTCTAGATTCCCTTCGGTACTACCTGCTAGGTAGGCACTTTGACATGGTTACGGATCACGCTCCGTTAAAGTGGATGGCTCAAAACAAGGAAACAAATAGAAGAGTGAATACGTGGTTCCTGGCCCTCCAGGAATTCAACTTCACAGTAAAGCATCGCCCTGGCGTTCAAATGGGGAATGTGGATGCTTTGTCTCGAGTACATGAATGCCTGATTGCTGGTGTTCCAACCCCGAGGTTAAAACAAGAGGGGGGGTATGTGACAGCAGGAAGGTAAAGTCACCTGGTTGCATCCAGGGGGGTAGATATATTTCGCCCAGATTCAGGCTTTACGCCGACTTATACAACTAGGTGGAGAGTTGTATAAGCCCAGCTGAGGCTAGTGGGCTCATGGATGACTCATACCTCTAGGGAGAGTGTGGGGCGTCGTGCAGACAGGGAGTTGATGAGACCAGCTGAAGCTTGTCAGCTCATTTAGGCCTCTATAAGAACTCCCAGATTCATTAGGTGTTAGCTCATGCCTGGAACCAGACCTGTGTGGACTGTCTAGGGAGAGTGAACCCCTGTGCGGTGAGACAAAGCCTGTGTGGCTATTTGCTTGGACATTTAAAACC
The DNA here is from genome assembly GCA_029206835.1 of Rana muscosa. Classification (NCBI taxonomy): domain Eukaryota; kingdom Metazoa; phylum Chordata; class Amphibia; order Anura; family Ranidae; genus Rana; species Rana muscosa. The sequence continues at coordinate 342,141,707 of CM055118.1, read as the reverse complement.
AGGGACTTAGGGACTAGGACAGCACTAGGCTGATCCCAGTTGTTAGTTAGGAAACCTGTATGTTTAGTCAGAGGTCAAGTTGACCAGGATTTATTTTGTTTATGTTTCTTTTGCTTTGCTGTGTTTTGTCACTGTAAATAGAAAATAAACGGCACCTTTTTTGATTTTGAAAACCACAACCTCCGTTTGCTGGGCCTGTTTTGTGTGGGGAGCCCATCCCGGGGGTCACACACACCCGCTGCCGAGCTAACCCCCTCACATATGAAAGACAAAATGTGGAAACAAATCCAGACAATCACATTGTCTGATTTGGAAATATTTTTTTTTGCAAATTATGGTGGAAAATAAGTATTTGGTCAATATCAAAAGTTCATCTCAATACTTTGTTATATATCCTTTGTTGGCAATGACAGAGGTCAAACGTTTTCTGTAAGTCTTCACAAGGTTGTCACACACTGTTGCTGGTATGTTGGCCCATTCCTCCATGCAGATCTCCTCTAGAGCAGTGATGTTTTGGGGCTGTCGCTGGGCAACACTGACTTTCAACTCCCTCCAAAGGTTTTCTATGGGGTTAAGATCTGGAGACTGGCTAGGCCACTCCAGGACCTTGAAATGTTTCTTATGAAGCCACTCCTTCTTTTCCCCCGGGTGGTGTGTTTGGGATCATTGTCATGCTGAAAGACCCAGCCACATTTCATCTTTAATGCCCTTGCTGATGGGAGGAGGTTTGCACTCAAAATCTCACGATACATGGCCCCATTCATTCTTTCATGTACACGGATCAGTCATCCTGTTCCCTTTGCAGAGAAACAGCCCCAAAGCATGATGTTGCCACCCCCATGCTTCACAGTAGGTATGCTGTTCTTTGGTTGCAACTCAGCATTCTCTCTCATCCAAACATGACGAGTTGTGTTTCTACCAAACAGTTCTACTTTGGTTTCATCTGACCATATGACATTCTCCCAATCCTCTTCTGGATCATCCAAATGCTCTCTAGCAAACCTCAGACTGGCCCGGACATGTACTGGCTTAAGCAGGGGGACACGTCTGGCACTGCAGGATCTGAGTCCCTGGCGGCGTAGTGTGTTACTGATGGTAGCCTTTGTTACGTTGGTCCCAGCTCTCTGCAGGTCATTCACTAGGTTCCGCCGTGTGGTTCTGGGATTTTTGTTCACCATTCTTGTGATCATTTTTACTAGGGATGAGCTCAGTGTTCGAGTCGAACATAGGTTCGACTCGAACATCGGCTGTTCGCGCGTTCGGCGAACAACGAACGATTTGGGCCGTTCGCGCCAAATTCGAGTGACGCGAACGGCCCACAATACACTGCGCCATCGCAGTGCAATCCTGGCGCTGTGATTGGCCAAGCATGCACTGTGACCCTGCATGCTTGGCCACTCACAGCGCCGGCAGCGAGGAGAGCAATGATTGGCCACAGGCAGGATGCCTGTGGCCAATTATTGCTGAGGGGGTTTAGTACACGCCCCATGCTATAAAAGGCCGCCAGCGCGGCGGCCTCGTGTAGTGTGTTCCGGCGCAGGGAAAGAGAAGGATAGGCAGGGACAGTGTCATATTTTTTCTTTGCTAAACCTTGTGTGTAGGGACAGAGAAGGATAGGTAGGGAGAGTGTCGGTGTCATATTCTTTGCTAAACCTTGTTTGTAGGGACAGAGAAGGATAGGCAGGGAGAGTGTCAGTTTCATATTCTTTGCTAAACCTTGTGTGCTGAACCATATTGCTAAACCTTGTGTGTAGGGACAGACAAGGATAGGCAGGGAGAGTGTCAGTGTCATATTCTTTGCTAAACCTTGTGTGCTGAACCATATTGCTAAACCTTGTGTGTAGGGACAGACAAGGATAGGTAGGGAGAGTGTCAGTGTCATATTCTTTGCTAAACCTTGTTTGTAGGGACAGAGAAGGATAGGCAGGGAGAGTGTCAGTGTCATATTCTTTGCTAAACCTTGTGTGCTGAACCATATTGCTAAACCTTGTGTGTAGGGACAGACAAGGATAGGCAGCCGAGAGTGTCAGTGTCATAATCTTTGCTAAACCTAGTGCGCTGAACCATATTGCTAAACCTTGTGTGTAGGGACAGACAAGGATAGGCAGTCGAGAGTGTCAGTGTCATAATCTTTGCTAAACCTAGTGTGCTGAACCATATTGCTAAACCTTGTGTGTAGGGACAGACAAGGATAGGCAGTCGAGAGTGTCAGTGTCATAATCTTTGCTAAAGCTAGTGTGCTGAACCATATTGCTAAACCTTGTGTGTAGGGACAGACAAGGATAGGCAGTCGAGAGTGTCAGTGTCATAATCTTTGCTAAACCTAGTGCGCTGAACCATATTGCTAAACCTTGTGTGTAGGGACAGACAAGGATAGGCAATCGAGTGTGTCAGTGTCATAATCTTTGCTAAACCTAGTGTGCTGAACCATATTGCTAAACCTTGTGTGTAGGGACAGACAAGGATAGGCAGTCGAGAGTGTCAGTGTCATAATCTTTGCTAAACCTAGTGCGCTGAACCATATTGCTAAACCTTGTGTGTAGGGACAGACAAGGATAGGCAGTCGAGAGTGTCAGTGTCATAATCTTTGCTAAACCTAGTGTGCTGAACCATATTGCTAAACCTTGTGTGTAGGGACAGACAAGGATAGGCAGTCGACAGTGTCAGTGTCCTATTCTTTGCTAAACCTTGTGTGCAGGGAGAGAGAAGGATAGGCAGGGGACAGTGTCAGTGTCATTGTTGCTAAGCCTCCTGCACAGTATACACCTGAAGCTAGCCCTTATTGCTGTTTTTTCCTGGTGTGTTACACTGACAGGCATTTGCAGCACTTACAGCGGGCGGAGTGTGCTTCCTGCAAAATAAACACCTGAAGCTACCCCTTATTGCTGGTTTTCCCATCTCCCTGCAGGCCATTAGAATGTCTGGAAGGCAAACAAGGAGAGGCAGACAGTCAGGAGCCAATAAAAGAGGGCAAGCAGGCTCTGTGTCTGGGGGCAACAGTGCTGGTCGTGGACGCGGTGCATTGTCATCAGCACATGGCCATGGGACACGCTTGTCCTTCTTTTCGGCAGCTGGACATGTTGAGCCACATCATGCCGAAGACTTGGTAGAGTGGATGACCAAGCCCTCCTCATCCTCCTCATCCTCTCTCACCCAGGCTCAGGGTACTGGCAAAGCAGCTGCCAAAGCATCCTCTTCCCTGGTATCAATGTCATCATCAGTCACTCCTTCCCTAGACCCACCATGTCCTCCTCCTGAGGAGTCCCCCGAACTGTTTGAGCACAGTGTTGGGTACATGCTCCAGGAGGATGCCCAGCGTTTCGAAGGGTCTGATGATGATACCCAGCTAGAGGAAGGCAGTAGCGTGAGAGCAGAGAGAGGGGATGCTCAAGAAGGACACCAATCTGGCAGTTATGTTCCAGCAGCTGCAGCATACTGCCAGATTGGCTCCAGTGATGAGGAGGGAGGGGATGATGAGGTCACTGACTCCACGTGGGTGCCTAATAGGAGAGAGGAGGAGGAGGAGGAGGAGGATGAGGAGGAGGCACATCTCCAACGAGGCAGGATGCCCTTGGGTGGCCAGCGTAAGGGCAGCACACCGACGGAATCACACCGCAGAGCTCCGCCTGTGCAGGGTGCTGCCTCTGCCCGTTATTCTAAAAGTTCTTTGGTGTGGGCCTTTTTTGAGGCAAGTGCATCAGATCGCACAGCTGCTGTTTGCAACATATGTCTCAAGCGTATATCGCGTGGCCAAAAAATCAGCCGCTTGGGCACCACATGCTTGACCAGACATATGTTGACCTGCCATGCAGCTCATTGGCAAGCCTACCTTAAAGACCCACACCAAAGAACAAAGCTGACCTCTCCTTGCACCGCATCAGCTGGGATCTCCAACCCCACTATACCTTCAGTCCTCTCTGAAACCTGCACTGAGAGGAATGAAGGTGTAGAATTAGGTGTGTCACAGCCAAGTACTTGCGGCCACTCTGCTAGCAGTACACCGACGTCCGATTCTAGCAGGCAAATTTCCCTGCCCCAGCTGCTGGACCGTCTAAAGAAGTTCACTCCCAGCCATCCACATGCCCAGCGGTTGAATGCTAGCTTGGCTAAATTGCTAGCGCTTCAACTGCTGCCTTTTCAGTTGGTAGACTCGGCCCCCTTCCGTGAGTTTGTGCAATGTGCGGTTCCTCAGTGGCAGGTTCCCAAACGCCACTTTTTCTCACGGAAGGCGATTCCGGCTCTCTACCGGCATGTGGAAGGCAATGTCTTGGCCTCGCTGGACAGGGCGGTCAGCGGTAAGGTGCATATTACCGCTGACTCATGGTCCAGCAGGCATGGACAGGGACGTTACCTTTCTTTCACGGCCCATTGGGTCACTCTTTTGGCAGCTGGGAAGGATGCAGGACAAGGTGCAGTAGTGTTGGAGGTTGTTCCACTGCCACGCCTCCAAAATGCTACTACTGGTTGTGACACACCTCTCTCCTCCACCCCCTCCTCTTCTTCTTCCTCCGTGGCCTCTTCCTGTGCTTTGTCCTCGGAACCAGCGGTGCTCCGTAGGCGTTTAAGGGGCTACGCAAGTACGCAGGCAAAAAGATGCCATGCCGTGCTTGCGCTGGTGTGTTTGGGGGACAGGAGCCACACTGGGGCAGAGGTTCTGTCTGCTCTGCAGGGGCAGGCCGAGAGGTGGTTGACGCCACGCCAGCTTAAGCCAGGAATGGTAGTTTGCGACAATGGCACCAACCTCCTCTCCGCTCTCCGACAGGGACAACTGACCCATGTGCCCTGTGTGGCTCACGTCCTTAACCTGGTGGTGCAGCGGTTCTTGGGCAGATATCCGGGCTTACAGGATATCCTGAGGCAGGCCAGGAAAGTCTGTGTGCATTTCCGCAGATCTTATAATGCCAGTGCTCGCCTGGCTGAGCTGCAAAAGGAGTTGAACCTGCCCAAGAACCGCCTTATATGTGACATGCCCACCAGGTGGAACTCAACGTTGGCCATGCTGCAGCGGCTGCACACGCAGCAGAGGGCCATCAATGAGTACCTGTGCGACTACGGCACCAGGACAGGGTCAGGGGAGCTCGGGTTTTTTTCACCACGCCAGTGGGGCATGATCAGGGATGCATGCACTGTCCTGGCACCATTTGAGGAGGCCACGAGGATGGTGAGCAGTGACAGTGCATGCATCAGTGACACTGTACCTCTTGTCCACCTGTTGGAACATACGCTGCGTGGAATAATGGACAGGACACTTGAGGCAGAACAGAGGCAGGAAGAGGAGGACTTCCTTGCCTCTCAAGGCCCCCTTTACCCAGACAGTGTTCCTTCTGTCCCACCCATCGCACAGGAAGAAGAGGAGGAGGAGGAGGATTGTGTCAGCATGGAGGTGGAGCCTGGCACTCAGCATCATCAGCAGCAGTCTTTTAGGGATGATTTACAGTCCCAAGAAACCAGTGGACTTGTACGTGGCTGGGAGGAGGTGGCTGTGGATCATTTCGTCCTTAGTGACCCAGAGGACTCCGGACTGAATGCCTCAGCTAACCTACGCTGCATGGCCTTCCTGATCCTGCAAAGTCTGTGGAAGGATCCTCAAATTCTTCGGATCAAGGAGAGGGACCATTACTGGCTGGCCACTCTCCTTGATCCACGGAACAAGGGTAAGGTTGCGGACCTTATCTTACCGTCACAGAGGGAGCAGAGGATGAGACAACTCCGGGAGGCCTTGTAGAAAGGTCTGTGCAACGCGTTCCCAGAGACTGGGAGGTTACAAACTCCTGGTCTTGGACAACGAGTTGCTGAGGCTTCGGTCAGTCAAAGAAGGAGCGGTGGGGAAGGTGGTCGTCTCACCGAAGCGTTCAGACAATTCTTTAGTCCGCAGCCCCAAGGTATGATCGGTTCCAGCAACCATCGCCAGCGTCTGATATACATGGTGCAGGAATACCTAGGGGCAAGGTCAGACTTGGACACCTTCCCCACCGAAAATCCTCTGGCTTACTGGGTCTTGAGGATGGATCACTGGCCAGAGCTTGCACAGTATGCAATTGAGCTACTGGCCTGTCCTGCATCCAGCGTTCTTTCAGAACGCACATTCAGTGCTGCTGGAGGATTTGTCACGGACAACAGGGTGCGCCTGTCCACCGACTCTGTTGATCGACTGACCTTCATAAAGATGAACCAGTCTTGGATCACCACCAGCTACCAAACACCTGAAGCTGATATAACAGACTAATTTATTTTCAAATGTCACATCCCTTCAAGACTGATGCTGATGCTGAGAGTTTGTCCTGTTATGTTGACTGACTATCCTCCTCCTCCTCAATGATCCGATTGACGATGATAGCTTGGAAGAACATTTTTGTTTCTGGGTGCCGCCACATGTGGCTAAGGCCCAATTTTTCAGCCCCTGTTTAACAGGGGTGTGTTATTACAATTTTTTATGCAATGCTTTGCAGCAGGGCTCATTCCTGCACTCCAACTAGAGTATCTGGGAGTGGTTGCAGTGTCGTGGCACCAGCACCAGTGGCTAAGGCCCAATTTTTCAGCCCCTGTTTAACAGGGGCGTATAATTACAATTTTTGATGCAATACTTTGAAACAGGGCTCATTGCTGTGCTCCAAGTACAGTATCTGTGAGGGGTTGCAGTGTTGTGGCACCAGTGCCTAAGGCTCAATTTTTCTGCCCCTGTTTAACAGGGGCATGTAATTACAATTCTTGATCTAATAATTCACAGCAGGGCCCATTCCTGCGCCCACCAAGACTAACTGTGAGGCCTTACAGTGTTGTGTCAACACCAGCACCACCACCAAAGGCCCAATTTTTCAGCCCCTGTTCAACAGGGGCATGCAATTACAATTCTTGATCTAATAATTCACAGCAGGGCCCATTCCTGCGCCCACCAAGACTAACTGTGAGGCCTTACAGTGTTGTGTCAACACCACCACCACCACCACCACCAAAGGCCCAATTTTTCAGCCCCTGTTCAACAGGGGCATGCAATTACAATTCTTGATCTAATAATTCACAGCAGGGCCCATTCATGCGCCCACCAAGAGTAACTGTGAGGGCTCACAGTGTTGTGGCAACACCAACATGTAAGGGGCAAATTTTAGCTGAGTATATACGGCAGGCCCCTACTTTCAAACATCCAACTTACAAACGACTCCTCCTTGCAAACGGAAGGATACAACAGGAAGTGAGAGGAAATCTACCCCTAGGAAGGCAAATTCTCTCCTGTAAGAGTTAATATGGGAAAAAAAGTGTCTCCTCTCCACTGATTCTTTATCACCAATTCTTGTTTCAATAAAAACCCCAAATTTTCAAAAAACATTTGTCATTAGGACGGAAAGTGAGGTGAACTGTTCTGAACAGGTGCACACTGCACAGACAGCAAAACAAATGTTACAGGGGTGATAACCCTTCCCTATGTTTTCCAAAAAGCTTAAAAATAGATTTTTTGGCTGGAGCTACACTTAAACAATGTACCTGTTCAAAATTACAAACAGATTCTACATAAGAACAAACCTACAGTCCCTGTCTTGTATGCACCGCCTGTATACGGCTGTTCAGAGTATATAGGGCCTTTTTTATTTTGTGTGCGGGGTTCCGCTTAATATCCATACAAGACCCAAAGGGGCTGGTAATGGGCTGGGGTAAGGGGGGGGGGGGGGGTGATGGGGTAGCTATGTCATTTTTCTTAAAGATTTTCATCCATATTACCGGGACCAGACAATACATTAAAGCCGCAAGCAGTTTTAAATGGCTTTTTTTCCTTTAGAAATGTAATTTTGTGCAGGGACAGTTCTAAACACGGGAAACACGTGGCACTTCACAGGCATACTTTAGACACCCCCCAGGTACGATATTTAAAGGAATATTTGACTTTTTTTTCACTTTATGCATCATTAAAATGACTGCTCCAGAAAAACGGACGTTTTTAAAACTTCTTTTTGCATTGATACATGTCCCCTGGTGCAGAACCCGGGTTCCCAAACCCTTTTTAGGACAATAACATGCAAATTTGGCCTTATAATTAGCACTTTAGATTTCGAACGTTCGCATCCATTGTATTTAATAGGGTTCTAAAGTTCGTGCGAACTTTCGGTCCGTTCGCGGGTTCTGGTGCGAACCAAACCCGGGGGTGTTCGGCTCATCACTAATTTTTACCCCACGGGGTGAGATCTTGCGTGGAGCCCCAGATCGAGGGAGATTATCAGTGGTCTTGTATGTCTTCCATTTTCTAATTATTGCTCCCACAGTTGATTTCTTCACACCAAGCTGCTTGCCTATTGCAGATTCAGTCTTCCCAGCCTGGTGCAGGTCTACAATTTTGTTTCTGGTGTCCTTCGACAGCTCTTTGGTCTTCACCATAGTGGAGTTTGGAGTGTGACTGTTTGAGGTTGTGGACATGTGTCTTTTATACTGATAACAAGTTCAAACAGGTGCCATTATTACAGGTAATGAGTGGAGGACAGAGGAGCCTCTTAAAGGAGAAGATACAGGTCTGTGAGAGCCAGAAATCTTACTTGTTTGTAGGTGACCAAATACTTATTTTCCACCATAATGTGCAAAAAAAAATATTTCCAAATCAGACAATGTGATTGTCTGGATTTGTTTCCACATTTTGTCTCTCATAGTTGAGGTAAACCTATGATGACAATTACAGGCCTCTCTCATCTTTTTAAGTGGGAGAACTTGCACAATTGGTGGCTGACTAAATACTTTTTTGCCCCACTGTATACAGTATACATATTGTGGTCTGCAAGTGGATATAATCATTCTACCTTATTCGCTGTACATACTATGTGCACCAATGTGCTGACAGTGACAACATGCTCATAGGTGGTCTGTTGCTGGGAGTGGATAAAGGACACCATCAATTCCTTAAAGCAGAGGTTCACTCTAAATATACACATTAGCGTATCCAGATCTATGGAGTGCAAACATATACATATGGCTATAAAATTTTTTTTGTGGATTTAAATACTGTGAATCAGGAGTATTTATTGAAACTTCCGGGTATCCTTTCCCGCGGAAGTGGGCGTATCTTTTCTCTTCCCCAGCGCCCCAGTGTTTGCTGGGAGGTGTTCGCAATGTCTCCTGGGAGCACAGTGTCATGCTTCCCAGGAGACAATTCTCAACGCCGACCATCGAAATCTCGCTGGATTTCACTCGTCGCGTGACTAGCACCGCTTCCCGGAAATATGTGCTTGTGGGCTTCACAATGCCCACAAGCAAAATGGCCAATTCTTGCATCGTTTTTCGTAAGTTTATTTTTTCAAAGAAATCAGACAGGGGGATGATTCAAATCATCAAACACGTGAGTACTAGGTTGCTAACTGAAACAACATTCAATGCAATGATAAAAAAAAAAAAAAAAACAATGGGCCGTGGAACCTTAGCTTTAACTGAAACAGAAAAGTAGTGTGATTCTTTTTGGCTTTGAGGCAGAGCTGTGTAAATCTCAGGACTGGATGGAGATACATCTATTTTATCTGTGTGTTTAGTTGTTCACCTAGAACCCAGCTTTTAATAAGTTCCATGTGTTTTGTTCTCAGACAGACTTCATGAAACCTCTGGACAGGTATGTGTTGACCAGCCTGCAAGAACTGAATCGATAGAAGGGAAGTTGGTCACCATCCCATGCCAATTTTCATTTCCAGAACCGAAGAACAGCATTAAGTCGGCAACTATCATTGTGAGAGCATCTGATCAAAATTTCTGCAGAGGGGATAATAAGATCATTTATGACTCCAATACAAGAATTTTCTCCCCCAAGTATCGGGGAAGGCTAAATGTGACATTCGATCTAAGACACAAAAATGCCTCAATAACCATAAACAATGTAATGATGGAGGACGCTACAAATTATTGCTGCCGCCTAGAACTGAGTTTTCTCGATGGGGGAAACCAGAAATGGCAAACCCCAGATGGCACGCGGCTTACAGTGAAAGGTGAGCCAAGGTCAGACTTTTCAAAATCAAAATCCATGAATATTGTTTTTTTTTTTTTATGCAGGCTGATGAAAGGTTTATTATGTCAAATGAGAAATGTTCACATTATGTTGGCAGTCATGTTTTCTGGTGGCAGTTACCTGGAATATGCTTAGCTATAACATTTCTGCCACTTTGCCTTTAAAGTGGAAAGTAAAGCCTCGTACACACGGTCAGACTTCCATCTGACTTTTCCGTGGATTTTTGTCCGAACGGAGTTGGTCGGGTACACCCATAGCATACACACCACAGGACTTTTCTGCAAACTTTCTCAAAACTTTATCCAACATCACGTGGTTTTTCTGTTCTTTTCTGCTCTTTACCAACAACCCTTTGGTCAACTTCTGCTATTGTTGGTTGATTGTAACGTTATTTGTTTTGTCCATCGGACAAAAGTCCGATGGTTTTCTGTACACACGGTCGGACTTTGCTCCATCGGACTTTTGTGGGGAAAAGTTTGTCCGTTTGCAGACCCAACATTTGTCCGATGAAAACAAACAAAAAAAAAAAAGTTTGTCCGATGGAGCGTACACGCGGTCGGATTGTTGGTCCAACTTGCTCAAAATGAAGTTTGTTGGCCAAAAGTCCGACCGTGTGTACAGACAAACTTTTGGCCAACAAAAGTCCGATGGAGCAAAGTCCGACTGTGTGTACAGAAAACCATCGGACTTTTGTCCGATGGACAAAACAACTAATGTTAAAATCAACCAACAATAGCAGAAGTTGACCAAAGGTGGCAGTAAAGAGCAGAAAAGAGCAGAAAAACCATGTAATGTTGCAAAAAGTTTTGGGAAAGTTTGCAGAAAAGTGTGTATGCTATGGGTGTGCCCGACCAACTCCCTTCGGACAAAAAACCACGGAAAAGTCCGATGGAAGTCCGACCATGTGTATGGGGCTTAAGAGTGTACTGTGGGACTTTCAAGGCAGACTCGAATATGAATTGATATATTTAAAAAAGTATAAAGTTTACTAACACACAGTAAAAATGTTGGTGCAATTATCGCCATAAATATATCAATTTATATTTGAGTATGCCTTGAAAGTCCCACAGTACCGGGGGGTAGACATGTTCACTGCCGAAAAAATTCATTCATTTTCGTTTCATTCGTTTTTTTTTTTCTTTTTTCGGAAATTCTGAAATTCAAAAATCGTAAATTAGAAAATTCGAAAACGCGAAAATTCGAAAATTCAAGAATTCTAAAATCGGAAATTCAAAAATTTAAAAATCTGAATTTTCGAATTATGAATTTTAGAATTTCCGATTTTTTCATTTTCGACTTTTGAATTTCCAATTTTCGAATCTTTGGAAATTCGTAATTAGAAAATTCAGAAATTCAAAAAATCTGAAAATTTCGAACTTCTGAAAAAAAAGAAAGAAAATCTGTAATATTTTAAATAATAACTAACTAACTAATAATAACTAATATATTATAGGTATTGGAATTTCCTTTTAAATTTGGCTGTTAGTGAATGTAACGAATACAAATGTATCTGAAGTTACGAATGATCCGAAATAACGAATGCCGCATCTAAACAAATGGAATGGAACAAAATTAATAATAAATGATAATAATAATAATAAAAAGTTTTTAATATTATTTATTATTACTAGATCGTCCATTCGTTTAGATACGGCATTCGTTATTTTGGATAATGCGTAACTTCAGATAAATTTGTATTCGTTACGTTCACTAAATGCCAAATTTGAAAGAAAATTACAATACCTATATTTTAATAGTTAATAACAGTTAAGTTATTATCAGTTAGTTATTTCAGATTTTCGGGTTTTCGAATTTTCGGATTTTCCTTTTTACTTAAAGGGGTTGTAAAGGTTCGTTTTTTATTTTCTAAATAGGTTCCTTTAAGCTAGTGCATTGTTGGTTCACTTACCTTTTCCTTTGATTTCCCTTCTAAATGTTTTTTTTCTTTGTCTGAATTTCTCACTTCCTGTTTCTCCTCAGTAAACTTCACACCATCATCCGAGTGGTGTGGAGTCAGCCAGAACAGCTTACCGAACAGCTTACTGAGGAGGAACAGGAAGTGAGAAATTCAGACAAAGAAAAAAAATATTTAGAAGGGAAATCAAAGGAAAAGGTAAGTGAACCAACAATGCACTAGCTTAAAGGAACCTATTTAGAAAATAAAAACAAACTTTTACAACCCCTTTAAGGATTTTCGAATTTTTTAAATTTCCAAATTTCCAAAATTTTGAATTTCATATGTAGCGGGGTGTTCCCCTATAATGGGAAGAGACTACATCACCCATAACCCCATTCTTCACATGTTCCACCGCAGAGACTCATGGGAGGGGTTATAAAAGGAGGAGGGGAGGCCGGGCTCGGCCTCTTTGGGACACGAGACTTCACAGACGGATCCTCCTGTGCGAATGTGTCGGAGTGCAAGGCCTGAAGCCTGAGGCCTTGCTCTGCATCAAAGAGCCTTCCACCCCCCTCTGCGAGCCTGGGTGGCATCTGCCTTTGTGCGCTACAGCCTTGTCGGATCGGGGAGGGGGCCCGATCGTTGGAGAGATCGTGTGTGTGTGACACGGCCGGTGGAGGTTTCCCGGACTGGATCCGTAGTCCGGCGGGTGAGAGGGCATAAGCCCAGCTAAGATACTGTTACTGTATATAGGCCTATAGACTGCCGTGGCCTACAAGTTATTTTGATACCCCTATTGAAGAGCCTTGTCAGAACTGAGCCTGCGGCTTTACTTAACCAAGTTCTATACCCCTTGGATTACAAAGTTATACTCTGTTTAAAGTGCACCACCATTACAGACCTGCCGCTGAAGAAAGGAGGACTAAGTTAAATATTAGAACCAGGCCTGGTGGGGATTCTAGCGTGTTTAATTACTGCGCCATAGGGCACTTAGTTAACGGTCGCCCGTATGGCGCACCTGTAGCGTGTGTTACTACATAGTGTGTTAGAGTGGCAGGACGCTGCCCTTAGGAGTGATTATCTTGAACTGTGATTACTGTTACCCCCTTTTATCCATATCGAGAAAATAAGTAAAACACTTTATCTATTACAATTCATTACTGTGTCCTGGCTTAGTTATTATATTGCATAGGATATATCATTGATTATCAGTACTAGCTGTGCCAGAAGGGGGTAGAGCCTATTGCCGGGGGTTGGCGGAGCTGCACTCAGGGCCCAAATCTAATTCTGCGGCCTCCTTAGTTGGAGGTATCGCTACACATAATTTCAAATTTTTTAATTTCCAAATTTCTCGATATTTCGAAATTAGAATTTTCGAATTTCCAAAATTTCAAATCTCCTAACTTTGAATTTTCGAATTTCTGTGTCCCTTAAACTCAGCTTTTTTTAAAAATGTCAATACGCATTAAGGTTTTTGTTTGGCACATTTGTCTATAATAATATTTTATTCTATATCAGATAGGAATGAACTCGGTCTGGAGACAATACCGGTGATCTTTGCTGCTCCTGGAGAAAATGTGACACTTCTGGGTCACTTCACAAGTGACAACCTAACATCTGCAAGTGACATCACCTGTCATATAAGGAGGACGGCAGACAGAGGTACTGGATGTGACCGCGGCACAAATATCGGAGAATGCACCTATAAGAACAATGCTTTATATTTCCAAATCAACCAAGTTACCAGTGACGATAATGACTTTTATTGCTGGCAAGTGAACATGTCTACTAATAATGAAGAGAAAAACACGTATTACTATCTTGGACCACAACTTCTTATTATAGGTGGGTAATTTTTTTTCTCCATCAGATACTCATTTTCTGAGTATGGTATAAACTTCTTTAATCTAATATCTAATATAATTACAATAATAAATATATGTATGAATGGATGGACCTTAGGATAAATTGAATTTAAAATCTCAAAAAAAAAAATTGTCTGTCTTATTATCACCACAACCTAATGTAGGCTTTAACAGGTACAAGTGGAACTAAAGTTAGCAAAAGAACTTTGATTCATATGGTAGCCCACAATGGTGGCTGGTGCTCAAAGTTTTTGGGGGGTGCAAACAAACGGAAAAATTCAGAAAAATACTGAAAAAAACCCCCATCAAATGCAGCCACTGTGCCCACCAAATGCAGCCACTGTGCCCCTCAAATGCTACCACTGTGCCATCAAATGCAGCCAGTGTGCCCATTAATAGCAGCCACTGTGCCCATCAATAGCAGCCACTGTGCCCATCAAATGCAGCCATTGTGCCCATCAAATGCAGCCACTGTGCCCATTAAATGCAGCCACAGTGCCATCAAATGTAGCCACTGTTCCTGTCAAATGCAGCCACTGTGCCCATCAAATGCAGCCACTGTGCCCATAAATTGCAGCCACAGTGCCCATCAAATGCAGCCACTATGCCTGTCAAATGCAGCCACCGTGCCCGTCAAATGCAGCCACTGTGCCCATCAATTGCAGCCACAGTGCCCATCAATTGCAGCCACTGTGCCCATCAAATTCAGCCACCATGCCCGTTAAATGCAGCCACTGTGCCATCAATTGGAGCCACTGTGCCATCAATTGGAGTCACTGTGCCATCAAATTCTGCCCGTGTGTCCATCAAATGCAGCCACGTTGCCCATTAAATGCAGCCACTGTGCCAACAATTGCAGCCACTGTGCCCGTCAAATGCAGCCACTGTGCCCATCAAATGCAGCCACTGTGCCCATCAATTGCAGCCACAGTGCTCATCAAATGCAGCCACTGTGCCCATCAAATGCAGCCACTGTGCCCGTCAAATGCAGCCACTGTGCCCATCAATTTCAGCCACAGTGCCCATCAATTGCAGCCACTGTGCCCATCAAATGCAGCCACCATGCCCGTTAAATTCAGTCACTGTGCCCATCAATGGCAGCCAATGTGCCATCAATAGCAGCCACAGTGCCCATCAAATGCAGCCACTGTGCCCGTCAATTGCAGCCACTGTGCCCGTCAAATGCAGCCACTGTGCCTGTCAAAAGCAGCCACTGTGACCCCAGCAACCCCCCGCCTGCTCACTGTCTGACCAGCACTTACCCCATCTTGATGGTGGGTCAGGCAGCAGGTG
This sequence comes from Rana muscosa, assembly GCA_029206835.1. Taxonomy (NCBI): domain Eukaryota; kingdom Metazoa; phylum Chordata; class Amphibia; order Anura; family Ranidae; genus Rana; species Rana muscosa. The sequence continues at coordinate 342,126,685 of CM055118.1, read as the reverse complement.
ACAGGGGTGAGCTGTGGGACGTGCAGCGGGTCAGGCGGGGGCTCCTGTGTCCTCTATGCTTCCACCATGTCCTTTCAGCCAGTCAGGTGATGGGTATCAGACCCGCGCTTCCTAATTGGCGGAGAGGCAGTTCAGTGTTAGAAAAGCGAATATTCATTTGCTTTTCTAACACACCTGGGTGGGCTCATGGTGCAATGCTCTGTGCCACGAGTCCACCCTATTTTGAAGCCTATTAGAACCTATGGCTCTAACCAGGTGCTTAAAAAAAAACATCCCGCCGCTGTAATTCAGGCGCCCGGCGTCCTAAAAGGGGCCGGACACCTAAATAGGGGGTGGCTGCGGCAGCCATGGACAGATTCATGCTATGCATGAATCTATCCATTAAGCATTTAGGGGGTGGCGTGATAGAGGGGGCGACGCCTGGGTTGCCCTAATGGACGGGCTGCCACTGGTAGCCCACCTCTCTATCTTTAGCTCCCATTCACACCTGAGCGATTTGTAGCTTGAAGCCCACAGCTCCAAAACACTCAACAAGCCAAATCCCATGCTTTTGAATTGTTCATGTTCAAATAGGAGGGTTCAGGGGTCTAAAGCACAATGTCTGAAGTTTAAATGCTACTTTTGAAGCAGAATGGGGTATTTTTGGACCCTTTGACTTCAATGGGAGCTCACAAAAGAATATGCAAAAAAGTATGTTATTCATGTTCTTCAGGCATTCTCGTAATAAAAGTAAAAATGCACGATCCTGCCTTAACCACTTCCCGCCCAGTCAATAGCATATTGACATCCGGGAAGTGGTTCTGTTATCCACACTGGACGTCATATGACGTCCTGCGGGATAACAGCCGCCGCGCGCCCGGGGGGGGCGTGCATCGCGGCGATCGGTGGAGCGGTGTGTCAGTCTGACACACCGCTACACTGATCTCGGTAAAAAGCCTCCGGCGGAGGCTTTTTACCACGTGATCAGCCGTGTCCAATCACGGCTGATCACAATGTAAACAGGAAGAGCCGTTGATCGGCTCTTTCTCACTCGCGTCTGACAGACGCGAGTAGAGGAGAGCCGATCGGCGGCTCTCCTGACAGGGGGGGGTTCGCGCTGATTGTTTATTAGTGCAGCCCCCCCTCGGATACCCACACTGGACCACCAGGGAAGCCCCCCAGGACCACCAGGGAAGCCCTAAGCATGTTGATGGCCTCCATGGCCATCCACATGTAGTAAAACAAAAAAAAAACATTAAAAAAATGCCAATCAGTGCCCACAAATGGGCACTGACTGGCACTTTCATGGCACGACCACAATGTGTGGTGGCTGCCATTGCTGGGCATCAGTGTCACCAGTGCCACCTACTAGTGTCCATCAGTGCCACCTATCAGTGCCCATCCGTGCCACCTATCAGTGCCACCCATAAGTGCCCATCAGTGCAGCCTATAAGTGCCCATCAGTGCCGCCTATGAGTGCCAATCAGTGCCGTCTATGAGTGCCAATCAGTGCCACCTATGAGTGCCCATCAGTGCCGCATACCAGTGCCACATATCAGTGCCCATCAGTGCCACCTATCAGTGCCCATCATCAGTGCCCATCAGTGCCACCTCATCAGTGCCACCTCATTGGTGCCACCTCATCGGTGCCCATCAGTGTCGCCTTATCAGTGCCCTTCAGTGCCGCCTTATCAGTGCCCATCATTGAAGTAGAAAAGGTACTTATTTACAAAAAAAATTAACAGAAACAAAGAAAAACATAGTTTTTTCAAAATTTTCGCTCTTTTTTTATTTGTTGTGCAAAAAATAAAAATCGCAGAGGCGATCAAATACCACCGAAAGAGAGCTCTATTTGTGGGAATAAAATGATAAAAAATTTGTTTGGGTACAGTGTAGCATGACCGCGCAATTGTCATTCAAATTGCGACAGCGCTGAATTCTCAAAATTGGCTTGGGCAGGAAGCTGTATAAGTGCATGGTATTGAAGTGGTTAAAGAAGCTTCTGCACAGCACATCAGTTCTAAAAATGCGCAAAAAAAAAAAAGCGCAAAAAAACCCCTCAAATTTGCCTACAGTAACATATGCTTCGTGTGAATGGACACTTACATTGTACACACTCAAGTCAAACTCAGGTGTGCTTAAAGGAAATCTAAAACTGAAAAAAATGTTACCTACTTTAGATGACTGCATTTGTTTCTTTTTTTTTTTTTCAACTTTTTTCCCTTTATTTTCACCTGGTAATCCTGTAAATAACATACTTTCCATATATGTATCTATATGTTAATTTTTTTTCAAGTTTTGATTTATTGAGCATGGGTAAAAAAAAATATAGTCAGTGGGAGGGTTTTAGGTTGCATAACACAACAGAAGGGTGAAATAGGTAACACAACACAACAGAAGGGTATACTAGGTAACACATCACAACAGAAGGGTGCGATAGGTAACACAACACAATCGAAGGGTATACAAGGTAACACAACACAACACAACAGAAGGGTGCAATGGGTAACACAACACAACACAAGGGTATACTAGGTAACACAACACAACAGAATTACCTATTACCTAGAAAAGTAAACTGCATAATCCTATTTGTCCATGCAATAGTTGCACAACACCGCCACCTAGTGGTAGTGCTGTGATTAAGACACTGGTGTTGGCAAATCCTCTTCTCCCTGACTGTGGCCCTGAACTATCTACAACCCCAAAGTCCTTGTATCTTTGTGGTGAGGAGAGAGGGGAGAACAAGAAAAAACAACAACAGCTCCCGCTCCTCCAGATAGTAGAATACCCTTTTAGTTAGGGAAAAAGTTCCTGGGCTCTAGAGAGTGCACTCCAAAATAAAGCAAACACAAGAGTCTTGTCTCTCAAAGGTAATAGTGTGGGTCAGGCAACACCAGCGGTTTCCAATGCTTATCAAAAGTATGAATGTGGTACTCAACATTGTCTTTATCTTTTCTGCAGATGAGTACCTTGTCCGCATATATGTGCCGACCCAACATTCAGGCAGCTTCACAGTCTTTGAATCTCAGGGTGGCTGCAGGTGAACATGAAAAGTATCTTCGGGCCTGGGGTACTTTAATGTGTGTCCATATAAAGTCCGCGTACCACCGGTGTCTACAGGCCTCTACTTCAAATAAAAGTTCTTTGGGCAGGTATGGGTACTCCCACCCATACTCGCTGGCAACTTTCTGGTTGAAAAGTCTCTGTAATCGGGACAATGGTGGCATGATAGCACGGTCTCCCACACCAGGCAAGACGATGGCATCCGGGTACCGAGGTACTTTAACTACCTCCGGACCAGACACAGGGGCCCGCAGTGATACCCGTTCCGTCTCAGTAGCTGATGCAGGTGTCTCCAATGGTGGAAGGGCAGACAAGGGGACAGATCCCTCCTCAGGCTCTGGAGCCACCACCCGGGGTGTACTTTCCCCAGTGGACATGGGTGGGTCCCTAGACCTACGGGACAAGGACAGGGGCATCTTATCCCAACCCTTCTGTTCAAAAAGTTCATCTATAGCGACATCATCTCCCGCATCAGAGATGGACTCCAGGTCGGAGGCATCGTACTCCTCCGCAGGCAGGTAACTCCTGGTAGAGGACGAGTCACCGCCTCTGACTAATTCACGGGCATGTGAATCCCCAAGTCTCTTCCCCCGGCTTACCTCAGCTTGTAGTTGAACCAGGACGTCCAGGACTTTTCCCTTCGGATGCATCCATTCCGAGTAAGCGCTGGGGCGTAGCTCCACCACAGCCGCGGGAAGCTTTCACGAAACCGATCTTCCTCTTGGGCGGTGGGAGAAAGGACTCTGCGGTGACCGAAGCAGCATCCTCCGGTCTCTCATTCACTGAAACAATCTCCTCGGTGACTTCCTCTGAAGTCCAGACAGTGTGCGAAGGGGTGGCTGTGTAAGCTCTGATTCCTCCTTCCAGAGTGGTGGCGCCCGTAAGGCAATTGAGGTGGAAAGCCCGAGGCTTTTCCGTAGGTTGCTCGACCTCAAACAAGAACTCCTTACATAGCTCGCATTGCCCGAATGGCTTCAGGTGAACCACCAGTTCCGAGCAGCCGGGACAAATCACTCCAAGGGCCTTCACATCTTTACAAACGTAGAGGGCAAATTGTCCCCGGTGCTTGAGCCGAATCTCCGTATCTATCACGGAAGCAGCAAATTAAGTCATCTTCATGGTAGTAGTAGCCGGAACACATGAAGCCATGTTATCCATTCGCTGTTCCATTGCGCACTGTCCCTTTCGCGCTAAAGTCCCCACGTGCCACTCCACACATGGCCAGACTCCTCCCATCTCCTGCACTTGTTCGCGGGCTTTCTCTCTGTCACGCCCACGAACTACGCAGTCAGGGTTCTCCTCGTGGCGCAGTTCTCAATATGGCCGACCTCCACGAAGCTTCACTGGGGAATAAAGTTCAAACTCTGGGGGTTTTTCACACTTTCCAACCGCAGACAAATCCCGGACTCGAGCCCCCACGTGTAGCGCACCAACCCCAGTCTTTACCTGCATTTAACTTGGCTCCTTCGCAGGAAGAGAGATACACACCGCACCACAAGCCCATACCCTCCTACGTGAGGAGGTTGAGCAGTGTTAGTTTTGGGCCTGCCTGCGGCTGAAGTTGAATCCTCCCGAGAATGATTCTCACCTTTACCTTGAATAAATGCAAGTCCTTGCTTTTCCCCAGTAATGTAACTGTCCACACCAACTGAAAGTCCAACGTCGATATTTATTTCACACGGATAATAAATAGTCTCTTTAACAGCAGACAGGTTGGAACAAGACACAGGACAGCTTAGGTGGGAGGAGGTCCAGGCACAAACTTGAATCAACTCTTTGACTGTTTAGATTTCACAAACAGCTTTGGCGCTCGATCTCTGCCACAGGCCCCGAGGTTGGTCTCTGTCACAGATCGGGTGAATAAAAGTCACTGCCACTGACTTGAAGAACGGGTCACTGCCACTGACCGTGTGAATAGGGCCTTGCCCTATGAGGCCACTGCCACTGACCTGATGTACGTGGGGTCACTGCCACTAACCGGTTGAACTTGAACTTCCCTTTTAGAGTATCTGGCCCATGTCAAGGAAAAAAACATCCCTCCGGAGAGTTACCAGAGGCCCCCACCGTCACCACGACTCTGCGCTGGGTCTTCGGAAGGGATCACCTCCCTGGCCTCCTCAATCCTAGATACGGGTCCCCTCGCAAGGCGGCACCCTGGGAGTCCTCGATCCCTAGCGGACCCCAGCCGAAGGTTGCTGAGCCCCGGGCCTTCAAAATAGTACCTCACCCCAGACTGAAGGTGTCTGGGATGGAACAGCAGCTCCACGTCCGGGCCTAGGGCACCCGGAGACGACCCTTACTCACCCCCAGGCCGAAGGTGCCTGGGCGTGGACCCCGCACGGAAGATGTCCGCCCCTTTTATACCCCTTCCCAGCAGGCACAGCAGGTTCCCCGTCCCGCTGTACTACTGCCGCGAGGGGACACAAAAGGCACAGTCCTCCACTGGTGGTTCAATCCTGGCCTACGGTGACAGTGCCACCTGTAGGCCACAGGGAACTGTACACCAATGTTATCCTCCGTGAACTGAAATAGTCCATGAATCCTAACAATCAATGTGTCTGAGTCTAATTACCACTCAGACACTCCCCCTAAATTGAGCACCCCGCTACATAGGTAACACAACACAACCCAACAGAAGGGTGTAATAGGTAACACAACCCAACAGAAGGGTGTAATAGGTAACACAACCCAACAGAAGGGTGTAATAGGTAATTCAACACAACCCAACAGAAGGGTGTAATAGGTAACACAACCCAACAGAAGGGTGTAATAGGTAACACAACACAACAAAGGGGTGTAATAGGTAACACAACCCAACAGAAGGGTGTAATAGGTAATTCAACACAACCCAACAGAAGGGTGTAATAGGTAACACAACCCAACAGAAGGGTGTAATAGGTAACACAACACAACAAAAGGGTGTAATAGGTAACACAACCCAACAGAAGGGTGTAATAGGTAATTCAACACAACCCAACAGAAGTGTGTAATAGGTAACACAACCCAACAGAAGGGTGTAATAGGTAACACAACACAACACAACAAAAGGGTGTAATAGGTAACACAACGCATTAGGAAGGGTGTAATACTGTAGGTAACACAACAGAAAAGTGTAATAGGTAACACAACAGAAAAGTGTAATAGGTAACAAAACACAACAGAAGATAGTATTCTAAAAGCTATCTATCATTGCTGGGACAATGAGTTGTATTTGGAAGATTCCCTGCCCTACAGATTGCACGTGTATAAAGGGGCAGGGAAGCTCATAACTATATTGCCCTAATATGGTTACATGGCCATTTAAAGCGTTTTCCATTCCATAAGTTATATTTTGTTCACTTGAATTGTACTTCTGAAATTGCAAAAAAACAAAAACAAAAACCTGGCTACTCCATTAGGATTAAAGCTCTGGGCTATCATTACATCCAAGATGGTGGCACCCAGTAGCGGACTTGGGGTTTTTGGATGTCTACATAAGGGAGGCTTTACAGGTAAATAATATAAATAAAATATTTTCACACATACTCTTATTTGAGAATTATTGTAGAAATTAATGGTCTGGCTACAGGTTCTCTTCAAAGAATTAACGATCGGTCCACCTAACTTAATAGGTCTAATTCAACTGTTTCTGTTTCCTACATTAAGGTAAAACAAACACCTTAAACATCACTCAGACAGAGGTAGTGGAATTCCATCAACCTGTTACAATAAACTGCAGCTTCCCTCTGAATCAGACCAATGATATCTTACGAACAGAAGTACATTGGATTTTTGGGGATGCTAGAGAGAGCTACGTCTACCATCCAAACCCGGACTACATACACCCGGATTACAAGGGAAAGACCAGATTGGTGGATGGATCTCATCTTCACCTGGAAGACTTCCATGGACCAGATAACACCACTTTCTACTGCCGAGTGATCTTTAGACAATGCTTTGGGCGAGAAGAAAGTCCAAACCGCATAGATACAATCTTAGAAGAAGGTCCTGGGACACGTTTAACAGTTAAAGGTATTAACTGACCATCAAAAATGTCAAAATGTATTATTTAAACAAGACCAAACTGTACTTAGAGTTTATGCAGCCAGAGGCCCTCCTGAGTAAGGATATACATTTTCTCCAACACCAATTATTAAAAATAAAATTATTAACCAATTAAAAATAATTAAAAATAATTATAAATAAATAAGCAGCTTTTGCAGCAATACATGCCTCAACTATATGAGCGCCATTTAGTACCACATTAAAGTCCTTGTTAACCTCAGACATGAAATATAAACAAAGCATATCCCTCTAAAGTGTTGTACTTGTCTCAATTAAAAGCACTAATGCCGCGTACACACGGTCGCAATTTCCGACAACAAATGTTCGATGGGAGCTTGTTATCGGGAAAATTTGACCGTGTGTAGGCTGCATCGGACATTTGCTGATGGAATTTCCAACAACAAATGTTTGAGAGCTGGTTCTCAATTTTTCCGACAACAAAAGTTGTTCTCGGAATTTCCAAATGTGTGTAGCCAATTCCGACGCACAAAAATTCTACACATGCTCAGAATCAATTAGACGCATGCTCGGAATCATTGTACTTCATTTTTCTCGGCTCGTCGTAGTGTTGTACGTCACCGCGTTCTTGACGTTCGGAATTTCCGAGCAACATTTGTGTGACCGTGTGTACGCAAGACAAGTTTGAGCCAACCCTTGGTCGGAAAAAAATCCACGGTTTTGTTGTTGGAATGTCCAATCGTGTGCACGTGGCATTAGTTTTATTTCTGTCTGCTGTTTTTTTCCTCTGCTATCAGCATGAGTCACTTCTGACAAGTTTTCCTGACACCAAGTGAAAAAAGGTGACAGGGGAGGAACCACCAGCTGATTAAAAGCCTCAGCTCTGTTTCTGTGAGCTGCGTGGAGGGGGGTGTGTCCCTTCCATCCACTTAGACATGATACCATATTAATTGCTTCTGTTTTTCAAGTTCCAGATCCCGAAACGATCCCGAAAAATAAACTATCGCCAATAGCAATAATCGTACTGTGTGTGGTCCTTGTTTTCCTGGTCATCTTCATTTCCTTGGCCATCTACTTCTTGAAAAAAAGAGGTAAATCTGCTGTATTTGTAAATTCATAAAAAACACAAATCATAAATGATAAAAAGGGGGCTATTTATAAAAAAATATATATACTGTACAAAGGTCTCAGCATTCGCTCAGCCGCTTCGAAATATGCGTATTTCCTATTCTTGTCAGTTCTATCTAATTACCACAATGCAGTATTTTCCTGAAATAAAACAATAAGTAAAATACCACAATATGGCTACTAGATAGATGTACAGTAGCTGACCTTCACAGGAAATACACATTTCCAACACATTATGAGGATTAATTACGACGGCTGTGGAAATGTTGAGGCACAGCAATTTTTTATTTATTTTTTACAAACAGATCCCTATTGCTTTTCTAGTAAAGTTTCACATTACTTTAGTCATTGATTGGGGAAGAATAATGTAAATTTTGGAATGAGCATAAATATCTACAAATTAAATATAAAAAAGTAAACACACTCACTTTATTGAAGAGTAGTGAACCTAATTTGTGCCTCCCTTGGAGGTCCCACCCAGTGTCATACTTTGATACCCAGGGCCCCCCAGAAGAAGACAGGCTGAGGGACGCATTGTAAGGGGGCAGATAACGGGTGGCTTCTTCTAAGTGGAAATAGAAAAGGAAGGCTGGTTTGAGGTGTGTTATTTAAAATCCAAAGGCTTGGGAGCAACAACTTACATTAAATATTGAGATGATATCATTGTGGACGTGTCCTATCCATATAGAGGTTCATAGATAATGAAAGTATGGAGGAGTATGGAGGAGAGTACAAAAGAGACAGTCCATGTATCAGCACACAGTACTGTAATTATTTCTTCACTTCTTCCCATAGGTAGCAAACAGAACAGTATTGGGTATGTCTATCTATCTATCTATCTATCTATCTATCTATCTATCTATCTATCTATCTATCTATCTATCTATCTATCTATCTTTTGTCAATATAATCTGTCTGTCTGTCTGTCTGTCTATCTATCTTCTTTTGTCAATATAATCTGTCTGTCTATCTGTCTATTTATCTTATTTTGTCAATATAATGTCTGTCTGTCTATCTCTCTATCTGTTTTATTTCGTCAGTATAATCTGTCTGTCTATCTATCTTCTTTTGTCAATATAATCTCCCTGTCTGTCTGTCTGTCTGTCTATCTATCTTATTTTGTCAATATAATCTGTCTGTCTATCTATCCTCTTTTGTCAATATAATCTGTCTGTCTATCTATCCTCTTTTGTCAATATAATCTGTCTGTCTGTCTATCTATCTTATTTTGTCAATATAATCTCCTTGTCTGTCTATTTATCTTCTTTTGTCAATATAATCTGTCTGTCTGTCTGTTCTATCTGTCTATCTATCTTCTTTTTTCAATATAATCTGTCTGTCTATCTGTATCTATCTTATTTTGTCAATATAATCTGTCTGTCTGTCTATCTTCTTTTGTCAAAAAAATTTGTCTGTCTATCTATCTTATTTTGTCAATATAATCTCCCAATCTGTCTGTCTGTCTGTATATCTACCTTATTTTGTCAATATAATCTGTCTGTCTGTCTATCTGTGTCTATCTTCTTTTGTCAATATAATCTGTCTGTCTGTCTATCTTCTTTTGTCAAAAAAATCTGTCTGTCTATCTATCTTATTTTGTCAATATAATCTCCCAATCTGTCTGTCTGTCTGTATATCTACCTTCTTTTGTCAATATAATCTGTCTGTCTGTCTATCTGTCTATCTATCTTCTTTTGTCAATATAATCTGTCTGTCTGTCTAGCTATCTTCTTTTGTCAATATAATCTGTCTGTCTGTCTATCTGTCTAGCTATCTTCTTTTGTCAATATAATCTGTCTGTCTTCTGTCTATCTATCTTATTTTGTCAGTATAATCTGTCTGTCTGAAAAAAATGTAGAAAACTGCGCTAAAAAATTCAAAGTAAGAGAACCGGATATCTTGGGCTAATATCACAGTTGCTAGTTGGGAGCTGCGATTTCTATGTAAACAACAATACAAAAACATATAATGGAAAAAGAGAAAAATCGCGCTGACCCATGAATACAAACTTAATAATCGGTTATGTGTAACCATAAAATTGAATTTAAATAAATAAACCCTAATAATGTGACTCAAATGGTGCAAAAATGTCCTTCCCATTTGGAACACACTAACTGTGAACCACACTAAAAGGAATAGAATCAATAAATGCAACAATAAAAGATCAAAAATCATATAGTCTCTGCTTTGTGCAATAGGGATGAGCTTCGAGTTCAAGTCGAACTCATGTTCGACTCGAACATTGCCTGTTCGCCCGTTCGCCGAACAACGAACAATTTGGGGTGTTCGCGGCAAATTCGAAAAGTCTTTGGGAGAAATCTAAAGTGCTAATTATAAAGGCTTATATGCAAGTTATTGTCCTAAAAAGTGTTTGGGGACCCGGCTCCTGCCCCAGGGGACATGTATCAATGCAAAAAAAAGTTTTAAAAACTGCCGTTTTTTTAGGAGCAGTGATTTTAATAATGCTTAAAGTGAAACAATAAAAGTGAAATATTCCTTTAAATTTCGTACCTGGGGGGTGTGTATGATATGCATGTAAAGTGGCGCATGTTTCCCGTGCTTAGAACTGTCCCTGCACAAAGTGTCATTTTTGAAGGAAAAAAAGTCATTTAAAAGTCACTCGCGGCTATTAATGAATTGTCAGCTTTTATCAATACATAGATAAGTCATTGATAAAAAAAAAAAGCGCGGGGGTTCCCCCAAATTCAATTACCAGGCCCTTCAGGTCTGAAATGGATATTAAGGGGAACCCCGCCGCAAATTTTAAAAAAATGGCGTGCGGTTCCCCCTAAATATCCATACCAGGCCCTTCAGATCTGGCATGGATTTTAAGGGGAACTCCACCCCAAATTAAAAAAAAAATGGCGTGGAGTCCCCCCAAAAATCCATACCAGACCCTTATCCAAGCACGCAACCTGGCCAGCCGCAGGGGAAGAGGGGGGGACGAGAGAGCGGCCCCCCTCCCTCCTGAACCGTACCAGGCCACATGCCCTCAACATGGGGAGGATGTCCCCATGTTGATGGGGACAGGGGCCTCATCCCCACAACCCTTGCCCGGTGGTTGTGGGGGTCTGCGGGCGGGGGGCTTATCGGAACCTGGAAGACCCCTTTAACAAAGGGGACCCTCAGATCCCGGCCCCCTCTATGTAAATTGGTAAGGGGTACATTGTACCCCTACCATTTCACAAAGAAAGTGTCAAAAAATGTAAAAAAAAACACACACACACCTTGGAAAAGTCCTTTATTAAAAAAAAAAAATAATAATAAAAAAAAAAAAAACATTCCAGCGATGAAATCCAGTGTCCCGCGGCGATCCCGATGTCCAGCGCTGTCCGTCATTGGTTGTGCCTGAGCGGACCTGATGGGGAACTTCCTCCCCAGTGTTTTAAATGTATAGACCCGCCCCTTCTAAAGTTCCCCATCAGGTCCGCCCCCTCGGTATGTCCGACCCCGCCTACGTCATTGGCCTGAGCGGGGAACTTCCTTCACTGTGAAAATTTAAATTACACAGTGAAGGAAGTTCCCCGCTCAGGCCATTGATGTAGGCGTGGTCGTACATACGGAGAGGGCGGACCTGATGGGGAACTTCATTCGCTGTGTAATACATGAATAGACCCGCCCCTTCTCGCGTTCCGCATCTGGTCCGCTGAGCGGACCTGATGGGGAACTTTAGAAGGGGCGGGTCTATACATTTAAAACACTGCGGAGGAAGTTCCCCATCAGGTCCGCTCAGGCACAACCAATGACGGACAGCGCTGGACATCGGGATCGCCGCGGGACACTGGATTTCATCGCTGGAATGTTTTTTTTTTTTTAATAAAGGACTTTTCCAAGGTGTTTGTGTGTTTTTATTTACATTTTTTGACACTTTCTTCGTGAAATGGTAGGGGTACAATGTACCCCTTACCAATTCACATAGGGATCTGGGGGTCCCCTTTGTTAAAGGGGTCTTCCAGATTCCGATAAGCCCCCTGCCCGCAGACCCCCACAACCACCGGGCAAGGGTTGTGGGGATGAGGCCCTTGTCCCCATCAACATGGGGACATCCTCCCCATGTTGAGGGCATGTGGCCTGGTACGATTCAGGAGGGAGGGGGGGCCGCTCTCTCATCCCCCCCTCTTCCCCTGCGGCCGGCCAGGTTGCGTGCTCAGGTAAGGGTCTGGTATGGATTTTTGGGGGGACTCCACGCCATTTTTTTTTAATTTGGGGTGGAGTTCCCCTTAAAATCCATGCCAGATCTGAAGGGCCTGGTATGGATATTTAGGGGGAACCGCACGCCATTTTTTTTTAAATTGCGGCGGGGTTCCCCGCTTTCCCCTGAAGGGCCTGGTAATTGAATTTGGGGGAGCCCCTACGCTTTTTTTTTTTTTTTATCAATGACTTTTCTATGTATTGATAAAAGCCGACAATTCATTAATAGCCGCGAGTGAGTTTTAAATGACTTTTTTTCCTTCAAAAATGACACTTTGTGCAGGGACAGTTCTAAGCACGGGAAACATGCGCCACTTTACATGCATATCATACACACCCCCCAGGTACAAAATTTAAAGGAATATTTCACTTTTATTTTTTCATTTTAAGCATTATTAAAATCACCGCTCCCGTAAAAACGTCTATTTTTTAAACCTTTTTTTGCATTGATACATGTCCCCTGGGGCAGGACCCGGGTCCCCAAACACTTTTTAGGACAATAAATTGCATATTAGCTTTTATAATTAGCACTTTAGATTTCGAACGTTCGAGTCCATTGTATTTAATAGGGTTCTAAAGTTCACGCGAACATTCTGTCTGTTCGCAGGTTCTGGTGCGAACCGAACAGGGGGGTGTTCGGCTCATACCTGTTGTGCAACCTGATTCTGCTGCAGAGCTATGTGACTCCAGAGAACTAATACAGTCTGTATATCTATCTTCTTTTGTCAATACAATCTGTTTGTCTATCTATCTTATTTTGTCAATATAATCTCCCTGTCTGTCTTTCTATCTATCTTATTTTGTCAATATAATCTCCCTGTCTGTCTTTCTATCTATCTTATTTTGTCAATATAATCTCCCTGTCTGTCTATCTATCTACCTTCTTTTGTCAATATAATCTGACTGTCTGTCTATTTATCTTCTTTTGTCAATATAATCTGTCTGTCTATCTGTCTATCTATCTTCTTTTGTCAATATAATCTGTCTGTCTGTTTATCTCATTATCTCAATTTACATTTATTCACCAGAGAGACAATTGTTGAGACCATGGAGATGACAGACGACGAAAAAGGAGGTAAATGTTTTCAATGTCGATCTTCAGAATCCCCTCACCGCACACATACATTCTCCATACTGTACAGAACTTTCATGTCTCTCATCTCTTATATTAAGGCATGTTGATAGCTCCCTGATCATTATAAGTGTAGCGGAACCTCACTCTCCCTCTTGCCTATTGTGAATGGCTTGTGTCTAGGGGTACCTGGGAGAGGAGAGTGCAGGAACACTACGCCAAGCTCTCCCCTCGTGTGTATAAGAGGGTTGAGCAAAGTTAGTTGATTTACCTCCCGGGTCTGTCCACTGCATACTAAGCCTCAGTTGTTCCATGGAGACATGTCTGCCAATAATAGAGCCCCACACCAATCGAAAGTCCAACACTCCTTTATTTCTCGTACAATACGGTGAACACAATCAGTTGAACTTCCAATTACAGATGAACATGGGGGTGTGGGAACGAGTAGGCCCAGGCACAACTGAACTCTCCTATTCCTTTGCTAGCGAATAGGCCTGGCGCACGGTCTCTGCCACCGACCGTGAGTTTTGGTCGCTGCCACCGACCGGATGAACTGTTGAGGCCCCTGCCACAGGCCTAATAGCAGGTCTCTGCCACTGACCTGATTGAAATAGCTGGACCGCTGCCACCGGTCATTGAACGTAGACTGAACTTCCTCTTTGAACTTGGCCCCTGTTCGGGAAAGATATCCCTCCGGGTGGTCTCCAGAGGTTCACCCGGCACTGGCAATCTGCTGCACCAGGTCTTCGGGTGAATCCTTCCTCCGGTCCCTTACGCCTCTGGATTTGGGTGCCCCACTCCCGGGGCCCCCTAGGATGATCCCTCCCTCGTGGGACCCAGCGGAAGGTACTGGGCCCAAGGCCTCCGGCTGAGTACCTCACCCCAGACTGAAGGTGTCTGGGATGGAACACGAACTCCAAGTGTCCAGGCCTAGGCCGCCTGGACACCGACCGTAACCACAGCCCTCAGGCTGAAGGTGCCCGGGACTCGAACCTCGGGGCGAAGATGTCTGACCCCTTTATACCCTTTCCCAGGATGCACGGTGGGTTCCCCAGCCCGCTGTACAACCGCTGCGAGAGGTCACAAAGGGTACGGCACTGCAGCGATAGTTCAACCCCGGCCCAAAGAGACAGCGCCACCTGCTGGGCCGCAGGGAACTATGCATTACTGGTGTCCTCACCAGTTTAAAAAGTACATACCCGCTACATAAGTAAACTGTGAATCTCTGCTCTAACCATTGTGAAATGAGGACAATATGGGGTTGATTTACTAAAACTGGAGAGTGCAAAATCTGGTGCAGGCTGTGCATGGTGGCCAATCAGCTTCTAACTTCAGCTTGTTCAGTTAAAGCGGAGTTCCGCCTAAGTTTTTTTTTTTTTTTAAAGTCAGCAGCTACAAATACTGCAGCTGCTGACTTTTAAAATATGGACACTTACCTGTCCAGGGCGCCCGGGATGTCGGCACCCAAAGCCGATCTGTCCCTCAGCTCTCGGGTGGAGGTGCCGCCATCTTCGGTAAGGGAATCAGGAAGTGAAGCCTTGTGGCTTCACAGCCTGGTTCCCTATTGCACATGCATGAGTCGCGCTGCGCGTCCTCACTGGTCCCTGCTGTCTTCTGGAACCTGGGTGACTCCCAGAAGACAGCGGGGGGACGGAGGAGGGGCCGGACGTGGCGTAGATCCGCGGATACTGCGGCGACCTATGCCCGGAAGTGGGAGAAAATACCTGGCTTAGACAGGTATCTGCTCCCCCCTCCCCCCTGAAAGGTGCCAAATGTGACACCGGAGGGGGGGGGGATTCCGAAAAGCGAAAGTTCTATTTTTGGGTGGAACTTCGCTTTAAGCTTCGACAAAAACAATGGAAGCTGATTGGTTTTTATGCAGAGCTGCACCAAACTGTGCGCTCTCCAGTTTTAGTAAATCAACCCCTATATCATTATTTTACAGACATTTGCTACAGGGCTATTCTATCATATACAATATGCAAAGCCCATTGGACTTTCCAATATGGGGATGTAGGAGAAACCACAACCATGTCTTGACTGTTTCTAATTTTTCTATTTGAGTCCCTCCTCTCTGAATGATAGCTGTTTGGGCAGAAGAGCAAATCACAAACTAGTCACAGCATAGTAATAAGGTGGAAAACAGACTCAAGTGCAGCACTTACTGGCTACAAGGAGATGTTTATATGCAATATTTCATACGTAGATGACTACGAATAACTAAAAAATGAAGTTGGTGTGATCTGTTTTTAGGAGCCAACAAAACAAATCCATTGAAATGCACATTTTAATATACACTATATTGTCAAAAGTATTGGGACGCCTGCCTTTACACACACATGAACTTTAATGGCATCCCAGGATTAGTCTGTAGGGTTTAATATTGAGTTGGCCCACCATTTGCCGCTATAACAGCTTCAACTCTTCTGGGAAGGCTGTCCACAAGGTTTAGGAGTGTGTCTATGGGAATGTTTGACCATTCTTCCAGAAGCATTTGTGAGGTCAGGCACTGATGTTGGATGCTCCTAACTTTGTGGGAACAGTTTGGGGACGGCCACTTCCTGTTCCACATGACTGCGCACCAGTGCACAAAGCAAGGTCCATAAAGACATGGATGAGCTAGTTTGGGGTGGAGGAACTGCACAGAGTCCTGACCTCAACCCGATAGAACACCTTTGGGATGAATTAGAGTGGAGACTGCGAGCAAGGCCTTCTCGTCCAACATCAGTGTCTGACCTCACAAATGTGCTTCTGGAAGAATGGTCAAACATTCTCATAGACACACTCCTAAACCTTGTGGACAGCCTTCCCAGAAGAGTTGAATCTGTTACAGCTGCAAAGGGTGGACCAACTCAATATTGAACCCTACAGACTAATCCTGCGTACACACGATCGGAAATTCTGACAAGAAAAGTCCGATGTGTGCTTTTTGTCGGAAATTCCAACCGTGTGTATGCTCCATCTGACTTTTTCTGTCGGAATTTCCGTCAACAAAAGATTGAGAGCAGGTTCTCTATTTTTCTGACGGAAAAAGTTTCTATCCGAAATTCTGCTCGTCTGTATGCAATTCCGACGCGCAAAAAAAACCACGCATGCTCAGAATCAAGCAGAAAAGCCGAACTGCCTATTGAACTTCATTGATCTCGGCTCATCGTACGTCTTGTACGTCACCGCGTTCTTGACGGTCGGAATTGTGTGACCGTGTGTATGCAACACAAGTTTGAGCCAACATTCCGGCAGAAAAAATCCACGGTTTTCTTGTCTGAATTTCCGATCGTGTGTACGTGGCATAAGACTGAGATGTCATTGAAGTTCATGTGTGTGTAAAAGCAGGTGTCCCAATACTTTTGACAATATAGTATAACTCCCAATCAGTCTAAATAAATAAAAAAATAATGCATCTGAAAGCTCTTACCCGACCTTTCAGGTTGTTGCCAAACACAACTGTCTCTTTGGTATTACCCGATAGCCACTCATCTTTTGGAATTTCTTCAAAATGATTGGCTACTGATACTTAGAAAGGGTCTATTTATTCTGTTGCAATGATTAAAGTAAAGCTTGCTGAGGGAACTATGGGAGCTGCCATTGGTCAGCTCCTTAAAAAAGTACTAGTTCCCTACCTGTCATATCGATCCTTTGGCATCAATACCAGGGTCACTAACCTGGAAGGAATAGGCAGATCGGGGATGTTAGAGAAAAGTCAGAAGTCTGTATTCTAGTAATTTCCGTTATTAAAAACAAGGGATCAGCATGCCAGATAGGCAACTAGCATCTGGAAATAAGAATTCGGCAATGGTGGCCTTCATATTTTTCTCTCCCTAACTTTCAGGTTATGAAAACCCGACAATGATTCGAAGACAACAGGAGGTAATGACTTTTTATTTATTTATCTATAATTTTTTTACCTAGTTTTTAACCAAAAGATACTTATTTTGTATACTATGGAACAACACTGAGAAAACATTTTTTGACTTGTAATTATATGCTCAATTTTACCGTATTCCTTTTAATGTAGATCAGATCTTTAATTTATCTTTTTTTTTTTTTTTAAATGTGACACTATGGAATGCATAAAAAATAAATAAAAAATTGCTGTACAAATGACTCTGCATTCACAAATAATCTAGTGGCCATAGTGAAGGCTCCATCTAGTGGCCATAATGCATTTTTTTCCTGAAATACCACAATCAGGAAAATACTGCATTGTGACCACTAGATGGAGGTGAAAATCATAGGAAATACACATTATTAGACACATTATGGAGAATATTTGTGAGGGCTGTGTGAATGCAGAGGCATTTATACAGCTATTTTTCTGTAACTTTTTTTTTTTTAATGTAGACAACTTACTAACTTTCTGTTCGAACTAATAAGGCCTCCTCTGCATTACTGAAATCCCAAGCATTGTTATTTATATATATACACACACATATATATATATATATATATATATATATATATATATATATATATATATATATATATATATATTTTGGGCTAGACATACACTTTTCATTCAGATCCACATCAAGTTTTTTTTTTCTATTTAAATACTTTTGCAGGGTGAAGATATGGTATACTCTACTGTAAATCATTACGCGTCTTCCATGCGCAAAAATACAAAGGGACCTTCAGAGAGACCGCCAGATCCCACTACAGAGACTGTCTACGCTGAAGTGAGAAAGAGCTGAAGAACAAATTTCACGTTTTCCTTGCAGAGTGGAGTTTATTGATGTTTTCCCAAATGTAAAAAAAAAAACGAAGCCACTAAAGGAACAAACCCAAAAAATATATAAAATGCATAAAAATTTTAAAGATTTTTTTTTTTTTATGGCAGTTTTTTTTACACATACCTCTAAATTAGACATATAAGAAGGCCAGTATGGTGGCCTGAATTTATGGGAGGAGTCCGGGGGGGGTATTTAAGCAGCCCACTCACCTGTATCTCTTGTCGGTTCCGATGCCCAATTCATTACGTCATTAGGCTCTTCCCAGCTCACTGCATAGTTCTTGAGTCTGTGATCGATACCAGAGTCTATCGGCTTTCCGTACATGGTCTTCGTCAGCTATTCTTACTCACTGTCGTAGGTACAGTACCTGCCGCCGATATTGTGTTAATCTTGCCTATGCTAGCGGCGAGATTAACACCCGCAAGCCCCGTTGCGGGAGCCAGCGCTGAGCTATGTTCCCGCTCGCCGCCCCCAATGGATTCCTATGGATGCGCGGCATCTCGTGGGGGCACAGCCTCGCATCGCCGGTTTTCGCGCTGGAAAACACAAAATCGACAGCACCTACTGTAGGGCTCGAATTTCTTGTACCGTTCGCAATTGTTAAAATTTGATTATGTTCTCAGCTCGCACCCCTTTGTAGTTTGCGGCCCACGAGCCGTCGTCTGTAGTGTCCTGGCTTCACTCAACACATGCATTGTAGATTCGTAGATTGTAGATTCGTAGGTCTCCTTTTGCCTTGTTGTTGTTTCTGTATCTGCAAACTTACGAATCGTTCGCAGACCTTCGAAAGATCCGAACAGTCTTTTCGATTAACCATTATATCATATTCAAATTATATTTGAAAAAAGAATCTTCGAATCGTTGCCGGTCGTTGTCTGACATCGCTTGGCTCAGGAATTCCTGATTTATAGTCTGCCACTTCTATTTGCAATCTTTGTTATCCCCAACACTACACAGGCTCCCCGCGTCACATCGCAAAACACCATAGTCGGCTTAGTTGTAAGCCATGCAATAGCCAACAGCCCGATTTGAATCCCGGTCGCGTCAGCAGCTCTACTATTCAAATCCTTGGCACGACACTTCTCGATTCCATCAATTATACGCACCATAAGTTGCCAAAATAGAAAGAAGTGTTTGGACAGCCGCACTTCAAAAAAACCTTTTGGTGGCCTTTATTGATAAAAAGTTGAATAAAAGCACTACAAGCCACAGCAAGGATTAGGATACACAGCCGACGCGTTTCGCACTGATGCTTAGTCATAGCTGACATACATAAAATTGCACTTCAAATATATACCTTTATCCAAAAAGTCATGTGATCAGAGTAGCAAATAATAAATTGCATCCAATTAGAAATTTGATGATTGGGACCACATGCGTGTATGGTTAAAAATACGAGACTATTGCAAATAACAAAAACAATTCAGAATGTGGGTGTTGGATCAAAAGATGTGAATATGTTGCAACCAATCAGTGTAATGTTCCTATTTTTCCACACCATACAGTCTGGAGTTTGATAAAATCAAACACACTATCAATAAATACCTTCCCATTCTATATAATGATGTAGCTTATCAGGAGATACTATCCAAAGGTATCAAATCTGTATCCCGCAGGGCCCCGACATTGGGGAGCACACTTTCACCAAGCTTGTTCCAAAGTAAGCCACTAAGCACAAATTGGTTACAATTTTTTTTTTGTTTGTTTAATATGTATTTATTGAGAAAATTATATAGATATAACATTCAAATGAGATACATTGAAAATAGTTCAGAGGGTTAACATGTGGAGAGATTCACTCGGGTTTAAAGTAAAAACATTCTGAGTAACCCATATTTACTGAAATAAACAACAGCATTAGAACTAAAATTTAGAAGAAAAATTGGTTACAATTTAAAGGGACCTTTAGATGTGGAACCAAGGGATGCAACTACCGCCGTCATATCAAAACAGGTCATATCAAATCCCACAATTCATCAATTGTAACACTAAGTTTATAGTGTATGTCATCAATTGTGACTTGTGTCGGATTAAATATGTGGGTCGTACGATACGGGGACTCAAAGATAGATTGTACGATCACTTATATGATATTGACAAGAATCACAATACTAATGTAGCTAAACACTGGAACACGATACACTCTAAGGATGTGTCATGTCTATCCATCCAAGGCATAGAGAGAATCACCACTCCAGTGAGAGGAGGAGATAGATTCAGAAAATTATGTAGGCGCGAGGTCTGTTGGATATTTCCTTTGCACACGAGAATACCAATGGGGTTGAATTTCGAATGGGATGTTTCCCATTATTATGATTATTTATGTCCGATAGACCTCTCGCTTACATCTCTATGTTCATATCATTATGGGTCTGTGTTTTTTTTTTTTTTATTACACACTTATGCCATCCAAAGCCTTGAACAGTTAACCTAGACCACAATTTTTTATCTCCATTTCCATGCCTATTAATTGTTATATTGTTTAGAACACACAAATATTTCTCCACCCATATCTTTTGGTGCAGAGAAATGAGAAATATAATATAAAATATAAAGAATTTTATAGGGTTCATACATGGTTAAATGGAGATATAGGCCATGAGGGTCCTGCCAAGATCTAAACGTCAATTGTCTCTTTGCTTCCTTCCCGTTTTCATTTTAGTTTCATCACTTTTTTGGTATTCGAACAAGGAAAGGACTATGTGTGTGTTTATCAATTGAGCCCTTTAACACAATCAAGAGACTATCTACATGAGACAAAGACGTTTTCTTTATGCACTTCCAACCATCAGTGCAGATTTTATGTTTCATGTTGTATGATATTTGTTTCATGTTTTAATATACTACGTGTGATTAGTTATATAATTATTCTTACTTATGATTTTAGCGTTCTTTACATACCTCAACAATGGTTCATAATTACGACACATCTGTATATGCATATTCATTGTATTTAATTTACTATATACATACTCAGGTAGTTTCATTAAACCCTGGGTCACGTATAGTGTGACCGTATGCGTGTGCGGCCAATCTTTATGCTGGTACTCCCAAGTACCTAGGCTGATGACGGACAACATACAGTCCGTTCATTTATTCGATTTGCCTAGGATTTCGATACATTCCTGTAATTATTTTTTATTGCCATTTTCATACAGCTATATATATACATTTTTTGTCATAATTTGGATATTTACATATATTTAATTACACTGACATCATATATTTATATATATACTGTGACAGCAGGAAGGTAAAGTCACCTGGTTGCATCCAGGGGGGTAGATATATTTCGCCCAGATTCAGGCTTTACGCCGACTTATACAACTAGGTGGAGAGTTGTATAAGCCCAGCTGAGGCTAGTGGGCTCATGGATGACTCATACCTCTAGGGAGAGTGTGGGGCGTCGTGCAGACAGGGAGTTGATGAGACCAGCTGAAGCTTGTCAGCTCATTTAGGCCTCTATAAGAACTCCCAGATTCATTAGGTGTTAGCTCATGCCTGGAACCAGACCTGTGTGGACTGTCTAGGGAGAGGGAACCCCTGTGCGGTGAGACAAAGCCTGTGTGGCTATTTGCTTGGACATTTAAAACCAGGGACTTAGGGACTAGGACAGCACTAGGCTGATCCCAGTTGTTAGTTAGGAAACCTGTATGTTTACTCAGAGGTCAAGTTGACCAGGATTTATTTTATTTATGTTTCTTTTGCTTTGCTGTGTTTTGTCACTGTAAATAGAAAATAAACCGCACCTTTTTGATTTTGAAAACCACAACCTCCGTTTGCTGGGCCTGTTTTTGTGTGGGGAGCCCATCCCGGGGGTCACACACACCCGCTGCCGAGCGAACCCCCTCACAGTTGGTGGAGAACCAGTGGCAGTTTTTTTTAAGCCAGCATGGAGGAGATACTGAAACAGCTGGCTCTAGCAAATGCCAATCAACAGCAGACAAATGCAGGTTTGCAAAGGAGCCTTGCAGCCCAGCAGCAAGCTCATCAACAGAGCCTTGCAGCCCAGCAGCAAGCTCACCAACAGAGTCTGGAAGCTCAGCAACAAGCCCAGCAGCAATCTGAGGCCCGCTTCATAGACCTGTTACAGAAGCAAGAGCAGAGACTACAACAAATGGAAGCAGTAATGCAGCAACGTCCGCAGACCAGTGAGGAAAGCCGTCCCACTAATACCGCGTCCTTTGGGGTGAGTCGTTTATTGACAAAAATGACTGGAGAGGATGATCCAGAGGTATTTTTGACCACATTTGAAAGGACCGCTGAAAGAGAAAAGTGGCCTGAGGAGCAGTGGGCTGGACTGGTGGCTCCTCCGTTAACTGGTGAATCGCAGAAAGCTTACTATGACCTAGAGCCTAACCAAGCAAAAGACTATGTGATGCTAAAAGCTGAAATTTTGGCAAGGCTGGGTGTCACCCAGGCTG
This sequence comes from Rana muscosa, assembly GCA_029206835.1. Classification (NCBI taxonomy): domain Eukaryota; kingdom Metazoa; phylum Chordata; class Amphibia; order Anura; family Ranidae; genus Rana; species Rana muscosa. Next base: position 342,104,093 of record CM055118.1, on the reverse strand, counting down.
TCCGGGCTCAGCGTGTGCATAACTGGACTTTCCAGCTTGGAAAACCCCCCAGGTCTCAAATGTATGATCTCATTCACCTGAGCAGAAAGTGGCTACAGCCAGAGACTTTGTCCGCACCAAAGATTGTGGAACGTGTTGTAATGGATCGGTTTTTGAGAGCTCTTCCTACTGCCATCCAAAAGTGGGTAAGCCATGGAGACCCAAAGACGGCCAATGGTCTTGTGGATCGTGTGGAGAAATACTTGGCTACAGAGAACCTGACGGCCCCTTCCAGAGACACTCGGACTTTCCACCCTAAGACCAGACCATCCCCAGGGGCGGATAAGAGGATTCCAAGGGGTGAGGGTGGAGAGAGTGAGAGGGTGGGAGCTCTACCCCAAGTTTGGCGAGAACAGCCTGGGAAATCAGCGGCTCAAGAGGCGGCAAGAAGGATCGTTTGCTACCGCTGCCGGCAAGCGGGACATATTGCAGCCAATTGCCCGGTTGTGGAGGAACCCATGCAGTGTGACTTTCTGACGGGCAGACGTCAGTCGCTGTGTGCGACAGTCGCATGCACTGCCATTCGAGGAACTGAGAAACATTTATGCAAAATGTGTGTTAATGGTAGAAATGTTGTGGTATTGCTGGATTCAGGTAGCCTTGTGACCCTGATAAAGGCTGAGTTAGTTAAAACAGAGGTCTTTGGGAATAGCAAGGTAGCTGTTATTTGTGTGCATGGGGACACCCGAGAGTATCCAGTGACTACAGTGTGTTTCGAGACCCCCAAAGGTACCCTCTCTCATCCAGTGGGCTTAGTATCTCAGTTACCGCATGACGCCATTGTGGGAAGGGATTTTCCGAAGTTCTGGGAACTGTGGGATGATCCTGAGCCCCCCACTGGTGCCCCTATGTACCAGGAATGTGATAGCCAGAACTCCCCTGAGAGTGGTGAGGACTCTCCGGAATTTCCCTTATCAGTATTGGCAGGGGAGACTCAAGAAACTGGAGAGGAGCCCACCTCCTCAGACGAAAACCTACCGTCTGTGGAGTTTTCTGATCTTGAGGTTCACAGGGAAAACTTTGCCACAGAACAGTTGAAAGACCCCGCCCTAATAAAGGCACGGGAAAACGTAGTGAAAATAGATGGCGAGTTAGTGAACCCAGATAATACCTGCACTTACCCATACTTCAGCGTAGAGAAGGACCTACTGTATCGGGTGGCAAAAAGGGCAGAAGAAACCGTTGAGCAGCTTGTGGTGCCCAAACCTTACAGGAAGTTGGTGTTGGAGTTGGCCCATGGGCACATTCTTGGAGGTCATCTGGGGACAGAGAAAACCCGAGAGAGGGTATTACAGAGATTCTATTGGCCGGGGGTGATGAAGGACATAGAAAATTATTGTTCCTCCTGCCCTGTGTGTCAGAGGTCGGCCCCGATGCCACATTTCCGTAGCCCGCTGGTCCCTCTACCCATCATTGAGGTCCCGTTTGAGAGGATCGCCATGGATTTGGTAGGGCCTATAATCAAGTCCGCTAGGGGGCACCAGTACATATTAGTTATAATGGACTATGCCACCCGTTATCCAGAAGCGATCCCTCTCCGAAATACCTCGGCCAAAACCATAGCCAAAGAGCTATCTCTTGTGTTTAGCCGGGTGGGTATTTGTAAAGAACTGCTTACGGACCAAGGTACACCCTTTATGTCCCGGGTTATGAAGGAGCTGTGTAAATTGTTCAAAGTGACGCAATTACGTACATCTGTGTATCACCCCCAAACCGATGGGCTGGTTGAAAGATTCAACAAAACCCTAAAACAAATGTTGAAGAAAGTGGTGGATAGAGATGGAAAGGATTGGGACTGTCTACTTCCTTATCTGATGTTTGCTATTAGGGAGGTGCCCCAATCCTCTATGGGATTCTCCCCCTTTGAGTTACTGTATGGGAGACACCCAAGAGGGCTGTTGGATATTGCCAAGGAAACTTGGGAAAGTGAGAGTTCTCCCCACAGGAGTGTGATTGAGCATGTCGCCCTGATGCAAGACCGAATTGCACAGGTAATGCCCATCGTGAAGGAACATTTGGCCCAAGCGCAGTTAGCACAGCAGAGAGTGTACAACCATGGAGCCAAGACCCGTACCTTTTCCCCGGGGGATAGGATACTGGTACTTGTCCCTACGGTTGAAAGTAAATTCCTTGCCAAATGGCAAGGCCCCTATGAGATAATGGAAAAAGTGAGCGAAGTGAATTACAAGGTCAGACAACCAGGAAGGCGAAAGCCCGAACAGATCTATCACGTTAATCTGTTGAAAGCCTGGAGGGATAGAGAGTCCCTAGTCGCAGACACTTGGTCACCAGCTCAAACTGGTTGCGTGATTCCTGAGGTTGGAATAGCAGCCACCTTGTCACAACCCCAACAACAGGAGGTTAAGGAGTTTGTGCTTCGCAACAAGGAGGTATTCTCTGAGCTGCTGGGACAAACATCTGGGGTAGAGCATGACATCATTACCCCGCCCGGTGAAAGGGTGAAGTTAAAACCCTATCGGATCCCAGAGGCCCGACGGGAGGCAATACGGGAGGAAGTACAGAAAATGCTGAACTTAGGGGTGATAGAGGAGTCCCAAAGTGATTGGTCTAGTCCCATTGTGTTGGTGCCTAAACCGGATGGGAGCTGGCGATTTTGTAACGATTTTCGTCAGTTGAACAAAGTTACAAAATTTGACACCTACCCCATGCCACGTATAGATGAGTTGATCGACCGGCTGGGAACAGCCCGATACATGACGACTCTTGACCTCACAAAAGGGTATTGGCAAATCCCCCTGGCCAAGTCGGCCAAAGAGAAAACCGCATTTGTAACCCCAGACGGGGCGTTCCAATATAAAAGAATGCCGTTCGGGTTACAGAATGCGCCGGCCACATTCCAGCGGAAAATGGACCAGATGCTGAGGCCCCATCGGAAGTATGCTGCGGCTTACCTGGATGACGTAATTGTCCATAGCACAGATTGGGCCTCACATCTGCCAAAAGTGCAAGCAGTCCTGGACTCTGTTCGGGAAGCGGGGTTTACGGCTAACCCCAAGAAGTGTACCATTGGGCAGGAGGAGGCCAAATATCTTGGGTACACCATTGGGAGGGGAGTAATAAAACCCCAACTCAACAAAGTCGAGGCGATCCAGAGTTGGCCACGTCCCAACAGCAAGAAGCAGGTACGAGCCTTTCTGGGAATCGCTGGGTATTATCGGCGATTCATTCCCCACTTTGCTTCTAAGGCTGTGCCCCTAACCAACCTGACGAAGGGGAAAGGGTCGGTCATGATTAAATGGACCCCCGAGGCTGAGGCAGCATTCCAATTCTTGAAACAAGCCTTATGTAGCCAGCCAGTGTTGTACTCACCCGACTTCTCTAAAGACTTTGTCGTACAAAGTGATGCGTCAGATGTGGGGTTAGGAGCAGTATTGTCCCAGGTCTGGAACGGGGAAGAGCACCCAGTCATTTACCTCAGCAGGAAGTTGAAGTCCCATGAGGTAAATTACGCCACCGTTGAAAAGGAGTGTTTAGCGGTGAAGTGGGCTCTAGATTCCCTTCGGTACTACCTGCTAGGTAGGCACTTTGACATGGTTACGGATCACGCTCCGTTAAAGTGGATGGCTCAAAACAAGGAAACAAATAGAAGAGTGAATAGGTGGTTCCTGGCCCTCCAGGAATTCAACTTCACAGTAAAGCATCGCCCTGGCGTTCAAATGGGGAATGTGGATGCTTTGTCTCGAGTACATGAATGCCTGATTGCTGGTGTTCCAACCCCGAGGTTAAAACAAGAGGGGGGGGTATGTGACAGCAGGAAGGTAAAGTCACCTGGTTGCATCCAGGGGGGTAGATATATTTCGCCCAGATTCAGGCTTTACGCCGACTTATACAACTAGGTGGAGAGTTGTATAAGCCCAGCTGAGGCTAGTGGGCTCATGGATGACTCATACCTCTAGGGAGAGTGTGGGGCGTCGTGCAGACAGGGAGTTGATGAGACCAGCTGAAGCTTGTCAGCTCATTTAGGCCTCTATAAGAACTCCCAGATTCATTAGGTGTTAGCTCATGCCTGGAACCAGACCTGTGTGGACTGTCTAGGGAGAGGGAACCCCTGTGCGGTGAGACAAAGCCTGTGTGGCTATTTGCTTGGACATTTAAAACCAGGGACTTAGGGACTAGGACAGCACTAGGCTGATCCCAGTTGTTAGTTAGGAAACCTGTATGTTTACTCAGAGGTCAAGTTGACCAGGATTTATTTTATTTATGTTTCTTTTGCTTTGCTGTGTTTTGTCACTGTAAATAGAAAATAAACCGCACCTTTTTGATTTTGAAAACCACAACCTCCGTTTGCTGGGCCTGTTTTTGTGTGGGGAGCCCATCCCGGGGGTCACACACACCCGCTGCCGAGCGAACCCCCTCACAATACATTTATAAAACTTAAATCCAACGGAGGTCACTATATGCATATGCCTAATACTTTAAGATTATTATTACTATCATCACTTTCATTACTTTGGCTTTCATCTTCGCAACCTCGCACTGGTACCGTTATATATGTTCATAACATGTCACAAACTCATATTTCACATGTTTATACTATTTGATCTATGTCTATATGTACACACACATTAATTAATCATTTAATTTATAAATGTTTCATATAGACATTTCTGCACATGTTTATATATGGTCTAACTTCCACTATGGGATTATTTTACCCTTTGAGGAGCACATTTTGACTATTCATATTTTCACCTTACTTATTTCACACTTTAAAGCGGTTGTATACCCAGTGATTTTTATTTTTTTAAACCTGTAAAGGAAAAGGCATAATGAGCTAGTATGCACCGCATACTAGCTTATTATGAAATACTTACCTTAGAACGAGGTGTCGATGTCCCTCCTGGTCCACGCCGAGGGAGCTGACATTATGCCTCGACGTGTCTTCCGGGTATCGCGGCTCCAGCGCTGTGAGTGGCTGGAGCTGCGATGTCGTCACTCCTGCGCATGCGCGTGGGAGACTTCTTTCCGGCAAGGTCCGGCGTCCGTCAGGCCTTCAGTCGAGAATCCCCTGTGCGCATGCGCTGCTGCAGTCAGCGGCGCAGTGCAAGGGGAATATCTCCTAAACCGTAAAGGTTTAGGAGATATTTTTTTTTTACCTACAGGTAAGCCTTAGTTACAGGCTTACCTGTAGGTAAAAGTAAAAAAATAACAGTATACAACCGCTTTAAGTGCTTTATCATTTTATTTTCCCCTACATGCATTTATTCAAAATGTGAAACCTTCATGCCGCGTACACACGGCCGTTTTTCTCGTTGGGAAAAAACGACATTTTTTCCATTCGACGAGAAAAACGATAGTCTGTGGGCTTTCTGTCGTTTTTCTCGACGAGAAAAACGGCATTAAAAACGACGAGAAAAATTAGAACATGTTCTAATTTTTCTCGTCGTTTTTTCCTACATTTTTTCCGCGGCAGTGTTTCCCAAAGGGAAAACAAGCTGTTCCCCCGTTTTAAATGACATTATTCACGGTGGTTTTTTAACCGCCGTGAATAATGATCGTATGTACGCGGCATCACTCTTTGTTCACTTTTAACCAATTTAAGTTTATTTTTATACTACATGTATTTCATATATTTTAATGAATCAATACGTCTACACTGATTGGTTGCAACATATTCACATGTTTTGATCCAACACCCACATTCTGAATTGTTCTTGTTATTTGCAATGGTCTCATATTTTTTGACCATACACGCATGTGGTCCCAATCATCAAATTTCTAATTGGATGCAATTTACCATTTGCTACTCTGATCACATGACATTTTGGGTAAAGGTATATATTTGAAGTGCAATTTTACGTATGTCAGCTATGACTAAGCACTAAGCATTAGTGTGAAACGCGTCGGCTGTGTATCCTAATCCTTGCTGTGGATTGTAGTGCTTTTATTCAAGTTTTTATCAATAAAGGCGACAAAAAGTTTTTTTTGGAGTGCAGCTGTCCAAACACTTCTTTCTATTTTTGCTTCATGCATTGCCAGGACCCTTGGTTTCTGTGAGGAGACTAATTACCAAGTACATCCACCTGGAGCGGTTACTCCCTTTCCCCACCGTAAGTTGCCTCAGCTAGGTCTACATCGTGAGGCACCTACCACAAGCAACCAGTCGTTTCTAAGACCATTCAAATGTACGATCGCATTTACTCACAAACACGTACAATACTCCAGCTTCGTAAAACTCTGACACAAGTCGGCGCGGTTGTTCATTTCCATATATATATATATGATCATGACTTGGGGTGATACACAGCCATGGCTTATCCCCACACATTCAAATTTCTCTGCTGTCCTTGTTTTCGCCTCCCAGATGAGGCTACTTTCTTGCAACCGTTGCAAGCACGTCTCCAGTGGCACACGACCCGGCCACTCACTATCTCCAGCGGCACACAATACGGCCGCTCATTGTCTCCAGTGGCACTCAAACCCGGCCACTCTCGTTTTTTCTGTCTGTCGTTTCTCCATTGGGTCAGTTTGATGGGCACAGTGGCTGCGTTTGAAGGCACAGTGGCGGCAATTCATGGGCACTGTAGCTGTGTTTGATGGGCACAGTGGCTGTAATTGATGGGTTTTTTTTCAGTTTGTTTGCGCCCCCCCCAAAAATTTTGAGCACCAGCCGCCTTTAGAGTGTGGAAGGAAACTGGAGTACCCAGAGGGACTATCTGAAGAATAGTTGCAAATGGAACAAAGAGGTGTCCCAGGAAAGCAAAATAGGGGGAGGATCCACCACGGCTTTAAGTATAAATAAATAGGCTTTATTGATGAAAAAAGTACACACACAATCAGTTAAAGTATGTGCAAGGCAACATTAATGCCGCATACACACGATCGGATTTTCCGCTCAAGCTTGGCTTGCATAAACACGGTCACACAAAAGTTCTCTGAACGTCAAGAACGCAGTGACATACAACACTACGACGAGCCGAGAAAATTAAGTTCAATGCTTCCGAGCATGCGTCAAATTGTTTCTGAGCATGCGTCGGAATTTTGCGCGTCGGAATTGCTACAGACGATCGGAATTTCCGATCTGAATTTTTCCCATCAGAGCATACACACGGTCGGAAATTCCGACGAAAAGCTCTCATTGGACTTTCGCTGGCGTAAAATTAGACCATGTGTACGCGGCATAAGCCCTATTCAGAACTGTACTCCTGACTATACCTAACCATTATTATAAAAACATTCTGCAGTAATAAACAACGTTATCTTAAAAAACACACAGAGCACAGTTTAAACCGCCACTCCAAACAAACAGTCCCCATTTTCCAGGTAAAGTTAGCGTATGATGCTACCAATTCTTAGTTGCTTTAGTTGCCTAAGTATCATATAGCCATACAGTGTAATTTGTATAGTTGTGTCCACAATGGGTAATAAATTGATACGAAGAAGATTAGCAATACATCCTATTTCCTTAAGCCTCGTACACACGATCGCATATCCTATGGATTCTGATCTGATGGTTTTGTCCATCGGAAATCCGATGAAGCTGACTTCCATCAGTCTTGCCTACACACCATCAGTCAAAAAACCGACCGTTCCAAAAGCGGTGACGTAAAACACTCCGATGAGCCGAGAAAAATGAAGTTCAATGCTTCTGAGCATGCGTCGACTTGATTCTGAGCATGCGTGGGTTTTTTATCCGATGGATTTGCCCATAGACGATCGGAATTTTCTATCAGTTTTTGATCCATCGGAAAAATTTAAAACATGTTCTATTTTTTAAAACCGATGGAAAAAAGACCAATGGGTCCCATACACGATCGGTTTGTCCGATGAAAAAAGTCCATCGGACTGTTTTCATCGGTAAAACCGATCGTGTGTACAGGGCTTTAGGCGTTGGAACAGATTGTCACAATGCCCCAGTTGATGACCGCTTGAGTCGAAACGCGTCGGGCGAGCATTACTGCACCCCACATTGCTTTTTACATATTTTATTGTGATCACTTTTATTATTTGTCATTTTCTATGGCATTTTAAAAAAATATAAACCTAACCTGGTTCGACCTGCACCATTGGGAGCATCTCCTTCTGTTCCTTTTCTCATTTTTTGGAGTTCGCACGAATCCACCTGGATATCCATCTACTAGTGGAGGAGTGTGAACTTCATATTCCAGCCTGCTGGACCACCATTTCCAGGATTGATCCAGGCGTCTCGGGACCACAAGGATCCTTCTGACATTGATCCAGACCATCTGGGATCACAAGCCCGCATGACCCACTGTTGTACAACAGATGAGTCCACCCGATTTGGTAAGAGTACCTCATTTGTTCTCTTTGTGAAGAGGGTGAGAGTTACAGCAGACAACCTGATTTCATTGTACTCTGCGCCATCCAATGGGAAGAATTCTCCTTTATTGTGTTTATTTCAAATGGACTTTTTTTTTTACATTACCATTTGAAGCCTTCTGGCTTCCTTGAACTTTTTCATTATTAGTTCTCATTCATTATATTTTTTTATTGCTCGCAATTCACATTGTGTCATTTCTAGTATGCAAATCATACATTGCTGATTCTTTAGCGCTGCACTATTTATTTACCAGATTGTCACAATAGCCCATCTCAAAGTGCCAGTCATTCAAACAAGATCATGCTCAAAGTCACAGGAATTGAAGTTTCAACGTTCCATTTTGATTGTACATGAAAGTGTCATAGATCACCGCATATAGGACCTTATATGATTGCAAAAGGTCTTAGTTAATATGCGGGAATCTGCACTAACCAGGAAAAGCAGCGTGCACCGATATTGATTAATGCCTCACAATTCAAACGGACCTCCGCAGTCCATAAGAGAAGCAAAGAGAGATGGGAAAGGTAAAGCGAACCTGCCCTTCAGGGCTCTCACCACTCATATAACTCAACGTCTTCCACTGAAGGTAATTTCAGTCTCTGTAGTCTCTTCAATGGAGGCCATAGAAACAGTGACAGCTCTAGGTTGAGCTCTGGTAATGTTCATAGACTATTAAAATCTCTGGTGCGTGTTCCGTGGATACTTCCTGGGGATGCCCGGTCACATGACTGTTCATGTGTCCCGGCAGACGTCTGGAACGCAGCGTTACGTTGGTTGTTGCGGAGTAGACCTATATATGCGCCACATTTGGATGTTTTTAGCAGTAGGGGAAGACCCTCACATTCCTGGATAGGGGGACATGTTGGAGCTCGGTGCTGTGCCCTGCGTCGGCTACCTCAACGCGTTTTGTGCACGTCACAGTGCACTTCGTCAGGACGTTGAACGTAAGCTATGATCATCCTTATATAGGGAGCAATGTCCAATCAATTTAGCTTACATCATACTGGCTACCCAGAGGGAACCAACAAAGGCACAGGGAGAACATGCAAACTCCATGCACATAGTGTCATGGTTGGGATTCAAACTGATGATCCTAGTGTTTGCACTCCCACACCGCTCCTTTTTTCATAACAGCCAGTGCTTCTACGATGTGAGAATACACCGCTCCAGGATAATTACCCCTCCTGAGGTCAGCTGTCTCCATCTTTAATGAAGCAGGGTGCTGGCTCTGTTTGCAACAGAGATAATGAAAAGAAAATAGCTGGATAGCCGCACTCCAAATATTCACCTTTATTCCAAAGTATAAAATCAAGGCATCAAGGGTAGGTACAGACTAACTTTACTGCCGCTGACATGTTTCACACCAGACACGGTGCTTAGTCATAGCTAAAGTGCTGAATATACATGCAGGTAAGTAATTAGACAAATGGAAAACACATGTATGTCATAAGTAACATAGGAAGCACCCATAGTTACCAACAGTCCCGAATTTCCCGGGACAAGCACGATTTTTGGACCCTTGTCCCGAATAGGGATGAGCTCGGTGTTCGAGTCGAACATACGTTCGACTCGAACATCGGCTGTTCGATCGTTCGCCGAACAACGAACGATTTGGGCCGTTCGCGCCTAATTCGCGGCCCACAATGCACTACGCCATCGCAGTGTCATCCAGGCGCTGTGATTGGCCAAGCATGCACTGTGACCCCGCATGCTTGGCCAATCACAGCGCCGGCAGCGAGGAGAGCAATGATTGGCCACAGGCAGGATGCCTGTGGCCAATTATTGCTGAGGGTGTTTAGTACATGCCCCACACTATAAAAGGCCGCCAGCACGGCGGCCTAGTGTAGTGTGTTCCGGAGCAGGGAAAGAGAAGCATAGGCAGGGACAGTGACATTTTTTTTTCTTGCTTAACCTGGATTCCTTTAGTTTAGGGAAAGAGAAGGATAGGTAGGGAGAGTGTCAGTCTGTTTTACTGTGCTAAACCTTGTTTGTAGGGACAGGGAAGGACAGTGAGGGAAATTCTCATTGTGCTATACTGTGCTAAAGCATTCCTCATCAACCATCTTTAAAAAAAAAAAAAATTATAGGGACAGAAAACTATAGGTAGGGAGAGTGCCAGTGTGTTTTACTGTGCTAAACCTTGTTTGTAGGGACAGGGAAGGACAGTGAGGGAAATTCTCATTGTGCTATACTGTGCTAAAGCATTCCTCATCAACCATCTTTAAAAAAAAAAAAAATTATAGGGACAGAAAACTATAGGTAGGGAGAGTGTCAGTGTGTTTTACTGTGCTAAACCTTGTTTGTAGGGACAGGGAAGGACAGTGAGGGAAATTCTCATTGTGCTATACTGTGCTAAAGCATTCCTCATCAACCATCTTTAAAAACAAAAAATTATAGGGACAGAAAACTATAGGTAGGGAGAGTGTCAGTGTGTTTTACTGTGCTAAACCTTGTTTGTAGGGACAGGGAAGGACAGTGAGGGAAATTCTCATTGTGCTATACTGTGCTAAAGCATTCCTCATCAACCATCTTTAAAAAAATAAAAATTATAGGGACAGAAAACTATAGGTAGGGAGAGTGTCAGTGTGTTTTACTGTGCTAAACCTTGTTTGTAGGGACAGGGAAGGACAGTGAGGGAAATTCTCATTGTGCTATACTGTGCTAAAGCATTCCTCATCAACCATCTTTAAAAAAAAAAAAAATTATAGGGACAGAAAACTATAGGTAGGGAGAGTGTCAGTGTGTTTTACTGTGCTAAACCTTGTTTGTAGGGACAGGGAAGGACAGTGAGGGAAATTCTCATTGTGCTATACTGTGCTAAAGCATTCCTCATCAACCATCTTTAAAAAAAAAAAAATTATAGGGACAGAAAACTATAGGTAGGGAGAGTGTCAGTGTGTTTTACTGTGCTAAACCTTGTTTGTAGGGACAGGGAAGGACAGTGAGGGAAATTCTCATTGTGCTATACTGTGCTAAAGCATTCCTCATCAACCATCTTTAAAAAAAATAAAATTATAGGGACAGAAAACTATAGGTAGGGAGAGTGTCAGTGTGTTTTACTGTGCTAAACCTTGTTTGTAGGGACAGGGAAGGACAGTGAGGGAAATTCTCATTGTGCTATACTGTGCTAAAGCATTCCTCATCAACCATCTGTAAAAAAAAAAATTTTTATAGGGACAGAAAACTATAGGTAGGGAGAGTGTCAGTGTGTTTTACTGTGCTAAACCTTGTTTGTAGGGACAGGGAAGGACAGTGAGGGAAATTCTCATTGTGCTATACTGTGCTAAAGCATTCCTCATCAACCATCTTTGAAATCCTTGTTTTTTGGACAGTCAGGGAAATTGTCATTGTGCTATTCTGTTCAAAAGGGGCATGTAATTACAATTCTTGATCTAATAATTCACAGCAGGGCCCATTCCTGCACCCACCAAGAGTAACTCTGAGGGCTTACAGTGTTGTGGCAACACCACCACCACCACCACCACCACCACGAAAGGCCCAATTTTTCAGCCCCTGTTCAACAGGGGCATGCAATTACAATTCTTGATCTAATAATTCACAGCAGGGCCCATTGCTGCACCCACCAAGAGTAACTGTCAGGGCTTACAGTGTTGTGGCACCAGCACCACCATCAAAGGCCCAATTTTTACTACCACTGTTCAACAATTATATGTAATTACAATTCCTGATATAATAGTTGACAGCAGGGCGTTCCAGCACCAACCAAGAGTAACTGTGAGTGCTTACAGTGTTGTGCCAACACCAACACCTAAGGGGCCAATTTCTGCAGAGTATATACGGCAGGTCCCTACTTTCAAACATCCAACTTAGAAACGACTCCTACTTGCAAACGCAAGAAGACAACAGGAAGTGAGAGGAAATCTACCCCTAGGAAGGAAAATTCTCTCCTGTAAGAATTAATATGGGAGAAAGGTGTCTCCTCTGTACTGATGCTTTATCACCAATCCTTGTTTCAAGAAAAACACCACATTTCAAAAACAGTTGTCATTGGGACGGAAAGTGAGGTGAAATGTTCTGAACAGGGGCACAGACAGCAAAACAAATGTTACAGGGGTGATAACCCTTACCTATGTTTTCCAAAAAGTTTAAAAATAGATTCTTGGGCTGGAGCTACACTTAAACAATGTACCTGTTCAAAATTACAAACACATTCTACATAAGAACAAACCTACAGTCCCTGTCTTGTATGCACCGCCTGTATACGGCTGTTCAGAGTATATAGGGCCTTTTTTATTTTATGTGCGGGGTTCCCCTTAATATCCATACAAGACCCAAAGGGGCTGGTAATGGGCTGGGGTGGGGGGGGGGGTCATGGGGTAGCTATGCCATTTTTCTTAAAGATTTTCATCCATATTACCGGGACCAGACATTACATTAAAGCCGCAAGCAGTTTTAAATGGCTTTTTTTTCCTTTAGAAGTGTCATTTTGTGCAGGGACAGTTCTAAACACGGGAAACACGTGGCACTTCACAGGCATACTTTAGACACCCCCCAGGTACGATATTTAAAGGAATATTTGACTTTTTTTTTTTCACTTTATGCATCATTAAAATGACTGCTCCCGAAAAACGACAGTTTTTAAAACTTCTTTTTGCATTGATACATGTCCCCTGGTGCAGAACCCGGGTTCCCAAACCCTTTTTAGGACAATAACATGCATAATAGTCGTTATAATTAGCACTTTAGAATTCGAACGTTCGCATCCATTGTATTTAATAGGGTTCTAATGTTCGTACGAACTTTCGGTCCGTTCGCGGGTTCTGGTGCGAACCGAACCCGGGGGTGTTCGGCTCATCACTAGTCCCGAATTGGGCTTGTCCCGATTCGGGACAAGCCCAGTTCTTTTTGTCCCGTTTTGTCCCGGTAAATTCGGGAATGCTTTAGCTAAAAACGGCAGCGGCTACACAAAAATGCCCGCTGCCGCCACCATATTTGTTTACGTTTTCCCCTTGTGTTCAGTGCAGAGCCTGGGGCAGCCAATCGGCTTCGGATTGGCGACTCCTCCCCGCTCTCCACTGAACGCAAGGAGAGGCACAAGGAAGCAGCATGCTTCACCCGCCGCCGCTAATGACCCTCTGCCCAGCCCCCGTGTGTCCGACAAGGAGCGGGGACACGGATGTAAGGACCGGGGCTCCACTGGCTGGGGACACTGACGCCTATCAGCACCCGGCACCGCCGCTGCCAACAACCCTCCGCCCCGCCCCCGTGTGTCCGACGAGTGGGGACACTGATGGAAGGACCGGGGCACCGCTGGCTGGGGACACTGTGATGGTCCTGGCTCACTCCATTTGGCAGACCCCTCGGACCACCAGCATATCCTCACACACCGCAGGTACCGTACTATTGCACTGTAGTGTAGTGGGTGGCGGGGTAATTGTAGTGTAGTGGGTGGTGGGGTAATTAGTGTAGTGTAGTGGGTGGTGGGGTAATTAGTGTAGTGTAGTGGGTGGTGGGGTAATTAGTGTAGTGTAGTGGGTGGCGGGGTAATTTAGTGTAGTGGGTGGTGGGGTAATCACAGTGTAGTGTAGTGGGTGGTGGGGTAATCACAGTGTAGTGGGTGGTGGGGTAATCACAGTGTAGTGTAGTGGGTGGCGGGGTAATCAGTGTAGTGGGTGGCGGGGTAATCAGTGTAGTGGGTGGCGGGGTAATCAGTGTAGTAGGTGGCGGGGTAATCAGTGTAGTGGGTGGCGGGGTAATCAGTGTAGTGGGTGACGGGGTAATCAGTGTAGTGGGTGGCGGGGTAATCAGTGTAGTGCATAGTTGCCAAACAGTCCCGAATTTCCCGGGACAATCATGATTTTTGGACCCTTGTCCACAAGTGTGGAGGGAGCTCTGCTGGGGAGGCACCTGATGCAAGGACGGACTGCTGGGGAGGCCATCTGGTGGCAGGCGACGTGGCAGGTCTTCCACTGATTCGGCATTATGGTGAGTTGAATCATTTCATTTTATATTACAATGTAATAATAGAAATCATGCACTTCAATCATCCTGACACCGTAACAACCATGGTGCCGGGATGATTGAAGCGCCAACAGGTGTTTTGGAGTATCCTTATCTGCCAATTTTGTTACACATTTCTATTGTGGTGTAGGATCTGGCTTCTTTCTTTCTATTTCTTTCTCTCTCTTTCTCTCACCTCGGACTCTAGCCACACCCCTTTGAACCACGCCCATTTAAGCCACACCCACTATCGTGCGTAAACCACGCCCATTTTTCGCAGCGTCGCGCTTCGCGTGCCGCACTTTTCATTCCAGCATGACACGCCTACAAACGAATGCCCCGCCCCCTAATTATAGCAAGGCTCCGCCTCAATACAAAAAAGTGTCCCAGATGTTTTTTTTGCAATGTTGGCAACTATGAGCACCTATAAGCATCTACAATCCAAAGTTTAACCGTTAAGCATATAGTGAACAAACCCCCTGCTGGAGATTCCGCATATCAAAAACATATAATAATAAAAAAGAACAATCTCATGTTTAGGAAGAGAGGCACCGGTGTAACCTAGAAAAGAAAGAAAATACATAACACATAAAATAATACCATATGTAATAAAAACTCTCATGCACCAACAAATACGCAAAAAGGGAAGAAAAACGGATGTTTATCCCCCGTGTGCATCAATGCTGGTGCGTGTAACTCAAATAATCGAATCGAATTTACACTTCACATCCGATATGCCAGTATTGATAGTATATTTTGTTTGAGATATACATGGGACTTACCCATCACAGAATAGTTACTTATTTTTACTTTTATCTTTATGATTTTTCTTGATGGGGTACCATGGTTGTTCACTGTGTGCCAATACATTCCATCTCAGTTCTGCTTGGCTCACATACTGTATATACTCGAGTATAAGCCAAGTTTTTCAGCACATTTTTTTGTGCTGAAAATGCACCCCACGGCTTATACTCGAGTCGCCATTTTGTGCCTGATCTCCCGGATTTTGGAGAACTGGTACCAGCCCAAACTTGGCATACATATAGCTCCACTCTTCCTCTACAAGTGTGCAAAGTTTGTTGTCCGGGGGACCTACGGCTGGGAAACACCGATTTTTTAAAACCGGGCACCCCTTCCATAGACTCCCATGTTAAACGTCAGTCTAGTCATGGGCACAGTGAGGCATGGGCACAGTGAGGCATGGGCACAGTGAGGCATGGACACAGTGAGGCATGGGCACGGTGAGGCATGGACACAGTGAGGTAAAGTGAAGCACAGTGAGGCATGCAGATGGACACCCTAGGCTTAAACTCGAGTCAATACATTTTCCCAGTTTTTTGTGGTAAAATGAGGTGCCTCGGCTTATATTCGGGTCGGCTTATACTCGAGTATATACGGTATTCTTTTATTTTTCTGCTATGTTCCCCCTTTTCTTAAATTTGGTTACCATATGATTACATGGATATGAATTAATATTGAGGAGGGACTATATCATCTTTCAGCGGATTCGATTATTTGAGTTACACGCACCAGCATTGATGCACACGGGGGATAAACTTTGTTTTCTTCCCTTTTTGCGTATTTGTTGGTGCATGAGAGTTTTTATTACATATGGTATTATTTTATGTGTTATGTATTTTCTTTCTTTTCTAGGTTACACCGGTGCCTCTCTTCCTAAACATGAGATTGTTCTTTTTTATTATTATATGTTTTTGATATGCGGAATCTCCAGCAGGGGGGTTGTTCACTATATGCTTAATGGTTACACTTTGGATTGTAGATGCTCATAGGTGCTTCCTATTACGTTACTTACGACATACATGTGTTTTTCATTTGTTTAATAACTTAGGTCTATATATGTACCTGTATGTATGTATATTCAGCACTTTAGCTATGACTAAGCACCGTGTCTGGTGTGAAACATGTCAGCGGCAGTGCAGTTATGCCCTGTACACACGATCGGTTTTACAGATGAAAACAGTCCGATGGACTTTTTTCATCGGACAAACCGATCGTGTATGGGCCCCATCTGTCTTTTTTCCATCGGTGATTAAAAATAAAACATGTTTTAAATTTATCCAATGAAAAAAAAACGATAGCAAATTCCGAACGTCTGTGTGGAACTCCATCTTAGGAAAAACCCACGCATGCTCAGAATCAAGTCGACGCATGCTCAGAAGCATTGAACTTCATTTTTCTCGGCTCGTCTGAGTGTTTTAAGTCACGGCGTTTAGGACGGTCAGATTTTTGACTGATGGTGTGTAGGCAAGACTGATGGAAGTCAGCTTCATCGGAATTCCGATGGACAAATCCATCGGATTTGAATCCATAGGAAATCCGATCGTGTGTACAGGGCTTTAGTCTGTACCTACCCTTGATGCCTTGATTTTATACTTTTGAATACAGGTGAATATTTGGAGTGCGGCTATCCAGCTATTTTCTTTTCATCAGCCAGTGCTTCTAGGTATGGGGGACCATGTGACCTCCTCCCCTGTGACAGTGCTCGGACCTAGCAGCCAATCACTAGTCTGAACACTGTCACATGCCTAAGGTGAGTGATGTCAATGCTCTCCTGTGTTGCTGAATGCACTGATGGAGGAAGGATCACTTCAATCATCATGGCTGGAGAAAAAAAATTGGGGTGATTGTTAAGCTGTATGTTGATCCTGTTAGTCTAGGGCAGTGATGGCGAACCTTGGCACCCCAGATGTTTTGGAACTACATTTCCCATGATGCTCAACTACACTGCAGAGTGCATGGACATCATGGTAAATGTAGTTCCAAAACATCTGGGGTGCCAAGGTTCACCATCACTGGTCTGGGGTATGATTCCGCTTAACCTCTCAAACCTCAGATCGATATGTTATGCAGATCAGATATATCTGATGAGTCAATACCCATTGAACAAGAAATGCACGCACTCCAGTGGCGGCTGGTGCTCAAATTTTTGGGGGGGGCGCAAACAAACTGAAAAAAAAATCATCAATTGCCGCCACTGTGCCCATTAAACGCAGCCACTGTGCCCAAACGCCACTAGTTTGTCCCCAAATGCAGCCAGTTTCCCCCCCATATGCAGCCAGTTTCTCCCCCATATGCAGCCAGTTTCTCCCCCATAATACAGCCAGTTTCTCCCCCATAATACAGCCAGTTTCTCCCCCATATGCAGCCAGTTTCTCCCCCATATGCAGCCAGTTTCTCTCCCATAATACAGCCAGTTTCTCCCCCATAATACAGCCAGTTTCTCCCCCATAATGCAGCCAGTTTCTCCCCCATAATGCAGCCAGTTTCTCCCCCATATGCAGCCAGTTTCTCCCCCATAATACAGCCAGTTTCTCCCCCATAATACAGCCAGTTTCTCCCCCATATGCAGCCAGTTTCTCCCCCATATGCAGCCAGTTTCCCCCATAATACAGCCAGTTTCTCCCCCATAATACAGCCAGTTTCTCCCCCATAATACAGCCAGTTTCTCCCCCATAATACAGCCAGTTTACCCCCCATAATACAGCTAGTTTCTCCCCCATAATACAGCCAGTTTCTTCCCCATAATACAGCCAGTTTCCCCCCATAATACAGCTAGTTTCTCCCCCATATGCAGCCAGTTTCTCCCCCATAATACAGCCAGTTTCCCCCCAATATACAGCCAGTTTCTCCCCCATAATACAGCCAGTTTCTCCCCCATATGCAGCCAGTTTCTCCCCCATAATACAGCCAGTTTGTCCCCCATATGCAGCCAGTTTGTCCCCCATATGCAGCCAGTTTCTACCCCATATGCAGCCAGTTTCTCCCCCATATACAGCCAGTATATCCCCCATAATACAGCCAGTTTGTCCCCTATATGCAGCCAGTTTGTCCCCCATAATACAGCCAGTTTCTCCCCCATATGCAGCCAGTTTCTCCCCTATAATGCAGCCAGTTTGTCCTCATAATACAGCCAGTTTGTCCCCTCCAGCCCTGCACTTACCTTTCTCGAGTCAGAGCCGTCCTTCTTCCGTCCTCGATGTCTTCTCCCGCCCTCGATGTCACTTCAGCCAATCAGGTTACCGGTAACCAGACCCGGTGAACCTGATTGGCCAGGGAACGCAACCCTGTGCGTCCTCTCATTAGATATTTAGAAGCCGATTACAGCCCTCAGGCTGTAGTCGGGAAGCCTATCAGAGCCTGCTGGCTCTGATAGGCACTTCTAAAGGCCAATCAGACGAGCGGTAGCGGCGCTTCTGCGCCCACTATGGTTGCGCCGCCATGTGTGAAAAAAAGACATAAAGAAAAAAAAAAGTCTTAAAGGGCCCGTTTTTTTTTTGGTGACCACAGGAGGGGGGGGTGGGGGCGGCGCCCAGGCGCCCCCTATGGACGGGCCGCCACTGACGCACTCAATGTTAAGTTCAAAGGAAAATGGCTGTATTTGATTTGTGCTCTTGCAGTTTTATATCAAATTCTATTCAGACAAGATATGGTTAAAAAGGCATGCGCAGTACATATCATTTTTTCATAAGACAGTGAGAACAAGCAATCTTTGTCCGTTGTTCTGTGAGAAACATACTTATAGATAACAGAATGTGTGAACAGTCCTGTACTAGAAACAATGTGATACATTACTTGTGAGTAACCAAAGGAATATTCTTCTACATGCTGATGTGAAATGAAAGCTGTGAAACTGAAGTAATACTCCAACTATACATGCATATTAAAATGGCTGACAGAATACAAAATGGATGCTTAGCATAACCTTTCAACCCCCCCTTAAGTCATAAATATGATATGACTTTCTACAGATCCGCAGCATCCTGAAATCTACGGTTCTTTCTACGTTTGTTGTATTCATTTACATAAAGCTGCAGATATTGTGTATATGCGTGAGAAGGTTGGTCTGGTGTAGTGCATTTGCTAATACAAAGCAAAATAAGCTTGAAAATCAGGTAGCCTATTAATCCTAACAATAATAATACGATGATTATGATCACTATATTCTTTAACTATGAAAACATTCCACCTAATCCCAAACTAGAAAAGGGGTTCCACCTATAATTACCTATGTGATGCTCCTGAGTCTGGCCTAGGGCTGACATGACTGGTACCACTGTTCAATCCGATTTTGGGGTCTTCATAAGACTACTACAGCCAATGGACCCCAGGCACAGACTAATTACTCACCACGGAAAGCAGAATAAGTAAGAATAACAGTTTCTTACCGTGGCCACTGTCTGCTCAGCGTGAGTTTCATGTCTCTCTGGTCGGGAGCTCACTGGACTATGCCCAAATCAATGGCACCAACTGTGCTAAATAACACCATCCTTTCATTCCTGCGGGGATCCATGGGTAACAAATTTTACCACAGCATATGTACGTATTGTTTCCTAATTAAAAACTTCTTAGAGACTTACGTTGGGGTTCAGCTTCAAGCGCAGCACTAACAAGTTTACCCACAAGTATCCCAGAGGTTGTATTTCTGTTTGTAATAAGTTCACCAACAGTGTTGTTTTGGGATTGATTTTTGTAACTACATAAATGACCTGTATATATAAAATCACTATTGCGGATGGGAATACCCTTTGAAATATTAAATACTGACTTGGAACATATATCTACTCCTTTGGATGTATTGCCTAACTGGACACACCACTCGGGTTCATGTGTCCTTCCTAAAGTGTAAAACATAATACACTGATTGCGGTATCCTTCTGAGAAATCCTTAATACTTAAGGCCAGAGTGTTGTTCAATAATGACTTGAGGTTTAGAGGGACAGCAAGAAGTGGGATCTTAGCAGTTTCTGGGTGTAACTTACTACAAATCCAGCATTTGTCATATCCTGACTGTCTAGCATAAGCATATTTAAACTTTAAAGCGGAGTTCCACCCTAAAAATTAACTTTCTATTAACAGTTTCCTTTAATGTAAAAAAAAAAAAAAATATTCTATCTGGCTGTTACTAGGCAGATTTCGTAATCTGCCTAGTTCCTGGTCCTAGGTGGTTCAACTTCCTGTCCTAAGACCCCATTGCCTCCTGGGAAATGATGACACTCATTTCCCAGGAGTATCTGGGCATTACTGTGCCTAAAAAACGCCCAGCATGCACCTCTCCCTGAAAACCAGGAAGAAAAAGGAACTGGGCTTCACATGCCCACACATATGATGGATACGGCCACAACATGAGCTGAAGGATATAAGGCAAGTGTTTGCAATGATTTCTGGAACGATTGGGGAGCTATTAATATGTTTTAGGGACTATTTAATGTGATTAATTTTAGCTTGTAAAAAAAAAAAATTATGCCCGGAACCCCGCTTTAACAGTAACATTTTTCCAGAAAAACGCGCTTCTTTGATCAGTTCATCAGAGACATCTCTTTTACTGTGATTTCTGGGGTGAGAGTCAGTGTGGTTGGTGTGTACTTTGTTTTGGCCACAAAAGAGTCTCAAGGCTCTTAAGTCATCAGGATGATAGATACAGTTAGTTATTATCCACACTGGGGCAAAGATCAGAATTGGAAAGATCACCAGAAGGCAGAAGGCCTTCCCAGAAGTCTGCGGTGAAATAAGCAACACCACTCTTTTTTGTCTATGCTTGTCTTTGGAGGACTTAAAACACCTGCTTCACCTCTTTGTGGCCTTCCTACAGTTCCTGGGCTTAGATCAACCTTCTTTATCCTGCTGGCATGGATCCAGGTGGGACTCTCCTCTGTAAAGATGGCGGTCCTGGTGACGACTACCACTTTTGTCAATGGTCCGAATGGAACTTCTTGTGGCTATCGACCTTTCTGAAGCCTCTGGACCACAACTTGATCACTGACCTGGAACGGGTGGGTTGGTACCTGTGAAGAAGGAGAGGTGCGAGCGACTCTTCTTTCAACAATATCAAGAGTTTCAATTAGTTTTCTTACATATTCCTCCTGTATCTCTTCCAAAACACCTTCCTCCACAATTAAAGGATGACTAGCCCACGGTGTGGGGAATGGCCTACCCAAGAGTACCTCAAAAGCGTAATAACCCGTTACACTGTGAGGGGTCATTCTGATTTCAGCTAATACAGCTGGGAGAACTTTTCTCCATTTGCCAAAATTCCCACCCGTAGCTTTCCTGATCCTGTCTTTAATTGTACTATTCATTCTTTCTACAATCCCTGAACTCTGTGGATGGTAGGGGGGGGTAAAATTTCCAGTCTACTTTTAGTGCTTTTACAAGATCTTGGCATATTTTAGCTGTCGAAGGCTGGGCCATTGTCTGAGTTTATTTGCAATGGACATCCCCACCTAGGAATAATTTCCTGTGTGAGGATCTTCACCACAGTCTGTGTGTTTTCATTGTTGGTGACAAAAACTTCTGGCCAGCGTGACATCATATCCACTATGACCAAATGTATTGTTGTTTCTTTCCTTCTTTGGGCATATGTGTAAAATCTATCTGTAAATGGGTAAACAGTGTTGTTGGGTACTCAAGATGTTCATACTTTGACCTCTTTGGGTTTGTAGGATTGTTCCTAATACAAGTAACACATCTCTGTACAAAAGCTTTGACTAAACTAGGTAGTCCTGCAATGTAAAAATCACATGGCCTGCCAGCCCTTGTGACCTAGTCCATGACATTGTGCAATGAACAGGTGGGCGCTATCAACAGGAATACACGATCTCCCCTTTTGGCAGATTAATCCTGTTTTAGGATCTTTCTGCACCACTTGACAGTTCCATTGCCTAATATCATCAGGGGTGGCGAAGGCTTGCAGTTCCGTTTCACGTTTTTGGGGCGCACCTCTTTCCTCACAGCCTAGATGGTCCATAGTAGCTACCATTGGACCATCTAGGCTCTGAGGAAAGGGGTGTGCCCCAGAAACACGTCAGCCGTACAGACGTTTGAGGTATTGTCCGACCCTCTCTGTCATCGAGTCCTGTCAGCAGGTGCCAAGAATTCCAGCTCTACTGTCAGAAAAGTGTTTACCTAAGCTCTTTTTGTGAGTAGGATCATTGCTTTTTATCTATTTTTTAATAAAACTTTTAGGTGGTAATGCACTAGGTCGGTGCGCCCTCCTTTTTTTCTTTTATTTTTTTTCCCCAGTGAGTTTACAGACAAGGTGAATATAAGGGGGTCAGGGGAGGTCCTTCCAGAAGGTACTGTCACTTTGCCTTGCATGGACCAAGGTGAGCGTGTCCCTTTAAATGCAATAATTGTACAAGAGTGGCTTCTAAATTAAGAAGTCGATGTGATGGAAAAAAAAGAAAAGAGAAGAAGAGATTTCATCACTTTAGGTTCTGTATGTGGTTTTGTGTATCTGAAATTTGTTTTCGTGAGAAGGAAAGAGGAAATGCCAGCACAGCATGGGGACAAACATTAGAAAATAAAGACAAGAATAATTAAGATTTACCAGTTTAAATTTGCATATGATATAAAAGGAGTTTACACAGTACACATTGGTATTTAACCACTTAAGGACTGGAAGGATTTACCCCTTTAATGACCAGGCCATTCTTTTCAACACGGGACTGCGTCGCTTTAGCTGACATTTTCGTGGTCGTGCGACGTTGTACCCAAACAAAATGTATGTCCTTTTTTTCCCCCACAAATAGGGCTGTCTTTTGGTGGTATTTGATCACCTCTGCAGTTTTTTATTTTTTAAGCTATAAACAAAAAAAGACCAACAATTTTGAAAAAAAAAACATTTTTTTTTACTTTTTGCTATAATAAATATAAAATTAAAAAAAAAAAAAAAAAATCGGGTTAGGTCAATATGTATTCTACATATTTTTATGTAAGCGTATATTGATTGGTTTGCGTTATAGCGTCTATAAAATAGGGGATATATTTATGGCATTTTTTTATTAATAATTTTTTTACTAGTAATGGCGATTACTAGCATTTTTTTTTATTAATAATTTTTTTACTAGTAATCAGCAATTTTTAGTGGGACTACGACATTGCAGCAGACAGATGGAACACTTTTGACACTTTTTTTGGGACCAGTAACATTATTACAGTGATCAGAGCTAAATATAGCCACTGATCACTTAATACATGTCACTGCCAGGGAAGGGGTTAACACTAGGGGGCAATCAAGGTGTTAAGTGTTTCCTGGGGAGGTGTTTCTAACTGTGGGGGGAGGGGACTGACAGGGAGTAGAGAGAGATCGCTGTTCCTGATCACTAGGAACACCAGATCTCTCTCTACTTCCCTGACAGAACGGGGATCTGCCTGTTTACATTGAAAGATCTCTGTACTGGCTCTCTGAGGAGCGATCGTGGCCACCGGCCACGTTCGTCGGCCCCCTGGCATCGTGCCACCTGCACACGCACCCCCTAGACCCCTTTAAAGCGGCCGACGTACACCTATGGCGATTCGCGCAGCCGTGCCAACCTGCCACAGTATAAAGATGGCGGCTGGTTGGAAAGAAGTTAATGTTAAAGTGGACCTGACATGTTACAATCTATAATAACAGTGTCTAGAGTGGGTGACTGGGGACAAAGAGAAGGCTAATTTATTAAATACTTTCTTCAGCTCTGTGTATACAAAGGAGCATGGGGGAGCTCATGTCCATAATGGGGGTGGTAGTGACACAGCCCCAAATGATCCGCAATGCTCAAAAGTGATCTGGTCTAGAAATATTTAGACAGAATAAAGGTGGATAAAGCAACTGGACCAGATGGCATACACCCACAGATCCTAAAAGAATTTAACTCGTTCAAAGCCATTGTTTCTAATTTTTAGGGCCTCATTACTGACGGGAATAGTACCACTGAATTGGCGCAGGGCCAATGTGGTGCCCATATTTAAAGAGGGATCAAAGTCTTAACCAAGTAACTATAGACCTGTTAGTTTAACTTATATAGTTGGGAAGATACTGGAGAGATTAATAAAAGACCACATTGACAAGTGTAGCGGCCTCACTCCCTTCTCTCGTGTAGCGGTTATCCGATAGCTCTGGTCTAGGGCTATCTTGCATGTGAGAGTGATATGCGCTACGGCCCATGTCCTCCCCATTGATGCGGGTGAGGTGAAGGCCAGTACCTGTTGTTTTCCTCGGGCCGGTGTGCTTCTTTAAGATCCGAGTCTGTTGTGCTGACACCTCCCTTTGCTCCCAATAACCAGAGTACCACACACCGATAAAGGTCCAACACTTGTTTATTAACACACTCCAATAAACAGTCCTTTTCCAGCTGACTGGTTGAGACCCAATAAACAGTTCAATACGGTGGGGTGAGCAGGTTGAGGCACTGTCCTGATAAGTAAACTAAACCACTGTGGCTTCACCAGCGGTTGCTAAAGCCCATTAGCTTGTGAAAGAACTTAAACCTTCAGGGTCTCTACCAGCAACCCCAGAGAACAGAAACATGAGTACCTTCGCTGCGTTGTGGCCCCTATCAGGGGGAAGATGTCCCTCCAAGAGAGTTACCAGAGGCCCCTCTGTCACCGGGTTGATGCTGTTCCGTGCTCTTCAGAAGGGTGACCTCTCCGGCTTCCTCGCCTCAGATACGAGCCCCATCCACCTCAGGGACCCTCGGACAAATCTGCCCTTGCGGGACCCAGTCGAAGTCACTGAGCCCCAGGCCTCCGATGTAGTACCTCACCCCAGGCTTAAGGTGCCTGGGATCGACTCCAACACCGCTCCGGCCAGGCCATGGGCACCTGGGCCGGAACTCCGGACCACCAGCACCCAGGCCAAAGGTGCCTGGGTGCGGGATAGCAGCAAAGCAGAAGACCTCGTGGCGAGGGCGTCTACCCCTTTTATGCCCTCCCCCAGCAGACACAGCAGGTCTCCCTGCCCTGCTGTACTACTGCCAGAGCAGGACAAAAAGGTGCAGCACTGCGGTAATGGTTCTACCTCGACCGGGTACAACAGCGCCACCCACAGGTCAAAGGGAACAACACACCACCAGAGTCCTCCACGACTTAATTGGTCTGAACCCTATCACAATTGGTGCAACCCGGGTCATTCTACCACCCAGGTGCTCCCCCTAGATTTAGACCCCCGCTACACTAGTTATTGCTGGAAAAAAATATTTTAATCAACAGACAGCATGGATTCATGAAAGACAGAAGTTGTCAGACAAACCTGATTTCTTTTTATGAAGAGGTAAGTAAAACCTTGGACAGAGGGGTGGTGGTGGATGTGGTATACTTGGATTTTGCAAAAGCGTTCGATACAGTTCCGCACACACGGCTCATGTGTAAGGTTAAGTCTACAGGATTGGAAATATCAGTTTGTAAATGGATAGGAAACTGGCTAAAAGACAGAATTCAGAGAGTCGTGGTTAATGATTCTTACTCTGAATGGTCTAAGGTTATCAGTGGTGTACCCCAAGGTTCAGTGTTGGGACCCTTACTTTTTAATATCTTCATAAATGATATTGGGTCTGGGATCAAAAGTAACATTTCTGTCTTTGCAGATGACACCAAGCTATGCAGTGGAATAACGTCTTTACAGCATGTCTCCAATTTACAAGCCGACCTCAATACTCTGTCTAATTGGGCGACTATGTGGCAAATGAGGTTTAATGTTGATAAATGTAAAGTTATGCACTTGGGGGCTAAAAATTTTCATGCATCATACATACTAGGGGGAGTACAACTGGGGCGATCCGTAGTGGAGAAGGATCTGGGGGTTTTGGTAGATTATAAGCTCAATAATGGCATGCAATGCCAAGCTGCAGTTTCCAAAGTGAGCAAAGTCCTTTCTTGTATTAAGAGAGGTATGGACTCCAGAGAGAGAGATATCATTTTGCCCCTGTACAAATCATTAGTAAGACCTCATCTGGAAAAATGCAGTTCAGTTCTGAGCACCAGTTCATAAAAGGATATCGGGGAACTGGAGAAAGTGCAGAGAAGGGCAACCAAATTGATGAGCGCCATGGAGGAACTCAGCTATGAGGAAGGATTAGAGGAATTTAATTTATTCTCTCTTGAGAAGAGAAGATTAAGGGGGATATGATCAACATGTACAAATATATAAGGGGTCCATATAGTGAGCTCGGTGTTGAGTTATTCACTTTCATCACAGAGGACAAGGGGGCACTCTTTACGTCTAGGGCAGGAATCTTCAAACTATGGCCCTCCAGTGGTTCAGGAACTACAATTCCCATGGCTTCTTTCCTAAATGTACAGAATATAACTGGATACTAACATTAATAGGTAAAGTTGATCCAGGGAATATCTGATTGCTTCTTGGGGAATCAGAAAGGAATTGTATCTCCCACTGGAGCAAATTAGAGCATGCTTTGCTGGAGTTTTATGCCTTCTTCTGGATCAACTGTGGGTATAGGATTGTGTATATAAGATTTTATTTGATTTTTCCACTTTTATAGGTTGAACCAGATGGACTTGTGTCTTTTTTCAATCAGGCTAACTATGTAACTATGTAATTTTTCAGAAAAACTCCACCTTTTATAATTAAAAGCAATCCTTGAGCTCCAGTCCAGTGACTTTGCCAAGGCTGAGATGATGTCATCAGTCTGCTGCAGGCAGGAGGAAGCATTTCCTCAATCTCCTCTCCCCCCAGTGATCAGACTGCAACATCATAACTTTTGTAGCAGATATATGTCAGACACATACAGTATGAACACAAACAAGAATTTAACTGGCACCAGGATTTACATGATTGTGTCATCTCTGAGCGGGCATCCCAGTCCAGGGAGTAGATGGTTACCCTGGATGATTTCTGAACTAAAATGGCTTGGTCCTTCAAGAGAAAAAAGCAGACGGAGGTGATGATTATCTCTGAATTACCGTAACTCCAAATTGCTGATGTGTCACTAGATGTCATAATTTATCAGTCTGAAAGGATATGGTCAGTTGCTACACTAGTACTGTAAAAGAGGCAATATTGTCTTTTTACCTTATTGTAATAAAGATGTATGTGACAGCTGCCATAGTCTCAATTTACTTGTTTTCTATTTTGAGACCTTCCATTTGCAGCTGTGCAGGTGAAACGTTTGTGTTCTGTGTTTTGAGCAAAGACTTGCATTTTCCCAAATATCTGTATTTCAGTAATTCTGTATTTAATGTAAATGACAGTGGTCATCCCCACTGACCATCCACAGGAGCCCTAAATCATTTGTAATTCCCTGGTCAGTGAGAACATACAAGAACTTAAAGCAAGAATTTAGTTGAGTTTTTCTCAACCTTTTTACCTTCAATGAACCCCTGGCAAAAGTCTAAGATCTCGGGGAACCCCTGAAATACTTTTCATGTCTACAGCTCACGGAACATTGATGTGATCAGCGAGCTGTAGATATAACAAGTATTCTTAGAAATAGCATTAAACAATAGAATAACTATTAAAACGTACTCTTACTTTTTTTGCACAGATGCTCAATTCTGGGTCAAACTTGAAATAAGCAGTGTATAGGCGGTCAGCAGGGCAGAGCACAGGAGTTCCAGGAGGGAACATTAGAGGGGGCTAAGATAGCACAATACAGAGGTGCCAGGAGGAAACAGTATAGGGGGGCCAGTTGGGAACAGCATAGCATGGGGGGGCAGGAGAGAGCAGCTCAGGAGGGCCAGAAGGGAATAGTACAGGGGGGCCAGGACTGAACAGTACAGGGGGCTATTAGATTACAGTACAGGGGGGCCAGAAGGGAACAGTACAGGGGGGGCAGGAGAGAACAGTACAGGTGGGGGGCAGAAGAGAATGGTACGGGGGGGGCAGGAGAAAACTGTACAGGGGGGCCAGGAGAGAACAGTACAGGAGGGCAAGGAGGGAACAGTAAAGAGGGGCCAGGAGATAACAGTACAGGGGTCCATGAGGGAACAGTACAGGGGGGGGGCAGGAGAGAACTGTACAGGGGGGTCATTAGAGATCAGTACATGGGTGCCATTAGAGAACAGTACAGGGGGGGCAGAAGAGAACAGTATTGGGGCAGGAGAGAACTGTACAGGGGGGCCAGGAGAGAACAGTGCAGGAGGGTCAGGAGGGAACAGTAAAGAGGGCCAGGAGATCACAGCACAGTACAGGGGTCCATGAGGGAACAGTATGGGGGGGCTAAGAGAGAACGATAGAGGGGACAGGTAGGAACAGTATGGGGGACCAGGAGAGTACAGCACAGCATAAGAGGGCAGGAAGGAACAGAAAAGGGGGGGCAGGAGGGAACAGTACAGGTTGGGCCAGGAGGGAGCAGTACAGTGGGGCAGGAGGGAACAGTACAGGGGGGCAGGAGGGAACAGTACAGGAGGCCATTAGAGAACAGTATAGGGGGCCTGGAGAGCACAGCACCGTTTAGGGGGGCCAGGAGGAAACAGCACAGTTCAGGGGGCAGGAGGAAACAGCACAGTTCAGGGGGGCCAAAAGAGCACAGCACAGTTTAGGGGGGCAAGGAGAGCACAGCACAGATTAGGGGGGCCAGGAGGAAACAGCACAGTTTAGGAGGCCAGGAGTAAACAGCATAGTATAGGGGCCAGAAGAGCACAGCACAGTTTAGGGGGCCAGGAGGGAATAACACAGAATAGGGGGGGGGGGGAAACTGGAGGGCACAATACGGGGGTCTGATGTGGTTTTTCACATGCAGAGTAGCTCAGGGAAGCTGCTGGAATAGATCATAACTCTTGAGCCGATTCCTGCACGCTCTGCTCTCTCCTCCCTCCCGAGTGATGTCACACAATCACACACAGACATCTGGGATAGAAGGGAGGGCTGGCTGGGATCAGATTTGGACAGTGATGTCAGCTGTGCTCCGCAGTCTGTCAGCTATGTTGGGATGTGATCCACCATTCATCTGCTTGTGATGAACAGCAGATCATGGCAGAACCCCTAGGGACCTTTTGCGGAACCCTAGGGTTCTGTGGAACCCCGGTTGAGAAACACTAATTTAGATATTCCTGACATGATAAGAATCGTTAAAGCGCAGGGGAGATATGATTACATAGAGGGTAGATTGTGTCCAGTAGAATAGCCTACTGGACACAACAAGAAAAAAAATATATATATTCAAATGTAAAATACCAGATGTACCTCATAATATAATTCAATATAATGATAAGTACAATATGTTCTATGTCGTGGGTCTTCTCTTAAGCTTAGTGTGCTAACGTTATATTAGTCTTTTTTTTAAAGAAACATGTGCCTCTCACTGCATCTGCTGTTGCAAGTATGACTTTTTTTTATAATTCTGTATTACTCACTGCCACACCCAGACAGGGAAACTAGAGTAGCTTCTTCAATGGAACAAGGTGGTTACAGCAGTCAGAGGTTCAGCGTAGCCATTTTTAAATATTTTATGAAAATTAAAGAAAAACAGTGCAAGAAATAATTATAGATAATATATTTAAAATAAACAGACATAAGCAGCATCCAAATAAAACATGAAAATAGTACTTAAGTGCAGTCCGTCTGGTCTTTGTTGTAGAATTTAGATCATTTCCAGAGTAATTCCAACCTATTGTTTGCAAGAGTCACTAGTCCTCAAAAAGTGACTCCTGGTATTCTTATGCCCCATACACACGATCGTTTTTCTTGCCATTTTTTTTCTTGCCGTTTTTCACGTCGTTTTTTTTCATGTTTCCTCTCAAGCCTGTCTTGCGTACACACGATCATTTTAAAAAACGATCAAGCAAAGCGCAGTGACGTACAACACGTACAACGGCACTATAAAGGGGAAGTTCCGTTCGAATGGCGCCACCCTTCATGTTAGTAAAGTTTGTTGAGCGACGATTCGCGCTTTTCAGCCTCGTGCTTTTCAGTCCGTTACTGTGTGATGAATGTGCTATCTCCATTACGAACGCTAGTTTTACCAGAACGAGCGCTCCCGTCTTATACTTGATTCTGAGCATGCGCATTTTTTTTCACGTCGTTAAAGCATACACACTATCGTTTTTCACGTCGTTAAAAAAAACGACATGAAAAACGACGTGAAAAAAGAGAGCATGTTCGAAATTTTTAATGGCCGTTTTTCACGTCGTTAAAAATGCTCTGGAGCCTACACACGATCATTTTTAATGGCCATTTTTTTTAATGGCATTTTTAACGGCATGAAAAACGATCGTGTGTATGGGGCATTAGTAGTTTCAATAAAAAGCGAGAGCTCCAACTGCCAAATAGAACAGCTTTTTCTTGTCCTGTGGAAGAGTGGCGCAGAGCTAACTCCACCTAATCAAAGGGTGTCTTGAGGGTGGACAAACCCTTAATGTCACTGTACCTGATTATAACACCAAAAACCATCTTCATTTCACCTCCAGTGATGACTCCATTGCATTTTCCCAAAATAGTGAAATCTCCCAATGTTCAGTGAAACTTCATAGAAATTAAAACTCCCAGTTTTGCTTTTCCCTAGGCAATATATCTCTGAGATACCTAAGGGGATTTCTTTAGTTAGGACATTTGGACAGCAAGTCTGCAAACCTTAAAACTCAAGTGTAGAGCTTGAACCAAAAAATATAGATGTATAGTATGTGATTGTATTGTTCACGCTCTTCTAATCACAAAGTGGAGGTTTCAGTGGACTGATCCTTTCGTTTTTCATAACGACCCTTTAATGATCAAGAGTATGTGTTAACAGATACATTCCTTCTGGAGTATGATCCTTGACTGAACACCCAATGTTCTGCTCATCTTCATGACAAATACTGCCATTCAAAGAATACCCACCAAGCTTTAAGTTTGTCCAACATAAACCCCTTAAGTTCTAATATTGATTAAGCAGTTTTTCCTCTTGTGTTTCCAAGAACAAACCAATATAAGCCAACTTCCTATAGAACATTTCTCTAAATAAAACTATTTCCCGATTTAGAATTTTTTTGTTCTGCAAAGTCCTCGACTTTCTAATTCTCATACTAGAAAGTATAACCACACAGGTTATTGTGAGGTGGACAAAAAGGAACCTAAACTGAAAGTATTTACAAAAACAAATGGTTTACTCCTCACAATGATACTTGGGCTATTTGAGCTTACTTTGTGAAAACAGTTTAGGAATTTCCTATTAAATTGATACCCCTTATGGACCAGAGAATATTTTTAAGACAAAAAGACATAGGGATTTTTTATTTTTTTTTACCAGAGCTAGTTTTGAGAAAAAGTAGTTTTACTGTAAATAAAAAGTATAGTTACATATGTTTAAAAAAGACACATCGCTTCCAACAAAATTAATACAAAAAAAAAAGATTAATAGGAAACCTCCTGTGAGGGGGTTAGCTCGGCAGCGGGTGTGTGTGACCCCCGGGATGGGCTCCCCACACAAAAACAGGCCCAGCAAACGGAGGTTGTGGTTTTCAAAATCAAAAAGGTGCGGTTTATTTTCTATTTACAGTGACAAAACACAGCAAAGCAAAAGAAACATAAACAAAATAAATCCTGGTCAACTTGACCTCTGACTAAACATACAGGTTTCCTAACTAACAACTGGGATCAGCCTAGTGCTGTCCTAGTCCCTAAGTCCCTGGTTTTAAATGTCCAAGCAAATAGCCACACAGGCTTTGTCTCACCGCACAGGGGTTCACTCTCCCTAGACAGTCCACACAGGTCTGGGTCCAGGCATGAGCTAACATCTAATGAAGCTAGGAGTTCTTATAGAGGCCTAAATGAGCTGACAAGCTTCAGCTGGTCTCATCAACTCCCTGTCTGCACGACGCCCCACACTCTCCCTAGAGGTATGAGTCATCCATGAGCCCACTAGCCCCAGCTGGGCTTATACAACTCTCCACCTAGTTGTATAAGTCGGCGTAAAGCCTGAATCTGGGCGAAATATATCTACCCCCCTGGATGCAACCAGGTGACTTAACCTTCCTGCTGTCACATACCCCCCCCCTCTTGTTTTAACCTCGGGGTTGGAACACCAGCAATCAGGCATTCATGTACTCGAGACAAAGCATCCACATTCCCCATTTGAATGCCAGGGCGATGCTTTACTGTGAAGTTGAATTCCTGGAGGGCCAGGAACCACCTATTCACTCTTCTATTTGTTTCCTTGTTTTGAGCCATCCACTTTAACGGAGCGTGATCCGTAACCAAGTCAAAGTGCCTACCTAGCAGGTAGTACCGAAGGGAATCTAGAGCCCACTTCACCGCTAAACACTCCTTTTCAACGGTGGCGTAATTTACCTCATGGGACTTCAACTTCCTGCTGAGGTAAATGACTGGGTGCTCTTCCCCGTTCCAGACCTGGGACAATACTGCTCCTAACCCCACATCTGACGCATCACTTTGTACGACAAAGTCTTTAGAGAAGTCGGGTGAGTACAACACTGGCTGGCTACATAAGGCTTGTTTCAAGAATTGGAATGCTGCCTCAGCCTCGGGGGTCCATTTAATCATGACCGACCCTTTCCCCTTCGTCAGGTTGGTTAGGGGCACAGCCTTAGAAGCAAAGTGGGGAATGAATCGCCGATAATACCCAGCGATTCCCAGAAAGGCTCGTACCTGCTTCTTGCTGTTGGGACGTGGCCAACTCTGGATGGCCTCGACTTTGTTGAGTTGGGGTTTTATTACTCCCCTCCCAATGGTGTACCCAAGATATTTGGCCTCTTCCTGCCCAATGGTACACTTCTTGGGGTTAGCCGTAAACCCCGCTTCCCGAACAGAGTCCAGGACTGCTTGCACTTTTGGCAGATGTGAGGCCCAATCTGTGCTATGGACAATTACGTCATCCAGGTAAGCCGCAGCATACTTCCGATGGGGCCTCAGCATCTGGTCCATTTTCCGCTGGAATGTGGCCGGCGCATTCTGTAACCCGAACGGCATTCTTTTATATTGGAACGCCCCGTCTGGGGTTACAAATGCGGTTTTCTCTTTGGCCGACTTGGCCAGGGGGATTTGCCAATACCCTTTTGTGAGGCCAAGAGTCGTCATGTATCGGGCTGTTCCCAGCCGGTCGATCAACTCATCTATACGTGGCATGGGGTAGGTGTCAAATTTTGTAACTTTGTTCAACTGACGAAAATCGTTACAAAATCGCCAGCTCCCATCCGGTTTAGGCACCAACACAATGGGACTAGACCAATCACTTTGGGACTCCTCTATCACCCCTAAGTTCAGCATTTTCTGTACTTCATCCCGTATTGCCTCCCGTCGGGCCTCTGGGATCCGATAGGGTTTTAACTTCACCCTTTCATCGGGCGGGGTAATGATGTCATGCTCTACCCCAGATGTTTGTCCCGGCAGCTCAGAGAATACCTCCTTGTTGCGAAGCACAAACTCCTTAACCTCCTGTTGTTGGGGTTGTGACAAGGTGGCTGCTATTCCAACCTCAGGAATCACGCAACCAGTTTGAGCTGGTGACCAAGTGTCTGCGACTAGGGACTCTCTATCCCTCCAGGCTTTCAACAGATTAACGTGATAGATCTGTTCGGGCTTTCGCCTTCCTGGTTGTCTGACCTTGTAATTCACTTCGCTCACTTTTTCCATTATCTCGTAGGGGCCTTGCCATTTGGCAAGGAATTTACTTTCAACCGTAGGGACAAGTACCAGTATCCTATCCCCCGGGGAAAAGGTACGGGTCTTGGCTCCACGGTTGTACACTCTCTGCTGTGCTAACTGCGCTTGGGCCAAATGTTCCTTCACGATGGGCATTACCTGTGCAATTCGGTCTTGCATCAGGGCGACATGCTCAATCACACTCCTGTGGGGAGAACTCTCACTTTCCCAAGTTTCCTTGGCAATATCCAACAGCCCTCTTGGGTGTCTCCCATACAGTAACTCAAAGGGGGAGAATCCCGTAGAGGATTGGGGCACCTCCCTAATAGCAAACATCAGATAAGGAAGTAGACAGTCCCAATCCTTTCCATCTCTATCCACCACTTTCTTCAACATTTGTTTTAGGGTTTTGTTGAATCTTTCAACCAGCCCATCGGTTTGGGGGTGATACACAGATGTACGTAATTGCGTCACTTTGAACAATTTACACAGCTCCTTCATAACCCGGGACATAAAGGGTGTACCTTGGTCCGTAAGCAGTTCTTTACAAATACCCACCCGGCTAAACACAAGAGATAGCTCTTTGGCTATGGTTTTGGCCGAGGTATTTCGGAGAGGGATCGCTTCTGGATAACGGGTGGCATAGTCCATTATAACTAATATGTACTGGTGCCCCCTAGCGGACTTGATTATAGGACCTACCAAATCCATGGCGATCCTCTCAAACGGGACCTCAATGATGGGTAGAGGGACCAGCGGGCTACGGAAATCTGGCATCGGGGCCGACCTCTGACACACAGGGCAGGAGGAACAATAATTTTCTATGTCCTTCATCACCCCCGGCCAATAGAATCTCTGTAATACCCTCTCTCGGGTTTTCTCTGTCCCCAGATGACCTCCAAGAATGTGCCCATGGGCCAACTCCAACACCAACTTCCTGTAAGGTTTGGGCACCACAAGCTGCTCAACGGTTTCTTCTGCCCTTTTTGCCACCCGATACAGTAGGTCCTTCTCTACGCTGAAGTATGGGTAAGTGCAGGTATTATCTGGGTTCACTAACTCGCCATCTATTTTCACTACGTTTTCCCGTGCCTTTATTAGGGCGGGGTCTTTCAACTGTTCTGTGGCAAAGTTTTCCCTGTGAACCTCAAGATCAGAAAACTCCACAGACGGTAGGTTTTCGTCTGAGGAGGTGGGCTCCTCTCCAGTTTCTTGAGTCTCCCCTGCCAATACTGATAAGGGAAATTCCGGAGAGTCCTCACCACTCTCAGGGGAGTTCTGGCTATCACATTCCTGGTACATAGGGGCACCAGTGGGGGGCTCAGGATCATCCCACAGTTCCCAGAACTTCGGAAAATCCCTTCCCACAATGGCGTCATGCGGTAACTGAGATACTAAGCCCACTGGATGAAAGAGGGTACCTTTGGGGGTCTCGAAACACACTGTAGTCACTGGATACTCTCGGGTGTCCCCATGCACACAAATAACAGCTACCTTGCTATTCCCAGAGACCTCTGTTTTAACTAACTCAGCCTTTATCAGGGTCACAAGGCTACCTGAATCCAGCAATACCACAACATTTCTACCATTAACACACATTTTGCATAAATGTTTCTCAGTTCCTCGAATGGCAGTGCATGCGACTGTCGCACACAGCGACTGACGTCTGCCCGTCAGAAAGTCACACTGCATGGGTTCCTCCACAACCAGGCAATTGGCTGCAATATGTCCCGCTTGCCGGCAGTGGTAGCAAACGATCCTTCTTGCCGCCTCTTGAGCCGCTGATTTCCCAGGCTGTTCTCGCCAAACTTGGGGTAGAGCTCCCACCCTCTCACTCTCTCCACCCTCACCCCTTGGAATCCTCTTATCCGCCCCTGGGGATGGTCTGGTCTTAGGGTGGAAAGTCCGAGTGTCTCTGGAAGAGGCCGTCAGGTTCTCTGTAGCCAAGTATTTCTCCACACGATCCACAAGACCATCGGCCGTCTCTGGGTCTCCATGGCTTACCCACTTTTGGATGGCAGTAGGAAGAGCTCTCAAAAACCGATCCATTACAACACGTTCCACAATCTTTGGTGCGGACAAAGTCTCTGGCTGTAGCCACTTTCTGCTCAGGTGAATGAGATCATACATTTGAGACCTGGGGGGTTTTCCAAGCTGGAAAGTCCAGTTATGCACACGCTGAGCCCGGACAGCCTGGGTGACACCCAGCCTTGCCAATATTTCAGCTTTTAGCATCACATAGTCTTTTGCTTGGTTAGGCTCTAGGTCATAGTAAGCTTTCTGCGATTCACCAGTTAACAGAGGAGCCACCAGTCCAGCCCACTGCTCCTCAGGCCATTTTTCTCTTTCAGCGGTCCTTTCAAATGTGGTCAAAAATACCTCTGGATCATCCTCTCCAGTCATTTTTGTCAATAAACGACTCACCCCAAAGGACGCGGTATTAGTGGGACGGCTTTCCTCACTGGTCTGCGGACGTTGCTGCATTACTGCTTCCATCTGTTGTTGTAGTCTCTGCTCTTGCTTCTGCAACAGGTCTATGAAGCGGGCCTCAGATTGCTGCTGGGCTTGTTGCTGAGCCTCCAGACTCTGTTGCAAAGTTGCGTTTGTCTGCTGCTGGGCTGCAAGGCTCTGTTGATGAGCTTGCTGCTGGGCTGCGAAGTTCTTTTGCAAACCTGCATTTGTCTGCTGTTGATTGGCATTTGCTAGAGCCAGCTGCTTCAGTATCTCCTCCATGCTGGCTTAAAAAAAAACTGCCACTGGTTCTCCACCAACTGTGAGGGGGTTAGCTCGGCAACGGGTGTGTGTGACCCCCGGGATGGGCTCCCCACACAAAAACAGGCCCAGCAAACGGAGGTTGTGGTTTTCAAAATCAAAAAGGTGCGGTTTATTTTCTATTTACAGTGACAAAACACAGCAAAGCAAAAGAAACATAAACAAAATAAATCCTGGTCAACTTGACCTCTGACTAAACATACAGGTTTCCTAACTAACAACTGGGATCAGCCTAGTGCTGTCCTAGTCCCTAAGTCCCTGGTTTTAAATGTCCAAGCAAATAGCCACACAGGCTTTGTCTCACCGCACAGGGGTTCACTCTCCCTAGACAGTCCACACAGGTCTGGGTCCAGGCATGAGCTAACATCTAATGAAGCTGGGAGTTCTTATAGAGGCCTAAATGAGCTGACAAGCTTCAGCTGGTCTCATCAACTCCCTGTCTGCACGACGCCCCACACTCTCCCTAGAGGTATGAGTCATCCATGAGCCCACTAGCCCCAGCTGGGCTTATACAACTCTCCACCTAGTTGTATAAGTCGGCGTAAAGCCTGAATCTGGGCGAAATATATCTACCCCCCTGGATGCAACCAGGTGACTTTACCTTCCTGCTGTCACACTCCATATACATAATCCTATACACACAGTAGATCCAGGGGAAGGCAAAAAAATGCAGATAGCTGTTTTAGGCTTGTTGGCCATCATAAATTCAATGTATGTAAACTCCACAGGAATAAACCCTTTATTTTTGAAATAAGTGATATAAATAAGACATGTAGATATTTTCTGTTTTAAGAAGGCTCTAACATAATTCATAAATATTAAAAAAAGATAGTTACATAGGTTGAAAGAGGCACATGTTGGTCAACTTCTCCTTAAAAAGAAAACATTGGGGGGATTTTCTAAAACTGGAGAGTACAAAATTTGGTGTAGCTGTGCATGGTAGCCAAATTCTAACTTCAGCTTGATCAGTTTGACAAAAAACCTGGAAGTTGATTGGTTACCATGCACAGCTGTGCCAGATTTTGCACTCTCCAGTTTTAGTAAATCAACTCCATTGCTTGTATTCTTTCGTTTTTCTTGAAGGTGTTAGGAACTCATTAATTGGGGGTGCTTATATCCATAATATGAAAATTATCATTACATAGGTTGAAAGAGACATGTGTCAATCAACCTCACCTTAAGCCTTCATTTGAACATGCATTTGGGCGGGGGGGTAAAAATGCACAGTTGAGCCCCATTTTGACGGGGGGTGTTTACCCAACATGCAGCGATTAGCAGGTGGGAAGCCCGCCAAATTGCTACACATTCTGGCAAATGGGAAAGCGCCACAAACTGCCCGCAATGCACACGGTTATGGTACATTTGTTGGCAAAGAGGAAGTTAAAACAAGCAGTGAGGAGGCGTTCAATGTATAAATACATAAGTGGTAAATTTTTTCTAGATTGTAAGCGCTAACGAGCAGGGCCCTCTGATCCCTCCTGTATTGAACTGCATTGTAACTGTACTGTTTGCCCCCATGTTGTATAGCGCTGCGCAAACTGTTGATGCTATATAAATCCTGTATAATAATAATATAGTGTACTTGGTTTCGAGTTATTCGCTTTAAGATCATCACAGAGGAAAAGGGGGCGGTCTTTACGTCTCGAGGAAAAGAGATTTAATCTCCAAATACGGAAAGCTTTCCTTCACAG
Source organism: Rana muscosa (assembly GCA_029206835.1). NCBI lineage: Eukaryota > Metazoa > Chordata > Amphibia > Anura > Ranidae > Rana > Rana muscosa. The sequence goes on along the minus strand of CM055118.1, from coordinate 342,066,016 downwards.
ATTCAAACAAGAAAGACAGCGCTCAAGGGTGAGCAATCACTACAGTCCGGATGCGCTGGGTGCAAGCCACGGCTCGCCATCAGTGATCAATAGGAAGAAAAGAATGGCTGCACACCAGAGGAATGTTCCAACGATTTTATTCCAAAAATAGCAAATGACAGCCAACAAAGACAGAGTGTCTGAACCCAGAAGGTGACGCGTGTGTTTCACACTGACCTCAGTGCTTCTTTGAAGAAGCACTGAGGTCAGTGTGTAGTGCGTGTATGAAATGCACGCGTCACCTCTTGGGTTCGGACACTCTGTCAGACACTCTGTCTTTGTTGGCTGTCATTTGCTATTTTCAGAATAAAATTGTTGGAACTTTCCTGTGGTGTGCAGCCGTTCTTTTCTTCCTAAGGTATCTTCACAGTAAGAGCTGTGAAAATGTGGAAGAGATTCCCCTCAAGACTTGGTTCTGGCCAGCTCAGTAGATTGCCTTAAAAAAAGGCCTGGATTATTTCCTAAATGTGTATAATATAACTGGGTACTAACATTTATAGGTAAAGTTGATCCAAGGAATATCTGATTGATCGGAGGATCAGGAAGGAATTTTTTTCCCTGCTGGAGCAAATTGGATCATGCTTTGTTGTTTGTTTTTTTTGCCTTCCTCTGGATCAACTGTGGGTGTAGCATTGTGTATATAGGATTATATAATTTTTCCCCTTTTATTGGTTGAACTAGATGGATGTGTGTCCTTTTTCAACCAGACTAACTATGTAAGTATGTTACATCGTTTTCTTACTAGTAGCTTCTGAAGCAATGTCCGAATGCGGATCGGGCTTCAGAGAAAAGGAGGATTTAGACGCACTTCTAAATCTACCTTACAAAGGAAAAATTATATGTATCCCTTTTGTTTTTCTTGAAGGTGTTAGGAACTCATAATCTGCAGATACTTATATTCATGAATATAAAAATAAAGTTCCATAGATTGAAAGAGACAAATGTCGGTCAACTTCACCTTGAAATGCAAACAGGTTTATATACTTGTGCTTTACTCGAAGGTGTGAGGAACCAATAACTTGGGGATACTTATATCTATAAATATAAAGATTATCATTACATAAGTTAAAAGACGTATATGTTGGTCAACTTCACCTTAAAAAGAAGAAAAAATGTTTGCATCCTTTTGTTTGTCTCGAAGGTGTGAGGAACCCATTAATTGGGATGCATGTATGCATAATATGAAAATGATCATTATATAGGTTGAAAGAGACATATGTCGATCAACTTCAACTTAAAAAGAAAAACATGTTTGTATTCCCTTGTTTTTCTTGATGGTGTAAGGAACTCATTCATTTGGGGTTACTTACAGTATATCCATAAATATAAAAAATATAGTTCCATAGGTTGAAAGAGAAACGTGTTGGTCAACTTGACCTTGAAATTAAAAAACTTTGCCTTAATAATAAAAATAAAATGTTAACATCTTTTTTTTTTCCTCTAAGGTGTTGGGAACCCATGAATTGGGGATACTTGTATCCACACGTATAAAAATTATATTTACTGTACATAGGTTGAAAGAGACATATGTTGGTGAACTTTGCCTTAATAATAAAAATAAAATGCTAATATCCTTTTGTTTTTCTCGAAAGTGTTGGGAACCCATGAATTGGGGATACTTGTATCCATTTTTACTGTATATACAGTAGGTTAAAAGAGACATATGTTGGTCAACTTCACCTTGAAAAGAAAAAACATGTTTGCATCCTTGTCCTTCCCTCGAAGGTGCGAGGGACACGTGAGTTGGGGATATTTATATATATCCAATACGCAACACTCCATCATAGAATCTTCCTCTTTAATTTAGTTTCTGAAGAAATCCCATATCTAAGATGCTATTGAACAGTTGAATATATTGCGTGATCGGAAGTAGGTTTAACAGCAGCATAAACAACCTGGTTATCAGCGCTTGAAGATTTTTCTTTATTTCTTTTTCCAGCACCATTTTGGAATGCTTCCATGTTTAAATGAGCATACACGGTGCCCCCAAATTCCTAGAGCAGAAAAACAGTGTTATTTAGAATTTATAATAGTTCACCATTAGGGATGCAGTAAAACAATTCAAATAAGATTTCCCTCCCGTTTACTTATTTAGAATCCCACCGATCAGAAGTTTTACTATGATTGGTAGCTGCAGTTGCAATTTTTACTTTTAGCTACACCTGCTGGAAATGCATGGAACAGCAGCATTACTATTCAAATATAATAGTGTGACACAGGAGTCACGAGCCTTCCCTGCCAGCAGAACCAATGATCACTGCTGGTGACTAAAACCGCAGGCATTAGTCGCATGTAAAAAATCTGACAAGCTGGTTGTATCCAAGTCGATCCATGGATCAATTTGGGTACAATCAGCCTGCCCATAGATGGATTGAATCTCGGCTGGCCCATGCCAAACCAGACAAATTTTCGATCAATGAATGGGTGGCTATACTCTACAAGATAAAATTAATAAATGACTGAAGCGCTAAAATGGTGCACAATAAAGTGTAAATGAAAATATGTGAAACCAATCAACTAAGGAAAACTAAATGATTAAAGCTGCAATCAATCAGGGTAATTCTAATACTAAAATGTGAATAATAAATGTGGTATTGATGCGCTAAAAAATCAACCCTAAGTGACATTATACAGATAGACCGTTATAAAATTAATATAGGTAGCATCTAAAAAGCCAAAAGTGCAAACTGCAAATAAGTGCAAACTACAAGTGCAAAATACAACAGTGCAAAAAATGATCTAAAACACCCAGATAAGTGCAATCCAGTGCAGCATATACAGCCTCAAACACTACTAAAATTGCTGTTTCTCAGCAGCTCTGTGGGATATACACACACAATAGTTCTTAGTCCTATATAGAGACCAAAAATACTCCTTGATATGTCCCTCTCATCCAGCTGATCAGGGGCTGGGACGGCTGTTTACATTTCTGACTTGAGCAGTCTAAGCGTTGAGCTCATAACAGATGAATCATAGAGAAAAGAAAAGGAAAAAGAAAATCATTGCGCAATGCTGTGTATCCTACCAGCAATGATTTTACATTAGGCGCTTTCACTCACGTGACCGTAGATACGTTTTGTGCATAGATAGCCACAGTTAGGCTAACCCATGACTAAGTCACGTGACGTGTGACGCAACACGTAGGGGGAGGAGCCTAATCACGCTACCAGCGGTACTCTGAGATATCGGAAGCTGGAGCAGTGAAGGAGATTGCTCTAACTGAGCTGAACTGTGGCTATCTGTAACGGGAGGGCCCGGAGAACCCAGAATCTCCTAGAAAGTATGAGATACCCTTGCTTCAGATTCTCCAATGCCTCTTATGTGTAAACCATGGTAATAAGGTGAACAAATATCTGCGCTAACCAAAAAATAAAATAAAATAAAATAAATAAAGCAGCTAGCACAGTCTGTTGATAAAGCTAACGTAATAGTATAAAGTCCAAAGTGCAGCGCTTAGTGAAAAATCAATATGAAAAAAAGAGTCCAAGTGCAGAATCAGCAAACAAGATGAATGTGGAAACTGATATGGAACCACCACCAGAACTTTCAGTGTGCAAGCGTAAAAGCACACCACCCCAATGTGCTCACAAAATGCTTACCGGAAGGCAAACATACACAAGCGATGTAAGTATATTTGCAGAAGGTCAATGTATAGATACACATTTCCAAGCCTGATGGATCACACCCACATCATTGTACGACATCCAGAGCTCAGTTGGAAATGGAGATGATATGCAATCCTCAGCAGGGAGTGGTTTACCAAATGAAAGAATAAACATGCCACAACGCTGATCTCACACCCGGGAGATGTGGAAGGGAGATGGAACCAAAAGGTAAAAAGCAGAACCGGAGCAGCAGACGTATATCCTAAACTGGGAAGGCCCACACCCTGTGCAGGCGCACCACAACAGTAACCAGCGTACGGCAGGCAGTTTAGGATATACGTCTGCTGCTCCGGTTCTGCTTTTTACCTTTTGGTTCCATCTCCCTTCCACATCTCCCGGGTGTGAGATCAGCGTTGTGGCATGTTTATTCTTTCATTTGGTAAACCACTCCCTGCTGAGGATTGCATATCATCTCCATTTCCAACTGAGCTCTGGATGTCGTACAATGATGTGGGTGTGATCCATCAGGCTTGGAAATGTGTGTCTATACATTGACCTTCTGCAAATATACTTACATCGCTTGTGTATGTTTGCCTTCCGGTAAGCATTTTGTGAGCACATTGGGGTGGTGTGCTTTTACGCTTGCACACTGAAAGTCCTGGTGGTGGTTCCATATCAGTTTCCACATTCATCTTGTTTGCTGATTCTGCACTTGAACTCTTTTTTTCATATTGATTTTTCACTAAGCGCTGCACTTTGGACTTTATGTGTAAACCACCCTGTGTCTCTATTAGGGGCACAGGGTGAATGAGAACCCCACTATGATCAGTGATAATCAGATTCAATGCTGTATATATATAGTATATAGATTGGATGTATACTGTGTGTGAGGGTTGTGTAATCATTGCTGTGATGAGGTGGGGGGGTGATTTACATTCTACAGATCCTTTTATTGTGAGATGTGTACTGAAAGTGTGTTATGTTCTATTGTGTAAAGTCTTTTGATAATGGGAGTTAAGTCTGTAATTATAGGTATGGTCCTCTGGCAGCCAGACAGGCTGGGGAAACACAAAAGATCATTTAACCTGAAATGTGGATTGGGAGACAGAAAGGGCATGTGTCTGACCCATTCACTGTAGTTAATTGGCTCATGTAAATTGGGTTTGGTCAGAGGTGTATGATGAGAGGAGGGTCAGAAGCTTCTCTCTGTGGATATAAAAGTTTTAATGTTTTGCAATAAGAAATAGTTCATTTTGGAAAGATACAGAGTGCGTCTCGTTCTTTTGGAAGGATTAATTCCTATGGGAAGTGGTCGTCTGACTGTGAAGAATCGGTAGTGGAGCATGTTCTGAGAGAGGGAAGATCTAAATGACCTTAACCCCTTTTATATTTGGGGTGTCGTTACATTGGTGGCAGCAGTGGGATTTTCCCTCCAGTTTCTGGGACACTCCAAACCACCACAGTGAATGACCAGCTATGCAGCCTGCAGGAAAACCACGCTGAAAGACCTACTTGAGAGCCGTGGAGGGACCAGTGGGACAAAGAACAAGGCCACCTTGATCAGGGAGCTAGCCGAGATGGACCAGAGGGATGGTGATGCAGGACCCCGGTCAGTTGAAGATTTGTTTCAGCAACAAGTTCGACAGCGCTTGGCATTATATGGTGCTAACCCATCAGACACCACCATACAGAATGCCATTAAAGGCATCCAGCTGCAGGATGCATGACAAGAGAAAGAACTAGAGCGACAAGAGAAAGAACTAGAGCGACAAGAGAAAGAACGAGAGCGACAAGAGAGAGAACTAGAGCGACAAAAGAGAGAACTAGAGCGACAAGAGAGAGAACTAGAACGGCAACATGAGCGGAGAATGGCGGAAATACGGCAATCGGAGATTGCCTACAGACAGCTGCTAGAATCTGCTCAGCAGCAGGGTGGTGCTCCCTTTGCCTGGGACTATCAGGAAATACCAGTGGACAACTCTGAAATCCTGGCTGAAGAATCGGCAGTGGAAAATCTGAAGATTGCCATCCCTAAAGCCGAAGTGGATGATATGGAGTTCCAGGGAGCTAGGGCAGTTGGCTCATCTCCCCAGCCACAGATTACAGAAGGTATGGCCTCAAAGGACTGTTCAGAGGATGTTAGGGATTATGCATCACCTGCTCAAGTACTGGCAGAAGGACAGAGTACTGCAGACCCCTGCTCTACACCCGTGGCAGTTTTGGAGGCCCGAGGTGAGAAGGTGATGGTTCCTCTTTCCCAGTGGATTTCAAAGATGCAGGGAGGAGAAGCAGCCCTCCCCCCCCCAACAGTTAGCCAGAGCAGATGGTGTGGAGCCCCCAGCAGAAGTGCTGGCAACAGGGCAGAGTGATACCAACCTCTGCCCAGCACCGGAAACAACTGTGGAGTTTCAGGGAGCCGTGGCAGTTGGCCCCTCTCTCCAGCAACAAGCTGAGGTGGTAAAGCATTTACCCCCAGCTGAATCACTGGCAGCAGGGCAGAATGCTACTGGCCTCTGCACACAACTGCAACTTGAGCTGATATCAGTGGATAGGACTGCGGTCTCCACTCACAGTAACCCAGCAGAAGAGCTGGCAACAGAGCAGAGTGCCGCGGGCCTCTGCTCTCAACTAACAGAAGAGGGAGTTCCTGTGGTACTGGATGGGACTTCGGTCTTCACTGACACAACCCCAGAAAATGGTGTGACACTGAGACAGGAGGATGTCAACCTTGCTTTGCAAGCACTGGGGGATTTTCACCTACCACAAGTGGATGGGACTTCAGTCTCCACTTGTATACCCCAGGGATGCTGGGTAGTTGGCCCAGATCCCCAACAGCATGACGGACTGAGCCCAGTCACCCTGTCTTCTCCCCAGCGGCGGGTATGTTCTCTGAGAGAGGCAGAGGTTGGCTGGGTAAGTAATGCTCTGTTTGGAGCAAGTTATTTGGGGTACTGTGTGGATACCGGCATTAGAGGAATGGAACTATGGACTACCTTTGGAGTCAACCCGTCTGGGGTCTCCTCCTGTGTTAGTCTCCTGCCGAAAGGGGAGAGATGTAACGGGAGGGCCTGGGGAACCCAGAATCTCCTAGAAAGTATAAGATACCCTTGCTTCAGCTTCCCCAATGCCTCTTATGTGTAAACCATCCTGTGTCTCTATTAGGGGCACAGGGTGAATGAGAACCCCACTATGATCGGTGATAATCAGATTCAATGCTGTAAATATATAGTATATAGATTGGATGTATACTGTGTGTGGGGGTTGTGTAATCATTGCTGTGATGAGGTGGGGGGTGATTTACATTCTACAGATCCTTTCATTGTGAGATGTGTATTGAAAGTTTGTTATGTTCTATTGTGTAAAGTCTTTTGATAATGGGAGTTAAGCCTGTAATTATAGGTATGGTCCTCTGGCAGCCAGACAGGCTGGGGAAACACAAAAGATCATTTAACCTGAAATGTGGATTGGGAGACAGAAAGGGCATGTGTCTGAGCCATTCACTGTAGTTAATTGGCTCATGTAAATTGGGTCTGGTCAGAGGTGTATGATGAGCTTCTCTCTGTGGATATAAAAGTTGTAATGTTTTGCAATAAGAAATAGTTCATTTTGGAAAGATACAGAGTGCGTCTCGTTCTTTTGGAAGGATTAATTCCTATGGGAAGTGGTCGTCTGACTGTGAAGAATCGGTAGTGTAGCATGTTCTGAGAGAGGGAAGATCTGAACGACGTTAACCCCTTTCATATTTGGGGTGTCGTTACACTATCTATGCACAAAACGTATCTACGGTCACGTGAGTGAAAGCGCCTAATGTAAAATCATTGCTGGTAGGATACACAGCATTGCGCAATGATTTTCTTTTTCCTTTTCGTTTCTCTATGATTCATCTGTTCTGAGCTCACCGCTTAGACTGCTCAAGTCAGAAATTTAAACAGCAGTCCCAGCCCCTGATCAGCTGGATGAGAGGGACATATCAAGGAGTATTTTTGGTCTCCATATAGGGCTAGGAACTATTGTGTGTGTATATCCCACAGAGCTGCTGAGAAACAGCAATATTAGTAGTGTTTGAGGCTGTATATGCTGCACTGGATTGCACTTATCTGGGTGTTTTGGATCATTTTTTGCACTTGTAGTTTGCACATATTTGCAGTTTGCACTTTTGGCTTTTTATATGCTACCTATATTAATTTTATAACGGTCTATCTGTATAATTTCACTTAGGGTTGATTTTTTAGCGCATCAATACCACATTTATTATTTACTCTACGAGAGCTACTTGAGATTACTTTGTGAAAACGGTTTGGGATTTACAATTGAACTGATACCAGAGCAAATTTTACTTATTCACTATGAGCCTTTTAATTTGCCAATAACCTTATTATTACTTAAGATAACGATGTAATACATAAATAATTTTTGGGGTTATACTAAGTTTTCTTTTAGCAATATTGTCTTTCCATTAAATTATAGACAAAAAAGACAAAAAGTTTTTTTTTTTACCAGTGTTAGTTTTGAAAAAAGTAATTTTACTGTAAATAAAAACTATACATTTTATTGTATATATTGTCCTGTTTAAAATGTCACTAAAATTATGTTTGTGGTGCAATGGCAGCTGAAAGTTATTTGCATATGCCATTTTTGTTTTCAGTTTTGCACCTTTTAGAGGCAAAAAACAAACAAACATACAAAATGAATAAAAATATACATTATATTGTCAAAAATATTGGGATGCCTTCCTTTACACCCATATGAACTTTAATGGCATCCAAGTCTTAGTCCATACAGTTCAATATTGAGTTGGCCCACTCTTTGCAGCTATAACAGCTTCAACTCTTCTGCAAAGGCTGTCCACAAGGTTTAGGAGTGTGTCTATGGGAATGTTTGACCATTTATGGACTAAGACTGGGATGCCATTAAAGTTCATGTGCATGTAAAGGCAGTTGTCCCAATACTTTTGACAATATAGTGTATATCATTAATTATTGGTAGCATTTTACAAAATAGAAATAAAACAAATCAGAACAGGAATAATAGATAAGAGGAAAAGGGAAGGATGGAGTCAACGAGGGCTGATTTTGGGCTTAAGTATTAAATAGGAATGCATTTTAATAGTTTTCTTTTTTTACTTGTAAGGTTTCTTTAATTGATGCCATATGCGTATAGAAAGCCACACTTTTGATCAACATTTGAATGAAACAGTAACTATGTGTAACAATACATTGTTACACTATATTGACACTCACAGGCTTTCTACAAGTGTCATTCCTCAAAGGGGAATCTGCATTTTTATAGCCACCCTGTTATGCAATGCAATTTCTGGCTATCATTTTGACAAGCAGTATTCACCGGTAATAGTGGTGGAAACAGTGGCGACAGGGTGTAGTTAGCAGCAAGTTGAAGATACAGTATGTCCTGCAAATGTTGTTGATATTTTTTTTAGGCCACTATCATTTCTAGGCTTAACCTCCCTGCCGGTATGATTATGTCAGATTTTTGATTCTCAAAGCGGTACAATTATTTTGCATGGAAATTTGGCGTTTTATATTCTAGGCCTGTAATTCTTAGGAATAACTCACTTAAATCTGTCCAAACAAGAGTCTAGTAGACATCCCGGGTATGATAAAGTTTGAACCATAAAATCATAAATTATAATATAATAAATAACTATAAATAATTATAACAAATAATAATATAATAATAATAAAAACTATTCAATAATGTAATCAAATCAAAAACACAGAAATTTGCTCAGTTGCAGAATTGTTGCCGTCATTAGATTTAGTGTTTGATGACGAATTTCCCCACAAATCGCTATCGCTCAATTCTGCGAGTGATTCTAATTTATTATCGCTGTTTTCTAGCTGGTCTAAAAGCACTTTTGACATAAAGTGACACTTTTTGGTTGCTATGGAAAATTTCCAGTTTGCAGGCAGAAAGAACAGTATTTATAATATAAAAGTGCATGCAGGACACTGGACAGACCACTAGGGACAAAAGGGATGTGAAATAATTTCATACAGTACTGTAATCTGTAAGATTACAGTGTACTGTATGTATACTGTGTTTTTACTTTTTTGAATTTGGAGCCGTGCTCCGTCCCCGTACGTCGCAACGCTCGCAGGGAACAGAGCTTGGCACTGTGAATCGAGCAGAGGAGGAGAAAGCTCACGCACACACAGTGGGGAGACCTCGCAGGATCCAGGGGACAAGGTAAGTAACTTTCCCTGGATACTGAGATGCAATCCTGAGTCTGGCTCGGGGTTACCGCTTTTGGTACTGAAATCTCACCCCGAGCCACACTTGGGAATACCGCTAGGGAGGTTAAAGAGGATTTCGAGCCAAAGCCAAAAAAAATCTAACACTAAACCTACACCCAGCCCCATTGTAAGCCTAATCTATCTGACCCTGTAAAGAAAAGAGTGCTATACTTACCTATTCTGAAGCTGCTCCAGTTGTTACCAGCGGCCCAGTTAACTCCGCAGTGCCCGTGGTAATGGGCATGAGCATCATGAAGAATTTGAAACTGCCCCGCCTGCTAGCCAAATACACATATTCGGGCTGTTGGGCCCGTGACTGCTGCCTGCAGGCAGTATGGCTTAGAGTACATCAGGCTTTTGAGGCACAATGTAGAACTAATAAAAAAATATATAAAACAGCGCTCATAGGATATAGTGCAAATAAACACACTGAAAACAAATATCAAGCTCTGAAGTGAAATAAATACAAGTAATAAATCTGCAGCAGCTATCACAAAGGTGCTAAACCTTAAGGTATAGATCGATTAATAAGAACAGCACTTGCAGGCTATAGTAGATAAGTACAAATAAATTACCATGTTGAACATTAACCTAGGAACAACACCAATCTTGCTGCCCAGGCACGGTGCGTTGACCAACAAATACGCTGTATCTCCCCACTGCATCTTTGAGGCCCAACCAGGAGTTAAGGTGGTATGTGCCATGGATTTTTGCAACAAGACCCGATACAAGTCCCTTTTAAAACAGCTGCATATTACCTTTAAAGACTTCTACTTACCTCAAGAGACTACTTCATCAGCTATTGAAGAAGCACGCATTGGTGTTCGCCACAAACCCTGAAGATTACGGATTCACCAAGGCCATTGATCACCCTATTCATACAGGGGGGGGCACCGCCATCCAGGAGCAGTACCATCACATTCCCCCAGCACTATGCCAGAAAGTCGAGGAGTTACTTCACAATATGTTGCAAGGTGAGGTGATCCAAGAAAGCCGCAGTCCATGGGTCTTGGTTTGCAAGAAAGAAGCAGCCTATGGTTCTACATGGACTATCATAACCGCAGGGATGCTTACCCCCTCCAAAATGTTGAAAAATCCCTAATGGCCCTTGGACAGGCTAAGTTCTTTTTAACTTATCGACTCATATAGTGACATCCCATGAAATTTCTTTGTTGAGTTGAGGTTTAACCTTTGCTCCAACAATTCAGCTTAATCCTTTTATGCTACTCAAGAACTTAAAGCGGAGTTCCACCCTAAAGTGGAACTTCCGCTCATCGGATTCCTCCCCCCTCCGGTGCCACAATTGGCACCTTTCGGGGGGAGGGGGGACAGGATACCTGTCAAAGACAGGTATCCTTCCCCACTTATGGGAGTCCGGCTGCGGCCGTGACGCGGCCATGACGTCACCGCGGGGCTTTCTCCTCCTCCCCTGGCCGCCGGGCTAATAGGAGAGAGGAGCGGGGCCTCGCGCATGCGCAGTAGGGTTCCCAGCGTGAAGCCGAAAGGCTACACTGCCGGGTTCCCTTATCCGCAATGGCAACGGCAGCACCCGACAGCTGATGGGAAACATCAGCTGCGGTGCCGACATCGAGGGACACCAGGACAGGTAAGTCTCCATTTATTAAAAGCCAGCAGCTGCAGTATGTGTAGCTGCTGGCTTTTAATTTTTTTTTGCCCGGAACACCCCTTTAAAGAATTGTCTACTGAAAGTGAGTCCTCTATCTTTATACCCCTACCCAATTGCCTCCTCCTGATCAGCATACTGGTTTTAAACCTTGGTTTTAATCCTACCCTTGTCAAGGGACCGTATTTGGAGAGTTTTATCAGGTATTATGACCAATTCATAAGGTACTGTATTTTTACCATTTGCCGAAGGTTCACAAAGACCAGAATAATCCTCCCAGTCATCCTAATATTGGATCAATGGATCAAGGCAACTGGATCTGTCCCATCGGGTTATTGTGAACTGTTGCTGCCTTACATCAATATAAGTTTTCTATTGCAACTGACTGTGTGAGTTATTGTCTGATTGGCCAATAAAGGACAAGCAGCACACTGATGAGGCCATATCTGTGCTCCCCTTCTGTAAGCAGTGTTATAAAAAAAAACATTGAGCTATACTATGAGTCTGACTGTCTTACACTGATAGAACTCCCTCTCCAACTATAATGGGACACCAGGAAGCTAATAAAAATACAGATTTAAGGTGCTAATACTAGGTAGGCAGTAGGTGGTTTGACAAAACAGACAGCTGGAAGGTGTTGATAGTGGACATGGTGGTGAATGGAAGATTGTGATTCTCACCTCTTGACTAGTATCTGCATTACTGGATCCAACATTTGACATTTCCACTTAAAGAGAAAGACAATGAATTAATGATAGAATGACACAAAAGCAAAGAAAGGAAAGTAGGGTAAAGGAAATTATTAAGAGAAGGAAAATTAAGGAAATCGTTAAGAGAAGGAAAGTGAAGGAAAGGGAAGTGAATCCCAGAAATGGAAAGAAAGGCAAAGGGAGGGTACAAAAAGCTAAAGGGAAAGATAGAGAAGAGCAGGAAAGGAAGAAAAAGGCAGGAAAAGCAAAATGAAGAATGTAAAAGGGAGGAAAAGGAAAAGAAAGGAGAGAACAGAAGTGGAAAGGGTGTAAGAAAGGGAAGGGGAAAAAAAAGCAAAATAAAAGTGAAAGTAAAATAAATTGAAAGGAAAAGAAAAGGGGAAAAAAGAGGAAAGGAAAGAGGAAAGGTATCAGGAAAGGAAAGGAAAGAGGAAAGGAAAGAGGAAAGGAAAGGGGAAAGGAAAGGGGAAAGGAAAGTGGAAAGGAAAGGTGAAAGGAAAGGGGAAAGGGGAAAGGATAGAGGAAAGTAAAGAAAAGGAAAGAGGAAAGGAGAGGGGAAAGGAAAGGAAATGGGAAAGGCAAGAGGAAAGGAAAGAAAAAGAAAGAGGAAAGATAAGGGGAAAGGAACGAGGAAAGGAAAGAAAAGGAAAGAGGAAAGGGGAAAGGAAAAGAAAAGAAAGAAGAAAGGAAAGAAGAAATTAAAGGAAAATAAAGCAAAGAAGAAAGGAAAGGAAAGAAGAAAGGAAAGGAAAGGAGATAATAATGATTAGGTTAAAAAACAAATGTTTAAAACTATACTCTCCCCCTACCGTTACCATCATTGCTTGGGGCCCTTGATGCAGGGTTCACAGGTGAAGGTAAAGACTTTACTCTGGAAAGACGTAAATGTATAGGATTAAAAAATAAATAAACACATAGGCTGTCATTGTTGACTTTCCTCTGCAAATACTATATGCCTGGCTGATTCTCTGAGTTCAAAACATTATAAGCCACATTCACTGAGCAAACAAACAGCAAACACACAACATGCAGAGCCTCTGATTTGCAACTTCAGAGGTAAATTATAATCTATCGGTATATATTCCAGAAAACTCCAGAGAATACTGAAGACCCAACTGTCAGGCAACTGGCTTTCCAGGAGGTCAGCCTACAGTGAAAGGGACAACTGTATATTTAACAGGGTAGTAGAAAAAAGATCTGTATTTATAGCCAAAAATAAAATGACATTAACCCTGAAATACTTACCTCTCTTTCTTTTTACAAATTACACCTAGCAATAAAATATAAAAAGATTATTATTACCCTAGTCACAATTTCACTGTTAGAAAAGTACATAAGTCCTTATATGCAGTCTTAATAAATTAAGCTTCAAAGAGGATGATCAGTACTCCTCCCACATCATTGATCTCCACTGCAAGAGGAACAACTGAATGAAGAATGTTCATAATCCATCACTTCCGTGAGTGTTGGATAACTGATCCCCCTGCTGCACCCAGTGGTTCGAACCACCAGTCCTGAGTCACTACTGTGCCCTGTAGTGATGTACAGGTCAACAGGAGAAACCACAGAAGGAACATCACAGAAACCACAGTTGGGGGATCCAAAACTCCAGGAACTTTCAGATTTTGAACATTCTTTAGGTGGTGATATATTCTAAAGCAAAGATCAGTAATGAGGGATAGGTAAGTATTTCTTATTTTAGGCAAACCTTTTTTGGGAACTTTTATTTTAGGTATAATTGTTAGCTGATCTTCAAGGTTTAACAAGGAAAAACTCAGTGACTGAACATCTGTACAATAATTTTTTAAAGATGTTTGGTTAAAGAGGATCTGCTTATAAACAGTAGCCGATCTCTAACAGAATGCTGATCATTTCTAAGACCAACATGTGAACAGCAGATGGAAGCCTTTTTTTCATTTTTAGGCTTAGCTGTCTTTATTACAACAGTATAAATTAAATTATTCCTTCAGAGAAGTGTTTCATGAAGCAGAACTCCATGAATATGTTTTTCTCCCATACAGTGGGGCTGTGCCGCACAGCATGGGTTAACTGCTTGTTTTGTCTAGGGGCGCACCCAAAGACTATACTTACCCAATCCTTCGATCCTCCAGAATACAGTGCTTCCCCATGTCCAGTGGTGGACTGTTCCTGCCGTCCTTATGTCCAGAGCAGGTCTATGGGGGTGATGACATCAGGAACAGTCCATTCACAATTCTTCTTTAAATTCAGGTCAGGACCCAAGCTGGGCTGTGGACATGTTTTGGATGGGTCACCAGTTGGCCATGTATCCATGTATGAAATCAGCAGATCATTGTAGGGCGACAGTATACTGAATATGAATGATAGCATGGACATTTATAATGAACTAGAGTGCATGTATCATGAGTGATGGAGGGATTTGCCCAGACAAAAAAACCTGGCGGGCCTTCTACTATTAAAAGAAAATACTACAATTTTAAAGCTTACAAAAAAGAGAACTAAAATAGTAAATCAACAAGCGCAAATAACCTAAAACACAGCAGCTAGAACGCTGAGGGTCAAAATATCCAATCCCCAATCTCAAAAATGCAAAACAGCAGTGCAGCGCAAAACATCTAAAAACACATCTAAAATGGCAGAATCGATATCTTTAAGAGAAAACAGTCCATGCTTTTCATATTATTCTTTAAAACACAGGTGACAAGCATATACCAGCAAGTGTCCAAAGTGGAAAAAGATGGTACTTCAAGTGACTTTCGTGACAACCTCCACCAGTGGTAGTTATAGCAGCTCACCTGAGCTAATGGACCCCTGAGTATATCAGTCAGGTCTTTATAGCGGTTCCCTCAATTGGATGATCAACCCGGGAACTCTGGGTCAGGAAGGTATTAAGCCAGTACTTTGCTTAGAGCGTGAGTGATCTCATCAATCGACTCCAATAGAGCATGTACATGGAAAAGCAAGAACAGAATCTAGTGCTCTCCGTTTGTATGAAAATGTATTATAAAAAGTAAAATGATGCACTTACAAGCAAGGCACTGTTCCACAGTGGTATAGAAAGTAATTCCGCGCTGCCCTATCAGTGAGCAGCTAACACAACATATAGACAAATAGCAAAAACAAGTGAAACCAAAACAGTGTAGCGCTAATCTCATGATATAGTGCACATAATGATGAATGAACACAGTGCAAAAAATTATAATGAACAATAATAATATAGAACAATAATAATAATAATATATAAACCAGTGCACAGATGGAGCAAAAAACAAACAACTGTCTGTAAATAGGCCAAGGGGTAGTGCAAAAAAGACAACTGAAAGTCTATATAGTGATAAGTGAAAGTTTAAAATTGGTGATAATTTCAAATAAAGATGGTAGGTGAAAAACTTGATGAAATGAAGGAAACCGCCACCAATAGGTAGAAGGCTTACCGGAATGTTTGAACCCGAAAGAACATACGTTCAGTGGATCAAACAGGCTTGGTGTGGAATGACCACTGGAAACTGGATCATCAATTGGGCTCCAAACTCTGACCGATAGATCCAACCGCTGAGGGGAGACTATCCTTATATAATGTTCTCATAAAGAGCGATCGTCCAGAGAATCCCAAGTTGTTAAAACAGGATGTGGATCAAAGAGTAGAAGGAAAAAAGAAGGCACATAGCGTGATACTGTATAAATGAAGGACTTTAATGTAGTAGGAACACTTACGTTATAGAAGACAAATAGCGCTTTTCAAAGTACTTGTGGCAACAGTGGAGTCTTGCCGATGCGTTTCGTAGCATAGTACATCGTCTGGGGTGCGCCTCCACTGCCCTCCCGAAATATATAAGCAATATGACCCCAATAATGAGAGACAATCACCTGCATGTCAGCCTTGTCACGTTTGCATTTCCTATGGGGCTAAGAGGGCGGCCGGGCGTGCGTTCCAAGCCTCCATCTGAATCAATGTATCAGAAGTAAACCTAGCTGAAAACCAGAATAGGGTGGGACCGTTTGCACTCCACACCTCTCTATGAGTGAATGAGCTGCAATGAAAACTCGCTCATGATTCGGCTCCACCCATGACGCGGCGCATGACGCGTCACGTGACACTGCACGTGACACACCATATGCGTTCCAAGCTGCGTCTTCAAAGGGGCGGATGCGTTCCAACGCCTTTGAGGCCGATCACATGACGCGGTATGCAGCGACCCAGTGCACTCCAAGCCTCATCTTAGAGGGGCGGGTGCGTTCCAACACCTGCAAGGCCGGTCACATGACATACAGCGACTCGGTGTACTCCAAGCCTCACTGTCAGGGGAACATTTGCATTCCAAATGGTTGGTGGACCGCATATTCTGCGTAACAGAACGGGATGGGAATAAAGGCATCGCTACAGACAAAGGAAAACAAAAATGATAAGGGGGAGAAAGTCATCAGGGGTACATATACACATTAGCGGTGTCACACTGAAAGTGAGCAGAGCTACATAAATCTAAAATACCCATAATAATGGAAAAAGTTTAATGTAAAAAAATGGTATTCATTATTCATTAAACCAGTGGGCACAAAAATTAGGTAAATTAAATCTGTACCATATAGGCAACTAAAGATATTAAAAATATCCCAAAAAATTACAATGAAAAATGGCAAGAAGCCACAATTATATAAAAGGTATATATATAAAAATATGTATATAAAATGGGATTATGTCTAGAATCTGCTAAACAGCCAATATATAGGTGAAAACCTCATGCAAATAGTGGATAGACCAGATTAGAAACACCCATGAGATGGACTCTCATATGGGGGTCATTTACAATAAATGTAGATACATCAAATGACAAAATCACATAAAAATCACATAAAACTATATAATTCAAACAGGAAGAGAAAGCGTAGGCAGCTAAAAGTGCAAAAAGGACAGCTGTCAACTATGATTTATTAATAAAGGAATTTATGTCCCACTGTACATTCAAGCCTGAAGGTGTGTGGAACTGTAATTCATAAATCCAATAGGTCTCAAGTTCTGAAACCCCCCTGGTCATAGGGCCACCCCTCCATGGGGGGATGAAGCGATCAATGACCAAAAATTGAGTACCCTTGGGATTTCGGTTGTGATGTAACTTATAGTGTCTGGGCACCGTATGTTCTGTGTCACCACTTTTAATGAGGGCGATATGTTCTCCCACTCTCACTGAGAAGGTGCAGATGGTCCGGCCCACATATTGTTTCCCGCAGGGGCATGTAATTAAATACACTACGTATTTGGTGCCACATGTGCAAAAATGCTTGATGGGATATCTTTTATGTGTGATGGAAGATGTAAATTCCAAAGTTTTACTTCTCCCTGAGATAGTATGCTGGCAAAAGGTGCATTTCTTACACGGATAAAAAACAACTAAATTGTGGAAAAAAGATGGACGTACAGGGGTGTTAATGATGTTAGGTGCCATTTTGCTCTGCAGAGTGGGAGCTCCCCTGAAAACAACCTTGGCCCTGTCCGGTAAAACTGAATTTAAGACACTGTAATTTTTTAAAATGCCCCAATGTTTGGTCATGATGGCTCTAATCTGTTTGTGCTGAGTGGAAAAGGAAGCTAGCATGGCCCACTTAAAGCTATCCTCCGGATCACGTTTAGGTTTAATCTCAAGAAGAGACTATCTCTCAATTTCCAACGTGTTTTGGAGGTCATGTTCATTGTCAGCTGGGTCATAACCTTTATCCACAAATCTCTGTTTAAGGACATTGGCCTGTGTTTTAAAAATTTCTCTGTCCGTGCAACGGGTCCTACAGTTAGTCAGCCACCTGTTAGACCCACTAATTCATCAATGCGTGACTCATATGGTGGTGACTCTCATGTGTCCCAACCAAGAGCAAGCTATTATAGTCCTCACACCCCGAATAATTCCTATCGAGGTAGAGGTAAATCTAGAGGCAATAGAGGAGGAAGGGGCCAATCAAGAGGCAATCCTCGTAACTCTGATGTTCATCATAATCATGACTACTGGTCGTTGATTTGCCTTCTGATCGCACGGAGAGCCATTCTAAAAAACTGGACCTCATCGCATTGTCCTAATATCGCCCAAATCAAACGGGAACTCCTACTCCTTCTTTTTAAAGATCGATTCAACACCGATTTCAGACATGAAAGATCTAAATCAAGTTTTTTTTCCAGATGGCAACCCTTCATGCTCTCAACTCTCTCTCCAGAGGATATTTCCAACTTTAACCAATTTTCGTTCTCATATTTTGGGTCATCCACCCTCTCGAGCCCAGAGGAGGCGGTCTCCTCTGACGGACAATATACCACCAGTGGATTCTAACTGTCATCTATATTCAACTTACCCCACAAGCCTCTTCCCACTGTCTTTACCATTCATCTCAAAATCCTCTCTAATAACACTGTGAAGAAAACAATCGATCATAATGACTCTCCAACAATGGTGCCCCCCTTCTCCCTTACTCCCATAAGGCCCGGTTCACACAGGGGCGGCACGACTTCATGGGCGACCTCGGCGGCGCGATCTCAAGACGACTTGAGACGCCCGCCGAGGCGATTTGCATAATGACTTCTATATAGAAGTCAATGCAAGTCACCCTGCGTCGCCCCCAAAAGTAGTACAGGAACCTTTTTCTAAATCGGAGTGACCTGAGTCGCTCCTATTAGAACGGTTCCATAGCACAGAGCGGGATGCGACTCGTCAGGCGACCGAGTCGCCTGACGAGTCGCCCCTGTGTGAACCGGGCCTTAACCTCCCTCCTTTTGTTTTTGTTACTTCCTGTTGTTTCATCTTGTAATCCTAGGAGAACTTATAAACAAGATCCATCCAGTTGCTTCCTTATTGACGATAGATACTGCCCTGCTGTAATTCGTAGCTAGATATCCAAGACCCTTTGATTACATGTTATTTATCTCAATTACTCTGTAAAATGTTTTTTTTTTTTACAAAAAAAAACTGTTTTCTTGATTTATTGATTTGTACTGTTTTTATATTTCTCAATAAAATCTTTTGAAAAAAAAAATCACTGCTCCTGAAAAAGCGGCTGGGATTCCCAAACACTTTTTATGACAATAACTTGCATATAAGCCTTTAAAATTAGCACTTTAGATTTTTCATGTTCGTGTCCCATTGACTTTAACGGTGTTCGGATGTTCGAACAAATTTATTGCCTGTTCGCATGTTCTGATGCAAACTGAACTGGGGGGGGGTGTTAGGCTCATCCCTAGGCAGGACCTCAAGACCCCTTCATGTTCGTTTGGGCGAGCATGTAAACAACATCAAGAAAGGACTCAAAACACATATTGTGTCCAAACATTTCAAATTGGTCCAAGTCCTAGGGGCTTGAAGTTCTAGGGCATTGAGAGGGTGATCAAGCACTGAAGAGGTGGCAATTTTACGACAGCTCAGCCGAAGGGAATCTCATTGGATTCATAAAACCAGAGTTATGGTGCCGGGCGGTCTTGAATGTCGAATTTGATGTAAATTGCTTTATTTCTGATCATTAATTATGAATTGTTGTAAGTATTAATTTTGTGTATACATTTATTGAGGTTTTTTTTAAAAGTACCCATGAGACATAGGTTGGACGCGGGATGATATTTTATGAAATAGATCCATACTTGTTATGTTTTCTTTTTTTACATACACATTCCTTTTTAATCCATACAATTTATAAGAAAAAGTGCTATAATGATAGAAAGGACTGATAAAGGCATTTTACTGTGATGTGTTTCTTAATAAATGTTTCATTATTGCCATTCTCTTTGCCTTGTATCAGCCGTAGTACTAGGTTGCTATGGTGACGCTCTTAGTGTATATCGGCGTCATTGGTTTGAGCCACTGGCTAGCAGCGTACATGAGCGGGTGCCTCACGTCATTCCGTCACCGCTGAAGAAGTCCCGCCCTTTTGGGACGTAACGCGTACGGAACACGTGATCGATGATCATGACGTCACCCGCGTCCTACACACTGTCTCGTGGAGTACAGATTGTTTACACGCTGTGAACCCCTGGAACTGTGGAACAGTGCCTTGCTTGTAAGTGCATCATTTTACTTTTTATAATAAATTTTCATACAAACGGAGAGCACTAGATTCTGTTTTTGGTTTTCCATGTACATGCTCTGTTGGAGTCGATTGATGAGATCACTCATGTTCTAAGCAAAGTACTAGCTTAATACCTTCCTGACCCAGAGTTCCCGGCTTAATCATCCCATTGAGGGAACCGATATAAAGACCTGACTGATATACTCAGGGGTCCATTAGCTGAGGTAAGCTGCTATAACTACCACTGGTGGAGGTTGTCACGAAAGTCACTTGAAGTACCATATTTTTTTCACTTTGGTGTTTTGAAGAATAATATGAAAAGCATGGACTATTTTCTCTTAAAGATATCGATTCATTTTAGATGTGTTTTTAGATGTTTTGCGCTGCACTGCTGTTTTACATTTACAAAAAAGAGAACCAACAATATATTCTATGTGGGGAAGCAACGAAGGCCTTACATTTACAGCATAAAGCTAAAAAGTTCAAGGGGATTAAAATAAGGCTAAAAAGGCATTTGTTTAGCAAAACACACACATCATAAAAACAAAGTCCAGGAATAGTTCAAAGGGAGAAAACTCCAATAAATAACAGTGTTTGGACTGTGGAAGAGTAAATCATTTGTGGCAAATTCTTCTTGTAAAACAGTCATTTTTGGTAGATAGCTAGTGTAGAGATGTGTTCCCTAAAGGTTT
The DNA here is from genome assembly GCA_029206835.1 of Rana muscosa. Lineage (NCBI taxonomy): Eukaryota > Metazoa > Chordata > Amphibia > Anura > Ranidae > Rana > Rana muscosa. The sequence continues at coordinate 342,045,079 of CM055118.1, read as the reverse complement.
TTTCACACTATGTGTAGTTACTAGGGATGAGCTGATGTTCGAGTCAAACGTACCGTATATACTCGAGTATAAGCCGACCCGAGTATAAGCCAAGGTTCCTAATGTTACCACAAAAAACTGGGAAAACTTACCGACTCGAGTATAAGCCGAGGGTCAACAATGCCCATTTACACGCCTCACTGTGCCCATTGCAACTTCACTAAGTCCATTGTCACTGCCCATTGCCACCTTACTGTGCCCATCCTCACTGTTCCCATCCTTACTGTGCCCATCCTCACTGTTCTTCACTGTTCCCATTCTCACTGTTCCTCACTGTTCCTCACTGTTGCCATTCTCACTGTTCCCATCCTCACTGTTCCTCACTGTTCCTCGCTGTTCCTATCCTCACTGTTCCTATCCTCACTGTTCCTATTCTCACTGTTCCCTAGCTCACTGTTCCCTAGCTCACTGTTTAAATTAAACATTGTAAATTGTACCTGAAAAAAAATTGAGCGGCTGCGGCGTCCATCGTTTAAAACTCGCGGTCTCTTCCTCTTCCCTTCCGTGATTCTCAGCAGACACTCTCCGCCTATCACGGAAGGGACCAGGAAGAGACCGCGAGATTTAAACGATGGACACCGCAGCCTCTTATTTTTTTTTCAGGTACAATTTACAATGTTAAATTTCGCTGACTCGAGTATAAGCCGAGGGGGGGACTTTCAGCCCGAAAAAAGGGCTGAAAATCTCGGCTTATACTCGAGTATACACGGTAAGTTCGACTCGAACATCAGGTGTTCGCACGTTCGCTGAATATAGAACATTATTTTCTTGCACATGATCAAGGTAAGTCAAACAACAAATAAAGGGAACTACACCTGCCAATATGTTGCATTAAAATGCTACTTAAAAGGGTCAAAATACTAATAACTATTTTGTTTTTGTTTTTTGTTTTATTTCACGTGCATTGCATTAAGCCCTGGTTCACACTGGTGCGTTTTGACATGCGATTTGGCATGTCAAATCGCATGTCAAAACGGCGGTACTTGCCGCAAATTGCTGGCAATGGCATCGTCCTAATTGGTGCGACGCCGCATCTGCGGCACTGCACCAATTTCAAAAAGTAGTTTCTGTACAGATGTCCCTGTAATCGCGGCCGAAATCGGGACTGACCAGCGGGAGTGAAATCGTGCAAGTTCAGCTGAACTCGCACGGCTTCACTCTCGCAGCCCAGTGTGAACCTGTGCTAAAATGCAGAAAGGTAGCATTTTAACACAATATACATGTACACAACATTGTGGTGTGAACGAGGCACATAGAAAACAATATGCAGGGACATTCATTGATCTGGTATGGAAAGATGTAGATCACTACTAGGGATGAGCCGAACACCCCCGGTTCGGTTCGCAGCAGAACATGCAAAAAATTTATGCGAACACCGTTAAAGTCTATGGGACACTAACGTGAAAAATCAAAATTGCTAATTTTAAAGGGTTATATGCAAGTTATTGCCATAAAATGTGTTTGGGGACCCGGGTCCTGCACCAGGGAACATTTATCATGCAAAAAAAAGTTTTAAAAACTGACGTTTTTTCAGGAGCAGTGATTTTAACCACTTAAGGACCGCCTCACGCCGATATACGTCGGCGGAATGGCACGGCTGGGCACAAGCACGTACAGGTATGCCCTCTTTAAGAAGCCCAGCCATCCTGAGCTTCGTGACCGTGCCCGCGGGACCCGCGGACCCGATCGCTGCCGGTGTCCCGCGATCAGGTCACACAGCTGAAGAACGGGGAGAGGTAAGTGTAAACAAACCTCTCCCCGTGCTTCCTAGTGTGAGTGTCACTGATCGTCTGTTCCCTGTCATAGGGAACGACGATCAGTGACGTCACACGCCAAGCCACGCCCCCACACAGTAGTAATCACTCCCTAGGAAACACTTAACCCCTTTAGCGTCCCTACAGGTTAACCCCTTCACTGCCAGTGTAATTTTCACAGTAATCGGTGCATTTTTATAGCACTGATCGCTGTAAAAATGACACTGGTCCCAAAATGGTGTCAAAAGTGTCCGATGTGTCCGCCATAATGTCGCAGTCATGATAAAAATCGCTGATCGCCGCCATTACTAGTGTAGCGCTGCCCCAAAATGGTCCACGCTAAGTTTAAATTTAGGGGATAGTCTGAGCCAATATTTGGGCTGATTTCTTTAAATTTTGCTTCTGCTCTGGTTGTGATACTGCCTGGCAGTTATTTTCCCTGTTCGCCCATAGGTGGCACTGCCACCGCTGGCCCATGTTGGAATACAGGTGTATCACAGCAGTATTGGGTGTCCCTTCTCGGCAGACGTGCAGTGGGAGTGGTTGATCCGCTGTGCATGCTGGGGAGGGGTACATAAGGGGCAGACGCCATTGTGTGGGGAGTTCCTTGTGCGCCTCGTGGCCCTCATGGCACGGGGTGCGTGTGTGTATTCTAGCCCCGGGCACCTTCAGCCCGAGGCTACATTTCTGCTCGCTAGGCCCGGCTCTGCCGGTTTGGGCCTACATTTCTGAAAGGTATCCCAAGCTGTCCATCCGTGGGAAGGAAGCTCTAAAAGGAAAGGAGCCAGGGGAGCACCTACCCCGGAGGAGACTGGCAAGGCGCCGATGTCTCGGGAGAGGCCTGGCAACTCATTCAAGGAGGGATACACTCAAAAGCTCTATTATCGGGGGGCGTGGCCACCGCGCAACTGTATGGACGTGTGAACACATAGCTCCGCTCAAGGCACGGGAACCGCCAACAACTACCGGGATACCACTCACCATACAGCACCCCAAACGAGCCCTAAAGCTCCTACACTACTCTGGAGATGACCCGCAAGTGGAAAGAGACGGCCAAACCGAAGAAATTAGATGATTTCTACCCGCCGAAAGGCCGGAGCATGACCCAAGATGGTGCCGGTGGGGGAGACGCATCTCCTTCCTCCTCCTGCGGGTCACGCTTAGCTACAGCCAGCCCAGCCTTACAGCCCATCCCTACACAACGCTCTCCGGAGGCATCGACACCTTTGTCCCGCAGCCCTGCGAAATCAAAGCCCCGCCTGGACGACAATTTCAGCAAGGTGAGCACAGGCCATGATATGTTGGAAGACACGAGGGAGCTCATGGATCCTTTTACAGCATTCCCCACTACAGGAGCAGCAGCCTCTGACACTACCCTCAAGGACATGCTTGTCTCCCTTCGCAGCTCCATGCATGCTGATTTGATGCACTGCGTGAAGAACTTTAAAACTGAAGTGACTGATTTAGGGGGCAGGGTGACTCACGTGGAGGATAAAATGGGGGAATTTGCGGCTTCTCAAACCTCCCTTATCGATGCCCATTCTGATCATTCAGAGGAATTGGCCTGGCTCAGGGCAAAGGTCGCTGACCTTGAGGACAGGTCAAGAAGGAACAACGTTAAAATCAGGATACCTGAAACTGTGCTCGCCGCACAGCTCCAACAATATGCCCATGATCTGCTTAAACAGTACCTCCTTTCAGTTCATACTTCGGAGCTGCAGGTGGACCGCATACACAGGCTGCCTAAGCCATCCCATCTCCCAGGGAACATACCACGAGATGTACTGATGCGAGTACACTTCTATCAAGTGAAAGAACAGCTTATGATCGCATTCCCCAAGACCCAACAACCCCTGGAGAAGTTTTCCCATATACAGCTCTTTGCGGATCTTTCACAGTTCACGATGCAAAAGTGTAAATCCTTGCTTCCTGTGACACTTCGCAACCACAATGTCCCTTACCGCTGGGGTTACCCGGTCAAACTCACTGTTGCACATGATGACAAAACTACTGTGATCAGGGAACTAGAAGAGGGCCTCGCTCTGCTGTGTGCACTGGACATCATCCCTGACCACTCACCTGCGAGCTCCTCTCCACCGGCGAAATTCAATAACCAATATGAATGGCAAACAGTGCCAAATAAGAAAAGCGCCAAAAAACACCACTTATCAGTTGGTGTCCTGGAGCCTAGTCTTACATTTAGCATCCAAGGTTCCCAGAATGTCCTGGACTGTTCGGTTCGTTGCTTTTGTTATTTCTCCCCCTACATGTTATGAGCAACAAAGCTGCCCTCAAGCTCCTGTTCGAGCAAATTTTTACTACAATGACTATGTTCTTTACTTCCTTGTTTTTTTTTTTTTTCTCTTTCTTCCCACTGCTGCCCTATCCTGCGATTGATCCATACCACCACTACCGTCGTGGAGATGTACAACCTACTGCTTTTCACTTGATGTCAACTACCTGCCGCATCCAACCTCCCATCATCATGGATAAGGTACTGCCTCCATCAACACTTCCTATGTCCACATGGAACTTAAAGTACCGTATATACTCGAGTATAAGCCGACCCGAATATAAACCGAGGCACCTAATTTTACCACAAAAAACTGGGAAAACTTATTGACTCGAGTATAAGCCTAGGGTGTCCATCTGCATGCCTCACTGTGCCTCACTGTGCCCATGCCTCACTGTGCCCATGACTAGACTGACAATTAACATGGGAGTCTATGGAAGGGGTGCCCGGCTTTGAAAAATCTCTGCTTCCCGGTCGTAGGTCCTCGAGACAAAAAACTTTGCACACTTGTAGAGGTTAAATGGGGCTACATGTGTGCCAAGTTTCGGGTCCAGGGGACCTACGACCGGCCAGTACCGGGTCCCCAAATTCACGGGAGAATTTACCATTTAACATGGGAGTCTATGGAAGGGGTGCCTGGCTTTGAAAAATCGGTGCTCCCCGGCTGTAGGTTCTCCGGGCAACAAACTTTGCTCACTTATAGAGGAGAAATGGGGCTACATGTGTGCCAAGTTTGGGGTCATGGGGACCTACGGCCGGTCGGTAACAGGTCCCCAAAGTCTGGGAGATCAGGCGCAAAAAGGTGACTCGAGTATAAGCCGAGGGGGGCATTTTCAGCACAAAAATATGTGCTGAAAAACTCGGCTTATACTCGAGTATATACGGTAGTTTCTTTTAATGTAAATGGTCTCAACCACCCTGCTAAGAGAGCCTAGGTCTGGAAGGCATCCAAGAGATGCATTTTCAAGCAGACAAACCCCCTATTTTCGTGCACAAAAAATTTCCACACATTTTTTTGGCCTCGGCCTCATCTAAACAAAAGGGGGTCCTGATCGCCATTAGAGACTCTGTTGCCTTCCACCTCATAGACACTCATGCTGACCCGGAAGGTAGATTTCTCATTCTGGTGGGCGAGCTTAATAACAAGCCTTTTACCATCGCCAATTTGTATGCGCCAAACTCGCATCAATACCGATTTTTGAAGAGATTATATGGCAAGATTACCAAACTTAAAAGAGGCTCCCTGATAATCTGCGGAGACCACAACTTTACTGTAGATTACAAGATAGACTCCTCCTCCAAAGTAAAACTTCCTCCTCCTCAACTTCAAACTTTGCTCCACTCAGAGGACATTTATGATGTGTGGAGGTGCCAGCATACAAACGAACGAGACTACTCCTTCCATTCTGCTAGGCATAATTCTTATTCCAGAATTGACTTGATTCTTGTTGATAAAATGCTACTGCAGGCAGTGTCCTCCTCCACCATCCATGATATCACGTGGTCAGACCACGTTCCTGTTTCAATCACGGTGGTGGAGGGACACACTCCCAGCCCTGCCTACATATGGCGTGCCAATGCTCGAATCTTTCAGATGCCCTCTCATGCTGCTAAAATTACTGATTGCTGATCTAAGTTTTTTGATGAAAACACAGGTTCAGTTTCTGATCCTGCTACGCTATGGTGTGCCCACAGGGCATTTATCCGAGGTATAATTCTTCAGATGTGTGCTAGGGAGAAGAGGCAGAGGACACAAAAACTTGACCGTCTCCTCAATGATATTAAGTCATTGGAGACTCAAAACAAATCTACCGCAGATATTCATCTGGGCCAACAGATTTCCCAACTCCACACTGATCTCAGACTCCTTCTCATTGAACACTAAGATAAACACATTTGAAACCTGAAACTAACCCATTATTCCTCTGGCAACAGAGCAGGGAAGTTTCTGGCCCAGAGACTTAAAACGGCTAGAACTAAGTCTAAAATCCAATTTCTCCTCCACCCGGTGAACAAACATAAAATACTTAACCCTAAAGAGATAGCTAACTCTTTTGCAGACTACTACTCTTCTCTGTATAATCTTAAAGATGATCCTAACACTCCCCAACCTACTGATGAAAACATCCAAGCTTTTCTAGCCAAAATTAATCTCCCCTCCCTTACGCAAACTCAACTCCTAGCTTTAAATGCACCCTTCACGGAGACTGAGATCATAAGCGGTATCAAATCACTCCCATTGGGTAAATCACCAGGCCCTGATGGCCTTCCAAATAATTACTACAAATCGTTTCAGAAAAATTTGATACCTACCCTACATACTGTCTTCTCTAATGCAAAGTCCTCTGCCTCGTTTCCATCAGAAATGCTTAAGGCCTATGTGGTTACTATTCCTAAGCCTGGGAAGGATCCCACTACCCCGGCGAACTTTAGGCCAATCTCCTTACTCAATACAGACGTTAAACTGTATGCAAAGATTTTGGCACATAGACTGTTACCCATTCTACCATCTCTCGTTCCCCCGGACCAATCAGGCTTCACTCAGGGTAGACAGGCGTCAGACGCCACTAGGAGAGTCATAGGACTTCTCCAATGCACCAGATCGTGTCGGACGCCTTCTCTCCTCCTCTCTTTGGATGCAGAGAAGGCGTTCGACAGGATCCATTGGGGGTACATGAGGCATACTTTACAAAGGTTTGGCTTCACGGGGCCCATCCTCTCAGCCATACTTGCTCTATACTCATCCCCATGCGCACAAGTCTATACGTCCAACCTACTATCTAATACCTTTCATATCTCCAACGGTACTAGACAGGGGTGTCCCCTCTCTCCCTCGATATTCAACCTTCTCATTGAACCATCCCGGAGAGGATTAGATCACATCCAGATATCAAGGGATTCCCCATTTCCGGTAAACACCATAATATAAATTTGTTTGCTGATGACATCATTTTCTTCTTAACCTCCCCCTCCACCTCTTTACAACATGCTCATAACACTCTCACAGCTTTCAGCAAAATCTCCTTCTATAAGGTAAACTTCACCAAATCGATCGTTCTAGACCTTGGAATTCCTCCCCTTTTGAAAAACCGACTCCAGGCAACCTTCCCTTACTCCTGGAGTAAGTGCAATATTACATACTTGGGAATTAAACTAACGACCGACCCTACACAGTTAGCAGAAGCCAATTATGTTCCACTGATTGACAAACTTTCCAAAGATTCCAAAAGACTATCCAATATTGAAATGGCTTGGTCGGGCAGACTAGCTGCATTTAAAATGTTGCTACTTCCGCAAATACTCTATATTTTTAGAACGCTCCCTATTCCTATGCCCAGATCGTATCTCAAAAACTTGAATTCCTTACTCTCCAGATTTATCTGGGGCACTAAAAGTCCTAGATGTTCCAAAGCCCTATTGGTTAAACACAGGACAGCAGGAGGTATGGGCCTAGTTGATATTCAGGATTACTTCCGAGCAACTTTCCTAGGACAACTTAATAGGTGGTTTGATCTGACAGCTAAATCAATATGGTATGACATTGAACAGTCCTTAAGCCCTGTTAAAAATCTCCGAAACCTATTACTAGTTGATATATGGAAACCTCTTTCCATGCTTGGACTGTCTCTTCCCATCCAGGCCTCTCTGGAGGCATGGAGGGATCTCCGAAAAATCCCATTCCCACCCTCCGAACTAGTAGATGTTCCTATACCCATAACGATCCTCTCCCATATCATCCCTACTATCTCCCTCACTAACTGGATGGCCAGGGGAATCACTACGATAGCTGACTTACTTCAGGGGAACGCCCTCCTTTCATTCAAAGCCTTACAAGAAAAATTCAACCTAGCACTTACTGACCAGTATAAATATACTCAAATAGCCCACTTCCTTGGTTCCCTCGAATCGTATCAGATAGCATTACCTAAAGAAATTTGGAGGTTCTACAACACCCACTCCTCCCCCCCTAGGGGTATTGCCCTATTCTATAATACCTTCCAATGTAAAATGCACTTTGTTAAATCTCAACCCTTTAAGAAGTGGGAATTGGACCTAGGTATTTCTGTTACGGACATACAATGGAAACATGCGTTGACATCACTATATAGAGCCTCTAGCTGTGTTAACCATTGGGAGCTGCCTCAGAAGATAGCTCTTCGATGGTACCTTACCCCCTACAGGCTCTCCAAATTCAGTTCCCTGGGTTCTCCGTTGTGCTGGAGGAACTGTGGACTGATTGGTAACCTGCTACATATGTTCTGGTCGTGCAAGCACTTAACTAGCTTCTGGAACTCTGTATTCCGCTATATCTCAGAGATTACTGGAATCCTGATTCACCCCAAACCCAGCCTGGCAGTTTTACATGTTGGTATTGACATATTCCCCCCTGAATTCAACATAGTAGTGACGCATATCCTGTTGGCAGCCAGGTCTTTGATCACTAAACAGTGGAAAGCAGATAAGGCACCGAATGCATCGGAAGTTCTTGTGATCACACAGACTCATTATGTATATGAATCCCTACTGGCCAGTAGGAGAGGTAATAGACAAAAGTTTGACAACAATTGGAAAATTTGGACGACATGGTTCAATAATGATAAGATTATACTCTAAATGGTTCATATCTGTTATATATATTGTAACATCTCTTTCCTTTAATCTTTTAATCCTTTAATCTATTAATGCTGAGACCGCAGGATGATACTTTCCCCTCCTCCCCACCCCCTCTCTCTCCATCCCCCCTTTTTTTTTTCCTCCTTCTCTCCTCCCTCCTTTCCTCCTCTCATTTCCCCTCTGAGTAAGTTTGATATGTTTTCCCATTCTGTCTAAGGATTATTCTTGCAATACGTGTCCTAGAGACTATATCTCCAACACACATATATCTCTGTCCGCTATACTGATATGATTACCCAATTGCTTACTTGCCTTCTTGTACCCTCTATTTTGTATTTAGTAAAACTTTTCTTTTATTTCAATAAAAACGAATTTATAAAAAAAAAAAAAAAGCTCTATTATCACTTGGCTGGAGGTTCGGGATGTTTAAAATCCTGTGGCAGAGGATTCCCGGATGCATCATAAAGTTCACCAGGTCTGTGGCAGAGACCCAAGTTCATCAGGTCTGTGGCAGAGACCTTTGTTCACCTATAGCAGTTTGTGGCAGAAACTGTCTAAAATCTGATCACTGCATCATTCCGGTTGCTAGGACCGTGAGAGGGAACTATCTGGGTGAGCAATACCCACTCAGGCTTGAGTGGTGAATATGCTGACTGTTTGCATCTATTGTACCACGTGCCTGAACCTTCCCCTACTTCTCTCATTTCACAATTTATCTCAAGTTCTACAGCAAAAGAAATAAAGCCTTATTGTTGAGGTTGTACATCTGTGTGGACATTGACTTTTCTGAAACTCTTTACCCTGACAACGGAAGCCATGGGGGTAGTTTGCATGACCCAAAATTAATCAGCAGCTCCTTCCGGGGTCAGTGCTACACTAGTAAAAAAAAATTATTAATAAAAATGCCATAAAACTATCCCCTATTTTGTAGACGCTATAACTTTTGCGCAACCCAATGAATAAACGCTTATTGCAATTTTTTTTACCAAAAATATGTAGAAGAATACATATTGGCCTAAACTGAGGAAATTTTTTTTATATATATATTTTTGGGGGATATTTATTATAGCAAAAAGTTAAAAATATTGAATTTTTTTCAAAATTGTCGCTCTATTTTTGTTTATACAGTAGCGCAAAAAATAAAAACCGCAGAGGTGATCAAATACCACCAAAAGAAAGCTCTATTTGTGGGGAAAAAAAAGCGTAAATTTTGTTTGGAAGCCACGTCGTTTGACAGCGCAATTGTCAGTTAAAGCGACGCAGCGCCGAATCGCAAAAATGGGCCTGGTCCTTTAGCAACAAAATGGTCCGGGGCTTAAGTCTTTAATAATAATAATTTTAACAATAAAAATGTAATATTCCTTTAAATATCGTGACTAGGGGGTCTCCTTAGTCTGCCTGTAAAGTAGCGCATTGTTCCCATCTTCATAACAGTACCAAAGCAAAATTAAATTTCTAAAAGGAAGAAATGTCATTTTAAACTGCTTGTGGCTGTAATGTACTGCCAGATCCCGGCAATATAGATAAAAATCATCCAAAAAAAATGGCGTGGGTCCCCCTAAGTCCATAACAGGTCCTTTGGGTCTTGTATGAATATTAAAAAAAAATGGCTTGGAGGTACCCCCAAAATCCATACCAGGCCCTTATCCAAGCACGCAACCTGGCAGGCCGCAGGAAAAGGGGGGCGAGAGAGCGCCCCCTTCCTGAATTGTACGAGGCCACATGCCCTCAACATGGGGAGGGTGCTTTGGGGTCCCCCCCAAAACACCTTGTCCCCATGTTGATGGGGCATTCTGCGGGCGCTCGAATTTCCCAAGAACGCCCCATAATGTTCTAAATTTGGCGAACGGGTGAACACCTGATGTTCGAGTCAAACCTACAAACAGTCATGGTAGAACAGAGAAGGGCCTTCACCACACTGTTACCACAAGGCTGAAAGAGTAGTTGTCTAAAATGTCATTGTATGATGTAGCATTACAGTATTCTTTACTTGAAAAACCTGAACTCATATATATATATTGTATATATTTTTTTAGAATTTTTAACTATGTATTTTTTAAATGTTTTAACCTCCCAGTCTGCTCACCTCTCTTCTTCAGGACAATCAATACGACACACAAAATAATCAAAATTAGCAAGACCGCTACTCCAGCAAGAATCGCTGTAAGAAAATGGAAGAATAAATAAAATTAGATATTATTAACAGCAAAGGCATACTTCTTTCCTATGGTGATCACATATCAACTAACAACCTTTGCAGTTTATATACAGTGCCTTGAAAAAGTATTCATACCCCATGATATTTTCCACATTTTGTCATGTTTCAACCAAAAACGTAAAAGTGGAAGAAAAACGAAAAATGTTTTTCACATTTTTTTTTACAAATAAATATGTGAAAAATGTGGCGTGCATTCGTATAGCGCCCCCCTGAGTCAATACTTTGTAGAACCCCCTTTCACTGCACTTACAGCTGCAAGTCTTTTTGGGGATGTTTCTACCAGCTTTGCACAGCTAGAGAGTGACATTTTTGCCCATTCTTCTTTGCAGAATAGCTCAAGCTCTGTCAGATTGGATGGAGAGCGTCTGTGAACAGCAATTTTCAAGTCTTGCCACAGATTCTCATTTGGATTTACAGCATCTCACAAAGGTGAGTACACCTCCCACATTTTTGTAAATATTTTATTATAGTTTTTCTGTGACAACACAGAAGAAATGACACTTTGCTACAATGTAAAGTAGTGGGTGTACAGCTTGTATAACAGTGTACATTTGCTGTTCCCTCAAAATAACTCAACACACAGCCATTAATGTCTAAACCGCTGGAAAGAAAAGTGAGTACACCCCTAAGTGAAAATGTCCAAATTGGGCCCAATGTGTCAATATTTTGTGTGGCCACCATTATTTTCCAGCACTGCCTTAACCCTCTTGGGCATGGAGGTCACCAGAGCTTCACAGGTTGCCACTGAAGTCCTCTTCCACTTCTCCATGATGACATCATGGAGCTGGTGGATGTTAGAGACCTTGCGCTCCCCCACCTTCCATTTGAGGATGCCCCACAGATGTTCAATAGGGTTTAGGTCTGGAGACATGCTTGGCCAGTCCATCACCTTTACCCTCAGCTTCTTTAGCAAGGCAGTGGTCATCTTGGAGGTGTGTTTGGGGTCATTATCATGTTGGAATACTGCCCTGCGGCCCAGTCTCTGAAGGGAGGGGATCATGCTCTGCTTCAGTATGTCACAGTACATGTTGGCATTCATGGTTCCCTCAATGAACTGTAGCTCCCCAGTGCCGGCATCACTCATGCAGCCCCAGACCATGACACTCCCACCACCATGCTTGACTGTAGGCAAGACACACTGGGCTTTGTACTCCTCACCTGGTGGCCGCCACACACGCTGTGTCCTTAGTCTGCTTGTCTTCAGCAAACTGTTTGCAGGCTTTCTTCTGCATCATCTTTAGAAGAGGCTTCCTTCTGGGACAACAGCCATGCAGACCAATTAGATGCAGTGTGCAGCGTATGGTCTGAGCACTAACAGGCTGACCCCCCACCCCTCAACCACTGCAGCAATGCTGGCAGCACTCATACGTCTATTTCCCAAAGACAACCTCTGGATTTGATGCTGAGCACGTGCACTCAACTTCTTTGGTTGACCATGGTGAGGCCTGTTCTGAGTGGAACCTGTCCTGTTAAACTGCTGTATGGTCTTGGCCACCGTGCTGCAGCTCAGTTTCAGGGTCTTGGCTATTTTGTTATAGCCTAGGCCATCTTTATGTAGAGAAACAATTTTTTTTCAGATCCTTAGAGAGTTCTTTGCCATTAGGTGCCATGTTGAACTTTCAGTGACCTGTATGAGAGAGTGAGAGCGATAACACAAAATTTAACACACCTGCTCCCCATTCACACCTGAGACCTTGTAACACTAACGAGTCACATGACATCGGGGAGGAAAAATGGGTAATTGGGCCCAATTTGGACATTTTCACTTAGGAGTGTACTCACTTTTCTTGCCAGCGGTTTAGACATTAATGGCTGGGTGTTGAGTAATTTTGAGGGGACAGCAAATGTACACTGTTATACAAGATGTACACTCACTACTTTGCATTGTAGCAAAGTGTCATTTCTTCAGTTTTGTCACATGAAAAGATATAGTAAAATATTTACAAAAATGTGAGGGGTGTATTTACTTTTGTGAGATACTGTAGGTCTCGACTTTGACTGGGCCATTCTAACACATGAATATGCTTTGATCTAAACCATTCCATTGTAGCTCTGGCTGTATGTTTAGGGTCATTGTCCTGCTGGAAGGTGAACCTCCGCCCAGTCTCAAGTATTTTGCAGACTCTTATGCCGCGTACACACGATCGGACATTCCAACAGATGTGGACTCAAACTTGTCTTGCATACACACGGTCACACAAATGTTGACGAAAATTTCCAAAATCTCCAAGAACGTGGTGACGTACAACACTACAACTAGCCGAGAAAAATGAAGTTCAATGATTCCGAGCATGCGTAGGATTTTTGTGCGTCGGAATTGGATACACACGATCGGAATTTCCGACAAGAACTTTTGTTGTCGGAAAAAATTGAGAACCAGCTCTCAAACATTTGTTGTCGGAAAATTCCGACAGCAAATGTCCGATGGAGCCTACACACAGTCGGAATATCCGACCAAAAGCTCACATCGAACATTTGTTGTCGGAAATTCCGAACGTGTGTACGTGGCATAACAGGTTTTCTTCTAAGATTGCCCTGTATTTGGCTCTATCCAGTGGCGTAACTAGAGACTTCAGGGCCCCGGTGCAAGAAATCATGAAGGCCCCCCCCCCCCCCACTAAAAAGCATGATTTTGATACTTAATTTTTTTACACTGTACAACAAAGGGGGACTGGCCATATAGGGTTGCCACCTCACCCCTTTAAACCCAAACACATATTAATTACACAGGTTCTGCGGCTGATTAAGGTGGTAATTAAACACACTTGGTGCCTTATCTGCATTAAATCAGCCACAGAACCTGTGTAATTCATATGTGTTCGGATTTAAAGGGATGAGGTGGCAACCCTATGGCCATATCACCAGGGATTTCACATAAATGAAGCAATACATCAGTTGCTGATCCTATGAAGCAATCATAGAATCAATTAAATCTGACCTGGGGAATGGGATCAGTAACATTGCTGGTGGGGAGGAGGGATGGGATTAGGGTTGCCCCCTTTTCTTCAAGCCAAACCTGAACACTTTTGCGGTGCACGGCAATTTTTTTGTACTACGCGCTATAGGATTGTAAAATACCTGGGACACCTTTTGGGTTACCCAAAGAGAGTAGTAATGAGGTGTGTTACAATGAACAGTGGCTGTGGCCAAATTGCATTAACAGTGGGGGGGGGGGGAGTGCTTACAGGTGCATGGTTAAATAAAAAAAAAAGCATTAGTGTACCCATAAAATATGATTCAATTAATAAAAGAAATAAAAGAAATGTCAGTTAAAATATGAAACTAGCCTACCTTAAAAGTGGACACTGTCAGCCAGTAGGGCAGAGGACGGTGTCAGTAGAGCAGTGGATGGTGTCAGTAGAGCAGTGGATGGTGTCAGTATAGCAGTGGACGGTGTCAGTAGGGCAGAGGACGGTGTCAGTAGGGCAGAGGACGGTGTCAGTAGGGCAGAGGACGGTGTCAGTAGGGCAGTGGACGGTGTCAGTAGGGCAGAGGACGGTGTCAGTAGGGCAGTGGACGGTGTCAGTAGGGCAGTGGACGGTGTCAGTAGGGCAGTGGACGGTGTCAGTAGGGCAGTAGACGGTGTCAGTAGGGCAGTAGACGGTGTCAGTATTGCAGTGGACGGTGTCAGTAGGGCAGTGGACGGTGTCAGTAGGGCAGAGGACGGTGTCAGTAGGGCAGAGGACGGTGTCAATAGGGCAGTGGACGGTGTCAGTAGGGCAGTGGACAGTGTCACCCGGTTCGAACTGTATGTATGGATGGTGTATGGGGGGGTGGAGAACGATATATATGGATGGTATATGGGGGGGGTGGAGAACTGTATTTATGGATGATGTATGGGGGGGGGGAGAGAACTGTATATATGGGGGGCTGTATATATGGATGGTGTATGGGTGGGGGAGAACCGTATATATGGATGGTGTGGAGAACTGTATATATGGGGGGGGGGGAGAACTGTATATATGGATGGTGTATGGGGGGACTGTATATATGGATGGTGTATGGGGGGGGAATTGTATATATGGGGAGGACTGTATCTATGGATGGTGTATGGGGGGGGGGGAGAATTGTATATATGGATGGTGTATGGGGGGGGAGAACTATATATGGATGGTGTATGCAGGGGATGATAAATGTGTGTATGAGGAGGAGAGGGAAAACTGAATGGATGGATGGTGTATGGGAGGGGGGTGACAGAACTGTATGGTAGTGTATGGGGGGGGGGGACTTACCTTACAAGCTGAGCTCCAATCCCAGCGCGATCTCTGCACATTTTCCAACAGAGCAGCAGGGAATGGGGAGGCTCCGCCTTCAACTCCACCTCCTTGTCCCTTCTGCAACCAGAGGAGAGTCTCCGGCAACATGGAGGCTCAGTCTCTGCCTCTGTGTCCCGTCTGCAGCACACAGAGCGGAGGGGGGGGGGTAGATAGGAAGGCAGCAGTTGCAGAATAACGCGGACTGAACTCGAGACGCACACGGCGGTGGCGGCACAGCTTTGGCACAGGCACAGGGAGTCACTGGCAGATCTGAATAATGTGCCCGGGTCTCAGGCGGGCAGAGACCTGGGCACATGTTTCAAAACCCGTACTGTCCGGGTGAATCCCGGACAGGTGGCAACCCTAGATGGGATCAGTGAAGTGCTGGTGTTGAGGGGGGTGTGGCAGCGGTTGTACTTAAGGGGGGGTGGCTGTGGTGGCATTGCCATCCTCTCCCATCACCACCTGTGCCTCTCACTGATCCCATCCCTATCCCCCCCCATCACCTCTGTTGTAGAAGTAATGGGGGGGATAGGGATGAGATCAGTGGTGGGGGGGGTGGGATCAGTAAGGAGACACAGGTGGTAGTGGTGGGAGAGGATGGCACCACCACTGCCACCTCCCTCAAGTACCACCGCAGCCACCCCCCAAGTACCACCGCAGCCAACCCCCTCAAGTGCCACCGCTACCACCCCCCTCAAGTACCCCAGCGGTGGTACTTTAGGGGTTTGGCAGCGGTGGTACTTGAGGGGGGGGTGGCTGCGGTGGTACTTGAGGGGGGGTGGCTGCGGAGGTACTTGAGGGGGGGTGGCTGCGGTGGTATTTGAGGGGGGGTGGCTGCGGTGGTACTTGAGGGGGGTGGCTGCGGTGGTACTTGAGGGGGGGTGGCTGCGGTGGCAGTGGTGGTGCCATCCTCTCCCATCACCACCTGTGCCTCCTACTGATCCCATCCCCCCACCACTGATCTCATCCCTATCCCCCCATCACCTCTGTTGTAGAAGTAATGGGGGAGAAAGGGATGATGAGATCAGTGGTGGGGGGATGGGATCAGTAAGATGAGGCACAGGTGGTGGAGGTTGCTGAGCTGAACTCTGTCACTTGATTGACTTACCGTCAATCAATCAATTCCCCAGTAATTCTGTTCTTTAGGTCACTGTGTGTGCCTTCTCCTGCCAGGATGAAAATTCCCCCACTCTGCCTTGCCTCATGCTGCCTGGGTAGATGCCGGGAAGGTACTCCACGGTGACACTGCCATAGAGGGGAAAGCTTCTCCCCCCCTTCTCTCATTTTTGAGAGTCCGCCCCGCCTCCCTACACCTCTGTGTTTCTGGATAGGCGGAGGCGGGGGAGGGGGCGGAGGCAGTCCACAATTTCAGCCAGTGAGAGTGAGTGCTGCCTCAGCTGCCCTGCTCTCTGCATTGTCTGTCGTGAGTCAGCGGCGGAAGCACGCCCCGCGGCTGAACGAACAGCATGCAGTGCGCGCCGCACACAGTCAGTGAGTGACAGACAGGTGGGTGAGCCATTCACAAGGGCGGCGGAGTACACGGACAGGTTGCGGGGCCCCCCGGACTTGTGGAATTTCAGGGCCCAGTCGCAACTGCGACTGTTGCGACCCTGAAAATTCCGCCACTGGCTCTATCCATCTTCCCATCAACTCTGACCAGCTTCTTTGTCTCGCTGAAAAAAACCCACCATGTTTTACGATGGGGATGGTGTGTTCAGGGTGATGTGCAGTGTTAGTTTTCCGCCACACATAGCGTTTTGCTTTTAGGCCAAAGTAAAATTTTGGTCTCATCTGACCAGAGCACCTTCTTCCACATGTTTGCTGTGTCCTCCACATGGCTTCTTGCAAACTGCAAATGGGACTTCTTATGGCTTTCTTTCAACAATAGCTTTCTTCTTCTATCTTTCAGATATTTATTTGTAAAAAAAATAAAAAAAAACATTTATCATTTTACTTCCACTTCACAATTATGTGCCACTTTGTGTTGGTCTATCACATATATTCCCAATAAAATACATTTACGTTTTTGGTTGTAACATGACAAAATGTGGAAAATTCTAAGGGGTACGAATATTTTTTCAAGGCACTATATAGCCTTGGAGATGGTAAAGTAGTCCGTCCACTGACTCATTTGGGTTTGGGTGTTATAAGTAGAATGAAGAGTAATGCCGCGTACACACAATAGTTTTTCATGCCATTTATTTTCTCGCCGTTTTTCACGTCGTTTTTTTTCATGTTTCCTCTCAAGCCTGTCTTGCGTACACACGATCATTAAAAAAAAAAGTTCAAGCAAAGCGCAGTGACGTACAACACGTACGACGGCACTAAAAAGGGGAAGTTCCGTTCTAATGACGCCACCCTTTGGGACGCTTTTGCTAATTCCGTGTTACTGCGTGTTAGTAAAAGTTTGGTGAAAGACGATTCGCGCTTTTCAGTCTTCGTGCTTTGAAGATCGTTTTGTGGAGTTCAGTTTGTGCTTGTGGGTTCGTATCTGTTTTGCAGTGCTTGTAGTCAGTTCGTATCTGTTTATTCAGTGCGTTCTCGTCTGCTCGTTACTGTTTTTCAGCTTGTTCTTCATAGGCCTTGCTGTTCTTCCGTGCGTTCTTCTAGTTCGTTCTGAGCTTGCGACCGTTATCTAGCCATGTTTCGGCTACGTACTCGTCGTAGAGTTCGTGCTGTAGTTGGAGCAGGGGTTCATGCTGTATCCCGACTCCATGCCATGAGCAGGGTCAGGAGGAGTTCATGGACCAAGAATTGGTTGCTCCAGCGGCACCAGTTCTGTCATATGCCTTTTTTTGCGGGAGATCAGGGAGAATAATCCTGATGACTATAGGAATTTTCTCCGGATGTCTGACCCCGTATTTCAGCATCTGTTGGCTTTGGTGTCCCCCTACATTACCAGGCAGGACACCGTTATGCGTGAAGCCATCAGTGCTGAGCAGAGGCTCATTGCCACGTTGCGATACCTGGTGACTGGGAGAAGCCTGCAGGACTTAAAGTTCTCCACAGGCATATCCCCCTAGGCTCTGGGTATCATTATACCAGAGACGTGTTCTGCCATCCTCCAAGTTTTGCAGGAGGACTATATTAAGGTAAGTGTTCTTATTTCAAACATTGTATGTATTTATTTGTATGGTTTTTTTTTGGGGGGTTTATTAGCAGTCCCTAATTGCCATGATTCTTAGCTGCAGGGAATTTCCCCTTTCTCCACATGCTAATTGTTGTTTTTGAATTTTTTCATTAGGCCTACATTAACATTTGCCTTACCTAACCTCTCCAGCATGCTATCCTGGGGCCATACCCACCTTGCCTAGTCATTTCCATGTATTTTAATCTATGCTCCATCGTAGTGCTTTACCCTAAACTCCCCCTAAAGATTGCCTAGGAATGTAACATTTGTCCAAAATTCATACAGAGTGCTACAGCCTTCATTTGTGATCTCCCCAACTCATCTTCAACCCCCCCACCCCCCCCCCATTTTTTTTTTTTTTTTTTTTTGTTGCTTACTACTAATGTTTTAATTTTTCTGTTTGCTCCAATGTTGGCCATGAATGCTTTTCTCAAATCTGCTTTCAATGTTTCTGTCTCAAAGTATTAATTCTTTTTTGATTTCATTCCACAGTTCCCTTCTACGCCACATGAATGGCAGAATGTGGCATCGGACTTTGCCCAACGATGGAACTTTCCAAACTGTGGAGGGGCCATCGACGGCAAACATGTTCGGGTCGTCCCACCACCCCATTCGGGATCCTTTTATTATAACTATAAGGGGTTCCACAGCATCGTCATGATGGCAGTGGTGTTGGCCACCTACGAATTCCTCTATGTGGACGTTGGCAAGAATGGCAGGATGTCTGATGGAGGAGTTTTTGCACAGACGGAGTTTGCGGAACGGCTCCTTTTGGATCAGCTGGCCTTGCCACCAGCGGAGCAGAATGTGGAGGGACTCCCATTTGTGTTTGTGGCAGATGAGGCGTTTGGCCTGGGTCCCCATTTGATGAGGCCATTCCCGCAGCACAAACAAAAACAAAAAAGTGTAGCGCTAAACTAAATGAGGACTGCACTTTGATCAAGTGCAGTATAAACAGTGATATGTGATTAAACAATCAACATGACATCTAACACAGATATGTGAAAATGTTCAGATAATCCACCGTGATGAAAATTAAATCAAACAATCCACCGTGATGAGAATTATATAACATTGAAAATCATCAAAAAAATACTGTCACATACATTGCATACATTAAATGACAATATAATAAATGAATATTAGAATGGTGAATGACAATCAAAATAATAGTGCTCCCAAAAAAACTTGACGTGAAGTGACCACCACCAATCGATTGTAGAAACGGCTTACCAGAGAGAGTGGACCCCAAAAACATGCGTTCAAAGGGTCAACCAGGCAAGGGTAAGCCACTGTGAACAGCAAATCCTCAGCAACAATTCAAATGGGAACCACAAGCTTCAATCCAGGGTGGAAAAAAGTAATCGCTCCTGTCCGAATGTGCGATGAAACTTACGGACAGTGTCCGATTGGGACCAGGTAGTGTTACCAGATGAGTTGCAAAAAAGTAAAGGAAAGAAAAGGCACATAGCGTGATACTGTATAAAGGGGTAATTTAATGTAGGTAGGAACACTTACATTTAAAAGAGTATAACAGCGCTTGTCAAATGGTCAAAAATGGCAACAGTAAGGTCTCCCGACGCGTTTCGCATCCTAATGCATCATCTGGGGTGATCCCCCACTGCTGCCCACCCTGAATATATAGATAATGTGACCCCCTGTTAGAGGGGCCATCCCCTGGGCGTTCCTGTGTTGATAAATCACTTCCTGGTTCAACCAAGATGGAAGCCCCCTATGTGTTCCAAGCCTCTATCTGGGACTCTCTCCGTATATGTGATAACATGAAATCTGGAGGTGTACCAACATGGCCGCCCACCATGTGTGTCAAGCCTCTAAGTGATTCAGGCAGGACTGGGCTATCTACTAAATATTTAATCCAAATTAATAAACCTTTATTTGTATAAGGCAACAAGCCTGGTATAACCAGGCAGTGCCATTAATATGACGAAAAGCTCATCCAAGCCGCACAACGAGCGACCGCATTGCATTGCAGGCTTGTGTATCAAGCCTCGTTCTGGATCCATGCTGCGGATCTAACCTCGCTCAGATTTTCCAGAAGTAATACAGTGTCGCTTGCGTGCCGCGCCTCGATCCGACGTGCGGGCGCGCACCAAGCCTCACTGTGAACTTACTGACATCGCACGTCCACAATTGACATTGGAGAGGACGGCTCAACGTCGCGGGCGCGCACCAAGCCTCACTATGAGGTTGCTGACATCGCGCATCCGCGAGTTTTATAATGGGACAGACGGCACAGCATGGTATGTGACTGCATAGCGACACGCCCAAAAGAGAGAATGTGTTAATAACATGAATGCAATCACGTGATGCCTCGCCAGCCAATTAAAATCTGGACAGCAACATAATAGAAGTGTGTTGTATTCTGGAACGCAATAATAAATGCGTTCCAGCAATGGCTGACAGGAGGACTATAAACTATCTGATTAAATCAGTATATAAAAAATCTAATGACAGAATTTATACTATGCAAGTGGTTCCACCGAAAATTAAAATAAAAACATACAATTTAATGTAAAACCAAGCATAACTCGGCATAATAAAAATTAATTATAAAACTAAAATGATAAAAATGGACGTGACCACAGTCCATGATATGATATATAGAGATCTGTGAAATGAATCACACTCTCCTACAGAGCTTCAATATAATCCCTGTATTCCTATGTAGGCCATATTAATGTGCAGAAAGTGGTTGGCTTGGAATATAACTAAATAGGTGAGCACCTCCCCATATATTAGCATTTACTCACGCCCAAGGGATGTACTCCCACAAAATACATAAAGCAACATTATATATTTCTATATGTACATGGCCTACTGGAAACATATCATTAAAAACATGAATGACAAAAAAATATATATATAAAATAAGACTGATAAAATTATTGGTGAAGGAGAAAGATAAAATGAGTCCATGTCTACCTAGGATTTATTAATAAATGAATTAATGTCCCACTCGACATTCAAACCAGAAGGCGTGTGCGACTGTAACTCATAAATCCAGTATGTTTCAAGTTGCGATACACCCCTGGTTTTAGGGCTACCCCTCCAAGGGGAGACAAATTGATCGATTACCAGGAATTGAGTGCCAGCAGGGTTTCTATTGTGATGTGCCCTGTAGTGCCTCGGTACTGTGTGCTGTGTGTCACCACTGAGAATGAGGGCTATGTGCTCACCAACCCGCACAGAAAAAGATCGTATAGTGCGGCCGACGTATTGCTTACCACACGGACAAGTTATAAGATAAACCACATATTTAGTGGCACATGTGTAAAAACGCTTGATGGAATAAGTTTTACCCGTGATGGTGGAATTAAATTCCAAAGTCTTACTTCTCCCTGAAGTGTTAAATTTACACACAGAGCATTTCTTACAAGGGTGATAACCCACTAGTTGATAAAAAAAGGAGGGCCGCACCGGGGGATTGATAATATTAGGTGCGATTTTACTCCCGCAGCGCACCCTCACCCCTGAGAGGAGGGTGTACAACTATCGGCTGGCCAGAGCAAGAAGGGTGGTTGAAAATGCCTTTGGTATCATGGCCAGCCGCTTCCGCCTGTTCCTCACCTCCATCCACCTTGCCCCTTACAAATGGAACCATGTTGTAATGGCTTGTTGTGTCCTACATAATTATCTCCGGGTGCATTCCACAAATTATCTGACTTTGACTGGGCCTGAGGCCACCTTAATGGAAGCAGAACATCTTGTGGCCCTGGAAGCTGGCCGTCCAGGCTTGGCCCCCCAAACCGGACGTGAGGTCCGTGACAAATATGTGGATTATTTTGTGGGTAGGGGGGCCATTGAAATGCCTGATGACTTTTAACCTTTTAATTTAGAAAAATAAAACATTATTTTTCTCAAAGATTGGTTTGGTGTTTAATTTTAATAATGGTTTATGTTTTTCGGAGGTTTACCTAGTGCACTTGTATTGCCATGTGTATTGTGCATTCTTAATTAGCCTTCATTGTCAGTGTAAACACAAAACATTGCTTAGTTCACTTTGCACAACATTTACATAATGAAGCCACAACTTCTTGATACCAAAATACCATTTTTTATTTTTGTTTTGGACAAATCCTTTTAAATGTAGATGTCCTAAACATTTTTTGCTTGTTAAAACGCATGAACAGCCATGCATACAAAAAAGATCTTTAAAAATATATCGGAAAAATTTTCAGTTACTAGTCCTAAAAGGTTCAATGAAAAACATACCTGCCAAAACACAGCAAGTTCAACGTTAATTTGTAAAAAAACATTAGACACGCCCAAGCACAGCCATGATCTTTTGTAGCCTTTCCTCCACCCGCTTGGTATTTTCCCTGATCTCTATCAAGTCTCCCTTTAATTTTTTAAGGTCACGACAGCAGACCATCAGGTATTGGATCAGGATCTGGGCGCTGTGATGTGTCAAATTTTTGGGGTCTTCGGCCAGAACTGCACCTACATTAAAAAAAAAACATGTAGTATAGAATATGTAGGCCTACATCTATTAACCTGCATCTGTCTGGTTTGACACTGACCTGTTGAGGTGCCACTTTCCACTTCCACAACCTCACGTTCCTCTCCATCATGTGGGTCTGGGGGTATTGTTGAAGGTGTTGGATTTCGAGGCTCATCTGACGTAGCTTTTTGAAGCCCTAGGGAGATTGCAAGAAAAGGTATAGTTTCATTATTAATGTAGATTTTTGGGAGAAAAATAAACCATGAGCAAATAATTTGCAAACATTCTTTTGAAGTATGGTCCATTTTTCAATGTACCCCCAGTGACAACAGGAACACATGATTGGATACATAGCCAAAAACATAGCATATACTTTTTTAAGCAAAGTTTGACACATTGTAACACCCCAAAGTATATACACAGGATCACCTGTGTGTGACACCCTCAAACTTTGGGGCTTTTGGCCCACACTTGTACTACTGCGTTCAGATGTTTCATCAGCTGCTGAGCATTCTCTCCCTTAACATTACCATGCATATCCTTTTTTTTATAAAAAAAAATGTCCTTTGGATTTGATCCCAAAAAATAATTGGTGACCAAATTTGATACCCCAAAAAATAAAAAATAAATTGGGTGTTCACACTGGATGATCCAAAAACATTGTTTGATGAACTGTACGGAGAAAAAGGTTTAATACGTCCGTTTACTTTGCGGACGAACCTGAAAGATGGTATCTTTCACTGTACGATATCAAAGACAAAAATACACGACATAATACAAGTAATAATCTCTAGCAGGGAAAATAGCAATAAAAAACTTACTTTTTCGTATAACTTTCTTGATTCGTTTGTATTGGTCGGGCTCCCGCAACTTCACATCAGACCATCGTTTTCTGAGCTGTTCCTTCGTTCTGCACACCCCGAATTTTTGGTGAAGACTTTTGACCACTTTGTCCATAATTTTTGACTTGACCAGATTCGGCCTTTTATACGGCCCATGCTTGGCATCATAATCCTCCCTCTTTAAAATGGCGACCATCTCCACCATTTCCTCGAATGACATGTTGGATGCCTTATATCTCCTGGATCGGGATTTGGGCTCCTCAGGAATTTCATCCTCTGTAGAGGTAATCTCAGCCACCTGTGTCTCCGCCATGTTGCTAAGCACTACAACGAGCGAGAAGGGGCGGGGAAAGTACAATATCGAACGTCAGGGGCGGGGAAAGCGTGCGGAGTTTCACGCATGCGCAGTGTATATTAAGTGCCGATCCATGTGTTGAAAATACGTTCATTTGGCGGGAGAGGGAGTTCGCAACGAACGTGTTGACCAAGGTACATAACATTTTAAGGATTTGGGTTTCCGCAGAGGAGGAAATTTGGGGCTTTTATATCTGGCCAAAATGCTGTTTTGATGAATGTTGCCTGAAACATATGTCTTTTCTTGGTTCTTGATTTTACAGAGAGAATGAATACATTCAAAAATTTCATAGGGGAGTTCATTGACAAATGGAAAGAACTCCCTATCCTGTGGCAGACCAAAAGTGGGTCCAATAAAAACAAAACGGCCAGGACAGCAGCACTGGAGAGCCTGCTTGCATATGTCCAAACCCAGATACCCACAACAACTCTCCAAGATGTGAAAACCAAAATTGCTACCATCAGGGGGACATACAGGACCCAGAGGAATATGGTCCTGAAGTCCCAGAGGTCAGGTGCTGCAGCAGATAAGGTTTATAAACCCAGTCTGTGGTACTACAGAAAGCTCTCTTTTCTGGATGACCAGCTGGAAGTGCGGGAATCTCTCTCCACCCTTCCCCCCAGAGGTCAATCCAGCCTTCCTTGTAGCCAGCCCTCCAGCCTTCCTTGCAGCCAGCCCTCCAGCCTTCCTGGCAACCCTGCTCTGGCTTCCTCTGAGGATCAAGATCAGGCCCTTGAGGAGGCAGATTTGGATATATGGAGCCAGGTAAAGTATTGATATCTCCATTTAGATGTTACAAAAGTGATGTATTTAAATTGAGGTTAGTATTGTTAGGTATTTAATGTTAAAAAAAAAAGAAGGATTTAAAGACCAAGATACAGTAGTGGTCAATTTTGATGTGGACAAGGCAACAATATCAGGAGGCGGAATCTGTGAGACTTTTCGGAATTTTCACATTCAATTTAAAAATGTCTAGAGGTGAACAATGTGTGTGATTGATGGTGGCAAAAAATAAATAAAGTCCCTTTCTTTTTTTACAGCCAGAGCAGAGCCAGGAAGAGGGTGATGGTGGGGACCAGGAGGAGGCAGGGCCAAGTGGCACCCAGGAGGAGGCTGGGCCCAGCACAAGAGCCCAGATGCCTCCCCTGATAATGAAACCACGAGGGCCAAGGAGAGGTAGGCAGGTGGAGGAGGAAACAAGGGCCTTCATCAAAGAGGCTACTGCGGCCCTCAGAGAGGCACCCTCTGCTGAGGAGGGCTTTGCCGCAGTCCTGGCCAATAAGCTAGGCCAAATGGACCTGCGGTAAAAGCTGTATAGTGAGACCCTCCTGTTGAAGGTGATCAACAAGGGATTGCTGGGTGAACTCACCCAGTTCACCGACGTCACAGAGGTTGTCCCTACTCCTCCACCTCCTCCTCCTCCTCCTACTACTACTCCTCCTGCCACAACCTCTCCTCCTGATCCCCAGCCTCCGAGGAAGAAACCAACCAAGGCTGTAGGGAAGGCTGCAGAGAAGGCTGGAGAGAAGGCTACAAGGAAGAGAAAAAAATAATGCCTGCTGTAGTACCACAGACTGGGGACATATATGACTTAGCTGCTGCGGTTCCTGACCTCTGGGAGTTCAAGCCAAGATTGGGCTCCTTTTTGATTTCTTTCCATCACTAGTTTGGTTTTCACATCTTGGATGGTTGTTGTGGGGTCCAAGGGATGCACAAATGCAAGCAGGCTCTCCAGTGCTGCCATCCCCTTTAATTTGTTATGTTCCTAAATAAAGGATACTTTTTTGTGGCTTAAAATACTTGACTATGTGATTTGTAGTTCAAAAGAGAGTTTGCTAGGGAGCAGGCAGGGACATTTCAAATAATATTATTGTTATTAACAAGGGACACAAACCTCCTTGAGGCAAAATGAGACAAATTTTGAAGGTTGGTGTGGGAACTTTACCCAAAAATAATTTAAGGACAAAACAAAAAAGGCCCCAAAAAATAAAGAGGCTAACTTAATTACTAAAATAAACTGCAAAAAGAACCAAAAAAAAAAAAAAAAGATCTTTACATTTCTTCATGAATTTATGAGGGAGATGTGGCTTGAAAAGAATAATTTTCTATCATTTAAACAATTAGGAATTACTTTAGAAACAAGTTTGTCATAACTCTCAATGTCATTATCAAAAGAAGGTAATTGTTTAAGCATTCTCAAAAGAAGAACGGAATGCGCAGCATTGAAACGATGCTATTAATTCAACCGTGACGAATGTGCCATATCTATTTCCAACGCTAGCTTTACCAAAACGAGCGCTCCCGTCTCATACTTGATTCTGAGCATGCACGTTTTTTTTCACGTCGTTAAAGCATACACACTATAGTTTTTCACGTCGTTAAAAAAAACGACATGAAAAACAACGTGAAAAAAGAGAGCATGTTCGAAATTTTTAATGGGCGTTTTTCACGTCGTTAAAAATGCTCTGGAGCATACACACAATCATTTTTAATGGCCATTTTTTTTAATGGCATTTTTAACGGCATGAAAAACGATCGTGTGTATGGGGCATTAGAATACAAATCAGATTTCCCTCTCTTTACAACACAGAAGTATATAACTGCAGAGAGAAAACTGAGAGTCAGAAGCCTCAAAGGCTCTACCAGCTGATTACATATAATAAACGTCAATTATTTACCCAGTGATCCAAACTCATCTTATGGTATGGTAGAAAAATACAAATATATGCTCTTCTGGAGACAGGATGTGAGTGGCTTAAAGTTTTCTTTAAAGGTAACCTGTACTAAAAAATATGGAGATAGTCATTGCTGATCTCTTTTGAAAAAAAAAAAAAAAAAGTTAAAGAACTCATATTTACAAGGTAAATCTCTTCCCCTTCAGATGAATGGGATCTGTCACGATGTTGACCAACTGCAAGCTTTTTGGCCAATTATTTCCAATTGACCAGACTAGGTCTAATCTTTTTTCTCCGTGCATAGGTCAATGTTCAACTTCTGGATTTCATATATGGATTTCATCATTTATTCCATCCTTAATGGAGCATGTTGGGTTGAACTCTTACAGGCTCTATATAGATGTAGCGGGGTGTTCCCCTTTATTGCAGAGAGACAAGAAGTTCCAGGTGAGAGGTGAGTCGGGAGGAAGTAGAGAAGAGACATTACTGGAAGAGAAAGCAGAGGAGAGAGACTACATTACCCAGAACCCCATTCGGCAATGTTTCCACCACAGAGACTCATGGGAGGGGTTATAAAAGGAGGAGGCGAGGCTGGGCTCGGCCTCTTTGGGACACGAGACTTCAGGGACTGATCCTCCTGTGCGGATGTGTCGGAGTGCAAGGCCTGAAGCCTGAGACCTTGCGAAGCACCAAAGAGCCTTCCACCCCCCTGCGAGCCTGGATGGCATCTGACTTCGCTTGTCTACAGCCTTGACCGGATCGGGGACCCGATCGCTGGAGACACTGTGTGTGTGTGGAAGTTCCCCGGACTGGGACCGCGTCCGGATGGGTGAGAGGGCGTATGCCCAGACCATATACTGTTGTTGCTAATGGGCCTATAGACTGCCGTGGCCCACAAGTTATTTCTGATACTCTCATTAGAGAACCTTATCAGAGCTGAACTCAGAGTTTACATAGCAAAGTGTTTATTTCATCTCTACCTTCTCATTGGATTACAAATGGTATTCAATTAATGTGCACCACCTTTAAAGACCTGCCGGTGAAGAAAGCCATCATCCCCTATAGACTGAGTTGTAGATATCTGAGCCAGGCCTGGCCAGCTAGTTAGTTCATTTGGTTACTGCGTCACAGGACGCCTAGTTAACGGTCGCCCACGCGGCGCACCTTTACTGTTCATTCTAATGCATAGTGTGTTATTGCTGCAGGGCTCTGCAATTTATTATCTGTGAACTGTTACCACTGTTAACCTTTATTACCAAAAGCTTAAGTAAATCTTATACCCTTTTCATTATTGTCTTGGTGTCTGGGTTTACTCATACAGTATAAGAAAATATATATTTCTGCCAATACTAACTGTGCCAGTAGGGGGTCGAGTACATTGCCGGGGGTTGGCGGAGCTGTTTTCAGGGCCCAAACTAAACTTGCGGCCTCCTTAAGTGGAGGTAACGCTACACGTGGGGGTTCTCGTCCAGGATCCTGATACAGCAGGTGAACTCCAGAAGTGCCGGCATGGACCCCATGGATCCACAAGCGATAGAAGAGTGGTGCAAAGCCGTTAGGGCAGAGCCAAACAACTCAATAGTCATCAGCCTCCCAGGGGAGGAATGGAAGATTGAGACGGTAGAGGAGTTGATGAAGTCAGTGACCCCAGATCACACACCGTGGGTGATAGATATAAAGGCAGACCCGGACACTTCATACCAGTATGCACTGGTGGAATACGGAGACGGGAAACCAGAGGCTTGCAAGCGCAAGTGTGTAAAGACGCCAGACAATAGAACCTATAGGTTGGCGCCTGCTTTAACTATAAAGAAGGAACCATCACCGATGGGATCACCGCAGGCTGCGGCCCGTACCTCACCAGTAAAAGGAGACGGGGTGACGCCCCCGGTGACACCCGCACCTGCCACTGCTATATCACCAGAATTGATAAAGGCGATAGGGGATCTGCTAATCAAATGTCAGAAGACAAGCACGGTGCATGTAGAGACTAGCTACCGGAGACTGAAGACATTCTCAGGGAAGCTCCCTGTCCCTGCAGGGGAAGAAGATTTTGATACCTGGGTGGAGCAGGCATTGCAGGCAGTAGAGGCATGGGAGGTGCCTGAAGCGCAGAAGAGGCAACGAGTGATAGAAAGCCTAAAAGGCGCAGCAGCAGAAGCAGTGAAAAGTTTTCGGTTTGGGAATGCAGATTGCACGGCTCAAGACTGTCTAGCCATGTTACAGGAAGAGTTTGGTCAATTGGATAAGGTGAAAGAGATGGTATACCAATTTGAACATACTTTCCAACAACCAAGGGAGAAACTGTCAGAATATGTTAGGAGACTAAACAGGTTGCTGTGCAAGATTGTGTTGAAGAAGGGAATGAAGCCCCAAGATACAGATGCGGCAAGAATGAAGCAAGTCTTAAAGGGAGCGTTACGCTCGGATCCAGTCTGGCTGCACCTGAAAACCTCGGGAGGAGGAACGTTACTGACTTATGCTGACTTGATAAAAATCATCAGAGATGAGGAGGCGCTACAACAGGACCAGCAAATGATTAAGGCAAATGTTGTCCCCGCACAGGTGCTAGTCAATCCAGTGATGACCCCTGAAAGAGACTCAGAGGTAGACACTTTAAAAGCACAAATGTCCAAGGTGTTAGAGATGTTGACCTCTCTGATGGCAAAAGACCCAGAGGGTCCCAGGAGGGAAGTACCACGGAAGGAACTATTCCCAATTGCTTCGGCACCCGCATCTTTACAAGAATGGGGAGATATAGTCTGCTTTAACTGTGGAGGAATTGGCCATATTGCAGCTACCTGTTCCAGTCCCAAGAAGAAGAAGCTAGACAACCGCAAGCCGGCGGGAAACTCCAGAGAGCCCCGGTGAAGGAGTCAACCGGGTGCCCATCACCTTCAGTGAGCTCCAAGCTGAAAGCGAAGCAGAAGGAAAGAGGAGATAAAACACCTCGGAGGAAACACAACATTCCTCAACAGAGATACACCCCAGAGAAAGGGGGCAAGACCCCTCAGAATGGACACAGCACTCCCCAAAGGGGGTGCACACCTAAGAAGAATAATAGTATCCCTCAGCGGTCACTACACCCATTGAAAGGAGGGAAATCAATGCATACCAGGCTCAAGAAAGATCAAAGTCCAAAGGGAATTGGATGAGAGAGAGTCCGAAGGGAAAGGGCCAGAAGAAGGCGACCCCTGCCGGGCCATATCCGGAGAAGCTAGTAGGCCCATCTCCTATAGTGCCCATTCAAGTAGAGGGAGTCTACACCAGAGCCATCTTGGATACTGGGGCACAAGTGACCCTGTTATACCGAGATTTCTACGATAAGCACTTGAGTCACCTGCCCATCCAGAAGATAGAGGGACTAGAGATATGTGGGATTGGGACCCAGAATTTCCCCTACGATGGCTATTTGCCTGTCAAGATGATCTTCGACCCATCCGTGGCTGGAAAAGCCGAAGTGTTTGACACTCTGGCGGTTGTGTGCCCTCGGCCGCCAGGAGCCAACAAGAGTTCCCTTATAATAGGAACGAACATGGACCTGGTCCGAAGACTTCTGACCCCTCTAGTGAAAGAGAAGAGGTCAGCTGCAAACCAAGATCCACCCCATGCTGAAGACGGCTTACCAACGGCTGGTCCTAGAGCAGAAGACCCCTGGAGAGGGGATAGGGAAGGTGTGGAGACTTGGAAGAGAAGGGATAGTGTTGCAGCCCGGTGAAGTAACCTGTCTCAGAGCCACTGTGAAGCTTACTTGGGAGCAGCCTGTACCCTTTGTCATGTTGGAGTCTGACCCAAGGGAAGAGTCCCCTGGCCTAGAAGTGATACCAGAAGTGATTCCGCTGAAGGCCCTGAAGAAGGCCTATTGTAGAGTTCCAGTGAGTGTTAGGAACAATACAGATGGCCCCATGGAAATCCCAGCCAGGATGCTGCTGGGCCAGGTGAGCCCTGCTGCCCCGGTCAACTTGTCAGAAGTAAAGGGGGCGGGCGAAGGAGGAGATGCTTGGGAGAAGCTATCCATGGAAAACCCGAACCTGCCAAGGGCTTGGAAGGAGAGAGCCAAGGCCCAGTTGACCAGATGGGAGAAGATCTTCTCCAAAGATGAGTTCGATGTGGGGTGTGCAAGGAGTGCCACCCATCGGATTCCCCTCCAAGAAGATAAGCCCTTCAGAGAGAGGGTCAGGCGGGTCCCACTAGCGGATCTGGAGGATCTAAGGGAACAACTTGCAGAACTAAAAAGGACTGGTGTGATACGGGAGTCCAGAAGCCCTTATGCCTCCCCGATAGTGGTGGTCAGGAAGAAGAATAGATCGTTGAGACTCTGTATCGACTACAGGACTCTTAACAGGAGAACCATACCCGACCAGTACACCACTCCGAGGATAGAAGATGCCCTACAGAGCTTGTCTGGAGCCAAGTGGTTCAGCGTTATGGATCTCAAGAGTGGGTACTATCAGATCCCTATGCACCCAGAAGACAAGGAGAAGACAGCTTTCATAACCCCAGTGGGATTCTTTGAATTCGACCGGATGCCCCAAGGTCTGTCTGGAGCCCCAGCTACTTTCCAACGTCTCACGGAGAAGACTGTAGGAGACATGAACCTTATTGAAGTCCTTGTATACCTGGACGATGTCATTGTCTTTGGAAGAACCCTGGAGGAACACGAGGAGAGGCTGGAAAAAGTCTTGAGGAGACTTAGTGAGGAGGGACTCAAGCTTTCGCCTGAGAAGTGTCGGTTCTACCAATCTTCTGTGAATTATCTGGGGCACATAGTGTCTGAAGAAGGGGTGGCCACAGACCCTGAGAAATTGGAGGCAGTTACCTCCTGGCCACGACCCACCACAGTAACAGAACTCAGGTCCTTCTTAGGGTTCTGCTCCTATTACAGGAGGTTTGTGGAAGGATTCGCCCGAATTGCTAGACCATTGAATGAACTGCTCAAGACTGAGGGAGAAGAGGATGACTCAGGACCCAGGAAGCTGGGAGAGTCAGTCAAAGATCAGTGGAACCAGAAATGTGAAGAGGCCTTCCAGGCATTGAAGAATAGGGATGAGCTTCGAGTTCGAGTAGAACTCATGTTCGACTCGAACATTGCCTGTTCGCCCGTTCGCCGAACAGCGAACAAATTGGGGTGTTCGCGGCAAATTCGAAAAATCTATGGGAGAAATCTAAAGTGCTAATTATAAAGGCTTATATGCAAGTTATTGTCCTAAAAAGTGTTTGGGGACCCGGGTCCTGCCCCAGGGGACATGCATCAATGCAAAAAGAAGTTTTAAAAACGTCCGTTTTTTCGGGAGCAGTGATTTTAATAATGCTTAAAATGAAAACATAAAAGTGAAATATTCCTTTAAATTTCGTACCTGGGGGGTGTGTATGATATGCATGTAAAGTGGCGCATGTTTCCCGTGCTTAGAACTGTCCCTGCACAAAGTGTCATTTTTGAAAGAAAAAAAGTCATTTAAAACTCACTCGCGGCTATTAATGAATTGTCGGCTTTTATCAATACATACAAAAGTCATTGATAAAAAAAAAAAAAAAAAAAGCGTGGGGGTTCCCCAGAATTCAATTACCAGGCCCTTCAGGTCTGGAATGGATATTAAGGGGAACCCCGCCGCAAATTTAAAAAAAAATTGACGTGGGGTTCCCCCAAATATCCATTCCAGACCCTTCAGATCTGGCATGGATTTTAAGGGGAACTCCACCCCAAATTTAAAATAAAATGGCGTGGAGTCCCCCTAAAAATCCATACCAGACCCCTTATCCGAGCACGCAACCTGGCCGGCCACAGGGGAAAAGGGGGGACGAGAGAGCGGCCCCCCCTCCCTCCTGAACCGTACCAGGCCACATGCCCTCAACATGGGGAGGATGTCCCCATGTTGATGGGGACAAGGGCCTCATCCCCACAACCCTTGCCCGGTGGTTGTGGGGGTCTGCGGGCGGGGGGCTTATCGGAATCTGGAAGACCCCTTTAACAAAGGGGACCCCCAGATCCCGGACCCCCCCATGTGAATTGGTAAGGGGTACATTGTACCCCTACCATTTCACGAAGAAAGCGTAAAAAAATGTTTAAAAAAAACACACAAACACCTTGAAAAAGTCCTTTATTTAAAAAAAAAAAAAAAACATTCCAGCGGTGAAATCCAGTGTCCCGCGGTGATCCCGATGTCCAGCGCTGTCCTTCATTGGTTGTGCCTGAGCGGACCTGATGGGGAACTCCCTCTCAGTATTTTAAATGTATAGACCCGCCCCTTCTAAAGTTCCCCATCAGGTCCGCTCAGCGGACCAGATGCGGAACATGAGAAGGGGCGGGTCTATACATGTATTACCAAAGTGAGAGCAGTTCCCCATCAGGTCCGCCCCCTCGGTATGTCGGACCCGCCTACGTCATTGGCTTGAGCGGGGAACTTCCTTCACTATGTAAATTTAAATTACACAGTGAAGGAAGTTCCCCGCTCAAGCCAATGACGTAGGCGGGTCCGACATACCGAGGGGGCGGACCTGATGGGGAACTGCTCTCACTTTGGTAATACATGTATAGACCCGCCCCTTCTTCGCTTGTCTACAGCCTTGACCGGATCGGGGACCCGATCGCTGGAGACACTGTGTGTGTGTGGAAGTTCCCCGGACTGGGACCGCGTCCGGATGGGTGAGAGGGCGTATGCCCAGACCATATACTGTTGTTGCTAATGGGCCTATAGACTGCCGTGGCCCACAAGTTATTTCTGATACTCTCATTAGAGAACCTTATCAGAGCTGAACTCTGAGTTTACATAGCAAAGTGTTTATTTCATCTCTACCTTCTCATTGGATTACAAATGGTATTCTGTTAATGTGCACCACCTTTAAAGACCTGCCGGTGAAGAAAACCATCATCCCCTATAGACTGAGTTGTAGAGCCAGGCCTGGCCAGCTAGTTAGTTCATTTGGTTACTGCGTCACAGGACGCCTAGTTAACGGTCGCCCACGCGGCGCACCTTTACTGTTCATTCTAATGCATAGTGTGTTATTGCTGCAGGGC
Organism: Rana muscosa; assembly: GCA_029206835.1. Lineage (NCBI taxonomy): Eukaryota > Metazoa > Chordata > Amphibia > Anura > Ranidae > Rana > Rana muscosa. The sequence goes on along the minus strand of CM055118.1, from coordinate 342,011,423 downwards.
TCTGCAATTTATTATCTGTGAACTGTTACCACTGTTAACCTTTATTACCAAAAGCTTAAGTCAATCTTATACCCTTTTCATTATTGTCTTGGTGTCTGGGTTTACTCATACAGTATAAGAAAATATATATTGCTGCCAATACTACCTGTGCCAGTAGGGGGTCGAGAACATTGCCGGGGGTTGGCGGAGCTGTTTTCAGGGCCCAAACTAAACTTGCTGCCTCCTTAAGTGGAGGTATCGCTACATAGACTTTCTTACCAGTACAAGGGTATTATCTCATGTGTAATAGTATTTTACAGTGTACATTCAAGTGTACATAGGGCCTCATACTGTCTAAATACACCCAACGAAGATCAAGCATGTAGACTAAACAACATATTAATTCTTGGATTATAGAGCTTTAAATCCAGAGGATCAGCAGAAAAGACCAGGCAAGTAGCATTTTCTAAAAGGAGCTGGACAACATATTTTCCTGACTAACATAAATTAGGTCTATTTAAGTTTAGCAAATAGCATTTTTTAGAAGGAGGTCAACAAAATAATTTTCTGAGTGACATTAAAATATGCTTATTTAGGTATATTTCATAGGGCTAAGAGCAACAAATCAGATGCAATGCGAGCAAAATGTAGGTTCTTTTTCATAACCTATTTTAGATTAATATACCTTTAGAGCAGTGGTTCTCAACTCCTGTCCTCAGGACCCACTAACAGGCCAGATTTTAAGTATTACCTTGGTGAGATGCAGACTAGAATACTGCAATCCCTGAGCAGCAAATTATATCACCTGTGATGCATTTCAGTTATCTTGCAAACCTGGCCTGTTGGTGGGCCCTGAGGACTGGAGTTGAGAACCACTGCTTTAGAGGATCTTGAAGTTTCAATTGTGTCCAGTTAGGAATAAAAAAATGTTTGCCTGTTGCCATATAGGAACAGAAGAAACAATGCAATGCTGTTTAGCCAAGTAGGCACACCATTACCATAGGCTCACCCTGAATCCCTAGGACCCACATTAGAAAATGATAAACTTTTGGCTGAATAACTTCTTAACCACCAGAATTAAAGTTGAATTAAAGTAGAATTATGACCTTGGATTGAAAAAAGAATATGTGCTGCAGCACTTAATTATAAGTCTATTTGCACTTATTGTTTTCTGCCCCTGCAAAGTCCCACAATAACTGTTGATCCTGCCAGTGAAGTTCACTTAATGCAGCTTCCTGTGATGTGGTGGCAACAATGCTGCACTGCTCCTAAATGCAGAGTCACTTTTATGTGGGCTGTGCATTCTTATACTATAATAATATAATAAACGTTTGCAGGGGGTGTGGCTATCAGCATTGTCACCGCTAATTCATCAGCCTGTAGCCTGTCAATCAGCACCTGGCCACACCTAGTCCCACCCACTGCTTTCTGGATTGGCAGAATTTCCTCTGTTGCTGAAATTCCCCCACTGTGAGCTGCCGTACCTGGAGCATGTGAGACTCAAATGAAGGAGGATTTGGCTCAGTCAGGGAAGGTAAAAGAAGATTCTTCTTTACTTAATGAGGCTTGTGCATCACGTAGTAACTGGATTTGGTTCTGGTTTAGACAGTTGTACCGAGGACTTCAATAGATAATCCAACTCAGTATCTAGAAATTGGTAAGCTTGCAGTGGCCATATTGTTACTATGTGTTGGAACTGAAAGGGAGAGCTGACAATTCTGTGTAGGGAGGGATACTGTTTTTTTAACTTATTTATGTGTAGCGCTACCCCCAGTTAAGAGAGCCGCTGATATTGATTTGGGCCCTGCAGTGCACCGCTGTCAACCCCCGGCAATCGGCTCTAACCTCCCGTGGCACAGCTGGTGATAGAGAGATAGGACCGCGTGATCGCAACTGTTGGTGACGCAGTCCTATAACAAACATACACAGAATATACTTTAAAACTCCTATTAAAGTAAGCGGAACTGACACCAAATGTACTTTACCCAGATATTTTACTGAGGCTAATGGGCAAGTAATAAACAACAGTATAACAAGTTGCAGATCCCTGCAACAAACAGTAATAAAGATAAACAGAGTAATCAGAATAATAAAGTATTGCTATGCAACTCTAGCGCTGCCCTTTTACAGCTACTTCCCCTCATGGGTAGACTAACACCCAGCAATGTCTACCTATGCAGTCAGGCCTGACTGATCTAAATGGAAGTTCAGTGAAACAATATTTGCTAGCAATCTCTCGGTGGTGCACTTGAAGAACAACTTTGTAATCCCAACGAATAGTAAAGATAAAGTATCTGTCTTTAAACAGCTCTCACCACCTGGACAAGTCCAAGTCCCTTTCCTCCATCGATTCGTCTAGGAACAGGAATCCACCGACATCCAAGTCTTCAATCCTTCTGGTGTACTGCAGCAAGGAGGATTAGATGTCTCTAAGGCTCTGCTAGGCTGGCAGAGGGCTCTTTGGAAAGGAGCACACGGCCCAGGCTTCAGGCCTTGTGCACACAGCAGTTCAGCACAGAGATCCTCTTGCTAGGAGAGGGGTGTCCAAAGAGGCTGACCAAAACTCCGCCTCCCCTTTATAAAGTCTGCCCCAGCAGTCTCTGTTCTGGAGCAATGCACCCTGGGTGCTGCAAGATGTACTGGGAGATGTAGTCTCTTTCTCTCCTCTGCTTTCACTTCCATAATGTCTCTTTACTTCCTCCCGACTCACCTCTCACCTGGAACTTCTTGTCTCTCTGCATTAAAGGGGAACACCCCGCTACACACTTCCCCCACTTGAACTCTTTGGTCCCCAAAGATAAACTTCAACAAATACTGTTTACCATTTTGGACAATGTCGAGCATGATGTTGGCATAGGGAATTCCCACCAAAACTTTGGGATGGAACTCTCTTGCCCACAGGTCACACTACCATGAGTGGCCTGCCTAACTGTGCCAGAGAGTGAGCTGGGGTTGCCCTCCACCAAATGGACGGTGGAAGGATCAGGTTGTTCAACACTTCTCCTAGCCGTTACAACAGAGTCCTCTGAGCTCGTCCCCATTTGGGGGTAAGTTAGTTTCTTGGGAGGCCTGATGACTCTGCGAGCCCTCTGCTCTCTTGGTGCTTCTGACTCTGGCACCACAGGCTCTTCTTCAGGAGTAAGTTCAGGTAACATTGCTGGTTCTGGAACCTCTGATTCAGAAGTCGACTGACGTATGGAATCTCTAGAGTCCTCCTCAGCGCAAGTGTCAGGAACATCTTCCCAGTAATCAGCTGAGGGACTGAAGGGTATGAATTCAGTAGCCTCCGGATTCAGCGTTGCATCTGGGGTATCCCCTCCATTTGGGAGATCTATGGCGGACGTTCCCAGAGTCGAGGGAGGCCACAGCCAGTCCAGTTCTCCACCTTCTTCTGTACTCAATTGGGAGGCCTCCCCATCTTTGGCTCGAGAGGTCTGGGACCGAGTGTTCGGCCTAGGAATATCCAGGATAGAGGCCGGTTCAGGGGAGTCTCTCACGGGAGGTATTCTGACTGCCTCAGCAAGTGGGAGCAGGTGGTTCCGATACCACATCTTCAGTGGACCCACCTTTCCTTCTGGCTTTAGTTTGTAGACAGGCAAACCGGGCAACTTCCTACAGACAACATAGGGCTCAGATCTCCACCTGTCGGCAAGCTTGTGTTTTCCAGGGACCCCCAGATTGCGTAGCAGTACTCGGTCCCCGGGCTGCAGATCTTGCACTCGAACCTTCAGATCAAAATTTCTCTTGTTGCGGGCCCCCCTTTGATCCGAAGCCGCCTGGGCTTGTTCATAGGCCACCTGCAAGCTACGTCTAAGTCTGTCCACGTATCCCTTGTGGGATGTAGCTGAGGTATTGTCTATAGAAGTGCCAAAGGCCAGGTCCACAGGTAGCCTTGCTTCTCTCCCAAACATAAGTCGATAAGGGGAGTAGCCAGTGGCGTCACTTGTGGTACAGTTATAGGCATGTACTAGGGCTGATATGTGCTGACTCCAGTGTTGCTTCTTCTCTGTTTCTAAGGTTCCCAACATGTTGAGCAGGGTCCGGTTAAATCTCTCCGGCTGAGCATCTCCTTGTGGGTGGTAAGGCGTGGTTCTGGTCTTCTTTATTCCTAATGAATCCAAAAGTCTTCGGATAAACCGACTCTCAAAGTCCCTTCCTTGATCTGAGTGGAGTCTCTGTGGTAGTCCGTAATGGACAAAATACTTCTCCATAAGTATCTTGGCCACGGTGGATGCCTTCTGGTCTTTGGTTGGGAAAGCTTGAGCATAGCGGGTGAAATGGTCGGTTATTACCAGAACATTCCCCAATCCACTCAGTTCGGGTTCGAGGCAGAGAAAGTCAATGCATACCAGATCCATTGGGCCTTGACTCTGTAAGTGGCCCATTGGGGCAGCTTGATGGGGTAGGGTCTTTCTCTGAATGCATCGTGCACAGGAATGGCAATACTCCTCTACTTCTGCCCTCATGCAGGGCCAATAGAACCGATTTCTGACAAGCTGGAAGGTCCTTTCTGCCCCTAGGTGACCATGATGGTCATGCAGGGCAATTAGTACAGTCTCTCGGTGCTTCTCTGGAAGAAATAACTGCCACTTATCTTCTGAGTCATCAGAGGGGCCCCTTCGGTAGACCACTCCCTGATGTACCTGTAGCCTGTCCAATTCCTTCCTCAACAGGCGAGCCTCCTTTGAGGGGTGATGTAGGAATTTGTTGGGATCCTGATTCTCCAGGGCTTCGAGGACCAATCTCCCCATAGGGTCTTCCAATTGGTCACACCTCAACTCCTTCTTGGACAGTCTCGGTAAGTTGTCTTCCTCCAGTTGAGTTACCCCACAATAGTGTTTGGGGACTCCTACCATGGTAACCCCTATTTCTTCTGCTCTGGAGCCTCCTCTGGCTTGGAATTCAGCCCCTTGACAAAGGGCCCGCACCCCGTCCGGTGCCACTTGGGTCCAATCTTCCCAGTCATTTGTCGTGGCATGAGACCTCCGGGACAGGGCATCTGCATCCCTATTTCCGGCTCCTGGTCTGTACTTCAGACTGAAGTTGAATCCAGACAATGCGGCCAACCACCTGTGTCCGGTGGCATCTAGTTTCGCGGTGGTGAAGAGGTAGGTCAGGGGGTTGTTGTCTGTCTTCACAGTAAACTCTGCCCCATACAAGTAGTCTTTTAGCTTGTCTACTACCGCCCATTTGAGGGCCAGGAATTCCAGCTTATGAGTGGGGTAATTCTTTTCTGAGGGGGTCAGGCTCCTGCTCACATAGGCCACTGGTCGCAGTTGTCCTTCATGTTCTTGGTAGAGTACACCACCTAGACCCTCATGGCTGGCATCCACATGTAATTCATAAGGTCTGGTAGGGTCGGCGTAGGCCAGGACTGGGGCAGTGGTTAAGCTCCTCTTCAGAGCATGAAAGGCCTCTTCACACCTTGGGTTCCACTGATCTTGAACTGACTCACCAGGCCTCCTGGGCCCTGAGTCATCCTCTTCCCCTTCTGCCTTTAGCAATTCATTCAACGGGCGGGCAATCCGAGCAAACCCCTCCACAAACCTCCTATAATAGGAGCAGAACCCCAGGAAGGATCTGAGCTCTGTTACTGTGGTGGGTCGTGGCCAGGAAGTGACTGCTTCCAACTTCTCAGGATCTGTGGCCACCCCTTCTTCAGACACTATGTGCCCCAGATAGTTCACAGAAGACTGGTAGAACCGACACTTCTCGGGGGAAAGCTTAAGTCCCTCTTCGCTGAGTCTTCTCAATACTTTCTCCAACCTGGCTTCATGTTCTTCCAAGGTTCTTCCAAAGACAATGACATCGTCCAAGTACACAAGGACTTCTATAAGATTCATGTCTCCAACAGTCTTCTCCATAAGGCGTTGAAAGGTAGCAGGAGCTCCAGACAGACCCTGAGGCATCCTATTGAATTCGAAGAATCCCACCGGGGTTATGAAGGCTGTCTTCTCCCTGTCTTCTGGGTGCATAGGGATTTGATAGTACCCACTCTTGAGGTCCATCACACTGAACCATTTGGCTCCAGACAAACTTTGTAGGGCATCTTCTATCCTTGGCGTGGTGTATTGGTCAGGGATGGTTCTCCTGTTGAGAGTCCTGTAATCGATACAAAGCCTCAACGACCCATTCTTCTTTCTGACCACCACGATTGGGGAGGCATAGGGACTTCTAGACTCCCGGATCACACCAGTCTTCTTTAGTTCTACAAGTTGTTCCCTCAGATCCTCCAGATCTGCCAGGGGACCCGCCTGACCCTCTCTCGGAAGGGCTTATCTTCTTGGAGGCGGATCCGATGGGTGGCACTTCTTGCACACCCCACATCGAATTCATCTTCGGAAAAGATCTTCTCCCACCTGGTCAGCTGGGCCTTGGCTCTTTCTTTCCAAGCCCTGGGTAGGTTCGGGTTTTCCATGGACAGTTTCTCCCAAACATCTCCTCCGTCACCCGTCCCCTTGACTTCGGACCAAGTGACCGGGGCAGCAGGGCTCACCTGACCAAGCAACACTCTGGCAGGGATCTCCATGGGTCCTCCCGTAGTGTTCCTAACACTCACCGGAACTCTGCCATGGGCCTTCTTCAGAGCCTTGAACGGAATCACTTCTGGTATCACTTCCAGGCCTGAGGACTCTTCCCTTGGGTCTGATTCCAGCATGACAAAGGGGCCAGGTTGTTCCCACGAAAGCTTCACAGTGGCCCTAAGACAGGTTACTTCTCCGGGCTGTAGCACTACTCCTTCTCTGCCAAGTCTCCACACCTTCCCTATCCCCTCTCCCGGGGTCTTCTGCTCTAAGACCAGTCGTTGGTAGGCCGTCTTTAGCATGGGATGGATTTTGGTGGCTGAATGGTTTCTCTCTTTCACTAGAGGGGTCAGGAGTCTCCTGACTAGATCCGTGTTTGTCCCAATGATCAGGGAAATCTTGCTGGCTCCAGGCGGCCGGGGACACACAACTGCCAGGGTGTCAAACACTTCAGCCTTCCCAGCCACGGATGGGTCGAAAGTCATCTTTATGGGCAGGTACCCATCATAAGGGAAACTCTGGGTTCCAAGTCCCCATATCTCCAGCTCTTCTATCTTCTGGATAGGCAGATGACTCAAGTGCCTATCATAGAAGTCCCGGTATAGTAAAGTCACCTGTGCTCCGGTGTCCAAAAGAGCTTTAGTATAGACTCCTTCCACTTGAATGGGCACAGTAGGAGACGGGCCCACCAGTTCCTTTGGGTATGGCCGGACTGGGGTCACCTCTTTTTTTTGGCTTTCGACCCTTGCCCTGCTCCTTTTGGACTTTAATTTTTCCTGAGCCTGGCATGCATTGACTTTCTCCCTCTCAATGGGGGCACAAACCCGCTGAGGGATGTTATTGTTCCTTTTAGGTGGATGTTCCTTCTTTGGGGTGCTGTACTTCCACTGAGGGGTCTTGCCCCCTCCCTCTGGGGTACATCTTGGTGGGGGTGTACTATACCTCCTCCTAGGAGTTTTGTCTCCTCCATTCTTGGCCTTTTTTTTTAGTTTGGAGCGCACTGAAGATGATGGGCACCCGGTTGACTCCTTCACCGGGGCCCTTTGGAGTTTCCCGCCGGCTTGCAATTATCTGTTCTCTTCTTCTTTGGGCTGGAGCATACGTTAGCAAAGTGGCCACTCCCTCCGCAGTTATAGCAAATCACCTCTTCTCGGTCCTGTAGGGAGGCCGGTGCTGAGGTGTTCGGGAACAACTCCTTTCTTGGGCTCGGTTTCTCTCGTCTTCTCTGATCTTTCTCCATCAAAGAGGTCAGCATCTCCAACACTTGGGCCATTTGCGATTTCAGAGTGTCAACCTCCGCATCTCTTTCTGGGCTCTTGACCGAATGGACAAACACTGGTACAGGTGTGACATTCGCCTTGGCCACCTGCTGATCTTCCTGCAGCGCCTCTTCGTCCCTAATAATTTTTATTAGATCAGAGTAGGTTAGTGACATTCCTCCTCCTGAGGTTTTCAGGTGCAGCCAGACCGGGTCTGAGCGCCGCGCTCCCCTCATGATCTGCTTCATGCGTGCTTCATCTGCATCTTTGGGCAGCATTCCCTTCTTCAGTACAATCTTGCATAACTGCCTGTTCAGCCTTCTAACATATTCTGACAGTTTCTCATTCGGCTGCTGGAGAGTGTGTTCAATTTGATAAATCATCTCTGACACCTTCTCCAGCTGACCAAACTCTTCCTGCAGCATGGCCAGGCAATCTTGAGCTGTACAGTTTTCATTTCCAAACCGGAAGCTCCTCACCGCTTCTGCCGCGGCACCTTTCAGACTTTCTAAGACTCGCTGTCTCTTCTGTGCCTCAGGCACCTCCCATGCTTCTACTGCCTGCAATGCCTGTTCCACCCAAGTGTCAAAATCTTCCTCCCCCGCAGGGACGGGGAGCTTCCCTGAGAAGGTGCTAAGCTTCCGGTAACCGGCCTCCACATGCACCGTACTGCTTTTCTGGCACTTAATTACAAGGTCTCCTAGAGCATTCAACAATTCAGGCCCTATAGCGGCCAGCGGTGATCCCGGGCTTAATAGTTCCTTAAGCTTTTCTGCTTTAGGGGATAGTGGTGGAGATAATTGTGGGGGTGATGGCTTTGGTGTCTGAAACCATTCTTCCTTCACTGGCAGCGTATGTATCAAGTGATAGATCTGATTATCTATGGCTTGTATACTCTGACTTTTAAAATGCTCTGGGATTTCCTTTTTCCATTCTACCAGTGCGTATGTAAACGAGATCACTGGATCTGGCCTAAAATCCATCACCCATGCTTTGTGGCTCGGAGACAGTAACAATACGAGCTGTTTTATCTCATCTTCCTTCCATCTTTCCCCCGGGAGTACAATGACTACCGCCGCGGTTGGATCGGCGCCAATCGCTGCGCACCACTGTGACATTGCCAGCGGGTCCATGCTGGTACTTCTGACCGGCTTGATTGCAGCGTGCAACGTACAAGGATCCCGGACTCGAGCCCCCACGTGTAGCGCTACCCCCAGTTAAGAGAGCCGCTGATATTGATTTGGGCCCTGCAGTGCACCGCTGTCAACCCCCGGCAATCGGCTCTAACCTCCCGTGGCACAGCTGGTGATAGAGAGATAGGACCGCGTGATCGCAACTGTTGGTGACGCAGTCCTATAACAAACATACACAGAATATACTTTAAAACTCCTATTAAAGTAAGCGGAACTGACACCAAATGTACTTTACCCAGATATTTTACTGAGGCTAATGGGCAAGTAATAAACAACAGTATAACAAGTTGCAGATCCCTGCAACAAACAGTAATAAAGATAAACAGAGTAATCAGAATAATAAAGTATTGCTATGCAACTCTAGCGCTGCCCTTTTACAGCTACTTCCCCTCATGGGTAGACTAACACCCAGCAATGTCTACCTATGCAGTCAGGCCTGACTGATCTAAATGGAAGTTCAGTGAAACAATATTTGCTAGCAATCTCTCGGTGGTGCACTTGAAGAACAACTTTGTAATCCCAACGAATAGTAAAGATAAAGTATCTGTCTTTAAACAGCTCTCACCACCTGGACAAGTCCAAGTCCCTTTCCTCCATCGATTCGTCTAGGAACAGGAATCCACCGACATCCAAGTCTTCAATCCTTCTGGTGTACTGCAGCAAGGAGGATTAGATGTCTCTAAGGCTCTGCTAGGCTGGCAGAGGGCTCTTTGGAAAGGAGCACACGGCCCAGGCTTCAGGCCTTGTGCACACAGCAGTTCAGCACAGAGATCCTCTTGCTAGGAGAGGGGTGTCCAAAGAGGCCGACCAAAACTCTGCCTCCCCTTTATAAAGTCTGCCCCAGCAGTCTCTGTTCTGGAGCAATGCACCCTGGGTGCTGCAAGATGTACTGGGAGATGTAGTCTCTTTCTCTCCTCTGCTTTCACTTCCATAATGTCTCTTTACTTCCTCCCGACTCACCTCTCACCTGGAACTTCTTGTCTCTCTGCATTAAAGGGGAACACCCCGCTACATATGTATTTTTTAAATGTTGGCATTGGTACGTGCCCTTAATGACAGTGCCCAGCTTTCTTATGCTCTATAGCTTGCTTATTAGCTCCCTAAATCACCAGAATTGATTAACAAGATTCCCAGCAGTGCCAAATAGCTTGCTTATTAGCCCTATACATGGGCAGAATGGAATAACAAGAGCCACCCCCCCCCCCCCTCCCATAGACGTCAATGATGTTCACTGCAAAGTTCAATCAAGGCTTGTGAAACTGTTAGCAAATTGAACTCAACTGGATTCACTCATTCCTATTCCTCAACTTCTTGACCTGCTGTGTCACCCCCTGTGAGAAGCCTATCACCAGATCCTCATTTAGGAAGGACTGCCTGGCCTCTCAGACCTGCCAGACTCAAATGGATGTAAAGAGCAACTATAATGTCTCACAAGGTTGTAGATACATTTTAATTTCTCCATTTTTCCTTTATCCATGCTACCCCCTTTCCTTTCCCTCTAAACGTACTAATTTCCCCTTTTCCGGCAACCTTTTAAAAAAAATTAAATCACAGGTTGCCTGGAATGACCTAGACATATGGCAGCCTAATAATAGCTGATGACAAACAAACAGCAAAAAGTTCCATAAAAGAGCTTTGATCCAGGATGTAATGTCTTAAATAAAAGATTGGTGTGATTATAAGGCATACCTGTATGAACTCAATATTGTGAAAACACAAAAATAAATCAATATAATGATAATAACAATAATCAAACCTATTAGGAGAAAAAACGTGTATAGATAAATCACACCAAATGTAAATAAGTGTCCATAAGAGCCCATTCACCAGGGCTAAAAAGGAAAAATGTATGTGAAACAAGAAGGTCCAAAGGAAACAAATCATCCACGATTCACTTGCTCCATCAGTGTTCCCGCAATCACAATTCATAGTGCTTCCACCACCAGGTGACACCAAGTTTTATGAAGGGAAACTCCAAAGCGCCAAATGTGATCCAGTCAGGGTTGGTTCATCAGCAAGATTAAAAATAAAAAGCATATACGCCCATAGTGCAACCCATAAAAAACTTTTATTCAAAAAATAACAAGTAAAACTTGCAAAGGGAATCACACTAAGCAAATCCTTGGGCAATAGGTTTAAAAAACTTATAGCAATAAAAACAGATACAATTGCTCTCCCAAGAAGCAGCAGGCTGTGTGGTTGCACCAAACTCAACCGCCGGTCAGCAAGCGTGCGTGATGACGAAGCGTCGCAGCCACTCTCTTTGACGAAACTAGTTGGGCGTGGCTACGACGCTTTGTTTTTTATGGGTTACACTATGGGCGTATATGCTTTTTATTTTATTTTTCATCCTGCTGATGAACCAACCCTGACTGGATCACGTTTGGCACTTGGAGTTTCCCTTCATAAGAAGATGTAACACGCGCATTTGACCATACTATATGATGGTCCACAGGATCCGGTAAGAGGCTTTAATACTTGGTGCCACCTGGTGGTGGAAGCACTACAAATTGTTGAATGCAGGGAGACTTGTGGAGCAAGTGAATCATGGATGATTGATTTGCTTTGGACTTTCTTGTTTCACATATATTTTTCCTTTTTAGCCCTTGTGAATAGGCTCCATTGGACACTTATTTACATATTTGGTGTGATTTCTTTATACACGTTTTTTCACCTAATAAGTTTGATGTCAATTATATTGATTTATTTTTGTGTTTTCACAATATTGAGTTAAATTTTTTTAGCGCTGCTTTATAGATTTATCACAATTCTTGCATTTAGTGTCACAGATTGCTTAAGCGGCTGCTCATTTGTAATTTACAAGTTTTAGCGTAGATATCCTATATGATTTTTTGAATTATAAGGCATAACCTGATAATATACCAACTCCCATTGAATTTGTAAACATGATATTTACTATTGAATGAATAGGTTAAAAAGCTTGACCAAAAACAAGTGTCAGAAGTATACACACAGTCACCAGTAGCTGAGCCTGCTTACTTGTACTCCACTGGGAAGGTCGGAAATGTGTCTTGGTGTTGACAAGCCTGAATGTTGGTATAGGGCATTTGGGCAGGGCAATAGGAACAACCAGCAACCGGGAAGGAGATCATGTGAAATGCCGTCCACGGCATCGATGGAACAAGGACCGGAGGGAGTAGTAACAAGTTGTAACCCCCGTGTTGGCAACAGTCGTGTGCTGTGACTAGCGATGAAGTCACTCGCAGCGCCGAGACAACCAGACATTTGAAGAGCACTTGGAGCGCAAGCTGGTTCCAAGGTCCCGTCACTATGACAACATGTTTTGAGTGCCTGCACCTTGTCAAGTTATCAATACCTGATGGATGACACTATCCCCAGTCTACAGTAATGGCTGCTGGATGACACACTAACCCAAGTCTACAGTAATGGCTGATGGATGACACACTAACCCAAGTCTACAGTAATGGCTGATGGATGACACACTAACCCAAGTCTACAGTAATGGCTGATGGATGACGCACTATGCCAAGTCTACAGTAATGACTGATGGATGACACACTATCCCAAGCCTATACTAATGGCTGATGGATGATGCACTATCCTAAGTCTAATGTAATTCCTAAAGCATGATGCACTAATCCGAGTCTACAGTACAGACGGTCCCCGGGTGTCCGACTTACACGTATCTGGTCGATGAGCCCATACGGCTCCGACTCGCGGCCCCTGGTAGTGCAGACAGGAGGCACAGGATTAAGGAAGGGTAAGAGAGCCTGGTGGATATTTGCTGGAAGACGGCTCAGGGTCCGGATGCAGAAGGGAAGATGAGCCTCACAAGCTGCAGACAGGCAGGCAGGGATGCTGGAGGGTGAATCTGAGCAGGAGCAACACAGAACGGTCAAATAACAGGCAGGGTTTGGCAACGGTCAGGCAACGTGGTACAGAGGAGCAGACAGGTTCAGGGTCAAAGGCAAGCCGTGGTCAGATGCAGGCGGAAGGCAGGAGAAGTCCAAGTAACAAGCCTGGTGGTCAGAGGGTCAAATTTCAGGCAAACAGCAGGGGCAGGATGCACAAGTGTTCCAGGGATTTAAATAGGCTGTTTGGCACGCATCGGTGCACGTGCACGCGCGCACGCGGCGCGCATTAGCGCACACAAGTGCGCACGGGGCACGTGCGCACACAGGAGAACGCACAGCAGCAGCTCGCGTCGGCGCGCGCGCCCCAAGGCGATGAACAGCATGTCCGGCAAGGTGAGTTCTCTGACAGTGCCCCCCTTAAGGGCAGCCTCGGGATGCCCAATTGGGCATGGGACCTCTTGAAGGCTTGCATGAGTTCCTCAGCATGTATACTGCTTTCGGCTCCCAGGAATTATCTTCTGGTCCATAGCCCTTCCATTTTATTAAATTGAAATTGGGGTCGCCCATGAGTTCGGGAAGTAGTACACCCCATGTGGAAGTCCCGGCCATAGAAGGAATGACTGTATCTGCCCCAAGTGGAGAATCCCTACCAGGGCCTGATACGGCCACAGTCCGGAGATCACCGGACGCCATTGTACTCGCTGGAAGTGGGGATCGCAAAACTATTCCCCATCTTGCCCGCTTGCAGCGAATACTCAACAAGAGAGTGGCCAGTGAGTATGGTTGGGAGTACCCCTATGTGCCTAAGGAACTGTTGTTTGAGATAGAAGTTTATAGAGAAAGGTGGTACTTCAAAGCTATATGGGACTACCTTGAAGTGCCCAAGTCCCGTAGACACTTCGCTTGTTCAGCCGCCATGACTGAGCGTTTCAAAGGTTGTCGCAAGGAGTGGAACTATGGCCGGCACATACATGTCGACAGGGTGGTGATCTGTTGCCCAGGGAGAGAGGACGCTGTCTATTTTATAGAGACTCTGGACAAACAGTGGAAGACTCTTATTCTCCCGGATCCCCACTATTACCTCTAAGACAGGAATTTGTGTTTCTTCTTCATCCTGTCTTTGTGCGGACAAACCGTGCCCTGAGTTTAAATGACCTTGTTCTACTGAAAGGGGACGTCTGCTCCACGGAGGAAAGAGACTGGAGAGCTTATTCTTGTGTTTTTTTCTCTCCTAAAGAAAGTGACTATTTCTTTCCTCTAAATTGAACTCTGGGGTAGTCAGTCAGTAGGTCATGCGAAGGAACGCCGTGGTCAAAATGCAGAGGTGTTCGTGTGCACTGTGCTGCAGTCCCATGCGCAGCTACTGTGAGATGTAATGACTTTATGCTAACCTTAGGTGGCAGCGGTTTGCAGAGAAAAAAAAAAGCTGCACTAGTAAACACAACATTTAGGCTTAGATGTTTTTTTTCTTCTTTCTTCTTCTCTTTATGCTAGGACTAGCGTAGAAGAACTTCAGAGAAGGGAGTCGCTTCCTTTAGGGGAGGTGGTTCACTTCTGAACTGTATAGAATGTTAAGAATAGGATATTTGTATATTTTTCTTGTTTGCATGTTGTGATTTTTTTTTTTGCAGGTATGAGAACGGCTATCAACACCACCAGAGAATGGGGTGGGATAGATAGCTAGTAAGGGGTGGTATGTGAATTTAAAATGTAACGTTTGAGATTGTAATGTCATTTGTTTGCTTTCTCTTTTTCTTGCTGTCTCCCTTCCCGAATTGTTGGTTCAGGCACTTATTCAAAAATGTTATTGCTATTATTGTACATAGTTGTTTGGAGAATCAATAGCCTTCAGGATTGAAGGGTTTGATTCCCCTAGCCACTGGGGACAGTGTCTTTTTCAGTGGGGGGTGTGTGTAGCGCCCATCCCAATTTATGGGACGCTATATGTGCAAATTTAGGGGTGGTCTGAGCTAATAGTTAGGCTCAGACCTGTTTATCATTTAAATTGCTTCTGCTCTGGGTGCGATGCTGCCTGGCAGTATAGTTCCCTGTTGCCTGAAGATGGCGCTGTCATCTTCGGCTCGGGTTGAACCAAAGGGGGTTTCGCAGCACCATTGGGTGTCCTCTCTCGGCAGCCATACAGTGGGAGTGGTTAACCTGCTGGGAATGCTGGGAGGGGGTACAAAAGGGGCAGACGCCATTAGGCGTGGGGCATTCCAGGGGACCCCTTGGTCCTGGAGGACGTTTGGCAGGTACCCCACCTATTGTGGCCCTCATGGCCAGGGGTGCGTGCGTGTGTTTCAGTCCCGGGCACCTTCAGCCTGAGGCTGCATTGCTGCTTGGTAGGCCCAGCTTGGCTGGTGAGGGCCTACATCTCACAAAAGGATTCCAGGCTGCCCATTGGAAAGGGGGCCCATATTTAGAGAAAGGAGTTCCAGGGGAAGATCAGTCCTGTCGGAGATAGCGACGGTATTGGTGTCTCGAGGAGAGGTCTGGAGGCCTATCTAAAGAGGGATCCATCATCGTTGATACAAGCCCTGCAATATTGTAAAGGTTTCTCTCATTGTTGCTTGGCTGGGAGGTTTGGGACTGGATAATCCTGTGGCAGAGGATTCCCAATCGCATCCCCATTTTATAAAGGACAGATTAATTTGTGCTCTACTTCAGCTGCTGGGACCTATCTAAAAGGGACTATCCGGGTGAGCAAAATCCACTCAGGCTTGAGTGGTAACGGTACTGAATCTAAGTGTTGCGTGCCTGAACCTTCCCCTACTTTGTCGTTTTCTACTCTCTCTCTTCCAAGTTTTACCTCAAGAAAATAATAAAACCTTGCTGCTTAGGTTTTACACCTGTGTGGACATTGGCTTTATTAGAAGGGAGACAAGGGATCCACTCTAGAGAGGTAACTCGCAGCAAGGCCCAAAAATCTAACACCGTTCGCCTCTCCATACTTGGAGTTGGATAACAGGCAAGTAGCAGGTGTGCCTTACTGCAGAAATGGATGGAGCGGAAGGGTCTGTGTGCTACACGTAAAAAAAAAATTTGGGCTGGAGCTACACTTAAAAAAGGTACCTGTTCTGACTTACAAACAAATTCAGCTTAAGAACAAACCTACGAACCCTATCTTGTTTGTAACACAGGAACTGCCTGTAATGGCTGATGGATAACACACTAATCCAAGACTACAGTAATAGCTTCTGGATGACACACTAACCCAAGTCTACAGTAGTAGCTGTTGGATGACGCAATAACCCAAGTCTAGAGTAATAGCTGTTTGATGATGCACTAACCCAAGACTACAGTAGTAGCTGCTGGATGACACACTAACACAATTCTACAGTAGTAGCTGCTGGATGACACACTAACACAATTCTACAGTAGTAGCTGCTGGATGACACACTAACCCAAGTCTACAGTAATTGCGATGGATGATGCACTAACCTAAAACTACAGCAATTGCTCCTGGATGACACACTAAAACCCAAGTCTACAATAATGACTGGTAAGAGGCACTAACCCAACCTACAATAATGGCTGCAGGATGAGGCACTAACCCAAATCTACAGTAATGGTTTATGAATGACACACTAACCCAAGTCTACAGTAATGTGTGCTGGATAATGACACACTAACCTGATAGTGTCTGCAGGTCAGAGGTAGTGTTGCTCGTGGGAGTTTCTGTGGTGCGTGTAGGGACACCTGTAAAGGTTTTATTATGTTAAATGCAGCTCATTTCACATCGGTATCTTAGAGCGTCAGGGACAGAACATAACTGCTATATGACAAACTAACCCAAGTCAACTGTTACATCTACTGGATGACGCACCAACCTGATAGCTTTGGTAGGTCAGGGGTATGCTACTCAAAGTCTGGGTGCTTGTACAGTAGGAGTTTCTGTGGTGTGTGTTGTAGAGAAACCTGACAAGGTTTTCTTATGTTAAGTCTAGGTCATTTCACATCAGAATCAGAGAGAGTCAAGGACAAAACATACCTTACAGTACAAGTAATGAATGTACACCTACATGAGTTATATGAGAACACAAGAATTTTTTTTTCTTGCCGAGATAAAACATCAAATTTCATCTCAGCTGTGGACTAATAATTTATAAAGTTAAATGTTGAATTATTAAAAAAAAAAAAAAAATGCAGTTTTTGTGTCTGCTTTGCCATCTGACCTAATTTCTTATTGAGTCACTTAGGGGTGTATTTGTAAAAAAAAAAAACTTTTCAGAGCTATTGGTCTTGTGAACATGCATGTACATTATTCCGTGCAAATGTGAAGGCTAAAAGCAGTGGCGGCTTTTTTTTATGGATGAGGGGGCGGCAAACAACCACCCCCTGGTCAGTTGGCTGGTGCCACTCCCCCCAGCACACTGTCGGTCGCGGGGGTATCACGGTCGGTCGGTCATCCTGGCACATACCTCTTCTAGGTTGCGGGCAGGCAGCGCTCCTACGGGCCGCGGAAGATGGGCGGCGGCTTCTAGCGCGTCTCCTCCCTCCTGCTCCTAGGCATCTAATAGGATCGCCTGTTCTTTCAGCCAATTGGGTGAGGGGTCTCAGGACCCACTTCCTGATTGGTCGGGAGGAGGATCAGTGTGATAATAGCGAATATTCACAACTGGGTAGGCTCGGAGAGCAGTGCTCTGCACCCCGAGCCCACCCTTTTTTGAAGCCTATTAGAGCCTCTGGCTCTAATCACGTGCTTCAAAAAAAATAAAAAACACCCCCCATTTAAATCCATGCATCTGGAGAACTATTCTGTAAAAAGAACAACATCCTAAAAAGAAAATATTCCAATGGTTTTTGCCCTGATTCACACAGAACAAATGCACATACAGTTTCACAAGATGAATAGTAATACATTCCTAAAAGTTGACCTGTCACTTTACACCTGTCTCTTTACAAATTGGCACAAATAAGAGCTTGTTCTGGTGAGGACATGAGATCCTTGCTGGGGGGGGGGGCTGATTCTGCCATGGTGGGATCTGGTGGGGGAGAAGACCCTTGCTGAGCTGGTACTCTGTTTCTGAGGATGCTGTGAGGGAGTGGGTTCTTGTGTGTGTGTGTGTGGGGGGGGGGCTCTTTTCTAAGGGAGATACTGCTGTGGAAGGGTTTTGTGGGGAGGAGCTCTTTTTTTGTGAGTTTTTTCTTGGTTGGGGGGATGCTCTTTGCTGGAAAGATTTCTGCTGGGGGGTATTTTCTTTTGGAGGTGCTCTTTGTAGAGGGAGTACTTTCTTGCAGGAAGGAAATATTTGTGAAGTGATTTCTGCTGGGGGTTACTTTCTTGTGGGGGAGCTCTTTGATAGGAGGGCTGCTTAAGAAAAGGTAGGGCATGTTTTACAGAGGTGAGGATTTATTTTGAGGTGGAGTTTGCTTTGGGGATCATTTTTGCTGGGCCTTTTTATTGAAGGAGGAGGGGATTTTGCTGGGGAGACTTGGTTAGGGGTGAGTTCAAGTGTTACAGAACTACAGTTCTGCTTTAGGTACATCTCTGCACTCTGTATGCTGTGCATCAGTTAGGAGTGTGCAAAATGCAGCATAGTAAATGGAGTTCAGAGGTTAGGTGTATGTAATGACTCGTGACTGCCAAACCCTGTACCATGTGCTGTATGGTGTTCAACCCTGATTGGGTACATGTATTAAATATATTACACCAGATTTGCTCTGTTTGCACCAAACCCTGGGTAAGCTGGGTTTGGTGCAAACACAGCAAATTTGGTGTAATATATTTATTACATGTGCATAAATGAATTGATGTATATCGTATTATGTTGTTGTGTTATTCACTGACTATTTTATGTGCATGTATTTTGTTATAGTTGGTTTAATATTAGTGGTCTTCACAATCCCCTTAAGTGCAGCCTATCATTGCCCAGAAGTGCAGCCTCCTCAGTCATCCATGCCCAGCAATGCACCAGGGAGGAATCGTGAGGATCGGGTGGCCGGATGACACAGAGTGGGATCTCCCGTGGAGGCACGGCTTGTATATGAATAGCCGTGCTGTCAAACAAAGTCCTGCCTCCTGGAATCTAATAGGCAGCATACTGGTCCAATGCCGGTCTGGAGGCAGGACTATGTTTGACATCGGCCCGGCTATTCATATACAATCCGCGTCCCAGCGGTAGATCTCGCTCTGTGTCCTCCAGATACACGATCCTTCTCACCGTTTCCTGGCTGATCGTTTCTGGCAGAAGCGGTGCAGGCTTTTTACATGACATCAGAGCGCCCCAGGGGCAGGGAACCCCCCTCCGGGCCACTCTAATGCCAAAAGCGATCAGCCAGGAAACTGTCAGCCTGGTCCGCCCCTGCTCCTAACTCGCCCTCCGCTAAATTACACTTGCAAAATGCGAGCAGGCGAGTGGAATTTTTGAGAGCTGTCATAGACACGCTCCTAAACCCTGTGGACAGCCTTCCCAGAAGAGTTGAAGCTGTTATAGCTCTAAAGGGTGGGCCAACTCAATATTGAACCCTACGGACTAAGACTGGGATGCCATTAACCTTCATGTGTTTGTAAAGGCAGGTGTCCCAATATTTTTGGCAATATAGTGTAAATCTGCAACTACAGTCTTTTTATTCAGCAAGACATCTACTTTCAGAAAATAATATATAACGATCTAGGGATTTTAAGTAATTGTACAGCCAAAAATGCAGATTTTGACAAAATGTGCAAAAAAAAGGCTGTATTTAAATGGAGTCCTAGAGAGCAATAAAAACACAACAGGAGTTCTAATTCTTCCCTGCTGCAGAACTATACACTGAACTCATGGCTTGGGGTGTAAACGAGCCCTAAGACCCTCAATGCAAAAGGATGCTTGTTACCCAAAGCATTTCTCCCTTAAGAGACTGAGTTACACATAAAATGAAAATTTAAAAAAAAAAAGAAGTAATTTATACCTGTTGGGGTCTTATTTTTTACATTTATATTTAATTGCGTCCCACTCCCGTATTTCAGCACTGGGTTGGTCTTGTTATTTCCAATGCAGAATTTCAGCATCACAAAGCAGTAATAGGTGGTGTTATCTGAATCTTGGACCCCAGTTATCTGGAGATCAGCTGATCCACTTAGCCCAGTTCTTCCACTGTAACTGGAATGAACCATCAGATCAGAGGGGTGATAGGCGTAGGGTCCGGTTGGGCTGCCCACTCTCCAGAAAACTCCACTCCACAGAAGGTTTCGGTCTGGTGGGACGGTATATGAGCAGTTGATAGTGACAGAGGCGCCTTCATTAGCTGTTATATTTTCAGACTGAGTGACTGTGAACTTGGGATCATTCTGCGTCAGATCTGAGAAGAGAATAAAAACACGTGATGCAGTCTGATTGAGAAAAATATATAGTAAAAGAAAAAAAAAATGCAGGTTTTACCGTCTGCATTTTTAAAAGGAAAATTAGAGTTTACTATCAGAAGCTGTACCCAAACCATTTACTATATATATATATATATATATATATATATATATATATATATATACAGTATATATATATATATATATATATATATATATATATATACTGTATATATGCACTCACCGGCCACTTTATTAGGTACACCTGTTCAGTTGCTTGGTAACACAAATTGCTAATCAGCCAATCACATGGCAGCCACTCAATGCATTTAGGCATCTAGACATGGTGAAGACAACTTGCTGAAGTTTAAACCGAACATCAGAATGGGGAAGAAAAGGGAATTTAAGGGACTTTGAATGTGGCACGGTTGTTGGTGCCAGACGGGCTGTGATTTGACACAGCGAGAATCTGCCAGCAGATCCTAGCCAATGATTCACAGCCGGGACCTGCCGATCAGCTGTGTCCAATCACAGCCCAGAGAGGGAATGGTTGCTTTGTTTCTTCTCCCTACAAAGCAGGGAAAATAAACAAAACAATCAGTGTTAAAAATCATCACACTGTACACACATTGCACATGTTAGGTATATAATTAACCCCTTTGATCGCCCCTGACGTTAACCCCTTTCCAGCCAGTGTCATTAGTACAGTGACAGTGTAAAGTATTAGCACTAATTACTGTATTACTGGTGATGTCAGTGATAGTTAGTCAGTTCCCACAAAATGTCAGTGTCACTATCACAATCCGACTATATGTCACTGATCGCCCCCATTGCTAGAATATAAAAAAATCCAGTATATATTCCATTGTTTAGTAGACAATATAGCTTTCACACAAACCACGTAATATACACTTATTTATTTTTTTAACAAAGACCTGTAGCAGAATAAATTTTGGCCTAAATTTATGAAGAAAATGTTTTATTTATTTTTTATTGGATATGTAATATCAGAAAAATATTGCATTTTTTTTTCCGTTTATATAATAATAATTAAAAAAATGCAGTGGTGTGCAAATACCACTAAAAGAAAGCTCTATTTGTGTGAAAAAAAATATATAAATTTAGTTTGTGTACATCATTGCATGACCGTGCAATTACCAGTTAGGTTGGATTCACACCTATGCATTTTTAGTGCTTTTTGCAATCTGCAGATTTGCAATACAGTCCATTTAACATTGTATTCTATGGAACACGTTCTGTAGTGCAAATCTGCAAAATGCAAAATGCACAAAAAATAAATAAATGCATAGGTGTGAATCCAGCCTTAAAGTAGAGCAGTGCTAAAATGGACTGGTCAGGAAGGGGGTAAAATCTTCCAGAGCTCAAGTAGTTAATCAACCCCACCCCAAAGAGTTAACCACTCCAGCCAGTTCACATGAGGATCACAACAGACACTGCCATCAATGCTGGGGGTTATTACATAAAATAGCTTTATTGCTGGGGATTATTGTTGCAGAAACTGACACGAATGCTGTGTTATTATTATTGTGTAAATTGGCTGCTGTTTCTTAAACTGGCACCAATGCTGGGGATCGAATTTTCTAAACTAGCATTGATATTGGGGGAAATAATTGCAGAAACTGGGACTGATGCTGGTGGTCATTATTATTGGCTTGCCAACCATATCACATGTATGGTAGGGATGAGCTGAACACCCCCCAGTTCGCACCAGAACCTGCGAACGGACCGAAAGTTCGTGCAAACGTCAGAACCCCGGTAAAGTCTATGGGACTCGAACGTTCGGAATCAAAAGTGCTAATTTTAAAGGCTAATATGCAAGTTATTGTCCTAAAAAGGGTTTGGGGACCTGGGTCCTGCCCCAGGGGACATGTATCAATGCAAAAAAAAAGTTTTAAAAACTGCAGTTTTTTCAGGAGTAGTGATTTTAATGATGCTTAAAGTGAAATATTCCTTTAAAAATCGTACCTGGGGGGTGTCTATAGTATGCCCGTGTTTAGAACTGTCCCTGCACAAAATGACATTTCTAAAGGAAAAAAAGTCATTTAAAACTGCTTGCGGCTTTAATGTAATGTCTGGTCCCGGTAATATGGATGAAAATCATTGAGAAAAATGGCATGGGTACCCACCCCCAGCCCATTACCAGCCCCTTTGTGTCTTGTATGGATATTGATGCATGCACTGTCACTGCTCACCATCCTCGTGGCCTCCTCAAATGGTGCCAGGACAATGCATGCATCCCTGATCATGGCCCACTGGCGTGGGGAAAAAAATCCAAGCTCCCCTGACACTGTCCTGGTGCCATATTGCAACAGATACTCATTGATGGCCCTCTGCTGCGTGTGCAGCCGCTGCAGCATGGCCAACGTAGAGTTCCACCTGGTGGGCATGTCACAGATTAGGCGGTTCTTGGGCAGGTTGTAATCCTTTTGCAGGTCAGCCAGCCGAGCACTGGCATTATATGACCGGCGGAAATGCCCACAGAGTTTTCTGGCCTGCTTCAGGACCTCCTGTAAGCACGGGTACCTGCCCAAGAACCGCTGCACCACCAAGTTAAGTACGTGAGCAAAACAGGGCACATGGTTCAGTTGTCCCTGTCGGAGGGCGAAGAGGAGGTTGGTGCCATTGTCAGAAACCACCTTTTCTGGCTTAAGCTGGCGTGGCGTCAACCACCTCTGAGCCTGCCCCTGCAGAGCTGACAGAATCTCTGCCCCAGTGTGGCTCCTGTCCACCAAGCACACCAGCTCAAGCACCGCATGGCATCTTTTTGCTTGCGTACTTGCGTAGCCCCTTGAATGCCTATGGAGCACCTCTGGTTCCGAGGACAAAGCACAGGTAGAGGCCATGGAGGAAGAAGAAGATGAGGGGGTGGAGGAAATAGGCGTGTCAGAATCACCAGTAGTAACATTTTGGAGGCGTGGTGGCAGAACAACCTCCAACACTACTGCACCTTGTCCTGCATCCTTCCCAGCTGCCAGCAGAGTCACGCAATGTGCCGTGAAAGATAGGTAACGTCCCTGTCCATGCCTGCTGGACCATGAGTCAGCGGTAATATGCACCTTACCGCTGATCACCCTGTCCAGCGAGGCCAAGACATTGCCTTCCACATGCCGGTAGATAGCCAGAATCGCCTTCCGTGAGAAAAAGTGGCGTTTGGGAACCTGCCACTGAGGAACCGCACATTCAACAAACTCACAGAAAGGGGCAGAGTCTACCAACTGAAAAGGCAGCAGTTGAAGTGCTAGCAATTTAGCCAAGCTAGCATTCAACCGCTGGGCATGCGGATGGCTGGGAGCGAACTTCTTTCGGCGGTGAAGCAGCTGGGGCAGGGAAATTTGCCTGGTACAATCGGACGTCAGTGTACCGATAGCAGATTGTCCGAAAGTACTTGGCTGTGACACATCAAATTCTACACCTTCATTCCTCTCAGTGCAGGTTTCAGAGAGGACTAAAGGTATAGTGGGGTTGGAGATCCCAGCTGATGAGGAGCAAGGAGAGGTCCATTTTGTTCTTTGGTGTGGGTCTTTTAGGTACGCTTGCCAACGGACTGCATGGCAGGTCGACATATGTCTGGTCAAGCACGTAGTGCCCAAGCGGCTGATGTTTTGGCCACGCGAGATACGCTTTAGACATATGTTGCAAATGGCAACTGTGCGATCTGCTGCACACGTCTGAAAAAAGGCCCACACCAAAGAACTTTTGAAATAACGCTCAGAGACAGCAGCACCCTGCACATGCAGAGCTCTGCGGTGTGATGCGGTCGGTGTGCTGCCCTTAAGCTGGCCCATGGAGGGCATCCTGCCTCATTGGAGATGTGCCTCCTCCTCCTCCTCTCTCCTATCAGGCACCCACATGGAGTCAGTGACCTCATCATCCCCTCCCTCCTCATCACTGGAGCCAATCTGGCAGTATGCTGCAGCTGGGGGAACATGACTGCCAGATAGCTGTCCTTGTTGGGCACCTCCTCTCTCTGGGCTCACGTTACTACCCCCTCTCTCTGAGCTTACGTTACTGCCTTCCTCCAGCTGGGTTCCATTATCAGAGCCTTCAAAACGCTGGGCATAGTCCTGGACCATGTAACCAACACTGTGGTCAAACAGTTCAGGGGACTCCTCAGGAGGATATGGTGGGGCTAGGGAAGGAGTGACTGATGCCATTGAGCAGAGGGAAGAGGCCGCTTTGGCAGCTGCTTTGCCAGACAAAGTACCCTGAGCCTGGGTGAGAGAGGATGAGGAGGAGGAGGACGGCTTGGTCATCCACTCTACCAAGTCTTGGGCATGTTGCTGCTCAACATGGCCAGCTGCCGAAAAGAAGGACAAGCGTGTCCCACGGCCACGTGCTGATGAGGATTCACCGTGTCCACGACCAGCAGCACTGTTGCCTTTAGACACAGAGCCTGCTTGCCCTCTTGTATTGCCTCGTGACTGTCTGCCTCTCCTTATTTGCCTTCCAGACATACTAATGGCCTGCAATGAGATGTAGCTGCACAAAGGTGGGATGTATATATATTGTGAGGGGGTTAACTCGGCAGCAGGTGTGTGTGACCCCCCTGGATGGGTTCACCACACAAAAATTAGGCACAGCAGACAATGGTAGGAGGAAAAACAAAAGTGTGCGGTTTTATTTGAACTATAAACACAAAATATAACAGAAAACAAAACAAACACAAAAAGAAAACCTGGTCAACTTGACCACTCACTATACACGTTGGTGTCCCTAACTAACAACTGGGTACAGCCTTGTGCTGCCCCAGTCCCTAACTCCCTGTTTTTTTTAAAGTTCTTAGTAATAGCCACACAGGCTTTGTCTCACCGCACAGAGATCACACTCCCCAGACTATCCACACAGATCTGGTTCCAAGTTGGAGGAATTCCCTTAGCATTCTGGGAGTTTTTGTAGAGTACCTAATGAGCCCACCTAATTCAGCTGGGCTCATCAAGTCCTCCCAACAGGACTCCCAGCACTCCCCCTAGAGGTACAAACTGGCATAAAGCCTGAACCTAGGACATATATATACTGCATCCTGGATGCAACCAGGGGATTTAACCTGCCTGCTGTCACAATATATTTATATATTTGTCTGTACTGATAATGCAGCTATCAGAATCAACTGCCTGCTGTGGTATTAGTATGGGAAAAGCAGCAGCAGCAGCAGTTAGTTTTAGGTGAAAACTGTGCAGAGAGGGACACAGTACACTAACTGAAAATACTTGCAGCTCTCTGCTTGTGGTTTTATTATGAGAACACCACTGTAATAGTCACTAACTGTATTCAGGCAAGCTTTAGGTGAACTCTATGCAAAGCACACAGTACACTAAGTGAAACACTGACTGTCTGCAGCTAGCACAATCACCTGCCTGCCTGTCACAATATAGAGAAAACCAGGAACGGATCTAGCTAAACTGAATACAGTGTATAAATATATATACAACACCTAGGATGCATATATATCCTCTACACACTGTAACTGCAGCTAACTGACTCGCCTGCCTGCTCTATCTAACTCAATGTAAATGACACTGTCTGTCTCTGTAAACTCTCTCTTTTCACAACTCCAACACACTACACAAGGCCGCCGAGCCGGTGGCTTTATATAGTGTGGGGTGTGTACTAAACCCCCTGAGCCATAATTGGCCAAAGCCACCCTGGCTTTGACCAGTTACGGCTCTCCGTTTTTTCTGCGATGTGATTGGCCAAAGCATGCGGGTCATAGTGCATGCTTGGCCAATCATAAGCTAGCAATGCACTGCGATGCCGCAGTGAATTATGGGCCGTGACGCGCCACTCGAATTTGGCGCGAACGGCCCATGTTCAGAATTCGGCAAACAGCTGAACAGCCGATGTTCGAGTCGAACATGGGTTCGACTCGAACACGAAGCTCATCCCTAGTGACAGGCTACAGGTGAAAAGTGGCACACTGCATCTGGTGGCAGGCTATGGGTGGAAAGTGGCACACTGCATCTGGTGACAGGCTACGGGTGAAAAGTGGCACACTGCATCTGGTGGCAGGCTATGGGTGGACCAATTTCTGTATCAGGTCTGCAGTCTCTGAGCATTTTCTGTACCATGTCTGCAGTCTCTGACCATCTTCTGTATTATGTCTGCAGTCTCTGATCATCTCCTGTACTATGTCTGCAGTCTCTGACCATCTCCTATATCATGTCTGCAGTCTGACCATTTCTGTATTATGTCTGCAGTCTCTGACCACCTCTTGTATCATGTCTGCAGTCTCTGACAGTCTCTTGTATCATGTCTGCAGTCTCTGACAGTCTCTTGTAGGGTTGTCCCGATACCACTTTTTTAAGACTGAGTACAAGTACCGATACTTTTTTTCAAGTACTCGCCGATACCGAATACCGATACTTTTTTTTTAATCTCATGTGACAGTGGCACATGTGTCAGTAGTTTTATTTTTTACAATTTATTTTATTTATTTTTTATTTATTTTTTTATAATGCTTTATTTTTTTTGTAAGGGGGGGGGGGGGCAGTGTCAGTGTGCAGTGTGCTTTTTCTTGTTTTTTTTCTTTTTTTTTACAATAAATTTTTGTTTTATTTTAATTTTATTCTTTTTTTTTATCAGCCCCGTTGGGGGGCTTTGGTGAGATATCAGGGGTCTTAACAGACCTCTGACATCTCCCCTTTGAGACAGAGAAAGGGACTAAGGACACAGATTCCCCAGTCCCTTTCTCAGCTGCACTGCGGTGAAAATGAATGGAGAGAAGACAGCGGCTTCTCTCTCCATTCTTAAACTGAAACATTGTAAACAAAGTTTACGATGTTTCAGTTATGTGAATGTACAGAGTCAGTGATCACTGACTCTGTACATTCCGAACAGTAAGGAGCCGGATTTACCATCTCCTACCTCCGCTCTCCATCCTGACAGATCGAGGGGGTGGAGGAGCAGAACGGAGGGGGACACAGAGGGGGACGGCAGCATGGAGGGGGACACAGAGGGGGATGGCAGCATGAAGGGGGACGGCAGCATGGAGGGGGACACAAAGGGGAACGGCAGCATGGAGCAGGACATGGAGGGGGACACGGAGGGGAACGGCAGCATGAAGGGGGACACGGAGGGGAACGGCGGCATGAAAGGTGACACGGAGGGGACCGGCAGCATGGAGCGGGACATGGAGGGGGACACGGAGGGGAACGTCAGCATGAAGGGGGACACGGAGGGATACCGCAGCATGGAGGGAGAGAGCAGCATGGAGGGGGACATGGAGGGAGGGAGACAGCAGCAAAACAGAGGGGGGCTGGAGGAGGATACGGGGACAATCAGCGTTGATCGTGTGTGGGGGAGTTACAAGCACTGATCACCGCTGATTTTAAAGCAGCTGAAAGCCACGGGGGGAGAGAGAAGCGGAGAAACGACTTTTAAATCTATACAGCTGTGATCGGTGCTTGTAACTCCCCCACACACGATCACCGCTGACTGTACAAGTATCGGGTGAAGTATTGGGAGCATTTGCCTGAGTACAAGTACTCAGGCAAATGCTCGGTATCGGTACCGATACCGATACTAGTATCGGTATCGGGACAACCCTAGTCTCTTGTATCATGTCTGCAGCCACTGACAATCTCTTGTATCATGTCTGCAGTCCCCGACAGTCTCTTGGAGCATGTCTACAGTCTCTGACCATCTCCTGTATCATGTATCTTGTATTATGTCTGTAGTCTCTGACAGTCTCTTGGAGCATGTCTGCAGTCTCTTGGAGCATGTCTGCAGTCTCTGACCATCTCCTGTATTATGTTTGTAGTCTGATCATCTTCTGAATTATGTCCATACCTCTGTTATGCAGTGTCTGACAAATAATGTCTGGAGTGTCAGGCCACCTCTTGCATGATATCTGCAATTACTGGCCATCTATTATATCATGTCTGCAGCCACTGACCATCTCTTGTATCATGTCTGCAGCCACTGACCATCTCTTGTATCGTGTCTGCAGTCCCCGACAGTCTCTTGGAGCATGTCTACAGTCTCTGACCATCTCCTGTATCATGTATTATGTCTGTAGTCTCTGACAGTATCTTGGAGCATGTCTGCAGTCTCTTGGAGCATGTCTGCAGTCTCTGACCATCTCCTGTATTATGTTTGTAGTCTGACCATCTTCTGAATTATGTCCATACCTCTGCTATGCAGTGTCTGACAAATAATGTCTGGAGTGTCAGGCCTTGTACACACGACCGATTTTCTCGGCAAGAACCAGCAAGAAACTTGCTGGCAGAGAGGTCTTGCCGAGTAAATCGGTCGTGTGTACGCGGCTATCGGGTTTCTCGTCGAGAAAACCGACAAGAAACCTCGACGAGAAAATAGAGAACCTGCTCTCTATTTTCTCGTCGAGATTCTCCTCGGCATGTTTCTCGACGAGAAAAGTGAGTGTGTGTACACTTACCTGTCCTCCCGGAAGCCCGCGCATGTTCGAAATGAATTCGACGCATGCGCGGTAGCTTCCTAGGCATACGTAGGGTATACCAAGATGGCGGCGACGGCATCGAATGTGACGAGCGCATGCTCGTCATAGTCGATGACGTCACCGCGTACGCTCCATTCAAAGAACCGCGGGTTCTTTGAAACGAGCGTGTGTACACTCGGCCGGGACAAGTTTCTTGTCCAAGAATCTCGTTGAAAAAAACGACATGTTTTTTTCAACGAGAATCTCGGCCGTGTGTAGGAGGCCTCAGGCCACCTCTTGCATGATATCTGCAATTACTGACCATCTATTATATCATGTCTGCAGTCTCTGACCATCTCTTGTATCATGTCTGCAGCCACTGACCATCTCTTGTATCGTGTCTGCAGTCCCCGACAGTCTCTTGGAGCATGTCTACAGTCTCTGACCATCTCCTGTATCATGTATCTTGTATTATGTCTGTAGTCTCTGACAGTCTCTTGGAGCATGTCTGCAGTCTCTTGGAGCATGTCTGCAGTCTCTGACCATCTCCTGTATTATGTTTGTAGTCTGACCATCTTCTGAATTATGTCCATACCTCTGCTATGCAGTGTCTGACAAATAATGTCTGGAGTGTCAGGCCACCTATTGCATGATATCTGCAATTACTGACCATCTATTATATCATGTCTGCAGTCTCTGACCATCTCTTGTATCATGTCTGCAGTCTCTGACCATCTCTTATATCATGTCTGCAGTCTCTGACCATCTCTTGTATCATGTCTGTAGTCTGACCATCTTCTGTATTATGTCCATACCTCTGCTATGCAGTGTCTGACAATTTAATGAAGTTCTTTGAGTTAGGCTCAGACAAAGCAATCAAAGCATATTTTATAGATACAAGGAAGCATGGGTTTTGTTTAACCACAACGCTTAAGCCCCTCCCACTGCTTGACCACTCCCACAATTTACTGTGATGTATCGCGCCGCATGTCTTTTTACTCCTCCAGTGTCCCTCATTCTGAAGCTCACAAGTTGGAAGGGATGGGTAAGTAATCAGGCACTCCCAGGTAGGGGGCACACGCGCATGCCACTGGTGACTAGGCTGTGCTGAGATGATACACAGCAGATGCTGATTAGTGGGTGTCGGCCAATGAGTTGAGTTGAGTTGAGTTGAGAGGCATCTTAATATAGCGCGGTCTTACCCCGAAGGGTCCTGACGTGCATAGCAGAGCTTCTGGGAGAAGAGGACCCAGGAACCATAAGCAGCACAGAGTGGCAGAAAGGGTGGACGGGAGAGGCTACGCAGGGAAGGCTTGCGTGAAAAGCCAAGTCTTCAGTAACCCGCAGAAGACCGGAATAGTAGGGGCCTCCTGGAGCTCGACAGGGAGGCTATTCCACAAAACGGCACCCTGGTGGGAGAAGGCCCGACCACCACGTCGGATCTTCTTGGTCACCGAGATGTGGAGGAGATCTCTGCCGGTAGATCTGAGTGATCTAACAAAAGCTTGTTTATGAAAACGACAGCAGAGATAGCTTGGGGCCAGGCCTCTCATTATCTTAAACATAATACATCCGGCCTTAAATAAGGTGCGATAGTGGACTGGCAGCCAGTGCAAGGCGCAGAGGACAGGGGTGATA
Source organism: Rana muscosa (assembly GCA_029206835.1). Lineage (NCBI taxonomy): Eukaryota > Metazoa > Chordata > Amphibia > Anura > Ranidae > Rana > Rana muscosa. The sequence goes on along the minus strand of CM055118.1, from coordinate 341,981,296 downwards.
TGATCCCTCAGCGGGACATCCATGAGTAACCTAGCCGCAGCATTTTGAATAAGTTGAAGCTTCTGCACTAACATCTTTGGCAATCCCAGATAAAGAGAGTTGCAGTAGTCTAGGCAGCTACCTATCGTGGCGCAGATGACAGTTTTTCTGTCCGAGATATCCAAATATTTAAACAGCTCCCTCAGGAGTTTTAGCTGCCAGTGACATGCACTGACGACCCTCTTTACCCGAAGAGCCAAAGTTAAACCTGAATCTAGGACAAATCCCAGATCACGGACCTGGGGGGCCACCTCCGGAGCAGGACCAAATGAGGGAGGCCAAGGTGGAATATCTGGAGAGGTGGCCAGATTGCTGAAGATGATCACCTCAGTTTTTCCCCCATTAAGTTTCAGGAAGTTGGCAGACATCCATGTGTTGATGGCCTCCAAGCAGCTGGCAAGGGTGGCATTAGCCGTCTGGTTCCTAGGAATCTTTAAGTAAACCTGGGTGTCGTCCGCATAAACATGGTAATGAACGGCGTGGGACTTTAGTAGGTCAGCAAGGGGCCTCATATAGATATTAAACAGCAGGGGAGACAAGGCAGTGGACTTAGAGTAAAAGGGGCCAGTCTTGACTCCCTGAACTCTGCCCTCTAAGAAAGAGGCCACCCATGCCAAAGCCGACCCACTCATACCCAAAACTGACTTCATCCGCTCCAGTAAGATTCCATGATTAATGGTATCAAATGCGGCCGACAGATCCAAAAGAACCAGAGCTACTGAGTCACCCCTGTCCAACCTATGAAGGACATCATCATAGACACAGATGAGGCTCGTCTCTGTTCCATGTCCAGGTCGAAATCCGGACTGGAATTCGTCCAACAGATGGAAAGACTCAAGGTAAGCCTGTAGCTGGATAACCACCAGGCGCTCCATCACCTTTGCCACAAAAGGCAAGATGGAAATCGGCCTGTAGTTGCCCAGTATGTCTGGGTCCAAGGTCGGTTTCTTCAGCAGGGCCAAGACCACGGCCCGCTTCAGAGCGCCTGGGACAGTACCTGTCCTGAAACAGCAGTTGATTGTCTCCCCAATAAAGGGGGCCAAAAGGGCAGCAGATTTTTTAACCAGCCGGCAGGACACACATCTAATGGAGAGGAAGATGGTTTCAAAGAGGCAATTACCTCAACCACCTGTATAACCGTAACTGGTTGGAAACCGGGCAATCCAGGGGCCAACACTGTGTGGCCGATGTCCTCTTGCACAGTCTCTAGCCTGGGAATGTTGTCTCTAATGGTCTTAACCTTAGAGACAAAGAAGTCAGCGAGCTCCTGGCACCAGTCCTGTGACTCTTTGGGAACAGAGCTGGTAGCTTCGGGATGGGTTAACTCTGAGGAGATCTTGAAAAGTTTGGCCGTGCTGTTGGCTGCCTTCCTGATTCACTCTCGGAAGTAGATCTTTTTAGCCTTTCTAATAGCCCTCTTATAAAGATAGAGGACCACCAGATGCAGCTTTTTGTCAGCTTCCAGAAGGAACTTCCGCCAGCGTCTCTCCCTGGACCGAACCCGCTTTTTGAGGAGCCTAAGCTCCTCGGTAAACCATTGCGGGCTCTTTCCCAGGGGATGGGGATTAGATCTCATCCTACGGGGTGCTAACACATCAAGAGCCACTTCAACCGACTCCTGAAAAATACTCAGTTTCTCTACCGGGTCGCCCAGCTCAAAAAAGTTTGGCTGGTTAATACTCGTAGCCACAAGGTATTCAAATCTGTCTGGGCAGACTTTTGAAAAGTTTCTTGAGAAAACCTTGGGGCCAGAGCGATCTGGGATATGTGGAGGTTTCCCTTCCGGTAGGGCCAGGCTAAAGGAAATAAACCTGTGATCTGACCAGGTCAACTCCCTAGGCAGCGCACAGGTTGCCGACAATCCACTGAACAGGAGCCAATCCAACACATGACCAGCAGTGTGGGTGGCCGCTGTCACATGTTGCCTATACCCCAAAAGCAACAGTTCTTGGATAAGGGATTGGGTGGGGGAATCACTTAGATCCTCCGCCCAAAAGTTTAAATCACCCAAGATGCAGGAGCCTTTGAACACAATGGACATCTGTGAGGCTAGACTGAGAAATTCAAAAACAAAATCAAATTTTAACGCAGTGGGGCGATAAATCAAAGCAAACCCGTAAGTGAGCTTGCTAGCTACTTGAAAAGAAAAAACTAAATTTTCAAAAGATTTGTAAATAGTGTTAAAATTCTCTGAAACTGATACTAAAAAATGTTTTTTTTTAAATCACAGCTACCCCACCCCCCCTGCCAGTTGGGCGGTTACATTGAAATATTTTATAATGGGGAGGGACCAGCTTGTCCAAGATAGGGGCTTTAAAATCTTGAAGCCAAGTCTCGGTGAGACAAAGAAAATCCAGATCCTCATCCATAATAAGGGCCGTGATATTAGCTGCATTAGCCACTGCCGACCTGCAATTTAGAAGACCCCCTGTTAAGGACGATGCAGGAAGGTTTCTTAGTGGATGAGGAAGTGTATTAGAAGCATTGACCCGTGAGAACGATCTATGAGAAGACAAAGTGTGTGAATTAAAACAATTGGCCTCAAACTGAGGAGTCACATTAGTATGCGAGATACACTTGGTGTCCTCTGGTAATAAAAATAATGAGGACTGCGGGTCCTTAAAAACGGGGACTGAGTGTGAAATGGTCTTAGCAGGAGGGTCAAGTCCACACCGAGCCATGTTGGCTATTGTTATATCTAAAAGAGGGCAATCAACACTACGCTAGCAGGAAGTCTCGCCACTCCAATGGGAGAAGCACCAAAGCCTATAGTTAAAACTAAAACAGAAAGCTCCGCATAAAAATACACTAAAAACTAAACCAACCCAGGAGTGCTCATAAGCATGATAGGAGTGAACCCAGTCCCTTCAGATAGTAACCATACTAGAGGGTAGGGGGCAGTGGCGGCTGGTGCTCAAAATTTTTGGGGGGGCGCAAACAAACTGAAAAAAAAAAATCAATTGCCGCCACTGTGCCCATTAAACGCAGCCACTGTGCCCAAACGCCACCAGTTTGCCCCCTCAAATACAGCCAGTTTGTTTCCATATACAGCCAGTGTGCCCCCATATATATATATAACCAGTGTGCCCCCCATATACAGCCAGTGTGCCCCCATATACAGCCAGTGTGCCCCCATATATATATAACCAGTGTGCCCCCCATATACAGCCAGTTTGTCCCCATATATATAGCCAGTGTGCCCCCATATACAGCCAGTTTGTCCCCATATATATAGCCAGTTTGTCCCCATATATATAGCCAGTGTGCCCCCATATACAGCCAGTGTGCCCCCATATACAGCCTGTTTTCCCCCATATACAGCCAATGTGCCCCCGTATACAGCCAATGTGCCCCCATATACAGCCAGTTTGCCCCCCTATACAGCCAGTTTGCCCCCATATACAGCCAAAGTGCCCCCATACACAGCCAGTTTGCCCCCATATATAGCCAGTGTGCCCCCATATACAGCCAATGTGCCCCCGTATACAGCCAGTGTGCTCCCATATACAGCCAATGTGCCCCCATATACAGCCAGTTTGCCCCATATACAGCCAGTTTGCCCCATATACGGCCAGTTTTCCCCCATATACGGCCAATGTGCCCCCATATACAGCCAGTTTGCCCCCATATATAGCCAGTGTGCCCCCATATACAGGCAATGTGCCCCCGTATACAGCCAGTGTGCTCCCATATACAGCCAATGTGCCCCCATATACAGCCAGTTTGCCCCCATATACAGCCAGTTTGCCCCCATATACAGCCAATGTGCCCCCATATACAGCCAGTTTGCCCCCATATACAGCCAGTGTGTCCCCATATACAGCCAGTGTGCCCCCATATATATAGCCAGTGTGCCCCCATATACAGCCAGTTTGTCCCCATATATATAGCCAGTGTGCCCCCATATACAGCCACTTTGTCCCCATATACCGTATTTATCGGCGTATAACACGCGCCGGCGTATAACACGCACCCCAAGTTTAGGAGGGAATTTTAAGGAAAAAAACCTTTAGGAGGGAAATTCAAGGAAAAAAAACTTACATTTAAATGCAGCATGCAGCCTTGCCCAGTGTCCATCTGCAGCCTTGCCCAGTGACCATCTGTCCATCTGCAGCCTTGCCCAGTGTCCATCTGTCCATCTGCAGCCTTGCCCAGTGTCCATCTGTCCATCTGCAGCCTTGCCCAGTGTCCATCTGCAGCCTTGCCCAGTGTCCATCTGTCCATCTGCAGGCTTGCCCAGTGCCTTTGCAGCAGTGTCAGTCTCAGGGTTTTTTAAATTTGGCGCCGATTTCTGTGGAGAGGAGCGAGCGGGGCCGAGTGTACTTCGGCTAGACTCGGCTCCTCTCGCAGTCCCGCCCATCTCCACTGACAGAGAAAGCCGAGTGTACTTCGGCTAGACTCGGCTCTGCTCACAGTCAGGGGCAGGACTGCGAGAGGAGCCGAGACTAGCCGAAGTACACTCGGCTTTCTCTATGTCAGCGGCGCAGTCAGAGATGGGCGGGACTGCGAGAGGAGCCGAGTAAAGCCGAGTGTACTTCGGCTTCGGCTCCGCTCGCTCCTCTCGCTCGTTTCAGCAGGGGAATCGGCGGAGTATCGGCGTATAACACGCACCCACGATTTTCCCCTGATTTTAAGGGGAAAAAAGTGCGTGTTATACGCCGATAAATACGGTATATAGCCAGTGTGCCCCCATATACAGCCAATGTGCCCTCATATACAGCCAATGTGCCCCCATATACAGCCAGTGTGCTCCCATATACAACCAGTTTGTCCCCATATATAGCCAGTGTGCCCCCATATACAGCCAGTTTTCCCCCATATACAGCCAGTGTGCTCCCATATACAGCCAGTTTGTCCCCCATATACAGCCAGTTCCCCCCAAATGCAGCCAGTTTGTCCCCCATATACAGCCTGTTCCCCCCAAATGCAGCCAGTTTGTCCCCCATATACAGCCAGTTCCCCCAAATGCAGCCAGTTTGTCCCCCATATACAGCCAGTTCCCCCCAAATGCAGCCAGTTTGTCCCCCATATACAGCCAGTTCCCCCCAAATACAGCCTGTCCCCCCCCCAGCCCTGCACTTACCTTCCTCGGTCCGCGCCGTCCTCGATGTGTTCTCCCGCCCTCGATGTCGCTTCAGCCAATCAGGTTCACCGGATCTGGTTACCGGTGAACCTGATTGGCTGAAACCTCCACAGTCTTCTCCAAGGAACGCATCCCCGTGCGTACCTGGGAGGAGCTTTTGGAAGCCGATTACAGCCTGAGAGCTGTATTCGGAAAGCCTATCAGAGCCGCTGGCTCTGATAGACACTTCCAAATCCCACCCACCGCTCTAATTCATATGGCCGGCGCTCACCAGGAGGCCGGCCATATGAATAGTGGGCAGCGCGGCAGCGGTGACAATACACAGATTCATGCAATGCATGAATCTGTGTATTGTCTTTCAGTGGCGGTGCGGGAGCGAGAGGAGGCGGCGCTCCGGCGCCCTCTATGAATGCACCGCCACTGGTAGGGGGCCTAATACATAATACACAGTGTGGAGAGTCCATAAAGCTAAATCAAACAGTTTAAAATGTGTGACAACCTATAAATAAAATCCATAAGGGTGCAAACTCAAACCTTAAGCAAAAATGGATGACAAGCGTCACCCACCGATTTTTGGGAAGAGCTCTGTCCTGTCAGCGGGGAAGCTAAGCTGTGTTTATAATTTCACAGCACTTTAAAGTGGTTGTAAACCCTTTACAACCACTCTTCACTACAGGTAAGCCCATAATAAGGCTTACCTGTAGCTATCCAGGAAATATCTCCTAAACCTACACGGTTTAGGAGATATCCCCTGTATCTGCATGTGCCGACGTCATTGGCACATGCGCACTGAAGCAACGGCAGTGTGCCGTTACTGGAAGCTGTGACGTCATTGCGGCTCCAGCCAATCACAGCGCCGGAGCCCGCGATACCCGGAAGTCACTCCGGGAGAGGTGTCGCCTGCCGGAGTGGTGTACGAGGACCGCTGTGGGGGCTTCGATCTAAGGTAAGTAATTCATAATGGGCTTGTATGCTATGCATACAAGCTCATTATGCCTTTGTCTTCCCACTGACCGTACACATATATGCGGCATACAAAAAGAAAACTATACAATTAAAAACATAAGCCAAACCCCACAACAATGAAAACAGCGTATGTAGGTAACGGGGCCACCTGTTACAATCTGTTTAAGGTGGAGAGAGGCACAACCTCAACCGGTTTCACGGTTAACACCAGACCACAGGCCTTGACACTGGCTGTATTGATGATATTGTAATTTGTATTTATTTTATATGTTTTGTATTTACATGTTTTGCTAGATATTTACATTGTATATTGAAGAAGCGGTGTTAACCGCGAAACTGGTTGAGGTTGTGCCTCTCTCCACCCTAAACAGATGGTAACAGGTGGCCCCGTTACCTACATACGCTGTTTTCATTGTTGTGGGGTTTGGCTTATGTTTTTAATTGTATAGTTCTCTTTTTGTATGTAATAAATATATTTTTTATATGACTTGACTGTCGTTGTATCAGTGCCCATAAAATCCAATCCTCATTCCTTCCTAATTGACCAACCGCGGGTGGGATGGCAATAGCAACCACCACCCTATGCTCATTAGGTTTTTCTTTCAAAACATACAAGCAGTTGAATTTCACCTCCCACTTCCCGGGATGATGCGGTAAACTAGAAACAACATGGGAACACAGTACAACTCAAAACGAAGGTTGGGGAGAGAACAGGATACATATGTATATTTGGTATACAGTCAAACATGCTGTTGATATCAAAAATGAAGATATACAGCAGAAAATTGTTAATGTTGATATTAATATATAGCACAAATAAACATACAGGCATACCCCACTTTTAAGTACACAATGGGACCAGAGCATGTATGTAAAACGAAAATGTACTTATAGTGAAACAATACCTTTTTTCACTTCTAGGGTGTAGTGGGGGGTCAGGGGTTGTAGTTGAGGTCTCAGAGGCTGTAGTAGGGGTGTCAGGGGCACACTGGAACAGGGCGGGCTATGCTCTCGGAGCTTCAGCTCCTTCTACTGCGGCTGCAAAATTTCTGTACAGTACTTGTGAGGCACTTTACATACACTCGCGGGTATGTCCTTACTCGCGAGTGTATGTAAAGTGAGTGTACTTAAAGCAGGGTATGCCTGTAGCTAAAATGATCCAGTACATAAGAATCACAGCAAAAATTTTAATCAAACACCAATCCGTAAAACTGACACTATTTGAAATGCATCTAACAGTAATATTGCTACATGTCTTTTTCACATATGCCAGAGCTAAAGCCTTCCAAAAAAGGCCTATAGCTCAAAACAGTATTAAGTCCCGGCGGAGAAGTGGCCCGGAGGTCCATTATCCAGCGAGACTCTTTCTGGAGGAGAATTTTATTCCAGTCCCCCCCTCTGGAATTTGGATGTATTCTGTCAAGAATGACAAAGCAGAATTTGGGGACAATGCCGTCATGCATAACTCTCACATGCCTTCCAAGTGGAAGATCTGGGTAAATTTTGACAATGCTGTTGATATGTCTAAGTGCTCTTTTGCGAAACTCGAGTTTCGTTTTCCCTATATAGAAACTGGGACACTGGCATTTAAAAAGGTAAATAACTCCAGGAGTTTTGCAGTTGGCAAAGTGTCTAGACTTTAATTCTTTCCCATTAGGCAACACAAAGTGTGGCTGTGTGTTCATGTAACGACAAATATTGCAACCTCCACAAGTAAAGGTACCCTGTCGTTTGCACGGATCATCTCTGAAGGTGCCTACGAACTCTGTTTGGACAATTTGTCCTTGAGGGATGTAGCCTTTTTAAATGTGACAGTAGGTCGCAGGGAGAGATGGGGACAGATCAAAGGATCAGATTGCAAAATCCCCCAGTGTTTCCCCAAAATCTCTTTAATTTGAGTGTGTTGGTTACAAAATTTGGTGATGATTCTAGTGTGTTGCATTTTCTCAGATTTAATTGTTTGATTTTTTTGGGGAAAGAGTAATTCCAATCTTGGTCTATCACACGCTCGTCTGAATGCTTTTTTAAGGCATGTCTGTGAGTACCCCCGTGTGAATAGTCGCTTTCTCAGAGCATCCGCTTCAATTTTAAATGCCTCGTCAGTTGAGCAGTTTCTTTTGAGCCTTAAATATTGGCTGAAGGGGATAGATTGATTTTTTTTTCCAGTTGTGTTTCACCTTCTACTTCAACGATGCTCATTCATTCCCTGTTTGATGACTTACCGATCATGTTTTTGCATATATTTTATAGATGCAATTTTTAATCTCCTACAAGTGATACACCCCTGAAGAAAGGGAACCATCCCTGAAATGCGTCGGGCTCAACCACGTTTGGAAAATTAACTTGTACTTCTGTGTTTTTAGACATTTACTGTATATGAATTTATTATTCTTCAGTTTACTCCATTCTGCCACTTAGTTGGCTTCTTAATTCAAATATATTAAATTACTTTATATTACTCTATTGTGTTTTTAACACTCTGTTGCCGTTAAAGTCCCAATCCCTAGTTAGGGGGACATACCTTTTCTGTTCCAGTAACACACGGGATGTTGGGAACTTCTTAGTCCAGTCTTGGTGTATAATTTAGTTTTTGAGTTATACATTTTGGAAAGTAGACACTCCAAGCTATTTGCTGAGAGACATGGTAAGTATTTTACAGCTCTCATTTGTTTTTGAAAATGAATAAAGAAAAGAAAAATATTTTTTTTTTCTCTTTTCAATTTTCAAAACTTTGTGACAACAAGCGAGATCTGCAAAATACTCACCATACCTCTCAGCAAATAGCTTGGGGTGTCTACTTTCCAAAATGGGGTCATTTGGGGGGGTTTTGTGCCATCTGGGCATTCCATGGCCTCCGAAACTGTGATAGGCAGTGAGGAGTGAAATAAAAAATTTACACCCATAGAAAGCCTTAGTTTTTGGGGTCCCGTATGCGGCTAGGCTCCCAAAAAGTCTCACACATGTGAAATCCCCGTACTCAGGAGAAGCAACAGAATGTATTTTGGGGTGTAATTCCACATATGCCCATGGCATGTTTGAGCAATATATCATTTAGTGACAACTTTGTGCAAATTAATAAATAAATAAATAAAAATTGTCTTTTTCCTGCAACTTGTGTTAAAATATAAAATATTCCATGGACTCAACATGCCTCTCAGCAAATAGCTTCAGGTGTCTACTTTCCAAAATGGGGTCATTTGGGGGGTTTTGAACTGTCCTGGCATTTTATGCACAACATTAGGAAGCTTATGTCACACATCATCCACTCTTCTAACCACTTGAAGACAAAGCCCTTTCTGACACTTTTTGTTTACATGAAAACATTTTTTATTTTTGTTGCAAGAAACTTACGTTAAACCCCCAAACATTATATATTTTTTTAAAGCAAAGGCCCAACAGATTATAATGGTATGTGTTGCATTTTTTTTTCCACACAGTATTTGCGCAGCGATTTTTCAAACGCATTTTTTGGGGAAAAAATACACTTTTTTAAATTTGAATGCACTAAAACACACTATATTGCCCAAATGTTTGATGAAATAAAAAAGAAGATCTTAGGCCGAGTACATGGATACCAAACACGACATGCTTTGAAATTGCGCACAAATGTACAGTGGCGACAAACAACATACATTTTTAAAAACCTTTAAAAGCCTTTACAGGTTACCACATTAGATTTACAGAGGAGGTCTACTGCTAAAATTACTGCCCTCGATCTGACCTTCGTGGTGATACCTCACACGCATGGTGTAATTGCTGTTTACATATGACGCCAGACCGGCGCTTGGGTTCGCCTTTGCGCAAGAGCAAGGGGGGACAGGGGTGATTTTTATTATTATTATTTATTTTGCTTTTTTATCTTATTTTTAAACTGTTCCTTCCATTTATTTATTTTTTTTACAATTTTTATTGTTATCTCAGGGAATGTAAATATCCCCTATGATAGCAATAGGTAGTGACAGGTACTCTTTTTTTGAAAAAATTGGGGTCTATTAGACCCTAGATCTTTCCTCTGCCCTCAAAGCATCTGACCACACCAAGATCGGTGTGATAAAATGCTTTCCCAATTTCCCAATGGCGCTTTTTATATCCGGGGTGGACATTCCCTCCCACTGCTTGTAAAAGCAGTCCAGAGGCTAAATAGCCACTAGGATTGCTTTTACATGAAAGCCGGCCGCTGGCTGAAAAGAATGATACCAAGATGATACCTAAACCCGCAGGCATCATTCTGGTATCACCATTCAAAGTCCAGCAACATACCAGTACGTTGCTGGTCCTTGTTGGACATGTATTGTAATCTTTTTTTTCATGCAGCCTGTTGGCTGAATGAAAAAAAAAGAGATTGATCAGTAGACATGTGCACCCTGAAATATTTTGTTTCGGAATTTGGTTTTCGTCCGAAAAATACATTTATTTAGTTACTCCCGAAATTCGTTTTTATTTATTTTGTTTTTCATTAGAAATTGCATTCGTCTGAAAATCTGAATTAATTAAGGTTGAATCTGTCATTGGAGGCTTATGGTGTCTGTCGAATGTTCAAAGAAGATTCGACGGAGCAGCGAAACTGTACGACGCCGCAATCGTACATTTCCGGTCGAAAGTTCCCCCAACAAGCTATAGTAGAATTCTAATGTTGTATGACTAGTAATAATTATATTTATTAATTATTATTACTAGTCAACCAACATTAGAATTTTTCTATAGCCTATGGGCCGAGCATTTGACTGGAAATGTACGATTGCAGCGTCGTACAGTTTAGCTGCTCCGTTGAATCTTCTTAGAACTTTTCGACAGACACCATAAGCCTTCAATGACAGATTCAACGTTTGTATGTTTTTCGATGCTTTGTCGAATCTTCGTAGTTCATGTTGAATTGTCAATTATATTCTAGCTATTTTACTGCTCCTCCTCTTTGGTTACAATCAGCCAATAACTGTCATCATCATTATTTTTATTTTACTTCCCCCACCCAATTCCAGCAGCGATCTTTTCTCTCTATAATGTCGAATCTTTTCTCTCTATAATGTCAAATCTTTTCTCTCTATAATGTCAAATCTTTTCTCTCTATAATGTCAAATCTTTTCTCTCTATAATGTCAAATCTTTTCTCTCTATAATGTCGAATCTTCTCTCTCTATAATGTCAAATCTTTTCTCTCTATAATGTCGAATCTTTTCTCTCTATAATGTCAAATCTTTTCTCTCTATAATGTCAAATATTTTCTCTCTATAATGTCAAATCTTTTCTCTCTATAATGTCAAAACTTTTCTCTCTATAATGTCGAATCTTTTCTCTCTATAATGTCGAATCTTTTCTCTCTATAATGTCGAATCTTTTCTCTCTATAATGTCGAATCTTTTCTCTCTATAATGTCGAATCTTTTCTCTCTATAATGTCAAATCTTTTCTCTCTATAATGTCAAATCTTTTCTCTCTATAATGTCAAATCTTTTCTCTCTATAATGTCGAATCTTTTCTCTCTATAATGTCAAATCTTTTCTCTCTATAATGTCAAATCTTTTCTCTCTATAATGTCGAATCTTTTCTCTCTATAATGTCAAATCTTTTCTCTCTATAATGTCAAATCTTTTCTCTCTATAATGTCAAATCTTTTCTCTCTGTCAAATCTTTTCTCTCTATGTAGAATAATCTTGGACTAATAGAGTTAGGCTCCATGTATACAGAAGCTGATAAACTGCAGTTTATTGGCGTTTTGGCGTTTTTTTAAAAAGCCCATTAACTGCACTCTATGTTAGCCTATGTGTTCATGTACACATAAAGTTTTTTAGCTTTAATGAGCAGTGGAGTTCATGGGCTTTTTTCTGAACGCAAGAAATTCGCGCTCAAAGTGCAGTTTTTCGGCAGAAAAAAACGCAAAACGCCGAAAAACGCTCAAACGCTGGCCGCGAGCGTTTTTTTTGCGTTTTTTGACCCATTGAAAAAAAAAAGGTAAAAAACGCTAATAAACGGTAGTAAAAAAACGCTGATAAAAGCTAGCTTTTTCTGCTGCTTTAAAAACGACAGTTTTTGAGCTTCTGTGTACATGGAGCCTTAAGGTTAGGCACATTCGACCACAGGTTCGATGGACACAGATTGTCAGCGTCATGTCGAATCTCCTATCTATATCGAACTGTTGTCACAACGAAGACGAAAATAAAGCATTTGTTTATGTCGGATCTTTCGGTTTTCGGATTCTGTGCTTTCGTTTTCGTTTGTTAAAACGATAACGAAAATACCTGAAATTCAGACGAAAATGCATTTGGACGAAAACGAATGCACATGTCTATTGATCGGTGGGTATGCCACCATTAGAATACATCCCTTCATCCACCCACTTCTAATGATGGGCATACATGCACCTTTTATATATGCCGAAGCATGGGGGCATCCTCCTGCCAAAAAAGTTATGCCGCGTACACACGGTCTGACTTTTCCACGGGCAAGCCTCCGTTGGAATTTCGACCGTATGTACGCGGCATTAGGAGCAAAATCGCTCCTCCGCCCCTGCTGCCCCCATGCTTCGGCATATATGCTCTTTTTTTTAACTGTGGTGGTGAAATCACCTCCTACAGCGTTGGAGTCACGGCTTTATGTATCGTGGGAGCAAACGCTGTTGTTGTCAGGATAAATAAATCCGCGCTGCAACTGAATAGCGTACCTGCTAAGCAAATGATGGTTAACATTAAAACAAAGTAACATTACAGTATAACAGTAAGACCTTACTATACCATACCTGCAAAGCAAATACCAAAAAAAAACATAGTAAAAAATAAAACATTTTTTAACACAACCTGTGCCTAAAATATATATATGCCGAAGCATGGGGGCATCCTCCCGCAAAAAAGTTATGCCGCGTACACACGGTCAGACTTTTCCACAGGCAAGCCTCTGTCGGAATTTCGACCGTATGTACGTGGCATAAAAAGTTATGCCGCATACACACGGTTGGACTTTTCCACGGGCAAGACTCTGTCGGAATTTCGACCGTATGTACGCGGCGTTAGGAGCAAAATCGCTCCTCCACCCCTGCTGCCCCCATGCTTCGGCAAATATGCTCTTTTTTTTTTAACTGTGGTGGTGAAATCACCTCCTACAGCGTTGGAGTCATGGCTTTATGTATCGCTGTTGCTGTCAAGATAAATAAATCTGCGCAGCAACTGAATAGCGTACCTGATAAGCAAATGATGGGTAACATTAAAACAAAGTAACATTACAGAATAAGAGTAAGACCTTACCATACCATACCTGCAAAGCAAATACCAAAAAAAAAACATACAGTAGGTGCCGCCGATTTTTTGTCAATCTCGCCTCTTCTAGCGGTGAGCCCCATCGCGAGAGCCAGCGCCGAGCTGTCTCGTCATCGGGAAAGGAAAATTTTTGTTTTTCCTTTCGCAATGAGCGACACGCATTGCTGACATTGAGGCCGGTAGACGGAGATCCGACGTGGACTGTGTTTGGTATGAATCCTGAGCGGGAACTCCACGCTAGTTTTTAAATAAAAAACCGGCATGGGTTCCCCCTCCAGGAGCCCTTCGGTCTGGTATGGATTTGAAGGGGAATTCCCTGAGCCGAAAAAACGGCTTGGGGGTCCCCTTCAAAATCCAAACCAGACCCTTATCCGAGCACGCAACCTGGCAGGCCGCAGGAAAAGAGGGGGGACGAGAGAGCGGCCCCCCTTCCTCCTGAACCATACCAGGCCGCATGCCCTAAACATGGGGGGTTTGGTGCTTTGGGGCAGGGGGGCGACCTGCGGCCCCCCCACCCCAAAGCACCCTGTCCCCATGTTGATGGGGACAAGGGCCTCTTCCCGACAACCCTGGCCGTTGGTTGTCGGGGTCTGCGGGCGGGGGCTGATCGGAATCTGGGAGCCCCCTTTAATAAGGGGGCCCCCAGATGCCGGCCCCCCACCCTATGTGAATGAGTATGGGGTACATCGTACCCCTACCCATTCACCTGGTGGGAAAAAAATGTCAATAAAAAAACACACACAGCTTTTTAAAGTAATTTATTACAAAGCTCCGGGGGTCTTCTTCCGACTCCGGGGGTCTCCGGTGTCGTCTCCGCGCTCTCCGGTTCTTCTCTTGCTCTCCGGTTCTTTCTTCCTTCTGCCGGGCCTCCGCTATCTTCTTCCAGCTCTTTTGCTAGCGGAGAGGCCCGGTCTTCCCCGTCGTCTCGTCCGGCTCTCTGTTGTCCTTCTGCCAGCCCCTCCACTATCTTCTTCCAGCTCTTTTGCTAGTGGAGGGGCCTGGTCTTCCCGTCGCCATCGGCGTCTTCTTCCCTCTTCTCCTCCTCGATGTTCACTCGTCGCTTTCTCCCACTGTAATGCTGGCTGTTCAATTTATATAGGCTTCTCATGACATCACAGTCACATGCTCCGGGTGGCCCCGGAGCATGTGATTGTGACGTCATGGGAGCATGTGACTGTGATGTCATGAGAAGCCTATATAAATCGTTAAAGGGGGCTCCCGGATTCCGATCAGCCCCCGCCCGCAGACCCCAACAACCAACGGCCAGGGTTGTCGGGAAGAGGCCCTTGTTCCCATCAACATGGGGACAGAGTGCTTTGGGGTGGGGGGGCGCAGGTCGCCCCCCTGCCCCAAAGCACCAAACCCCCCATGTCGAGGGCATGTGGCCTGGTACGGTTCAGGAGGGAGGGGGGCGTTCTTTTCTTCTCGTCCCCCCCCCTCTTTTCCTGCGGCCTGCCAGGTTGCGTGCTCGGATAAGGGTCTGGTTTGGATTTTGAGGGGGACCCCCACGCCGTTTTTTCGGCTTAGGGGATTCCCCTTCAAATCCATACCAGACCGAAGGGCCTGGTATGCTCCTGGAGGGGGAACCCATGCCGGTTTTTTATTTAAAAATTGGCGTGGAGTTCCCGCTCAGGATTCATACCAAACACAGTGCCTGGTATTGGCGGGAATCCACGTCGGATCCCGTTCAATACAGTGCCGCATCTCCTTCTCACTATTGCAGTGAGCACGAGATGTTGCCACCCTGTCGCCGAGATGTCGGCACCCTGTCGCCGAGAATCTCCGCGATGGGATCGCGATGAATATACAATGTCGGCGGCACCTACTGTAGTAAAAAATAAAAAAAAATTTAACGCAACCTGTGCCTAAAATATATATACTGTATATGCCGAAGCATGGGGGCATCCTCCCGCAAAAAAGTTATGCCGCGTACACACGTCAGACTTTTCCACGGGCAAGCCTCCGTTGGAATTTCGACTGTATGTACGCAGCATTAGGAGCAAAATCGCTCCTCCGCCCCTGCTGACCCCATCCTTCGGCATATATGCACATTTTTTTAACTGTGGTGGTGAAATCACCTCCTGCAGCACTGGAGTCACGGCTTTATGTATCGTGGGAGCAAACGCTGTTGCTGTCAAGATAAATAAATCCGTGCTGCAGCTGAATGGCGCACCTGAAAACAAAACAATAAAACACGGTAAACAGTAAAGTATAAAAAAATTATATACCTGAAAGCAAGCATGATAAAACATAACAATAAAACATTGCAGAATAGAATACAGAAAAAAAGAGCAGAACAATAGAGATAAAATAAATTGAGAGAGAGAACAATAAAACAACAACTATTTTTAATTTTTTAATTTTATATTTTTTTTGTGGGTTTTTTTTTACGTTTTTTTGTTTTTTTTACACTTTTTTTGTAACTGTAACAACTGTAACGGTTCGGTTCCAGGTTCGGGTCTCTCAAAATGCGATGGCATCTTGGGAGACCCTGTGTAAGTGTGTCCTTGTCTGTGAAATGCTGTGCCCTACGCTAAAACTTCACTAGTGTGTGGTAGCGTTCAAAACATTTACCAATGCAAAGACCAGGATTGTCAGAACAGCGTGGACAATAATAACGGGTGTCACGCCTATATCCGCATTTGCTACAAACACGACATCTTCTTTGGGGGGCCCGTTGGGTAGGGGTACTCTCGGGGACATACGGAAAATGCCTCTCATGCAGCCGGCTTACTGCATTTGGTTGGGAATGGTGAGGTGCAGAACCGCCTGGATACAGGAGGTCTGTGACTATCTCATCCTGGAATGTAAGGAAGGATAAAGTCCCGCCTGAAGCTCTGTATAGCACATGAGATTTCAGCAAAGCCAATTGAAATAAGTAAACAGACACTTTTTGTACCAGCGTCCGGCCTTACGGGCAATTAAGTACGGCGCCAACATTTGGTCGTTGAGGTCCACCCCTCCCATATTTTGGTTATATTCGTGGAGACAGAGAGGCTTCTCCACAACACCAGTTGCCGTACGAATTTGGACTGTCGTGTCTGCGTGAAGGGAGGTAAGAAGGAAAACCTTCATTATTATCCCTCCACTTCACAGCGAGGAAAATATTACACTTCAAGCAGGCTCTCTCCCCCAGCCTAAGACGGGAATCTACAAACCCCTGGGGAAAGCCCCGGCGATTAGGTCGTATGGTGCCACATGCTCCAATCTGATGATCAAACAAGTGACTAAAAAGTGGCACGCTTGTGTAATAATTGTCCACATACAGGTGATACCCCTTTCCGAATAAGGGTGACACCAAGTTCCACACTATCTTGCCAGCGCTCCCTATGTAATCTGGGCAGTTCTTCGGCTCTACGTGACTATCTTTTCCCTCATAAACCATAAATCTCCATACATAGCCTGTTGCCCTGTCACAGAACTTATAGAGCTTGACCCCATATCTGGCACGCTTGCTGGGAAGGTACTGTTTGAAAGAGAAACGGACAGAAAATTTAATCAGAGACTCATCAACGCAGACAAATTGATCGGGTGTAAACAAGGCTGCAAAACGTTCGTTGAAGTGGTTTATGAGGGGCCGAATTTTGTAGAGCCGATCGTATTCAGGGTCTCCACGAGGACAACAAAGTTCATTGTCGTTGAAGTGCATGAACCGCAAGATCTGCTCGTATCGTTTCCTGGGCACGGAGGCAGAGAACACGGGCATATGGTTAATTGGGCTTGTGGACCAATAGGCACGCAATGACATGAATTTATGTATGCCCATGTTGAGGGAAAGGCCCAGAAAGGTCTTAAATTCGGAAACCGTAATTGGTTTCCAATCTCTGGCAATGGAAGGCAACTGGGGATTAGCGGCGATGAATTGACCAGCATATAAATTACTCTGGTCCACAATAGATCTATAAAGATCTTCCGTGAAAAACAGCGAATAATAATCAACTGGCGTAAAATCAGCTGTTTCCACCTGAATACCGGGTTGGCCAGTGAATGGGGGAAGTACAGGTGCTGCAGAAGTGGTGGGGACCCAATCAGGATTGGCGAATTCTGCAGGAAGGGCACTATGGGCACGATGGGCCTGCCTTTGTCTTCTTCTTGGTGGCAGCGGGACACTACTTGTGCTTGCCACCTCGCCAGCTTGAACTGCACTTATGGGACTCGCCACGTCACCAAGTGTTACTGCAGTGCTGGATGTATGTCCAGGCTGTACTAGGCCGCTGGTGCTTGCCAGTTCACCAGAAGGAATAGCGGCGCTAGTACTACTCTGCTCCATAATACGAGAGCCCTGCGGTTCTTGCTCCTCAACAACATCGGAAGATCGGGATCGGGTACGCCTGACCTTAGCAGGGACCTCATCTTCGTCGTCAGAGCTATCTGTCATGGAGCCACTGTCTTCTACGGGGTTGTATTCTGAGCCTGAATCTGACAGATACGTGACTTCCTCTTCACTATCTGTCATGCTCAGAAACTCGTAGGCCTCTTTACTAGTGTACCTTCGATTTGCCATTTTGGGCTCTAAATTTAGTGGTACACTAGTAAGATTCACAGGTAAAAAAGCACCTGACTGTCAGCAAATGTATCAAACTCTACAAAAAAAAATGTTAGCGATCGCAGGGATCAGGCCTGTCTCTGCGAATGCTGCAGTTATGTGTGTTGTGTTTTTTAAGTGACAGTGATCGATCGATACTGCACTTGGGTGGGCTGGGCTGGGCTGGGCGGAGGGGCTAAACGCAGGTGCAGGCAGGTATCTGGGCTGATCCCGCTAACACTGCATTTTTGGGAACCCTAAAACTGCTGGGGACGCTAGTATAGATCTGATCAGATCAGATATTGATCTGTTCAGATACTATACCACTAAGGGAGGTGTATGCTTTGCGCGTGGGTGTTAGCATTACTGGCACTAACCTGACGCTGCCTGGGGCGACGCAGACCCTAACTGACGCTAAAACCTAATTGATATCACCCGCCGGGCAATCAGGGGGTTAAACCTTTATTGTGTTATATACGGTGGGTGCCCTGATGCTATAGAAAGCAAACTAACAAACCAGCGTCACCAGTGACACTTATACGGTGATCACTGGTGAAAGGGTAAACTAGGGGCAATCAGGGGGTTAAAACCTTTATTAGGTAATATATGGGGTTACCTGGCGCTATATAAAAACCTGACGGGGAACCTAAATAACTGACTGGGTAACCAGTGTCACCAGTGACACTTATACGGTGATCACTGGTAAAAGGGTTAACTCTAGGGGCAATCAGGGGGTTAAAACCTTTATTAGGTTGTATATGGGGGTATCTGACGCTATAAAAACTTGGCAGTGAACCTAAAAAAATAACTGGCTACCTAGCGGCACCAGCGACATTACTACAGCGATCAGAAAAACGATTGCTTAGTGACACTGGCGATAGGGGGTGAAAGGGTTACCCTGGGGGGGCGATCAAGGGGTTAAACCTTTAATAGGGGGGTTAGGGGGCTACCCTGGACCTAAAGGGACCTAACACTAATATCCCTGACACTTTTTACTGTCACAAATGACACTGATTGCAGTGATCAGTGAAAAAATGACCACTGCAAACGGTGACACTCTGACTGGTGGTACTGGGGGTGATCTGGGGGGTGATCTGGGGGTGACTGGGGGGGGTGAAAGTGTGCCTATGTGTACTGGTGTTAGTGGTCTGTTGGTGCAACTTACTGTAAAATGTCTTCTCTCCTCGCGCTGGACGAAAAGACCGCCGCAAGTAGAGATGACATCACTTCCGCCTGCCTGTGTTTTACATTACACAGGAAGCATCTCATTCACCGGGAGCGATCGTGAGGGGGTGGCCAGAAATCAATGGCTGCCCCCTCATCCCGGATCGCTCCTAAACAGAAACGGACCGCCGCATGTACCGGGGGGGGGGGTCTGATCGGACCCCCCACCCGCGGGAAGGCTAGAGTTGCCGCCTGTACGGGATTCAACCGGACAGTACGGGTTTTGAATCATGTGTCCGGGTATCCTTCCGCCTGCTACCAGGACACATGATTCAAACTGCACTGTGGCTCTGTGCTCCATCTGCTTAGCTGGCGGAGGAACATGAGTAGTTAATGCTATTAGGAGAAAGTTCTTATCTTTATTCAGCCCATTCCCACAATCTAATCTGAGTCCCGACATCCTCTTCTATACAGATACACTGAGTAATGTAATTGCTGGGATAAGCAGCAAAAGGATTACTCTGCCGGGACTATTTGATGGTTTTCGGGCTCAGGCGGAGTAATCCTTGTGCTGCGGTTCCCGGCAATTACATTACTCGGTGTATCTGTATAGAAGAGGATGTCGGGACTCAAATTAGATTGTGGGAACTGCTGAATAAAGATAAGAACTTTCTCCTAATAACATTAACTACTCATGTTCCTCCACCAGCTGAGCAGATCACAGAGCCACAGGCTGGATCACCACAGGAGGTAAGCACTTATTGTGCCCGGGGGTGAAATAGTGTTCCTTCTCATGGCCCCCCAGCAGAAGTTTTTTGGAATTGCTGCAGACAATAGGTTACTGCACAGAATATACTGGCATGGCTGAACAGCTTTACCCCGGGTTCACACACTTGTGCAAACACAGACATCGCATGTTATATGCACCCGCATGCAATGTCTGTGCAATCAATGCGAGTTCAGCCATACAGTTGTATACAGTTCTATGGCTGAACTCACATTAGATTTGCAGGAAAACAGTGCAGGGACTCCCCCCCCCCCCCGCACTGGAGTTGAATCACATGGGTGTTCTCACCTATGCGATCCAATTCCTGTGCGAGTTCACAGTCCGCACTGTGATCTGCAAACCAATCTGGGGGTGTCATAACAATGTAATGACACCCACAGCGGTTCACAGAGGGCAGTGTGAACTGCTTGCGGGAGAGATGTGATGCAGGACCTGGAGCTGGAATCGCGCTGGTTCCCACATTGCATATGTGTGAACCTAGGCTCAGGGCTTGTTTACACATGTGGTGTCCTCTGAAGAGCAATCCATGTTTGGATTGCTCTTCAGAGGGAATTTGACAGGCAGTGAGGAGGTGTTATATCACCTCCTCACCACTTGTTTAAACCCTACAGCAGCACCCTGCAACTGAATGCATTGCACACGGATGCAGGAAACCCCCATTCACTTGGATGGGCCACATTCAGCAGGCATTACAGTTTGCTGAACCCACCAGTGCAAACAATATTTGCCACACTGTGATGAAAAGAATTTTGACTGTTGTGTGTGCACATCCCCCCTCTGCTGTCTTTGCAGCTTAAGAGGAACAGTTGGGTAGCAGTAAAAACACAGCTCAATCTCTATTTTTTACTGTCCCCCAACCACAAGTGTAAACAAAGTGGCAGAGCACTCTGAAGAGTAATCCACAGTGGATCATTTCTTAGAAGTATTTGACAGGTGGTGAAGAAGCGTTATGTTTTCTCCTAACCACCTGTTTTTAACCCCTAAAATCCCATACCACTGTGCTGTAGCCATTGTGCATTGCACACAGTTGCTGCACAGCCCCATTCAGCTGAACGGGTCGAGTTAAGCAAGCACAGTGCCATACGCTAGTGGGCTCTTTCACACGGATGATCCTGCCGGCAGACTCCACTGTGCTCAGCGGGGGATCGATCTACTGATCTCCACTGAGCAGGCAGATGACAGGTCTGTCTCCGCTCACTGTGCAGAGACGGACCTGTCAGAACTCTGTTCTCCATTTTCATCCGATCCACCAGACCGATGGAAAATAGGGTCACCATCCGTCTGGATTTCATGGACAGAATCAGATCGCACAGCGGCAGGTGTCAGCGAACATGTCACCGCTATTATCCGCCGCTCCATAGGGGTGAATGAAGGCTCCGATCAGGTCCGCCTGAAAAATTGACAGGTCTGTTCAGAAAGCCTGTGTGAAAGGGGTTTTTGTGTTCGGGTTTGGCTTGAAGAAAAGGTGGCAACCCTAGGGAAGGCAGTCACGTACAGGTACGTTGATGTGCCTGTCTGTGCCATTCTGCCGACGTATATGTACATGCAGCGGTTTTTAAGTGGTTAAACCTAATTTAATTTGTATTGTTTTAAGTATTTTCCTGTTTTGAAATTACACTGACTATATCTTTATGGGGGGCGCAGTTTGCCATCTTCGCTCTGGGCACTGGATGACATTGTCCCGGCACTGGTTATAGGACCCTGAGATTGTTCTGTCTGAGCTTCCTAAGCTTGGGGTTAATAACATACGATCGCTAGGTGATGCAGGAGGTTAACACTGTCAGTAACAAAGTCTTTAAAATGGAACTAAAGTCAGAAAATACTTACCTCCTCTCCAACAATATAATATCCGTGAGGTCCCTTTGCAGCAATTTCTCCCTGGTTTCTTATGGGTGCTGTATATTCATCCGTTTTTGATTGGCCAGCAAAGTAGGACCTAACTCCCGCACATGCACAAAAGTTCATCCATTTCAGCACAAAGACATTTGGGGTTATTTACGAAAGGCAAATCCACTTTGCACTACAAGTGCACTTGGAAGTGCAGTCACTGTAAATCTGAGGGGAAGATCTGAAATGAGGGGAAGATATGAAATGAGGGGAAGCTCTGCTGATTTTATCATCCAATCATGTGCAAGCTAAAATGCTGATTTTTTTTTTCTTCCTTGCATGTCCCCCTCAGATCTACAGCGACTGCACTTCCAAGTGCACTTTCGTAAATAACCCCCAATGTGCTAAGGATGTAAACTGAATTATGCATGCACAGCTCAGTGTAAATTCACCAGAAGACTCTAAAAAGGCAGGTATGTCGGTTTTATTGCAGACGAAACATAGCATTCTCACCACCTGTTTAAACCATGTAAATGCCGTGGCCAGTACACACGGCTGCAGCATGGCCAAATTCACTTTATGCTGAATGAATTGGATCAATAGTCTATGTTTATTTCAATGCATAAAAGCAATGTTATCTTACCTGCTATCACTACCTGGGTGCTGTGTGCAGATGATCGTCTACCTTCTCTTGTTTTTGTATTCACCTCACAGCAGTATTGCCGACAGTCAGGATCTGTAACACTCTTTTTGTGTAATAGGAAGCTCTTCTTAAATTTCTGTACTGTCCATTGTCCAAACTTTTGTGTTATATTGTCTTTATTCCATATTAAAAATTCATTGTTTTCAGAGCACAGATCATTTGTTCCTACCCTCCAGATAATCTCCTCTATAGCATCAGATAATTTATTATGAAGAGCACACGGTATGGAGATATCTTCTCCCATCACGGCAGGGACAACATTCGGCTGTGCTACAGAGAACCGGTCTGCAGAAAAATAAATAAAAGATTTTGCTTGCCAAAGGAGTCATATTTCTATCCATCTAGTTCGGAGATTTAAGCTGGCAATACACTGCCAATTTTGGCCAGGTCAAAATTTGCTCAATGAGTGGCCTTCCCAGCTTGACTCCGCTTGACAAATGTTGATAATTTTAGTAACTTTTGTTGAGGAAGCCTCATGGAAAGTTTTTGGGTGAACAGCAAATGCATTTAATACAGCCACTGGGCTGGCTGTCAATATAGAATCTTCCACATTTTGTCATGTTACAACCAAAAATGTAAATGTATTTTATTAGGATTTTATGTGATAGACCAACACAAAGTGGAAGGAAAATGATAAATGGTTTTCAATTCTTTTTACAAATAAATATCTGAAAAGTGTGGGGTGCATTTGTATTCAGCCCCCTTTACTCCTAACTAAAATCTAGTGGAACTAATTACCTTCAGAAGTCACCTAATTTGTAAATAGAGTCCACCTGTGTGTAATTTCATCTCAGTATAAATACAGCTGTTCTGTGAAGCCCTCAAAGGTTTGTTAGAGAACATTAGTAAACCAACATCATCTTGAAGGCCGAGGAACACACCAGATAGGTCAGGGATCTTAGAAGAAACCCTGTTAGAGTCTGCAAAAGCCTTGAGACTGGGTGTGTTTATCTTGAGCAGGATAACGACTCTAAACATACAGCCAGAGCTACAATGGAATGGTTTAGATCAAAGCATATTCATGTGTTAGAATGGCCCAGTCAAAGTCCAGACCTAAATCTAATTGAGAATCTGTGGCAAAACCTAAAAATTGCTGTTAACAGATGCTCTCCATCCAATCTGACAGAGCTTAAGCTGTTTTGCAAAGAAGAATGGGAAAAAATATCACTCTTTAGATGTGCAAAGCTGTTAGAGACATATCAAAAAAAGACTTGCAGCTTTAATTGCAAAGAATTGACTCAGGGGGGCTGAATACACATATTTATTTGTAAAACTTTTTGAAAACCATTTGTAGCGGGTATTTGAAGTTTGGGGAAGCATCTGAGTGGTAGTGTAACCCAGATGCACTGATTGCTAGGGAATCTGAGACCCTTTTTGTGGTTCTTGGAGGACTCTGGTGGTGTGAGGTTCCCTGCGGCCTACAGGTGGCGTTGTTGCCCGGGGCCGGGGGTTGCACTCACACCGTAAGACTGTGCCTTTTTGTCCTCCCCTGGCGCTGGTACAGCGGGGCGGGGAACCCGCTGTGACGCGAAGGGAGAGGGGATAAAAGGGGCGGACGCCCTTACCACGGGGTTCAGAGTCTGGAGGACGCGGCCGCACCTAGGCACCTTCAGCTTGGGTGCTGGCATTCCGGTGTTCCGGGCCCAGGTGCCCTTGACCTGGCCGGAGCGGGAGATGGAGTCCATCTCAGGCACTTTTAGCCTGGGGTGAGGGGCTGGGACTCGGTACCTTCGACTGAGTACCGCGAGGGTGGAGGAATCCGAGGGGGCCCTAACTCCTTGGGTGCCCGTGTCTGAGTTTGTGAGGACTGGTGAGCAGAACTTCTCTGGAGAGTCCGGCGCAGCATTGCTGGTGACAGAGAGGCCTCTGGTATCTCCCTTGGACGGATCTCCTTCCCCTGACAGGGACCGTGCTAGCGAAGGTAATTCATGTTATATTTCATATA
Source organism: Rana muscosa (assembly GCA_029206835.1). NCBI lineage: Eukaryota > Metazoa > Chordata > Amphibia > Anura > Ranidae > Rana > Rana muscosa. Next base: position 341,957,012 of record CM055118.1, on the reverse strand, counting down.
GTCAGTGGCAGTGACTATTCGCCATTGGTGACACCACAGTGGTTAGCTATATCTAGAAGGATTGTGCCTCGACCTACTCCCATTAATACTGAACTGTTGCAAAGGTCCCAACTTGACCGTGCTGTATGTTTATTCGCTGAGAAGAATAAAACTGTGTTGGACCTATTCAGTGTGTGGAACTCTGGTTACTAGGAGCAAAGGGGAGTCAAGGACGAAGGACAGGACTTGACTCTAGGACACCTACACAAAACCCGATCTTTCTGGCCTTCACCTCGTCACTATGGAGGACATGGGCCATGGTGTATCTCATCCCTCCCCCCGGTACTAAAACCCCTAGACAAAGACAGACAAGCCGAGAATGAGAAAGGGTGAGAGGGGTGAGGTCGCTACACATTTATTATTTTCTTTCCACTTCACAAATATATGCCACTTTAAATCCCAATAAAATACATTTATATTTTTGGTTGTAACATGGCAAAATGTGGAAAAATTTAAGGGGTATGAATACTCTTTCAAGGCACTGTGCATATAGAATTTACAAAAAAACATACATTCACTGTACCTGGATAACTTATTTAGTTAAATATAGCCAGGTACAGGTAAGGTTTACGGCAAGGCATAGTAAAGACAAGCTCAGCAGATACAGCCTTCCCTCCATCAGCACATCTATATACAGCTGCTGTATTTTATGGACAGTTTCTCCCACGTTTGTTGCCACATTATTATGTGTTATTGACAAAACAAGGAAGACCAGGACTGGTATTAGGAACAAGGGGAGCAGAGATGGGGTAGCAGGGTACAGATACAGGTACCTGAACAGAAACAGGATCATGGTAGAAATGAGGGTAGAGGAGAAGACCAAGACCAGAAGATCAATAACCAGTTATGTAGCTCACAGGTAGGGATGGTCCCGATGTTCGAGTCGAATGTAAGTTCGACTCGAACATCGGGTATTTGTTTGTTCGTAGAACTAACAAACATACGGGGCGCTCATAGGAAGTTCTCCTGCCGCGAAGCGCCCCATAATTCACTGCAAAATCGCAGTGCATTGACAGCTGCTAATTGGCCAAAGCGTGCACCTGACCTGTATGCCTTGGCCAATCACAGCGTGATGTGCTGTGAGAGCCATGATTGGCCAAAGGCAGTGTGCCTTTGGCCAATCATGGCTCAGGGGCTAAGTCCATGCCCCAAACTATATAAGGCTGGTGCTTACACGGTGGCCGTATATAGTGAATGAATAGAGATTAGGCAGGGTAGTTAGTGTAGTGTGCAGTCAGTCAGTGTAGTATATATAATACAGTTCAGAGTATATAGTGCAGTTAGTGTAGTATATATCATACAGTTCAGAGTATATAGTGAAGTCCGTGTAGTATATATAATACTGTTCAGAGTATATGGTGCAGTCTGTGTAGTATATATAATACAGTTCAGAGTATATAGTGCAGTCAGTTTAGTATATAAAATACAGTTCAGAGTATATAGTGCAGTCAGTGTAGTATATATAATACAGTGGAGAATATACAGTCATAGCCGAAATTGTTGGCACCCCAGAAAAATATCCGACATAAAAAATGCTTTATTTTTGTTTCGTTGCGACAACAGTTCGATATGGATAGAAGATTTGACATGACAGTGACAATAGCTATCTGTGTCTATCAAACCTGTGCTCGAATATGCCTAACCTAACTCTATAAGTCCAAGATTATTCGACATAGAGAGAAAAGATTCGACATGAAGTTTCGACTAATATAATTACCATATTTGCCGGCGTATAAGGCGACTGGGCGTATAAGACGACCCCCTAATTTTACAGATAAAATTTGGGTTTTGGGATATACTCGCCGTATAAGACGACCCCCTTCCGACTAGCCATGCCTCACCTCACCTCACTGTGCCATTGCATACCTCACTGTGCCCCTGCATGCCTCACTTTGCCCCATTGCATACCTCACTGTGCCCCCATTGCATACCTCACTGTGCCCCTATTGCATACCTCACTGTGCCCCCATTGCATACCTCACTGTGCCCCCATTGCATACCTCACTGTGCCCCCATTGCATACCTCACTGTGCCCCCATTGCATACCTCACTGTGTCCCCCCTTGCATACCTCACTGTGTCCCCCATTGCATACCTCACTGTGTCCCCCATTGCATACCTCACTGTGTCCCCCATTGCATACCTCACTGTGCCCCCATTGCATACCTCACTGTGCCCCCAACTTTATCCCTGGCATGTAGAATCTGAAGTCAGACCGCGGCTGTCCATTTTTCAAAAGCCGCGCCTCCTCCTCGTGCTGTTCTGTGATAGGCGGAAACACTCAGCTTCCCAGCAGACACTGTGTTCAGTGTTCCGCCTATAACAGATGCCCTCTTATCTGAGGCCGAGGATGAGAGGGCATCCGTGATAGGCGGAACACTAAAGAGAGGCTCTGCTGGGAAGCTGGGAAGCTGAGTATTCCACCTATCACGGAACAGCACGAGGAGGCGGCGCGGCTTTTGAAAAATGGACGGCCGCGGTCTGACTTCAGATTCTACATGCCAGGTACCGGCATATAAGACGACCCCCATTTGGAGAAGATTTTTATGGGGTAAAAAGTCGTCTTATACGCCGGAAAATACGGTATTACTAGCCATACAACATTAGAATTCTACTATAGCTTGTGGGCGGAGCATTCGACCGGAAATGTACGATTGCGGCGTTGTACAGTTTAGCTGCTTCGTCGAATCTTCTTAGAACATTCGACAGACACCATAAGCCAATTGACAGATTCGACCTTAAGGCCCCATGCACACAGGGCGTTTATGCAGCTGCTGTTAGCAGCGTCAGGCATTTTTTTTTGCAGCTGCAAAATGCCCATCCATGTTATTCTATAGTCTCATGCACACATAGAGCTTTTAGGAGCTCCAAGTGGCATAGGCCTTTTACAGCTCTAAAAAAAAAACAGGACCAGTGCGTTCTGAAGCTCCAGCGTCAAGCTGCAAAAACACCTGATGCTATTAAACGCACCTAAACGCATCATAACGCACCTAAACGTATCATAACGCGCGTCTAGCAGCGTCAAGCGTTTTTTTTGTTTTTTTTAAATGTGATTGGTCACTGTAATGACCTGAAAACCAGGAAATACTGAAAAAATGTGATTGGTGACTGTAATCACATGGAAAACAGGAAATACATGCCCACATTACCCAAGAGACCTTTGCTCCTTTTGAGAAGTGTGGAAGAAGAGAAGAAGAAGCATGTTTGCTGATGTTCCTCAGGTCGAGCTGATTTCAGCCATTGAAGCCAATCCCGAACTTTGGGATTTAGCGTATCTATTACATGACGACCGCCTGTGTAAAACAAAGATATGGAATGAAATTGCAATGGCGCTCACACCAGACTGGTCCCGGCTGAGCAATTCGGCCAAAAAGGACATACGTATTTTTTATTTATTTCAAGATATGTTTGCTATGTAGTGTTTTTAGAAAGCATATTAACCCTTTTTTCAATTTTCTGTAGGCAAAACATTACAACGTCGGTGGAAATCCCTACGCGACCGAGTCAGGAGAGATTTGACCGAACTTGAAAAGTCTCAGCGGAGTGGAGCACCAGCTCCGGTCAAAAAACAGCATTTGTTTTATAACCATCTTGCTTTCCTGCGCCAATCCATGATAGAGAGCGCAAGAGAGTACGTTTTTTTTTTTTTTTTTATGTCACATACCCTTTTGTGCATTGCTCTAATCTACCAAACATTCAAAAATGTACAAAATCGTATCCGTTTTATTCTCTGTAGCACAACATTCAACATTACGGACAGCAGGGAGCGTATCGTGGAGGAGGTAGATGCTCCAGATGCTGCATGTGCCGAAACTGGCAGTGTGACAGATACAGAGGTTCTATCACCTAACCTATCTAGTCTCCAAAGTCAATCCCCAGTACAGGTAATTATCCGTCCATTATGTCTCTTTCTGTCTGTCAGTCTATGTACCAATATGAACATGTTCATTTTTGTTCACAGGAATCTAGGAGCCAGGTTACAGCTGCCTCCACCAGGAACCCGAACAACCAGGCGAAGTTCGTGGCCATGGCAATGGCAATGGCAGTGCACGCGGTAGAGGCCGCAATCAGTGCCAGAGGGGTGGCATATTCACCGCTGAAACTGAGGACAGGGTGGTAGCCTTGCTGCAGGACGTGTGGCAGGAGAGGTGCAGCGTGGACCCATTCTTGGATCCTTTGAATCCACGTGCCTCATTCCTGCAAAACATGTACCACATCCTGGAGGACATTTGTGGAGCCGAGAAGAAGCACTGTATGGATCGAATGTATGGTATTGCTGTGAAATACCGTATCGCAAAATTAAAGCTACTTTTTGTAGCTGCTGACTTTTAATAAACATAAACAAAAGTCTGGAACTCCCCTTTAAGTGGTGGGCCACCACTTACATACAGTGCTTTTCAGGATCTCACAATGTCCCCCAGGACTGCAGCAACGCTACCACCCCACTCTTATCAGCCCCCTAGACGGCAGCCACCACCCTACCCTACCCCACCCATTCCTACCCTTCCTATTACCCCCCACATTTCTCCACAGAATTTCCTCCTCCCCCTGCTCCTCCTCCTCCAGGACATTCAACGTTCTGCAATGTTCCCACACCCCCTGCTTTCCAAGGACCCTACTATCCTCAGGACGTTGGGAACGAGCGCCTGCCCCAACCTACCCACTCCCACCCCGAATCCACTTTCCCCTGTCCCCAATTACCTGCCAGGCTGCAGTTTATTGAAGTGGTTAAGGGGAACCCTATGACAGAATTAAGAAAAAAACAGCGTGGGTCCCCCAGGATCCATACCGGGCCCTTTGGGTCTGACATCGATTTTAAGGGAAATTCTATGCCAAAATGTAAAATAAAAATGGCGTGGGGTTCTCCCCAAAATCCATACCAGACCCTTCTCCAAGCATGCAGCCTGGCAGGCCAGGAAAGGGAGGGGATGAGGGAGCACCCCCCTCCCTCTCCTGAACCATACCAGGTCACTTGCCCTCAACATGGGGGGTGCCAATGGTTTCCATTTATAATGGAAACCATGTTTTTCCCTAGCCTGTCTATATACTACCCTAGCTTGTCTATATACTACCCTAGCCTCTCTAAATACTACCCTAGCCTGTCCATATGCTACCCTAGCCTGTCCATATGCTACCCTAGCCTGTCCATATGCATGTAGTGGGTGTCACTTTTGTTGGAGATACAACAAACTTCCAGATTAGCTTACTGTATTTGACTGCAGTTTAGAAAAAGGACACAAGATGTTGCTAATGCTCAGTGATATGCTATGCTATGTATTTCTCTATGATGTGTTGTATTTCCTGTATACTATGATGAACTTGTTGGTTCCTTTTTCCTGTCTGTGATTCTTCTTACAATGTGAAGTGACATCTTTGCTTATTGCTAGTGTGGTTATGTTCCAATAAAGAAGCCAGTTCCTGTTACTACACAATGTCTGATCTGAACTGACTCCGCTGCACCTATCAATCGTACTTTGCAACAGGTTATGGGCCCAGTATCCGGATAAAGACTTATGACCAGGTGCGGCCCAGGAAGAACAAAGCCTCGTACGGAAGACAGTGTGGCTGATGCGGAGATCGACATAAGGAAGCTTTCCAGCGACATCTCCTAGAGACAAGTAAGACTGTTTATATATAAAGGAGGGATAAAATGTCCGTAAACTCAGAGCTTAAACTCTCAGTGGCCAAGCTGAACAATGACAATTATCAGCTATGGAAGTTTAAAGTGGAAATGCTATTATCCAAAGATGACTTGTGGGAGGTTACCACTACAGAGAGGCCACAGGATAATAATCAGGACTGGGACAAGAAAAACAGACAGGCACGGGCCACCATAAGCCTACTAGTGGAGGATGATCAGCTAATTCATATACGCAATGAGGACACAGCGAAAGGCATGTGGGATGTACTGAAAAGACTACATGAAAGATCCAGTTTAAACAGCAAGCTCTTTCTGCTGCGGAAACATTACAAAATGAGACTTGGCAGAGAACAGGACATGCAGGAGCATATAAACGCAATGCTGGAAGTGATTGCGCAACTCAGATCGATCGGGGAGAATATAACAGACAGTCACATTGCAGCCATGTTGTTATGCAGTTTGCCCGATACATATACTGCACTAATCAATGCACTGGAGACACGACCTGAGACAGATCTGACCAGTGGCGGCCCGTCCATAGGGGGCGCCCGGGCGCCGCCCCCCCCCCCCCCCCCTCCTGTGGTCACCAGAAAAAAAAAACGGGCCCTTTAAGAGTTTTTTTTTTTTATGTCTTTTTTTCACACATGGCGGCGCGACCATAGTGGGCGCAGAAGCGCCGCTACCGCTCGCTTCTGCGCCCGGCCGTCACTCACAACAATACATAGGTTCATGCATTGCATGAACCTATGTATTGCTGCCGCCCACTATTCAGATGGCCGGCCCCTTGAGCGCCGGCCATCTGAATAACAGCGTCTGGTTGGCCTTTAGAAGTGCCTATCAGAGCCAGCGGCTCTGATAGGCTTCCCGACTAAAGCCTGAGGGCTGTAATCAGCTTCAAAATACCTAATGAGAGGACGCACAGGGGTGCGTTCCCTGGCCAATCAGGTTCACCGGGTCTGGTTACCGGTAACCTGATTGGCTGAAGCAAAATCAAGGGTGGGAGAAGACATCGAGGACGGAAGAAGGACGGCGCTGACTCGAGGAAGGTAAGTGCAGGGCTGGGGGGGACAAAGTGGCTGCATTTGGGGGACAAACTTGCTGTATTTGGGGGGACAAAGTGGCTGCATTTGGGGGACAAACTGGCTGTATTTGGGGGACAAAGTGGCTGCATTTGGGGGACAAAGTGGCTGTATATGGGGGACAAACTGGCTGTATATTGGGGACAAACTGGCTGCATTTGGGGGACAAACTGGCTGTATATTGGGGACAAACTGGCTGCATTTGGGGGACAAACTGGCTGTATATTGGGGACAAACTGGCTGCATATGGGGGACAAACTGGCTGAATATGGGGGACAAACTGGCTGCATATGGGGGACAAACTGGCTGCATATGGGGGACAAACTGGCTGCATTTGGGGGACAAACTGGCTGCATATGGGGGACAAACTGGCTGCATATGGGGGACAAACTGGCTGCATTTGGGGGACAAACTGGCTGCATTTGGGGGACAAACTGGCTGCATTTGGGGGACAAACTGGCTGTATATTAGGGACAAACTGGCTGCATTTGGGGGACAAACTGGCTGCATTTGGGGGACAAACTGGCTGTATATTGGGGGACAAACTGGCTGCATATGGGGGACAAACTGGCTGTATTATGGGGGACAAACTGGCTGTATTATGGGGGACAAACTGGCTGCATATGGGGGACAAACTGCCTGCATTTAGGGGACAAACTGGCTGTATTATGGGGGACAAACTGGCTGCATTTGGGGGACAAACTGGCTGCATTTGGGGGACAAACTGGCTGTATTATGGGGGACAAACTGGCTGTATATTGGGGGGAAACTGGCTTTATATTGGGGGAGAAACTGGCTGTATTATGGGGGAGAAACTGGCTGTATTATTGGGGAGAAACTAGCTGTATTATGGGGGAGAAACTGGCTGTATATTGGGGGAGAAACTGGCTGTATATTGGGGGAGAAACTGGCTGTATATTGGGGGGAAACTGGCTGTATATTGGGGGACAAACTGGTTGTATATTGGGGGAAACTGGCTGTATACTGGGGGGAAACTGGCTGTATATTGGGGGACAAACTGGCTGTATTATGGGGACAAACTGGCTGTATATTGGGGGACAAACTGGCTGTATATTGGGGGGAAACTGGCTGTACTATGGGGGTGAAACTGGCTGCATATGGGGGACAAACTGGCTGCATTTGGGGGACAAACTGGCTGCATTTGGGGGACAAACTGGCTGTATTATGGGGGAGAAACTGGCTGTATTATGGGGGAGAAACTGGCTGTATTATGGGGGAGAAACTGGCTGTATATTGGGGGAGAAACTGGCTGTATATGGGGGACAAACTGGCTGTATTTTGGGGGGAAACTGGCTGTATATGAGGGTAGGGCTGGGCGATTTTCCCCCAAAAAAAAATCTGCGATTTTTTTATAAAAAACTTGATTTACGATTCGATTCGATATTTTTTTTTTATTATATTAATTGAAGTGCATCAACAAACAAAATTGCAAAGGCAAACCCTTTCTCTAACTGCAAAGTCAGTGTGCAACAAAGATTGTTAAACATCCAAATTATTAATACTGTATTTGGATTTAGCTAATAAAACAACAAAAAATCTTGAGGTTACTCTTAGTTGAATTGAACTGTGTCCATGCCTCACTGTACCCGTGTCTCACTGTGCCCGTGCTTCACTGTGCCCATGCTTCAATCACTGTGCCCGTGCCTGATGCAGATTTTCATGGGATACGGATTTTACTGCTTACTGCTACGGCCATTCCTGTATTCAAAAGCCGCGCCTCCTCCTCGTCTGTGATAGGCGGAACACTCAATTTCCCAGCATTCAGTGTTCCGCCTACCATGGACATCCGCTCATCCTCATAACACAGACGAGGATGAGAGGATGTCCGTGATAGGCTGAACACTGCCTGCTGTGAAATTGAGTGTTCCGCCTATCACAGACGAGGACTCGGGAGGCGCGGCTTTTGAACACTGCAATGGCCGCCGTCTGTCTGCATGACACGCTGATCAGATAGGCAGACGGCGGCTTGCGGTTAGTTAGTGTTACATTACATCTACTCGTGGCAGCTGCGGCGAGTAGATGTAATTGGGGTAACGCCGCCCAGTGCCATTCCGGATACGCCCCCTGCAGCCCTGCTACGGAAACTTTGAAGGAAAATAAATAAATAAATAAATAAATAAATAAATAAAAATCTAAAAAAAAAAAAAATCTAAAAAAATAGATTTTCTTCAAATCTGAATCGATTTGAGCTCAAAACTCGATTCAAGATTAAAATCGATTTTTTCCCAGCCCTATATGGGGGGGAAACTGGCTGCATTTGGGGACAAACTAGTGGCGTTTGGGCACAGTGGCTGCGTTTTAATGGGCACAGTGGCGGAAATTGATGTTTTTTTTTTGTTTTGTTTTTTCAGTTTGTTTGCGCCCCCCCAAAAAAATTGAGCACCAGCCGCCACTGGATCTGACGCTAGCATTTGTAAAAACCAGGCTCATAGATGAGTATCAGAGAAGAAAGGAATTAGTGCATGACTCCACAGAAACCGACACCAGCACCGCTCTTAAAGCTACAGACGCAAGATTACACAGGAAAGAGACCAGAGTGTGTTTCAGATGCCACAAACAGGGACATATAAAGAAAGACTGTACTATATGGAAAGCAGAGCAAATGAGACAGCGTCCCTCTTATACTAAACAAAAGGTCAAAACCACAATCAATGATCCAAGGGAAGGTAACTGGAATGCGACATTTAAAGCGACAGGCAACAATAAATGCCAAGGCTGGTGCATCGAATCGGGGGCAACCAGTCACATGACGAGTGATAGAAGTTTCTTCAGAGAACTTGATCTGAACAACACAGAAACTATTTATCTTGCAGATGGAAGCAAAATACATGCAGAAGGATATGGGCATGGAACCCTTGTATACCCTGATGATGCGGGACACAATTTAGCCATACCAGTGAAAGATGTGCTTTATGTTCCTAATCTAGAAGGAGGACTCTTATCTGTGAAGGTCTAACAGCCGGACTCACTGTAAATAGGGATGAGCTTCGAGTTCGAGTCGAACTCATGTTCGACTCGAACATTGCCTGTTCGCCCGTTCGCCGAACAGCGAACAAATTGGGGTGTTCGCGGCAAATTCGAAAAATCTATGGGAGAAATCTAAAGTGCTAATTATAAAGGCTAATATGCAAGTTATTGTCCTAAAAAGTGTTTGGGGACCCGGGTCCTGCCCCAGGGGACATGTATCAATGCAAAAAGAAGTTTTAAAAACGGCCGTTTTTTCGGGAGCAGTGATTATAATAATGCTTAAAATGAAAAAGTAAAAGTGAAATATTCCTTTAAATTTCGTACCTGGGGGGTGTGTATGATATGCATGTGAAGTGGCGCATGTTTCCCGTGCTTAGAACTGTCCCTGCACAAGTGTCATTTTTGAAAGAAAAAAATGCATTTAAAACTGACTCGCGGCTATTAATGAATTGTCGGCTCCCGGCAATACATACAAAAGTCATTGATAAAAAAAAAAAAAAGCGTGGGGGTTCCCCAGAATTCAATTACCAGGCCCTTCAGGTCTGGAATGGATATTAAGGGGAACCCCGCCGCAAATAAAAAAAAAATTGACGTGGGGTTCCCCCAAATATCCATTCCAGGCCCTTCAGATCTGGCATGGATTTTAAGGGGAACTCCACCCCAAATTAAAAAAAAAATGGCGTGGAGTCCCCCTAAAAATCCATACCAGACCCCTTATCCGAGCATGCAACCTGGCCGGCCGCAGGGGAAAAGGGGGGGACGAGAGAGCGGCCCCCCCTCCCTCCTGAACCGTACCAAGCCACATGCCCTCAACATGGGGAGGATGTCCCCATGTTGATGGGGACAAGGGCCTCATCCCCACAACCCTTGCCCGGTGATTGTGGGGGTCTGCGGGCGGGGGGCTTATCGGAATCTGGAAGACCCCTTTAACAAAGAGGACCCCCAGATCCCGGCCCCCCCCTATGTGAATTGGTAAGGGGTACATTGTACCCCTACCATTTCACGAAGAAAGCGTAAAAAAATGTTTAAAAAAACACACAAACACGTTGAAAAAGTCCTTTATTAAAAAAAAAAAAAAAAAAACCCATTCCAGCGGTGAAATCCAGTGTCCCGCGGCGATCCCGATGTCCAGCGCTGTCCGTCATTGGTTGTGCCTGAGCGGACCTGATGGGGAACTCCCTCTCAGTATTTTAAATGTATAGACCCGCCCCTTCTAAAGTTCCCCATCAGGTCCGCTCAGCGGACCAGATGCGGAACATGAGAAGGGGCGGGTCTATACATGTATTACCAAAGTGAGAGCAGTTCCCCATCAGGTCCGCCTCCTCGGTATGTCGGACCCGCCTACGTCATTGGCTTGAGCGGGGAACTTCCTTCACTGTGTAATTTAAATTTACATAGTGAAGGAAGTTCCCCGCTCAAGCCAATGACGTAGGCGGGTCCGACATACCGAGGGGGCGGACCTGATGGGGAACTGCTCTCACTTTGGTAATACATGTATAAACCCGCCCCTTCTCATGTTCTGCATCTCGCCCGCTGAGCGGACCTGATGGGGAACATTAGAAGGGGCGGGTCTATACATTTAAAATACTGAGAGGGAGTTCCCCATCAGGTCCGCTCGGGCACAACCAATGAAGGACAGCGCTGGACATCGGGATCGCCGCGGGACACTGGATTTCACCGCTGGAATGTTTATTTATTTATTTTTTTAAATAAAGGACTTTTTCAAGGTGTTTGTGTGTTTTTTTAAACATTTTTTTACGCTTTCTTCGTGAAATGGTAGGGGTACAATGTACCCGTTACCAATTCACATAGGGGGGGGCGGGATCTGGGGGTCCCCTTTGTTAAAGGGGTCTTCCAGATTCCGATAAGCCCCCCGCCCGCAGACCCCCACAACCACCGGGCAAGGGTTGTGGGGATGAGGCCCTTGTCCCCATCAACATGGGGACATCCTCCCCATGTTGAGGGCATGTGGCCTGGTACGGTTCAGGAGGGAGGGGGGGCGCTCTCTCGTCCCCCCCTTTTCCCCTGTGGCCGGCCAGGTTGCGTGCTCGGATAAGGGGTCTGGTATGGATTTTTAGGGGGACTCCACGCCATTTTTTTTTTAAACTTGGGGTGGAGTTCCCCTTAAAATCCATGCCAGATCTGAAGGGCCTGGTAATTGAATTCTGGGGAACCCCCACGCTTTTTTTTTTTTTTTTTATCAATGACTTTTGTATGTATTGCCGGGAGCCGACAATTCATTAATAGCCGCGAGTCAGTTTTAAATGCATTTTTTTTCTTTCAAAAATGACATTTTTTGCAGGGACAGTTCTAAGCACGGGAAACATGCGCCACTTTACATGCATATCATACACACCCCCCAGGTACGAAATTTAAAGGAATATTTCACTTTTATTTTTTCATTTTAAGCATTATTAAAATCACTGCTCCCGAAAAAACGGCCGTTTTTAAAACTTCTTTTTGCATTGATACATGTCCCCTGGGGCAGGACCCAGGTCCCCAAACACTTTTTAGGACAATAACTTGCATATTAGCCTTTATAATTAACACTTTAGATTTCGAACGTTCGAGTCCATTGTATTTAATAGGGTTCTAAAGTTTACACAAACATTTTGTCTGTTCGCAGGTTCTGGTGCGAACCGAACAGGGGGGTGTTCGGCTCATCCCTGACTGTAAAATTCCAAGGTGACAAGTGTTCTATTCTAAACGGCAAACAGACAATAGCAAGTGCCAAGCTGGATGATCATCTATATCACCTCGACACAGTGAAGGAAAAGGTGAGACTATGTACACACAAGCACAATGACTGTATACATATATGGCACAGACGTCTAGGTCACAGACACCCAGAATGCATACAGGAACTACAGAGGAGGAAGCTGACAAGGGATCTGATAGTATCCCCTTGTCCAATTACCATTAAATGTGAATGTTGCGGGGGCGTGGCTTGCGCGTGCACAGAGATGGCCGCTTAAGCAGTGAGCTCCGCCATCCAGACCGGACAATCAGCGACTATCGAGCACTGACTACCCGCTACTCTGCCCCACAGCACAGCGATCGTACCTGCCAGGCTGCGCCGTCATGTCGTCCCGCAAACGCATCCAGGATAGAGGCTTAAAACGCCTGGAATCCTTCTCCTTCCAGCCCCGCCGGCGAAACCAAGATGGCGGCGCCGGACCCTCAGCGCACCACTCTCTGCAGCTCTCGGAACCCCCGGGGGGCCATCCACAGAACATACCAGCTGGAAATCATTCCTCCCTTCCTTTGGATACCTCTCCTGCAACCCCGGTGTCCCAGAGCCCGGCGAAATCGAGGATGCGGATGGATCTCTCGGACCAGGCCTCAATCACAGTGAGTACAGGCCTGCATAATAACTCTGCTGTTTCATCATTACAATCCTCCATAGCACAATTCCCAACATCAGGACAACCGGTGCTAGACACCACTATGAAAGACATGCTCCTATCGCTGCAGTCTTCTCTCATGTCCAACTTCTCATCCCTAATTAATACTTTCTCACTAGAAATGAAACACATGGACAATAGGGTGCAATGTGTGGAAAACAAAATGGAGGAATGTACTGACACTGTTAATGAATTGGTGGATGCATACAATGATCAGAAAGAGGAATCTCTCTGGATCAAAGCGAAATTAGCGGACCTCGAGGACCGTTCCAGACGCAATAACCTTAAAATACGCGGAATCCCTGAGTCCGTTCAACCTACAGAATTGCGCAATTACGCCACCGCTATGTTTTCCAGCATGCTCCCGGAACTCTCCCCGATTGAGCTTACGTTTGATCGTATACACAGGCTGCCTAAACCACGCCACCTGGAAGCAGAGGTACCCCGTGATGTACTTCTGCAAGTACATTTTTTCCAAGCGAAAGAACAGATACTTAGGAAAGCTAGAGAACTGTCACCACTCCCTGCACCATACTCTGATATACAACTGTTTGCAGACCTATCTCAACATACACTCCAAATGCGTCGGCAACTTAAAACTATCACTAAGGCGATGAACAATCACAAAATTATATACAAATGGCGCCACCCAGCGACCATCTTGGTCACTTACAACGGCATTCCTCACACCATCTCCACCCTGGAAGGGGGCTTGAAACTACTTAAAGCATGGGGAATCCTACCAGATCCTCCCCTCAACCAAACTGACGATGACGGTACACCAAACCCGTTCACCTTTGGAAGTAACAGGGAGAACCACAGAAACAACCAACGTTGATCTACTAGCTCAAATTGCATCATTATGCGACTACCTTAGTCCGGTCTGGTCGCGTGCTTAACACCAGCTTACTGAACTTTCCCCCATTAGTTGTCAGGTGCTCTGAGGAGCTGGTTCATGCTGACACACCTGTGAGCTTAGTTTGTTCACTTAGTCTTTACTAAAAAGCGGGGTCTATTTTTTTTTTTCTTCTTGACCCTGTTGTTTTTTTGTTTTTTTTTTGTGTTTTTGTGTTGTTTTTCTTTTTTGATTGCGCTTCTGCAAGTGCCTTCACCTGCTTCAGACATCTACAGTTCGTTCACGCATGAAGTTTGTTGATCTTCAAATCTAACTTGTTTTATACCGCTATAGATCCAAGGACTGAATTTACTACTTCCGTCTCAAATCTCCAACAGAAGTACTCTCGCCCACATCGACCGGTGGATTGATTATTCCTCCTTCATTCTTCCACAACTGTAAGTAGTTGCTTCACGGACTCACCACACCTCCTTTCAGCATGGGGATCACTATCCTATCACTCAATGCGAATGGACTAAACCACCCAGCAAAAAGGTCCTCCCTATGGAAATCAGCCATTACCCAGAACTGTGACATTCTTTGCGTACAGGAGACGCACTTTGTTGCGACTTCCTCTCCTGCCTGCCAACACAAACAATTCCCCCATGTGTTTCGCTCCTCCTTTGATAAAAAACAACGCGGAGTAATGATAGCGATCAGAAACACTGTTGCTTTCACCCTGCAGAACTGTGTCATTGACCCGGGAGGGCGATATATTATCCTAATTTGCACAATCAACAATATCTCCTTTACCCTGGTCTCCATTTATGCCCCAAACCATGGCCAAATGACTTTTCTCAGGAAGACACTTCGGGCTGCCCGTAAGATCCAACAAGGTCATTTGCTCATTTGTGGGGACTTTAATATGGTCCCGAACAACTCAATAGACTCCACTGCGGGGACTCACAGAAATACCTCTCCTTTAGATCCGTTTATTAGTTCCAATGATCTATTTGACGTGTGGAGGTGTTGTCATGCGAGCGAGAGGGATTTCATGTTCCTTTCGCCGTGTCACAATACCTACTCACGGATTGATTTATTCCTAACTGACAGTCGGTTACTGCATAAAATTTCAAACTCTACCATTCATACCACCACCTGGTCAGACCATGCCCCCATTAGCATTACTATATCTGACGGCTCTTGTCAACCCAATAACTTTATTTGGAGAGTCAATAACTATCTCCTAACTACACCACTCTATTCTACCCATATTGAACGCCAATTGGAAGAGTACTTTTCAATCAATCAGGCATCGGTATCTGACCCGCTGGTGATATGGAACGCACACAAGGCAGTCATGCGAGGAGTGTTCATCCAAATGGGAGCTAGAGCCAAAAAAAAAAGGACCCAACGGTTAGATGAACTCACAGCTGAGATAGCCAGATCCGAATCACTGAATAAATCCAACCCATCACCACTTCTCCAATCTAAAATATTCACCCTTCGCCACGAGCTAAGGGCCCTTCTACTTGAAAAATGTGCTAAATCATACAGAATTCTCAAAGCCACTTCATACACTACAAGGAACAAGGCAGGAAAGGCAATGTCCCTTCGAGTTAAGGGTCATAGAACCAAAACAAAAATCCCGTACATACATCACCCTCACACGAACGAAAAACTTCTTAAACCCCAAGACATAGCGAACTCCTTTAGTACCTACTATGAAGATCTATACAACCTCAAGGATGATGCCTCCACTACCCAACCCTCCCAGGTGGGGATTGGATCCTTCCTAGGAGGTTTGAATCTCCCGAATGTGTCCCCCCAACAACTTGAGAAATTAAATACTCCCTTCACAGCTGAGGAAATACTTGCAATAATAAATAATCTACCTAACTCCAAATCCCCTGGCCCTGACGGCTTCACTGGGGAATATTATAAGAAGTTCAAGCATGTATTAGCTCCCACTCTGTGCCAACTGTTCAACCTAACAGCAACTTCAGCCTCTTTCCCTACTGATATGCTCAATGCCATGATTATAACCCTCCCTAAACCTGGCAAAGATCCCACATCTCCAAAAAACTTCCGACCCATTTCACTGCTCAACCTTGATTTAAAAATTTACGCCAAATTGATAGCCAACAGACTAGAGGACATACTTCCTTTCCTTATATCAATAGACCAATCAGGATTCACTAAAGGACGCCAAGCGTCGGACACCACTAGAAGGATAATCAATATCATACATCATGTAGAAACGCAAAAAATCCCGGCCCTTCTATTATCACTAGATGCCGAAAAGGCCTTCGATAGGGTCCACTGGGGATATATATCGGAGGTTCTATACAAGTTCGGTATTACGGGTACGATACACAATGCCATAATGGCCCTATACTCCAATCCTTCGGCCAAAGTATTTTCTGCAGACACCCTTTCCTCTCCATTCCAAATTACCAATGGTACAAGACAAGGTTGCCCACTCTCACCCATTATATTCAACCTAGTCATGGAACCCCTTGCCGAACATATCAGAAATAACAGCGAAATCTCAGGTATACCCATTGCTGGTTTAGACCATAAGATAAGTTTGTTTGCAGACGACGTGATCCTCATGATCATGGACCCTGACAGATCCCTTCCTGAGGTCCAGAGGACGCTAGCCTGGTTTAGTGAAGTATCATACTACAAAGTCAATGAAACTAAATCATACGTGCTCAACTTAGGTCTGGACACGCCCACAGAAAACCAACTCAAAATGAAATTTCCATACACTTGGGCTAAAAATAGCATAACTTACTTGGGCATCCAGCTGACTACTACAACAAAAGCACTATTTGCTTCTAACTATTTATCAATCAGATCCACTCTTCAAACGCATCTCACCAGGCTGGCGTCCTTTGAATTCTCGTGGATGGGTCGATTGGCAGCATTTAAAATGTTCCAGCTTCCCCAAATCTTGTACCTATTTAGAACTATACCAATTCCTATACCTCTTTACTACTTCAAATCATTGCAATCGATCCTGACCAAATTTCTTTGAAAAGGCAAAAAAGCTAGATGCAGCCATGCTCAACTAATCAAACATCGCTTAGCAGGAGGGACTGGTTCTGTTGACTTTCAGGATTACTACATGGCATCTATACTCACACAAGCTAAGGAATGGTTTCTAGAATCCCCCCCAACCACGTTGTGGGGGAAGATAGAGGCATCTATGGTACCAGGAGGCAATTTAGCTTCTTGGCTATTCATCTCACCACTAAGGACAAGGCCCCACATCCACGTCTCACCGACCATGAAGGCGACTTGCAAGGTTTGGTCCAGATTCTCACAGCTCTCAGCACTCTACCCCAATCAAGCGACCATCCCCGTCACCATAGACTCCCTGACCCACATACTAGAAACAGCCTCCTACACACATTGGAAACACAAGGGCATTATATATATCTCAGATCTACTTTATAATAATCGCATCAAATCCTTTACCAAACTTCAGAAAGAATACCAACTCTCGCACTCTGATTGGTTCTTATACGCACGCACCCATCATTGCCTCACTTCACTTAAAGCATGGGCATGGAAAATACCCCAAATAGCGTGGATTTTTTTTAGATCCCCTGCACATCATCGGAGGGGAATTTCTCGGTTCTATTCTTTACTAAGACAAAAATCCACCTTTACTACTTCAACAGCACTATTGCGCTGGGAAAATGATTTAGGACAACAATTCACAATTCTACAATGGGAAACAGCGTGTAAATCCACATACAAAGCTACTTGCTGCTCAACATTGTGGGAACTTGCGTTTAAACTGACGTACCGGTGGTACTTGACTCCTGACAGATTATCCAAATTTAACTCATCACTCCCTAGCACATGTTGGAGGAACTGCGGACAAAAAGGTGATCTATTGCATACATTTTGGAAATGTTCCAAACTTAAACATTATTGGTACTCCGTTTTCCAATTAATTTTTGAGGTCACTCGTCTGCCAATCATAGCCTCACCATCCTTAGCCCTACTATCCCTGGAAATAGAAAAAATCCCAAATCCATCAAAATCCATTGAGGAAAAAAAAAATGTGAATGTTGCATTAAATCCAAAGCTACAAGAGCAACACTTCCCAAAGTCAGTCAGGAGAGAGCTTCAAGACCACTTGACTTAGTTCACAGTGACGTGTGTGGTCCCCTAAACCCACCAACACCTGGAGGCAACAGGTACATAGTGACTTTCATAGACGACTATTCAAGATACACAGTCACCTACCTAATGCAAAACAAGAGTGAAGTTTTTGACAAATTAAAAGACTATATAATAAAGACAAGTAACAAGTTTCAGAGGAAGCCTCTCATACTTTGGAGCGATAATGGAGGTGAATTCACAGGAAGTAAGATACAAGAGTACTTAACCACTTCGCGCCCGGGCCATATGAAAAAGACGTCCGCAAAGCAGTCGTCAATTGCTGATAGGACGTCTATGGACGTCCTCCCATTTACTTCCGCGAAGCGTGCCACCGCGGGCGCGCATCGGGGAAAAGCTGTGCCCGCCGTGTCAGGCGGGTGCCGATGCGCATGCCTGGTGGCCGCGATGTCCGCCAAGTACGAGCGATCGGCTGTCACAGAGCCAGGGATGTGGATCTTTGTGTGTAAACTAGGGATGAGCTTCGAGTTCGAGTCGAACTCATGTTCGACTCGAACATTGCCTGTTTGCCCGTTCGCCGAACAGCGAACAAATTGGGGTGTTCGCGGCAAATTCGAAAAATCTATGGGAGAAATCTAAAGTGCTAATTATAAAGGCTTATATGCAAGTTATTGTCCTAAAAAGTGTTTGGGGACCCGGGTCCTGCCCCAGGGGACATGTATCAATGCAAAAAGAAGTTTTAAAAACGGCCGTTTTTTCGGGAGCAGTGATTTTAATAATGCTTAAAATGAAAAAATAAAAGTGAAATATTCCTTTAAATTTCGTACCTGGGGGGTGTGTATGATATGCATGTAAAGTGGCGCATGTTTCCCGTGCTTAGAACTGTCCCTGCAAAAAGTGTCATTTTTGAAAGAAAAAAATGCATTTAAAACTGACTCGCGGCTATTAATGAATTGTCGGCTCCCGGCAATACATACAAAAGTCATTGATAAAAAAAAAAAAAAAAGCGTGGGGGTCCCCCAGAATTCAATTACCAGGCCCTTCAGGTCTGGAATGGATATTAAGGGGAACCCCGCCGCAAATAAAAAAAAATTGACGTGGGGTTCCCCCAAATATCCATTCCAGGCCCTTCAGATCTGGCATGGATTTTAAGGGGAACTCCACCCCAAATTAAAAAAAAAATGGCGTGGAGTCCCCCTAAAAATCCATACCAGACCCCTTATCCGAGCATGCAACCTGGCCGGCCGCAGGGGAAAAGGGGGGGACGAGAGAGCGGCCCCCCCTCCCTCCTGAACCGTACCAAGCCACATGCCCTCAACATGGGGAGGATGTCCCCATGTTGATGGGGACAAGGGCCTCATCCCCACAACCCTTGCCCGGTGGTTGTGGGGGTCTGCGGGCGGGGGGCTTATCGGAATCTGGAAGACCCCTTTAACAAAGAGGACCCCCAGATCCCGGCCCCCCCCTATGTGAATTGGTAAGGGGTACATTGTACCCCTACCATTTCACGAAGAAAGCGTAAAAAAATGTTTAAAAAAACACACAAACACCTTGAAAAAGTCCTTTATTTAAAAACAAAAAAACAAAACATTCCAGCGGTGAAATCCAGTGTCCCGCGGCGATCCCGATGTCCAGCGCTGTCCGTCATTGGTTGTGCCTGAGCGGACCTGATGGGGAACTCCCTCTCAGTATTTTAAATGTATAGACCCGCCCCTTCTAAAGTTCCCCATCAGGTCCGCTCAGCGGACCAGATGCGGAACATGAGAAGGGGCGGGTCTATACATGTATTACCAAAGTGAGAGCAGTTCCCCATCAGGTCCGCCTCCTCGGTATGTCAGACCCGCCTACGTCATTGGCTTGAGCGGGGAACTTCCTTCACTATGTAAATTTAAATTACACAGTGAAGGAAGTTTCCCGCTCAAGCCAATGACGTAGGCGGGTCTGACATACCGAGGGGGCGGACCTGATGGGGAACTGCTCTCACTTTGGTAATACATGTATAGACCCGCCCCTTCTCATGTTCCGCATCTCGTCCGCTGAGCGGACCTGATGGGGAACTTTAGAAGGGGCGGGTCTATACATTTAAAATACTGAGAGGGAGTTCCCCATCAGGTCCGCTCAGGCACAACCAATGAAGGACAGCGCTGGACATCGGGATCGCCGCGGGACACTGGATTTCACCGCTGGAATGTTTATTTATTTATTTTTTTTAAATAAAGGACTTTTTCAAGGTGTTTGTGTGTTTTTTTAAACATTTTTTTTACGCTTTCTTCGTGAAATGGTAGGGGTACAATGTACCCGTTACCAATTCACATAGGGGGGGGGGGCGGGATCTGGGGGTCCCCTTTGTTAAAGGGGTCTTCCAGATTCCGATAAGCCCCCCGCCCGCAGACCCCCACAACCACCGGGCAAGGGTTGTGGGGATGAGGCCCTTGTCCCCATCAACATGGGGACATCCTCCCCATGTTGAGGGCATGTGGCTTGGTACGGTTCAGGAGGGAGGGGGGGCCGCTCTCTCGTCCCCCCCTTTTCCCCTGCGGCCGGCCAGGTTGCGTGCTCGGATAAGGGGTCTGGTATGGATTTTTAGGGGGACTCCACGCCATTTTTTTTTTAAACTTGGGGTGGAGTTCCCCTTAAAATCCATGCCAGATCTGAAGGGCCTGGTAATTGAATTCTGGGGAACCCCCACGCTTTTTTTTTTTTTTTTTCTCAATGACTTTTGTATGTATTGCCGGGAGCCGACAATTCATTAATAGCCGCGAGTCAGTTTTAAATGCATTTTTTTTCTTTCAAAAATGACATTTTTTGCAGGGACAGTTCTAAGCACGGGAAACATGCGCCACTTCACATGCATATCATACACACCCCCCAGGTACGAAATTTAAAGGAATATTTCACTTTTATTTTTTCATTTTAAGCATTATTAAAATCACTGCTCCCGAAAAAACGGCCGTTTTTAAAACTTCTTTTTGCATTGATACATGTCCCCTGGGGCAGGACCCAGGTCCCCAAACACTTTTTAGGACAATAACTTGCATATTAGCCTTTATAATTAACACTTTAGATTTCGAACGTTCGAGTCCATTGTATTTAATAGGGTTCTAAAGTTTACACGAACATTTTGTCTGTTCGCAGGTTCTGGTGCGAACCGAACAGGGGGGTGTTCGGCTCATCCCTGGTGTAAACACAGAGATCCTCGTCCTGTCAGGGAGAGGAGACGGATGGTGTGTCCCTTGTACATAGGGACAACCATCAGTCACCTCCCCCAGTCAGTCCCCTCCCCCCACAGTAAGAACCTCTAGCAGGGAACATATTAATCCCTTGATCGCCCCCTAGTGGTTAACCCCTTCCCTGCCAGTCACATTTATACAGTAATCAGTGCATATTTATAGCATTGTTCGCTGTATAAATGTGAATGGTCCCAAAAATGTGTCAAAAGTGTCCGATGTGTCCGCCATTATGTCACAGTCACAAAAAAAAAAAAAAATCGCAGATCGACGCCATTACTAGTAAAAAAATAAATAAAAAAATAATAAAAAAAAAATCATAATTCTATTCCCTATTTTGTAGGCGCTATAACTTTTGCGCAAACCAATCACTATATGCTTATTGCGATTTTTTTTTTACCTAAAATATGTAGAATACGTATCGGCCTAAACTGAGGAAAAAAATTGTTTTTTTTAAAAAAAAATGGGATATTAATTATAGCAAAAATCAAAAAATATTGTGTTTTTTTCAAAATTGTCGCTCTATTTTTGTTTATAGCGCAAAAAATAAAAACCGCAGAGATGATCAAATACCACCAAAAGAAAGCTCTATTTGTGGGAAAGAAAGGACGTCAATTTTGTTTGAGAGCCACCTCACACGACCGCACAATTGGCATTCAAAGTGTGACGGTGCTGAAACCTGAAATTTCGCCTGGGCAGGAAGGGGGTTATGTGCCCAGTTGTCAAGTGGTTAAAACAGAATGGAATAGAACATCAAAAGACAGTCCCGTATACACCAGAACAAAATGGAGTAGCTGAAAGAAAGAATAGAACTCCGACTGAAATGATCAGATGTATGCTGACAGACTCTGGACTACCACTAAAATACTGGGGTGAGGCAGCTATGACAGCTACATATTTGCAGAACAGACTTTTTTCCAGAACAGTGGAGAAAACCCCATATGAACTATAGCACAATGAGAAGCCAAGTGTAAAACACCTAAGAGTTTTTGGATGCAAAGCATTCATTTACATACTGTACCTGAAGAAAAACGCACTAAACTCCAAAACAGAGCGTTTGAAGGTATCTTTGTTGGATACAGTGACAATGTCAAGGGTTACAGGATCCTAAATCCCAAAACAGACAAGGTTACCATTAGCAACAGCATAACTTTTGTTGAAGATTTAAGAGACAATGTAATGACAACAGTAGAAGCAAGAATAGAAGAGAAAACTGACATTGGCCAGCCCATCTCTGTAACTTCCGAACAAACAGTTGAAGTGAGTGTAGACTCAACCAGTACTGAAGAGCAGACACAAGAAGGCTCAGACACAAAAACGAGACGTTCAACAAGAGAAAACAAAGGTAAACCACCTATACGTCTTTCATACAAAGCAAGTACTGCCAGTATCAACGAACCTGCAAACTGGGAAGACATATCTCAACTGTAGCGCTACCCCCAGTTAAGAGAGCCGCTGATATTGATTTGGGCCCTGTAGTGCACTGCTGTCAACCCCTGGCAATCGGCTCTAACCTCCCGTGGCACAGCTGGTGATAGAGGGATAGGACCGCGTGACCGCAACTGTTGGTGACGCAGTCCTATAACAAACATACACAGAATATACTTTAAAACTCCTATTAAAGTAAGCGGAACTGACACCAAATGTACTTTACCCAGATATTTTACTGAGGCTAATGGGCAAGTAATAAACAACAGTATAACAAGTTGCAGATCCCTGCAATAAACAGTAATAAAGATAAACAGAGTAATCAGAATAATTAAGTATTGCTATGCAACTCTAGCGCTGCCCTTTTACAGCTACTTCCCCTCATGGGTAGACTAACACCCAGCAATGTCTACCTATGCAGTCAGGCCTGACTGATCTAAATGGAAGTTCAGTGAAACAATATTTGCTAGCAATCTCTCGGTGGTGCACTTGAAGAACAACTTTGTAATCCCAACGAATAGTAAAGATAAAGTATCTGTCTTTAAACAGCTCTCACCACCTGGACAAGTCCAAGTCCCTTTCCTCCATCGATTCGTCTAGGAACAGGAATCCACCGACATCCAAGTCTTCAATCCTTCTGGTGTACTGCAGCAAGGAGGATTAGATGTCTCTAAGGCTCTGCTAGGCTGGCAGAGGGCTCTTTGGAAAGGAGCACACGGCCCAGGCTTCAGGCCTTGTGCACACGGCAGTTCAGCACAGAGATCCTCTTGCTAGGAGAGGGGTGTCCAAAGAGGCCGACCAAAACTCCGCCTCCCCTTTATAAAGTCTGCCCCAGCAGTCTCTGTTCTGGAGCAATGCACCCTGGGTGCTGCAAGATGTACTGGGAGATGTAGTCTCTCTCTCCTCTGCTTTCACTTCCATAATGTCTCTTTACTTCCTCCCGACTCACCTCTCACCTGGAACTTCTTGTCTCTCTGCATTAAAGGGTAACACCCCGCTACACACTCCCCCCACTTGAACTCTTTGGTCCCCAAAGATAAACTTCAACAAATACTGTTTACCATTTTGGACAATGTCGAGCATGATGTTGGCATAGGGAATTCCCACCAAAACTTTGGGATGGAACTCTCTTGCCCACAGGTCACACTACCATGAGTGGCCTGCCTAACTGTGCCAGAGAGTGAGCTGGGGTTGCCCTCCACCAAATGGACGGTGGAAGGATCAGGTTGTTCAACACTTCTCCTAGCCGTTACAACAGAGTCCTCTGAGCTCGTCCCCATTTGGGGGTAAGTTAGTTTCTTGGGAGGCCTGATGACTCTGCGAGCCCTCTGCTCTCTTGGTGCTTCTGACTCTGGCACCACAGGCTCTTCTTCAGGAGTAAGTTCAGGTAACATTGCTGGTTCTGGAACCTCTGATTCAGAAGTCGACTGACGTATGGAATCTCTAGAGTCCTCCTCTGCGCAAGTGTCAGGAACATCTTCCCAGTAATCAGCTGAGGGACTGAAGGGTATGAATTCAGTAGCCTCCGGATTCAGCGTTGCATCTGGGGTATCCCCTCCATTTGGGAGATCTATGGCGGACGTTCCCAGAGGCGAGGGAGGCCACAGCCAGTCCAGTTCTCCACCTTCTTCTGTACTCAATTGGGAGGCCTCCCCATCTTTGGCTCGAGAGGTCTGGGACCGAGTGTTCGGCCTAGGAATATCCAGGATAGAGGCCGGTTCAGGGGAGTCTCTCACGGGAGGTATTCTGACTGCCTCAGCAAGTGGGAGCAGGTGGTTCCGATGCCACGTCTTCAGTGGACCCACCTTTCCTTCTGGCTTTAGTTTGTAGACAGGCAAACCGGGCAACTTCCTACAGACAACATAGGGCTCAGATCTCCACCTGTCGGCAAGCTTGTGTTTTCCAGGGACCCCCAGATTGCGTAGCAGTACTCGGTCCCCGGGCTGCAGATCTTGCACTCGAACCTTCAGATCAAAATTTCTCTTGTTGCGGGCCCCCCTTTGATCCGAAGCCGCCTGGGCTTGTTCATAGGCCACCTGCAAGCTACGTCTAAGTCTGTCCACGTATCCCTTGTGGGATGTAGCTGAGGTATTGTCTATAGAAGTGCCAAAGGCCAGGTCCACAGGTAGCCTTGCTTCTCTCCCAAACATAAGTCGATAAGGGGAGTAGCCAGTGGCGTCACTTGTGGTACAGTTATAGGCATGTACTAGGGCTGATATGTGCTGACTCCAGTGTTGCTTCTTCTCTGTTTCTAAGGTTCCCAACATGTTGAGCAGGGTCCGGTTAAATCTCTCCGGCTGAGCATCTCCTTGTGGGTGGTAAGGCGTGGTTCTGGTCTTCTTTATTCCTAATGAATCCAAAAGTCTTCGGATCAACCGACTCTCAAAGTCCCTTCCTTGATCTGAGTGGAGTCTCTGTGGTAGTCCGTAATGGACAAAATACTTCTCCATAAGTATCTTGGCCACGGTGGATGCCTTCTGGTCTTTGGTTGGGAAAGCTTGAGCATAGCGGGTGAAATGGTCGGTTATTACCAGAACATTCCCCAATCCACTCAGGTCGGGTTCGAGGCAGAGAAAGTCAATGCATACCAGATCCATTGGGCCTTGACTCTGTAAGTGGCCCATTGGGGCAGCTTGATGGGGTAGGGTCTTTCTCTGAATGCATCGTGCACAGGAATGGCAATACTCCTCTACTTCTGCCCTCATGCAGGGCCAATAGAACCGATTTCTGACAAGCTGGAAGGTCCTTTCTGCCCCTAGGTGACCATGATGGTCATGCAGGGCAATTAGTACAGTCTCTCGGTGCTTCTCTGGAAGAAATAACTGCCACTTATCTTCTGAGTCATCAGAGGGGCCCCTTCGGTAGACCACTCCCTGATGTACCTGTAGCCTGTCCAATTCCTTCCTCAACAGGCGAGCCTCCTTTGAAGGGTGATGTAGGAATTTGTTGGGATCCTGATTCTCCAGGGCTTCGAGGACCAATCTCCCCATGGGGTCTTCCAATTGGTCACACCTCAACTCCTTCTTGGACAGTCTCGGTAGGTTGTCTTCCTCCAGTTGAGTTACCCCACAATAGTGTTTGGGGACTCCTACCATGGTAACCCCTATTTCTTCTGCTCTGGAGCCTCCTCTGGCTTGGAATTCAGCCCCTTGACAAAGGGCCCGCACCCCGTCCGGTGCCACTTGGGTCCAATCTTCCCAGTCATTTGTCGTGGCATGAGACCTCCGGGACAGGGCATCTGCATCCCTATTTCCGGCTCCTGGTCTGTACTTCAGACTGAAGTTGAATCCAGACAATGCGGCCAACCACCTGTGTCCGGTGGCATCTAGTTTCGCGGTGGTGAAGAGGTAGGTCAGGGGGTTGTTGTCTGTCTTCACAGTAAACTCTGCCCCATACAAGTAGTCTTTTAGCTTGTCTACTACCGCCCATTTGAGGGACAGGAATTCCAGCTTATGAGTGGGGTAATTCTTTTCTGAGGGGGTCAGGCTCCTGCTCACATAGGCCACTGGTCGCAGTTGTCCTTCATGTTCTTGGTAGAGTACACCACCTAGACCCTCATGGCTGGCATCCACATGTAATTCATAAGGTCTGGTAGGGTCGGCGTAGGCCAGGACTGGGGCAGTGGTTAAGCTCCTCTTCAGAGCATGAAAGGCCTCTTCACACCTTGGGTTCCACTGATCTTGAACTGACTCACCAGGCCTCCTGGGCCCTGAGTCATCCTCTTCCCCTTCTGCCTTTAGCAATTCATTCAACGGGCGGGCAATCCGAGCAAACCCCTCCACAAACCTCCTATAATAGGAGCAGAACCCCAGGAAGGATCTGAGCTCTGTTACTGTGGTGGGTCGTGGCCAGGAAGTGACTGCTTCCAACTTCTCAGGATCTGTGGCCACCCCTTCTTCAGACACTATGTGCCCCAGATAGTTCACAGAAGACTGGTAGAACCGACACTTCTCGGGGGAAAGCTTAAGTCCCTCTTCGCTGAGTCTTCTCAATACTTTCTCCAACCTGGCTTCATGTTCTTCCAAGGTTCTTCCAAAGACAATGACATCGTCCAAGTACACAAGGACTTCTATAAGATTCATGTCTCCAACAGTCTTCTCCATAAGGCGTTGAAAGGTAGCAGGAGCTCCAGACAGACCCTGAGGCATCCTATTGAATTCGAAGAATCCCACCGGGGTTATGAAGGCTGTCTTCTCCCTGTCTTCTGGGTGCATAGGGATTTGATAGTACCCACTCTTGAGGTCCATCACACTGAACCATTTGGCTCCAGACAAACTTTGTAGGGCATCTTCTATCCTTGGCGTGGTGTATTGGTCAGGGATGGTTCTCCTGTTGAGAGTCCTGTAATCGATACAAAGCCTCAACGACCCATTCTTCTTTCTGACCACCACGATTGGGGAGGCATAGGGACTTCTAGACTCCCGGATCACACCAGTCTTCTTTAGTTCTACAAGTTGTTCCCTCAGATCCTCCAGATCTGCCAGGGGGACCCGCCTGACCCTTTCTCGGAAGGGCTTATCTTCTTGGAGGCGGATCCGATGGGTGGCACTTCTTGCACACCCCACATCGAATTCATCTTCGGAAAAGATCTTCTCCCACCTGGTCAGCTGGGCCTTGGCTCTTTCTTTCCAAGCCCTGGGTAGGTTCGGGTTTTCCATGGACAGTTTCTCCCAAACATCTCCTCCGTCACCCGTCCCCTTGACTTCGGACCAAGTGACCGGGGCAGCAGGGCTCACCTGACCAAGCAACACTCTGGCAGGGATCTCCATGGGTCCTCCCGTAGTGTTCCTAACACTCACCGGAACTCTGCCATGGGCCTTCTTCAGGGCCTTGAACGGAATCACTTCTGGTATCACTTCCAGGCCTGAGGACTCTTCCCTTGGGTCTGATTCCAGCATGACAAAGGGGCCAGGTTGTTCCCACGAAAGCTTCACAGTGGCCCTAAGACAGGTTACTTCTCCGGGCTGTAGCACTACTCCTTCTCTGCCAAGTCTCCACACCTTCCCTATCCCCTCTCCCGGGGTCTTCTGCTCTAAGACCAGTCGTTGGTAGGCCGTCTTTAGCATGGGATGGATTTTGGTGGCTGAATGGTTTCTCTCTTTCACTAGAGGGGTCAGGAGTCTCCTGACTAGATCCGTGTTTGTCCCAATGATCAGGGAAATCTTGCTGGCTCCAGGCGGCCGGGGACACACAACTGCCAGGGTGTCAAACACTTCAGCCTTCCCAGCCACGGATGGGTCGAAAGTCATCTTTATGGGCAGGTACCCATCATAAGGGAAACTCTGGGTTCCAAGTCCCCATATCTCCAGCTCTTCTATCTTCTGGATAGGCAGATGACTCAAGTGCCTATCATAGAAGTCCCGGTATAGTAAAGTCACCTGTGCTCCCGTGTCCAAAAGAGCTTTAGTATAGACTCCTTCCACTTGAATGGGCACAGTAGGAGACGGGCCCACCAGTTCCTTTGGGTATGGCCGGACTGGGGTCACCTCTTTTTTTTGGCTTTCGACCCTTGCCCTGCTCCTTTTGGACTTTAATTTTTCCTGAGCCTGGCATGCATTGACTTTCTCCCTCTCAATGGGGGCACAAACCCGCTGAGGGATGTTATTGTTCCTTTTAGGTGGATGTTCCTTCTTTGGGGTGCTGTACTTCCACTGAGGGGTCTTGCCCCCTCCCTCTGGGGTACATCTTGGTGGGGGTGTACTATACCTCCTCCTAGGAGTTTTGTCTCCTCCATTCTTGGCCTTTTTTTTTAGTTTGGAGCGCACTGAAGATGATGGGCACCCGGTTGACTCCTTCACCGGGGCCCTTTGGAGTTTCCCGCCGGCTTGCAATTATCTGTTCTCTTCTTCTTTGGGCTGGAGCATACGTTTGCAAAGTGGCCACTCCCTCCGCAGTTATAGCAAATCACCTCTTCTCGGTCCTGTAGGGAGGCCGGTGCTGAGGTGTTCGGGAACAACTCCTTTCTTGGGCTTGGTTTCTCTCGTCTTCTCTGATCTTTCTCCATCAAAGAGGTCAGCATCTCCAACACTTGGGCCATTTGCGATTTCAGAGTGTCAACCTCCGCTTCTCTTTCTGGGCTCTTGACCGAATGTACCAACACTGGTACAGGTGTGACATTCGCCTTGGCCACCTGCTGATCTTCCTCCAGCGCCTCTTCGTCCCTAATAATTTTTATTAGATCAGAGTAGGTTAGTGACATTCCTCCTCCTGAGGTTTTCAGGTGCAGCCAGACCGGGTCTGAGCGCCGCGCTCCCCTCATGATCTGCTTCATGCGTGCTTCATCTGCATCTTTGGGCAGCATTCCCTTCTTCAGTACAATCTTGCATAACTGCCTGTTCAGCCTTCTAACATATTCTGACAGTTTCTCATTCGGCTGCTGGAGAGTGTGTTCAATTTGATAAATCATCTCTGACACCTTCTCCAGCTGACCAAACTCTTCCTGCAGCATGGCCAGGCAATCTTGAGCTGTACAGTTTTCATTTCCAAACCGGAAGCTCTTCACCGATTCTGCCGCGGCACCTTTCAGACTTTCTAAGACTCGCTGTCTCTTCTGTGCCTCAGGCACCTCCCATGCTTCTACTGCCTGCAATGCCTGTTCCACCCAAGTGTCAAAATCTTCCTCCCCCGCAGGGACGGGGAGCTTCCCTGAGAAGGTGCTAAGCTTCTGGTAACCGGCCTCCACATGCACCGTACTGCTTTTCAGGCACTTAATTACAAGGTCTCCTAGAGCATTCAACAATTCAGGCCCTATAGCGGCCAGCGGTGATCCCGGGCTTAATAGTTCCTTAAGCTTTTCTGCTTTAGGGGATAGTGGTGGAGATAATTGTGGGAGTGATGGCTTTGGTGTCTGAAACCATTCTTCCTTCACTGGCAGCGTATGTATCAAGTGATAGATCTGATTATCTATGGCTTGTATACTCTGACTTTTAAAATGCTCTGGGATTTCGTTTTTCCATTCTACCAGTGCGTATGTAAACGAGATCACTGGATCTGGCCTAAAATCCATCACCCATGCTTTGTGGCTCGGAGACAGTAACAATACGAGATGTTTTATCTCCTCTTCCTTCCATCTTTCCCCCGGGAGTACAATGACTACCGCCGCGGTTGGATCGGCGCCAATCGCTGCGCACCACTGTGACATTGCCAGCGGGTCCATGCTGGTACTTCTGACCGGCTTGATTGCAGCGTGCAACGTACAAGGATCCCGGACGAGCCCCCACGTGTAGCGCTACCCCCAGTTAAGAGAGCCGCTGATATTGATTTGGGCCCTGTAGTGCACTGCTGTCAACTCCTGGCAATCGGCTCTAACCTCCCGTGGCACAGCTGGTGATAGAGGGATAGGACCGCGTGACCGCAACTGTTGGTGACGCAGTCCTATAACAAACATACACAGAATATACTTTAAAACTCCTATTAAAGTAAGCGGAACTGACACCAAATGTACTTTACCCAGATATTTTACTGAGGCTAATGGGCAAGTAATAAACAACAGTATAACAAGTTGCAGATCCCTGCAATAAACAGTAATAAAGATAAACAGAGTAATCAGAATAATTAAGTATTGCTATGCAACTCTAGCGCTGCCCTTTTACAGCTACTTCCCCTCATGGGTAGACTAACACCCAGCAATGTCTACCTATGCAGTCAGGCCTGACTGATCTAAATGGAAGTTCAGTGAAACAATATTTGCTAGCAATCTCTCGGTGGTGCACTTGAAGAACAACTTTGTAATCCCAACGAATAGTAAAGATAAAGTATCTGTCTTTAAACAGCTCTCACCACCTGGACAAGTCCAAGTCCCTTTTCTCCATCGATTCGTCTAGGAACAGGAATCCACCGACATCCAAGTCTTCAATCCTTCTGGTGTACTGCAGCAAGGAGGATTAGATGTCTCTAAGGCTCTGCTAGGCTGGCAGAGGGCTCTTTGGAAAGGAGCACACGGCCCAGGCTTCAGGCCTTGTGCACACGGCAGTTCAGCACAGAGATCCTCTTGCTAGGAGAGGGGTGTCCAAAGAGGCCGACCAAAACTCCGCCTCCCCTTTATAAAGTCTGCCCCAGCAGTCTCTGTTCTGGAGCAATGCACCCTGGGTGCTGCAAGATGTACTGGGAGATGTAGTCTCTCTCTCCTCTGCTTTCACTTCCATAATGTCTCTTTACTTCCTCCCGACTCACCTCTCACCTGGAACTTCTTGTCTCTCTGCATTAAAGGGGAACACCCCGCTACACAACTTTCAGAACAAGAAGCAACTAAATGGATAAAGGCTGCTGAGGAAGAGATAAAATTCATGCATGACACTAAAACATGGACACTTACAGAACTACCACCCGGAAGGAGGCCATAGGCTGTAAATGGACTTTTAAAGTGAAACACAATGCAGATGGCACAGTTGAACGGTACAAAGCAAGACTAGTAGCCAAGGGCTATTGTCAAAAATACGGAGAGGACTATGATGAGACGTTTGCACCAGTAGTCAAGCACACTACAATACGGACTTTACTGACAGCAGCTGTCACAAGGAAAATGCAAGTGAAACATTTTGATGTGAAAACCGCGTTTCTACATGGCGATTTAACAGAAGAAATTTACATGGAACAGCCGCCAGGATTCAAAGATGAACAAAGGTCAGACCTAGTATGCAAACTTCACAGGAGTATATATGGTCTAAAGCAAGCAGCCAGAGCATGGAATATAAAAATAAATGAAGTGCTTACACATCAAAACTTTCAAAGGAGTAAAGCAGACCCCTGCTTGTACACAAAGAAATTGGCAAACAGATGGGTCTATATGCTTATCTATGTGGATGATATCCTGATTTGCTTTGAACAAGAAGGGGATGAAGCAGAAAGACTGGAAAAACTAAATCAGCACTTTGACACCAAAGATCTTGGCAACATAAAGAATTACCTCGGCATCCAGATCGAGAGAGAGGAAGATGGCAGCTTTCTTCTGAACCAAAGACATTCAAGGCTTACAAAGAAGATGGGTTTAACAGACTTAGCCTTAGTTGTTGAGAAGGGGTGTTGGAGATACAACAAACTTTCAGCTTAGCTTACTGTATTTGACTGCAGTTTAGAAAAAGGACACAAGATGTCGCTAATGCTCAGTGATATGCTATGCTATGTATTTCTCTATGATGTGTTGTATTTCCTGTATACTGTGATGTACTTGTTGGTTCTTTTTCCTGTCTGTGATTCTTCTTACAATGTGAAGTGACATCTTTGCTTATTGCTAGTGTGGTTATGTTCCAATAAAGAAGCCAGTTCCTGTTACTACACAATGTCTGATCTGAACTGACTCCGCTGCACCTATCAATCGTACTTTGCAACAACTTTATGGTATGCTATAAAGACTACTTTTATATGCAAGTGAACCCAGATCTCTCCGGAGTTCTATTTGACAATGGATTGACTACTGTTTAACCTTGAGAAAGGTGCATGGTGGGACTTGTGGTACAGGGAGAGATGAACTCCAATGCTGTGGATATTAAGTAGACTACTGTACCCACAGTGCAGCTGTACGCCCACAGTTCATTGCTCCGTGCAAGGTCTGCTGGGGATGGTTATTTAAGGGGGAGGAGGAGCAACACGCGCTCTCTTCAGACATCGCCCGCCCAGCAAGTCGGAGCCTGTGTGGAGGCCTGTTGTGTCCGTCTAGGCTGGAGAGCCTGGGCCAGCAGATTCCGGAAACCCTGCTTGTCTTAAGGAGAGGAATCTCATCCAGAGAGCCTGCTGACATCTCGGAGCATCCGAGAGTCGACCCATCTATCAACTTCCATACGGTTGTCTGAGGGACCGGAGACTACGGGTGGTGGAGAGATCGTGTGCCGGAGCACCAGCAACGGAACCAGTTGTACGGACTGGTCTGGTCGGGTGAGAGGGCACTTGCCCAGGACTCTTAACTGTTTAATAGGCCCGTGATCCTTTGTTTAGGGCCCACCGCCATTAGAGCAGTGCGCTACGCAACAGGGGACAGTGTGTTGCGCAGTAACTGTGTAGTTAAAGTTTGGCTTTTTATTACCTGTGACTTCACGCCCAAAAGCATTGAGGGAGTTCCGATAACTTTTTGATATCCCTTGGATTACAAATATTACGTGCACCAACGTTTGCTAGCAAAGATCCCTTCTATTGGAGAAACTGTCATTGACATTAGTTAGGCCTGACTAGAAATAACAAGTGACAGTACTTGGGCGCCATATTGCCCACTGGGGGGTGGGGGAGCTCGCGAGCATAGTTTATTCAAAGACATTTAGTGTGTAATAAGATTCTATTATATCCTTGTACATTTATATGTTTATAACTTTGGCTTTTGCAGGGCTCTGCATAAGTAACCCGCATATTTGTTTAACCTGTCATTTCTTATTCAGTAATGTACTTTTGTGGTTGAGCAAACACATTGTGTGGAGTATTAACTGCTACAGGGAGACGGCCAACACAGGTAAACCAATTTTGAACTGTGACTGTATACCCCATTGCGGTATTGTGGTTCCTATTGCTAGTGGGTTCCACGATCCCATTTGTTTGACAGCTGTGCCAGTGGAGGGTTAGAGTCAGTTTCTTGGGGTTGACAGCAGTACGGTACAGGCCCAAAACAATACCAGCAGCTCTCTTAACTGGGGGTAGTGCTACACGTGGGGGCTCCTCCGGGATCCTGTACTCTGCAATCAAGCCCCCCCCCCCTTTGTGCCGGCATGGACCCTTTCACTGTGGTCCAGTGGTGCGAATCAGCAGGCGCTTTCCCAGACGAGAGTGTAGCCATTGAACTTCCCGGAAAGGACTGGGAAGAGGGAGAAGTTGACAAGCTTATGAAGGTACTGTCTCCAAGCAGGAGGGCATGGGTAATTGACCTCAGACAAGAAGAGGGAACCTCCCGTACCCACGCATTGGTGGAATGGAGAGGTGAAATACCTGAAAGCTCCAAAGGCAGGAGTGTGCAGACGTTCTATCTAGTACACCCAAAGACTACAAAGGAAGAAGTCCCTGAAACTAGTCAGGGAGAGCCGGCCAGAGAAACAATAACCTCCCCAGCACCCCTGACCACTATTGGTCCTGAACTCCTTAACGCTTTAGGAGACCTTGTGACAAAGTGCCAGAAGAGCAACACAGTGTGTGTGGAAGCCGGATACCAGAAACTGAGGATTTTCTCAGGGAGACAACCTGTGCCGCTTTGATACCTTGATAGAACAAGCAATGCAGGCATTGGAAGGTTGGGAACTGCCAGAGGCCCAAAAAAACAATGCATAAATGAAAGCTTGAAGGGAGCTGCTGCAGAAGCTGTAAAGAATCTAAGGTTTAGCAATGCCACTTGTACCGCCTATGATTATTTAGTCATGCTGCAGGAGGAGTTCAGCCAGTTGGAAAAAGTTACTGACCTAATTTATCAGTTTGAGCACACTATCCAACAGCCAGGGGAACGTCTGTCTGAGTATGTACAAACATTGAATAAAATGCTCTGTCAGATAGTTCTGAAGAAAGGTATGGCACCACAGGCCATAGACCGAGCCAGGATGCAACAGATTCTAAGAGGGGCTCTGCGCTCTGACCCAGTTTGGCTTCATTTGAAAACTTCAGGATTCATGTCCTTAAGTTACCCAGACCTTGTCTGAGTGATGAAGAGGCTTTGCTGAATGACTAGCAGGCGATCAGTCAACACACCTCTCTCCCCTGCGCTGGAGTTAGAGCCACCATGGCCACGGAACAGGACTCTGAAGTGGCTGTCTTAAGTCACAGATGACTCAAGTGCTGGAAATGCTGACTTCCCTGATGGCCAAAAATTCAGAAGCAAGTAAGGAAGGAGAAGCCAAGAAAGAAATGGTTCGGAGTGCTTCAACCCCTATCTACCAACCAAGAAAAGAAGATTTCAACTGTGGAGGGATTGGGCACTATAGGCAGGTGTGCCCCAGCCCGAAGAAAACTGCAGCCCCAAGCCGGCGGAAAACTTCACAGGGCTCTGGTGAAGGAGTCAACCGGGTACCTATCAGTTCCAGTCAACTCCAAAAAATTTAGAGACCTACGGAGGCCGCAGAGGAAAAATAATTCCCCACCCAACATCTCTGGTGCTGCCTTTGAACAATCTGATACTTCCTACTCCAGGTCCAAAAAAAATGCTCAACGGCGGGAGATCAGTGCATACCAGGCCCAACAAGGATTGAGATCCAGGAAGAGGCTGAGAAAGAAAAAGATAAAGAAAGCCCAAACTATAGAGTCCAGTAAGAAGACTTCTCCAAAGAAATTTCCTGTTAAATTGGTGGGACCCTCCCCAGTAGTCCCCATTCAAGTAGAGGGAATTTACACTAAGGCCCTTCTTGAAACGGGAGCTAAAGTAACCCTTCTGTACCGGTATTTTTACCAGAAACATCTGAGACATCTGCCCCTACAGAAGCTTGAAGACTTGGAGATATGGGGCATAGGAACCCAGAGCTTCCCGTACGATGGATACCTTCCAATTAATTTGACCTTTGACCCCTCAGTAGCGGGGGAAGCAGAGATCTTCGACACCCTGGCTGTAGTCTGTCCTCGCCCACCAGAAGCCAACAAGAGTTCCCTCATAATAGGGACCAACACTGACCTGGTCAGGAGATTACTGACACCTGTGGCCCAGGAACAGGATACCCCAACTCCCAGAGTTCACCCTATGTTACAACCGGCCTATCAGTGCTTGGTGCTGGAACAGAACACCCCCAAAAGAAGGAGTGGGAAAGATCTGGAAGCTAGAGAAGTGTACTACAGCCAGGAGAAGTGACTTGTCTGAGGGCCACTGTTAAACTCACCTGGGAACAACCTGGCCCCTTTGTTGTTCTAGAGCCGGATCCTCTGGATAATCATCAAGGGCTGGAAGTAATCCCTGAAGTGGTTCCGTTGAGGGCGCTGAAGAAGAGTAATGGTAGGGTATCGGTGAGCATTAGGAATACCGCCGCCACACCTGTGAAGATCCCGGCCAGAATGTTGTTGGGCCAATTGAACCCTGCCACCCCGGTTGCCCTATCGGACTTGGAGAAGGAAGAAAGGGGTGAAAATACGGTGGAGAAGCTCTCTTTTGAAGACACGACCCTCCCACCGGCCTGGAAGGAGAGGGCCAAGACTCAGTTGGCTAGATGGCAGAAGATCTTTTCCAAGAATGAATTTGATGTGGGGTGTGCAAAGAGTGCCACCCACAAGATTCGCCTACAGGAGGACAAGCCGTTTAGGGAAGGGTCCCCTTGGCCGACTTGGAAGATCTGCACAAGCAACTAGCAGAACTCAAAAGAACAGGCGTTATCTGAGAATCCAGGAGCCCATACGCTTCTCCAATAGTGGTGGTCAGGAAGAAAAATGGGTCACTGAGGCTGTGTATGGACTATCGAACACTCAATAAAAGGACAATACCTGATCAGTACACCACTCCCCGAATAGAAGATGCCTTTCAGAGCTTGTCTGGGGCCAAGTGGTTCAGCGTGATGGACTTAAAATGTGGGTACTACCAAATTCCCATGCACCCTGAAGATCAGGAGAAAACAGCCTTCATTACCCCTGTGGGTTTCTTCAAATTCAATCGCATGCCCCAGGGTTTGTCCGGAGCCCCAGCCACCTTTCAACGACTTATGGAGAATACAGTAGGGGACATGAATCTAATTGAAGTGCTGGTATATCTGGATGACATTATTGTGTTCGGGAGAACCCTGGAGGAACATGAAGAACGATTAGAGAAGGTCCTGAAGAGGCTCCATTATGAAGGCCTCAAGCTTTCTCTAGAAAAGTGTCAATTCTACTAGTCTTCAGTTCATTACCTGGGCCACATCGTGTCCGTGGAAGGAGTATCCACAGATCCAGGAAAGTTGGAGGCCATTACATCTTGGCCCAGGCCCACTAACGTGACTGAACTGCGGTAATTTTTGGGATTCTGCTCCTATTATAGAAGGTTTGTGGAAGGTTTTGCCAAAACTGCCAGGCCTTTGAATGAATTTTTGAATACTGGGGGGGGGGGAAGACGATGACTCAGAAACAGGCAACTTAGTGAAATATACTATAGGACCCAGAAAGCCTGGGGAGGCTATAGAGGATCAGTGGACTATCAAATGTTAAGAAGCCTTTACCAAGTTGAAGGAAAGCCTGACCACTGCACCAGTCTTGGCCTATGCAGACACCAGGAAACCCTATGTGTTACATGTGGACGCCAGTCAAGATGGTCTGGGAGGGGTGTTGTACCAAGAACATGATGATCAATTGAGACCTGTTGCTTATGTGAGCAGATGTTTGGCCCCTGCTGAAAAGAACTACCCCACACACAAGCTGGAATTCCTGGCCTTAAAATTGGCTGTGGTGGACAAACTAAAAGACTACTTGTATGGGGCTGAGTTTGTGGTCAAGACCGTCAATAACTCTCTCACCTACCTCCTGACCACCGCCAAACTAGATGCCACAGGCCACCGATGGCTTGCATCCCTCTCGGGATTCACCTTCAGCCTAAAATACAGGCCCGGGGCTGGAAAAAGAGCTGCAGATGCCCTGTCCAGAAGATCTCATACCCTCAGTGACCCTACTGACAAATGGACTCAGCTGGCCCCAGAGGGAGTGCGAGCCCTATACCAGGGAGTAGAACTTCAGGCCAGTGGAGGATCCAGGGCTGAGGAAATTGGAGTCTCGGTTGTTGAAGTGCCCAGATACTACTGTGATGTAACTCAGGTTGGAGAAGAGAACCTACCTAAGCTGTCAAAAAGAGATCTGAGAAGAGATCAATTGTAAGACCCTCTAGGGAAGTTGGTGTTGGAGGCATTGGAGAACCAGAGCCCAGATATACTCCTAAAAGACTCTTCAAGAGAGGCCCGACTGCTAAGAAGGGAATGGGACCGGTTACAGATACATCAAGGGGTTGTCTACCGAAGGGGCCCCTCTGATGATTTAGAGGATAAGTGGCAACTGTTCCTGCCCGAGAAGCACAGGAAGGCGGCTCTGATTGCTTTGCATGATGATCATGGTCATCTGGGATCAGAAAGGACCTTTCAACTCATAAGAAACAGATTTTATTGGCCCTGCATGCGGGTTGAAGTAGAAGAATACTGCCATTCTTGTGCCTGCTGCGTACAAAGAAAGACCCTGCCCCATCAAGCTGCCCCAATGGGCCACCTACAAAGTCAGGGACCCCTGGAACTGGTGTGCATTGATTTCCTTTGCCTGGAGCCTGATCTGAGTGGGCAAGGGAATGTTTTGGTAGTAACTGATCATTTCATTAGATATGCTCAAGCATTCCCAACTAAAGACCAGAAGGCCTCAGCAGTGGCCAAAGTGCTTGTTGAAAAGTTCTGTGTGCACTATGGCTTGCCCCAACGCCTCCACTCTGATCAGGGGAGGGACTTTGAAAGCAGACTGATTAGAAAGTTGTTAGATTTATTGGGCATCAAGAAAACTAGAACAACCCGTACCATCCACAGGGGGATGCTTAGCCTGAATGGTTTAAATCGGACACTGCTAGATATGTTGGGAACATTGAGTTTGGAGCAAGCATGTAGCTGCTATTGTACATGCCTACAACAGTACGACCAGTGATGCTAGTGGAAACTCCCTGTATAGACTGATGTTTGGGCGGGAAGCACGGCTACTGGTGGATCTGGCCTTTGGCACCTCACTGGATCATACCACAGCAGCATCCCACAAGGGGTATGTAGATCGGTTGCGAAAGAGTTTAAGGCTGGCATACGAGAAGGCCCAGGCAACATCTGATAAAAGAGGATTGAGGAACAAGCAAAACTTTGAACTGAAGGTCCGGATACATGATCTACAGCCAGGAGACAGGGTGCTGTTGCGGAACTTGGGTATCCCGGGAAAAATAGGATTTTTTACTCACCGTAAAATCCTTTTCTCTGAGTCCATGGACCGACACAGCTTCTCTATTGACAAAGTGGGTATTATCCGTTAATTAGGAGTGACTAGGCAGAAAAACTTGTAAAAAGTGTTGCATCACACCTTCTACAGTACCGCCCAGGGGGCGGACCCTCTGGGTATACCCTCTCAGTCTGCACATCGCAGATCAGTTCGTCAAAAAGCAGTACAAACTTAAAAGGAGGGGTGGGTGCTGTGTCGGTCCATGGACTCAGAGAAAAGGATTTTACGGTGAGTAAAAAATCCTATTTACTCTTTCGTCCATGGACCGACACAGCTTCTCTATTGACAAAGTGGGACGTCCCAAAGCAGTGTCAGAGAAAAAACGAGGGGTGGTAACAGCATAAAAACAAACTTCACCCCAAAACACAAAACAGCACTCCTCCAACGGAGGAGTTGCAACTCTAAACAGCCGCCTGCAAAACCTTGCGGCCGAAAGAGGCATCCGAAGATGCACCTACATCAACTTTGTAGAATTTTGTGAAAGTGTGAGCGGACGACCAAGTCGCCGCTTTACATAGTTGGGAAACAGACGCTTGATGTCGGAAAGCCCAAGAGGCACCTATTGCCCTGGTCGAATGCGCCGTGACAGGAAAGGGGGGCGCCTGACCCTTTAAGGCGTAAGCCTGGATTACTATCTGTCGGATCCACCTAGAGATGGTGGCCGATGAGACTGCTTGGCCCTTCTTGGGACCAGCCACCGAAACAAACAGTGAGTCTGACTTCCGGAACAGGGAAGTAGCAGATATGTATACTCTCAAAGCTCGGACAACGTCCAAGGAATGCAACGCCGACTCCTTAGGATTCGACGGCTGAGGACACAAGGATGGAAGTACAATGTCTTCGTTGAGATGAAAAGCCGAAACGACCTTCGGAAGAAAGGAAGGCTGCGGCCGCAGCACCACCTTATCCTTGTGGAAAATCAAATAGGGAGCCTTGCAGGACAAGGCTGCCAGCTCAGAGACTCGTCTAACTGACGTAACAGCCACCAAAAAGACCACCTTCTGAGAAAGTGTCAACAGGGGAATATCTCTAATATTCTCAAACGGTGCCTTCTGAAGCACCGAGAGGACCAGGTTCAAGTCCCACGGAGGTAACGGGGGGCGGACCGGAGGGGCCACATGTCGAACCCCCTGCACAAATGTACTCACGAGAGAGTGAGTCGCCAGGGGTCGCTGAAAAAAGACAGCCAGGGCAGATATCTGTCCCTTAATCGTACTTAGGGCAAGCCTTTGGTCTACCCCATGCTGTAAAAACAGCAGGATTCTGGAAACCAAATAGGTACGCGGATGCCATTTCATTTCCTCACACATGGAGATGTAGGCCCTCCAAGTGCGGTGATAGACCTTCCTAGAGGACGGTTTCCGAGCACTTCTCATAGTAGAAATTACTGAGTCTGACAGGCCCCGGTCTCTCAGTACCTGGTTCTCAACAGCCATGCCGTTAAAGCCAATGACTGTAAAGCAGGATGGAATATGGGACCTTGCGACAGCAGGTCCTTCCGTAGTGGTAGGCGCCAGGGGACGTCTGCTACCAGACGTACTAGATCGGCGTACCAAGGACGCTGAGGCCAATCTGGAGCGATTAGGATCATTGGAATTCCCTCTGCCTCCACTCTGCGGAGCAGAAGAGGAAGAAGCCTTAAGGGAGGGAAGGCATAGATTAGCCGATACTGGCCCCACGATGCTACCAACGCGTCCGTTGCGTCTGCCCATGGGTCTCTTGACCGGGCCACAAACCTCAATACCTTCCGATTGAGTCGGGAAGCCAGAAGATCTACGTCTGGTGTGCCCCATCTTTGGCAGAGGAGTTGGAACACCTCCGGGTGTAAGGACCATTCTCCCTGGTCCAGCATCTGGCGGCTCAGGTAGTCCGCCTGCCAGTTTTCCACACCCGGAATGTACACGGCCGACAGTGCCGGTACGCTCCTCTCTGCCCACTTCAGGATGCGAGCGATCTCCGATGCTGCAGCTGAGCTTCTTGTTCCTCCTTGATGATTGACATATGCCACTGCTGTGGCGTTGTCTGACTGGCTCCTGACTGGACGCCCTTGCAGTCTCTGAGACCATTTGAAGAGGCACAGCTTGATCGCCCGGATCTCCAGGACATTGATCGGCAGGAGGGCTTCCTCTGGGGTCCAGCGACCTTGCGCCGACTGGACACCCCAGACTCCCCCCCAACCTGTAAGGCTGGCGTCCGTCGTGATCACTATCCAGTAAACCGGAAGAAATGACTTCCCGGCCATTAGAGCCGGTGCTGTCAGCCACCATACCAGGGATCTCCTGACTAGGTGGCTCACTCGGATTTGATAATCCAGAGATGAAGGGCATCTGTTCCATCTGGACAGAACTTCCCTCTGTAACACTCGAGTGTGGTATTGAGCATATGGGACCGCCACGAAGGAGGCTACCATGAGGCCCAACACTCGCATGCAAAAACGGAGTGACGACCAATTCCTGGAAGTCAGCTGCCGTACTGCAGCCCGGAGGGTCTGCAACTTCTCCACAGGGAGGAATACCTTTGCCTCTGAGGAATCCAGAATCAACCCCAGGTACACTAGGCGTTGAGTGGGCACTAGTGATGAGCCGAACACCCCCGGGTTCGGTTCGCACCAGAACCCGCGAACGGACCGAAAGTTCGAACGAACATTAGAACCCTATTAAATACAATGGATGCGAACGTTCGAATTCTAAAGTGCTAATTATAACAACTATTATGCATGTTATTGTCCTAAAAAGGGTTTGGGAACCCGGGTTCTGCACCAGGGGACATGTATCAATGCAAAAAGAAGTTTTAAAAACGGTCGTTTTTCGGGAGCAGTCATTTTAATGATGCATAAAGTGAAAAAAAAAGTCAAATATTCCTTTAAATATCGTACCTGGGGGGTGTCTAAAGTATGCCTGTGAAGTGCCACGTGTTTCCCGTGTTTAGAACTGTCCCTGCACAAAATGACACTTCTAAAGGAAAAAAAAGCCATTTAAAACTGCTTGCGGCTTTAATGTAATGTCTGGTCCCGGTAATATGGATGAAATTCTTTAAGAAAAATGGCATAGCTACCCCATGACCCCCCCCCTACCCCAGCCCATTACCAGCCCCTTTGGGTCTTGTATGGATATTAAGGGGAACCCCGCACATAAAATAAAAAAGGCCCTATATACTCTGAACAGCCCTATACAGGCGGTGCATACAAGACAGGGACTGTAGGTTTGTTCTTATGTAGAGTCTGTTTGTAATTTTGAACAGGTACATTGTTGAAGTGTAGCTCCAGACCAAAAATCTATATTTAAACTTTTTGGAAAACATAGGTAAGGGTTATCACCCCTGTAACATTTGTTTTGCTGTCTGTGCCCCTGTTCAGAACATTTCACCTCACTTTCCGTCCCAATGACAACTGTTTTTGAAATGTGGTGTTTTTCTTGAAACAAGGATTGCTGATAAAGCATCAGTACAGAGGAGACACCTTTCTCCCATATTTATTCTTACAGGAGAGAATTTTCCTTCCTAGTGGTAGATTTCCTCTCACTTCCTGTTGTCTTCTTGCGTTTGCAAGTAGGAGTCGTTTGTAAGTTGGATGTTTGAAAGTAGGGACCTGCCGTATATACTCTGCAGAAATAGGCCCCTTAGTTGTTGGTGTTGGCACAACACTGTAAGCACTCACAGTTACTCTTGGTTGGTGCTGGAACGCCCTGCTGTCAACTATTATATCAGGAATTTTAATTACATATAATTGTTGAACAGTGGTAGTAAAAATTGGGCCTTTGATGGTGGTGCTGGTGCCACAACACTGTAAGCCCTGACAGTTACTCTTGGTGGGTGCAGCAATGGGCCCTGCTGTGAATTATTAGATCAAGAATTGTAATTACATGCCCCTGTTGAACAGGGGCTGAAAAATTGGGCCTTAGGCACTGGTGGCACAACACTGCAACCCCTCACAGCAACTGTACTTGGAGCACAGCAATGAGCCCTGTTGCAAAGTATTGCTTCAAAAATTGTAATGACACGCCCCTGTTAAACAGGGGCTGAAAAATTGGGCCTTAGGCACTGGTGGCACAACACTGCAACTCCTCACAGATACTGTACTTGGAGCACACCAATGAGCCCTGTTGCAAAGTATTGCTTCAAAAATTGTAATGACACGCCCCTGTTAAACAGGGGCTGAAAAATTGGGCCTTAGGCACTGGTGGCACAACACTGCAACTCCTCACAGATACTGTACTTGGAGCACAGCAATGAGCCCTGTTGCAAAGTATTGCTTCAAAAATTGTAATTACACGCCCCTGTTAAACAGGGGCTGAAAAATTGGGCGTTAGGCACTGGTGGCACAACACTGCAACTCCTCACAGATACTGTACTTGGAGCACAGCAATGAGCCCTGTTGCAAAGTATTGCTTCAAAAATTGTAATTACACGCCCCTGTTAAACAGGGGCTGAAAAATTGGGCGTTAGGCACTGGTGGCGGCACCCATAAACAAAAATGATCTTACAAGCTATCATCATCAATCGTATCATTGAGGACTCGGAGGAGGAGGATAGCCAGTCAACATAACAGCACAGGCACTCAGCATCAGCATCAGTCTTGAAGGGATGTGACATGTTAAAATCAATTAGTCTGTTATATCAGCATCAGGTGTGTGGTAGCTGGTGGTGATCCAAGACTGGTTCATCTTGATGAAAGTCAGTCGATCAACCGAGTCGGTGGACAGGCGCACCCTGTGATCCGTGACAAATCCTCCAGCAGCACTGAATGTGCGTTCCGAAAGAACGCTGGATGCAGGACAGGCCAGTAGCTCAATTGCATACTGTGCAAGCTCTGGCCAGTGATCCATCCTCAAGACCCAGTAAGCCAGAGGATTTTCGGTGGGGAAGGTGTCCAAGTCTGACCTTGCCCCTAGATATTCCTGCACCATGTTTATCAGACGCTGGCGATGGTTGCTGGAACCGATCATACTTTGGGGCTGCGGACTAAAGAATTGTCTGAACGCATCGGTCAGACGGCCACCTTCCCCACCGCTCCTTCTTTGACTGGCCGAAGCCTCAGCAACTCGTTGTCCAGGACCAGGAGTTTGCAACCTCCCAGTCTCTGGGAACGCGTTGCACAGACCTTTCTGCAAGGCCTCCCGGAGTTGTCTCATCCTCTGCTCCCTCTGCGACGGTAACATAAGGTCCGCAACCTTACCCTTGTACCGTGGATCAAGGAGAGTGGCCAGCCAGTAATGGTCCCTCTCCTTGATCCGAAGAATACGAGGATCCTTCCGCAGACTTTGCAGGATCAGGGAGGCCATGCAGCGTAGGTTTGCTGAGGCATTCGCTCCGGAGTCCTCTGGGTCACTAAGGACGACATGATCCGCAGCCACCTCCTCCCAGCCACGTACAAGTCCACTGGTTTCTTGGGACTGTAAATCATCCCTAAA
Source organism: Rana muscosa (assembly GCA_029206835.1). Taxonomy (NCBI): domain Eukaryota; kingdom Metazoa; phylum Chordata; class Amphibia; order Anura; family Ranidae; genus Rana; species Rana muscosa. The sequence continues at coordinate 341,912,969 of CM055118.1, read as the reverse complement.
AGACTGCTGCTGATGATGCTGAGTGCCAGCCTCCACCTCCATGCTGACACAATCCTCCTCCTCCTCCTCCTCCTCCTCCTCCTCTTCCTGTGCGATGGGTGGGACAGAAGGAACACTGTCTGGGTAAAGGGGGCCTTGAGAGGCAAGGAAGTCCTCCTCTTCCTGCCTCTGTTCTGCCTCAAGTGCCCTGTCCATTATTCCACGCAGCGTGTGCTCCAACAGGTGGACAAGAGGTACAGTGTCACTGATGCATGCACTGTCACTGCTCACCATCCTCGTGGCCTCCTCAAATGGTGCCAGGACAGTGCATGCATCCCTGATCATGCCCCACTGGCGTGGAGAAAAAAAACCAAGCTCCCCTGACCCTGTCCTGGTGCCGTAGTCGCACAGGTACTCATTGATGGCCCTCTGCTGCGTGTGCAGCCGCTGCAGCATGGCCAACGTTGAGTTCCACCTGGTGGGCATGTCACATATAAGGCGGTTCTTGGGCAGGTTCAACTCCTTTTGCAGCTCAGCCAGGCGAGCACTGGCATTATAAGATCTGCGGAAATGCACACAGACTTTCCTGGCCTGCCTCAGGACATCCTGTAAGCCCGGGTACCTGCCCAAGAAGCGCTGCACCACCAGGTTAAGGACGTGAGCCACACAGGGCACATGGGTCAGTTGTCCCTGTCGGAGGGCGGAGAGGAGGTTGGTGCCATTGTCGCAAACCACCATTCCTGGCTTAAGCTGGCGTGGCGTCAACCACCTCTCGGCCTGGCCCTGCAGAGCAGACAGGACCTCTGCCCCAGTGTGGCTTCTGTCCCCCAAACACACCAGCGCAAGCACGGCATGGCATCTTTTTGCCTGCGTACTTGCGTAGCCCCGTGAACGGCTACGGAGCACCGCTGGTTCATAGGACAAACCACAGGAAGAGGCCATGGAGGAAGAAGAAGAGGAGGGGGTGGAGGAGAGAGGTGTGTCACAACCAGTAGTAGCATTTTGGAGGCGTGGCGGTGGGACAACCTCCAACACTACTGCACCTTGTCCTGAATCCTTCCCAGCTGCCAAAAGAGTGACCCAATGGGCCGTGAAAGAAAGGTAACGTCCCTGTCCATGCCTGCTGGACCATGAGTCAGCGGTAATATGCACCTTACCGCTGACCGCCCTGTCCAGCGAGGCCAAGACATTGCCTTCCACATGCCGGTAGAGAGCCGGAATAGCCTTCCGTGAGAAAAAGTGGCGTTTGGGAACCTGCCACTGAGGAACTGCACATTGCACAAACTCACGGAAGGGGGCCGAGTCTACCAACTGAAAAGGCAGCAGTTGAAGCGCTAGCAATTTAGCCAAGCTAGCATTCAACCGCTGGGCATGTGGATGGCTGGGAGTGAACTTCTTTCGACGGTCCAGCAGCTGGGGCAGGGAAATTTGCCTGCTAGAATCGGACGTCGGTGTACTGCTAGCAGAGTGGGCGCAAGTACTTGGCTGTGACACACCTAATTCTACACCTTCATTCCTCTCAGTGCATGTTTCAGAGAGGACTGAAGTTATAGTGGGGTTGGAGATCCCAGCTGATGCGGTGCAAGGAGAGGTCCGCTTTGTTCTTTGGTGTGGGTCTTTGAGGTAGGCTTGCCAACGAGCTGCATGGCAGGTCAACATATGTCTGGTCAGGCATGTGGTACCCAAGCGGCTGATGTTTTGGCCACGCGATATACGCTTGAGACATATGTTGCAAACAGCAGCTGTGCGATCTGATGCACTAGCCTCAAAAAAGGCCCACACCAAAGAACTTTTTGAATGACGGGCAGAGGCAGCGCCCTGCACAGGCGGAGCTCTGCGGTGTGATTCCGTCGGTGTACTGCCCTTACGCTGGCCACCAAAGGGCATCCTGCCTCGTTGGAGATGTGCCTCCTCCTCATCCTCCTCCTCCTCCTCTCTCCTATTAGGCACCCACGTGGAGTCAGTGACCTCATCATCCCCTCCCTCCTCATCACTGGAGCCAATCTGGCAGTATGCTGCAGCTGCTGGAACATGACTGCCAGATTGGTGTCCTTCTTGAGCATCCCCTCTGTCTGCTCTCACGCTACTGCCTTCCTCTAGCTGGGTTTCATCATCAGACCCTTCGAAACGCTGGGCATCCTCCTGGAGCATGTACCCAACACTGTGCTGAAACAGTTCGGGGGACTCCTCAGGAGGAGGACATGGTGGGTCTAGGGAAGGAGTGACTGATGATTTGTCTGACATTGATACCAGGGAAGACGACGCTTTGGCAGCTGCTTTTCCAGTACCCTGAGCCTGGGTGAGAGAGGATGAGGAGGAGGAGGAGGGCTTGGTCATCCACTCTACCAAGTCTTCGGCATGATGTGGCTCAACATGTCCAGCTGCCGAAAAGAAGGACAAGCGTGTCCCATGGCCATGTGCTGATGACAATGCACCGCGTCCACGACCAGCACTGTTGCCCCCAGACACAGAGCCTGCTTGCCCTCTTTTATTGCCTCCTGACTGTCTGCCTCTCCTTGTTTGCCTTCCAGACATTCTAATAGATGGCCTGCAGGGAGATGGGAAAAAAGCAATAAGGGCTACCTTCAGGTGTCCTTCTCTGTCCCTTGAAACAAGGACTTGCAGAGTGAAATAAACTGACACTCTCCCTACCTACAGTTTTCTGTCCCTAGAATAAATGTTTTTTTTAATCACAATATAGCACAAGGACAATTCAGTCACTGTCCTTCCAGGTCCCTGGAAACAAGGACTTGCAGAGTGAAATAAACTGACACTCTCCCTACCTACAGTTTTCTGTCCCTAGAATAAATGTTTTTTTTAAGCACAATATAGCACAAGGACAATTCACTCACTGTCCTTACAGGTCCCTGGAAACAAGGACTTGCAGAGTGAAAGAAAAAAAACACTCTCCCTACCTACAGTTTTCTGTCCCTAGAAAAAATGTTTTTTTTAATCACAATATAACACAAGGACAATTCACTCACTGTCCTTCCAGGTCCCTGGAAACAAGGACTTGCAGAGTGAAATAAACTGACACTCTCCCTACCTACAGTTTTCTGTCCCTAGAATAAATGTTTTTTTTAAGCACAATATAGCACAAGGACAATTCACTCACTGTCCTTACAGGTCCCTGGAAACAAGGACTTGCAGAGTGAAAGAAAAAAAACACTCTCCCTACCTACAGTTTTCTGTCCCTAGAATAAATGTTTTTTTTAATCACAATATAGCACAAGGACAATTCAGTCACTGTCCTTCCAGGTCCCTGGAAACAAGGACTTGCAGAGTGAAAGAAAAAAAACACTCTCCCTACCTACAGTTTTCTGTCCCTAGAAAAAATGTTTTTTTTAATCACAATATAACACAAGGACAATTCACTCACTGTCCTTCCAGGTCCCTGGAAACAAGGACTTGCAGAGTGAAATAAACTGACACTCTCCCTACCTACAGTTTTCTGTCCCTAGAATAAATGTTTTTTTTAATCACAATATAGCACAAGGACAATTCAGTCACTGTCCTTCCAGGTCCCTGGAAACAAGGACTTGCAGAGTGAAATAAACTGACACTCTCCCTACCTACAGTTTTCTGTCCCTAGAATAAATGTTTTTTTTAAGCACAATATAGCAAAAGGACAATTCACTCACTGTCCTTACAGGTCCCTGGAAACAAGGACTTGCAGAGTGAAATAAACTGACACTCTCCCTACCTACAGTTTTCTGTCCCTAGAATAAATGTTTTTTTTAAGCACAATATAGCACAAGGACAATTCACTCACTGTCCTTACAGGTCCCTGGAAACAAGGACTTGCAGAGTGAAAGAAAAAAAAACACTCTCCCTACCTACAGTTTTCTGTCCCTAGAAAAAATGTTTTTTTTAATCACAATATAACACAAGGACAATTCACTCACTGTCCTTCCAGGTCCCTGGAAACAAGGACTTGCAGAGTGAAATAAACTGACACTCTCCCTACCTACAGTTTTCTGTCCCTAGAATAAATGTTTTTTTTAAGCACAATATAGCACAAGGACAATTCACTCACTGTCCTTACAGGTCCCTGGAAACAAGGACTTGCAGAGTGAAAGAAAAAAAACACTCTCCCTACCTACAGTTTTCTGTCCCTAGAAAAAATGTTTTTTTTAATCACAATATAACACAAGGACAATTCAGTCACTGTCCTTCCAGGTCCCTGGAAACAAGGACTTGCAGAGTGAAATAAACTGACACTCTCCCTACCTACAGTTTTCTGTCCCTAGAATAAATGTTTTTTTTAAGCACAATATAGCACAAGGACAATTCACTCACTGTCCTTACAGGTCCCTGGAAACAAGGACTTGCAGAGTGAAAGAAAAAAAACACTCTCCCTACCTACAGTTTTCTGTCCCTAGAATAAATGTTTTTTTTAATCACAATATAGCACAAGGACAATTCAGTCACTGTCCTTCCAGGTCCCTGGAAACAAGGACTTGCAGAGTGAAAGAAAAAAAACACTCTCCCTACCTACAGTTTTCTGTCCCTAGAAAAAATGTTTTTTTTAATCACAATATAACACAAGGACAATTCACTCACTGTCCTTCCAGGTCCCTGGAAACAAGGACTTGCAGAGTGAAATAAACTGACACTCTCCCTACCTACAGTTTTCTGTCCCTAGAATAAATGTTTTTTTTAATCACAATATAGCACAAGGACAATTCAGTCACTGTCCTTCCAGGTCCCTGGAAACAAGGACTTGCAGAGTGAAATAAACTGACACTCTCCCTACCTACAGTTTTCTGTCCCTAGAATAAATGTTTTTTTTAATCACAATATAGCACAAGGACAATTCACTCACTGTCCTTACAGGTCCCTGGAAACAAGGACTTGCAGAGTGAAATAAACTGACACTCTCCCTACCTACAGTTTTCTGTCCCTAGAATAAATGTTTTTTTTAAGCACAATATAGCACAAGGAGAATTCACTCACTGTCCTTCCAGGTCCCTGGAAACAAGGACTTGCAGAGTGAAAGAAAAAAAACACTCTCCCTACCTACAGTTTTCTGTCCCTAGAAAAAATGTTTTTTTTTAATCACAATATAACACAAGGACAATTCACTCACTGTCCTTCCAGGTCCCTGGAAACAAGGACTTGCAGAGTGAAATAAACTGACACTCTCCCTACCTACAGTTTTCTGTCCCTAGAATAAATGTTTTTTTTAATCACAATATAGCACAAGGACAATTCAGTCACTGTCCTTCCAGGTCCCTGGAAACAAGGACTTGCAGAGTGAAATAAACTGACACTCTCCCTACCTACAGTTTTCTGTCCCTAGAATAAATGTTTTTTTTAATCACAATATAGCACAAGGACAATTCAGTCACTGTCCTTCCAGGTCCCTGGAAACAAGGACTTGCAGAGTGAAATAAACTGACACTCTCCCTACCTACAGTTTTCTGTCCCTAGAATAAATGTTTTTTTTAATCACAATATAGCACAAGGACAATTCAGTCACTGTCCTTCCAGGTCCCTGGAAACAAGGACTTGCAGAGTGAAATAAACTGACACTCTCCCTACCTACAGTTTTCTGTCCCTAGAATAAATGTTTTTTTTAATCACAATATAGCACAAGGACAATTCAGTCACTGTCCTTCCAGGTCCCTGGAAACAAGGACTTGCAGAGTGAAATAAACTGACACTCTCCCTACCTACAGTTTTCTGTCCCTAGAATAAATGTTTTTTTTAATCACAATATAGCACAAGGACAATTCAGTCACTGTCCTTCCAGGTCCCTGGAAACAAGGACTTGCAGAGTGAAATAAACTGACACTCTCCCTACCTACAGTTTTCTGTCCCTAGAATAAATGTTTTTTTTAATCACAATATAGCACAAGGACAATTCACTCACTGTCCTTACAGGTCCCTGGAAACAAGGACTTGCAGAGTGAAATAAACTGACACTCTCCCTACCTACAGTTTTCTGTCCCTAGAATAAATGTTTTTTTTAAGCACAATATAGCACAAGGACAATTCACTCACTGTCCTTACAGGTCCCTGGAAACAAGGACTTGCAGAGTGAAAGAAAAAAAACACTCTCCCTACCTACAGTTTTCTGTCCCTAGAAAAAATGTTTTTTTTAATCACAATATAACACAAGGACAATTCACTCACTGTCCTTCCAGGTCCCTGGAAACAAGGACTTGCAGAGTGAAATAAACTGACACTCTCCCTACCTACAGTTTTCTGTCCCTAGAATAAATGTTTTTTTTAATCACAATATAGCACAAGGACAATTCAGTCACTGTCCTTCCAGGTCCCTGGAAACAAGGACTTGCAGAGTGAAATAAACTGACACTCTCCCTACCTACAGTTTTCTGTCCCTAGAATAAATGTTTTTTTTAATCACAATATAGCACAAGGACAATTCAGTCACTGTCCTTCCAGGTCCCTGGAAACAAGGACTTGCAGAGTGAAATAAACTGACACTCTCCCTACCTACAGTTTTCTGTCCCTAGAATAAATGTTTTTTTTAATCACAATATAGCACAAGGACAATTCACTCACTGTCCTTACAGGTCCCTGGAAACAAGGACTTGCAGAGTGAAATAAACTGACACTCTCCCTACCTACAGTTTTCTGTCCCTAGAATAAATGTTTTTTTTAAGCACAATATAGCACAAGGAGAATTCACTCACTGTCCTTCCAGGTCCCTGGAAACAAGGACTTGCAGAGTGAAAGAAACTGACACTGTCCCTACCTACAGTTTTCTGTCCCTAGAATAAATGTTTTTTTTAAGCACACTATAGCACAAGCACAAAACACACTGACACTCTCCCTACCTATCCTTCTCTTTCCCTAAACTAAAGGAATCCAGGTTAAGCAAGAAAGAAATAACAGTCACTGTCCCTGCCTATGCTGCTCTATCCCTGCTCCGGAACACACTACACTAGGCCGCCGTGCTGGCGGCCTTTTATAGTGTGGGGCGTGTACTAAACACCCTCAGCAATAATTGGCCACAGGCATCCTGCCTGTGGCCAATCATTGCTCTCCTCGCTGCCGGCGCTGGGATTGGCCAAGCATGCGGGGTCACAGTGCATGCTTGGCCAATCACAGCGCCTGGATGACACTGCGATGGCGTAGTGCATTGTGGGCCGTTCGCGTCACTCGAATTTGGCGCGAACGGCCCAAATCGTTCGATCTTCGTCGAACGATCGAACAGCCGATGTTCGAGTCGAACGTATGTTCGACTCGAACACGAAGCTCATCCCTAGTGGGCACCAATACTGACTTTTGCGTGTTTAGTATCCAACCACAGTCTCGAAGAGTCTGACAGGTAATGGACACGCTTACCTCTAATTCTGAGCTTGAAGGGCCCTTCAGCAGAAGGTCGTCCAAGTAACCTGTGATAGCGATACCCCGCTGTCTTAGAAGTGCCAGAATCGGAGCGAGCACCTTGGTGAACGTCCTGGGTGCTGAGGCAAGGCCAAACGGGAGGGCCACAAACTGGTAGTGGTTCTTCCCGATAGCAAATCGCAGAAACCTCTGGTGTCTGGAGTATATGGGGACATGCAGGTATGCGTCCTTGATGTCCAAGGAGGCCAGAAAGTCCCCCGGATGGAGAGCCGTGACTACGGATCGAACCGACTCCATCCGAAATCTTTGTACCTTCACAAAGCAATTGAGGGCTCTGAGATCCAAGATTGGACGAACCCCCTCCTTCTTTGGCACAATGAACAGATTTGAGTAAAAACCCTGACCCCGTTCCTGTTCTGGAACTGGAATAACTACCCCGCGTTCCAGTAGACCCTGGACCGCCCCATACAGGGCCTCCCGACGGGTCGGTAGTAGCTGGAGATTGGAGGTGATGAATCTGTCTGGTGGACAAGAGAGAAATTCTATCTTGTAGCCTGAGGAGATTACTTCGCAAACCCACCTGTCGGAGACTAGAGCAGTCCACTGAGTCGCGAATTTGCGAAGACGTCCCCCCACCCGAGAGCTGGGTGGGGGCGGACCTTCATGTGGACGCAGATTTGTCCACAGGCTTGTTGGGTCTGCGGGACCAAGGACGCTTTTGTCCTTGGGCAGGCGCTTTTTCGGCCTGGGGTCTTTTCCCTGTCGCCTTAAGAGGGCGAAAAAACCGCTTACGTGCAGTAAAGGAGGGCCCTTGCCCTTGGCGTGGTCCCCTACCCTTGCTAGTTTGGGGAAGCAAAGTGCTTTTACCTCCTGTAGCATCCTTGATGATGTCATCCAGAGAAGCCCCAAAAAGTCTGTCGCCCTTAAAAGGCAGATCCAATAGGGCTTTCTTGGAAGTCTGGTCCGCAGACCAGCCCTTTAGCCAGATCAGGCGGCGTATTGCTACTGCATAAACCGAAGCTCTTGACAGCAGGGGAATAGTATCCATGTCTGACTCGCAGACAAACTTAAGGCCCTGGACCAACTGGTCGGCCAAAGTTATCTCATTAGGAGGAGCATCTCGCTCCTTTAACCCCTGGAGTAGCAATTTTGCCCATTCAGTAAGTGTCTGAGACACTAGGGCCCCCGCCAATGCCGGGCGTACTGCTGAGCCTACCACTGAGTATAGGTAGCGAGCGAGTGCTTCAGCCTTCTTATCCACAGGGTCCTTGAAAACAGGAGCCCCTTCTACTGGAATAGTGGTGGCTCTATTAAGTCTGGACACCGAAGGGTCCACTATAGGGGGAGAGGTCCATATCTTCAGAAAACTCTCCTCAAAGGGGTACCGTACTGCAAACCTCTTTGGGGCTGTAAAGACCCTCAGTGGGTTCTCCCATTCCTTGTATAAGAGTTTGTCAAAATAAGACACACAAGGGAACACCTTAGCAGTGCGGGCAGGTTTACGAAACCCAAAGGGGACTGGAGTATCTGCTACTTCTTCAGTCCTTTCCAACTTTAGCGTATCCCGCACTGCAGTAATAAGGTCAGATACCAAAGCCGTCTCGCGTACTGACCTGGACTTGGAGTCCTCCTCACTGTCCGATCGGTCACGGTCTGCAGTCTCTGATGCATCAGAATCTGGGCCATGAGCCGTAGCTGGACCTGGTTCTGCATCAGAAATATCCCCAGAAGATTGCAGGGGACGGGGGCGTTTATTACCCCCTGTATTCCCGTGTGCTGCTTCCACCCTGGCAGCAAACGCCTCTAGGATTGCCGACATAGCGTCCATAGACACCTCAGGGACACCAGCTGCTAAATCTGGTGTTTCAGGGGAGAAGACATCTGGCTCAGATGCCATGCTGACCACACGCTGACACTCACAGGGCTCCAGGCAAGATATCAATAGGCCACCCTCCTGCGCTGCAGAGATGCTGGGTTACCCAGAGGACTCACCACCCTGGATAGGTACTGCTATGCTGCGCCTATGATGCTGTCCCCTTGCTGCTGTGTCAGTCTGCTTCTTTTATCAGCACTTCCTGTGTGAATTTTCGCGCCAGTGTAATGCACCCTAGAGGCCGGAGGCTCTCGCAAAATGGTTGCCAAAACCGTCTGTATGGAAGATAATGTGGGCTCTAAGAAAATGGCCGCCGACAGAAGATAGAGGTCAGGCAGCCATAGCCCACAAAAAAGATGGCCGCCGAACGGCAATATCTGCATACAGGGTGGACAAACATGGCCGCCGATCACCTGATAGGGGCCAGTGGGTGTGGCCGAACTACAGGAAGATGGCCGCCAGGCAGTTACAAGAGGCCAAACTTGGCATGGACCACCTCAAAATGGCCGCCGACAGCATGGAGACACAGAAACACAGGTAAGCAAAAATGACATTTCTTTTAAATGTTAGTTACAGCCAGCCCCGCTCCAGTGGGACCCCCTAGGTGACCCCCAGCACCCAGCAACCTTTAGCTAGAAGCCCAGGGAGGAGGGAAAGGCAGGGAGAGAGGGAAGAAAGGGGCCACAACCACTTACTTGATCTCTCCAGGAATGTCCAGCTAAATCACCCAGCCGAGGCAGGGGAGTTTTACTTACCTATCCTGCATGTATTCTGCTGGAAGACATTCCAAACAGATCATCGTCCGCGCACGGAAGGTGACTGTTGGCCAGGCATGCTGTGATTGGACCCAGAAGGGACGATCATATGTATGCCCTGGAGCATGACGCTCACCGGACAGGCTGCTGCGACTCGGCCGTAAGGTCAGCCGAAGCTGAGCGGTCCGATGCAAGCCTTGGAGCGTAAGCTCACCGGCCAGGCTGCTGCGACTCGGCCGTAAGGTCAGCCGAAGCTGAGCGGTCCGATGCAGGCCCTGGAGCGTAGGCTCACCGGCCACCCGTGGAGCGACGGGCATGTCGTGGAAAACCCAGCGCGTAGCTAGGGTCGGCACACGCTCGATGGCCGAAACTGGGGAGACTACAAGGATCGAGGATCCAGCCTGTCACCCAGTCGGCAGTTGATCGAAGATCGCAGGAAACAACAAATGTAGCAAAAAAATAAAAAATATATATATCTTTTTTCCCCGGACCAATGAGCCCGAAGGGAGCCATGTCCTACTCCTTGCTAGACAGAAAAAAACTGATCTGCGATGTGCAGACTGAGAGGGTATACCCAGAGGGTCCGCCCCCTGGGCGGTACTGTAGAAGGTGTGATGCAACACTTTTTACAAGTTTTTCTGCCTAGTCACTCCTAATTAACGGATAATACCCACTTTGTCAATAGAGAAGCTGTGTCGGTCCATGGACGAAAGAGTAACATAAGTTAGCTGACCGTTGGAGATCACAGCCATATGTTATCTGTAAGCAGCTGCCAGGCCTGCCGGTGTATCAGATCAAGCCAGAGGGAAGTGTAGGCCCATTAAAGACTTGGCATAGAAATAATTTATTACCCCTCTCTGAAGCAGTCCGCCTACCTCCTGCATTGTGTTCCCATGAATCCCCTCCAGCCTCACGTACCCCTAGACCAGTTACCAGGTCTCAGGCAACCCTGTCAGAAGCAGGGGATGATAAAACTGAGGAGGAGATCAGTGATGATGAGGAAATGGAACTTGATTGGTTGTGGTCATCTCAAGTACTGGAACCTCTGACCGCTACCCCATTGCCATCTGAAGCCGCTGCTAATGAAACTCTAAACACAGAGGCTACTGAGTTTATGCCACACAATACTCTCACTGAGGAATGGGAGGATGCTCTGGATTCCTTTCAAACAGAAGACCCCAGAGAGCCATCATCTCCTTCTGAAGCTGATCTAGATGTTCCTGAAGTAGCAGAGTCTAGCACGCCTGACCCAGAGGGGAGAATCATTGAAAAGGATACAGAAATAGTAGAACCCACTGCTCTTGATATCCAGACCCCAAGGGAACAAAGGGAGAGAAGAGTTATTCACCCTCCAAAAAGATTGACTTATACTCAAATGGGTGAATGCTCTGAAGAAGCTGTTTTCACTGCAAGGAGGACAGTTGATATGTCTGGTCCTTCCACTGTAAATTTGGTGGAGGGCAACCCTAGCTCACCCCCTGGCACATCTGGACAGGTCACTCCTATTATCATGACCTGTAGGCAGGACAATCTCCCTTCTGAAGCTTGGTGGGAGATCCCTCTGCCTGGCCCCTTTGTGGCTGTGAATTTTATCTCCTCTATATATGCTAACTAAGTTTTTTTTTCTCTCTTACAAGAATTGTTGATAACTTTGGGGACCAAAGACTTTAAGTGGGGGGAGTGTGTAGCGGGGTGTCACTTTCTGGTATGCTATAAAGACTATTTTTATATGCAAGTGAACGCAGATCCCTTCGGAGTTCTATTTGACAATGGATTGACTACTGTTTAACCTTGAGAAATGTGCATGGTGGGACTTGTGGTACAGGGAGAGATGGACTCCAATGCCGTGGATATTAAGTAGACTACTGTACCCACAGTGCAGCTGTACGCCCACAGTGCATTGGCCAGCGCAAGGTCTGCTGGGGATGGTTATTTAAGGGGGAGGAGGAGCAACACGCGCTCTCTTCGGACATTGCCCGCCCAGCAAGTCGGAGCCTGTGTGGAGGCCTGTTGTGTCCGTCTAGGCCGGAGAGCCTGGGCCTGCAGAATCCGGAAACCCTGCTCGTCTTAAGGAGAGGAATCTCATTAGGAGAGCCTGCTGACATCTCGGAGCATCCAAGAGTCGACCCATTTATCAACTTCCATACGGTTGTCTGAGGGACTGGAGACTACGGGTGGTGGAGAGATCGTGTGTTGGAGCACCAGCAACGGAACCAGCCGTACAGACTGGACCTGGTCGGGTGAGAGGGCACTTGCCCAGGACTCTTAACTGTTTAATAGGCCGTGATCTTTTGTTTAGGGCCCACCGCCATCAGAGCAGTGCGCTACGCACCAGGGGACAGTGTGTTGCGCAGTAACTGCGTAGTTAAAGCTTGGCATTTTATTACCTGTGACTTCACGCCCAAAAGCATTGCGGGAGTTCAGCTAACTTTTTGATATCCCTTGGATTACAAATATTACGTGCACCAACGTTTGCTAGTGAAGATCCCTTCTATTGGAGTAACTGTACATTGACATTAGGCCTGACTAAAAATCACAGTGACAGTACTTGGGCGCCATATTGCCCACTGGGGGGGGGAGGGAGCGAGCATAGTTTATTCAAAGACATTTAGTGTGTAATAAGATTCTATTATATCCTTGTACATTTATATGTTTATAACTTTGGCTTTTGCAGGGCTCTGCATAAGTAAACCGCATATTTGTTTAACCTGTCATTTCCTATTCAGTAAAGTACTTTTGTGGTTGAGAAAACACATTGTGTGGAGTATTAACTGCTACAGGGAGACGGCCAACACAGATAAACCAATTTTGAACATTGCGGTATTGTGGTTCCTATTGCTAGTGGAGGGTTAGAGTCAGTTTCTTGGGGTAGATAGCAGTACGGTACAGGCCCAAAACAATACCAGCAGCTCTCTTAACTGGGGGTAGTGCTACATACATATAGAAAAATAGGAGACTCATATACCTGCTAGGTATTAGACATGTGCACACTGTAATATTTGTTTCGGAATTTCGTTTTCGTCCGAAAAATAAATGTATTTAGTTACTCCCGAAATTCATTTTTATTTATTTAAAAATGCATTCGTCCGAAAATCAGAATGAATTCAGGTCGAATCTGTCAATTGGCTTATGGTGTCTGTTGAATGTTCTAAGAAGATTCGACGAAGCAGCTAAACTGTACGATCGTACATTTCCGGTCCAATTCTCCACCCACAAGCTATAGTAGAATTCTAATGTTGTATGACTAGTAATAATTATATTTGTTGAAACTTCATGTCGAATCTTTTCTGTCTATGTAGAATAATCTTGGACTTATAGAGTTAGGTTAGGCACATTCGACCACAGGTTCGATAGACACAGATCGCTATTGTCACCGTCATGTTGAATCTTCTATCTATATCAAACTGTTGCCACAACGAAACAAAAATAAAGCATTTTTTATGTCGGATCTTTTGAATTACGGATTCTGTGCGTTCATTATCGTTTGTTAAAACTAACGCGAAAATCCCTGAAATTCGGACAAAAATGCATTCGGACGAAAACGAATGCACATGTCTACTAGGTATTGCCACATCCCTAGATTATATGGAAATACATGGTTTCCCCCTATTTATAATGGGACTTTAAAGGCATAGGAAAATAACACAGATTTATAATAATATTCAACATAAAATTTTTAGTAAGTATACAAAAATAGAAAAAAAACATATAATAATCAGAAATACAATATACAATAAAAGGCAATATGGATTACCACATCCTGGTAACACATTGAATTGTTACATAGTTTGAGGCATGAGCATGAACATATCCGACACGTTTCGGAGCAATTATACTCCTTCCTCAGGGAATATATGAACTGCATAATATACACATACATATAAATTAATGTTTCTAATATGAATTTTATTTTGTAGACTACACCTATACTGTTAGCAAAACAATATGCCTGAGGAAGGAGTATAATTGGTCTGAAACGTGTTTGATATGTTCATGCTGATGCCTCAATCTATGTAACAATTCAATGTGTTAGCAGGATGTGGTAATGCATACCGTATTTTATTGTATATTATATTTCTGTTAATTATATGTTTTTTTTTTGTTTGTTTTTTGTATACTTACCAAACATTTTTTTATTATTATTTTATTATAAATCTGTGTTATTTCCTATGCCTTTAAAGTCCCATTATAATTAGGGGGACACCATGTCTTTCCCTAGCCTATCTATATACTACCCTAGCCTGTCTATTTAGTACTCTAGCATGTCCATATACTACCCTAGCCTGTCCATATACTACCCTAGCCTATCTATATACTACCCTAGCCTATCTATATACTACCCTAGCCTGTCTATATACAGTATCTCACAAAAAGTGAGTACACCCCTCACATTTTTTAAAATATTTTATTATATCTTTTCATGTGACAACACTGAAGAAATGACACTTTGCTACAATGTAAAGTAGTTAATGTCATTAATGTCTAAACCGCTGGCATCAAAAGTGAGTACACCCCTAAGTGAAAATGTCAGAATTGGGCCCAATTAGCCATTGTCCCTCCCAGTGTCATGTGACTCGTTAGTGTTACAATGTCTCAGGTGTGAATGGGGAGCAGGTGTGTTAAATTTGGTGTTATCGCTCTCACTCTCTCATACTGGTCACTGGAAGTTCAACATGGCACCTCATGACAAAGAACTCTGAGCATCTGAAAAAAAGAATTGTTGCTCCACATAAAGATGGCCTAGGCTATAAGAAGATTGTCAAGACACTGAAACTGAGCTGCAGCCCAGTGGCCAAGACCATACAGCGGTTTAACAGGACAGGTTCCACTCAGAACAGGCCTTGCCATGGTCGACCAAAGAAGTTGAGTGCACGTGCTCAGCATCATATCCAGAGGTTGTCTTTGGGAAATTGATGTACGAGTGCTGCCAGCATTGCTGCAGAGGTTGAAGGGGTGTGGGGTCAGCCTGTCGTCCCTGAAGGAAGCCTCTTCTAAAGATGATGCACAAGAAAGCCTGCAAACATTTTGCTGAAGACAAGGAGACTAAGGACATGGATTACTGGAACCATGTTCTGTGGTCTGATGAAACCAAGATAAACTTATTTGGTTCAGATGGTGTCAAGCGTGTATGGTGGCAACCAGGTGAGGAGCACAAAGACAAGTGTGTCTTGCCTACAGTCAAGCATGGTGGTGGGAGTGTCATTGTCTGTGGCTGCATGAGTGCTGCCAGCACTGGGGAGCTACAGTTTATTGAGGGAACCATGAATGCCAACATGTACTGTGACATAATGAAGCAGAGCATGATCCCCTCCCTTCGAAGACTGGACCGCAGGGCAGCATTCCAACATGATAACGACCCCAAACACAACTCCAAAATGACCACTGCCTTGCTAAAGAAGCTGAGGGTAAAGGTGATGGACTGGCCAAGCATGTCTCCAGACCAAAACCCTATTGAGCATCTGTGGGGCATCCTCAAATGGAAGGTGGAGGAGCACAAGGTCTCTAAAAACCACCAGTTCCGTGATGTCGTCATGGAAGAGTGGAAAATAATGGTAGCCACACAAAATATTGACACTTTGGGGCCAATTTGGACATTTTCACTTAGGGGTGTACTCACTTCTGTTGCCAGCGGTTTAGACATTAATGGATGTGTGTTGAGTTATTTTAGGAAGACAGCAAATTTACACTGTTATACAAGCTGTACACTCACTACTTTACATTGTAGCAATGTTTAATTTCTTCAGTGTTGTCACATGAAAAGATAGAATAAAATATTTTCAAAAATGTGAGGGGTATACTCACTTTTGTGAGATACTGTATATAGACAGGCTAGGGTAGTATATGGACAGGATAGAGTAGTATATAGACAGGCTAATTATAATGGGACTTAAAAGGCATAGGAAATAACACAGATTTATAATAAAATAAAAAATTTGCAAAGTGTAATTTGTTCAGTGTTGTCACATGAAAGATATAATAAAATATTTACAAAAATGTAAGGGGTGTACTCACTTTTGTGAGATACTGTACTACCCTAGCCTGTTTATATACTACCCTAGCCTATCTATTTACTACACTAGCCTGTTCATATACTACCCTAGCCTGTCTATTTACTACCCTAGCCTGTCTATATACTACCCTAGCATGTCTATATGCTACCCCAGCCTGTCTATATACTACCCTAGTCTGCCTATATACTACTATTGCCTGTCTACATACTACCCTAGCCTGTCCATATACTACCCTAGCCTGTCAATATACTACCCTAGCCTTTCTATATACCTGCGAACCATGGCTGGCACGAGGAAGCGAGCCGGTGCAGCCACTATTTGTCTTCGGGCCGGGTTCAGAGGCGCAGGTGCGAGCCTGCGGACCACGGCTGAATAAATAGGTATATCCACCGTATACATGGGCAGGGCAAAGGGGGTGGAGTCAGGGGAAGAGTCAATGAGCGGGGTGGCAAAATGAGGTTTCGCCTAGGGTGTTAAAAATCCTTGCACCAGCCCTGCTGCAACAAACATTGAGGATGTGTATTGACTATTGGATGCTGAACAGGAGGACCATCCCTGATCAATACACTACTTCTTGCATCGACGACACCCTACAGTGTCTTTCTGTGGCCAAATGTGTGCTGGACTTGAAGAGCGAGTACTACCAGATACCAATGCACCTGGAAGACAGAAAAAAGACAGCTTTCATCTGCCCCTTGGGATTCTTTTAGTTCAATAGAATACCTTAGGGACTGTCGGGAGCCCCAGCAACATTCCAGCGGCTGAAGGAGCACACTGTGGGAGACATGAACCTTATTGAGGTCCTTGTGTATCTGGGCGACATTATTATGTTTGGAAGAAACCTGGAAGATTGGAAAAGCTCTTTGAAAGACTTCATGAAGAGGGGTTCAAGTTGTTTCTGGAGAAGTGTCAATTCTACAAGACTTCGGTCACCTACCTGGGTCATGTTGTCTCAGCAGAGGGTAAAGCCACTGATCCCAAGAAGCTGGAGGCGGTCACTATGTGGCCTAGGCTCAGGATGTTGACTAAACTGCGATCTTTCCTGGGATTCTGTTCCCATTATCGAAGGTTCGTAGCCAACATTGCTCGGCCCCTCAATGAATTGTTGCAATCTGCCCTAGGAGAAGAGGGCAAGCCAAACCCTGGAAATGCAGAGCTCAGAAGAAGGGAGAATCCATACAAAATCACTGTGAGGAGGCCTTTCGGCATCTCAAGAGAAGTCTTACTGAAGCACCTGTGCTGGCCTATGCTGACCCAGCCAAACCCTATGAGCTCCATGTGGTTGCCAGCCGAGACAGGCTAGGGGGAGTTCTTTACCAGGAACAAGATGGTGGGATTAAACCTATAGCCTATGTGAGTCGCAGCCTGACCCCATCTGAAAAGAACTATCCAGTCAATAAATTGGAATTTTTAGCCTTGAAGTAGGCTGTTGGGAACTATCGCTAAAGGATTATTTGTATGGTGCCACATTTGTGGTGTGAAGACTGACAAAAAACCCTTGAAGTACCTACTGTCCTCAGCCAAGCTGGATGCCACTGGACATAGATGGCTGTCTGCCCTGTCAGGTTTCCAGTTCAGTCTGAAGTATCGGCCGGGGGGATGGAAATCTGGATGCAAATGCCCTGTCTCGCAGACCACATTAGCATACTAAAGAGTCAGGAGACTGAACCTGAATGTGACTGCTGAAGGCATGCGGGCCCTGCGTCAGGGCACTGCCTAGCGGCTCAAAGGGGCTGCAGTGGCTGAGTCCATATGAGCTCATCCATCCAGGGTACCGTTGTACTACTGTGATCTAACACAAGTATGAGTTGGGGGCCTCCCTAGGCTAACAAAGAAAGACTTGAAGATGAACCAGAGCCAGTGTTACCTGACTATTGAAGTCTTAACCAAACAGGACCCAAGGCAGTTGCTGACGAGTGATGTGGCCGAGTCCAAAATAATACACCGGCTACGGAATAGGCTGCAGTTAAGAGATGGAGTGCTGTACAGAAGGGGTCCCTCTGAGGACTCAGAAGAGAGATGGCAACTGTTCCTTCTAGAGAAACACTGACTAACCATGTTGACAGCCTTGCATGATGAACATGGGCATTTAGGCTCAGAGAGGACTTTCCATTTGGTCAGAGATAGGTTCTATTGGCCTAACATGAGAGCAGAAGTGGAGAGTTATTGTCATTCCTGTCTGCCATAGACTCAAAGGAAGACTTTACCAGTTAGGGCTGAACCCACGGGGCATCTGCAAAGTCAAGGGCCCATGGAGTTGGTTTGTATTGCATTTCTGTGCCTGGAACAGGTGGAAGAGGCAACATCCTAGTAATGACAGACCATTTCACCTGGTATGCTCAGACTTATTCCACCAAAGATCAGCAGGCCGGTGCTGTGGCAAAGATCCTGGTGCAAAAGTTATTTGTCCATTATGGCATTCCTGCCCAGATACACTCTGACCAAGGCAGAGATTTTCGAGACTCGGCTAATAAATCAACTATGCCAATTACTGGGAATAAAAAAAAATCAGAATTTCTCCGTACCACCCGCAGGGAGGTCCCCAGTCGGAGATGTTCAATCTAACTTCACTGAACATGTTGAGGACTTTACCAACCGAGAAGAAACAACATTGGAGGAACCACATTGTGCATGCTTACAATAGCACCGTGAGTGATGCTACTGGATACTCGCCTTACAGCTTGATGTTCCAAAGAGGTCAGAACATCTGTCAATGACACTTCCTTGACCTCTCACAGAGGATATGTAGACAGACTTTGGAAAAATCTGAAGCAAGCCTATGAGAGGGCAGTAGAATAATTATGTGCCACTGTCAGAGAGCAGAGAAACAAGAAAAACTTTGATCTAAAAGTAAGGGTGCAAGAACTCCAACCTGGGGATTGTGCACTATTAAGGAATCTAAGGGTACCTGGAAAGCATACATTGCTGGATCGCTGGTGGGTCCAATCTTATGTCATCTGCATGCAGCTTCCCAGATTACAAGTGTACCAGATTAGACCTGAATAAAAGGCAGGGCCCTTAAAGATGTGACACTGAAACCATCTACTCCTTTTGTCAAATGCTGTTCAGGTACCTCAGACATCCACTCCACCCCATCAAGAACCGACACCCCCAAGACCCGATCACGTTGTCAGCTTAACACTCCACCTGTGGTAAGGGAGAATGAAGATGAGGAAATAGCGCTGCACTGGTTGTGGCCTTTGACTTCAGAGGTTATTGAGGGGACCAGTGTCCCAAGGAGGGAAAGAGAACAAGGAAGAGCAAGAGAAATTCCATCCTGTTCAGGAGTTGAAATTCTTCCACAGTCTAGAAAGGTTGACAAGATTAAAGTCGAAAGCACCAGCCCATCTCCTGAAATGGGTGTAAAAGACTTAATCAGCTTTGTTGATGAAGATTGATTGATTGGTTGATTGTTTTCCAGAGGCCGAAATATCATTGCCAGGTGAAGAAATTGATGAGAATCAGGTGCATATTCTTAGTCCCACTGAAAGAGTTGACCTTTTCATCCCAGGGTCTAACTCTGTGGCCTTATCTACAGATCCCATAATGGAGCCTCGTCACTCCTCTGCAGTTGGAGACTCAAAGATAAACTCTGTGCCTGTTCCTAAAAACCATTTACCCATCAAATTAAGGAGAAATATAAATCCCCCAAAGAGACTTACATGTGACACCTTAGGGAAGAACTCTGATGAATGAATTCCAACCATTCAAACACAAACC
This sequence comes from Rana muscosa, assembly GCA_029206835.1. Classification (NCBI taxonomy): domain Eukaryota; kingdom Metazoa; phylum Chordata; class Amphibia; order Anura; family Ranidae; genus Rana; species Rana muscosa. Next base: position 341,893,311 of record CM055118.1, on the reverse strand, counting down.
CCTACGTCACTAATTGGGTAGGGGGTGATCTTGACCCGACCTCTGACACTGATTGGTGGCCACAGAAATTGCTCTGACTTGTCAACAAACTGATTATGAATTAACAGGGAATGTACAGTATATAAGTGGTTCCAGCAAAATCTTAGTTCTTTATGACATCCCTGCCTCTTTGGAGGACCAAAGATTTCAAATGGGGGGGAGAGTATAGCCAGGAGCTGGCTAATATTGCCTACATTAACATGAGATACTTTGCAGCACTTGCTGCAGTGAAACTGGGCCTCTCTAGTGCTTAGCTCAGACTCTATGTCATTACATACTGCCAGCAGAATTAATACTATCAGGGAGTGAAGAAAAGCATCTTGGGGCCTGTAGTCCAAGGAGCCAGGGTTTGCACTCAAGTCGGACTGCTATGGACTACAAACCCCAGCTGGCTGAAGATAAGAACTGGATGCTGGGAAAGGTAATACAAAGCCTGCGTGGGGTTGGGATCACTCTCTTGGGACCAAGGCCTTGATCTGCAAGCAAGGACTTTGTGCTATAAAGTGTGGTGGCCAAGTCACGGCTTGCATCACAGGGAGTGAGAGTCATCGTGAGCCGGTGCAGAAGCATCCACCAGCTATTTCTGTTCACTCAGTGGCAGCATGGAGGCCGCTCTCATCACATCCAGCTGGGCGGTAGCGCAGTGCAAAACAAGGTAGAGAGCTGTCCCTCGAGACAGGCTCTGCAGATGCTTGCTGCAGAGCCCTCATGCCATTCTTCAACACCGGAGGTAGCTGGAGTTGGTGCGTGGGCCCACAATTAAACACAATGCAATGGGATGTGCAAATGGGTCAGTTCAGGCAGCAGACAGAGACATGATCAGCAAACAGGCAAAGAATCTGTCTAAGCAGCATGCAAAAACATGGTTAAAAAAACAGGCCAGGATGAGTACAGGCGGCGGCAGAGGCAACACTTCACTGATGTGGCAGTGACCTTGAACACTGTTGATGGATGCACTGGCTCTGGTGTGGCTAGCAATCAGGAACATTTTTCCTGGTTCTACTGGTCTGGTGATACTGGCAGTAGTCCGGAACATGGTTGCTGGCTTACACTGGTCCAGTAACACTGGGACTGGTGTGGTAATGATCAGCAGCCTTGTTGATGGCTTACACTGATATGGCAGTGATCAGGAACACTATTGGTGGTCCACACTGGTCTGGTGACACTGGGACTGGTGTTGCAGTGATCATTAATACTGTTGCTAGCTTACACAGGTCTAGTGACACTGAGACTGGTGTGGTGGCATTCAAGAACACTGTTACTGGCTTAAACTAGTCTTGTGATGCTGGGATTGGTGTGACAGAAATCAGGAACACTGTTGCTGATTTTTACTGATTTGGAGATACTGGGACTGGTGTGGCAGTGATCAGGAAAACAGTTTTTTGGAGTAATTAGGAACACTGTTGCCCTCCTCCTGCAGGGTGATACAGACCGAAGGGAGCTATGAGTCTGTCCTCCTCCTGCAGGGCGATACAGACAGAAGGGAGCTATGATTCTGTTCTCCTCCTGCAGGGTGATACAGACAGAAGGGAGCTATGAGTCTGTCCTCCTCCTGCAGGGCGATACAGACAGAAGGGAGCTATGATTCTGTTCTCCTCCTGCAGGGTGATACAGACAGAAGAGAGCTATGAGTCTGTCCTCCTGCAGGGTGATACAGACAGAAGAGAGCTATGAGTCTGTCCTCCTCCTGCAGGGCGATACAGACCGAAGGGAGCTATGAGTCTGTCCTCCTCCTGCAGGGCGATACAGACAGAAGGGAGCTATGAGTCTGTCCTCCTGCAGGGTGATACAGACAGAAGGGGGCTATGAGTCTGTCCTCCTCCTGCAGGGTGAATCAAACAGAAGGGGCTATGAGTCTGTCCTCCCCCTGCAGGGTGATACAGACAGAAGGGAGCTATGAGTCTGTCCTCCTCCTGCAGGGTGATACAGACAGAAGGGAGCTATGAGTCTGTCCTCCTCCTGCAGGGCGATACAGACAGAAGGGAGCTATGAGTCTGTCCTCCTCCTGCAGGGCGATACAGACAGAAGGGAGCTATGAGTCTGTCCTCTTCCAGCAGGGTGATACAGACAGAAGGGAGCTATGAGTCTGTCCTCCTCCTGCAGGGTGATACAGACAGAAGGGAGCTATGAGTCTGTCCTCCTCCTGCAGGGTGATACAGACAGAAGGGAGCTATGAGTCTGTCCTCCTCCTGCAGGGCGATACAGACAGAAGGGAGCTATGATTCTGTTCTCCTCCTGCAGGGTGATACAGACAGAAGAGAGCTATGTGAAATTATATAAGAAAGGGGGCGCTGGTGAGAATAAAAATGCAACTAATATATAATCAATCTCAATAGAGTAATTGAACAAATACTATACAGTGATATAATAAGTGCAATAACGATTAAATAACTACTAAAAACATCATCTACTGCTATAGTTAACCAATAGTGAATCAAATCATGTATTGTGACAACTGTTGTGAACAGAAAAATTGTAAACATCCAAGTGGTGAAGCGTAGCTAATCCATTAGTGAGTCCATAAAAAATATCCAGTATATTCTTTGAAGTGACACCTTCACCAACACAGATAAATCACCCGAAGTGCTATGGATGGATGGCCGCTTACCCCAAGTTGTTGACCCTCTTAACTAAAATAGGGTCAAATAGCACTTTATTGCAAGATGCCACTTGCTAGTATAGAGAATATGATCCAAAATCCGTCTGTCTCCCCAAGATGAACTCGGTTGAAATATGCAGTTAAAAACTAATAATGCCAAAAATAGTGTAATCCCGTTTATTATTATATAAAAGCAATATAAAAGGAAAGCTAAATGGCTGCTTACATTAGGTGGTGCCTTAGCCCAGCACTGAGGCTGGAAGGCATGTAGAAGCCGAATGGTTCCGTCCGTGCTATGAGTCTGTCCTCCTCCTGCATTGTGATACAGACAGAAGGGGCTATGAGTCTGTCCTCCTCCTGCAGGGTGATACAGACAGAAGGGGGCTATGAGTCTGTCCTCCTCCTGCAGGGTGATACAGACAGAAGGGGGCTATGAGTCTGTCCTCCTCCTGCAGGGTGATACAGTCAGAAGTAGGGATGAGCTTCAAGTTCGAATCGAACCCATGTTCGACTCGAACATTACCTGTTCGGTTGTTCACCGAATTGCGAACATTATGGGCCGTTTGCACCAAATTCGAGTGGCGCGTCACGGCCCATAATTCACTGTGGCATCGCAGTGCATTGCTGGCTGATAATTGGCCAAGCATGCACTATGACCCGCATGCTTGGCCAATCACAGCGCCGTCTGTACAGAGAGCCGTAATTGGCCAAAGCCAGGGTGGCTTTGGCCAATTATGGCTCAGGGGGTTTAGTACACGCCCCACACTATATAAGGCCGACTGCGTGGCGGCCTTGTGTAGTGTGTTGCGGCGGCGGTTGTTAAAGAAAGAGAGAAAAAGAGAGAGAGAGAAAAAAGAGAGAGAAAAAGAGAAAGCGAGAAAGAGAGAAAGAGAGAGAGAGAGAGAAAGAAAAAGAGAGAGAGAGAGAAAGAGAGAAAGAGAGAGAGAGAAAGAGAAAGAGAGAGAGAGAGAGTCATCTCATTTGCGTTAGATAGAACAGGCAGGCAAGTCAGTTAGCTGCAGTTAGAGGATATATATGCATCCTAGGTGTTATATATATATATATATATATATACACACACAATGTATTCAGTTTAGCTAGATCTGTTTCTATTATTCTCTTCATAATATACTGACAGGCAGGCAGGTGATTGTGCTAGCTGCAGTATTTTCAATTAGTGTACTGGGTTCTTTGCACAGTGTACACCTAAAGCTACCTGAATACAATTGTTGGTGTTCTCATACAAATACAGGCAGGGAGCTGCAGTATTTTCATTTAGTGTACTGTGTACTTTGCATAGTTTGCACCTAAAGCTACTTGAATACAATTGCTGGTGTTCTGATCATATTAATACCACAGGCAGGCAGCCGCACTATTTACAGTTAGTGTACTGTGTACTTTGCATAGTTTGCACCTAAAGCTACTTGAATACAATTGCTGGTGTTCTGATCATATTAATACCACAGGCAGGCAGCCGCACTATTTACAGTTAGTGTACTGTGTACTTTGCACAGTGTGCACCTAAAGCTACCTGAAGACAATTGCTGGTGTTCTGATCATATTAATACCACAGGCAGGCAGCCGCACTATTTACAGTTAGTGTACTGTGTCCTTTGCACAGTGTGCACCTAAAGCTACCTGAAGACAATTGCTGGTGTTCTGATCAAATTAATACCACAGGCAGGCAGCTTCAGTATTTACAGTTAGTGTACTGTGTCCTTTGCACAGTGTGCACCTAAAGCTACCGGAAGATAATTGCTGGTGTTCTGATCATATTAATATCACAGTCAGGCAGCTGCAGTATTTACAGTTAGTGTACTGTGTCCTTTGCACAGTGTGCACCTAAAGCTACCTGAAGACAATTGCTGGTGTTCTCATACTAATAATACTGCAGGCAGGCAGTTGATTCTGCTAGCTGCAGTATAATCAGTATACAGTATATACAACCCAGCTTTGTGCAGCTACATCTGACTGCAGGCCATTAGTATGTCTGGAAGGCCAACAAGGAGAGGCAGACAGTCACAAGCCAAAAAAAGAGGACAAGCAGGCTCTGTGTCTAGAGGCAACAGTGCTGGTCGTGGACACGGTGCATCCTCATCAGCACGTGGCTGTGGGACACGCTTGTCCTTTTTTTCGGCAGCTGGCCGCGTTGAGCCGCAACATGCCGAAGACTTGGTAGAGTGGATGACCAAAGCCGTTCTCATCCTCTCTCACCCAGGCTCAGGGTACTTTGTCTGGTAAAGCAGCTGCCAACGCGGCCTCCTCCCTCGGCTCAATGGCATCAGTCACTCCTTCCCTAGCCCCACCATGTCCTCCTGAGGGGTCCCCCGAACTATTTGATCACAGTGTTGGGTACATGCTCTAAGAGGATGCCCAGCGTTTGAAGGCTCCGATGATGGTACCCAGATAGAGGAAGGCAGTAACGTGATCCCAGAGAGAGGGGGTGCCCAGGAAAGACAGCAATCTGGCAGTCATGTTCCCCCAGCTGCAGCATACTGCCAGGTTTGCTCCAGTGATGAGGAGGGAGGGGATGATGAGGTCACTGACTCCATGTGGGTCCCTGATAGGAGAGAGGAGGAGGAGGAGGCACATATCCAACGAGGCAGGATGCCCTCCAGGGGCCAGCTTAAGGGCAGCACACGACTGCATCACACCGCAGACCTCCGCATGTGCAGGGCGCGGCTGTCTCTGCGCGTTATTCCAAAAGTTCTTTGGTGTGGGCCTTTTTTGAGACGAGTGCATCAGATTGCACCGCTGCTATTTGCAACATATGTCTCAAGCGTATCTTTCGTGGCAAAAACATCACCCGCTTGGGCACCACATGCTTGACCAGACATATGTCGACCTGCCATGCAGTTCGTTGGCAAGCATACCTAAAAGACCCACACCAAAGAACAAAGCGGACCTCTCCTTGCTCCTCATCAGTTGGGATCTCCAACCCCACTATACTTTCAGTCCTCTCTGAAACCTGCACTGAGAGGAATGAAGGTGTAGAATTAGGTGTGTCACCGCTAGGGATGAGCTTCGTGTTTGAGTTGAACCCATGTTCGACTCGAACATCGGCTGTTCGATCGTTCGACGGAGATCGAACATTATGGGCCGCTTGCGCCAAATTCGAGTGGCGCGTTACGGCCCATAATTCACTATGGCATCGCAGTGCATTGCTGGCTGATGATTGGCCAAGCATACAGTATGACCCGCATGCTTTGGCCAATCACAGCGCAGAAAAAACGGAGAGCCGTAATTGGCCTAAGCCAGGGTGGCTTTGGCCAATTATGGCTCAGGGGGTTTAGTACACACCCCACACTATATAAGGCTGCCGGCTTGGCGGCCTTGTGTAGTGTGTTGGAGTTGTGAAACGAGAGAGTTTACAGAGACAGACAGTGTCATTTATATTGAGTTAGATAGAGCAGGCAGGCGAGTAAGTTAGCTGCAGTTACAGTGTGTAGAGGATATATATGCATCCTAGGTGTTCTATATATATATTTATACACTGTATTCAGTTTAGCTAGATTCGTTCCTGGTTTTTCTCTATACTATGACAGGCAGGCAGGTGATTGTGCTAGCTGCAGACAGTCAGTGTTTCACTTAGTGTACTGTGTGCTTTGCATAGCGTTCACCTAAAGCTTACCTGAATACAGTTAGTGAGTGACTAATAGTGGTGTTCTCATAATTAAACCACAGGCAGAGAGCTGCAAGTATTTTCAGTGTACCGTGTCCCTCTCTGCACAGTTTTCACCTAAAATTCACTGCTGCTGCTTTTCCCATACTAATACCACAGCAGGCAGTCGATTCTGATAGCTGCATTATCAGTACAGACAACTACATATATATATATATATATATATATATATATATATATATATATTGTGACAGCAGGAAGGTAAAGTCACCTGGTTGCATCCAGGGGGGTAGATATATTTCGCCCAGATTCAGGCTTTACGCCGACTTATACAACTAGGTGGAGAGTTGTATAAGGCTAGTGGGCTCATGGATGACTCATACCTCTAGGGAGAGTGTGGGGCGTCGTGCAGACAGAGATGAGGAGACCAGCTGAACCTTGTCAGCTCATTTAGGCCTCTATAAGAACTCCCAGCTTCATTAGATGTTAGCTCATGCCTGGAACCAGACCTGTGTGGACTGTCTAGGGAGAGTGAACCCCTGTGCGGTGAGACAAAGCCTGTGTGGCTGTTGGCTTGGACATTTAAAACCAGGGACTTAGGGACTAGGACAGCACTAGGCTGATCCCAGTTGTTAGTTAGGAAACCTGTATGTTTAGTCAGAGGTCAAGTTGACCAGGATTTATTTTGTTTATGTTTCTTTTGCTTTGCTGTGTTTTGTCACTGTAAATAGAAAATAAACCGCACCTTTTTGATTTTGAAAACCACAACCTCCGTTTGCTGGGCCTGTTTTTGTGTGGGGAGCCCATCTCGGGGGTCACACACACCCGCTGCCGAGCTAACCCCCTCACAGTTGGTGGAGAATGCGGGCAGTTTTTTTTTTTAAGCCAGCATGGAGGAGATACTGAAGCAGCTGGCTCTAGCAAACACCAATCAACAGCAGACAAATGCAGGTTTGCAAAAGAACTTTGCAGCCCAGCAGCAAGCTCATCAACAGAGCCTTGCAGCCCAGCAGCAGACAAACGCAACTTTGCAACAGAGTCTGGAGGCTCAGCAACAAGCCCAGCAGCAATCTGAGGCCAGCTTCATAGACCTGTTGCAGAAGCAAGAGCAGAGACTACAACAACAGATGGAAGCAGTAATGCAGCAACGTCCGCAGACCAGTGAGGAAAGCCGTCCCACTAATACCGCGTCCTTTGGGGTGAGTCGTTTATTGACAAAAATGACTGGAGAGGATGATCCAGAGGTATTTTTGACCACATTTGAAAGGACCGCTGAAAGAGAAAAGTGGCCTGAGGAGCAGTGGGCTGGACTGGTGGCTCCTCTGTTAACTGGTGAATCGCAGAAAGCTTACTATGACCTAGAGCCTAACCAAGCAAAAGACTATGTGATGCTAAAAGCTGAAATATTGGCAAGGCTGGGTGTCACCCAGGCTGTCTGGGCTCAGCGTGTGCATAACTGGACTTTCCAGCTTGGAAAACCCCCCAGGTCTCAAATGTATGATCTCATTCACCTGAGCAGAAAGTGGCTACAGCCAGAGACTTTGTCCGCACCAAAGATTGTGGAACGTGTTGTAATGGATCGGTTTTTGAGAGCTCTTCCTACTGCCATCCAAAAGTGGGTAAGCCATGGAGACCCAGAGACGGCCGATGGTCTTGTGGACCGTGTGGAGAAATACTTGGCTACAGAGAACCTGACGGCCTCTTCCAGAGACACTCTGACTTTCCACCCTAAGACCAGACCATCCCCAGGGGCGGATAAGAGGATTCCAAGGGGTGAGGGTGGAGAGAGTGAGAGGGTGGGAGCTCTACCCCAAGTTTGGCAAGAACAGCCTGGGAAATCAGCGGCTCAAGAGGCCGCAAGAAGGATCGTTTGCTACCGCTGCCGGCAAGCGGGACATATTGCAGCCAATTGCCCGGTTGTGGAGGAACCCATGCAGTGTGACTTTCTGACGGGCAGACGTCAGTCGCTGTGTGCGACAGTCGCATGCACTGCCATTCGAGGAACTGAGAAACATTTATGCAAAATGTGTGTTAATGGTAGAAATGTTGTGGTATTGTTGGATTCAGGTAGCCTTGTGACCCTGATAAAGGCTGAGTTAGTTAAAACAGAGGTCTCTGGGAATAGCAAGGTAGCTGTTATTTGTGTGCATGGGGACACCCGAGAGTATCCAGTGACTACAGTGTGTTTCGAGACCCCCAAAGGTACCCTCTCTCATCCAGTGGGCTTAGTATCTCAGTTACCGCATGACGCCATTGTGGGAAGGGATTTTCTGAAGTTCTGGGAACTGTGGGATGATCCTGAGCCCCCCACTGGTGCCCCTATGTACCAGGAATGTGATAGCCAGAACTCCCCTGAGAGTGGTGAGGACTCTCCGGAATTTCCCTTATCAGTATTGGCAGGGGAGACTCAAGAAACTGGAGAGGAGCCCACCTCCTCAGACGAAAACCTACCGTCTGTGGAGTTTTCTGATCTTGAGGTTCACAGGGAAAACTTTGCCACAGAACAGTTGAAAGACCCCGCCCTAATAAAGGCACGGGAAAACGTAGTGAAAATAGATGGCGAGTTAGTGAACCCAGATAATACCTGCACTTACCCATACTTCAGCGTAGAGAAGGACCTACTGTATCGGGTGGCAAAAAGGGCAGAAGAAACCGTTGAGCAGCTTGTGGTGCCCAAACCTTACAGGAAGTTGGTGTTGGAGTTGGCCCATGGGCACATTCTTGGAGGTCATCTGGGGACAGAGAAAACCCGAGAGAGGGTATTACAGAGATTCTATTGGCCGGGGGTGATGAAGGACATAGAAAATTATTGTTCCTCCTGCCCTGTGTGTCAGAGGTCGGCCCCGATGCCACATTTCCGTAGCCCGCTGGTCCCTCTACCCATCATTGAGGTCCCGTTTGAGAGGATCGCCATGGATTTGGTAGGTCCTATAATCAAGTCCGCTAGGGGGCACCAGTACATATTAGTTATAATGGACTATGCCACCCGTTATCCAGAAGCGATCCCTCTCCGAAATACCTCGGCCAAAACCATAGCCAAAGCGCTATCTCTTGTGTTTAGCCGGGTGGGTATTTGTAAAGAACTGCTTACGGACCAAGGTACACCCTTTATGTCCCGGGTTATGAAGGAGCTGTGTAAATTGTTCAAAGTGACGCAATTACGTACATCTGTGTATCACCCCCAAACCGATGGGCTGGTTGAAAGGTTCAACAAAACCCTAAAACAAATGTTGAAGAAAGTGGTGGATAGAGATGGAAAGGATTGGGACTGTCTACTTCCTTATCTGATGTTTGCTATTAGGGAGGTGCCCCAATCCTCTACGGGATTCTCCCCCTTTGAGTTACTGTATGGGAGACACCCAAGAGGGCTGTTGGATATTGCCAAGGAAACTTGGGAAAGTGAGAGTTCTCCCCACAGGAGTGTGATTGAGCATGTCGCCCTGATGCAAGACCGAATTGCACAGGTAATGCCCATCGTGAAGGAACATTTGGCCCAAGCGCAGTTAGCACAGCAGAGAGTGTACAACCGTGGAGCCAAGACCCGTACCTTTTCCCCGGGGGATAGGATACTGGTACTTGTCCCTACGGTTGAAAGTAAATTCCTTGCCAAATGGCAAGGCCCCTACGAGATAATGGAAAAAGTGAGCGAAGTGAATTACAAGGTCAGACAACCAGGAAGGTGAAAGCCCGAACAGATCTATCACGTTAATCTGTTGAAAGCCTGGAGGGATAGAGAGTCCCTAGTCGCAGACACTTGGTCACCAGCTCAAACTGGTTGCGTGATTCCCGAGGTTGGAATAGCAGCCACCTTGTCACAACCCCAACAACAGGAGGTTAAGGAGTTTGTGCTTCGCAACAAGGAGGTATTCTCTGAGCTGCCGGGACAAACATCTGGGGTAGAGCATGACATCATTACCCCGCCCGGTGAAAGGGTGAAGTTAAAACCCTATCGGATCCCAGAGGCCCGACGGGAGGCAATACGGGAGGAAGTACAGAAAATGCTGAACTTAGGGGTGATAGAGGAGTCCCAAAGTGATTGGTCTAGTCCCATTGTGTTGGTGCCTAAACCGGATGGGAGCTGGCGATTTTGTAACGATTTTCGTCAGTTGAACAAAGTTACAAAATTTGACACCTACCCCATGCCACGTATAGATGAGTTGATCGACCGGCTGGGAACAGCCCGATACATGACGACTCTTGACCTCACAAAAGGGTATTGGCAAATCCCCCTGGCCAAGTCGGCCAAAGAGAAAACCGCATTTGTAACCCCAGACGGGGCATTCCAATATAAAAGAATGCCGTTCGGGTTACAGAATGCGCCGGCCACATTCCAGCGGAAAATGGACCAGATGCTGAGGCCCCATCGGAAGTATGCTGCGGCTTACCTGGATGACATAATTGTCCATAGCACAGATTGGGCCTCACATCTGCCAAAAGTGCAAGCAGTCCTGGACTCTGTTCGGGAAGCGGGGTTTACGGCTAACCCCAAGAAGTGTACCATTGGGCAGGAGGAGGCCAAATATCTTGGGTACACCATTGGGAGGGGAGTAATAAAACCCCAACTCAACAAAGTCGAGGCCATCCAGAGTTGACCACGTCCCAACAGCAAGAAGCAGGTACGAGCCTTTCTGGGAATCGCTGGGTATTATCGGCGATTCATTCCCCACTTTGCTTCTAAGGCTGTGCCCCTAACCAACCTGACGAAGGGGAAAGGGTCGGTCATGATTAAATGGACCCCCGAGGCTGAGGCAGCATTCCAATTCTTGAAACAAGCCTTATGTAGCCAGCCAGTGTTGTACTCACCCGACTTCTCTAAAGACTTTGTCGTACAAAGTGATGCGTCAGATGTGGGGTTAGGAGCAGTATTGTCCCAGGTCTGGAACGGGGAAGAGCACCCAGTCATTTACCTCAGCAGGAAGTTGAAGTCCCATGAGGTAAATTACGCCACCGTTGAAAAGGAGTGTTTAGCGGTGAAGTGGGCTCTAGATTCCCTTCGGTACTACCTGCTAGGTAGGCACTTTGACATGGTTACGGATCACGCTCCGTTAAAGTGGATGGCTCAAAACAAGGAAACAAATAGAAGAGTGAATAGGTGGTTCCTGGCCCTCCAGGAATTCAACTTCACAGTAAAGCATCGCCCTGGCGTTCAAATGGGGAATGTGGATGCTTTGTCTCGAGTACATGAATGCCTGATTGCTGGTGTTCCAACCCCGAGGTTAAAACAAGAGGGGGGGGTATGTGACAGCAGGAAGGTAAAGTCACCTGGTTGCATCCAGGGGGGTAGATATATTTCGCCCAGATTCAGGCTTTACGCCGACTTATACAACTAGGTGGAGAGTTGTATAAGGCTAGTGGGCTCATGGATGACTCATACCTCTAGGGAGAGTGTGGGGCGTCGTGCAGACAGAGATGAGGAGACCAGCTGAACCTTGTCAGCTCATTTAGGCCTCTATAAGAACTCCCAGCTTCATTAGATGTTAGCTCATGCCTGGAACCAGACCTGTGTGGACTGTCTAGGGAGAGTGAACCCCTGTGCGGTGAGACAAAGCCTGTGTGGCTATTTGCTTGGACATTTAAAACCAGGGACTTAGGGACTAGGACAGCACTAGGCTGATCCCAGTTGTTAGTTAGGAAACCTGTATGTTTAGTCAGAGGTCAAGTTGACCAGGATTTATTTTGTTTATGTTTCTTTTGCTTTGCTGTGTTTTGTCACTGTAAATAGAAAATAAACCGCACCTTTTTGATTTTGAAAACCACAACCTCCGTTTGCTGGGCCTGTTTTTGTGTGGGGAGCCCATCTCGGGGGTCACACACACCCGCTGCCGAGCTAACCCCCTCACAATATATATATATATATATCCCACCTTTGTGCAGCTACATCTCACTGCAGGCCATTAGTATGTCTGGAAGGCAAACAAGGAGAAGCAGACAGTCACAAGGCAATAAAAGAGGGCAAGAAGGCTCTGTGTCTAGAGGTAACAGTGCTGCTGGTCGTGGACACGGTGCATCCTCATAAGCACGTGGCCATGGGACACGCTTGTCCTTCTTTTCGGCAGCTGGCCATGTTGAGCCGCAACATGCCAAAGACTTGGTAGATTGGATGACCAAGCCGTCCTCCTCCTTATCCTCTCTCACCCAGGCTCAGGGTACTTTGTCTGGCAAAACAGCTGCCAAAGTGGCCTCTTCCCTCGGCTCAATGGCATCAGTCACTCCTTCCCTAGCCCCACTATGTCCTCCTGAGGAGTCCCCCGAACTGTTTGACCCTAGTGTTGGGTACATGCTCCAGGAGAATGCCCAGCGTTTTGAAGGCTCTGATGATGGAACCCAGCATGAGGAAGGCAGTAACGTGAGCTCAGAGAGAGGGGGTAGTAACGTGAGCCCAGAGAGAGGGGGTGCCCAACAAGGACAGCTATCTGGCAGTCATGTTCCCCCAGCTGCAGCATACTGCCAGATTGGCTCCAGTGATGAGGAGGGAGGGGATGATGAGGTCACTGACTCCACGTGGGTGCCTGATAGGAGAGAGGAGGAGGAGGAGGCACATCTCCAACAAGGCAGGATGCCCTCCAGGGGCCAGCTTAAGGGCAGCACACCGACCACATCACACCGCAGAGCTCCGCATGTGCAGGGCGCTGCTGTCTCTGCACGTTATTCCAAAAGTTCTTCGGTGTGCCTTTTTTCAGACGTGTGCAGCAGATCGCACCGTTGCCATTTGCAACGTATGTCTAAAGCGTATCTCGCTTGGCCAAAACATCAGACGCTTGGGCACCATGTGCTTGACCAGACATATGTCGACCTGCCATGCAGTCCGTTGGCAAGTGTACCTAAAAGACTCACACCAAAGAACAAAGCGGACCTCTCCTTGCTCCTCATAATCTGGGATTCGGTGTGTAACAGCCAATCTGCTATCGGTACATGTCCGATTGTACCAGGCAAATTTCCCTGCCCCAGCTGCTGCACCACTGAAAGAAGTTCGCTCCCAGCCATCCACATGCCGAGCGGTTGAATGCTAGCTTGGCTAAATTGCTAGCAATTCAACTGCTGCCTTTTCAGTTGGTAGACTCTGCCCCCTTCCGTGAGTTTGTTGAATGTGCGGTTCCTCAGTGGCAGGTTCCCAAACACCACTTTTTCTCACGGAAGGCGATTCCGGCTCTCTACCGGCATGTGGAAGGCAATGACTTGGCCTCGCTGGACAGGCCGGTCAGCGGTAAGGTGCATATTACTGCTGACTCATGGTCCAGCAGGCATGGACGGGGACTGGGTGATTCTGCTGGCAGCTGGGAAGGATGCAGGACAGGGTGCAGTAGTGTCAGAGGGTGTTCCACCACCACGCCTCCAAAATGCTACTACTGGTGATTCTGACACACCTCTCTCCTCCACCCCCTCCTCTTCTTCTTCCTCCATGGCCTCTTCCTGTGCTTTGTCCTCGGAACCAGCGGTGCTCTGTAGGTGTTCAAAGGGCTACGCAAGGACGCAGGCAAAAAGATGTCATGCAGTGCTTGAGCTGGTGTGCTTGGGGGACAGGAGCCACACTGGGGCAGAGATTCTGTCAGCTCTGCAGGGGCAGGCCGAGAGGTGGTTGACGCCACGCCAGCTTAAGCCAGGAATGGTGGTTTGCGACAATGACACCAACCTCCTCTCCACCCTCCGACAGGGACAACTGACCCATGTACCCTGTTTGGCTCACGTCCTTAACTTGGTGGTGCAGAGGTTCTTGGGCAGGTACATGGGCTTAGAGGAGGTCCCGAGGCAGGCCAGGAAACTCTGTGTGCATTTCCGCCGGTCATATAATGCCAGTGCTCGGCTGGCTGACCTCCAAAAGGAATACAACCTGCCCAAGAACCGCCTAATCTGTGACATGCCCACCAGGTGGAACTCAACGTTGGCCATACTGCAGCGGCTGCACACGCAGCAGAGGGCCATCAATGAGTATCTGTGCCAATATGGCACCAGGACAGGTCAGGGGAGCATGTTTTTTTTTTGCCACGCCAGTGGGTCATGATCAGGGATGCATGCACTGTCCTGTCACCATTTGAGGAGGCCATGAGGATGGTGAGCAGTGACAGTGCATGCATCAGTGACACTGTCCCTCTTGTCCACCTGTTGGAGCACACACTGCGTGGAATAATGGACAGGGCACTTGAGGCAGAACAGAGGGAGGAAGAGGAGGACTTCCTTACCTCTCAAGGCCCCCTTTATCCAGTGTTCCTGCTGGCCCGTCTATCACACAGGAAGAGGACGAGAAGGAGGAGGAGGAGGAATGTGTCAGCATGGAGGTGGAGCCTAGCACTCAGCATCAGCAGCAATAATTCAAGGGATCAATTACAGTCCCAAGAAACCCATGGACTTGTACGTGGCTGGGAGGAGGTGGCTTCGGATCATGTGACCCAGAGATCTTCGGACCGAATGCCTCAGCAAACCTACGCTGCATGGCCTCCCTTATCCTGCAAAGCCTGCGGAAGGATCCTCGTATTCGTGTGATCAAGGAGAGGGATCATTACTGGCTGGCAACCCTCCTTGATCCACGTTACAAGGGTAAGGTTGCGGACATTATCTTGCCGTCGCAGAGTGAGCAGAGGATGAAACATCTTCGGGAGGCCTTGCAGAAAGGTCTGTGCAACGCGTTCCCAGAGACTGGGAGGTTACAAAATCCTGGTCCTGGACAATGTGTTGCTGAGGCTTCGGTCAGTCAAAGAAGGAGCGGTGGAGAAGGTGGCCATCTGACCGATGCGTTCAGACAATGTTTTAGTCCGCAGCCCCAAGGTATGATCGGTTCCAGCAACCTTTGCCAGTGTCTGTTTTACATGGTGCAGGAATACCTAGGGGCAAGGTCAGACTTGGACACCTTTCCCACCGAAAATCCTCTGGGTTACTGGGTCTTGAGGATGAATCACTGGCCAGAGCTTGCACAGTATGCAATTGAGCTACTGGCCTGTCCTGTATCCAGCGATCTTTCGGAAAGCACATTCAGTGCTGCTGGAGGCTTTGTAACCGATCACAGGGTGCGCCTGTCGACCGAATCGGTCGATCGGCTGACCTTCATAAAAATGAATCAGTCTGGGATCACCAGCTACCAAGCACCTGATGCTGATGTAACCGAATATTTTTTTTTTGAATGGGAGATTCCTTCAAGACTGCCTATGCTGATGCTGAGTGACTATCCTTGTATGCTGAGTGACTATCCTCTTCCTCCTCAATGTTCATACTGATAGCTTGTAAGAACATTTTTGGTTCTGGGCACTGCCACCAGTGGCTAAGGTCAAATTTTTCAGCCCCTGTTAAACAGGGGCGTGTAATTACAATTTTTGATGCAATACTTTGCAGCAGGGCTCATTCCTGCGCTCCAACTAGAGTATCTGTGAGGGGTTGCAGTGTTGTGGCACCAGCACCAGTGCCTAAGGCCCAATTTTGCAGCCCCTGTTTAACCACTTTGCGCCCGGGCAATGCTCAAAAGACGTCTGCATTGCGGCGCTTAATTGCTGAGAGGACGTCCATGGACGTCCTCCTGTTTACTTGCGCGATGCACGCCGCCACGGGCGCGCATCGGGGAAAAGCTGTGCCCGTCGTGTCACGCGGGTGCCGTTGCGCGTGCCTGGCGGCCGCGATGTCCGCCAAGTACCCGCGATCGGCTGTCACAGAGCCAGGGACATGGATCTCTGTGTGTAAACACAGGGATCCACATCCTGTCAGAGAGAGGAGACGGATGGTGTGTCCCTTGTACATAGGGACAACCATCGGTCTCCTCCCCCAGTCAGTCCCCTCCCCCCACAGTAACAATCACGTAGCAGGGAACACAGTTAACCCCTTGATCGCCCCCTAGTGTTAACCCCTTCCCTGCAAGTCACATTTATACAGTAATCAGTGCATATTTATAGCACTGTTCGTTGTATATATGTGAATGGTTCCAAAAATGTGTCAAAAGTGTCCGATCTGTCTGCCATAATGTCGCAGTCACAATAAAAATCGCAGATCGCCGCCATTACTAATAAAAAAAAATGTCAGAATTCTATCCCCTATTTTGTAGGCGCTATAACTTTTGTGCAAACCAATCACTATACGCTTATTGCGATTTTTTTTACCTAAAATATGTAGAAGAATACGTATCGGCCTAAACTGAGAAAAAAAAAGATTTTTTTTAAAATAAAAATTGGGGTATTTATTATAGCAAAAAGTAAAAAAAAAAATCTTCAAAATTGTCGCTCTTTTTTTGTTTATAGCGCAAAAAATAAAGACCGCAGAAATGATCAAATACCACCAAAAGAAAGCTCTATTAGTGGGAAAAAAAGGACATCAATTTTGTTTGGGAGCCAGGTCGCACGACCGCGCAATTGTCATTCAAAGCGTGACAGTGCTGAAAGCTGAAATTTCACCTGGGCAGGAAGGGGGTTATGTTCCCAGTAAGCAAGTGGTTAACAGGGGCGTGTAATTACATTTTTGAAGCAATACTTTGCAGCAGGGCTTATTCCTGCGCTCCAACTAGAGTATCTGTGAGGGGTTGCAGTGTTGTGGCACCAGCACCAGTGCCTAAGGCCCAATTTTTCTGCCCCTATTTAACAGGGGCATGTAATTAAAATTTTTGATGCAATACTTTGCAGCAGGGCTCATTCCTGCGCTCCAACTAGAGTAGCTGTGAGGGGTTGCAGTGTTGTGGCACCAGCACCAGTGCCTAAGACCCAATTTTTCTGCCCCTGTTCAACTGGGACATGTAATTACAATTCTTGATCTAATATTTCACAGCAGAGCCCATTCCTGCGCCCACCAAGAGAAACTGTGAGGGCTTACAGCATTGTGCCAACACCACCACCACCAAAGGCCCAATTTTTCTGCCCCTGTTCAACAGGTGCTTGTAATTACAATTCTTGATATAAAAATTCACAGCAGGGCCCGTTCCAGCGCCCACCAAGTGTAACTGTGAAGACTTACAGTGTTGTGGCACCAGCACCACCACCACCACCACCAAAGGCCCAATTTTTCTACCACTGTTCAACAATGCCATGTAATTACAATTCTTGATATAATAGTTCACAGCAGGGCGTTCCAGCGCCCACCAAGAGTAACTGTGAGGGCTTACAGTGTTGTGGCAACACCAACACCTAAGGCCCAAATTTCTGCAGAGTATATAGGGCAGGCCCCTACTTTCAAACATCCAACTTACAAACGACTCCTACTTGCAAATGGAAGGAGACAACAGGAAGTGAGAGGAAATCTACCCCTAGGAAGGGAAATTCTCTCCTGTAAGAGTTAATATGGGAAAAACGTGTCTCCTATCCACTGATGCTTTATCACCAATCCTTGTTTCCCTAAAAAACAAAAATTTTCAAAAAACATTTGTCATTGGGACAGAAAGTGAGGTGAAATCTTCTGAACAGATGCACAGACAGCAAAACAAATGTTACAGGGGTGATAACCCTTCCCTATGTTTTCCAAAAAGCTTAAAAATAGATTTTTTGGCTGGAGCTACACTTTAAAAATGTACCTGTTCAAAATTACAAACAGATTCTACATAAGAACAAACCTACAGTCCCTGTCTTGTTTGCACCGCCTGTATACTGCTGTACAGAGTATATAGGGCCTGGGGGCCCCACGTCTTTCCTTTTTTTAATTTGGGTGCGGGGTTCCCCTTAATATCCATACAAGACCCAAAGGGGCTGGTAATGGGCTGGGGGGGGTGGGGTGGTACCCCTGCCATTTTCTTAATGATTTTCATCCATATTGCCGGGACCAGACATTACATTAAAGCCACAAGCAGTTTTAAATGACTTTTTTTCCTTTAGAAATGTCATTTTGTGCAGGGACAGTTCTAAACACGGAAAACACGCGCCACTTCACAGGCATACTTTACACACCCCCCAGGTCCGATATTTAAAGAAATATTTCACTTTTTTTTCACTTTAAACATCATTAAAATCACTGCTCCCGAAAAAACTGACGTTTTTAAAACTTTTTTTGCATTGATACATGTCCCCTGGGGCAGGACCCGGGTCCCCAAACCCTTTTTAGGACAATAACTTGCATATTAGCCCTTAAAATTAGCACTTTTCATTCCGAACGTTCAAGTCCCATAGAAATTAATGGGGTTCTAAAGTTTGCGCGAACTTTCGGTCCGTTCGCAGGTTCTGGTGCGAACCGAACCGGGGGGTGTTCGGCTCATCCCTAGTCAGAAGGGGGCTAGGAGTCTGTCCTCTTCCTGCAGAGTGATACAGACAGAAGGGGGCTATGAGTCTGTCCTCCTACTGCAGGGTGATACAGACAGAAGAGACCTATGAGTCTGTCTTCCTCCTACAGGGTGATACAGACAGAAGGAGGCTACAAGTCTGTCCTCCTGCAAGGTGATACAGACAGAAGAGAGCTATGAATCTGTCCTCCTCCTGCAGGTTGATATAGACAGAAGTTAGCTTTGAGTCTGTCCTCCTCCTGCAGGGTGATACAGACAGAAGAGAGCTATGAGTCTGTCCTCCTCCTGCAGGGTGATACAGACAGAAGGAAGCTATGAGTCTCTCCTCCTCCTGCAGGGTGATACAGACAGAAGGAGGCTATGAGTCTGTCCTCCTCCTGCAGGGTGATACAGACAGAAGGGGGCTATGAATCTGTCCTCCTCCTGCAAGGTGATACAGACAGAAGAGAGCTATGAGTCTGTCCTCCTCCTGCAGGGTGATACAGACAGAAGGAAGCTATGAGTCTGCCCTCCTCCTGCAGGGTGATACAGACAGAAGGAGGCTATGAGTCTGTCCTCCTGCAAGGTGATACAGACAAAAGAGAGCTATGAGTCTGTCCTCCTCCTGCAGGGTGATACAGACAGAAGGAGACTATGAGTCTGTCCTCCTCCTGCAGGGTGATACAGACAGAAGAGAGCTATGATTCTATCCTCCTCCTGCAGGGTGATACAGACAGAAGGAGGCTATGTTTCTGGGATGACATAAGAAAAATACTTATTACACATTGTACCTTTGAATCTTATATAGGTTCCATGTCGGTTCTGCCATGATTCTTGTAGTTTCCCATCATAGTGAAGCAAGATCCTACAGCAGAACATGGGTCCATCCTTTTCCTTCAGGTTCTTGATTTTGATTGTTGCTGTTCTCTCCAGCTCAGGGTTTCCCTCTGTGCTGATCCGTCCTGTATAGTCTGCATGTGTCCAGTTCTCAGTATGATTGTAAATAAATTCATTATTTCCACATTTATCTCCTTTTGCATGTCTCCAGTACACTTTCACCTCTGCTGTTTTATCATTTTTAGGATAGGAGAAGTGACAAGGGATGGTCACCGATCCCCCCACATCTACCATTATGGAGTCAGGTTGCTCTGTACAGTAGGGCTTATCTTTATTACTGTAGACATCTCCTGAGAAGAAATCAATTATATTCATAATTTCTCTGTAATGTATAACTGTAACAATACTTCAAGAGAACCTTTCATTTTTTTAAAACAACATTATTCCTTAATAAATTTAAATCATTTTTAAATTGCAAGGAGCTTCACAAAAACGTAATTTATGTTTTTCAAAAAGAATTACTTAGTTTGGAGTCTGCAGGTCGGATGAACAGTATCCATCTCAGGATAACCCCCTGTAAATTTTCTCTCTTTCAATAAGAAGTTAGTAACTGCGGTCAGGCTGGGGAGGAGTGGGGAGGTTGATTAGCGGCCTAATCCTTTCATGATGAAGGTAAAACAAATGTTAAGCTCGGTTCACACCTATGCGTTTTTAATGCTTTTTCCTTTTTGCAGAAACGCACTACAGTCCATGGTTTCCTATGTGACACGTTCACATCTATGCTTTTTTCAGCTTCTGTATTTTTGGAAAGTGAAGTGTCAGGGACTTTTTAAAAAGTAAAACAGTGCATTTTTGGTTCAATAGACTTCAATGGTGAAGCCGCAGAAAAGCATATAGGGTGTTTGAGTCGCTATTTTGCAGTGATTTTTTTGCGATTTCAGTCTTGTGTTTTTTAATCCACCCAACAACAAATCCCCCCCCCCCCCCCCAAAAGAGCATAAAAATGCAAAATGCACTGAAAATGCGTCAAAAATGCATGTGGGAAAAAAAAACACAAAAAACACAGCAGAAACCGTTTAAAAGCAAACTGCATGGGTGTGAACCGATCCTTAAAGTGGATGAAAACCCTCTCCTATACCCAGTGAAGTGAACAGCCTCAGATGATGAAGAGATGAAACAAACCTCCCTACTAGACATGTGCACTGCCAAAAAATGTGTTTGTTTTCTTTTCCATTTTTTGGGGGGGGGGGGTTTCGGGGGCATTTGTTATGATCGCAATTCGTAAATTCATACATTCGTAAATTTGTGCTTTCGCACATTCATACATTAGAGAATTCGGAAATTTGGAAATTCGAAATTTGAAAATCCGAAAATCTGAAATAATAACTAACTAATAAATTATAGATATTGGAATTTCCTTTCAAATTTGGCTGTTAGTGAATGTAACGAATACAGATTTATCCGAAGTTCCGAATTATTCGTAATAACGAATGCCGTATCTGAACGAATGGAACGTAACAAATTAATAATAATAACAATCATAATAATAATAATAATACTAAAAGTTTTTGTTATTATTGTTATTTATTTTTATTAATTCATTATGTTCCATTTGTTTAGATGCGGCATTCGTTATTTCGGATAATTTGTAACTTCGGATAAATTTGTATTCGTTGAGTTTACTAACAGCCAAATTTGAAAGGAAATTCCAATACCTATAATTTAATAGTTAGTAATAGTTAAGTTATTATTAGTGTGAATGCTCTCCAAGCATTCCCAGTATTGTTATTCGTTTTTTTATTTATTCTTATGCCGCGTACACACGATCGATTTTCTCGACGGTGAAAACACCGTTGAGAAAATCGACGGGTAAAACGAGGGAACGTCTTTGTTCCCTACACACGTCCGTTTTTCCCGACATTTTTTTTTTGGTCGAGAAAAACGACCATGTGTGGGCTCCGTGGCAGTGTTTCCCTATGGGAAAACTGCCGCGGAAAAAAAAACGACGGGAATCACGACGAGAAAAATTAGAGCATGTTCTAATTTTTCTCGTCGTGATTAATGAAGTTTTTCCCGTCTGGAAAAATTACAAAAAGCCCACACACGGTCGTTTTTCTTGTTAAAAAAAAAATTAAATTTTTCCCGACGGGATAAATGATCGTTTGTACGCGGCATTAGTCTGATTAATCTTATTTTTACTCCGTACGTTTTTTGGCTCTGCATACTTTCAGCTATTAAAACGAGAGGTCGACCGATCTATCAGACGATATTTGGCATTTTTTAATTAATCGGCATCGGCCGATTGTGCTGAAAAAAAAAGACGATTTAAACTTCAGTGCGACTTGCAAATAGCTTCTGTAATAGAAGTCAATGCAGATTGCCTGAGAAGTTTCCAGTGGAAGCAACTTATCCCTCTTGGGCAGCCTGCCAAGTGTGAAAAGATACAATGTTTAAACTTCAAAGGGCTGAAGTGTAGAAGTTCTCAGTTTAACCATTTAAAGACAAAATCTTTTTTGACACTTGTTGCTTACAAGTAAAAATCCTGTATTTTCTGCTAGAAAATCACTTAGAACCCCCAAACATTATATATTTTTTTTTAGCAGAGACCCTCGGAAATAAAATAGCGATTGTTGCAATATTTTATGTCACACGGTATTTGCGCAGCGGTCTTTCAAACGCAATTTTTTGGGAAAAAATACACTTTAACGAATAAAAAAAAAAAAACTAAACAGTAAAGTTAGCCCATATTTTTTTTCGTCCAAAAGTTTTGATTACCTGTTTTTGTGTATTTAAGATTTTATATATATATATATATATATATATACATATACACACACATACATACATACATACATATATATATTTAATCTAAATTATACATACAAGTGCACTGATTGGAGGCTTTTTTAAGAAATTTTCTCTATCACTTATTACTTAGTGGAGTAATAATGGAACTTCCGCTTTTTGGATTCCTCCCCCCCTCCAGTGTCATATTTGGCACCTTTCAGGGGGAGAAGGGAGCAGATACCTGTATAATCCAGGTATTTGTACCCTCTTCTGGGCATAGATCACCGCGGTGACTGCGGTGACCTACGCCACATCTGGTGCCTACTCCGCCCCCCCCGCTGTCTTCTGGGAGACACACAGGTCCCAGAAGACAGCAAGGACCAGTGGGATTGTGCAGCGTGACTTGCGCATGCACAGTAGGGAACCAGGAAGTGAAGCCGCAAGGCTTCACTTCCTGTTTCCCTTACCGAAGATGGCGGCGCAGGAACCCGAGGGAGAGATCGACTTTGTGTGCCGACATCGTGGGCGCCCAGGACAGGTAAGTGTCCATATATTAAAAGTCAACAGCTGCAGTATTGGTAGCTGCTGACTTTAAATTTTTCATTTTTTTTGCGGAACTCCGCTGCTTTCAAACTGGACCGTCATTCTAGTGGCGCTATTTGGCCGCTAGCGGGGAGCTTATATCCCAGCTAGCGGCCCATGAAGGGGTTAAATGCTCCAATGTAGCGCCACTGCAGAAGTGCTTTGCAGGCGCATCGGCAGCGGTGCCAGTTCATTTCAATGGGCAGGAGTGGTGGAGGAGCAGTATACACCGCTCCAAAGATGCTGCTTGCAGGACTTTTTTTTAACGTCCTGCCAGCGCACCGCCTCAGTGTGAAAGCACTCGGGCTTTCACACTTAGACCGCAGGGGAGCTGTTTTGTAGGCACTTTACAGGCGCCATTTTTATCCCAAAAGCGCCTGAAAAACGCCCCAGTGTGAAAGGGTTCTAACTGTTAGATTTTATGAGATGAAGGGGGGAAGAAAAAAAATCGGCCTAACATATCGGCCCCTAAAAAAAAAACGGCATCATATATTGCCCATCGGCCGCCGCGATTTCTAAATATCGGCATCGGCCAGAGAAAAACCCATATTGATCGACCTCTAATTAAAACCATTCAACTTTTAAAATGTTCAGCTCTTTCAGCTAATGATGGGACTTCTTCAATTTTTTTTGTACTATTTATACTTTTTAAAATATTAAGCTTTTTATCACTTTTTTTGTAACATTGAAGTCAATGAGAGCATGCTTCAAATCCTTAAATCTTCTTCCGCTCCCAAAAGTTTCAGCTCCTTCATACTTTCACCTACAGACCCCAAATAAACTTTAAAATGTTCACAAAATATTCAGCTATTCGGCTATATCTTTTCAGTTTGATATATTTTACAGTTTTTGTGAAAAAGCTTTTTAAGTTTAGTGATCATTTCAGGAAATTTTAGCGATTAAACAGTGTGTCTATGGGGCTGGTTAGAGTGGGTGATGTCATTGCTACAGCACAGAGCTTTAAAGTGGTTGTAAACCCACTTTGTAAACAAACACCTACAGGTAAGCCTAGATTAAGGCTTACCTGTAGGTGCATGAAATATCTCCTTAACCTACACGGTTAAGGAGATATTTGCATTTAAAAGCGGCGCCGCTTACGTCATGCGCATGGGGTTAATCCCATTCACAAATTCGGCTAGGTCGCAGCATTCGACGACGTAGCCAAATTTGACGGCTCATGCGCGCATGCGCGGAGTCACGTCTTCGCCGCTCCGGCCAATCACAGCGCCGGAGCGGCGCTGTGATTGGCTGGAGCGGCGATACCCGGAAGTAACCTTCCGGCTATCGCCGTAGCGATGGCTGCGGCTGAATAGGGAGACGAGGACGGCTTCGGGTAAGTGATGCATAATGAGCTATTATGCTAGTCATATTAGCTCATTATGCCTTTCTCTTACAGGTCGTTAGGAAAAAAAAAAAAAAAAATATTGGGTTTACAACCACTTTAAAAAAGTTCCTTCTCTATAAATTGCTCTCACGCCCACAAGATCTACTTGTCATACACAATTCATACATCAAAATGTAGGTATTTTTTGTCTAGTTTCAGGCAATGTGCTCAATATTGTGATACACCTTTTACTTTTGGCTGGTTGAGCTTCCAAATGACAAGAGTTCTACACTTTCTTCCATTGACTGTCCTGTATAAAATTCTTCACATTTCCCAGCGAAACGCACAGCGAACTTCTTTTTTAAATCCCTGACATGCCCACATTTTTAAGTTTATCAACATAAATTTTATACCGATACGTTCACAAAGGCTGTGTATCTTTAACGGTGAAGTCGCTGTTTCGATAGCATGTATTGTTGTGGATTTATTAAGGCTTGTTTGAAGGATTCTTTCACACTGTCTCTCACTCATTAGGTGTGGGGATTAATGATCAAAGAGAGGCTTTATAAGTACTTAAAGCGGAGGTTCACCCACATTTTTAACTTTCCTTTCAGCTGTCCGTCTTAGTAAGAATAAAAATAGAACACTAACCTTTTTTTTTTTTCTCTGTAGTTTTCTTTCTTCTAATTTCTTTGCTTCTACTTCCGGGATTTCCTCCCGCGGGAGTAGGCGTGTCCTTCGCTGGGCTATTGTTCCGCAATGCCTCCTGGGAGCAAATTGTCCTGCTTCCCAGGAGTAATATTGTACCGCCTTCCTTTGAGACATCACGATAATGTAATCGTCACGTGACTTGTCGACCCGGTCACGTGACGACGGCGGATCTAATTCCGCCATTTTTAATAAGGGCACGCAGGTGTATTTTAACTGTTGATGCCCATTGTGATGGCAACCAGGAAGTGTTGACGGCGCTGCTCGCCGTCAACACTGAGCGTGCGCGAGATCCAGCGATGAATGCCGGGAGACAAGCATTCATCGCTACCCGGAAGAATATGCTTGTGGGCTTCAAGATGCCCACAAGCAAAATGGGAAATACATGCAATTTTTTATAAAGTGTTTTTTCTGCGCAAAACGGACGGGGGATGCATGGAAGCACAGGAGAAGTGAGTTAATAAAAGACACATTGTAAAGCATAGAATGCATAGAAAAAAAAAAAGTTAGGGACCGCGGAACCTCCGCTTTAAGGAACACTGCTTGTATGTCCTAAAGAAAGTGTAGTGGTTATGGTGAATGGCTTTGGTGTGGGCTTAGCAATTCAGCTATTCAGCATTCCCACGCATTTTCTGCAGGAAATGCATTTTCTAGTTTTAATTTTAATTTTATTCCGTACGTTTTTTGGCTCTGCGTAACTTCTGCATACTTTCAGCTATTCAAACCATTCAACTTTTAAAATGTTCAGCTTTTTTAGCTAATGATGGGACTTCTTCTTCAAAAAAAAATTGTACTATTTATACTTTTTAAATTATTAAGCTTTTTATCACTTTTTTTTAACATTGAAGTCAATGAGAGCATGATTCAAATCCTTAAAATCTTCATCCGCGGGTGCATGCGCGGATGCCTGAGTGAGAAGTCGCATCTCCTTAGAGCTCCGCTCCCGGGTTAAACAAACCGGAGAACTGAAAGCTCGGCACCAGCTCTTACAATTCACTCCCAGGAACACTCCGGCGGAGATAGAATGGTTACAAGGGGCCCAAAAACAAAATATAAGGTTGGAAGCTCTAAAGAAGCGCTGCTTCGGCCGACATCCAAGATGGCGCCGCCTGGTACCTCACAGACCCGCATACAGCGCGTTCCTAAACCCCTGTCACACAGTCTCAAAACTCAAGACACGGTTGGTGAGTCTGACTCTGACAATGCTATCTCTGAAACTGTTACTCAGTCCAACATGTTTAAACAGTTTGAAAAAATGCTTCAGAAAGCTTTGAAGCAAACATCAGACCAAATAACAGAAAAACTGACAAGGGAGATTAGGGAGCTGGGGCACAGAACAGCTGAACTGGAAGTGCGTGTAGATGATATTGAAACTACCACACAGCACTATACCGCAACAATTGAACAACTTAAAGATGAGAACCTTTTACTACAAAATCGTTTGGAAGATCAAGAGAACAGGGATCGTCGTTCCAACCTAAGAATTAGAGGACTCCCTGAATCAGTCATAGACTTACAAGGCACTATGAGTGCACTCTTTCAGGAATTGCTCCCAGGTATTTCACCTGAGAGATTAGAAATGGACAGAGTCCACAGAGCCCTAACCCAACGCAAACCCAATGGTCCCCCTAGGGATATTATAGTCAAATTCCACTACTATAAAACAAAGGAACAATTACAGTAGGTGCCGCCGATATTGTGTCAATCTCGCCGCTTCTAGCAGCGATATTGACACCCTATGAGCTCCGTCATGAGAGCCAGCCCCGAGCTGTCTCGTAATCGAGAAAGGAAAAAAATTTCCTTTCACGATGAGCGACACGCATTGCCGATAGGCGGGGATCCGACGCGGATTCCCGCCAATACCAGGCACTGCGTTTGGTATGAATCCTGAGCGGGAACTCCACGCCAATTTTTAAAGAAAAAACCGGCGTGGGTTCCCCCTCCAGGAGCATACCAGGCCCTTGGGTCTGGTCTGGATTTGAAGGGGAACCCTACGCCGAAAAAACGGCGTGGAGGTCCCCCTCAAGATCCAAACCAGACCCTTATCCGAGCACGCAACCTGGCAGGCCGCAGGGGAAGAGGGGGGGACGAGAGTGCCCCCCCTCCCTCCTGAACCGTACCAGGCCACATGCCCTCAACATGGGGGGTTTGGTGCTCTGTGGCAGGGGGGCGACCTGCGGCCCCCCCCACCCCAGAGCACCCTGCCCCCATGTTGATGAGGACAGGGCCTCTTCCCGACAACCCTGGCCGTTGGTTGTCGGGGTCTGGGGGCGGCGGGCTTATCGGAATCTGGGAGCCCCCTTTAATAAGGGGGCCCCCAAATCCCGGCCCCCCCACCCTATGTGAATGAGTATGGGGTACATCGTACCCCTACCCATTCACCTGGTGGAAAATAAATGGAAATAAAAACACAACACAGTTTTTAAAAGTATTTTATTGCACCGCTCCGGAGGTCTTCTTCCGACTTCGGGGGTCTCCGGTGTCGTCGCCGCGTTCTCCGGTTCTTTCTTCTGCCGGGCCTCCGCTAACTTCTTTTTAGCTCTTTTGCTAGCGGAGGCCCGGTCTTCTCCGTCGCCTTCTTCTTCTCCCGCTCTCCGGTTCTTCTCCCGCTCTCCGGTTCTTTCTTCCCCTGGGCCTCCGCTAACTTCTTTTTAGCTCTTTTGCTAGCGGAGGCCCGGTCTTGTCCGTCGTCTCGTCCGGCTCTCCGTTGTCCTTCTGCCGGCCCCTCCACTAACTTCTTGGTAGCTCTTTTGCTAGTGGAGGAGCCGGTCTTCTCCGTCGTCGCCGTCGGCGTCTTCTTCCCTCTTCTCCTCCTCGATGTTGACTCGTCGCTTCCTCCCGCAGTAATGATAAATCTTCGGTCCGCAGAGATTAATATAGGCTTCTCATGACGTCACAGTCACATGGTCCCATGACGTCACAGTCACATGCTTCGGGGCAAATTGGCGTGGAGTTCCCGCTCAGGATTCCTACCAAACGCAGTGCCTGGTATTGGCGGGAATCCGCGTCGGATCCCCGCTCAATACAGTGTCGCGTCTCCTCGCTATTGCAGCGAGCACGACACGTGTCGCCACCCTGCTGCCGAGATCTCTGCACTCCTGTCGCCGAGAATCTCGGCGATGGGAGCGCGATAGAAATACAATATCGGCGGCACCTACTGTAAGTGCCCAGTGGTCAAGTGGTTAAATATTCCACATCTTTCATACATTAGTGGTGTTGTTTATTTTAAAACCATTCCTACTTTTCCAACTATTCTCACTTCTTCAACTTTTTCTATTCATCCAGTTAACTTTAGCAATTCAGCTATTTAGCATTCCCACGCATTCTCTGCAGGAAATGCATTTTCTAGTTTTTATTCTGATTATTCTTATTTTTATTCCGTACGTTTTTTGGCTCTGCGTAACTTCTGCATACTTTCAGCTATTAAAACCATTCAACTTTTAAAATGTTCAGCTCTTTTAGCTAATGATGGGACTTCTTCAATTTTTTTGTACTATTTATACTTTTTAAAATATTAAGCTTTTTATCACTTTTTTAACCACTTAACGACCGCTCACTGTATATATACGTTGTCAGAATGGCACGGACAGGCACAATCACGTACCTGTACGTGACTGCCTTCGTATAGTTGGGGTGTCCAATCGGACCCCCCTTCTATACAGTGAGCGGTCGGCATCGTTCCGGGAGCGATCCGTGATGAGGGGACGGCCGTTCAATTCCGGCCACCCCCTCGCAATCGCTCCCGGCGAATGAAAAGCTTCCTCTGCCTATGTAATGTTTACACAGGTAGGAGGAAGTGATGTCATGTCTCCTGCGGCGCTCACATATACCGAGCGTCGTACGAGAGAAGATGTCAGGTTAGTGCACTAACACCAGGACACATAGGAACACGATAGCCCCCCCCCCCAGGCCCCCCCAGACACCCCCATATCATCCCCCAGATCACCCCCCAGCACCCAGTCACAGTGTCACTGATTGCAGTGACCATTTATTTACTGATCACTGCAATCAGTGACATTTGTGACTGTAAAAGTGTCAGGGCAGAGTGTTTTAGGTCCAGTGTAGCCCCCTAACCCACCCCTAATAAAGTTTTAACCCCTTGATCGCCATCCAGGTAACCCTTTCACCCCCTAGCAACGCTGTCACTAAGCGATCGTTTTTCTGATCACTGTCTTAGTGTCGGTGATGACGATAGGTAGCCAGTTATTTTTTTTAGGTTTGCCGCAGGTTTTTTATAGCGTCAGGTACCCCCATATATTACCTATTAAAGGTTTAACCCCTTGATCGCCCCCCAGGTAACCCTTTCACCCCCTTTTTCCAGTGTCACTAAGCGATCGTCTTTCTGATCGCTGTATTAGTGTCGGTGATGCCGATAGGTAGCCAGTTATTTTTTTTAGGTTCGCCGCAGGTTTTTATAGCGTCAGGTACCCCCATATATTACCTAATAAAGGTTTAACCCCTTTATCGCCCCCCAGGTAACCCTTTCACCCCCTTTTGCCAGTGTCACTAAGCGATCGTTTTTCTGATCGCTGTATTAGCTATGCTGGTGCCGATAGGTAGCCAGCAGGGATGAGCCGAACACCCCCCTGTTCGGTTCGCACCAGAACCTGCGAACAGACAAAATGTTCGTGTGAACTTTAGAACCCTATTAAATACAATGGACTCGAACGCTCAAAATCTAAAGTGCTAATTATAAAGGCTTATATGCAAGTTATTGTCCTAAAAAGTGTTTGGGGACCTGGGTCCTGCCCCCAGGGACATGTATCAATGCAAAAAGAAGTTTTAAAAACGCCCGTTTTTTCGGGAGCAGTGATTTTAATAATGCTTAAAATGAAAAAATAAAAGTGAAATATTCCTTTTAAATTTCGTACCTGGGGGGTGTGTATGATATGCATGTGAAGTGGCGCATGTTTCCCATGCTTAGAACTGTCCCTGCAAAAAATTTCATTTTTGAAGGAAAAAAAGTCATTTAAAACTCACTTGCGGCTATTAATGAATTGTCGGCTTTTATCAATACATACAAAAGTCATTGATAAAAATAAAAAAAATGGCGTGGGGTTCCCCCAAATATCCATACCAGGCCCTTCAGATCTGGCATGGATTTTAAGGGGAACTCCACCACAAATCCATACCAGACCCTTATCCGAGCACGCAACCTGGCTGGCCACAGGGGAAGAGGGGGGGACGAGAGAGCGCCCCCCCTCCCTCCTGAACCATACCAGGCCACATGCCCTCAACATGGGGAGGATGTCCCCATGTTCATGGGGACAAGGGCCTCATCCCCACAACCCTTGCCCGGTGGTTGTGGGGGTCTGCGGGCGGGGGGGCTTATCGGAATCTGGAAGATCCCTTTAACAAAGGGGACCCCCAGATCCCGGCCCCCCCTATGTGAATTGGTAAGGGGTAAATTGTACCCCTACCATTTCACGAAGAAAGCGTAAAAATATGTAAAAAAAAACACACAAACACCTTGAAAAAGTCCTTTATTAAAAAATAAAAATAAAATACATTCCAGTGGAGAAATCCAGTGTCCCGCGGCGATCCCGATGTCCAGTGCTGTCCGTCATTGGTTGTGCCTGAGCGGACTTGATGGGGAACTTCCTCCTCAGTGTTTTAAATGTATAGACCCGCCCCTTCTAAAGTTCCCCATCAGGTCCGCTCAGCGGACCAGATGCGGAACATGAGAAGGGGCGGGTCTATACATGTATTACCAAAGTGAGAGCAGTTCCCCATCAGGTCCGCCCCTTGGTATGTCAGACCCGCCTACGTCATTGGCCTGAGCGGGGAACTTCCTTCACTGTGTAATTTAAATTTACATAGTGAAGGAAGTTCCCCGCTCAAGCCAATGACGTAGGCGGGTTTGACATACCGAGGGGGCGGACCTGATGGGGAACTTCCTTCACTGCGTAATACATGTATAGACTCCACGACATTTTTTTTTAAATTTGGGGTGGAGTTCCCCTTAAAATCCATGCCAGATCTGAAGGGCCTGGTATGGATATTTGGGGGAACCCCAAGTCATTTTTTCTTTAATTTGCGGCGGGGTTCCCCTTAATATCCATTCCAGACCTGAAGGGCCTGGTAATTGAATTCTGGGGGACCCCCACCTTTTTTTTTTTTTTTTCTCAATGACTTTTGTATGTATTGATAAAAGCCAACAATTCATTAATAGCCGCGAGTGTGTTTTAAATGACTTTTTTTCCTTCAAAAATGACACTTTGTGCAGGGACAGTTCTAAGCACGGGAAACATGCGCCACTTTACATGCATATCATACACACCCCCCAGGTACGAAATTTAAAGGAATATTTCACTTTTATTATTTCACTTTAAGCATTATTAAAATCACTGCTCCCGAAAAAACGGCCGTTTAAAAAAAAAAAAAATTGCATTGATACATGTCCCCTGGGGCAGGACCCGGGTCCCCAAACACTTTTTATGACAATAACTTGCATATAAGCCTTTATAATTAGCACTTTCGATTTCTCCCATAGACTTTTCGAATTTGCCGCTAACACCCCAATTTGTTCGCTGACCGGCGAATGGACGAACAGGCAATGTTCGAGTCGAACATGAGTTAGACTCGAACTCGAAGCTCATCCCTAGTAGCCAGTTATTTTTTTTAGGTTCGCCGCAGGTTTTTATATATTATCTAATAAAGGTTTTAACCCCCTAATTGCCCCTAGTTAACCCTTTCACCAGTGATCACCGTATAAGTGTTACTGGGGACACTGGTTAGCCAGTTAGTTATTTTGTTATTTAGGTTCCCCGTCAGGTTTTTATATAGCGTCAGGTACCCCCATATATTACCTAATAAAGGTTTTAACCCCCTGATTGCCCCTAGTGAACCCTTTCACCAGTAATCACCATATAAGTGTTACGGGTGACGCTGGTTAGTTAGTTTGCTTTTTATAGTGTCAGGGCACCCGCCGTATATAACCCAATAAAGGTTTAACCCCCTGATCGCCCAGCGGGTGATATCAATTAGGTTTTAGCATCAGAGAGGGTCTGCGTCGCCCCAGGCAGCATCAGGTTAGTGCCAGTAACGCTAACACCCATGCGTGAAGCATACACCCCCCTTAGTGGTATAGTATCTGATCAGCTCAATATCTGATCTGATCAGATCTATACTAGCGTCCCCAGCAGTTCAGGGTTCCCAAAAACGCAGTGTTAGCGGGATCAGCCCAGATACCTGCTGGCACCTGCGTTTTGCCCCTCCGTCCAGCCCAGGCCACCCAAGTGCAGTATCGATCGATCACTGTCACTTACAAAACACAACACACATAACTGCAGCGTTCGCAGAGACAGGCCTGATCCCTGCGACTCCAGTGCTGTAGGAGGTGATTTCACCACCACAGTTAAAAAAAAGAGCATATATGCCGAAGCATTGGGGCAGCAGGGGCAGAGGAGCGATTTTGCTCCTAATGCCGCCTACATACGGTCAAAATTCCGACAGAGGCTTGCCCGTGGAAAAGTCCGACCATGTTTCTGCGGCATAACTTTTTTGCGGGAGGATGCCCCCATGCTTCGGCATATATAAATGGTGCATGTATGCCCATCATTAGAAGTGGGTGGATGAAGGGCGGTATTCTAATGGTGGGCATACCCACCGATCAATCTTTTTTTTTCGTTCAGCCAACAGGCTGCATGAAAAAAAAGATTACAATACATGTCCAACAAGGACCAGCAACGTACTGGTATGTTTCTGGACTTTGAATGTTTATACCAGAATGATGCCTGCGGGTTTAGGTATCATCTTGGTATCATTCTTTTCAGCCAGCGGCCGGCTTTCATGTAAAAGCAATCCTAGTGGCTAATTAGCCTCTGGACTGCTTTTACAAGCAGTGGGAGGGAATGTCCCCCCGGATATAAAAAGCGCCATTGGGAAATTGGGAAAGCATTTTATCACACCGATCTTGGTGTGGTCAGATGCTTTGAGGGCAGAGGAAAGATCTAGGGTCTAATAGACCCCAGTTTTTTCAAAAAAAGAGTACCTGTCACTACCTATTGCTATCATGATAGGGGATATTTACATTCCCTGAGATAACAATAAAAATTATAAAAAAAAAAAAAAAAATGGAAGGAACAGTTTAAAAATAAAATAAAAAAAGCAAAATTAATAATAAAAAAAAAAAAAAAAAAAGCACCCCTGTCCCGCCCTGCTCTTGCGCAATGGCGAACGCAAGCGTCGGTCTGGCGTCATATGTAAACAACAATTGCATCAGACATGTGAGGTATCACCGCGAAGGTCAGATCGAGGGTAGTTATTTTAGCAGTAGACCTCCTCTTTAAATCTAACGTGGTAACCTGTAAAGGCTTTTAAAAATGTATGTAGTTTGTCGCCACTGCGCGTTTGTGCGAAATTTTAAAGCATGTCGTGTTTGGTATCTATGTACTCGGCCTAAGATCATCTTTTTTATTTCATCAAACATTTGGGCAATATAGTGTGTTTTAGTGCATTAAAATTAAAAAAAGTGTATTTTTTCCCCAAAAAATGTGTTTAAAAAATCGCTGCGCAAATACTGCGTGGAAAAAAAAATGCAACACCCACCATTTTAATCTGTAGGGCCTTTGCTTTAAAAAAATATATAATGTTTGGGGGTTCAACATAATTTTCTTGCAAAAAAAAAAAAAAGTTTTCATGTAAACAAAAAGTGTCAGAAAGGGCTTTGTCTTCAAGTGGTTAGAAGAGTGGATGTAAGCTTCCTAATGTTGTGTATAAAATTCCAGAACAGTTCAAAACCCCCCCAAATGACCCCATTTTGGAAAATAGACACCCCAAGCTATTTGCTGAGAGGCATGTCGAGTCCATGGAATATTTTATATGTTGACACAAGTTGCGGAAAAAAGACAATTTATTTTTTATTTATTTATTTTTTGCACAAAGTTGTCACTAAATGATATATTGCTCAAACATGCCATGGGCATATGTGGAATTACACCCCGAAATACATTCTGTTGCTTCTCCTGAGTACGGGGATACCACATGTGTGAGACTTTTTGGGAGCCTAGCCACGTACGGGACCCCAAAAACCAAGCACCGCCTTCAGGCTTTCTAAGGGTGTAAATTTTTGATTTCACTTCTCACTGCCTATCACAGTTTCGAAGGCCATGGAATGCCCAGATGGCACAAACCCCCCAAATGACCCCATTTTGGAAAGTAGACACCCCAAGCTATTTGCTGAGAGGTATTGTGAGTATTTTGCAGATCTCGCTTTTTGGCACAAAGTTTTGAAAATTGAAAAAAAAAATAAAAAAATTTCTTTCTTCATTTTCAAAAACAAATGAGAGCTGTAAAATACTCACCATGCCTCTCAGCAAATAGCTTGGGGTGTCTACTTTCCAAAATGGGGTCATTTGGGGGGGTTTTGTGCTATTTTGGCATTTTATGGCCTTCGAAACTGTGATAGGTAGTGAGGAGTGAAATCAAAAATTTGTGCCTAGAAATCCTGAAGGCGGTGCTTGGTTTTCGGGGTCCCGTACGCGGCTAGGCTCCTAAAAAGTCCCACACATGTGGTATCCCCGTACTCAGGAGAAGCAGCAAAATTTATTTTGGGGTGCAATTCCACATATAACCATGGCATGTGTGAGCAATATATCATTTAGTGACAACTTTTTGACATTTTTTTAGTCATTATTCAATCACTTGAGACAAAAAAAAAAATATTCAATGGGCTCAACATGCCTCTCAGCAATTTCCTTGGGGTGTCTACTTTCCAAAATTGGGTCATTTGGGGGGGTTTTGTACTGCCCTGTCATTTTTGCACCTCAAGAAATGAGATAGGCAGTCATAAATTAAAAGCTGTGTAAATTCCAGAAAATGTACCCTAGTTTGTAAACGCTATAACTTTTGCGCAAACCAATAAATATACGCTTATTGACATTTTTTTTACTAAAGACATGTGGCTGAATACATTTTGGCCTAAATGTATGACTAAAATTGAGTTTATTCGATTTTTCTTATAACAAAAAGTAGAAAATATCATTTTTTTTCAAAATTTTCGGTCTTTTTCCGTTTATATCGCAAAAAATAAAAATCGCAGAGGCAATCAAATACCATTAAAAGAAAGCTCTATTTGTGGGAAGAAAAGGACGCAAATTTTGTTTGGGTACAACATTGCATGTCCGCACAATTTACAGTTAAAGCAGCGCAGTGCAAAATTCTGAAAACACCTCTGGTCCTTTAGCTACAAAATGGTCCGGGGCTTAAGTGGTTAAAACCATTCAACTTTTAAAATGTTCAGGTCTTTTAACTAATGATGGGACTTCTTCAATTTTTTTGTACTATTTATACTTTTTAAAATATTAAGCTTTTTATCACTTTTTTTTTTAACATTGAAGTCAATGACAGCATGCTTCAAATCCTTAAAACTTCTTCCGCTCCCAAAAGTTTCAGCTCCTTCATACTTTCACCTACAGACGCCAAACAAACTTTAAAATGTTCACAAAATATTCAGCTATGCGGCTATATCTTTTCAGTTTGATATCTTTTACAGTTTTTGTGTAAAAGCTGTTTAAGTTTAGTGATCATTTCAGGAAATTTTATCAATTAAACAGTGTCTATGGGGCTGGTTAGAGTGGGTGATGTCATCGCTACAGCACAGAGCTTTAAAAAAATTATCTTAGTTACTTCTCTATGAATTGCTCTCACGCCCACAAGATCTACTTGTCATACACAATTTATACATCAAAACATATTTTTGTCTAGTTTCAGTTTTGTGATACGCCTTTTAGTTTTGGCTGGTTGAGCTTCCAAATGACAAAAGTTCTACACTTTGTTCCATTGACTGTATAAAATTATTATTATTTTGTTTTTTTTAAATGTGAAAAAAAATAATTACATTTTTGACAGAATAAAAAAAATAATTTTTGAAAAAAGAAAAAAAAATTGAAAAAAAAATCATTTAAAAAAAAACTATTATTTAAAAAAAAAACATTTAAAAAAAGTTTTTTTGAAAAAAATGAAAAATAATTTTTGAAAAAAAAAAAAAAATCTTTTAAAAATAATATAATTTTTGAAAAAAAAAAAGAATTATTGAAAAAAAACATTTAATTTTTTTTTTAACATTTTTGAAAAAAAAACTTTTTTGAAAAAAATATATATAATTAAAAAATAAATAAAAGATCATTTAAAAAAAAAAAAAAACCTTTTTGAAAAAACAATTCAGTTTAGTGTCAGCTTTTCAAAAAACCTTTAAATGTTCCACATCTTTCATACATTAGTGGTGTTAAACCTTTTTTAATGAAATTAATGTTTATTTTAAAACCATTCCTACTTTTCCAACTATTCTCACTTCTTCAACTTTTTCGTACGGATTTAAGCTATTCATCCAGTTAGCTTTAGCAATTCAGCTATTCAGCATTCCCACGCATTTTCTGCAGGAAATGCATTTTCTAGTTAGTTAATTATTATTTCAGATTTATGAAAAAAAAAAATTAACGGGTTTTCGGTAATTCGGATATTTCTGAATTAACAAATTTGTAGAAATGAATTCAACAAATTCGGAACGAAACTAATTGCACATGTCTACTCCCTACATACGTTTTACATGTATATCTTCTGTCTTTAGCTTTCTAGACTCTTTAGAAAGTGCACATCTGGATACAAATTTTTCTTCCTGTTTTAGCAATGGTTGGGGAGTCTGGGCATACACTAAAAACCCTCCTCTTCAGAGAAGCCTATCCCACCCACACCTAACAACTATAGTTCGTTTCTGTCCACCTGATCATCCCCCACAGCTAATGCCCTTTGTTTCACGTGACCCTCCCTTCTAGACTGTAAGCTCTAACGAGCAGGGCCCTCTGATCCCTTTGTATTGAATTGTATTATGATTGTACTGTCTTCCCTGATGTTGTAAAGCGTTGCGCAAACTGTTGGCGCTATATACTGTAAATCCTGTATAATAATAATAATACACTGTGTGTGAGCTGATTATAGGAAAGGCACCCCACCCCCTCCACATAGGCAGAAGAACAAAGAAACTTGCAGAACTGTGCTGTGACTAGACAAGCTTTCTGCTTATCTATCTCTAGGCTCCCTCCCCGACACAAATTTCCAGCTGCTTTTATCTCCAAGAACTTGTCAAAGAACTTGTCAGAAGTTCTCATGCTGATAACAGAGGAACGGACTAGCAGAAAGACATGACAACTCAGAGCTTTGGAGAGAGATAAGTAAACCCTACAGATATATGAATCGAGTTTACATCCACTTTAATGTTTGAACACAGTTTTGCAACTTAGACATGTGTTAGTAAAACTGTATGTAGCGCCCCCCTCCCCCAATATTTGGGGGCGCTATGTGGGAATTTAGGGGCAGTCTGAGCCAGTAGTTGGGCTCAGACCAATTATAGTTTGAATTGATTCCTCTGCTCTGGGTGTGATACTTCCTGGCAGTGTTATTCTCCTTTGCCTGCAGGTGGCACTGTCACCGCCGGCACAGGCTGGATCACAGGGGTATTACAGCACCTTGGGTGTCCTCTCTCAGCAGCCATGCAGTGGGCGTGGTCTACCCCTTGTGCATGCTGGGAGAGGGTACAAAAGGGGCAGGCGCCATTAGGCGTGAGGCGATTCCAGGGGGACCCCAAGGCGTTCAGGGGGACCTCTGGTCCAGTAAGCGTGCCTCGTGGCCCACATGGCACAAAGGTGGGCGGGTGTGTTTAGGCCTCGGGCACCTTTAGCCCAAGGCTCTGCTGCTGCATCGTAGGCCCAGCTCTCTTAACAAGGGCCTACGCTTCGGAGAAGGACCCCAGGCTGCCAAGGTTGTAAGGGGGCCCATGTTTAGGAAAGGAGTTCCAGGGGAAGATCAGTCCCGGGGGATATAGCAACGGTACTGCTGTCTCGGGGAGAGGCCTGGAGACCCTGCCTAAAGGGGGATCCACCATCTCTGACATCCGTGCTCAATCCCGGCTGCTAGGACTGCTCTTATAGGGACTATCCGGGTGAGCAATACCCACTCAGGCTTGAGTGGCGAAGAGTGTATATATTTGGGATCTAAGTGTTGCGTGCCTGAACCTTCCCCTACATCTTCAACTTTCCTGCTTTCGCTTTCTTCAAGTTGACTCAAAAGTAAGAAAAAGAATAAAGCCTTGCTGATTAGGTTTTACTTGTGTGTGGACATTGGCCTTATTCCTGAATACACTGGTACACCTAGACAACGGAGTTGAAGGACCCACTCGTGGGAGGTAACTCGCTGCAGACCCAAAGGTAATCAAACAGTGGATTCCATACTTAACAAAGTGTGGATTCGGCGTAGCCGCAGGGGAAGAGTAAAGAGGGAAGTGCAAAACCCTGCCCCAAAATGCACTGCAAGACCACAGTGCATTGCTGTATGATGAATGGCCAAAGCATACACCTGACCTGCATGCTTTGGCCAATCACAGCATGCTCCACAGCGAGAGCCATAATTGGCCAAAGGCAGGGTGCCTTTGGCCAATCATGGCTCAGGGGGATTAAGTCCACATAGTGTGTTATAAAGAGATTGAGCTAGATCAGGCAGGCAAGTCAGTTAGTTAGTGGCAGTATATTTGATATATATATATATATATATATATATATATATATATATACAGTCAGACTAGTATATATATATATATATATATATATGTGTGTAGCGGGGTTTCTTTAAGACTCATGGACTACCTTTCCCAGAACCCCCCTTGGCACCCAGGATGTTTTGTTTTCACCCCAGAGACTCATGGGAGGGATTATAAAAGGAGGAGGCGCGGCTGCGCTCGGCCTCTTTGGGACACGAGACTTCAGTGACTGATCCTCCTGTGCGGATGTGCTGGTGTGCAAGGCCTGAAGCCTGAGGCCTTGCAGAGTGACCAAAGAGCCTCCACCCTCTGCGAGCCTGGGTGGCATCTGACTTCGTTTAACCATAGCCTTGGTTGGATCGAGGACCCGATCGCTGGATACACTGTGTGAGGAGACACAGTCGGTGGAGTTCCCGGACTGGGATCGCGTCCGGAGGGGTGAGCGAGCGTATGCTCAGACCATATACTGTTTAGTACTAATGTGCCTACAGACTGCCTTGGCCCACCAAGTTATATCTGATACTCTCACTGGAGATCCATATCAGAATTGAACTCAGAGGTTCTTCAGTAAAGTGTTTGTTCTATCACAATTTTCCCACTGGATTACAAATGTTGTTCTGTTATGTGCACCACCTTTAAAGACTTGCCGGTGAAGAAACCATCATCCCCTATAGACTGAATCTTAGTATTTGAGCCAGGCCTGGCCAACTAGATAGTTCGTTTAACTGTTGCGCCACAGGGCGTCTAGCTAACGGTCGCCCGCGCGGCGTGCCTTTACTGTTCCATTAGTATATAGTGTGTCTATTGCTGCAGGGCTCTGCAATCAATTCCATGTAAACTTTTACCACTGTTGATCCTTTTTATCACAATCTAAAGTAAAGTAGATATTCCTTCATTACTGCCTTGATGTCGAGTTTGATCATAGAGCATAAAAATTATATTGTTACCCTAGACTAACTGTGCCAGAAGGGGGTCGAGTAAATTGCCGGGGGTTGGCGGAGCTGTTTTCAGGGCCCAAACTAATCTGCGGCCCTCCTTAACTGAGGGTAGCGCTACACGTGGGGGTTCTCGTCCGGGATCCTGATACAGCAGGTGAACGCCAGAAGTGCCGGCATGGACCCACAAACAGTAAGAGCGTGGTGCGAAGCGGCTAGGACAGACCCGGACACGTCGGTAGTCATCAGCCTACCGGGGGAGGAGTGGTCAACAGAGACGGTAGAGCAGTTAATGATATCTGTGTCCCCAGATTATACACCGAGGGTGATGGAGATAAAACCAGACCCAGATACCTCGTATCAATATGCATTAGTGGAGTACTGGGGCGGGATGCCAGAGGCTTGTAAGCACAACCGTGTACAGACGCCAGATAACAGATCCTATAGGCTGGCGCACGCAATCAAAAAGGAGCCATCGCCGACGGGATCACCGCAGGCTGCGGCCCGTACCTCACCAGAGAGAGGGGGTAGAGCGACACCTCCGGTGGTACCTGCACGTGCCACGGCTATATCACCAGAATTGATAAATGCAATAGGGGATCTGCTAACAAAATGTCAGAAGACAAGTACGGTGCATGTGGAGACTAGCTACCGGAGACTAAAGACATTCTCAGGGAAGCTCCCTGTCCCTGCAGGGGAAGAAGATTTGGATACCTGGGTGGAGCAGGCATTACAAGCAGTAGAGGCATGGGAGGTGCCTGAAGCGCAGAAGAGGCAACGAGTGATAGAGAGCCTTAAAGGCGCAGCAGCAGAAGCAGTGAAAAGTTTTTGGTTTGGGAATGCAGACTGCACGGCTCAAGACTGTCTAGCCGTGCTACAGGAAGAGTTTGGTCAATTGGAAAAGGTGACAGAGATGGTCTACCAATTTGAACATACTTTCCAACAACCGAAGGAGAAACTTTCAGAGTATGTTAGAAGACTGAACAGGTTGCTGTGCAAGATTGTGTTGAAGAAAGGGATGAAGCCCCAAGATACAGATGCGGCAAGAATGAAGCAAGTCTTAAAGGGAGCATTGCGCTCGGATCCAGTCTGGCTGCACCTGAAAACCTTGGGAGGAGGAGCGTCACTGACTTACTCTGATTTGATAAAAATCATCAGAGATGAGGAGGCACTACAACAGGACCAGCAAATGATCAAGACAAATGTTGCCCCCGCACAGGTGTTAGTCAACCCAGTAATGACCCCTGAAAGAGACTCAGAAGTAGACACTTTAAAATCACAAATGTCCAAGGTGTTAGAAATATTGACCTCTCTGATAGCAAAAGACTCAGAGGGCCCCAGGAGAGAAATACCAAGGAAGGAACTGTTCCCAGTTGCTTCGGCACCCGCATCTCTGCAAGACTGGGGGGACATAATCTGTTTTAACTGTGGGGGAGTTGGCCACATTGCAGCTACATGTTCCAGTCCCAAGAAGAAGAAAACAGATAACCGCAAGCCGGCGGGAAACTCCAGAGGGCCCCAGTGAAGGAGTCAACCGGGTGCCCATCACCTTCAGTGAGCTCCAAGCTGAATGCGAAGCAGAAGAAAGGAGGAGACAGAACCCCTCAGAGGAAACACAGCATTCCTCAACAGAGACATACCCCAGAGAAAGGGAGCAAGACCCCTCAGAAGAGGGACAACATTCCCCAAAGGGGATGCACACCTAAGAAAAACAATAATATCCCTCAGCGGG
This sequence comes from Rana muscosa, assembly GCA_029206835.1. Lineage (NCBI taxonomy): Eukaryota > Metazoa > Chordata > Amphibia > Anura > Ranidae > Rana > Rana muscosa. Next base: position 341,852,464 of record CM055118.1, on the reverse strand, counting down.
TCTGTACACCCATTAAAAGGAGGGAAATCAATGCATACCAGTCTCAAGAAAGACTAAAGTCCAAAGGGAGTTGGACAAGAGAGAGACCAGAAGAAGACAACCACTGTCAGGCCATATCCGGAGAAGCTGGTAGGCCCATCTCCTGTAGTGCCCATTCAAGTGGAGGGAGTCTACACCAGAGCCATCCTGGATACTGGGGCACAAGTGACCCTACTATACCGGGATTTCTATGATAAGTATTTGAGTCATCTGCCCATCCAGAAGATAGAGGAACTGGAGATATGGGGGATTGGAACCCAGAGCTTCCCCTATGATGGCTATCTGCCCATCCGGATGACCTTTGACCCATCTGTGGCCGGGAAGGCCGAAATGTTTGACACCCTGGCAGTTGTGTGCCCTTGGCCGCCAGGAGCCAACAAGAGCTCCCTTATAATAGGGATGAACACGGACCTGGTCCGAAGACTCCTGACCCCTCTAGTGGAAGAGAAGGGGCAAGCAGCCACCAAGATCCATCCCATGCTGAAGACGGCTTACCAACGGCTGGTCCTAGAGCAGAAGACCCCGGTGGAGGGGATAGGGAAGGTGTGGAGACTTGGAAGAGAAGGGGTAGTGTTGCAGCCCGGCGAAGTAACCTGCCTCAGGGCCACTGTGAAGCTTAATTGGGAGCAGCCTAGACCCTTTGTTGTGCTGCAGTCCGACCCAAGGGGGGAGTCCTCAGGTACTAAGTAATACCGGAAGTAATCCCGCTGAAGGTTCTGAAGAAGGCCCATTGTAGAGTTCCAGTGAGTGTTAGAAACACTACCAGAGGCCCCATGGAAATCCCAGCCAGAATGCTGCTGGGCCAGGTGAGCCCTGCTGCCCTGGTTACCCTTTCAGAAGTGAAGGGGACGGGTGAAAAAGAGGAAATCTTTGGGAGAAGCTGTCCATGGAGAACCCGAATCTATCCAGGGCTTGGAAAGAGAGAGCCAAGGCCCAGTTGACCAGATGGGAGAGGATATTCTCCAAAGATGAGTTCGATGTGGGGTGTGCAAGGAGTGCCACCCATCGAATTCGCCTTCAAGAAGACAAGCCCTTCAGAGAGAGGGTCAGGCGAGTCCCACTAGCAGATCTGGAGGATCTGAGAGAACAACTTGCAGAGCTCAAAAGGACTGGTGTGATCCGGGAGTCTAGAAGCCCCTATGCCTCCCCGATAGTGATGGTCAGGAAGAAGAATGGGTCGTTGAGGCTATGTATTGACTACAGGACCCTCAACAGGAGAACCATCCCCGACCAGTACACCACTCCGAGGATAGAGGACGCTTTACAGAGTCTGTCTGGAGCCAAGTGGTTCAGCGTTATGGATCTCAAGAGTGAATACTACCAGATCCTTATGCATCCGGAAGACAAGGAAAAGACAGCCTTCATAACCCCTGTGGGGTTCTTCGAGTTTGATCGAATGCCTCAGGGACTGTCTGGAGCTCCTGCTACCTTCCAACGTCTCATGGAGAAGACTGTAGAAGACATGAACCTTATTGAAGTCCTCGTATACATGGACGATGTCATTGTCTTTGGGAGAACCTTGGAAGAACACGAAGAGAGGCTGGAGAAAGTGTTGAGGAGACTCAGTGAAGAGGGACTCAAGCTTTCACCTGAGAAGTGTCGGTTCTACCAGTCTTCTGTGAACTATCTGGGGCACATAGTGTCTGGAGAAGGGGTGGCCACCGACCCTGAGAAATTGGAGGCAGTTACCTCCTGGCCACGGCCCACCACAGTAACAGAACTCAGATCCTTCTTGGGGTTCTGCTCCTATTACAGGAGGTTTGTTGAAGGATTTGCCCGAATTGCCAGACCATTGAATGAACTACTCAAGACTGAGGGAGAAGAGGACGACTCAGGGCCCAGGAAGCCGGGAGAGTCAGTCAGAGATCAGTGGAACCAGAAGTGTGAAGAGGCCTTTCAGGCGTTGAAGGAGAGCCTAACCACTGCCCCAGTCTTGGCCTACGCAGATCCAACCAAACCCTATGAACTACATGTAGATGCTAGTCATGACAGTCTGGGAGGAGTACTTTACCAAGAACACGGAGGACAACTGTGGCCTGTTGCCTACGTGAGTAGGAGCCTGACCCCCTCTGAGAAGAACTACCCCACTCACAAGCTGGAGTTCCTGGCCCTTAAGTGGGCGGTAGTAGACAAGCTCAAAGACTACCTGTATGGGGCGGAGTTCACTGTGAAGACCGACAACAACCCCCTTACCTACCTTTTCACCACGGCCAAGCTGGACGCCACTGGACATAGGTGGCTGGCTGCACTGTCTGGATTCAACTTCAGCCTAAAGTACAGGCCCGGGGCTGGGAATCGAGACGCAGATGCTCTGTCCAAGAGATCTCATGCCCCCACCAGTGACATAGAAGATTGAACCCAAGTGGCTCCGGATGGGGTGCGGGCCCTTTGTCAAGGGGCTGAATTGCAAGCCAGAGGAGGCTCAAGGGCAGAAGAGATAGGGGTTACCATGGTAGGAGTCCCCAAACAATACTGTGGAGTAACCCAACTCGAAGAAGACAATCTGCCGAAACTGTCCAAGAAGGAGCTGAGATGCGACCAATTAGAAGATCCCATGGGGAAATTGGTCCTGGAAGCCCTGGAGAATCAGGACCCAAATAGGCTCCTGAGCCACCCTTCAAAAGAAGCTCGCCT